>OX421872.1:4233072-5648072 GCA_949127965.1 Pandemis corylana | reverse complement strand
CGTTGGGGACTCGCAGTCAACCCCGGTGTATTTTAATCGTAGGATACTGACTCGCAGTCAGTTTCCATGTGGACGTGTATATCTACTGGAGGAACACGTATGTAAAAGTTACATCATCGTTGGAGACTCGCAGTCAACCCCGATGTATTTTAATCATAAGATACTGACTCGCAGTCAGTCTCCATGTGAACGTGTATTTCTACTGGAGAAACACGTATGTAAAAGTTACATCATCGTTGGAGACTCGCAGTCAACCCCGATGTGTTTTAATCATAGGATACGGACTCGCAGTCAGTCTCCATATTGTGAACGTGTATTTCTACTGAAGTAACACGTATGTAAAAGTTACATCATCGTTGGAGACTCGCAGTCAACCCCGATGTGTTATAATCATAGGATACTGACTCGCAGTCAGTCTATATGTAAACGTGTATTTCTACTGGAGTAACACGTATGTAAAAGTTACACCATCGTTGGAGACTCGCAGTCAACCCCGATGTGTTATAATTATAGGATACTGACTCGCAGTCAGTTTCCATGTAAACGTGTATTTCTACTGGAGTAACACGTATGTAAAAGTTACACCATCGTTGGAGACTCGCAGTCAACCCCGATGTGTTATAATCATAGGATACTGACTCGCAGTCAGTACCCATGTAAACGTGTATTTCTACTGGAGTAACACGTATGTAAAAGTTACATCATCGTTGGAGACTCGCAGTCAACCCCGATGTGTTATAATCATAGTCACTGACTCGCAGTCAGTACCCATGTAAACGTGTATTTCTACTGGAGTAACACGTATGTAAAAGTTACATCATCGTTGGAGACTCGCAGTCAACCCCGATGTGTTATAATCATAGTCACTGACTCGCAGTCAGTTCCTATGTAAGCTCGTTAAATAAAACACTTCCAAATACAAAAAATATGTATAAAATGGCTGAACTTACCCTCATTTTCAGATAATGATGAGTAAATAATTCTCGACCAACGCTGTTGATCGTGTTGATGGTAATACTTAATATTTTCTTCGTTTCTGCGTTTCGACATGCTAATTGCCGTGTCGTAAGCAGGAACTACTTGAGGGCGCGTGCGCTCGTCGCCGTGCACGAAAAAAGAATGAGGTCTAAGGAATGGAGGATTGACTGGAAGGGTAGATTGAACGAACGAGTGAACTAAAAGTTCGTTAAATAGTCAATTGATTGTCTCTTAACATTGTGCAAGTCGCCTGTAGGTTTAAAGGACTACCTGGTTATATGTTATATCTGAAGAATGAAACGACGAAATATAATCAGCTTAAGTTACTACAAGGAATAAAAAAGTGACGGAAACATGTACTTAAAAAAAATTGTAGCGAATTCGGAATAAAAGGTCTATATTTTTATAATTATTAATAATATAGAAGTTTTGAATTATCACACTAGTCACACTAGTTCTACTAATATTATAAACGCGAAAGTTTGTAAGTATGGATGGATGTTCGTTACTCTTTCACGCCAGAACGGCTGGACAGATCTGGATGAAATTTGGAACATAGATAGATTATAGTCTGAAATAACACATAGGCTACTTTTATCCCGAAAAATTGCATAATTCCTGGGGGATAGCGTTAAACGAATTCTTTGCAGACGAAGTTGCGGGCAACAGCTAGTACATTATAAAGGTGAAAGTTTGTGAGTATGAGTGTGCGTGTGTGTGTGTATGTTTGTTACTTCTTCACGCGCAGTGATAAACATGTCAAAGGTTGTAGCTGTATAGAGTCGTAATGTAAATAATCATTGAAATATAACTATCAACATCACTTCTTAAATTTAATTTTACGCGGACGAAGTCGCGGGCAGAAGCTAGTAGAATATAAATTTTGTAATAGCAGATTTGTAATTTTCAGTGATAGTAGAATATTTGCCGCCAGTTTGAAACCATTTATCCAGTCAAGGCAGATTCGTGACATCGCGTGACTGCTAATGATTTTAAACCACGCTTTGGTCAGATCGTTTGCTATTGTCACTGACTTTGACCTTTGACCTTTGATAAATAAGATCATACCCAAAACTCGCGTGTTGTAACCAACTAAAATAAACAAACAGGTTGTTAGCGTTAATTGAAAGAAATTGCGATAAGACCGTTAATTGTCATGTGACGACCTTTCTATTCTTGGAGGTAATTATTTGCAGTTAATTTAATGTCTGAGATAGTTAAACATTCTTGCATGATACCAATTCGCCAGTTTTGGGCGCGTCTGATGGTCACTGTCCACCATTTCGTGTGAAGCGTTGCCTTTTACATTAGTATTTAGATGATTTATGTATTTGAAACGCCCTACTTTGGAACAGGGTGTATGCTGGTTAAAATATTAGATAGGTATATAATACAGGCTCGTCATCACTACATGAATGTACGAGGAAGGCGGCCATCAGAGAAGAGTGGCGGCGTGTTGTGAAGCTTGCCACCAATCCCTGAAGTGATGACCACGATCACTCTGTCTAGAGTGATACCGACGAGGAAGAAGAAGACATAATACAAGGAGATTTTTTGCAGGTGCACAAAATTTGACTTGTGATTCACTTGATTTTTAAAAAAGAAAGGGTTGCATGCCGACAGAAGTGTAAACTACACACACGCACACTCGCGCAAGCACCCAGCGCCGTAGCCCAGCAGCAACTTTGCCTCCGTCTTACGTCTTACGGTCACATGAGACATGACCCCGACGCCTGACTGACGTGAGTTTAACTTTTTTTACCCATCCCAAAAAAGTTCACAACGCCGCTAAAGAAGTTCAAAAATAACAAAACCTTGCAATTTGATCTGATGGATTAATTTAACGAAATTCATAGACGACAAGAGTTCAAAATGAAAAAAATAATAGGTCAAGACTGTTCTACCTTTTCTTCAATTTCAATTAGTGTCACATTCAACAAAACTTTCCTACCCCGCACAAACGAAGAGGAGCAAGAAACTCTTTTCTTCGAGTAAAATTGATCTCCGCAAAGTAACACCTGATTCAATCAATTAAACACTGTAACATAGCTATGACATTAAATTTAAGGTCAATTAAAAAATCGACTAAATAAAATGCTCACACTATGACCGCGCTTTGTAAGTTAGTTTAAACATTAGTAATCCTAATAACTCAATATTAAACTTTGGAAAACTTTTTCAACTTCCAAAACAGACTTCTTTCAGAATTGAAGTAAGTTTCAAGGTTTCAGCGTTGAATAAAGTTACTGACGAGAATGTTCTGATAACAAAATTAAATACTAAAGACAAAAGCTTTATGAAACTTGAAAGTTACTGCTTTATCAACAACTTTATTTGTAAAAGGACTTAACGAGGGCGTTTTAAGGACAGTGCTACAGGGTCTAAATTTTGTCCCGTAAGGTTTAAGTTAAGCCTAAAACAGCGGCCTAGACGGCGATGGCGGGACGAGTTGGATACCTTCTTGAAGGACTGGCTACTCACGGAAGCAGACCGGGGGCAGTGGAAGCGTTGTGGAGGGGCCTTGATGCTGAAGGTTTGTGAGCCTCAGTGACTCAGTGAGTCTATAGTCAGATATTTATTATGTATTTAATTTAAGTAGAATTTAAGCATTGTAATAATTTGATGTATTTTATTTTGAATAAATGACTTTCTGACAAATTTCTTGCGGCGCATTCTTCTTGGCAATGATGTTCTTTCCGAATGCGCTGGTAGTTTCAAAAAGACATGTAAAAGAGAATTTCTAAATGTCAGTGAAAATTAGAACACATAGAAAAATCCGAAAAGTAAAGCTATGGCCGGGAAAAAGAAAAAAAAAGAGCCCTTGGCGGCCAATTTGCAAACATAAATTTTGAATTTTGAATGTAAGTTAGGTTAGGTATACGATATAATTATAAGATGAATTTATGAGGAAATTTATACATCTTCGGATATACTGTCCGTTAGACTGGTTGAAAAATAATGTAAAAATGTGAAAAAGGAGTATTTTTGAGGTGATAGTCTTTTAGAAAACTATGTCTTTTATTTCTTCCATGCTGGTCTGGGAGTAAAGAAAAAACATAGAATTTACCAGTTGCGTCTCTTCCCGCGCAGATGGTAAAAGCCCATCGTCTTAGGAATCATGTTATAGGTGATGCATGCGGCTAGCGACCCATCACTATTTTGATTTCTCTTTTCAGCTATACGCCCGTAATCATGCTAAACGTGGCCTTAAGGTTTTGTTACCTTAGGCTCTGTCTACCCAGTAAGGAATAAAGACGTGATATATGTATGTATGTATGTATGTCTGTCTTTATGGTGAGTTATTTCTCATAAAAGGTACTTTAATATAAACACAATTAATAAAAGTTTCGTAATAACTTAACAGGCCTCGTTCGTGCAATTGAACGTATTTATTAATTCAGGTAATAACCGGACACGCTGTATAACAATTACTTGGTACCGTAATAAGCGTTGTGTAAGTTCTCGGTAACACTGACTTTTCGACGAAATGATGAATAGAAATAAGCCCTTCGTCACGAACGTTTAGTACACGCGAAATGGCAAATTTTCATAGGTACCTGGTAGCCAATTAGGGCCACATATTCATTCATAAAGTTTCACTGTAATTTGTTTTTAAAATATGACAGTTAATTGCGTACAATGAGTGATTTTATTTATTTATTTATTTATTATTACATTGTAATGTCATGTACATTATATTAAAAGATGTTACAAATGATTGGTCAGTCCATGACGCCCTGCAAGGGCACACAATAACAATTTATCACTTAATCTAATATCAATTTAAATGTCAATATGTAATATTATAATAATGTAAATCATGCAATTTTATAGTATTTATGAAATTAAATTTAAATTAGCTATTTTTTATGTCAAGGAGCTTTATAAATGATAAAAACGATTCAAATAAATATGAAAAAGAAAGAGGTAAAATCCGCATGTCAAAAAATTATATTAGTATATTATATGTAGAAGATAATTTATAAATTATAAATGTCAAGACATATATAAAATTTCCGTCTTGATTGAATTTATTAATAAAATCTTGCAGTCTCATCATTCAAAAACTCGTTGACCGTATAATAGCATTTCTCAATTAAAAATGTCCTTAACCTATTCTTATATATATTTATTCGTGATTCGTTTCTGATGGATTCCGGGATGTGGTTTACTATATTTTGTAGGACTTACATATATAATTATATCACGTCTTTATCCTTTACGGGGTAGACAGAGGGGTGGGCGTATAGGTGGAAAGGGGAATCGAAATAGTGATGGCTTGCTAGCCGCATCGCCTATAACATGATTCCTAAAATTTTCGCACATACCCTAGGTGTGAATTTAGATGAAATTGATTTGTTTACAAAAGCGGTAAAATAGATTGGAATGGACAATAGTCAGTTATTACAATAAATACTCACTTACCTGTATTTTAATAGCATGTTAATCATTATACTGGATAGTGCTTCTAGTTTCTTAATGTATTTGACAGTTGCCGTGTTCTGAATAAACATGAATGAAAAATGATGTTACCCTTATTTTGATAATGTACACTGTATGGGACAAGTTCTGAGAGTATCTTTTTGTATTTTTTTTAACACAGAATTTTCGGGCTCTAATATTACGATGAGGATTGAACCGTGTTTTTTTTAATTATGTGAAATTAGCTTCTGCCCACCACTTCGTCCGCGTAGAATTAGCAATTGACATAGTTATCGCTATCCCGCGGGAACTATGCAATTTTCCGGGATAAAAAGTAGCCTTTGTTTTAATCTAGGGTACCAGCTATACTAGTTCCAAATTTGATGCAATTCCATCTTGTCTTTACAGCGTGAAGATGGAACAAACATACACACTCACATCGTCATAAACTCTCGCATTTATAATATTTATTAGTAGGATAGAGGTTATGATCGAGAGCAACTGCAACATCTGCATCGAGCATCACTCTGTCCTACTCGCTCTCATCCCCAATAAATGAACTTTTCATTCATGTTCGAAACACGGCAACTGTCAAATACATTAAGAAACTAGTAGCACTGTACTATTTTATCAGTTTATCAGTATCAAACTTGATTGTGTCAGCTCCCATTTAACAGACAAAAATAAACTCTCGTCTGCATATTTAATTTCGTGTAACCTCTTAGTTTTTTACACTTTAAGGAGCGACCACTCCGCCGCGTATACGCAGTGACATGTCGTAGGCGTCACTTTTTTCATACATTTTGTTGCGTCAACGCACCATCAACGTCTTTTACGCAATGGTGTGGTCGCACCTTTAGTACCTATCTGGAACTGAAACTAAAAAAGTGAGCACATGTATAATAGGTAAGTCACTACTGGGTCTTACCATGGACGTCTTAATAGGATTCAATCCCGATTCAGTTTAGGTTCGCTCGCTGTCAGATCCATACTAAAAATGACAGCTAAAACCTGAACTGAGTCGGAATTGAATCGCATTAAGACATCATGGTAAGGCCCCCTGTCGTTATGTATAGCGATCGTCAATCTCGAACGCTAAGTCGAATGCATTAATAACTTTATTTCATAAGCCACACTCTACGCTGATGCAACAGATACATACACATACATACATACATACCGTCACGGCTTTTTCCCGCAGGGGTAGGCAGACTACATTGTTCCACTTAGTATGATTCTGACATGCTTCTTGCAACAGATGAATGTATAGTAGGTAACTAGGTGGTAGGTACTAACATTGTTTTGATCGTGGTAAATGGGTCATATTATGTTAATCTCTTCCGTGTAATACACGGGGAACAGATACAACCGGCTGACTGGGCAAATATCGGTCGAATAGCTATCAAACTTACGATAAGAGCCTTGGAATCATGTTATGTTTGCGCGGTAATTTCCAGTTCGGTAGAATAGTAAGTGTTTGTTGTTGTTATTGTTAGGGCTCAGGAAAACAAATCAAAAGTGTAAAGGGATCAGTAGTAGTTATTTAGTAGACAAGCTCACTTGAAAATGTTGCGCTTGTTCCCCGTACATAACTATTTTACGTAACCAGGACATTCTAAGATAAAATAAAAACTATTTCTAAATTAAACCAAACATGGACCACCCCCGCCGCACTTAAAACGAAATTGATCCCTACATTGTAGACTACAGGCCCACGTACAAAAAATGTGGGTCATATGAACCACCAGGTCACGTATATAGGACGATATAAGAGCATAAAATAATAAGATTCAGCACTATGCCGTCACTTGTAAGCTGTCCAACTGGGTGTTGGTGAGAATTCAAAAGTGCAACCCTCGATTTTTTCCCCTTGTCGCATGATTTTTGTACGGCGTTGCGGAATAATGGATTAGAAGCTGTATTGAAACAGTATGAAACTGATGCCGTACAGAATCAAATGACCAAATTTACCCTGGAAATGGTCAGAAAATCAAAAAAAAATACCGACTTTGTGGCGCACCATTTATACGGCATCAGTTTCATACTGTTTTAATACAGCTTCTAATCCGTTATTCCGCATCGCCGTACAAAAATCATGCGACAAGGGGAAAAAATCGAGGGTTGCACTTTTGAATTCTCACCAGCACCCAGTTGGACAGCTTACAAGTGACGGCATAGTGCTGAATCTTATTATTTTATGCTCTTATATCGTCCTATATACGTCACCTGGTGGTTCATATGACCCACATTTTTTGGACATGGGCCTGTAGTCTATTGGTTTTATCAGTGCCGTTTATGTAACTTGGTTATGTACGGGGAACAAGCTAAATTTTGTTAATATTTCGACGGGTGGTGGGGATATTTTCACTAAACACTCCTACGCTTCTTTGTTCGCTTTGAACATCGATCAATATATAAGAAAACATTTTGTCAAATACGATTTAAAAATCCCGATAAACATTTACTTACAGTAAAACTAACCCAACAACCCGCTGGAATATTCCGGAACAATTTTAAGGGACCTTTTATATCTTTTGTTATTTGAACACATATTAGGTACTTTTACCTCCAACTATACCAATTTAACTAAAACAATAAACAGAAAAAAGTTAAATTAAAAAAAAATACAATCAAAATTTTAAATGACCTATCAACCACCTTACATTGGGAGCGGATCAGAATACATAAAGTTTAAAATGTATAATGGGTTAAAATACATAATGGTTCAAAATATATAACGCAATTTTCTGTAAAACTATAAGCTAAATGAACTATTTTGATATCGTAATCTATAGATTGGTTTAGGTTAGGTTAGGTTTGTTTTATAACAATCCTGTTAATTTGTAACTTTCTGAGAGAACCGCATTATATATTATAAACCATTATGTATTTTAACCCATTATACATTTTAAACTTTATGTATTTTAATACGTACCCCCTTACATTACCTGCCTAACTAAACAACCCGCCCGCATCATTCTGGCGCAAAGGTGCCCATCACGCTCGCCGCGTTGCCGCGTTGAACGACGATGGACAAAAAAAAAGTACCTAATGAGGGGAAATATCTCCGCGCCTAATAGATGCATCTGGTGACCAGCGGGCTGGCAGCTGTTTTGGGCAAAGAATTAGCCTCTCGATTCAACGCGGCAATGCTGCCAGCCTTCTGGGAACAATGAGCAGTGACAACCTAGGAGGGGTGTTTTATTTGTAGCTTAAGTTAGGCTAGGTTTAGGTTAATTTTGTACATAGTATTTAGTTATTTTTTTATGTACAGTTGTAATGCAATTTTTGTTTACTAAATGATTAGTAACTTAATAAAAGTTTGTACATGTACAAATATACATTCTGAAAAAACTTAGTGATATTTTGGTACTGTCGACGGAAATCCGATTACATTGATAGTTACCATCAAAATAACCTGCTCTCTTGCTTGCTTCCCTCCCAGAATACGAGATAGCAACTAAAACGTTTTTTAAATTGGTAGAATGTAGAAGTCGAACGGACGAAAAATGAACATTTCACTTTATTTGACATATCGCCAAATATTGACTCAAGCATTTCATTACTTCATAGTTTTGCTTGTCGTATATTTGACGATGAGTTTCAATTTAAATTTCGAATTCTATTGTTTTATTTGGGAAACAATATCGACATGCGACATATGAATGTTTCAATTTATTGTTGCAAACTATAGTTTTTGAACCTTGCTCGATACAAAAGAGTTACCTTAAAGTAGTTCTAGTCACATGTGACTCATAACGTTTATCTATCTCAAAAGCTAGGAATATTAATTCAGAGAAGTAACGCGGCCATCGTCCTGGGGTCAATGTCCGTAGCTCAAAATCACGTTAGTGGAAATCCACGTTCCGCCCGTTGTAAGTAATGTGATTGGTCAATTCCGAACGTTTTAACTCCATTTGGTTTAGCATCTGAAGAGGCTGAAAAAGCAAAAAAGGAATAAAAAGGGAAATAAGGAAGGAAGGGGGATGGGGTAGGGGGTTTCCAAGCGTCTAGGTCTTTTTAAACAAACTTTAAAAAGAATAGTTTACGTCCGAGGTGACCGAAGAGCTGGCAGCTTCCTCGGACAAAGTACTGCCAGCATCTTTGGCATCATCGCCAAGGGTCTTTATAATGTTTTTAGTTTTAGTCAATATTATTTTGAGGATAATTTTAGGTTTCGTTTTGTTTGCCAATTATTGTGTTCGGTTTTTGGACGGGATCATCATATCATCAGAACCGCCGCAACCAAAATCCCCAGTTAAATTTCCCTAAGCCTAATAAACGTTGCTGGCTAATCCTATGGTTTTATTAACGATGATTGATTGCAGCTAATGATGTGTAACGTGATTAAATCATTTAATCATTAATCAGTTGCGTGTCGAGCGCTGCGCCGAATCAAGCACAGGTTACAAAGTGCTGTTGTAATTGGCGGTGGGGAAAATGATAGGATAATTTTTGTTTTTCGTGATTCCAATGATAATTTTTTTAATGCTATTGTTCTTTTCCACAGCAGTAGACAGGAAATATTCGAAAAAGAGCAATGAAAATGAACAAAAAAAATTAACAAAAAATTGTACATACTTCTGTGAGCCTTTACACGTCGTTAGTCTTTGGACATTTTTTTATGATAGTTAAATTTATTTCGCTTAGTCACGGATATTTTCTTTGATCTATTGGAACTGAAAAGCTGGGGCAGATTCCTAGAATAACAGCGAAGAAAATGTTTTTTTTTTTTTTTTTTTTATTACGAACTGACCAGTGATTAACCTCTATCTCACTTGGTGGAAGGTGCAGATGAGGCCAAAGATGCAACTCACTGGTTCAGTAATAGCCTATTCACTCTAGCCTTGAAGAGCCCTAGGTTGTATCTGTCCGGAAATACAGACGATGGGAGCGAATTCCATTCCCTAGCAGTTCGCATTAAGAAGGATGAAGCAAACCGTCTCGTGCGGGCCAATGGTATGTAGACAACAAATGGGTGAAAACGCTCCCCCCGCCTGGAAGTCCGTCCGTGGTTGTTCTATCGTCTTTGGGTCTTTGCCGCGTTGGAGCTCTTAGATGTTTGGTTTACCTACTTGGTTTTTTGCAACTTATAATTTGTTCTTAGCAAATATATTTTGATGAAAGTTTGCAGTATTTTTACTGTCACGGTAACCCACTATTCAGCTTGAAATCATTTATTGTACAAACATTGCAGTCGTAATCCAATTTTTACTCTCAAGAGACCGTTAAATTTGGGAACATTATCACCAAATGGAAGGGATAATGGAACGCTAACGTTCACGCTTTACCAGAGACGGACCAAATTGATATTTATGGTCCATGAATACACTAATTTAATTCCGGTTTCATGTTTGCACTGACAATAATTTAGACTGTCAGCATTTTGAGTGCGTCATCATCATCATTTCATCATCTCCAGTCTATACATATAGTATACGTCCCCGCTGCTGGGCACAGGCCTCCTCTCAGAATGAAACTCAGTTGTTAACTCAGCTGGACTGTATTTTCTCTACAGCTTTTATTAAAAAAAAACTTATCACTGAAAACTTCACAGCGCAGTTTTTGTCAATCATGCACAAGCTTTTTGTTAACTGTGCTTACATTGGCATCCTACATAGGTGTGAATTTCAAAGCAATCCGACCACTGTCTCCGTGAGCGTGTCTAATTTGACAAGATTTGACCTAAAAATACCAAACAGGTTAAGTTAAATTAAAGTTTACACACTCACATAACCAAAAATGTAGGCTTTCGTTTGTAATAATACGCAACTCAACAAATGTTACTTAAACAATTCTACAATAAGCGTCCCTCCCTTTTAATTCGATTAAACCCTTCATACCCTTATAAGAATTAAACCAACCTTCAACCTTTCCATTCCAATACAATTTGATACCTGATGACATCTGATAGTAAAACGTGTTGTCCCGTATTGCCCTTTGTCTGATTTGGGAAATAAATTAAAATTGGATTTGGGTACACAGTCAACTGTTTCTAATTTATTTGATGAGTTTTTAGTCGATGTGTCGACGGAAATGTATATTTTATAAATATCAATGTGAGTGGAAAAGGTTATTTTCCATCATAATCCAAATTCAATCTGCTACATACATAAATCACGTCTTTATCCCTCACGGGGTAGACAGAGCCTAAAGTAACAAGGTCTAAATACCACGTTTAGCATGATTGTGGGGGAAAGGGAAGTCAAAACAGAGATGGGTTGCTAGCCGCATCGCCTATAACATGATCCCTAAGATTTTCGCCCAGTCCCTCGATGTGCTATTACCATCTGCGTGGGAAAAGAAGCAACTGATACATTCTATGTTTTTTCTTTGCTCCCAGACCAGCATGGAAGAATGTTTTTTTCTTTGAACCGAAGAATGCATGTAGATAGATAGATATAGATGTAGCCCTTTTTATTCCGAATTCGCTACAATTTCATTTTTTTTTTTGTTGTTGTTGTAGTGTTATTATTATTAAATTGTCGCGTAATTCGGCGTGCCTCATGGCATAGGCCTCCTCCGTGTATTGGAGGGTTTGGGCTATAGTTCCCACGCGCGCCCAGTGCGGATTGGGAACTTAACACACACTATTGAATTTCTTCGCAGATGTGTGCAAGGTTTCCTCACGATGTTTTCCTTCACCGAAAAGCTCATGGCAAATTTCAAATTTAATTTTCGCACATAAATTCCGAAAAACTCAGAGGTGCGCGCCCAGGATTTGAACCCACGACGCTCTGCTTGAGAGGCCACAGGTCAAACCACTAGGCTACCACGGCTTTTTTAAGAATGCATGTATTGGAGTTAAATCCTATCCAAGAAAGAACATACCTTAAAAGAACTAGGTACAAAATGAATTTGGATTTTTTTATGCTTTTGAAAAAATAATAAATACAAAATAACCTCCGAGTCAAATGCTGATCACAAGAGCAAGAAATCCCAAGTTAATTATACTAAAACTTATAATATTATATGGACCTGTCAATCCTAACGCAAATTTAAAGATTTAATTTTTAAGACGATTTAGAAGACTTAGTTTTCAGTGTTTGTATAAATTTTTGTGTTAATATAGTTTGTATTTTGTTATTAAAATAACAGTTACTCTGCATAAAAATGCCAACACATCAAACGTTTGTAAGAACTCGTGCGTAAACTCTGCGCCAAAACCCAATTTGAACATTCAAAATCAATTAAACAAATTTAAGACAAAATGTCAGATGAGATAAAGCGTCAGCTTTAAAATATAAACAGATTATAAAGTAATTAACAGCGCGTTTACTTGTCAACAACTCCGGGAAATTTTCCTGTTGTGTGTTTGTTTATGCCGCTTATTTGACCCGGCATTGACTCCGATCGGCCTAGATGTTAATTGTGATGGAAAACAATTATTTTATTCCATAACGATTAGACACAATATATACTAAAGTATTGAATTACTTACAATTACGGACCAATTTGCATAAAAAAATGACTAAACCAGAATTGAAATAAGACTATAAATAGAAGAGCTTCCCCGCGGCATAGAATCAAAGTTGTTAGCAGCATTACCACGCTGTATCGCAATACTGTTTTTTTTATGATGTAATTTTTATTGTATGAATAAATAATCTCAATCTTTCAACATGAAACTACCGTGAGACTCACTTATAATTACACATAAACGGATAACTCACGTAGAAAAAGTCGAGTGAAGTTCGACATGTTTCGGACTATTTCGTAGTCCTTCTTCCTGGAGCGTCGCCCCGGCGGCGTTGTTGTGTGCTGCCCTACATTTGACAGTAATAAAAATGACGATGAAAACGAGGGTAGTTGTGCGCCGCTGTCAGTTGCGTCGAGCAGCCGCGCGAACAGAGCGCTGGCGCGCAGTGTTCGTTTCGCTGCCGCCGGGGCGAGCGCTCCAGGAAGAAGGACTACGAAATAGTCCGAAACATGTCGAGCATCACTCGACTTTTTATACTTGAGTTATCCGTTTATGTGTAATCTAAATCTTATTTAAATCTAAATCATTGTGCGAGGAAACTGCCAGCTCTGGCTCTAGCAGTTACTAGTTTCGATAAACCATTACGATTCGACTGCGTAGATATATACATAAATAACGTATCCCTTACGGAGTAGACAGAGCCTAAGGTAACAAGACCTAAAGGCCACGTTTAGGATGATTGAGTACGATTAGACTAGTTAGGCATATAACTTTACTAGTGATGAATTTTTTTACAAAATATTTTCTTTCCGACAGAAAAAAATAATTAAAAAAGTTTTGAAAAGATTCAAACATCCTGTTATTTGTTCCAGGCTAATTTTAATTCAGCTGTAAAAACGCTGTTAAAATCCGATCAACAGTTTCTAGGTTAACTTAGATGCCAGTGCGAACGAACAAACAGTAACATGACTGAATTGTAGACAGAATTTTGATTTATAATATCTAAGGAATAAGGTATATTTAAATTGACTTTAGAACAGAGTACGGTGCAATTAAACAAACTAGGTACTTTAAAATCATTAAATTTAACTATCAATAAGTACGTACACAAAATGATAGAGTTTTCGTATCCTAAAGATAAAAAATTCCAAAATACTTCCTCCTACAGACATGAAACCATTGTTTTTTTCGGAATTCTTTTAAATAATGTTCACATTTCGGTCAGAAAGTCCAGCTTATTCACTTTACCAAAAGGTGTCAAAGACGAATTACTTCCGCAGTGGTAGAGGATCCAGGCCAACTATTTGCATATTACTAATCGCCCCAGCTGCCGGCTCTGTTAGTAAATTAATAACAGAGGGAATTTGAATATAAATTAACTTTGATAAAATCGGAGTGACCTGTCCGTCAGCTGGACGAGGGAAAGGATGGCGGTTGGAAGCCATCATGTATTGTGTAGAAGGTACTAGGGACATAATGATAGCTCTGTTTACACTTAAGAAATAACAATTTCAAATACATTTCTTCAATTACTTACTACTTAATGTAGCGCTGTGACATCGCGAGTCTGGTGTCTGAACATTTTACAAAATTGCTGAAATAAATGAATGCGAAGCGCGAGCGAAGCGACATGGTTTCAGCGTGGGCTAAAATGCTTCAACTTTAACTTTGCGTCCGGTTTTCCGGTTGTTTTCTCTTAACTACAGAGGTCTTACCATGACGTTTTCAGTTTAGGCTTTAGCAGTCATTTTTAGTATGGATCTGACAGCGAGCGAACCTAAACTGAATCTAAGCTGAATGAATGGTTGCTTTTCTTAACCGATTCTCATTGTGAGTGAGTAGTCTGCTTCTTTTTTTGTCAATGTCTAATATTATCGTGATACCGGTATGTCAATACAGGATCGTGGATTTCAAAACAACTTAATTCGCTGCGATACGCTCGCTTAATAAATACCATTCAGTTTTTAAAACCTAATCAGTGCCATTAATCAATAAATAACGAATGAATTGACTTATACTCAAAGTGCAGAACAAAGAAGTATCGCAACAAGTTGAAAGTTCATCTTTCGTTTTCTTACTTCTTAGCCGTTTCTCATTTTAACACCCACGCAGAAATTGATCTTCATTCCCTACATCTAATACTACCCCATCACAATTTATAGTAAAGTTAAACACAATACCCCATATTTCACAGACTTTAACGAACCCATGTCATGTCAATCGATTCATCAAGATTCCTCGAGTTACTCGGGTAATCGATGTCTCGGATAAAACAAAATGGCCGCCATGGATTGATGATGGCCATACTTAAGGCTGCCTGCACATTTACAGATGGCAATTTTTTATGCGTCTGCCCTTAGAATAAAGGGTTAAATGTTTATCTTTTAGCTTAGCCTATAGAGTAAACCTAATATATAGAATGGTGAATTAGTATTGTTTTAGGATATTGTTATTGTTTGACAAAATAAAGGAAACACAATTGTTTTGCTTTTTGTTTCAGGGTAGATCTGAAAATGTATGAAGTAATTTAAGATCTCAATTATGACATTTATGAAGATTTGACAGTCAATTTAAAGAAGAAGGTACACATGTAAATCTTAACGGGATAGACAGAGCCTAGGATAACAATACCCAAAAGATACGATTAGTGTCGCTGTGGGCGCATAGGTTGCAATGGGAATCGAAATATAGAGATGGATGAGCATCGCTTATAATTCTAACATGATTCCTAAGAGTTTCGCCCGTTCTCTCGATGGGCTTTTACAATCTGCGCGGGAAGAAAAACAGTTGGTACATTTCATATGTTTTTTTGATCACAGACTATCATGGAAGCTATGTTATCGACTTCAAAATCGATTTATAATCGCAAAAAATCATAGAATTGCGAATGGCCTAAACGTCTTAAGCGCGCACGTGTGTACGAAACTTAATCCTCTTAGGCCGTGCACACAACGCAACTAATCCATTAGGTACGGCGAAAAAGTCTCGAGTGTCTTCGAAAATTTTAGGGGTGGGTATGGAAGTCGGAAGAAAGTTCTGCAGAAGCATAAGTATTAGTATAGGTTGACTGTACTTGGAAAGGAAAAGTCCTTTATCATACCTATTCGGAAAATAATACTGTTTATAAAATATTTTTTGCCATTGTACTAAACTAACTTAAGCATCGTACTCCGTTGCATTATTTCAGACATTTATTTTTTTGTTTTTGGGATTATCATAAGATAATAAAATAATAATAGAAAATAAAAGTTTATGCATCGGTTGCATGTTCTAGGGATATGCAGGTTGTTTGACGTAGTTTTTTATGATATCTCTCTCTTTGTTTCTCATAATATTATTAAGGGCCTGTTCCATCACTCTCTATAAGTTCCTGATTATCTAAATGTCACATATCTATTAATTCGTCTCTGTTTGTTTCGTATTAATGAACAGAGGTGGACTATAATGTAGAAATGTGACACTTAGATTACGGGAACTTAACACAAAGTTAAGAAACAGTTACCACTCTGATGCGTCACTTCTGACAAATGTGTCTTGCTTAACGTTTTTTGTACAAAAAGGGCAAATATAACATTTCATTTATATCGCTGGCTAATATCTGTTCAGATAAGTATACCATAGTTAAGGAAGGCGGCCGGAGCAGTAAGAACCATTAATACTGCGATGCGATGTGCCCTTGAAATGTTCGCGGCGCCTGTAGTGCTTTGGTATTTTGAGGACACATGGGTTTCTACGACGAAGTATAGTCTGTTTTTACTTACTTGTGATTGGCCATTACCTCACCTGATAGAAAGTGTAGATAAGGCCAACGGTAACACTCATGAGAACCCTTACTTAGGTTGGACCTTCACGGAAATACAGACAATGGAAGCAAATTCCACTCCTTGGCAGTTCGCATAAGGAAGGATGAGGCTAACCTCAACCACAAACCGTCCTCCTACCTGGACGTCCGTTAGCAAAAAGGAAATGGAGCTATCAGGTCGTGCAGTTTCTGCGCATCATGTCATATTTTTTGTTCAGTCAGAGTTAAGAAGCGTTCACTATTTTCAATTCTCGTTTTAGCTCCTAGCTCTACGGGGTCCCGAATCCGAACTAGCTTGGCCTAGAATACGGAAGGAACTTTAATATGGGGAAGGACCCCCATCTGATGTATTCGCCACGAGCCCTAAACGTTATAGTTAAACCATTGCTGATGATGATGAAAAGTTATGGTATAAAGAAAAAAATCGACGTTGAGTTTTTCACACTTTCCATCCGTGTGTATCTGTACTCCTTTAATGAAGGGGTCAGCAGTTCGCAGTCCGCTGTCACTGACAAACGACCGTTGTGAAGACAATAGGTGTCATCGTTGACGGCGACCGGCTTAGCGACGAAATACGATATCAGGTAGACCCTAATTATTTTGCACGTGTAGGGGAAAGACGGCGCGGTTTTGTGATGATGTGTGAGGAAATATGAGTGAGAGAATAGGAAGAACGGTTTAAAATATGCAATTGAGCACAGCATGTTTGTCACAACTATAAAGTATTAAATATATGTAGACCAGTTAATTGATCTCCATGGCACCTAGTGGAAAGTGTAAACGAAGCTGACTGTGTAGCAATAACAGCCTATTTACTCTGGCCTACAAGAGTCCTAGGTTATATCTATCCGGACACACAGACGATGAGTGCAAATTCCACTCCTTGGCAGTTTGTACGAGCCAATGGGATGCCAGCCGCACGAAAGAGAAACATTAGACTGCGACTTTAAATGAACACGACTATTGCCAATCGAGTAAGTCTGTATTTGCATATTTTTGAGCAGCTCGATAGCCACAGTACCTATATTATTTCTAAAAAGCAACTATACACAATCCAACAAAGATTCTAAAAATCTCAACATCCGAAGAAATCGCGTCGAAATCAACGTAAGGAAAGTACAATCATCAATATAGCGTGTTTAGATATTTTTAAACAGTTGGCTGCATAGATATTGGCGAACTCGACTGTACCTACACATGATAACAAGCTTCTTGTATTACTTGCCCTAAGCACAGCAGAATCCCGAGATAACTTATTCAGTGATCTGCCAACGTCATATATTACTTCTTTGTGTGATAACATAATGGCACACAAGCACACAATGCACTTATGGCGTGAAAGCATCGGCCTCCATTGTTTCCAACGATTCATTTGTCACTGCCACGGCAAGGGCAATCCTGGTTCAAGGCCGGGTATATATAGAAGTTTGAAGGATCAGCAGGGCTACTCCGAAGTAAAAATTCGAAGTTCGCCTTAAGCTGTTCTGCTCGCACTAATATTCAGTGATAGGAGAGTAAGAGGGACGGTGTGATACGAACTTGGAATTTCCAATTTCGGAGTAGCCGCTCTGCTATTCTGCTTGGTCATATTTTTGCGTCAATGAGTTGATGTTAGTCAGTTTCATGGAAATATCACTCATTGAAGCTTTCCATTACGTTTTGTACGATTTTTAACCCAACGATATTTATGTTGCTTTGGTTTCGTGAAAGAATAAAATACAATATTCCGTATCCCATGAAAATGTCGAAAAGTCAATTTTTAGTGCGCGTTTGAGTTACAACGGGAACCTGCAGACCAATAATTGGGCTTTCTAGACATATATATTTCGGCGTAGTTTTGATAAATTTTATGACCCAGTTTTTAAAACAAGGCACCACAATGCGCTCTTAGATTGGTTATTATCGTATAAATCGCGTCATAAACAACAGTCACTGTAAACTAAACCTCTCCTTTGCTTTCTTGAATAACCTGAGCCTCACTTACATCCATACATACTTACATACATAAATCACGTCTATGTCACGGAGTTAGACAAAGCTAAGGGTAACAAGACCTCAAGGCCACGCTTTGCATGATTGTGGGCATATTGAAAATGGGAATCAAAATAGTGATGGTTTGCTGACCGCATCGCCTATAACATGATTGCTAAGATTTTCGCGCATTCGGGCTTTTACCATATGCGCGGGAAAAGAAGCAACACGTACATTCTATGTTTTTACTTTGCTCCCAAAGCCACAGTTGTGTTAACAATTTGTTAGCAGCAGCTGCCATTGCTTCATTAACTCAATTTGCAATGTTTAACTCTGTCATTGCGTGCGATCTTCTGTAACGCAGAACCACATAAGGTGCAAGGTCCGTCCGGATCGCTACCACCATCTTACTCGCTAATCCTGCCGCTAAGTAGCAGTGCTTGCACTGCTGTGTTTCGGTGTGGAGAGTAAGACAGCCGGGGAAATTACGGGCACAAGAGGCATTTCATCTTAGTCCTCTGGGTTGGCAACGCATCTGCAATCCCTCCGGGGTTGCGGGTGTCTATGGGCAGTGGTGATCACTTACCATCAGGTGACCCACTTGCTCGTTTGCCTTCCTATTCATATAAAAAAAAAACAAATGTTTTAAACTACAATCGAGGTGATAAGAAGCTGATATAAGTTTTTGTAATACATAAGCCTTAACATGACGTCTCAATACGATTAAATTCAGACTCTATTCAGGTTTTGTCGTTGCTCAGTCGGTTGCGTGACAGTTCCAACAGTGTCCTGCGCACGCTGGGCGGTGGGACCGATGATGAGCCGCTGGCTGGGGCTGCATGCTGCCGCAACGGCATGACCATGGTCGACGCCGCTGGGCAGTCGTGTATTACTTTTTAAATGTTTTTTATGTCCTACTTACTAATACTACTTGTTATTATTATTTTTTGTACGTAACTAACATCTATGGATTTTGTCCGAAATAAATGGTTATTATTATTATTATTTAGCTGTTATTTTTAGTATGGATCTGACAGCGAGCGAGCCCCTTACCATGACGTCTTAATGCGATCCAAATCCGATTCAGTTTAGGTACGCTCGCCGTCCGATCCATACTAAAAATGAGAACTAAAACATGAACTAAGTCGGAATTTCATTGCAATAAGACGTCATGGTAAGACCCCTGTACTGAATCTAAGCGCGTTTTTTATGATTATAGACCAGCTCGTAACTCTTTCGCTTCAACATACAATACATTTACCGTCACTTTTCTCTTCTACAGGGTTAGACAGAGACTTGGTCCACTTGCTACGATCCTGACATGCCTATTTGGCTTCATCCACATTCATCAATCTTTATACATGCTCGTCGATTTAAGGTGCTCTTGACCTGACGTTTTGGCAATAGAACAAATAAAAAATACTTACTATTTCTAAAGGAACTATTTGTATAAGGTGATGAGGCAAGTTGAGATATTGTTGATGGCGTTCTTGCCCGTGAATGGGCATTAAGTTTTTTATTCCTTCTTTAACATGAATAAAACATGAAGTGACGTAACCGACAATACACAAAGACCCTTTGCTCTAAGGCTAAGGGCACACCAGAGGTTGTAAGCCGTGATTAAAGGGTATCCGAAAGTGCCTGTGAAAGATTTCGGGTGGTAGGGACCTTGTCCAAGATACATCTATATCGCTATCAGCATTATATTGCTAATTCTCCCGCCAAGCCAGTGCTTGCACTGTTGTGTTCTGATCTGGAGAAGAAGACAACCGGTGGAATTACTGACACATGTCATATAGTACCTAATAATAAATAAATAAACACAAGGGAACAATTCACACAAATCGACCTAGTCTCAAAGTAAACGCTAGTAAGGCTTGTGTTATATTTATAGGTACTAGACAACGATATACATAGTTGAGAAATACATACTTAAATAGATATAGAAACATGCATGGCTCAGGAACATCACACACAAATATAATGTCCTTACCAGGATTCGTACCCGGGATTGCTTCGCAGGCAGGGTCACTACCAACTAGGCCAACCGCGTCGCCACACTTATCTCAACTTTAGCACTATCATTGATTTCTGTTCATTATACTTTACAATTTCGCAGGCATACTTCACTTTCATCAAATTAAATTTAAATCACCGATCGCACCGACACACTTTCATTTTAAACTTTTGATAACTCCAAATTGAAATATTCAATTGGATTCCTCTTGCTTCGCGAATTAAATCGCCGAAATTGCTTGTTTTGATTATTTGCGTTGTTAACAATACACGGCTAAGACACGATCCGGTACACAATTAGTTTTAAATTGTTGAAGTAGGAAGGACGCCTTTATTTTGGCGATGTTTTGTCTTGATTGAAAGTTGCCGATCCCACTGACATTAATACCTACTTTGGTGAAATTCGGTATTTATTATCTTCATTGTCTTAATAAGAAGCTATTCTTTTTATTTTCTGTAACGTTCTTCCTTCATAGTGTATCTTCTGCCTATATTTTGAAAATAAAATGCTTATGTCTAAAATAAGTTTTACCTTAGATTTACTATTCCTTAAAATACATACATACACGCGGGTGGTAGGGCCTTGTGCAAGGTCCGTCCGGATCGCTACCACCATCTTACTCGCTAATCCTGCCGCTAAGTAGCAGTGCTTGCTGTGTTCCGGTGTGGAGAGTAAGACAGCCGGGGAAATTACGGGCACAAGAGGCATTTCATCTTAGTCCTCTAGGTTGGCAACGCATCTGCAATCCCTCCGGGGATTGAGGGTGTCTATGGGCAGTGGTGATCACTTACCATCAGGTGACCCACTTGCTCGTTTGCCTTCCTATTCATATTAAAAAAAAAAAAAAAAAAAACATACATACATACACAAATCACGTCTTTATCCCTTACGGGGTAGAAGAGCCTAAGGTAACAGGTGCCTACAGGCCACATTTAGCAAGATTGTGGGCGTATAGGTGAAAAATGGAATCAAGATAGTGATGGGTTGGTAGCCTCATCTATACATATAAAATTCAAAGTCCTGACTGACTGACTGACTGACTGACTGACTGACTTAACTATATATCAACGCACAGCCCAAACCACTGGACTTAGAGACTTGAAATTTTGCACATAGATACCTTATACAATGTAGGCATCCACTAAGGAAGGATTTTGGGAAATTCCCACGGGATAAGGAAAAAACGGGAGTTATATATTCGACTCCGAGTGGCGCTATCTCAGTAACTATAATAACTAGACTCTTCAAATTTGATGCAAAAGTAGGTGATTACAAGACGAAGAAACTAATTTCAGGATTTTTGGAAATTCCCACGGGATAAGGAAAAAAACGGGATTTATATATTCAGTTTAACGAAATCCTATGAACTATAATTACTAGACTCTTCAAATTTAGCATAGAAGTAGGTGATTACAATAGTAAAATAATGTTTTAATGAATTTTTAAAAATTCCCACGGAATAAGGAAAAAAAACGGGATTTATATATTCAGTTTAACGAAATCCTATGAACTATAATTATTAGACTCTTCAAATTTTGCATAGAAGTAGGTGATTATAATAGTAAAATAATGTTTTAATGATTTTTGGTAATTCCCACGGGATAAGGAAAAAAACGAGATTTATATATTCAGTTCTACGGGATAGATTTTTCGTTCTACTGGTCGTATAAAACTGAAATTTGGCCTTCAAGTTCCCTTGGGGAGTGTAGGGGAGCACTAAAAAAGGATTTCCCGAAATTCCCACGGGAACGGGAAAAACGGGACTTTTCGTTTTACTGGTTGCAGAAAGCTGAAATTCGGCATGTAGGTTGCTTCGGGAGTGCAGAGGAGCATTAAGAGAGTACTTTCCAAAATTCCCATGGGAACGGGAAAAATATTTGTTTTTACAAAGAAATGCTGCGGTAGGCATAATATGGCTAGAAACTTGAAATTTGGCACACATATACCTTGAGTATCCTAGAGGTGCACTAAGAAGGTATTTTTCGAAATTCCCACGGGATTTTTCGTTTTACTGGTCGTAGAAATATGAAATTTAGCATTTAGCTTCCTTAGGGAGTGTAAGGGAGCATTAACAAAGGATTTCCTAACATTTGTAAGGGAACGGGAAAAACCGGGATTTTACGTTTTACCTACTAGACATAAAAAGTTGAAATTTGTCACGTAGGTTTATTCGGAAGTGTAGGGGAACGCTAAAACGGGGAAAAACGGGATTTTACGTTTCCAGGCAAAACAGCGGAAGAAAGAGACTTAACATTTATAACGTGTGTTTCTTTAAAGGCTTAAGTGTACTCCGAAAGCACTCCCCAATATTTTCACGGGAACGGGAAAAAACTTATTTTTTCGTTTTACATCTTAGCGCGTACGAAGTCGCGGGCAAAAGCTATTTGGGGTAGGTATATTTTAGGACAGCCCTATAGGTTAGGTTAGGTTTGTTTTATAAAAATCCTGCAATATTTACAGTTTCAGAAAAATTAAGGCAGCGGGGCAATGCGGGGGCTTGCTTGCATGCTTGCTTGAGTCCTTGCTTTGCATGCTTGATGGCATACTTGCTTTCATGCATGCTTGCATGCTTGCTTGCATGCATGAATGCTTGCGTGCTTACTTGCATGCATGCTTGCTGCTTGCTTGCATGCATGCTTGCTTGCACGCTTGCTTGCATGCTTGCTTGCCTGCTTGCATGCCTGCTTGCATGCCTGCTTGCATTCCTGCTTGCATGCCTGCTTGCATGCCTGCTTGCATGCCTGCTTGCATGCCTGCTTGCATACTTACATGCTTGCAGGTTTGGGTGCTCGCTTGCTTGATTGCTAGCTTCTTTGAAATGCTCATGGTTCACGCGTGCGAAGCCGCGGGTAAAAGCTATTTGGGGTAGGTATATTTTAGGACAGACCTTTAGGTTAGGTTAGGTTTGTTTTATAAAAATCCTGCAATATTTACAGTTTCATAAAAATTAAGGCAGCGGGGCAATGCGGGGGCTTGCTTGCATGCTTGCTTGAGTCCTTGCTTTGCATGCTTGATTGCATACTTGCTTTCAAGCATGCTTGCATGCTTGCATGCTTGCGTGCTTACTTGCATGCATGCTTGCTTGCACGCTTGCTTGCATGCTTGCTTGCCTGCTTGCATGCCTGCTTGCATGCCTGCTTGCATATTTACATGCTTGCAGGTTTGGGTGCTCACTTGCTTGATTGCTAGCTTCTTTGAAATGCTCATGGTTCACGCGTGCGAAGCCGCGGGCAAAAGCTAGTCGCCTATAACATGATTCCTATTATTTTCGCCCTATCCCTGGATGGGCTTTTCCCATCTGCGCAGGTAGAGAAGCAACTGGTACATTCTATGTTTTTTCTTTCTTTCTTGTTTTTTTTTTCCTTAAAATACATGTCTTAAATAATTATGTTCTTGTTAAGAATTCTAAAACGTATTTATTCATTGTAGGTATAATATGAGTATCAGTATACTGTCATCCAATGAACTTTCCAAGCACGGAAAGTGTGTCTATATGATAATATTAGACTTGCATAAATTTGAACTTAAAAAACATTACGCCACGAACAAAAAACATGGAAAATGTAACAAAAGCTTGTGAAAACTATTTGGTACATAATTATTATTGTTGTTTTTGTTATGTGTTACAATATCACGGCCAAAACTAAACTACCATTAACGATTTTCCCTAACCTCTTAATCAACACGGGAAATAGTTTCTAGCCAACAACCTCCTATATTTCAAGAATACTCTTTACATTCTATTCAGAGCTGATAAAAAATCGAAAGCTGTCTCGATAACGCTTCGATTGTATCCGATCCTTCTAAATTAGGGTCGTCTCGTGTCATACGTCAGTTCAGACACGTATCTGCTTTAGACGCAATATTTATGTAGCAAATAAGTTTCCGGTCCTCAATTTTTGTCCTTCCGCGGCTGCGTTTCTTTGAAGAAAAGTTTATAACAAACACGTCACAAATGATCATGTACAGACGATAAATGCCGATACAGCTGTCATGTCAAATATATGTGTCACCGACCTTATTGTTTGCGGCACAAGGTGTATAGATGTTTATGACGTTTTGGTAACGTACATTATATTTATGCCCTTGACTGTACTCATGTATACAGGGTGGAAAAAACGAACACCACATAGAGGATAACAATCCCAAGATAATTCTCCGAAAGGAAAAAAAAAATTTGTTCCTAAAAACTGTCTTAATCGTAATTTGCTGTTGAGCGTTTTCCAAAAAACATACGTTGAATTTTGCACTTTTCGAAGCGGTGCAATTTTATGACTTTTAGTGCCTGTTTCACCACTCTCTGATAAGTTTCTGATAGGTATCATAAGTCTATCTATGATTCCCTCTCTACTTCTTACTACGAAACAGAGAGACGACATCATAGATAACCGACACTTAAAATATCAGAGTGTTAACTGAGAGTAGTGAAACAAACCCTTAGAGTCGATTGACTTAAGTTTTGGGTGTTGTACAAAATCTTTCAAGTTTTCATACAACTGAAAAGTGCGCTTTTCACTCAGCAGAAATAGAGTGCTTCATAATAGAGGTCCGTGGAAATATGAATGAAATAAGAGGCATTCCGGTCGGACGTGACGGACCCCGAATAGCGTCAGCTTCCAGCTGAGCTGTACTATACCGATGAGTTTCTTGTGAGTGTTGCCAGGTCACTTCCCTTGAAAATTACATTGTCACCCCTATAAAGTTCCATTTTTGGCAGAAAAGTTCCGTTTTCATTTAAATCTTGGGGAATGAGCTTTTTTTTTTTTACCTCATCTATTCTTGAAAATTACATTGCCGTCCCTAAAAGTTCCATATTTTATTTTAAATCATCTTGGGGAACGACCTTTTTTTTTTTTTTTTACCTCGTCCATTCAATATTTGTGTTAATAACGAAAAAATAGCTTGTATTTTCAGTGTGGTATTTAAAGTTTTTTTACCACGTATCTTTATGCCGAGACCCCAAAAGTTCCGAAAAATGTACCAAAATAGAAAGTTCCTCCCAAGTTCCGCGGGGGTGTCAAAAGTTCCGCAAAACGGAACTTTTGGAACCAAACGGCAACACTGCTTGTGACTCGAGAAGGAAAGGACGTCAATAAAAGTGAATATTGTGATTGATAGTTCATTGAAAGCAAGAAAGAGAAAGAAGAAATAAATATTTATTTCTCAACAACAACAATGATATAAGTACAGTTTGTATTTAAAAGAACTTTATATCTAATAGATAGCAAAAATTGTTAGTTGTTTCAAAATAGGATTCCAACTCAGCATGGTGTCGGAGCACGGGGTGCAACGACGCTGTTATTCAGTGGATCCATTAAACAACACAAAACATACAATTACTTAACCTAAGTAACTAGACCCAAAAGAAGCACGAAAACAGAATACAACCAATTTTTATTTATATAGACATTTGCCAGCAAGAACCAAACAAAAATACGACAATTTATTACCGGTAGACACAGTCGGCTAGACCGCAGAAATTTGTTCCATAGGTCCATTGGAGGAGAGTAGACGAATGCATTGTCATCAATATTTAAACTGATCAGCGGTTAGTTGGGAGCTAGTCGAAATATTCAATTCGTACTTAATTCTATAGACCGGCCGCTTAAATGGCACAATAACGCAGGGTAGGACGACAAAAGGGACCGGAAGAAAAGCAGCTGGTAACATTCTATGTTTTTGCTTTGCTCCCAGACCACCATGGATGATTATATTCACCACTGCGAAATAAAGTGTTAAGTGGAAAGTTTCTATACAACGGTATGCTTACCACAGCCGAACAAATGTTTTTTTTTGGTCGCAGGATTGTATCAAATGAAAAATATTTCCAATTAAAATAGCGATACATCAAACAGGAGTTTTGTCGCTGCTGCGATGGCCGACATTAGTCCCCTGTCAACTGTCAATGGCCCCGCAACCTTGTAGCGTGTAGGGAAGCAACATTTTGTAGTCGGCGACTATTCTTTACCTACATAAATCACGTTTTTATCCCTTACGAGGTCGACAGAGCCTAAGGCAAGGTTTCTGAAAGTGGGGTCCATGGACAGTAGACAGTTGTCATTTTCATAGATATTGTATTTCTGTTGCCGCTATAACAACAAATACTAAAAACAGAATATTTTCATGTCTTTCTATCTATGTAATTAACCAATATAAAATGATCTCACGCTGCCTCCATTTTGCTTAGGAGGTAGGGTTCTGCTAACACTAGATTTCATATTCACTTCCCGAATTTATTCGGAACCCTCGATGCGCAAGTTGAACTCGCAATTGGCCGTTTTTTTTTTTATCGCTAGTATAAATGTAGAGCACTACGGCGCGGGTTTATCTCTGAAAATAGGTTTTCTAGAAAGGTATAATAAACATGCTAGCAAATAGTAACTGTGATTCCGCACATAAATTCAGAAAAACCCAGATTTGCGAGCTGGGGCTCGAACCCACGACCCCTGCTTAAAAGGCCACAGGTGAAACCACTGGACCAGCAACAATTGGCGACAAAAATTTTGGTCGCCGACATAATTGGGGTATCTCTACCATCAAACAACACAGAGCCAACTCGTCGAATTTTGTTGAAATAGTACTGCGAGTTTAATATCTCTACGTTATTAATGGCATCATTCATTTCACATGTCAGTCTAAATAATACAATTGTATTTCTAAACGACACTGAAAATTACAACACAAAAAATCCGAAAAATAAAGCTATGGCCGGGAATCGCTATTCCGTGACGCGTGCTATACGGCACAGGATCGTCCCAAGTAGAAAAATATGCTCAGAGCCTTTTGTCTCCGATCAGGGATTACAGGATAAGATGATGATGAAAACAAAGAAGATTGTGAACTCTCTAGTTTAAGAATTAGACCAAAACTAAAAGTACGTGGCTTATATTATGTAGATTATTGTAGATGAAGGAAAACATCTTGAGGAAAGCTGCACACATCTGCGAAGCAATTCAATGGTGTATGTGAAGTTCCTAATCCTAATCCGTGAATCCGCTCTAAGTCCAAGCCCTCTTGTTAGAGAGGAGGACTGTGCCCAGCAGTGGGACGTATACAGCCTGGAGATGATGATGATGACTACTTACCTGCCTACCTACCTATTCTATGAATTATAACCATTTTACTATTTTTACAGAATATTGACTCATTATGATTCGATGAAGCTATGTAGGTACTTGGAAATGATCAACCCCTTCTTAATTTTTTTCAATTGCTTTATGTCTAAAAATAGTCCCTCATTTCTAAAATAGCCCCCTTAGTCAACAGTCCCGAGTTCAAATACATTTTTACCTGTTCGACCAAATGTTCCAACGCTTCCACATTTTCCCCGACCTTTCACACATCACATAGTAAAATCCCGTCATATTATATCGCTTGAAAGGCTGATGTAGTGGACAAGGCGACCGCGAGAGAAATTGGCCAGAAAACCATCTCGCCACACAAATGCTGCAAATGTGTGCCACATGTAAACTATGTACACACTGGCCTGCACACACTACCAGCCATAAAGGCCTAAGACTCGTAGTTTCTGAGGCTCATACGCCTTTTTGAAATTCCGTACCGTAAAGGCTTCAGAGCCGCAGATTTACAGGCTTTTAAGCCCTTTTGGGTTAGAGCAGCATGTGGGACCAAACCATTCCGCTATGAGCGAGGTCACTAGTTTAAAAAGACGTTTTGAACTTGGCAATAGCCGTTTTTCTCTATAGTGAATCTGAACGAAATCGTTTTTTTTGTAATTTAGTTAGAGATTCATCAATTTGCTTTAAGTAGTGTTTTTAAAATCATCCATTTAAGTCTACACATTCACTTTCTCTCTCTTCAGTCGTTGACTCTTGACAGAGCGGTTGTGGTTGCATGATGAGGAAATGAAATGTATTTGAATCTGTGGTGGATAAAGCAGCCCTTGCAAACTATTCATATCCATTTACTATTACTTATTGACAATGACATTGTTATATTTCTTTGCAAATAAACATATTCTATATTCTTCTATTCTATTTCTTTTTAAAATATGTAGTAAGTAAAGCGGTACGTGTAGCAATTTATTTTAATAATACTGCGTTAACTTTACTGTGCATATCTCCGCATCTGGAAAATGACATAGGTAGGTACAAAATATTGTTAAAAAATTATTAAGACATAAAATCACAAGTAGGCTGGCAATTGGAGCGTTTTACTTTTCAAAGGACCATTTTGTTTTCATCTGTTTGAAGGGCCAGTTGTTTGAAGCGAGCAATTTGGGTACAGCGAAACCACGGAAGGCAATGTGTGTATGTTATTAACCTTGTCGAAATACGCCGGCTTAAATTAGACCTGCTTTACAAAACCCTTTTCATTCTGTAGTGGAAGGCTCATTTGGTTTTCATGAAACTAAAGAATTTGTTTCGGAGAATGGTGTTGTTACTTTCAATTTGGACGTTGATAGAATGGAGTAGTTAATCGAACGCATACCACAGTGACTGGCAAAAATAACGGGTCACTTTCGATTGAAAGTGATACGATAAGTGATCCATTATTTTTGCTCATCAGTCCATCACAGGGGGTCTCGCATGAGTAATTTGACCTAAATACGTCAATTAAAACCATAAGCATCTGAATTAAGTTAAGAAAAATCAGGGATTCTACGCTGTTAGTTTTGTTGACATGATGTCACAGGAAATTAAACATGGTAAACGTGCGGTAAGAAGCTGTGAGATTTTGCGAAAATTTATTTGAAATTCTCGTTTTTTACGGACGGAACGAAATCAAACTTTTCAGTACTTGTTAATCCCAAGTCAGACCAAGATTCAAGACACGACTTTTCAGTGAGATTGTGCATATTTTTACTCTCATTAAACTGTTTATGGTAAAATAAAAGTCAGTGAAACGGAAACGCAACAAACTTGTTGGAATACGAAACAAAGTTTCTTAACATTTTGTAAGAAAAGTTTATCCTCGCGTTGTGCCTTTCGATTCCCCGCCAAAAAGCCTGCTCAAGTTGGCTGAAATTTCAATTATAATTCTTCTTTTGGTAAGAAACCGTCGCTGGAATAATGTACTTGGGCGAACAATGTTTGATAGATCGGTTGGTTGGTCAGGTTGTTATGGCTTGAGAAATGAGTTAAATTGTTTCTGAGGAAAATACGAATATGGAATCCATGGCATAAATTAAAATTGATACTCTGCTAGAAGAATTTCGATTCCCTTTCTATTAATACGTCCAAATTATGCTGCTCTTTCTACCCCGTAAGGGATAAAGACTTGATTTATGTATGTATGTACTAGGAGAAAGGTTTATACAGGTCAGAAAAGGGAATAACATAGAGTAAATATTTAATATCTGATATTTTTTTTGTTAATTTTGTTTCTTTATATTTGTACAATAAATCATTTACTTACAAAAATATTTTAGAGAAATAGCAACTTCTCCACAAAATAAGGTATTTTTTTATTATATTTCCAGTAATGTGACTGGCAATTATCACATTGGTCATTCAAACGTGTATTATGTATAGTTGTATAGTTATTCATCTTTGCGATGGTTCTTAGTGAAGAAGTGGGAGTGTGTGTGTGTCTGCTGTACGTAACTGTACCTATACCTCGCCCTCTACTAAAAAAGGCCGAAAAAGAACTAAAATACCCTAATCGTCGTGTTTAAACGATTTGGTAGATGCATTAGAAACTACTCTATAAGAGTATCCATTTCTGCTCTCATCAAAGAACATGAAAGCCCGATTTGACAAAATGTCCGTTAAGCGCCGTGTTACCTGAATGAGCCGAAAGAGAAACAATATTTTTGTCCCGCAATTGCTTTCTTTGTGGTCGTTTTTCTTTCGCAGTGTCAACGTTGACGGTTGGGAAAATATTATTTCTCACCGCTTCTATCGCCACAATTCTATCTGAAGCAGGTCAAAGCGACCACGACGGTGTTTAACGGTGGAAAACGCTTCTATCTGCAAGCTTATTACCTAACTCGCTCGCAATCGCCATCGTGTTCATTTTGACAGTTCATGTATGGGCTGACAATTGGCATCGGAATCAGCTAGCTGTCATATTCATACAAGAACTGTCATAATGAACACGATGGCGATTGCGAGCGAGTTAGGTAATAAGCCTACTGCTCTATAAATTGTTTAACACTTGTATAATCTTACTAGCGACCCGCCCCAGTTTGGCATAGGTTATCGAACTACACGATCAAACCTTCCTCTTGAATCATTCCATTAGTTGATGATAACAGTATTAAAATACATGGCGCAGTTTAATAGATCCAAGCGTATGTACATACATATATAGCGTGGAGTGACTTTTTGTTTTCTACTACGGATATATCGTATTCGTGCCGTTATTGTATTTTGTCTTGTTTATTTTGCACAATAAAGAGTTTACATACATACATATATTAAAGATAACAAGTAGAAGAAATATTTGCACAATATAATAGAATATAAATAGAGCTTCATCATTAGAGTTTCTTCCATGCTGGTCTGGGGGTAAAGAAAAAACATAGAATTTACCAGTTGCTTCTCTTCCCGCGCAGATGGTAAAAGCCCATCGAGGGAATGGGCGAAAGTATTAGGTGTCATGTTAAAGGCGATGTGGCTAGCAACCCATCACTATTTTGATTTCCCTTTCCAGCTATACGTCCTTAATCATGGTAAACGTGGCCTTAAGGTTTTATTACCTTAAGCTATGTCTACCCCGTTAGGGATAAGAACTTGATATGTGTATGTATGTATAAATAGAGGTAAACCAAATCGTCGCCATGGCGTTCCAGTGCCCACCGGCTCTTAACTGTTAAGCCGTATATATCGTATGTACTTATACGTATTCCAAAAATCATTGAAAGTAATCTCTGCACGTTGCCTACGTAATTACTTACTTCTACGTTTTCCTTATTTTGACTTCGAAATGTTCGTGCAATTCAAAATAATCTCCGCGTTTTCAATCAAACCGAACTCTCCTATGTTTTCCTCTTATTTCCAGTCGGGATTATTTTCCTGTTCATGGGCTTTAGTACGAACCGCTTGAAGCGTTATATTTAAACACCTGTGATATGACTATCTTTAATTAATATTATTAATTGCTAACGGGTAAAGCCGTAAAAGTAAACATAACAAACCTATCATTTGAAAAAAGCCTTCTCTCGTCCCTGGTGAGCAGTAGATGTTCCACGGGAGTTTGTAAATTGTATCGCACATACACCGAATATTTCCCTTATGAAATATAAGTAGGATCGAAAGACAGACTTTGCAGTTTCTTTGAAAAAAAAAACATTTATCATGCTATTCCGCTACCATAAGCAAGGTAGGTAAGTATTTTTTATTAATTAAAATGGACATCCGCAAAGTATAGCCTAGTTCAATAAATTCTTGCAGCTTTTTTATATTTTTCTTTATTTTACGAGTAAGTCAAGTTTTAGTTTCGTTTGTTTTTTCAATTTAGCTACTTAGTTTTACTTAGTTTTTACTTAGTTTTAAGTTATTTTTTTCATGTTCATTACCTATCTCGAACAAAATGTCTTAATGTATTTTTATTAGTTACTTTACAGTTGAAAAACCTTAAACATTTTTCTATCTTTCCTTCTTTCTTATCGTCAATTTATTATTTCTTTATTAATCTGTCATCATTAACACCATAGGAACCATTGAAGTATTTACATAGATTTATTTCGATCAAGTCGCGACAGCAATATTATAGAAACCATAATTTTACTCCATTGTATTATGAACCTTGTAGAAATATCATCACGAGCGAAAATAACGCATAACCCGTATTGTATAGTTGAATTATCGAGAAGATGGAATTGCATTTGTAGTGGTTGTACCGTTTGCAACAAAAGGCGAATAATTTTCTCTTAACTTAATAAAATGACATACCCAAGAAGTGGAATAAGTAGTAGACATTATTTTTGTTTTTAGTTCTTCGATATATATATAACAACCTCTTTGTATGCTGATAGTACAAGAAAATAGAAAATTCAAATATAGAATGCCTGTAAACAAACAATACTACTACATGTGCAATTCCACGCTCTCGATGATTCAACTATACGAGTACTAGCATTTTAGGATCGTTCACCTTGTCGATTATTCTCATTCAAAAATTGCTAGTACATGAAGAATTTTCCAAATAACCTTGTTTGCTGACACGGTTGCGACAGGGAACAGGTGTGCGTTAGGTATACCATTAATCATTTCTTATAAGGCCTTCTAGTTAATATCCGAAATGACCAGTGGCGGATTTACCATAAGGCTGAGAAGGCTCGAGCCTAGGGCGGCAGATTTTGGGGGCGGCCAAATTTGGGATTTTGGGGGCGGCAAATTTGGGGCACCTTTTTTTTTTTTTTTTTTTACCTCATAATAAAAAATTTTAGAAGTCTGCAACAGATTTTGCAAGGGCGGCAAAAATTCAGCCTATACCTTGAAAATTTGTAAATCCGCCACTGGAAATGACGTCTTGTAAATTTAGTTCTGTACTTTCAAAGACAAATTGTCTATTGTGTGATACAGCAACATTATTAAGTGGGTACCGTGCATGCGAACGTAGAAGGTACCAGTTGCATCTCTTCCCGCGCAGATGGTAAAAGCCCATCGAGGGAATGGGCGAAAATCGTAAGAACCCATCACTATTTTGTTCCCTTTTTCCACCTATACGCCCACAATCTTGCTAAACTTGTCCTTATCTGCCACTTTGACATTTACCTATCACAGATAAGGACAAACGATTGCTAAGCCAAACGGTGAGTGTGAGCGAACCTTTACGGCATGACGTGATCAGTGTTGTGTGCTGCCCGACATTTGACAATAATAAAAATGACGATGAAAACGAGGGTAGTTGTGCGCCGCTGTCAGTTGCGTCGAACGGCCGCGCGAGCAGAGCGCTGGCGCGCAGTATTCGTGTCGCTGCCGCCGGGGCGAGCGCTCTTGGAAAAAGGACTACGAAATAGTCCGAAACATGTCGAGCATCACTCGACTTTTTTATACGTGAGTTATCCGTTTATGTGTAATGATGATTGCTAAGTCAGCAGAAGCCTATAGAGCGTTTATGAATAACGGGTTACTCTCCACGCGGGAACATAGTAGCGCAAGTAGTGCCGCTTGGCAGCTTTAGCCAGCTAGATAGTGAGTCATGTTCTTTCCCCCCTTAAAAACTGCAAGTTTCACATAAAAACTTGTAAAAATAGTTTAAGATAATTCATTTTTCTGGAGAATACGGGTCACGGTTACAATCTTTATCGGGAGAATCATGAGGTACAAACGACCCCAACTTCGCCCTTATACCTTGTCCGCGGTGACAGGGCAGTAGACCCTCAATTTACTCTGGAAATTCTCTGTGAAACCAGATACAACTGTAACGAATATTAGACCCTGTCTGTGTGAGCAATCTCTTTAGCAGCCCACATACGGTCAGTCTCTTAACATAAGTATCCACTTTTTATTTTCTGTTCTTTATTGGGGAAAAAAACAGATACAGACAGAATAAAAAACCATTAAGAACGTAGTGCAACAAACATTGCTTCCCTGGAACCCATAGAAACCCCGGGCCATTGTACCTTACCGCAATGAGTGATCGGCTAGTTATTTGTGCCCGTCAGTGTCAAAGTAATCCAACGTTGATTGTGAAAAGGATTTACAGGTTCCTTTTTGCTGACTGTAGAAAGCTCGATACTTAAGTTAAGAAAGCGATTGTATACTGGCTGCTCGTAGCAGCAGAATCCATTTACGTATGTATACACCCATCAACCACTACCCACTCACCCACTCCACGCATTCACTCACTCTTCTTCCACGTATCATCCCGCTGGTTATGTGACGTAGCTTTCAACTAGAATGTTATTGGTCAATAACATTCTACGGCGACTTTGGGTTGATATTAGGTCCAATGCCGCGCTTGCACTGCTCACCGATGCAATCGCGAGTGTGAATTTGGTTAAAATCTAAACTAGATTATTAATAGAAAGTTGTAATGGGTAGTCATTCTATGGTATTTACCAACGCAAGTGAAATTTGTCCTTCTCTTAAGCGACAGTTTTAAGCGTGAGTTGAGCTCTTGCAAGATTAATGTTTTTTAAGTTACAGTCGTATTTGTGCGTACAGGGTACAACGTGAATCGTTTGTAAGTGGATTGCGGCGACGGGTTAGTTGCTCTTAGGACGACCATTTTGGCTCGGATTTGAAAATGGGATGTTCTTCTTGTCTTAGTTTCTCAAGCTCGGTACAGTCGACCAAGAAATCTAAATCTGTGGTACAGTCCGTAAGCTCTTAGTGCACTCTTATGGGTTTGATACTTGAATCGGCCGAGTGAATGAGATAGGAATACAAACCCGAAAAGCGTTCTAAGAACTCGTATGATTGAACAGATAAAAAGAGATAAAAACAACTTTAAGAAAATAAGTGCCTGATGTATTTGCGACTATAACTATTTTTTGTAAGTTATTTCGGTTCTTTTGTTCGGATATCGAATTGCGTAATGTTTTGGCATTGCGTATTGCAACTTTTTTTTAGTACGAATTTTAATAAATAATGTCCTTAATCTTAACAGGAAGATTAATTTACAATTTTAATTGGTTCGTTATCACAAAACGCCCACCTTTGTGAGATTACAAACGAAAATCCCCTAACAAAGGAGACAAAAGTTGAAATCTTAATTTCAGATTGTTCACAGATAAACAAAGGACAAACGAGGGCCTAATTTGTTAAGAATATAATAACAATACACTTTTCCCTTTTAAACCGAGGGCGTGTTTCGTAAGATAAATGATAACACTCATACCTCTTTTACGGAGTGTTGTCTAGGAGGCCAGTCATACCACAAGCGGTAGCGACTTCACCACCATAGTATAAAACAAAGTCGCTTTCCGCTGTCTCTCCCTATGTATGCTTAGATCTCTAAAACTACGCGACGGAATCTGTCGCGGTTTTTTTATAGATAGAGTGATTCAAGAGAAAGGTTTATATGTATAGGTACTATCAAATGAATCAAGAATTTTTTATTTCTTGATTTTTGTTTTATTTCTTCGGTTTTACCGTTAGAAATTAAATTTTCTAAATGTCAGTGAAAATTAGAACACATAGAAAAATCCGAATAGGAAAGCTATGGCCGGAAATACACTCCACTCTGTAGATGTTCCACGGGAGTTTGTAATTGTGTCGTACAGACACATCATTCAAACAGATGACGCTTAGCGATAAAAAATTGCATAGTAACAAAAGGTCACGTGACAGTTAGTAACAGGTAGAAAAATTCGGAGACTACCCACCTGCTATGGGTGGTGTAGGGGTATAGCACGCGTCACGGAATGACGAGGATCCGGGTTCGATTCCCGGCCAAAGCTTTACTTTTCGGATTTTTCTATGTGTTCTAATTTTCACTGACATTTAGAAATTTATATGTAGGTATAATTCTACGCAGATGAAGTCGCGGGCAGAAGCTAGTAGATATATAAAGTCAAGACGGGATACGTATTAAACTACATACGTACAATAACTTACGTCTTTGTTCCTTGCGGAGTAGACAAAGCCTAAGGTTACAAAACCTAAACGCCACGTTTATCATAATTGTAGGCGTACAGGTGGAAACGGGATTCAAAATAGTGATGGGTTGCTAAACGCGTCGCCTATAACATGATTATTAAGATTTTCGCCCATTCCCTCGATGGACTTTTACCATCTGCGCCGGTAGAGAACCGGCATGGAAAATCATGAACCAAACATGAAGATGAATGATTAAAGATGCAAAAAACAAAGAAGGGGTGGGGGAATTAACCAAAGGAGCTTACTACCAAGTTTAAAATTCGAAGACGTGATTTATGTATCTACTAGCTGCTACCTGCGACTTCGACTGCAAAAAAATTGTTTATATAAGAGGGGGAAAACGAGCAGACGGGTCACCTGATGGAAAGTAATCGCCATTGCCCATCAAGCTACGTATCAGCTATCTCCGTTCCAAATGTTATCCAAATCCATTCAGTAGTTTTTTCGTGACAGAGTAACAAACATCCATCATCCATCCATCCATATTTACAAACTTTCGCGTTTATAATATTAGTAGGATTATATCTTCATATCCCCGCTCTATTCGTATAGTAGGACCACACCCTCCGGTCGTAACGACCCATATAGCCGAGATAAGGCATGAACCGTCATTTTTGCAACCTAAAAAGGGTTATAGCATTATTATGTTGTCATTGTGTTTGCCAAGTAATTAGGCGCCCTTATGTCTCTGAGTTATCTGTGTAATGTGTTATTAAATTCAAACATTAATTTTGTTTCGTGTAACGTTATGTTTATGAGATCAAAGGGTAATTTTGTAGCGGTTACGTATAAACGTATACGTAGGTATAAACGTATAAAGCTGGCGAATATTCGGAGTTGTTTTAACCTTTGGAGTAGTTGAAATAATCTGCATTCTTCTTCACTTTTACGTAATACCAGTTGCTTTTCTTCCCGCGCAGATGGTAAAAGCCCATCGAGGGAAAGGGCGAAAATCTTAGGAATCATGTTACAGGCGATGCGGCTAGCAACCCATCACTATTTTTGATTCCCCTTTCCACCTATACGCCCAGCACAATCATGCTAAACGTGCATTTAGGCCTTGTTACCTTAGGCTCTGTCTATCCCGTAAAGGATAAAGACGTGATCTGTGTGTGTGTGTGTGTGTGTGTGTGTGTGTGTGTGTGTGTGTGTGTGTGCGTGTGCGTGTGCGTGTGCGTGTGCGTGTGCGTGTGCGTGTGCGTGTGCGTGTGCGTGTGCGTGTGCGTGTGCGTGTGCGTGTGCGTGTGCGTGTGCGTGTGCGTGTGTGTGTGTGTGTGTGTTCAAAATATTAAAATTAACAAGTGAGTAGATTATATTTAAATATTTTAAGTGTTATAATTTTAATCGAATTCAGAGTATTTGCGGTAACGACTTTTGTGGCGACACTCGGTGGCTAAGACCAGAATAAATTTCAACCATTTACGAAGGGTTTTCTTGTAATTTAATTAAGGGAAGGTTGAGGACGGGGTCGAGCCCGAATGATTTTCTTCTCTTAGGGCCGCTTGTACGGTCTAGCGTAAAAAAATAAACCGTACCTGGATTAAAGATGACAGTTCTATACAAGATGTTCTTGAATTATTCTAGAATGTTTCAGCAGGTTCAGTTAGTGTAATCGAACACTCCAATAAATATTTTAAATCTGAATATTGGATTCAAAACGGGGGAAAACCACAGGAATCATGTTATAGGCGCGGCTAGTAACCCATTTTGATTCCATTTTCCACCTATACACACACCATCATGCTAAACGTGGCCTACAATGAATAAAAAAGTTTTAGAACTCTTAACAATAACATAATTATCTAAGACAGGTATTTTAACGAAAAACAAAACAAGAAGGAAAGAAAAAACATACAATGTACCAGTTGCTTCTCTACCTGCGCAGATGGTAAAAGCCCATCAAGGGAAGTGGCGAAAACCATAGGAATCATGTTATAGGCGATGCGGCTAACAACCCAGCACTATTTTGATTCCATATTTTGCCATCTATAGGTACGCCCATAACCTTGCTAAATGTGGCCTGTAGGTCTTGCCACCTTAGGCTCTGTCTACCCCGTAAGGGATGAAGACGGGATTTGTGTATGTATGTGTATGATTGAAGTGAAAACGTTTTGGTGGATAAATTCCGAGCTATGGCAGCCTAGTTCGAGGTATGGCCTCTCAAGCAGCCCTCTGCTCGTGGGTCCTCTGAGTTCTTCGAAATTCAATTTGAAAAATAACCATAATCTTTTCGGTGAAGGAAGACATCGTGAGGAAACCCTTTGGGTAATATAATTTGTGCTGTAATAATTTAATGTTTTCTACCAACTTTTTTCAGGTTACACATAAGCTACCCAAGACACCAATTCCACAGACAAAGTCGCAGGCGAAATCTAGTAAATGGCGATCGGAAGGCTCAGTGTCAAGTGGAACAAATGTGACGTCACGCTTTCGCTCAGGTCGACCAAAACATCCCTAATTGGTTGCAGACGGAGGCTGTACCGACATGATGACGTAATCCGTGCGAGAGCTGTCACCCGTCTCGTAATGGATTCTGTAGTTATGTCTAGGAACAACAAAAAAAAACTATCAAGTTTCACTGGAGTGTATTTTCTCCATTCCAGTATACTCTAAAGTATTTGTAAACAATTTAATTTGTATTTTGCGGGTGGTAGGGCCTTGTGCAAGGTCCGTCCGGATCGCTACTACCATCTTACTCGCTAATCCTGTCGCTAAGTAGCAGTGCTCGCACTGCTGTGTTCCGGTGCGGAGAGTAAGACAGCTGGGGAAATTACGGGCACAAGAGGCATTTCATCTTAGTCCTCTAGGTTGGCAACACATCTGCAATCCCTTCGGGGTTGCGGGTGTCTATGGGCAGTGGTGATCACTTACCATCAGGTGACCCACTTGCTCGTTGGCCTTCCTATTCATATAAAAAAAAAAAAAAAAAAAAACAATTTCATCGGAATTCCCACAAACTCACTGTAACGTTGAACTACATACATACTCAAATCACGTCTTTGTCCCTTAGGGAGTAGACAGAACCTATAGTAACAAGACCTAAAGGCCACGTTTAGCATGATTGTGGGCGTAAAGTGATCAAAATAGTAGTGTGTAATAGGCTCATCGCGTATAACATGATTCCTAAGATTTTCGCCCATTCCCTCGATGGGCTTTCACCATCTGCGCGGGATGAGAAGCAACTGGTACATTCTACGTTGTTTCTCTACTCCCAGACCAGCATGCAGCACTTGATTATCTATCGACATTTTATAACAAATATGCTGGGATTCATATATTTATATTTTATACGAACTCTGGGGGATTTGCTTGTTTACAAACGCGTTAAAATGGATTGCAATGGGCTATAGGTACCAATTTCTGACAACAGTTGCCGTCGGTATGTCCCTAATTACTACACGCCCCCTTTCTAAAATCTGGTCTATATAGATACCTGACCCTGTATTTTATGTATGTATGTAAACTCTTTATTATGCAAAATGACCATAATAGTATTTTTCAACACAGTTGCTCGTAAATTGAGTCTTATTGCACCGCATTTAAACTCATAATACAGCTTATTACGCACAAGTGCTGTAATAATATTACCGCACGAGTGCGGTAATATAAACTTTTTTTAATCTCAGCTAACGGTTCAGTATCAATAAGAACAAGGAATATTTTCGTGAATATTAAACTATTTTAGTTTAAATATGATAAATTAACATTTAATTTCGACAAATTATTCATTTTTATCTAAAAAGGGACCATAATTTGAATATTTAAGACATTAATTAATTAGTTTATTATAATTTTAATATTAGGCTGTTTAGCAGTATGTTGTCAGTGTCTTCGTCACGCGCGTGCTTAGTGCACAGCGCGCATGCGCGAGTGCTGCGCGCGGATTGGCGTGGAGAAATAATATCTGCCGCCATTTTTCACTGATATTGTTGATTCAGACTTTGTTATTTCATTACTTTAAAAATTACCAGTTCAAGTAATAAAGAAATGTAGTGTCCGTCGCTGGAAATACTAAAATATGTTCGGACAATGTTCGGACAGTTATATCAGTAAGAAATCCAAGGTGTTAATTACCAAAATGATAAAGTAAAGTTCTAAAGCAGCTCCAGGTAAGCAATGTCTGGTAACAAAGGTAAACTAAAGTTCTTAAAGTCCTTTTATTAACAAAATTTTATTTATTTTTCCTCGCAAATGTGTTGAAAAACGTCGTATGCGACGCGTGTGCTTTGGTAATTACACATCTCGGCTCTCTTACCCGCGCTCGCTGGCGCTCGCGCGTACAATACGCCTCGTGTGTAATTACCAACATAGCACACTTGTATCATAATGTACTATTATATAATCGTTGCATAATGAAGGCTCTTAAAGTCGAGTACCGTGTTTAGGCCACGAGGCTTGCCGAGTGGCTTAAGTAAGGTACGAGATTTTAAGTGCTAATTATGTAACTATTGTATACAATACTTTTTCTACGAGTCATCATCATCATCGTCTATCGAGGTACATACATAACCTTTTGTAAAGTACATTGGGTTAAGTTTGAAAATTGTACCTTCCACTTATGAATTAATAGTAGTTATCTCCTCTGGAGTAACGGCGAAACTAATCTCGTCACTATCACTCATGTTTCATTCGAATTAGGGATTATTTATTTAACACCATCGATTTCGCGTCAAATAACAAACAAAACTTTTAAATTTTCGTAGCACAAAAAAGAACTAATGAGACGTCGTTATAAGACTGTTTCTGATTGGCCAATTACTTCAATTACTAACCAATCACGTAACAGGAGAAAAAAGTTAGTGTTCAAAATTTCAAATGGAAGCAAATTTGCCAGATATTTCCAACTTTACATTGGGTGCGTTCCACTAAGCGCTCACGCCGCTCAATCGAAGTAACTAAGTTCTTATTTTAAAATTATTATAGTCGTCTAGAGCGTTGTATAATAATCATTATAGTTGAGTCCGAAGTGCCATAGACTATCCAAGATTAAAAAGTATGTGATTACAATTTTGTCTATAAACACATAATTGTCAGATTAAAATCAACGAGTAGAAAAAACAAAATACAATTGACAAAATTCCAGTCAACCTTTGACTGGATGAAAGAAGTATTATATTAGGTACGGACGAGTGAGTTTAGAAATTACAAATACCGAGAGCCATAATAACTTTATCGAATATAATACATAAACTCATAGAACCTACCAGACACTAAACTACTTTATACTACCTATAATATTTATCAATAAAATATAATACATAAAATTAATAAAGTGCACAATAAACACAGGAATATTTACACGTATTATGCCTACCAACAAACGGGTCTAGTTATGATCGAAGTTCGGATTGTCTTGTATTGTGAATTGTGTGATCAAAAATCATCATTATCGTCAGTCATCAGTAACGCGAATAAAAATGAGTGTTCATCATCAAACTACTTTTCAAAGTCACCCCGGTAACCGAAATACTCGATTTCCTCCCTTGTTATATAAAAAAGTAATACAGGCTGAAGCGAATGTTATTATGATCACGAACTATTTTGCTTCCCAAGGGCTTCTCATATTGTTTTGTTTATTTACAGTGTACATACTCGCCGCTCCGGGATTATCCTGAAACAAAACAATACCATGTTTTTAAGCTTAATTACGTTGTAATGTAATAACGTGCTCATCCAAAGTTGTTTACCTTTACTTGCTGTTTTAATTATGTTTTTTTCTTAACAAGATATGCTGATCAGTATCAGAAATTAATTAAAAGCGTCCTTGTTTAACTAGCACGAAAAATAATAATCAAACAAGAACACGACAGGAACTTTTAATCTATCCGTCACTATATCAAAATCAAAAATCAAAATCAAAATTTTATTTTAGCAAATTGGCCGCCTAGGGCTTTTTTTCAATTTTTGGCAGAAAGTCATTTTTTCAAAATAAAATACAGTGAGAATACTTAATTCTATTTAAATTAATAAAAATACATTTATAAAAGGGATGTAAGTAAGTAAGTAAGTAAGTAAATGCTTTATTGTACAAATATAAACAGATACAATTTACAAAAAAATAAAAAAAAATAACATTAATACATGCACAAAGGCGAACTTATCCCTATAAGGGATCTCTACCAGTTAACCTTTGAATAGATGAGAGGAGCATTAAACGAGGGACCGACAAAATGAGAGTTTAAAATTCCAGATAGTGAAAGCCACAATAGAGATGTATAAGGTCCCCGAGTCTTAAATTATATGAATCTATAGTAGAGATGTATAAAGTCTCTATATGCATGTATCCTCGTGTTTTGTTATTGTCGGAAGGTTTTTGATATTTCAATAACATTGAGTTACGCATTAATCGAGTAATCATAATTTTATGTCAAAAATACCGTGAATCATTTTGGAAAAGAGCTGATACTGTTGAAACTGCGGGACCGATTTTTTCCAAACATGGCTAAGAACTATTCACGCCCACAATCTTGCTAAATGTGGCCTGTAGGTACCTGTTACCTTAGGCTCTGTCTACCCCGTAAGGGATAAAGACGTGATTTGTGTATGTGTATGTGTATGTAGCGACCCTAGCGCCACCTAGTTGTCGACTACATAACCACTATGACACACGAGTAGCTAGCGCCAGTTCTAATGACAGCTGTCACATCGTTCTACATGCCGCTAACGAAGTTTCTCAATGCGGCTGCATAAATACAACTCAACTCTCCTCCTTCGGACTTCGGTCCCCAGGCATAGCATCTGCCTGGAGAGAGATCTCTCTATTGTTGCACTCCCCACATGTATGTATGCAGCCTACATCCAGCAACTTTACGAGCATGATAAGTGAAAAGGAATATTCTGGTTTCTATTCTATCATAATGAATTTTCCGCTGCTCTGTGGAGTCCTCGTCGGTCTGAAATTTAACTGACGGTTTTCAAATGAATCCACCCTTTAACGACTCGGTTCGCAAAACGACGATTGCTTCATTCATTCGTAAACACGGCAAACCCCAAAGGACTTTGGGCCGACACAGTTTTTAACTTTTTCAACGGATTATGAATGTTGTTTTAAAAATGTACAGTCCCACGCTCCCAGAAGTTTTTACCACTGACCTGGCCACATAGAATAATAAAAAAAAAAACAATTTACTTACGTAATTAAATCAAAACAGTTTCTAGGAATTACTAGCTGAAAAGTAAAGGATGCACAACCCCTTTATTTGCGTTCGTGAAAATTAGATGCGATAATTTATTGCCAACAGTGTAATGTGGTGCATACCTAACGCTTTTGTTTTATTGAGAAAACACTGATACCAACAAGATTTACGCAACCAAATTGTAACTTCCAAATTTCCATTTTAATGCGTATTAACGGTACGCTTTTATTTACGCTTTGGCGCGGATCCAAGTCGTCGTTAATAAAAGAGAACTTTTTCGATTAAAAATAACAAGGTAAAAAAAAAGTCCCTCCGGGCCCGTTTTAATTCGGTTTCAATTTCTTTTTTACCGGTTCCTCCTACAGGATCAACTTCCGGTATGATCTAATTAATGCCTTGTAAATCATAATAATTAAGCTTGTAAATATCCCGGACACCTTTGCCTAATAGCCTATTTTGCGAGATGGATTTGTTTTCGCATCGTGAAAATCAGTAAAAGCGTAATCCTTTACATAATTACCTACTGTAGTAGTTCGGCTAGTTTATGCTGGCAGGTTTTGGGTGCTGGCTGCTCTGAAATAGTTCAAGTTCCGAATATCGAACACCCGTTCGATATTTTAAAAGTTTTTTGTTTTGGAACTTCGGACGGCTCTCAGAACAACTCAAACCGAAAGCCGCATAGGCGGAAAGCCTTATTATTTTGTAATGATAATATTAAATTGAAATAAAATCAAGAATTAATAAGTTTGTGTTTTAACTTGAATAGCTTGGCCTTCTGCAACAACAATTTGGTTAGGAGCTTTATATCTCGATTCCCGTACAGTTTGAAGTGCCTCATCAGGGCAGCTTCACACTACTTTCTAATTCATAATCGCTGGTTACGCTTTTGCCTTTTTTTAATACGAGTATGGCTTCTATACAATCGATGATTTCGCTAAATGTTGAATTAGTCGATAATTAGCCTAACATAACCTACCCTCCCAGTCGGACATTAGTCATCGGCTAGCTAATTTACGAATAAATGTAATCGTTGTTGCCCAAGCTGCACCTGCTACCTTCTCCCATAACGTTATCGTTACGCTTTAGGTTATTCGCATACTCAGCATTTCGATAATATTTAACTGTCACTTTGTTTGTTTAGTTTTAAACTGGTTAGCTTTCTGTAAGTAACAATATTTATATTCTGTTTAAAAGCACACCTTTTAACCAGTTTCAAAAAGGGGAGGAGTTTGTCAAATAGACTCCATTTTTTTTCTGTTATAAACATAATTCCTTGTGCTATTTTTCAATCAAGTGCCGATGCCTATCTGTCTGTGTTCATTTCATTAACTGTAGTGCCAAAGGATTAAATTAATCAATTTATATTCGATAACCAAATTTTATAGACACTAACGAATCGAATAAAAATGCCGGGAGAGAAAGATTTAGCGGGACGGCTTTATGCATTATGTTCGTTCGTGAATTCGATTATTTTTTTGTATTTTATTACAAAAAAATCCTAGATGTTGGCGCGCTGCCAAAGTTAATAGATCTTCCCAATTAAGAAATGTTCAGTGTGTTTTTTTTTGTTGCCTACGGGCGTTAACGTGGGCGCGGGGAAATAAATAATAAATAAATATCTTGGAACAAATTACACAAATGGCCCATTTCTAAACTATGCAAAGCTTGTACTACGGGTACCAGGCAAGGCAACGGATAAGCATGCTTATAAAATGTAGATAAATACATACTTAAATACACACAACATCCATGACTCGGGCACAAACATTCGTATTCATCATACAAATGTCTGCCCCTACCGGGATTCGAACCCGGGACCTCTATCTTCTTGTAGTTGTATTCTTATTTATTTTCGTTTTTCAATATCAGCAGCAGCTGCAGGAGACCATCGCGTGCGCTGACTTCTGGCCGAAGGGTGTCGTATTTCGTCGGTTCCGGGGCAAACTACCGAATCCAACACCGGAGATGACGATGCAGCGGAGCCACAACGTTTCGTCGCCTAAATAACATTTATTATGTTTTTTTAATTTTATAGCGCATTGGTTTCGACTGTAATGCTGTAATTTTTTACTGACTAAAAAAATAAAATAAAAAAATATCAAGTTAGAGAGTATTAAAGTACCTTTGAAAATACGTTGCAGTATTGCATACAGTGGAAAACTTTTGCTTTATAATATAAGTTACATCGCTTTAACACAAGCATGCGTTTGCGTGTACGCCTTTGACAGACTTCTCTGTTCTTAAAACGCGTTGCCAAAGCGTGCGCTTCAAATCTCCTAATGTATACTCGCTCTCGGGTAATTACAATATAGGACTAGTAAAGCTGCTTTTTTATAAGTATCGAGTACATTCCATAAATCACTAGTTATCGTGAATAAGTGCTCGGCTAATAAGCTAAATAAATTAATCTCCCATAAAAATGTAAACAGAGTAAATTCTTAACACAAGAGCACTGCGCTCTCGCATAACATCATCCACGTAACAAGATTATACTTTTTTTGGCATCCCCTGATTTGGTGGGAAGCAAGATTTCGTCCCTTGTTAAACGAAATTACTGCGTTCCTACCAGATATGAAAATGTGTTTTTGAATAAGCCTTGCGTTCGGCGGCGCTGGAATAATCTCCGCCGTTTTGAGATGTTTTTCTTGTCGATTATTTGAGTATACAATAACGCGGTACAGTTCATTTAAGCAATTTAAGATGCAAAATAAGGGCTGCTCTCAGTATAAATTTAATTCTTTGTTTTTGAACTTTTGTGAATTAGGTATCTAACTAGGTTAGGTTGGTTTAATAGGTATTTATGTCATACGCATTATAACGACTTTAAAAAAGATTCAAATGTGATCAAAATCAACCCAGCCAGGGTCGCAGATTATAAACTAACATACATACACATACACAAATCACGTCTTTATCCCTTACGGGGTAGACGGAGCCTAAGGTAACAAGACCTACAGGCCACGTTCAGCAAGATACTGAGGGCGTAGAGGTAACCTGAAAAAACTTAAGTCTACTCCCCGATTAAAATTTTACCGCTTACGGTAAAAATTCGTATTTCCTAAACCACTTTACGATAGGTCACGGTAGCTATTATAACTTTACTGCCTTGTTAAAGCATAAAGCTCGTAGCAGACGTTGGGCGGTTCTATTCAACCCCCTATCATTAATTTACTGTCTCAGCTATATTAGCAGCATACATACATACATCACGTCTTTATCCCTTATGGGGTAGACAGACCCTAAGGTAACAAAACCTTAAGGCCACGTTTGGCATGATTAAGGGCGTATAGGTGGAAAGGGAAATCAAAATAGTGATGGGTTGCTAGCCGCAGCGCATAACATGATTCCTAAGACTTTCGCCCGGTCCCTCGATGGGCTTTTACCATCTGCGCGGGAAGAGAAGCAACTGGTAAATTCTATGTTTTTTCTTTACTCCCAGACCAGCATGGAAGAAATTGTAATAGCAAGACGTAACGATAATATAATCCCCACAAACAAAAATCGTGGACAAAGTGAACAAACCTTAGCTTTTAGTCGTTAATTCACCATGAATTATTTGAGTAACTCTTTAAACACTCTAAATTTTTATTTCTCAAACATGCTCGGAAATGTATGCGTTAATGTCCCGATATGAGGACATGAAGTTTCTCGTTTATGGCTCCCTACATTACTTCTTGGCTTAGGCCACAAATGTTAGTATGAAAATCCATTTTTGTCCGCTGCTCTAATTTTTTAAATTTCTATACTAAAGTTAAATTGGCAAAGGAAAAAATTACATACAGCCAACCACCACCACAATCTGTACCTAAGCATAATTGCGACATAAAAAAGAAAAATCTATGGTACTATATTTATGTGCGGTTAAACATGGTGCTCAAATAGCTGGATCAAATTAGTACATTTAAAAAATAAAAAAGGTGGCAAATCGAAAATCTTTTTTTCTGCTTATGCGTATTTCGTAGTGATTGTTATTATAATTTAACAGAAATAAAAATGACTTCTAGTGATGAAAGTGACGGGGAACTTATGAACTGTACTCCGCCTCATTTAAAAGAGGAGGCAAATTTAGCTATGCAAAATATGCTACCGGAAAAAAGTAAAGAGATTTTACTTGATTGTCTAGTAGTTATTTTAATTTTAATATTTCCTCACATTGTTTGAGAAAAACACTATACAAGCTTTGGCCGGAACAGGGATTGCAGGACTCGTTCTATCTGGCCTCGTCTTCGACTCGGCCACCTACCCCAAACTCGTCCAGCAATCCCTTACTTCACGGCCTCTGCAGTAATGTACTATTTATTTACATAGACAAAAATATTTATTTTCCAAAGCAGCGGATAAAAGCCGTACAAGTTTTAAATGCCGCTGCGATACAATGATAAAAACGTTCTGGATCTTTCTTCCGACAACGACTCAAGATTACTAATACAATAGGTAGCTACCTAAATACCTAACCTTTTGACCGCCAATGTCGGCTGTGGCCGACAGAGGTTATAAGTGTAAAAATGACTTTTATGCAAACGCATAAGAATGAAAATAGCTTTACATAACTATGTAGCTAAGCTTGGCGTTCAAAATACAATTGGACAGGTAAGCCGGTTTCATAATACGCTTATTTACACTTTCGTGGACTATTTGCATATATTTTGTGATTACACCGGCACGTAGATTTTTCTTCTCTCCTAATAAAGAAAAACAAGATATCGTTCATAAAAGGCACTTAAATACAATTGGACAGGTAAGCCGCTTTTATAATACGCTTTTACACTTTCGTGGACTATTTGCATAATATTTTGTGATTACACCGACACGTAGATTTTTCTTCTCTCCTAATAAAGAAAAATGGCAAGATGTCACTCATAAAAGGCTTCCCCTTAGAACACCATTATGAACGACAACTTGCCACTTCGTATTTTCACAACTGTGAACGTCGTGATGATGATGAGGGAACAAAGCCTTTAGAATAACCCAGTCGGTTCAAGACGTATGCGGCGTGCCCGGCAGTAACGTGTCGTTTATGCCGCCTGTGTAATAGTCCAGTAATTTGTATACCGCCAGAACTGGAACGATCGAGGCGACCTGATTTAAACCTTTAAGGGACAGTATTGGCTGTTCTACCAATCAAACCATATACTTATCTTAGTCTAGGGGTCCCTACGGATACACTTCGACCCGTTCGTGGATCTTTTGTGTAATTACCCCTCCTTCGCACTATTCCATCGCTTTTACCACCTCATTCATGAATTGGGTGATTGGGCGTAGTGGTAGTGCCTTAAAAACCATATACAGACTTTGGCGCAACTATTCATTATAATACTGGCGAGCAAATATAACGTGTTACTTTTCATACAGCTTTGATGAAATTAAATAAAAGTGGGCGTACGAATTCAAATGTGTTTAGAATGTGGGGAAAATGAAGTGCAAGTGATCACACAAAAATTTGAAATGATCTGGTTATTGCTACAAATTACAAGGAAGTGAAACCAAATATTTGACAAGTTGACAAGATTAATTAAAACTGTTTATTCTTTTACATCCTATCCTACTATAATAAACGCGAAAGTTTGTAAGTATGGATGGATGGATGTTTGTTAGTCTTTCACGTAAAAACTACGGAATGGATTTGGATACAATTTGGAACGGAAATAGCTGATACCCTAGATTAACACATAGGCTATTTTTTATCCCGGAAAATTGCATAGTTCCCGTGGGATAGCGAAAAACTATTTTTTTACAGACGAATTCGCGGGCAGCAGCTAGTTTTATAATAATGTGCGCATATTTTATATTCGATAAAATTTTCCACATTCAAATGATACCTACTGTAGTGCGTCAACGATATGACAGAGGCAAGGTACAAGGCAAGTTTTTTTTTAAGCCACGTAGGACAAACTTAGCAATATCATTCCAAACACCAATTCATTGACCAGCTTCGCCTTAACCACTTCGCTTATGAAGTTCTGGTGTAATTTTTTCCATTACCCATCGCCACCTGCCGTGTCGCTGTGTCCGCTGTTTATTCTCTGAAACTTCAAAAAAAAGAGAAACGCATAAATAGAGTGAACTGGATGGTGCGTGAGTGCGAAACCTGGTTCATTCGCAAAGATTTGATGACCAAACCTAACAGTTTGTGAACAAATGCCTGCGGAAAATCCTTTGCATCTTTTGGTCCAACTGGATTACGAATCACCAGGCAAGTATTACCCATTCAGAAACAATCCATTACTGAAATGGCAAAAGATTGGTCATATTCTCAGGAAACCTGATGTCCATTAGTCCAAAGCCTTGACCTGGAAAGGTTGAAACACGGTCGGTGTGCCGGAGATTGGATGGAAGAAGGTGACACGAACTACTCAGGATCGGAGGAGGTGGAGAGAATTGATACGAGTGCTACACCCCAGCTGAGGTTAATAGAAAGTAAAGAAGAGAAAAAGGCAAGGTTAAGAGGCTCCTAGTAACAACACGCTAAAGACCCGTCACGAATATGATTCTAGGCCCACGCCCAACCCCCTTAGACCTAGAACAAGGTCTGTTCAGATCAGTACCATCATCTAAATCATAACTGCTGTGTTCTAGCATAGAGAGTAAGATAGCCAGTAAAATTACTGGCACATGAGGTATCTTATCATAGCCAATGCATTTTTAATCTTCTGATGTAGTAGTTGTCCATAGCAGCTGTGCTGGTGGTACTCAATTATCATCAGGTGACTGATCTTTGCCACCCAATTTCATACAAAAGTGGCTACCTGAACTATTGACCCACAAAGTATGCGAGGAATTCACCTGTAAGGCAAATATACTGGACTTTTATTCGCAGTTCCACAAGGCAAGGCTCAAATACTGGTTCATTGAACCCCAAATCCCACTTAAATGAGATTCAACGCGCAATTTCACTCAACACCGTCAACTCCGCTCTCGTTTCACACCAACTTAGTTCCTGCAGTTTTTATTTATTTGCAGATTTTGTGTATTCGGTGACAGCGCTTCACACTTGCCAATGTGATGCATTTAAATGGCACATTTATACTACGGTCTCTCGCTTTCAGTCGAACCTCTTAGATGAAATGGGGTAATCTTTGGCACCATTTGAATAATGGCCGCTGATCGGATATTTGCGGTCTTCAAATATATTGGGATGAGCTAGGCTTGATATCCCTGTAATGGGATTGGCTCGCTTAAATTCAAGCGACTGTTCTGAGCGACTTTAGATTAAGTTCCTTGTCATGATGTGAAAATGGTGAGAATTAGAATAAGAACATTTACAGTAACAAAGACAATCCTTAATGAACTAGATCGTATCACAAAACTAGAACCAAAAATGTACACGTGGAAAGCAACTACAAAATGTGAACGGCCAAAACCTTTAATTTGCCCGAATTCAATGTGTGCTTCTTTTTTCGTAAGACACTATTTTTTTAAGTGCTTTGCATCTACCATTCTGTAGAACTATAGGTACGGTAAGTTAGGTTAGTTTTGTAATAATCCTGAAAATTCAACAATTAATTAATCATTATGGTATGGCAAACAATACTTTTATGCCTTATGAAATTATGGCAAATGATAGAGAACCCTGTATGACATATTCTACATGCATATCCCGCCTACAAACCGTTATTACATAAAACAACGCAGACTAAACCACCACGACCGGTTTTTTTAATACAGATGTATCTCTTTTATAACACTACTCTCCAGCTATTCGATTTATCACCGCTGTGCAGGTCTACCCGGCATTACCGTTAACCGTATATCATGCAATCAAACTCCGCTTTGAACATAAATTATGCCAGGGCTCGCCGCATTAATTTCGATGTCATTACGATTAAATCCAAAATTCGCAAAATCGGGGTACCTACCCATCGTTGGAATTTGGTGGGTATATATAGGTCTATCAATCTAAATGCTTACTATCAGGCGTGACTGTAATCAAATGCATGCCTTCGCGTGAAAAAAAATGACCCGAACGAAATGACCCGGAAATGACACAGGATAGTTTGATCCTGGAAAATCGCATAGTTCCCACGGGAGAGCAATAAACGCGCGACTCCGCTAGTTCACCATTATGTCACTGAATAGATTCAGTGTTAGATACTAGACGAGTACTGGAATTTTGCGATTATTAAATTACTAGCTTCTGCCTGCGACTTCGTTTGCGTATTATACATATAAACCTTCCCCTTGAAATACGTTATCTAGGTATTAAAAAAACTGCATCAAAATCCGTTGCGTAGTTCTAAAGATTTAAGCATACATAGGGACGGACAGTGGTAAGCGACTTTGTTTTATACTATGTAGTGATTAGACAGTTACATAGGTATAGGAGACGTGTGCTTGAATGATTTTAAGTTCTAAGTACCGAAAACATAAAATGAAAAATCTAGAAATTTTAAAATATGATGGAGCTGCCTATAGGTTCTTTAAAAAATAAGTGCAATCGAAAAGCGATTATTCGACATTTTGTTAGCGTCGTAACATGATATCACATACATACATACATACACAAATACCTCTATATCCCTTACGGGGTAGACAGAGCCTGAGATAACAAGACCTAAAAGCCACGTTTAGCATTATTGTAGGCGTAAAGGTGGAAAGGGGAATACATTGTTCTTGATTTGATGAACACATTGAATTGATGAATACAATGTTCAATCCCGTCAATTTGGTAAAGCTACCAAAGGCCGACTACCAATAATGGCGGACAACGTACAGCTTTCTGTAAGCCCTCTCCGGGAATAATGCCTTATAGTTTGGAGCTCGGACTAGAGATATCTCGGGGTATAAAGTTGGATCCTACCGGTCAGTAACCCCGTCCGGCTAAAACGAGACTTAATTGTAAGAGAACGAGCTATTGTTTTTATATTTATTGGGAAGCCAACAGCTGAAACAATATTATATATATTATTTTATGCAACAGTTGTATTAGAGGAGTCAAAAAGGCGAGTGGTGCGGGGTTACAAGTGGGTGAGCGCAGCGAACATCGTAAGAAATACGCTACGAGTTTTTTTTGACTTACTTATGTTGCATACGTTGCGTAAAAGGTTTACCTAGGTCTGGCTCTCTATGGGTGGCAGAGTAACGATGGAGCACTTTTAGAGACATAAGCCAACACGTGCTTTTAGAGGGAATAGACAATATAAACTTATCCAAAATCTTTTTATGAGTGTTCTTATAGTTGTGCTCGTGATTACATAAAGAAAAAATATTTTATATAGGGATCAAAAATACGGTTAACATTTTTAAATACCGAATTAGTGAGAATTTAGATAGAAATAGTTTTATTCCCGAGGAAGGACATATATGAAAGCTTTGTTTCTGAAAATTGCGTATCCCGTGGGATAAACGAATTCTGCGCAGACGGAGTGGGAGACGGAGCGGGCAACTGCCTAATTAATATAATAGAGCAAATAATAAGGGTGTGCCAAATGGTGAGTTTGTGAAAGGGCGTATTCGCAATATATCTTTGTAAGTGTCTACTTAAGTATATGTAACATACTATGTATTCTAGTGTCACTCGGCGTTTTTAGACGAACATGAGATAAAACAAGCTTTAGTTAACATGGTCTTTCATAATTAAGATCTTAATTACTACTAACGAGAAAGCTTCAATCGCCGACTTTTGTCACAGTGGGAAGTTGCACATCAGTACGTGAAAAATAAATTGGAACATTACTATTTCTAGTGTTTAGTGACCAACTCAAATGAGCATAATTATGCCAGCTATCTCCGTATCCAACTTTATATACTCAACTAATTGTGGAATTAAGAATTTCACTCCACCATGAGGTCGACGGAACCCCGTTTTCGCGATCTCTATTCGTTTTCTCCTGGGAATTCGAAGATACCTAACAAATTGAAGCTAATTTTATTATTTCTAGTGAAGATTTTTATTTTTATATACCAAAGTTAGTTCATGAAGAATGCGCTAATTTTTGCGTATTTTACTTTAGAATTTTGACTACAGGTATTTTAGTATTCAAGAAGTACTAATTTTTAAATATTTTCTTTATGTTCTATAGCTATGGTCGTATACTTCAGTGAATTATCTTACGGGGTGATTGTTACGCCCTCTAGATCTATCAGCGTGATGATAGTTCTAGAGGGCGTCCGAAAGTGGACCCAAGACCAGGTCCCACTCGCAACAGAACTCATCATGAAGGCAAAACATTCAGAACTGCGCAAGCACGTAAAGTTAACAACATCGACTGTTGTTGCGATGTTGGAATGTCGTGTTGACTTACTGTACCGATGCTGGCGCGGCTACTGTGAGTTATCCGCGTATCCGTTTTCCTTAAGACACTAGCGGTAATTAACAAAATCAATTTGTGTAATGGCACTAAAAGCTCACAATTAGGAGAAGATGTATGTGTTGTCCTTTAGTAGCGCGATAACAGAAAAAGTACTGGTGTAATAATGTTTAATGTACTCATTTGTAAAAGTCAACATTGTCACAGTATGAGCGACAAATGACAACGCTGGTTGCTATGTGTGTGTAAAACTGCTTCTTTGCAAAAGTTTATTAGGAGGTGTATTCTGATATGACTGGGTATGCGACAAGATCGCAAGCCATAATTTCCCAACGCACTTAGAATCACGATCGCCTTTCATTCTGTCAAATGGTATATATGTTTAGCGATAGACAATACAGCCTCAGTTACAATAATGTAATCAATAAGTTTGTGATTTAATATTTATAGACCTACGAAAACATTATACGTTTTCTATATCATAAAACCACTAATTTCCTGTTCAATAAGAAACGATGTCACTTTAATACTCTTGAATTGAATAATAAGCCATAAATCTTTAATATCTACCAAAAACCTATCCAATATTCTTTACAAATTGTGTAATGATTGACTAAGAATCGCCAGATATGGCTGGATGGCTATGCCATATTTGTAATAAATAACGTTTTTAACATAACCACCATTCAATGCAAATACATAAAGAATGTTAACTGTTTTCTTGTCATTCATCATTACCAGTAATTTAGTACATATCCTGTGCGTCATCCCAAATAATAGTACCAACTTCTTTGGCAAAGAATCGGTTCCAGGCTATTTAAAAAACAACGTATTTCTGATGTCAACATCTACTAAGTACCGCGTAACATATTTAGCTCTAACGTTAAATGCCGTGGCTATCTGTGTGAGACACTGGGTCATCTCTTTTTCCACAACACAGAACCTCAAAGCGTATCATCGTGCTAATTTTAATGGGGATGAAACGTATACCTTCCGGCGTTAGAATATTACCAAAATTCCCATTTAAGCGTTTCGAATCTCAGTCAATCTCTAGAGGATGCCTCGTTTCCTACTAACAAGATTTCTCGAAACTAGGTCTCAGAATAAACCACGAGAGCTCGTTCGAAACTACTAGGCTGTCGCAATTTGGAGTTTAATATCCATGGACCATATTAAGTTGAGCTGCGCTAAGTAGTGCTTCCTGCTTTAAAATGCTGGCTCGTAGAAGTTTTATGACATTAAACAAAGTAGGGGGTGCCATGAAACAATGTCGTAATGTGTCAGTGAAAAAGATAGTACGCTCTGAAACATTTCATCCAATATCAAATGAAAATCTCGCTAAAGTGGAACTTTCAGGTTGACAGCCACATCTTATCGACAGTATATTTTATTAACTGTTGCCCGCGACTTCGTCCGCGCAGAATTATATATAACCTCACTCACAAATAAAAAGCCGTAGTAGCCTAGTGGTTTGACCTGTGGCCTCTCATTAGCAGAGGGTCGTGGGCTTGCACCTCTGATTTTTTCGAAATTTATGTGCGATATTACAATTGAAATTTACCATAAGCTTTTCTGTAAAGGAAAACATCGCGAGGAAACCTGCCCACATCTGCGAAGCAATTCAATGGTGACAGTGAAGTTCTCAATCCACACTAGGCCCGCGTGGGAACTTTTCATTCTGAGAGGAGGCCTGTGCCCAGCAGTGAGACGTATATAGGCTGATGATGATGACTCACAAATAACGTGGTTTTCTATTGGTAAATGAATTTTCAAAATCGGTTCAGTACTTCCTCCTACAACTTCACAAACTCATAAACTTTACCTCTTTATAATATTCGTATTGATGATGTGCAAGAATTTTCAATCTTAGGGCTTTTGGATGATGGTACTTAACTATGAATACGCACGCTCATATTGAGATGGTATTGAATGGAATTTGATTAAGATTTAATCAGCTTACGCACTGCGGTGTGGTTGAACTCTCTAGGTTGGCAACGCATCGATGTTCCCTCTGGTGTCAGTTACTACTTACTAACACACCCAAATGGGTGAGCGAGCAAGTGCTCATTCGCCTTCTATGTGGAATAAAATATTCTAGAGAACTTGTGATAAAACACTTCACCTATTGTCTACTTTGTTCTTTGTTTCTGTATTGTTTTGTACTGATTTGTGGTGTTCAATAAAGAGTATTTTTATTTGTATTTTTATCACATTGCCATTGGAATTATTACAAAATCGTCAACGTAAATGTTTCCGAAGCACGTTGACAACTGCACTCGGCAGTTGTCCTCATTTTCAATTCATGAAAGGCTTAGGTAAAAATGCCGTGACATAAAACGTCTTAAGGTTGACATCGCATTGCATGAATGCAGAGCGGAACGGATGCCCCGCCATGTCTGAAATATTCACTTTGCAGGTCACCTATAGACTAGACAATCTAGACATAGTATTAAAGTTGCGCCTCCTGAAGCACCGTGAAATAATGGACGGTTAGGTAGATGAGAAAAATCACGAAAACGTAACTGTACCTACCCAAAGTGGCATTGGACACGATAATGAATTTCGTTTCAAGATTCTTGATTAATTATAATAATTTTTGTATTCTATGGATTCCTATCTCAGCCGTATCTGACACTCTCTTTGCAAGTTTTCTACTAATACTGTGAAGATTTCTGGAGAGTTTATTTATCCTGGCGAAATACCAAATATCATGGTTTAATAGAAAACGAGTGGAAAATGATGACTAGCGCGTTCCCGAGGGAAATCAGCTGCAGCGAGGTCACTCGGAAAAACGATCCGTCCATGAAAATTACATGTAACCTTTAAAAACTAATAAAGCCGTTTTTAAGAGTAATACGTTTTCCCGGCTGAGATTAATGAAGCTAAGACTAACTCCGTATACTGTTGTGTAGAATTTCACTACTCTGTTTCCCCTAGAAAGTAATCATGAGATTTCCAATCTCCGCCGACAACCACGACTGTTCCGCCAAAAACGTAACGACATAGAAGAATAACATGAGAGCTGTGGAATGGTGTGTGAAGTTACAATCCGCTCTAAGCCGAGAAGGTCTGTACCCAGCAGTAAGGCGTAAATATAGGACGTTTTATATGATGATAAGTAAAAACCATGTTCTCTTATTGGATAGAAAATATAACTCGGTTTCAGAAGAGAAAGAAAAACCTAAAACATCTATTAATTTACCCAACAAAAGCTTGTTAGAAATTCGTTACTCAACATAATAACAACTTTGACTTTCCGGACTTCGAAGCAGAGATCTGACGTGAAATTAAATTCAACACCCGTTTTGTTAGGCGCTCGGTGATATGTGAAATTGGATCGGCAGCTCTTAAATAAACTGTGGGGAGTCAACAGTAACAATAAATTGCCACCTGGAGTAATAACGAATATTCAAGATCAATTTTACCGGTATGAAAAATAAAAATTGGACACCAAACACTAGCAAAAGCGACAGAAATACGTTTTTTTAACTTTTACAACACGACCACACCGAACAGCAGAAAATTAAGTTGGGGCGGGAGATCGAATCCCAATCTTCGACATACAGTGACGCGTGCTAACCAAGAATATTCGAAAAACATTTTTCCGAATTTTGTTATTTTGGCGGTAGGCATGGAAACATTTTTAAATTTCTAAAGAAACGAGAACTAACAAAAATTGCGCCGAAGTAAACGGATTCTTATTTCAGCATATCTCATTCTAATCTATGGCGCTTGTGCGTGATATCCTTTATCACGTTTTACGGCCCTCGCATGATAATAGAATTACTCGCGTCAAACGGCGTACGTTGAAAGTACCCGCGTTAATACAACGTTTAAATGGGTACTCAACTTATGGGGAATTGGGTCATGTCAGATTGGGTAATTTGGACGATTTTGATATTTTTCCGGGGCTCGTTAAGAACTGTGATTAAAGTCAATTTGAAGGGGATTAGCTGTACGGCAGAATTCTCACTAAAATTGAGGTTTATGTTGATACTAGCTGTTGCCCGCAACTTCGTCTGCATAGAATTTGTTTATCGCTATCCCGCAGGAATGACGCCATTTTCCAAAATAAAAAGTAGGCTATGTGTTATTCCAGACTATAATCTATCTATGGTCCAAATTTCATATAGATCTGTCCAGCCGTTCTGGCGTGAAAAAGTAACAAACATCCATCCATCCATCCATCCATCCATACTCACAAACTTTCGCGTTTATAATATTAGTAGAACGATGCGATGGAAGGTGATGTTAAAAAATATCAACCGAGGTAATCTGTGGACGGAAACAAAGGTCATTCATTAGCGACCCACTTTGGCTCCGCACTAGTTTTTAAACTATAAGTATAAACCTTCCTCTTGGATCACTCTATTGAAGAAACATTCATAAAAATACACGGCGGGAAATTACTTCGTATTTTACAATGTATAGTCTTAAAAAGTAGAACACAATATAAATGTAAATACCTAAAATGTATCCTAGAGTGCGAGTGGATAACCAAATTCTGGCAAAGAGCCATAAAAGAAGATAAGAAGTATCGTTTTGGTTTGTGCACCCTGAGCAACAGAGGTTAACTAATTTTTGTAAGATAAGGAAAAATGTATTTACTGCTAATTAAAATCGGATTCAATTTCATTTATTTCCTCACACATCGTTTTTTGATACCGTTAAAACTGTCGGTCAAAAGGCAAATTGGCTCAAGCGACATTTTTTACAGAATCCTGTTATAAGTATTACATTCAGAATAAGCAATTTTTTCCGGATCATTTGAGACGAGTTTCGTTTTTTGGATGCTTGAACTAACGGCAATGAACGGTATCATTTTACTTTGAATAGATCTATTTATAGCTTTTTATGTACGTCTTATATTATTTATTGTGAACATGACAATTTACGGCAAATGACTGCAGCTGTAGCTTACCTTTTCCGTTCAAAACAGCAGAAAAAACTAGCTGGCACAGATGACACGATGACAGACGAAACACTAAAATTGCCAACAGCATTGTTAAAAAAAGAGAACCTTAAAATATAATTATGTGTAGAAATTGCAGCTGAATCACTAGGGTTCTTAAAATTCACCGACTAAAGGAAGCATGTAGAAAGCCACAGTCAAAACTCGCAAAAGTTGTACACATCACAATACATTGCTCGACTGAGTCTATCTTTATTAACTCTTTAGCTCCACAGCCCGTAATATAATACATTATTTTTCACTTCTCGCACGCGGGGCGTGTAAACCTGTTAGCTAACTACTGATTAGGTAACCAGTATGTATTTAAGTTCAACCGGATATTTGAGTTTGGTTCGAACAAATTGTTATGGAAACACTATTTCAAAACGATTTTCAATCCAACCAGTATTTTGATGCATGGACGCAGGATCAAAAACCCCGTATTCGAATAATTCAAAGTCTACATCTTTATGTCTACCCCGTAAGGGATAAACACGTGATTTGTGTATGTATGTACACAACACACACACACATGTGCTATATATTTATATATAAAAGAAAGTCGTGTTAGTTAGGTACACTATTTATAACTCAAGAACGGCTGAACGGATTTGGTGGGGAGGTAGCTTAGAACCAGGAGACGGTAATAGGATTCTTTTTTTCTGGAATCTTTCAATTCTGCATACCAATTATGATATCTGAAAACTGATTTTTGGACCTTGCGAAATTACCGTGGCGTAAGAAATAAATATAATCGTTATATCATTTGCTACTTAATACAGATCCTTGGTATTCGGCAGACATATTCCTTGAAGATCAAAGAGCAGCACTCAGACGGGATTTTGCTACGGGATAAAAGGACCTAATATTTGAAGAAATGAGTGAATGAAGGTGGTATGTCACTTTTACGCTATCTACGTGGACGAAGTCGCAGGCAAAAGCCAGTATAATATAAAACCATAACCACCTCACACAGAGATTTCGGTCTTCAACTGGTAGTTGCTTACGTCCTTTCCAAATATTAACCGTTACACATTACTAGCTATTTATGCCCGCTACTCCGTCTGCGCAGAATCGCTATCCCGCTGGATCTAAGCTATTTTCAGGGATAAAAACTATCCTATGTCTTTCCCCGGAACTCAAACTATATGTATACCAAATTTCAACTAAATCGGTCCAGCGGTTTAACCGTGAAGAAGTAACAGACAGACAGAGTTACTTTCACATTTATAATATCAGTAGGGATGTATGCGAACTTTTATCAACAAAACCACTTAAGACTCTAGAAATGTATCAGATTCCGAAAATTAATCAGTTTTCAAGCTCTCACGCTTGTCTTTTCAACACATGCCATATCTCAAGTACAACACTGTTAAGCAACGCACGTAACCCATCCGTCTCAAGATACGATCCCTATCCTAAGTGTCCTTACCTCTACAAGGAACAATGTAAGCGGTGTAAAAGTTTACGTTTATCACTTGTTTACGGGCCTCGTTACAGGCTCGGGTGAGATTGCACGCCTTGAAATGTTTCGGCTGGCAATCTGCACGAGGTAAAAATCTACAAATATACCTTATATTATTATTACAAGCTTTTATTCAACTTGTACCTTTGTCCGGGTAGAATCTTGGAAATCAACTTAAAATCGCATCAAAGATTACGATGAAAAACGTTTACAATAAGTACAGTCACACTGACCCAAGCACCTTCGGAAATATTCTAGAACAATCTTTAAGACACCTCGTAAATTTTGTTTATCGAATTTACTAAAATGTTGTGTACAAACTGTTTTTACAAAACCTTCCAACGTTTCCTTCCGACAAAAACACGGCAATTTCGCTCTGAAGGCGTCTAACTCAAGCCGTATCACAAGAGTTCTGTCTCAAACTACCAACACGACGTGAGGTAAACGATTCATGTTTCACAGAATGGCGTCGTAAACCAACTTCCAACAGGAGAGGACACTCTCAGAATACACAAGATTTAAATAAAAAAGTATGCTTAGTTGGTTTGGGCATGTAGAGCGGATGGATGAAAGTAGACTAACTGAACAGATCTATATGGGGAGTGTAAATGGTTACGTTGGGAGGGGAAGGCCTAGACGGACGTTCCGAGACCAAATAGGAGACGTTTTGGAAAAAGGTCAGGTCAGGAGTACCCGAAACCGACGAGCATGTATGAAGAGAAATATGTCAGGATCGTAGCAAGTGGAATAAAGTAGTCTCTACTTACCCCTGTGGGAAAGAGGCGTGACGATATGTATGTATGTATGTTTATAAAAAAACTTACCATGAAGTCATAATGCTGTCATTTTTCGTATGGATCTGACAGCGAGCGAACCTAAGCGGAATCGGAATTGAATCGCATTAAGACGTCATGGTAAGGCCAAGGGTAAATAGATGAAGTCAGTATGGTATTACGACGCCGACAATATCTAATCCTACCACCAAGCAGCAGTGCTTGCGCTGCTGTGTTCGAGCGTGGAGAGTAGGATAGATAGGAAAGCCTCTAGGCTGGCAACGCATTTATAATGCTTCGGTGTTGCGCGGATGTCCAAGGACAGTGGTGATAACTTACCATCAGGTAACCCACTTGCTCATTTATCCTCTTTATTGTAAAAAATATTTATACAAATGCCAGTTTTAAGAATAGACACGATCACCAGAATAAGTTGGTCGGTATAATATCTAAGTTCACCAGACTGAAAAAAACTGATGAAATAAACCGATTAAAAAAGAAGACTAAGTAAACACAACAACGGCTTTCTTAGCCTGATCACTCCTCTGGAAAACAAAAATCAATTCGCTATTTTTTAATGAAGGTACAAAAGCGCTTGTACTTGAAGTTTCAAAGCGATTAACCTAGCATCCTGAGGGTACGGCGTTCGACTCGACCACTCTCAATTGTATAAACTTGTTTCTTTTACATTACTGACTGGATATTTTGCTGAATATAAAACTGGCCGCACAGAACACTGACTGACTGATAAAAAAGTGAAAGTGTAAGATTTACTTTTAATTTTGTTTGGATAAGGAATGCGAAAGATTTTACGATTGGAATATTGGTGGCGTCACCGTCATTTGTTTAACATTTAGTCCGCAGGTTTTATTACAGGGCCTGTTCACCACTCCTGCTTAAATACCTACTAACTCACCGTCATCATCATCATCAGCCTATCGTCCCGCAGGGCGCAGGGCTCCTGTCAGTACTAAAATAATCAACTTAATTTTTTTAATTTCATTGCATTTATGTTCGAGACAGACAACATCCGTCAACGTATACCTACGTCAATACGGCCTCTGCAGTAAATGTACCTACTATTGTACCAAAATGAAAACGTTCGAAAAACAAACCTTTTCTTTATTTCAAGGCATCAATTCTGAGGTGACACAGGTGTCCGGGCGGTGATCGTTTTACATCAGGCTCTCGCATAAAAAATAAGAGCCTACCAGAATTACGAGCGGGTCCCTTGTGGATGGCATACGTGAAGGCAGAGGCTTTATGGAACTTTAACGTTATCCGATCGGGCATACCTAATTATTGTGCCGAATTTGAATTACGAGTAGAGAAGAAGAAAACTGTATCTCTAATTAATCTAGTCAAGTAGTCGAAAGCTTTATTTGAGCTGTAGTTTCGTAGCAACACACAGATTTGTAGCACTTTCGAGTGATATGCTTTTGAAAATCGGACTCCAGTCGGTAAGGTTATCCACTGAATATCCTATGAATTGCAGGTTTGTTGAACCAAACAAAATAAGAAATATTACTTTTATTAGCTACCTATGTTGGACCATGATGGTCTGGGAGCGAAGCAAAATCAAAGTATCAGCTGCTTCTCTTCCCACGCAGAGTAAAAAAGCCCATCGGGGGAATGGGCGAAAATCTTACGAAACTCATGTTAATTTTCATTTACTTCCAATTCTATAGCAACACAACAATTACAAATCACAACACTACAAGTCAGGGTGCAACCAATAAACGGCCTCGAAATGTATTTCCAAAATGCGACCTAATAATTAGCTTAGCCGCGAAATCGATATTTTTAACGGTTTAAATGCCGTATCGATAGGCCTAGCAAAAAATCAAAAATGTTTATTTGGTTTTACATTTTTAGTTTACAGTCATATAGGTTGGAACCTTCCTTGAAGCATGAGAAATGATTGTATCGGAATGTTCCACTCTTTCTTAACTTGTTGTGTGTGTTGCTCTCCTATGATACCCCAGTGGTACAGAGGGCCTTCGTGAGACGTCTCCATCTGCTCCTATCTTGTGCTTCTCGCTCCGCGTCCCTCCAACTCTTTCTTAACTTGACGGTTTACAATAACCAAGCAGAACCAAAACCAATTCTATCATTAACTTAACTACTTAACTAGTGACCGCGCGCGTAAGTGTGTGTGTGTGTGTGTGTGTGTGTGTGTGTGTGTATGTGTGTGTGTATGATTCCGTGCGTGTGCATACATGTAAATGTTCATCCCATCGATTAATTCATTGATTAATTCATTGAGTGGACTATGAGTGGCAACAAATGTACATCCTGTGCATGAATTATCAGGGCGTTTATTTCAAAGCGTGTATTGGTCGCCTTCATTTAAAGATACCCCCTTATTCATAAACGCTCTGTAGGCTTCTGCTAACTTAGCAATCGTTTGTCCTTATCTATCAATTTGACATTTACCTTTCACAGATAAGGACAAACGATTGCTTAGTTAGCAGAAGCCTATAGAGCGTTTATGAATAAGGTGATGAGCCTTGAGCTTCAAATTGGCTGGCAAAGTGTGTCACCGCGCATGGCGCCCTCGGGCTTCATTTCAATTTTCAGCTAACAAATAAACTTAGCATCTTAAAAAATGAGCGCGGGCTAGACGGCATGCTTCTTTACGACTAGCTGGAGCCCGCGATTTCGTTCGCGTGGACTCACTTTTTAGTTTTTAAAACTTTAAAAGACAAATGTATTTTCTCAAGCATGCCCCGTAGTATTCATATTCGGTACTTTAAAATAAAGAAGACACAAAGTCAAACATTTATAGATGACTCTGACGACTAGTTCTTTGTCGGCCTTGGTCAGCAATGTGTATTCCCGGCCCCCCTCTCTTTGGCGCGGGAGCCCCGGCGTTTAGGCTGGGGCGGCCGGCGGGGCGTGCGTGGTGACACCAATATGCTCCCACGGCGCCCCTCCAATGGCAGAGAGGGAATACCGGCGGTTTTTTAGTGGGTAGGCCTCCTCCGCTTCCCCCCGCTCGGGGGGGGGCGGGGAGGAGAGTCCCACATAACTTCCGCGCCGTCCCCACGGCGCGGTCGTATGCGTAACGCATTTTTCCGGCGCAAAAAAAAAAAAAAAAAAAAATGGTCAGCAATGTAAGTATGAAAATCCATTCTTGACCGCTGCGTTAACGCGCGCGAGCGCAGTCGGACTTTAATCATTACAACCAGCGATTGACTTCAGATTAGCCTCTAGTTCGTACCCGAAATGCGAATGAAATAGCTTATTTTAGGAATAGCTTCCCACGGACACCTAATTTTTGATTAAACAAAGCTTTTGCTGCTCAATCTACGTGTGAAAACAAGCAGACAAAAAAGCAGCCAGACAGCAAGTTAAGAAGCAGTCGAAACGGTTCTTACATCCCAGATTAAGTACCTTGTCTCTGTGAACTGTATTCATTATATAGTCCGTTTTTATCTACTGTTTTAGTAAGTCTTACAATTTACGACTGACAAGTAACTGCGCGATTTGAAACAAAACGCAGCAAATATATAATATATTATTATGCTCGTATGTACATGCTCCATTTTTAAGGTGACACTTTGATAAAACAATAACCGATCTTTATAAAAGTAGTAATTTATTCACCCAAATACATCATCTTTTATAATTTTAGATAATTTTCACCGCGCAATGTAGCCCAAAGACTGCCTGCAAGTTAGTCTGTTTAGAGAACATTGTTACAAAGGCCGTTCCCGGCCTCGTAAAAGAGAATTATTTCAGTATTGCACAGACGTCTTTACGGCTGGCAACATTGCAGGTGGACAGTTTGGGGTTAAGTGCGCCTTAGTGCAGCTGCAATTATTAATTAAATTAACATAATCCATCACCCATTAACATTAACCCATCACTATTTTGATTCCACTTTCCACCTCTACGCCCTCAGTGTCTTGCTAAACGTGGCCTGTAGGTCTTGTTACCTTAGGCTCTGTCTACCCCGTAAGGGATAAAGACGTGATGTATGTATGTATGTATGTATTAACATAATTACGTCGGGCATTTTTTCCATAGGGGTAGGCAGAGACTACTTCATCCCACTTGCTAGGAATAAGGTTTCAGTTTTCCGTCGTCTCAGGCAAGTTTCAATAAACATACATACATAAATCACGGGGTAGACAGAGCCTAAGGTAACAAATCCTAAAGGCCACGCTTCACATAGATGTGGGCGTATAGGTGAAAAAAAAAAACAAAATAGTGATGGGTTGCTAAACGCATCGCCTATAACCATGATTCCCAAGATTTTCGCCAATTGCCTCGTTGGGCTTTTCCCTTCTCGGGAAGCGAAGCAACTGATACATTCTATGTTTTTTCTTTGTTTCCCAGTCCAGCATGGAACTTTGAATAAAAAGCCGAATAAAAGCCAAACTTTACACAAATCAGACCCTCCCTGCAGTGGGTTCCTTTGTTCGGGACTGAAATTACTTTTGTGTTTCTTTTATATATTTATTTGCTTCAGCTCCGCCATTGTGCATTTTAATTTGTCCGCTTTCGTATTTCTTTGTCCGTGTTTTAAGTTGTATTGTAATCGGCCATAAAGATAGCACATCGGTCTTCTCGGCTAATTTAGGCTTTGTAGAGCATTGTTTCGCTCTAACTTACGTGACGCCTACTATCTCTTTCCAAAGACCGAAGTGAAATCAAATTAAATAACTATAAAAACGACCGAAATGTAAGCTATCAAAGGTTTGTCTCCATCTCTTTCTAGAAAAACGGAATTTTAATACAGAAGTTATATGGGCGTCGTGACAAATGACGTCACATGTCATATCGGATCTCTCTTTCTAATCGTTGACTAATTAGTAGTTTTCTGTTTTAGATTCTCGACCCGTACATCAAAGCCACCGAACAACGGTTAAAAAAATAACGACACTATCAATAATGTCATACAATATGATGCTATAGTAGGTACCTACACAATAAGCATTATGTAGAGACACATATTCAAGCTGGAAAAGTAGTCACACGTTACACACACACATGCACAGAGAGAGAGAGAAAAAGAGAGACACACACATCAACGTCAAAGTTATATTTGGAGATTAAAAATGATAAAGGATAAGCAACAAGCAAAAGTAACATCGTTTTGCGGTATTATCAACTTTATTTTGTAAATGATTACGATAAACTAACGCTACTTTAAAAATAACTTAATAAAAATAAAACTTAGGCGAAAAAATTTAAATTCAAATATATTTGGACCTATGGGTGGTGTAGGGGAGCACGCGTCACGGAATGACGAGGATCCGGGTTAGATTCCCGGCCATAGCTTTACTTTTCGGATTATTCTATGTTTTCTAATTTTCAGTGATATTTATAAATTTTAATGTGGACTTGGTAGGGTCCCCATCACGCAGGCAGCATTCCCGCATTGTATCGCAATTGCGAGTCTTTGTGCGAGAAAGCTGCCGGCGCGAGGGCCGTCTGTTGCCTCCCTCAGGCGTTTGCTTATCATATTGTGGTGTTTTCACCGTGTAATTTAATTTTGAACATTTCAAATAGTTTAATATTCACAACAGAACTGTAGCTAGAAAAGTAAAATGGTCCGAAAATCTCGCTGGTAACTGATAACTATTATGTGTCTTGAACGTCAAATTCAAGATACAGCCACGGTGTTTCCTTTGTCCATTTCATCGTGTTTGGCCCCTTGATGCATACTCCTAAATCCACAACTCGCCAATATCCTGTAAAAATTAAACGTGTTCTCACTTAGTTTTTTTTTTTAACGTGTGGAAAATGCACCTTATGCATCTCCGCGCTCGGGGCAGCACAAACGGAGGTATGACGGGCTCTCCAACTCGCCGCTGCCTTACCTATGGAAGGAGGGGAGAGGCCTACCGTCTAAAAACACACACGTTCCCTCCAGGCCTTGAACTGCGGGCGTTGCGGGCGCACTACGGTGACCACCTCAACGTCCACTGGCGGCCCCGGGATGGGGCAGATGGCAACGGCACCGTTGAATGCGGGTTCCGGATTCAAGTATTGGGCCCTACCATGACGTCTTCATGCGATTCAATTCAGACTCAGTTCAGGTTTTAGCTGTCGTTTTTAGTATAGTACTGTTACAGTCATGTTAATGCCCCTGGGGTGAAAATCCTAGGAATCATGCTATAGGCGATGTGGCTAGCAACCCATCACTACTTTGATTCCCCTTGCCACCGATACGCTAAACAATCATGCTAAACGTGGGCTTTAGGTCTTGTTACTTTAGGCTCTATCTACGCCCCCTCCCTCCTAGTGGTGCCTGCTGGCGGGGGGTGGGGATCATCCCCTGCTAGCAATTAAAGACCCACGAGTCTAGGGGGGACCAAGCCTCTCCCCCTCTTGGCGCAGGAGCCCCGGCACATAAGCTGTGGGGCGGCCGGTTGGCACACGCGGTGACACCCTCATGCTCCCGCGGCGCCCCCCAATGGCAGCGATGGAAAAAAAAAGTCTCTGTCTACGCCATAAGGGATAAAGACGTGCTTTATGTATGTAATGTATGTATGAAATTGAAGAAGAATACTTACTGTATCCTCTAAAACAATTGTCCAGGTGAAAGTCACAAGTGGTCCGGAACGTCCGAACATTCTTCACAATCTCCTGTTGACTGTGGAAGGCGCAGACTGGGCGAAAGGCCGAACTGGACAGAACAATGACATTTTAGCACCTCATTAAATAAATGTTTCACTCTCTCTCTCTCTCTCTCTCATTATCTGCAGTGACAAAAATCACTTTGTTTCTTTCTAATTGGCGAAGACCAAGTTAAACTTCTAAACGACACTAAAATGAGAACAGAAAAATCCGAAAAGTAAAGCTATAGCCGGAAATCAAACCTGGATCCTCGTCATTCCGTGATGCGTTCTATATATAAGTAACAGATGTCGCTTGGCGACAACAAATCGCATAGTAACAAAGTCACGTGATAGCTGGTACAGATAGGAAAAAAATACGAAGGCTGACTCACCTGCTATGGGTGGTGTAGCGGTATAGCACGCATCACAGAATGACGAGGATCCGGGTTCGATTCCCGGCCATAGCTTTACATTTCAGATTTTTCTGTGTTCTAATTTTCAGTGTCATCAACAGGTAAAACAGTAAAAATAAAATTTATGAAAATCAAGAAGGAAAATTCTTGATTCATATTATGATAGTGAAGACTAACCCCATTATTCATAAACGCTCTGTAGGCTTCTGCTAACTTAGCAATCGTTTGTCCTTATCTGTCACTTTGACATTTACCTTTCACCCTTTCACAGATATAATGATTAAAGGGGCAAGTTGGTAGCGGAATAGCAAGCTCAATGTGTTTTGTTTATTAATATGGCCTTCCGCAAACCAATGCCTGATTATATAAGTGAAGAGAAATAGAGTTCGAAGAAATAAAGTTTCATGCTGGGAGCAAAGACAAAACATAGACTGTACCAGTTGCTTCTCTTCCCGCGCAGTAAATCATAGGAATCATGTTATAGGCGATGCGGCTTGCAACCCATCACGATTTTGATTCCATTTTCCATCTATACGTCCACAATCTTGCTAAACGTGGCCTGTAGGTCTTTAGGCTCTGTCTACATCGTAAGGGATAAAGACGTGATTTGTGTTTGTGTAAGAAATAAACTAAAAACCGATCACAGCGCCTAAAACTATATGGGGCGCTAGCACTATGGTACTTACATCATAGACGTTAGACATTTGGTATAGTCGTTGAAGCATCTGTCCGTAGTATCATTCATGCCCAGATACTGCTCGTTTTCGTACTGGTACATATTGGTGGTATATTCTCCATTTTCCAGAGTGATATCATCGAATTCACTCAGGTCCTCAGTCGAAGTCGGTAACGTTTCTGTCGGAAATTCCGTTTCCACCTCTGCGTCTAGCTCTGAGTACAAAAACAACCAATAACGTACTACGCATACAATCTAACTCACTCTCACTCTTATGGGTTTATGTATGTATATATTATATTTAAAAAAAAATATTTATTTATTATCTTTATTACTACGACGGTTGCTGGCTGCAAGGCGGGCTGTGGAGGAGACAGCGAGATGACCTGTATGCTTACCCCCGCATTCATAAACGCACTGTAGACTTCTGCTAACTTAGCAATCATTTGTCATTTTCTGTCACTTTGAAATTTATCTTCCACAGATAAGGACAAACGATTGCCAAGTTAGCAGAAGCTTATAGAGCGTTTATGAATAAGGTGCAGGTTATTGTCTAACTCGTTCGCAATCGCCATCGTGTTCATTTTGACAGGTCATGTGTGGCCTGAAAATTGGCATCGGAATCAGCTAGCTGTCACATTCATACAAGAACTGTCAAAATGAACACGATGGCGATTGCGAGCGAGTAAGACAATAAGCTACTGTTCGCAACAAATACGAGTACAGCTCTAAATAGGGAGATGTGGAGGTTAGAAGGGAGGCCTAATTTTCTTTTCTCAAACATGCATTGAAATGCTAATATCATATTCACTACATTAGACTGCGAAGTGACACGTTTCAGGTGCGACTAGAGATCTGTAATGAGATTTCATACCAAATTGCAGGCCAAGGCCAGTAATGTGCTCTTTTTTACGTTCACTTCTACATGGCATTCAGCCACTAAAAAAAACTATCAGCAATATTTGCTTTCTGGGGTTATGACAATCTGTCACGTCTTGCTTTGTTATTAAAAACAAAAACAATTGCTAATTTCATTGTATCTATTTTACTCATAGTTTCTGTTGAAATAAAACTTGACTTTTTTTAATGTTTTTAATTTATTTCGTTTTGAGATAAGCACTATACATACCATGGCAGGAAACGCTCACGCACACGCGCACGCTCTGCTGGCAACCCCTTACTTCCCGGCCTCTGTAGTAATGTACTATTATTATCTTAGTTCCAAGATTACTTACGGTCTGGTACTATGTAAACATTGAATGTTCTTGATAACTGAATACAGCCCAAAAGTATAATCCAACATTTATTATTTGTAAACATGTCGATAAACCGTTTTCATCTCACTGAAACTTAATCAGAAATAAGGAAAAGTCGTCTTATATGGACTCTGGTAAGAGTGATTAAATTTTTAATTACTATTCTAATGATCTCATCAAGATCAAGGTAAAATTAATGAAGTAATCAACGCTGACTTTAAAAACTCACAACCCAGATGTATGTGGATGTGGCATGAATAATCGGGCTTCAACTTTTTTTAAACGAGCAAGTAGGTCCTCTGATGGTAAGTGAGCACTACGACCCATGGACACCCGCAGCACTGAGGATTGCAGATGCGTTACCAGCCTAGAGAATAGATGGAATACCTCGTATGCCAGTTAGTTTCTCTGGCTGTCTTACTCTCCACTACGCGCCGGAACACAGTGTGACACAAAGTGCACCTTTGCAGAAAGTGTAAGTGTGTGAAAAGTGTGTTTTACGAGCCTCAAATTTTTGGTAAATTGCTACTTACGACCCGCGGCGACGTAAATATTTTTTAATCCTTTTAATCGTGGTTGACAAAATGTCTCCATACATTGTTCGATGTTGAAAATGGACCGCGTCAAAGGGAATACATTTGATTTTGTCGCCTTCTTTGTTTTGCAAACATAGCCTATTGACATTGTCATTATAATAGCATATCTATACCATGTCCAAGATAACGAGTTAATATAGCGTTCTCTCTTTGTATGCAAACTAGCGACCCGCCCCAGCTTCGCACGATATATTATGCATGTATTATACATATAAACCTTCCTCTTGAATCACTCTATCTATTAAAAAAAACCGCATGAAAATCCGTTGTGTAGTTTTGAAGATATAAGCATACATCGGGACATGAGAACAGAAAAAGCGACTTTATTTTATACTATGTAGTGATGAAAGGGACAAAGGAAGGGCGTTGGCCGTAAAAAAAATTATCTCAAGCTGGGGCAGACTTAGGTAACAATAGCAAAGAGGGAAGAGACGATGGCGTGCCACGAGTGCGGCGCGAGCGAGGACACGGCCCAGCACACCCTAGAGGTGTGCCCGGCCTGGTCTTCCCAACGCTGTACACTCTGGTGGCGTCGACAGGAGGTGACTCTCTTGCTCTCCAGCGTCGTGTAAGCCTTGCTGGAGAACGAAAGGTCCTAGAAGGCAGTCATAAAGATGTAATTACACAGAAAGAGGAAAGAGAGAGGGAGCGCGCGGCAGATCCCCTCGCACCCCCACTCTGGAGGAGACGAACGAGGAGAAGACGGCAACAATATCTCGCCGCACTTCCCCCTTAGTGGCGCTGGTTGTTAGGGGCTTTGGGATCCCCAAAGGCCACAGTGTTAGAGGGGATCATGTATTCCCGATCCCCTCTCGGAGGTCTAGCTTGGGTGGCTGGGCCGGCCAGCGGGTGCCGTGGTTCACAATATGCTCCCATAGTCTGGCACTCGAGGGAATACCGGAGGCTTCTTCATTCGTTCGCTCCCAAACACGAGGTAAGGAATGGAGGAGAGCCCCATACACCCTCCCCGTCGTCCCAACGGCGCGGTGGATAGTGCGTAATGCATTTTCCCTCCGAAAAAAAGGCTTACGTAACAGTAAGTATGTTCCTTTATTCATGACACTAGGCATGTCAGAAGTCAACGTCACTACATAGGTAGTATAAAACAAAGTCGCTTTCTCTGTCCCTATGTCCCTATGTATGTATATATCTTCAAAACTGCACAACGGATTTTGATGCGGATTTTTTAGTAGATAGAGTGATTCAAGAGGAAGGTTTTTATGTATAATTCTACGCAGACGAAGTCGCGGGCAGAAGCTAGTTAAAAATCAAAAGTTAATGTAGAAGGAAGGCGGCGCGAGGATTCTGTAACAGAAAGTATAACGCGTCCGCACCGTACGAGAGACAGATAGACTGAACTTTGGCCGCCATGTAAACCTATCCAACGCGTATTTGTCATATCGCTGACCAATAGACAAGTTCACATCATGTACGTCTCTTCCCGATAGTAAGTCATTGGCCAGCAGTGGCGTGGCGTCAAGTATATCAGAAGGCACGCCGAAGGGAATTTAACTAGCCTTTTCCTCTAGAATTAGAATTCTGCACAATAAAAGTGCCCAACTGCCTTAAAATAGGCAAGCCGGTGGGATTCGAGTTCTATGGACGCCACACTGTTGGCCAGTCTAAAACCGGGCGAACGGCAAAGTGGGTTAGCGCAACAATCGATGCTAAGATGCAATGCCAACAGCCGCATAGACTGCATTCCAGATTAAGGGTACCAATATAGCTGTGCAATGCAGTGAGAGGCTGCAATGACGAAAGAAGACATCATTTTGTGGCACTTTACCAAATACTAACGATGTCATTATACCTCACAGGGTAGACTGCGCCTAAGGTAACAAGACCTAAAGGCCACGTTTAGCACGATTGTGGGCATATAGGTGGAAAGGAAAATCAAAATAGTGATGGGTTGCTAGCCGCATTGCCTACATGATTCCTACGACTTTCGCCCATTCCCTCGATGGGCTTTTAGCATCTGCGCGGGAAGAGAAGCAACTGGTAAATTCTATGTTTTTTCTTTACTCCCAGACCAGCATGATGATGAGATGGTTCTAACGACTTCAATGAAATTGCAAGGGTTTTCGGGGGTGAACTACTATCAACCTAACTAACTATGTGCTGGTAGTTTCAAAAAGACATGTAAAAGAGCCCTTGGCGGCCAATTTGCAAAAATAAATTTTCATTTTCATTTTTTATGACATCTCCGCGACAATGTAATTTTTGGAATTTTGTAAAACGCTCTGGTACAACTAAAATAACGCCTAGAGAATAACCTGCACTATATAAAAGTGAGTTTTGAACTAACCGCATTAAGATCTTCAAACAAATAACGTAGCATGAAAATTTCATTTTAGTTACAAGCTTTTTTGCTTACTGTACTTGCATTGTCATCCGTCCTACATAATGTGTACCAAACTTCAAATCAATCTGACCAACCGTTCAAGAGTTCCCTCCTGCGGAGACGGTCCTGGCTAGACCACCAGAATTCTGTTGTATTTTCATCTGACTTACACAATTATGCAAAATATCAGCTCTATCGGATATTTGCTTCAAAATTGAGTCGCAAGATTCCACATACTTACATAAATCAGTGGCGTGGTATCCATTGAACTCGATTCCCACCGGCTTACCTTTTTTAAGGCAGTTCATCACCATCATCATCATGTCAGCCGAAAGACGTCCACTGCTGAACATAGGCCTCCCCCGCGGCGCCAAACAGATCGGCCCTGCGCCATCCGCATCCAATGCGTTCCCGCTACCCTCACCAGGTCGTCGCTCCATCTTGTTGGAGGCCTACCTACACCGCGACTTCCGGTCCGCGGACGCCACTCGAGAACCTTTCGGCCCCATCGGCCGTCAGTTCTACGGGCGATGTGCCCTGCCCATTGCCACTTAAGTCTAGCGATTCTTCGAGCTATGTCCGTGACTTTAGTACTTGCGCGGATTTCATCATTTCTAATGCGATCCCGCATAGAAACTAAGCATTTAAGGCAGTTGGACACTTTTATTGTACAGAATTAGAGGAAAAGGCTAGTTAAATTGCCTTCGGCTTGCCTTTTGATATACTTGACGCCAAGCCTACATACATACTACATACGTTGCTTGTTTATATGAAGCTAGTAATAAAAAGGCACAACAACAAACTTCGAAACTGGAAAAAATAAACTGTTAATGTCTTAGACAATCAAAATTATATGCACGTTCACGTCGTTGTAAATGTACAGACGACGGGTGGAGCTGTAAAAACTTGTGCGACGTGACAATGTTTAAAATGAGCCTAGGGTTGAGTAGAAAATATCGATATGCTAAAGAAAATTAATGGATAGATGTCGTCGCTATCGCCAATATCGATGTTTATTTATTTGCGAATGTCAAATTTCTATCACATTCGATAATGTTTTAAGAGGTTTCTTTCAAGAAACAAACTTGAGTAAGGAGCCATTGTTTTGATTCTATAATAATTTTGACATTGCTTTACTGATCTAGACACGCGGTAGCGTGTCAAGCCAAAGTTCAATAATAACTACTAAAATACGTATTTTAAAAATGAACTTGCCAAATTAGTGTTATTAAGTTTTTTTTGCTTTAATATTTTTACAATATTTAAGTAATTCTTCTTCTTTACGGAATACTCTTGGAAGAGCAGTCGTGGCCATGTGTAGGATGCTTAGTTATTCTAAACTAAGTACTCCCTGGCCCTTATTTCTCCAACTCGATAATTAATTGTCGAAGACAAGTAAGTACATAAATGCTTTATTGTACAAATATAAAGAAACAGAGACAAAATCACAAAGAATACCTAAAATATATGCACAAAGGCGAACTTATCCCTATCTATCTCTACCAGTTAACCTTTGAGTAAATCAGAGGAGCATTAAGCGAGAGACCGACAAAGAGTGAGTTTAAAATATCCATAATAGTGAACAATAGAGCGTACATCTCAAAATACAACAAACAATTCATCAAATATATCAAGTGACAATTCGAATTGCGATACGTGGTCAATATGAAGGCAATCGGCGTAGATTTTTGTAGAGTTTGTAATGTAAACAGAATTGTCACTTGTCACCGACAATTGTCGAGATGGTGAAATAGAGGCCTGGCCGCTGTATTCCTTGTGCGAAACAGGTTAGGTTTAAAAATATAGATACGAAATGTATCGATATTTTTTTCGTTTACGCACCCCTAGCGAGCCAACTCACGATGCACCTGGGCGCAAAGCGTCACGCTTTATAACATTATTCTTGCCTCAAGCCTAGTCTACCCTCACAAACTTAAAGACAACACGTTACTTACTCGTAGTACCTAAGTAACAACTTGCTTTTGTACCTGAGTATTCCACTGTTGTTCGTTAAATTATATTATACTAGCTTCTGCCCACGACTTCGTCTGCGTAGGATTATACATAAAAACCTTCCTCTTGAATCACACTATCTAATCTATTAAAAAAACCGCATCAAAATCCGTTGCGTAGTTTGAAGATATGAGCATACATAGGAACATAGGGACAGAGAAAGCGACTTTGTTTTATACTATGTAGTGAAATCCATGAAAAAAGGTTTACAATCGCTGATTTAAATTTTTAACGTACTACTGTCAATATTTTGCACTGGGTTTGGAAACTCAAAGTAATGACATTTATAAATTGTACTACAAAGAACCATTTTTCAGACAGAATCTAATTTAATCTGAATGGGGCATAGGTAACTAGGTAAGTTACTTGTATACTTACTTACCTAGTCTATTAGGATAAAGACATATCGCCTGCCGAATGCAGTAAGGGCACAAGTCAAAAAACCAATAAGTCGAGAAACGGCCACTTAAAGTTTTGAGAAACAGGTGTATGACCACCAATTTGGCTATATATTTTTTTATTTTAGAAAAACGTACCTGTTCCTGAGATTTTCTTTTTCTTTGGCATAGATAGCTTCGAATGAATCCGTTAATTTCATTTATAATAATATACATTTGAAATTGTAAGGGCCTAAACATGGGTACTTAGTGTTGTGCCTTTGTTGCAGAAAGTATCTTATGCAATTTCGTGATATGCCTGAAGTCATGCTAATTATTATAAGTACAATCAATAAAATAAATGCAATAAATTAATGACAAATTTAAGAAAATGCTAATATAAAATAAAATCAAAATCAAAAACACACCAAATAGGTTAGGATTGGTATCAATTGTTTTTTTATAATATCAGTATTAATTTCGTCGTACCCTATAGATTTCGTATTATTTAATGACATCCTATGCATTTCTTTTTCTGACACCGGTGTTATGAAGATGCTATTATTTCGTGCATTACCATGTATGTGCATTTGGGGTGTTTGAGGTTGTTTAACTGAACCTGCTAGTTCTGTGTAGTAAGTATTAAAATTTGATGCTATTTCAAAGGGGTCCGTTATCATTTTATGTTTTATTACCAGTTTATTAATATTGCGGTAATATAAACACTTATAGTATTATTAGTTTCATTTTTTATTATTTAAATAAATAAATAAATAAATATCAGGGTACAATTCACACACAACCTAAGCTAATCCCAAAATAAGCGCTAGTAAGGCTTGTGTTATGGGTACTAGGCGGCGATATTCATACTTATTATTTGCCACGAGGCTCTGCATTTATTTTTAATGTTGATCAAATATTTGTTATTATTTAATCTTTGCGCAGTATCTATGCATTTTTTTAACAATTTAGTGTATCTGTAATATTCATGTTTATTTTGTTCGGTTCTTGGTTTTTATAATATCGAAAACGAAGTAATCTTTTCTTTTGCAGCTAATTTTTACTCCTGTTGTCATCCATTTTGGAGAATTATGATTTGTATTGTTATTTTTTTCCGCATAACAGGAAAACATAGCTTATAAAACAATACGATCAAGTCGTGAAACTGATTGAATTTGACATTGAAATCAATTTCTAAATATATATCTGAAAAAGATAGACTTGACAAACATTACTGAAATTTATTTATATTTTTCTTCTTCTTATGGTGCCTCTCCAACTAGTGAAGGTTGGCAGTCAGCTCCGCATAGTTTACACGGTCCCTGGCCAGGTTGAAAAGCTCCGCTGCACTTGTGATTCCAGTCCATTCCCGGATATTTCGCAGACAAGATTTCTTCCTGCGCCAAACAGCTCTTTTTCCAGCCACTTTGCCCATGATTATAAGCTGTAAAAGCTCGTATCTTGTGTGCCTCAGCACATGTCCCAAATAAGCAACTTTTCTTTTTTTGATGGTCTGTATCAGTTCACACTCCTTTGCAACCCGACGCAGGACCTCAACATTGGTCGCCCGATCCGTCCATCTTATGGCCAACATGCGTCTATATGCCCACATTTCAAATGCTTCTACACGTTTACTGAGTTGCTCTTTAAGGGTCCAGGCTTCACATCCGTATAGAAGTATGGGCCATATATAGCATTGCAGTAAACGGATGCGCAGATGTACTTTGAAACTGATTTTATATTAGCAATGTTAAAATCTCTTTTACATTTTAAATAATGTCCTTGGTCTTGACCTTAAACCTTAACATTTGTGCTGTGCCATGATCAGAAATGCCGAGAGGTAAAATGGCAGCATAGGCCCGTTTTACATTGCTCAATATATGGTCTATGCAGGTTTTATCCCTTGTTGGTTCTTTTAAATGAATTGTTAAATTATAATTATTCGATATGTCTATTATTAGTCTGTTACAGTCGTTACTAATTGCTAGTGTATTAATGTTGAAGTCACCACATACGAATATTTTTTAAATTTAGATTTAGTGTTCAATTCGTGTAGTAAAATATCTAGCTTGTCAAGAAATAAGTTAGCGGATGAACTTGGAATTCTGTACAAACAAATTACTACAGCATTATGTTTGGGTACCTCAATACCACAGTACTCAAAGATCCTCGATACCGACATTTTCTGCACAAAATCGAGTTCCTTAAAAGTTACCTCTGGCTTTGCCAAGATACAGACTCAGCCTCTATTTTGGTCTCGGGAATAGCTATTGGTCAATGCGTAATTGTGAACTTATATATTTTTTTTCATTTCCAGATTCGATGAAAGTTTCTGTGAGACATATAATATCTGGCTCATTGTTTTTCTTGTATATTTTTGTGAATTCATTATGCACAATCAATGTTCATAATTGTCCTAAGAACATAATATCACAAGACACAACTTAAAATTTAACTCGAATGATTATGCAATAAGGGCACAACTAAGAAATGCCGTTATTGCATGAACAGGGTAGGCCATTTTGTCACATGCAAGAAGGGCATTTATGCCCTCTATATTCCGCTAGAGTTAACTTTTGAAAATAGTCTTTAATGTATACGATAAAACGATCAAATTAGAACACGATTCCGGGATAAACTCAAAAACCGAAATTTTTTAGTTCGGCCCTTTTTGCATTCAGCAGGCGATATTATCTTTACCAAACGTCGGAGCGTCAACATCCACTGAGGATGCCTCGGCAAGTGGTGAAACACGTCTCCCGAGTATTGTTTATTGTGATAGTAGTTTTGATTGTGGGTTCGGATGCGTTGCGTTGAATTAAATTTACCAAATGTATTTAATTTATTGCGGCGCTTGCGGTTGAGACTTTGAGGCCTTGGTCAGCCGACATGAAAGGTTTTGTAAAGGCCCTGTCGTCCCGGTTGATCGACGCCTCAGAGGACCCAAGAGCTGGCGTGTATGTCAAATAACCCCCTCCCCCTTGTCGGGCTCTTAGCCAACGGTCGATGATACCCCTCAGAAACTGCCAGGAAATCATTAGCCGATGCCCAGGGTGCACCGGACCAAGCACTGCTCTTCCCCCCGGACAAATCCAAAAACGAACCGCAGCTCTTGACCACACGTGGAGGTAACCCGACTTACAACCCTACTAAAATTGTATAACGAGTATAGATATTATATTATATTTTCCTAAGAAAAGAACGTTCTAACGCAGTGGTTCTTAACCGGTGGTCCGCGGACCACTGGTGGTCCCTGGAAGCATCTAAAGTGGTCCGCGGGGCCAATCTAATAAATAATTAGATAAGTGACAACCAGACAATCCGTAAAGGTGCAATTCCGCTAGGGCTGATCGAAGCCATTCGTTAGATATGTAGTTACTAGGTGGTCCATGGCAAGACAGAAATTTTGTCAAATGGTCCCTCGTGTCTGAAAGGTTAAGAACCACTGTTCTAACGTCACCAATACATTTCGCATCGCCATCGTTTCATTAAACTTATAAGGGGCTACTCCAAAGTTCGAAATTCGAACTTCATATCGTACCATCCCTCTCTCTCCTATAAATAACTGTTAGTGTGAGCGAAACGGCACAAAACGAACTTTGAATTTAAAACCTCGGAGTAGTCCTACAGAATACACGCACGACTGTCATAAAGCCAGTCCACGCAAACAGCTCGCCTGGCATCTCTGCGGAACTAAGATCGAAATGCAATATTTCCAGAACCTAATCCACCCAATATCAAACCTATGCGTTGGTAATAAGACTGAATTGAAAAAAGTGTAACCGTTAGTTACCCCTTTCTTATTTAGAATGCGGCACTCTTAATTGAGTTTTGGCCAATAGCAAAAAGGCGTGAAAATCTTTACTTCGTCTATTCAATTTCAGCCGTGATGCTACGTATTTAGGTCTGAATTTTAGCGTGCGTTTGCTTGTTTTGTTGTCTTTTGGTTTAGTTTAAAGGATTTCTTAATCGAATCATACCAAATGACCGATACGCGGACAGAACACGTGACTTCACACGTTAAGTCGTTTATAGTCTACCCCCCTTCATAAACGCTCTATAGGCTTCTGCTAACTTAGCAATCGCTTGTCCTTATCTGTGAAAGGTAAATGTCAAAGTGACAGTTAAGGACAAACAATTTGCTAAGTTAGCAGAAGCCTACAGAGCGTTTATGAATAAGGCTTTACGTCTGTTTCATGACCGTAAAACGGGGGGAGTAGCGACCAAATTCAAGTTCCAACTTCGATAAAAAAACATTTTCATATGTTGATTTTTATAGCTAAAAAATGTTCCGGTGGTATGAATTATAGTTTAACTAGCGACCCGCCCCGGCTTCGCACGGTATATTATGCATATATTATACATATGTATAAACCTTCCTCTTGAATCACTCTATCTATTAAAAAAAACCGCATGAAAATCCGTTGTGTAGTTTTGAAGATATAAGCATACATCGGAACATGAGGACAGAAAAGGCGACTTTATTTTGTACTATGTAGTGATGATAATGATCATAATGTCGTTTAGTTTCGTAGTTTTTAAACAATAAACAAAATATAGGCAAATGCCATCACCTCGCAGATACCGTAGATTCGAGGCCAACAATCCCTGTTCGTGCCCAAGTCTTGTACTCGTATTGTGCTTTTCTCAAACATGTAAGTAATGAAATAAATTAAAACTTCCAAGGTATTAAACTTTTAATTCTGGACAAACTAAAAGTAAACTAGACAAAATAAAACTGTTTAACAAACCTCGTTTATTGTTTTTTTTTGTGACAGATAGCCAAATTTGCTTATAGTTTTTGTTTATATAGGGGTGCGAGTCGGGCTACCTCCGCGTGTGGTCAATAGGTGCGGTTCGTTTTTGGATCCGTCCGAGGGGAAGAGCAGTGCTTGATCAGTTGCACCCTGGTCATCAGTTAATGATTTCATGTCAGATTCTGAGGGATATCATTATCCGTTGGCTAAGAGCCCGACAAGGGGGGGAGGGGTATTTTGACAGTGTTCTGCCGTACAACGTTGCCGGGATTTTTGTCACAAGTTTTGTGAATACTGTATGTACTTTGACATTGGCGAAATCATAGCATCGATCGATGGGGCAATATTTAAAAAAAAGTTTTTGTTTAATGGCTAAATGCCAAGATGTCACAAAAATGTGTCGATCGGGCTAAGTTGGCAATGTGGTCTTTTAAATTTCTTGTATTAAATTCCATTTAAGACCTCTTGTCTATACGCACCTGAAACGTGACACTTCGTGGCCTATTAGAAACACAGCATAAATATTTCATTGCATGTTTGAGAAAATAATATTTTTGTAGGTACGTACTGCGTTATTGACATACGTGTATAAAACATCTCACATTGTTACAAATATCTTGTACTTAATGGTTGTACAGTATTTCGAAATGGAGCGAAGACGCGATTCGCTAATTTCACAAGCGAACAGGCGCGCTTCCGACCAATTGGGAACCTTTTCGAAGTAATAGAGTCACCGATGGCCATACAAATGGATAAAAAACAATACATACCTACCTAAAGGAATAAATAATGAAACAAAGCAAGATTTTAAAAAAGACTAAATAAATCTACATATATAATAAATGCGTCGTCAAAATATTCCGCCACAGGCATCGACCCCAAGACGCTAGCCGCATTACCTCTCTGAACTGCTATTCCCAGCCTTTGAGAGAGGAAAACGCCAGCCCTAGGGTCACCTATGGCCAGCACTAAACATGTAGGTACCGAAAGTATAAGTTTCGTCAATTTAAAGATAAAAAACAAGCAAAATTAGAAAATCAAATACTTGCTTACTACTACTGACTACCTACTTATAACTCTACAAGTTAACCTTTTAATGAACGAGAGTAGTAGGTAAAAATACCCCACTAATATTCCAAACGCGAAAGAATGTGGTGTTGACGACGAAAAGTCTTACTATATTAGAAATGCGAAAGTGAGTTTGTTTGTTTGTTCTGCTTTCACGTCTAAACTATTGAACCGATTGCGATTAAACTTTGCATACATCATAGTTAAAAGTCCAGAATGGAAAGTTCTCTCAGAAAAGATAGTTCTCATCTCAGAAAATAGTAGGTATAGTACCCGCGGACGCGCAATAAATGTATTCTCCGCAGATGAAGTCGCGGGCAACAGCTAGTACTTTTATATTTCTTTTTTTATTGTTTGTAAGAGTAAGCGGCCTTTAGGTTTCACTAGAAAATCCCCGCTTGCGTGGGATTGACGGAGGTTGTTAGCTAAAATGACGGGCCACATTTCGGTGAATATTCTATAATTTACTTTTTATCTCAAATGTGAAAGCAGAATTTGAAAAAAAACTTATTCAATAGGCTTTAAGGTAACATTGATCTTTCCTTTAATAAATTGATAGCATTGTTTCATTAGATGAAGCGTTAGGTACGTTACGACCAAAATCAATTACTCTGTTTACTCATACTGCTGATTTTATATATATAGATAGTATCTGTAAGAGGCTTTACAAAAAGATCACGTAGCTAATTTATTGAATCAGGCGTCGCTTTGCGAAGGACCATATCAATTAACAAAAAACCTCGCTACTCCGCTACTCACAAAGCTATAGGGTGTATTAATTTCGACTAAATTAAACCAAGAGCTAAGAGATCTATAAAAGAACATAATATTTAAGAATACATATTTATCATTAAGGCACAATAAACCAACATAACAACATCCATAGTCGATTCTAATATTCAGTATATTTTCAATGTATTTAAGTGGGGTCGTGTGTAGGAATCAAACTTCTCAAAGAATATAATTATTTTTTTTTAAATAAAATGCTGAAGTTAAAGTAATTAATTACCAATTTTAGGCAACAGAAACACTAACTCACTCACTCCCACCATTCACACCAACGGAAATCTCTTCGGAAGTCATTCGATCAGCTCTCTCGCATCAATCATTTGCCCACAGAGTCACCTTCATTTCCAAATTTATTTTAAAATTAAATAGAAATCCTTTTAAAAGCTTTCTTAATATTTTCAGTCACTGGTAAGAGGCTTAAAAACTTATTTTTCACCAAAAATAATCAGAATTTAAAATGATTTAAGTTATGCAATTTCAATTTGCGCATTTCATCGAAAACCTTTAGAAATAAGCTGATTAACTTTAAAAATAATGTCGATGTCGCTCTCCCATTTTAATGAATGTGCGTTACGCAATAATGCTAAAATATTAGTGAAGGATTTAAAACACAAATTTCCACTATAGTCTACAGGATTTAATTTCACAGGTAAACAGTTACACTTCCAACCTAACAGCAACGGACGAACAGCCGTTTTTGGGTTCTGTCTTGTCAAAAGTCTTGAATCCAGCCAGTGCAAAAGTTGTATATAATAAAGAGTTTAAAGTTGTTGTTACGGTTGACACTTATTCTCCTTACGTAAATGGCTTACCAATAACTCTCGAAAATCTTGGAGCAACCCAACTGAAAGTCGTGTGTTTGAACTGTACCCCATGACTTTTCCGCGCTAAATCGCAAACAACCAAAGGGTCTCCGCAAACATTGTACGTCGAAATTGACAACTATTTGTCTTTTTCTTGGGGACTTACAGGCTCAAGGATGTAGATTATTGTCACGTTTGAGGGCCAATTTATTTTTCATGTAGTTACGCTTTTCTACTCGTAACTATTGTATTTTTACTTAACGGTCTCAAAAGGGAGTAATGTTTAAGTTTCAACGCAGCATTATAAATCATCTAAACCATAAAAGTAAGCACCTTCTTACGTCGCGACCACACGGCTATGTTATATCTCATGGAAAAATCCCCATCCTCTACTTCTACATACATCAATATTATGTCACTCAGACCCAAAGTCACAACACTTCACCAACACCACACAATACGCTAACGCTTTTCAAACCAAAGATTACCGAGCCTGACCTATTATGAAAACGGTACTTTCATCAAAAATGTCAAACACTGTTACAGAGACAGTTATTGAGAATGCAGTGCAAGCCGTTCCCGCTTTTCCTCCCGGGAATGCATCATATGTGATTTCGTGACTCGCCCAGTGTCGATGTCACATTACAGTTATTTGAACACACATGTATTGTGTATTTTGGCACCTGAGCAGTTCTCTGGGTTGAGAGCCGACAGCGAATGTATTGAACAGCGGTATAAACCGAACGAACAAACACAATGGGCAAGACAACATACTAAAGAAATAGAGACACGTAAATAATCCGACTAATTACAAAAATCAACATTCAAGCCTCGCCTTGCTTCATCATCATCATCATCTCCAGCCTATATTCGTCCCACTGCCAATGAATGAGAGAGTTTGGGGTATAGTTCCACGCGGGCTCAATTGAGAATTGGGAGCTTCACACACCATTGAACACTTTCCTTATGTTATGTAAATTCATACGTTGCTGTCTTAGTTTATAGTTTCCAATACCAGGATTAACAACCACAGGATTAAGAAGCAATTTGCACAAATCAATGTTAACTCTCTGCTTAACTACATCGGTTGTCGTGTGTTTAGTTTGAATATACAGCATAGCAATCCAGTAAAGGACACTCCGTGTACCGCTATCTGCCCAGCCTCGGTCCGCTGGCTCGTCAAAAGCAATCAGCCGCGGTAACACACAGCTGATTAGCTCATATAACTCCGTTGTGGTTACTTCGCAGGGTGTATGTAATAGCTTCGCAATATACTTTTAACTGTTACCATATTTTAGCGCATTATGATCGTTGGAATTAACCCTCATCTTTCTACTTTTATTGTAGATATTATTGTACTCAACTTTTATCACAATCGGGCTTCCGCCCACTGGCCTCCCAACAAATCCCCTCATAGCCAGCCCTGACCACCTGAACCACAACTCGGTTCGGGATTGTGATACAAGGTTTATTTACATTGTGTTATGTGCTTAACATGCACTCTAGTTACACTCACTAATAATTTGTATGGGTCATTCTTGTGATCATATTGCTCTACAATGGGGGCACGACATATGTAAGAAGGGTTTAAAATGACTCACCATTAGTCGTGAATTAACTTGCTATCTATTCCCATCATCTTTATCATCAGACTCCTAGCACACACTTTTCTTACCCCTTCAGTCGCACCTCCCGCCATTTCTCCTGTCTCGCCACTGTCAAAGTTCCTTTTTTATTTTATATCTCAATTCCGCAAACAGAGATACCAACACAAAAAACAAAAGACAGTTCCAATTCACTCACCATTCGGTCCAAATCGCGCTTTGCCGCGACATCCGTTACATATGCTAATAGTAAAAGTTCACAGCCAAATCGTAATAAAGGGAGCGGTACTCGTCTCGTCTACAAGCTGTAGTCGTGTAGCGGTTGCACGTCATAGTAACCAAACCCCCCTGGTGTAAACGCGATGTTCCGCTAGCGGCAGACTCGCGAGCCGCTAACAGTCTACTTGAGTAACACTTTAAGAATCTGCAAAGAACAAGCCTGCTGCTGCTACGGGCAGTTCGTTTTTAGGTTCTTCTAGAAATATGTTGGTTGGCATCCCCAAAATTTGTACAAAGCGGTTCTACTTTTCCTTTATTATTCAGACAGGCTAGGGAATGGAGTTTCAATCAAGACTGAATGTATAGTTACTAGGCAAGCGGGGTCCATTTTAAATTACATCTATGCTTACCATCAGGCGTGATTATGATCAAACGCATGCCTATTATGAATTAAAAATATGTGTAAGGGCTCAGGGAGAACTTAACTCTATATTAACTGCTTGTTAATTTTCCTTTGGTGTCGATTTTTCGACCGAAGTCAAGGAACACGGAAGACGTGTAGGTAAATGCAGTGAGCATCAGAATAGAATAGGACTGTACCTGGGTGACATTTTATATTCCTACAGCCGTGCATTCTCACTGTAACTTTTGCAAAGAAATCCATGGTGTTGTCGAATGTAAATCTCAAAATGTGTACTGTTTTTTTTTATGTAACTGCCTCCCTGTCTGTTTGATTATTGTCTCTGTATGGTAAAATTGCCTAACCAATTCAATGAAATTGGAAAGATTATAGCTTATTGAGGAAAAGGTTTACTACCTATTTATTCGGAAAAATGGCTGATTTCTCCCGGGAAAGCGATAAACGAGTTCCACGCAGACGAAATTTAAACTAACGGTTCTTCATTCCTCGCATCGATTTCCTCATCACTGAGGTTCGTGGTAACTTCTTCAGAACACTCAAAATGTTCTTTAAGGCCGTGACTTAGATAAATAGACGGCACTGCGAGAGTGGCAGGGTCCGCTACTGAATCTGCAGCACGTCAAATTTACTCCAAGTACTCCAGTCTTGAGGTAGCATATTTTTATTGCTGTGGAGACACCGGTGCTCAGGTGCGGTGAGGCAAGGGAGTTCAATTCCGAGGTGGGGCGAAGAGTGAGGAGTGGCGGTGATTCACGGTCTGGATCGTTTTAGCCCAGAGGCCAGAGCCAGAGCCAGATCGTTTAGGTTCGTTTTTTGTTTGTGTTTACATTAAATAAAATGATTATGTGAGAGATAATTGTGTAAAAGGCAGTATACAGGGTGTCACAAAACCCTTTAACTTCCTTTCACAGAATTGTCAGGTAAGCCTATCTGAACACCCTGGCAAAGTTTGACGCTTGTGGTTAATTAATTGGCCCTTTAATTAACGAATCTTAAGATGCATTTTAGGACTATGCTCTCAGTGTATTTAGGCTGATTGGCTGATTTACGAAACTTCCGTATGCCGAAGTAGTCACCAACAATAGTTTGATGTTTAGTATTATGAGTAGGCATGTGAGGAGCTTAAGCCTGTGGCACACTGAGCAAAGCTATTATTATTATTTTTTAATTTTAATTAGGGTCTCATACTTTGCAGGGGTGTTCAAACCAACATACCGAACAAGTTCGTGAATTATCGTTAAATGGTTTTGTGACATCCTGTATAGAAGTATATAAATGCATCTTATGTCTCACTGTTCGTCGCTGACAGCGACGGTGTGTAACATTTAAGATTGAAGTTGTCCCCTAACGGATTGAATGGTGCTTGGGACGGTTCACCTCCATGGTGGGCTGACGCTCCGAAACGTTTAATTTAAGTTAAACCTATTCACTATTCGATGTGTCCTCAAATTGCACCACTTGTGCATACTTCACTACCACACTATTCAGGTAACTGAAGGGCTTCTCAGGTATCTTACCTTTTCATCTTAAAATATGGATAGTAAAACAATAGAGGTAAAATCCTTACATTTAATGTATTTTATTGAATCAGGCGTTACTGTGCGGATGTAAATTTCAATGAACAAAAAACAGCTTGCTACTCCGCTACTCACGTACAAGACAGCCAAGCCTTTGTCAAATATATAGGTATTTTAACACGCGAGCCCCCTCGTCAGCTGCCACTTAAAACATACATTATATCCCCTACACCACGCAAAACAGTGTTAGTGAATTTTAACCTTCACTATCCAGTTTTCTCCATCCATTTTCCAAATCTCTGTCGACTAACAAGGTACGACACTAAAGGCATTAGTGCTTACAAGCGTCTCAAAAATCTTATTAAAAGTTGAGCAGTTGATACAATGCCTTAAGTTAGTTGCGACGTGTATAAATCAAGTTACCTTTCGTCCAAACTTGCCTGACATTGCGGAAAGGCATAAATGGCGTTCGCGCACATGACTCCGGAGTTTCAGGTGGCGGTCTAAGATCCCGCCTGAGAGCGATCTTCACCGATGTGATAACTATAGTCTATTCCAATACATTTTAAAGCTTTTGTAAACAAACAAGTTCCCTTAAGTTCATACAAAATGGATATACTATAATCATAGTATTATTATAATAAAATGTCGTGGTATATCAAGTACCTACTTAAGAACGCATAATCCTTCAACATACCGGTGGATTATGTGGGAATTTAGATGAAATTAGTTTGTTTACAAAGGCGTTAAAATGGATTGGAATGGAGAGTAGATGATAAATATTTTATTAACAACTTTGGTCTAAAATGTTTATATAATTCTTGTTGAGAAATATTTCATTCTTCTGTTATTAACACGGATGAGATGTTTTTGTGTTTAAAGGGGTTTATTTTAGACGCATGCGCTTGTTTTTTGCACCATAAGCACGCAAGTAGTTTGACAAATAGCTCTCTCGATAGCACACGGAACTTATATTGGAAAACTTTAAACAAAGCTACTTGCTGCAATCTAACTTTAATTAATTTTGAGCGCTAAAAATAATAAATCAGGATATATTTTGGGATTGTTCGGGTGCATCATTTATTTCTTGTCGTTATTCTATCCCATCAGCGAGGGGACAAGAGGTGTATAGTTTGCTAGAAGAATAGTTGTGTATAATTAAAGTAATATGCTTAGTAGATGGCCAATTACAAAAGAAATACATGTTTGGCAAATTTTATAAACTATAAACTTATGGTTTAATGAGTGACCGAGGAGAAAGTAATCATAGCAACGAGTGACAAGAAAAAGTTGATCCACCCATTTAACGATGAAGATATCGAATAGACAGACAAACATACAAAAACAGCGTACAATCGGATTGAAGCATTCCTATTTTAAGTGGATAAGGAAGAATAATCGTGAAAAAGTAAATAAATTGTCTGTAAGACATTTCAAAATGTACATCTGTCTAAAAACTGCTAGTGCTCCCGCCAGAATAAAGAAGCATTTATCTCTAAGAGTATTGTCTGGAAAATAATCGCATTATCGTATTTCCTTTCGTCTAACTGAATTTTAAAAGAAAAAGCTGCTTGATTCGTGTGCTCACGTTTGCACAATACATGAGATATAAAGAAAAAAAAAAAACAAAATGCTACATCAGAAAATTATCTCATCTAAGAAGTAGAGAGAAAATATTAAACTTTACAAACGTTTTTCGTTAATCATTGCATTGTAAGGTTTCGCAACGAACACGAATTACTGGTAGCTGCTTGTAATGTGGAATAAATTACATTTTAAGACATATTTTTGTAACGTACCTAAGTGAGGCAATTACTCTTCGAAATTGTACTTTATAAATAAAAATAAGAGCCCGAATTTCTTCCTTATATTATATTGTGTTACAATTATAATTCTTGTTACTTTTTAAAATAGGCCTACAGTATTTCACAAATAAAAAATGTAAACTATGTCATTTCTTTGTAACTTGTCGAAAGCAAGAAAGAAATTAATAAAAGGCAGACATGGCTTGAATGTTGAATGTTTCGAACTTTCCTCGACATAGAACTAGCCTATTTTTATTCTTCCCCAGAAGTAAAGCCGCGGGCACAAAGTAGTAATTTATAAACACTATATAAATACTACACTAATACAAATTATAAAACGCAACGCAATCGGTTTTTTTTAATTTTCATGACCCATAGATCGATACCGACCGATGGTATGGGGGGATTCTCTGTATACCCAATATGATAAAAGTCCCGTTTTTATTTATTTTTGACATTAGCTCCGATGAGACACAAACCGTACTTGTTTCAATTCGAATGTACCACTGGTTTGGTTTTTAAAGTGTCATTATTATTTACTAAACATTAGTATCATTAAAATGTGTTTTCTCGATGGTATTGGTACAAACAAAAGGAGTAATCTCTGACACTACTAAACGTTTTAAGAGAAGATAATTTTAATACAAACATTTAATAGTGACACAGCACCTAAGTTTTCTTTGAGGTTTAGTAATTTCTATAGTTTCACGTAATATCAGTAAATCATAAAAAAGCATGAACGAAAAAAGCGACATAAACTTGTTTTGTCAAAATGTTGAACATACACGTGAAATCTACTCAGTAGAATTCGATTCCAGTGTATTGGCTAAGAAAGTTTCTAGAAGTACTAACGTAGAATGAAATAGACAATCTAATTAGATCCAGACATTAAGATACGCCTGCCGTCTGACCGAATGTGCTGGAATTGCCTTAAAAGATCCTATACAACTCGTCAGATACGTTTATATACCTAAACTAAAAGTAAAGGCGGACGTCGTAAAATAAAAAAAGAAGGAAACCTAAATTAAGGCTTAGTTAGGTACACACCAGTGGAGTGGCGTCCATAGAACTCGATTCCCACCGGCTTGCTTGTTTTAAGGCAGTTGGGCACTTTTATTGGGCAGAATTAGAGGAACAGAGGGGTGCTTGTTCCAACATTAATGTACGGTAGCGAGACTTGGGTATGGCAAAAGAAGCATGAAAGTAGAATAAATGCAGTAGAAATGAGAGCGTTAAGAAGTATGGAAGGTGTATCACTGAAAGATAGAATAAGGAACAATCTGATAAGGGAACGTGCTGGTGTGAAAGAGGATATAGTGACTAGGATAGAAAAAAGTATGCTTAGTTGGTTTGGGCATGTAGAGCGGATGGATGAAAGTAGACTAACTAAACAGATCTATATGGGGAGTACGAATGGTTGCGTTGGGAGGGGAAGGCCTAGACGGACGTTCCGAGACCAAATAGGAGACGTTTTGGAAAAAGGTCAGGTCAGGAGTACCCGAAACCGACAAGCATGTATGAAGAGATTGATGACTGTGGATGAAGCGAAAGAAATATGTCAGGATTGTAGCAAGTGGAATAAAGTAGTCTCTGCCTACCCCTGTGGGAAAGAGGCGTGACGGTATGTATATGTATGTATGTATGTAATTAGAGGAAAAGGCTAGTTAAATGCCCTTCGGCTTGCCTTCTGTTATACTTGACGCCACGCCACTGGTAGGTACACACTTATACACGTCCTGATAATTTATTTAGTGTATACTGTATACAAATTAAATTCAAGAGTTACGGGGCGTACCTACGTTGTTGGGTCGTATATATGATTGGTCGCTTCATGCAAATATCAACACTGACACATACACACACACACACTAACAAGCGCCGTTATTATGGTTCATTAAATTTTACTCTGAAATTCTCTCCGCTCGTTTTATACTAAAGTTTTTGGTATGAGGTATTTTTGAGTATCGTGAATGTCGTTATAAGGATGAATGTTTATAGAGGGGAAATAAAAACCCGCTGACACTCTGAAGAGGAAATGTTGAGGGTAGAAATAAACCGTTTATGGGGCGTAAAGAATTCGCACTCATCTAATGGTGACGCGGATGATTTAAATTGCGGCTGCAACACTCATGTTCATGAGCCCTCAATTTGTTAAAGTCATAGAAAAAAGAGATAATACATAGTAGAATTGCGGTAAGTCGCTTTCTCTAGGGAAACCAGTGTCGCCAAACAAAATCCGTTTTGGTTTGATTAATTTTGTAAATGAACACGGAAAAACATATAATAAATTTGTGTATACACAAAACAAAAAAAGAACTCCTAACTTTTAGAAATTGACAAATTCATACGCGATTGGGTATAAAAAAGGGAGAGAGCCTTACACCACATAAGGCGCTTATGCTGAGCCGGTCCTTTTTACCACAGGCAATACTTTGTTTCTCTGTTGGATGTTCGCAATTTTTTTAAATTTCTATTGCTTTTGCACTTATGTTATTCTTGCTTTCTTAGTTTACTGCTAGGAAATGGACTCAATTCGAGATTCAAGCATTAACAACAAATACGCTTGGGACTATGTTTTGTACAATGACACATTGTGAAGGAACATTCTCTCTCATTTTCATTTAATTAAGGTTTAATCACGGCTGAAACGCCCAAAATCACCCAACCCACGGCATAAACCGACCTACCCAAATTCAGGCCAAACATTTTAAGCGGTAAATTTAGGAAATTAGTTGCCCTGCTTTGTATTTAAGAAATCGCTTAAGACACTTACGTCAGATTTAAAAAAAAATACCAATCAAATCATATTTTTTTCATGTTCTGTGGCATATTTTAGTACAAAATCAAGACAAATTTGGATACTTTCTATAGCAATTAAAATAAAATATGGCAAGATTTCAGTTTTTTTACCTAACATTACCTACAACCTCTTTCCTTACAAATGACTCTGCATGTTCGTCTTAGAGGGAAATTATTCATCTTTTAACGGAAAGAGGAAACCTGTGTCAGCAGGTACGGTGGAATGATGTACAAGCTTAGCCCGCGGGAAAGTAAGAATGTACGGTAAAGTGAGGTGAAGCCACGAATATATTTACAAAATATGTTCGTAAATGGCTGCTTAAGATTTTTACTGGTATACAAAAGACAATAATGAGCAAAAGGAAGCGTGAAACTAAGATACGGGCGCCGGCGTATGCTACAAAATACATTTAGGGATTTCTTTTCAAACTATAAAAAGTAATTAAAGTTTGTCAATATATGAAGACCAATGCGTTAAAAAAGTACACTTTAATCCTTACCCAATAACAATGTAACAAGAGTTACTATGTTAGAAATTCGTAGTATATATTTGTATGTAACGGAACACGGCGCTCTCCTGACTTTAACGAAACGAACTTCGCAAATCCTAAAAACCCAAAGCAACGAGCCATTTTACCATTTAAAAAGGCCTCTCCTCAAATATATTCTTGTTGGCACAACAAGACCCGACTCATAAACACGTCCGCAAAAGCCTTGAGCGTACTGACCGCCGACACCACAAGCACTTTGGGACTAAAAAGTCTACATTACTAACTGAAAATCTCTGACAAATTTGCTCTTCACCCCGCCAACGCAGTTCCGTTCGAATACCCCCACTGTGATATTACTATAAGAGCTCCAACGACGAAGCGGAGTGAAAAGTTACCCTTCTACAAATGGCCACGAACGATGCCTCGCGACAGTCAAGAATCGCTTTTACTCCCGTTTCCATAAAGCGACGTGAGAGTTTTTTACAAGTTTGTTGAACTTACAGTTACTGAAGGGGTCTGGCGTTAAGATAGCGTGACATAAATAAGTGAAAACGATCGAAATGCTCAGTTCTTCATACTTTGAAAGCGAAACTTGCAAATTCGCTGCGGAGTTTTTTGACACTTAGTCCAAATTGAGTCGTAAAACATCGGTGTAGGTAATATTCATAACTGCAAAGTATGATATTGGATGTGTCATTTTGAGGAAATATGTTAAGATTATCTTTTTAAAAGATCAGTTATAGGTTGAAAAGTTGAGTACAGGTTGGTATAAATGGCATGGGAAAAAGATAAATACACGTATCTATTTATGTAGTTACCCAGTTGTGTAGGTAGTGATTTCAATACACGTATCTATTTACGTAGTTACCCAGTTGTGTAGGTAGTGATTTCAATACACGTATCTATTTATGTAGTTACCCAGTTATGTTAGTAGTGATTTCTGTTAAAAAAAATAAAGCCCACTGATCAGGTAAGTGAACAATGCACTGTTTATTTGTAAGTTATTGAACTGAAGGGCGGTGAAAACAGGAGAAAATAATAAAGATTTGCTTGATGTAATCGCAGCCATGTAATAAGCACACGCAAGAAGGTGAGAAGAGGCTAGATACACAGTGTTGCAACAGTATTAAAACGAATTGGTGTTGCTCTTATCATTTACATTACTGTTACGATTATAGAATCGATTCTTGTGTTGTGTATCCAACAGTAAGTAAAAACATTAATTTGATTTTAACAAGTCTTACATAGTAACACCAGCAGTACAATACAAACTTATGCTAGTTTAAATGTTATACTGCTACTTCACCATAATCCGAAACCAAATTATCAAGTAATTATCTTTTTGTAACATTGTAGCATAGAATAAATATATTCTTATTTATTCTATGGTTGTAGGTAGCCTTAGCAAATAATAGTATAATGCAATACAATCTACCAGATACCAATTCTTCTGCTATTATATAGTAAGTATAAATGGTTTTGAAGGTTGTCGCTCCAGTAAAATAACTGTCAGAAATATATTTGTGTTTAGTTTTAGCTTGGTATAAAACTATTAACAATAAAAAAGTCTTTTTTTTTTCAAATGAACACGCAGACGCAGCACAAATCTTTAAATTTTCACAAATGCGTAAGTGTTACTATTCGAATGCTCCGAGATCTCTGTTACATTGAATTTTTAATTTATTGGCATTTTATACAAAGAAGCCGGCTTAAAATCATAATATTTTTATGAAATAAAACAAGTGTAACTTTTTAAGTTTACAAAATAAATTTAAATTTCTTCCAAACCAGACTTTCTTGGAGCTTGTAATCAAAAAGTTTTTACGTTCCGTACCTACCATTCGGTCTCATTTGTTTCTAGGGAACTGAATATATTATTCTTCTATTCAAGTTTTATTATGCTGAATATAAATGTAAGTAATACACTAAGATACTTTGTAACTCGGGGATCATTTGAAATGTGAAATGCGAAAAGAAATATGAAATATGTAGCTAACGCTATATAATAAAAGCAAGTAAAGTACACCAATTTACTGGCGCCATGACCTTTTTTACTCATAATATGAAAGAAGTGAACTAGGGGACCAAAACATAAAAGAATAAAGTCGTCAAGCTACAAGTACTGACGCGTGCTTTGTCGCAAGTCTAAGAGCCACTTATTTAATCGGTAACAGAAGTGACTACGAGAGATGGTTGAAGGTGGTTACGGGTGGCCAAGATTAGGTTGAAAGTCATTGTGTCAAGTAAGTCAGATGACACCTGGCAATCGGCTAGAAAGCGGTGGATGACTGAGCCAAGTGGCGTGATGATGATGAGGTCTTACACAACAAAGGGTGGGTAAAGTGGATTTTTGCTGATTAACTAATAGAACACAGGTAAGACGGTTAATTTAAACATGCCGCGGAAAATATCACATTCAAAAATTTATCACTTGACATTGGTCAGCACATTTTTTAACAACGAAACTATTTCTTATCAAATAAAACCAACAGTTGAATGTAACACTCACATTGACTAGATGTATCTTTATCTAAGGAAAACAAGATTTTGCTTCATCTACGTAGTCTCTAAAACCTTAATGAATTACGCCTAATGGGTATAACATGATATACGGCATTATAAAACCTTCTATGTTTTAACATTTTCCCGGGAACCTACGTAAACCCTCACCCCGGCCTCCTAATTTTTCCGTGCCCTCCGAATATGTCACTTTGCTTTGACAAATGTCTGAACTTACGCGACTACACTACAACTAAGTATGCCAAGGGAAGTGTTAACGCATTTTCCCGGAATATTGCCCATCAATCATGGGAATTTTTAACATTATTTTCTCTTAACCTTGTAAGTCTGGCGACTTGTAAAGTATTAGGGTGTTATAACTCATGAGTCATGAGGAAATAAATTGGAGTAGCTGGAAGCGAAAGTGGTGGAACTAATGGTAGAGTATTAAAAGCGGCATTTAACATAACACGCTTGAATTAACTTACTTTTGCAAGCCTCATAACGCACCAGCAGTCTCAAGTGTGTTGTAAGCGAAATCGTTACCAGTTAGTCGGTTTTACCATTTTTTAAATAATTTCTTCGAAAACACTAAATAACTCACCATGTTTTCGAAGTCTGGCGAGGACGAGGGCATAGAGGTTGTTCGAATAACTTCGAGCATCGTATCTCATACTTTGGCAAGGAACTTCGACGGTAATGTAGTGCACGCTTTATATCGCCAATCAGAGGTGCGATTGTCTAAGCAAAACTGTTTCCTGAAGTAATTGCTGCGCTAGGCTAACAATCATAACTTGAGCTGTTTGCTCGGACTCAATACACGGAGTGAGGTGTCTTCCGTGACTTGCCGTCGGTCGTGCGGACGCCAAATGGTAAGACACTTGATTCCGTGAAATGCCTGCGAGTGAATGGCTCAAGCTATATCTGTCTCCGACCGACGTTCTCATAGAGAATCACGCCTTTAAGGTGTGTAACTATTAACGTTTAAAATCCTACTGATATTTCTACGCAAAGCTGACCTTGGCCTTCTCTTTGACCTTGATATTATCGGATAACGAAGTGTCAACATTATCAATGTCGTTGTCCCGATGTGTAGATACGCATAATACTAGCATGTTCCACCAAACAACTTTTAAGCTGCTTCGTCGCTACAATTGGACTTTAAGTCAACGCCTTATGGTACCCTCGGTATTGCGTGAACTTCTTTATTTTTCCCGCGTATCTGGCCGACAGGAAGCCGTTAACCCTTTATATAGCCAATAACGAGTAAACTATTGCGGGTTTTGTTAGTATTCCTTGCCCGTTTGGATTACTTTAGACGCCCTTGGCTCCTCGCGAAGCCAGATTCTTACACGTCGAATGGATTGTGGCAATTTAAACGGAAAGAGGAGGGGCTATCGGAAATTTACTGTTTTATTGTGTGGGTTTTGATAATAATAATGTAATACGATACAAAGCCCACAGGAAAAAATCCTTGAAACTCTTTTAAGGATTAGTATGAACTGGTAATTTTATATTATGCGGTTAGAAATTTACCACAAACTGCAAGACGCAGCGTTGGCAGGTCTTCCACCAATAAACATTAGTGGCAAGTAGTCGTTCTTTATGATATGACGTTCTCAAGGAGAGACCTTTGTTCAACAGTGGATGTCTTCCGGCTGATGATGATGACAAATAAATAGCAAAATGTACAAATTTCAGGATGTTCTAAATGTTGCAGAAATGTTGTACACTGAACAGTTATTACAACGTGTATACGTATTGAGGATATAACACCTCATTCAAATCAATGTAGTAAGATAACAAACGCTAATTACCACAACATAAACAATATACATAGCATCGTAACTCTAATTAATAGTAACATAACATGTCTATTAAAATCCGGTAATCTATCTATACATATAAAATTCAAAGTCCTGACTGACTGACTGACTGACTGACTGACTTAACTATATATCAACGCACAGCCCAAACCACTGGACTTAGAGACTTGAAATTTTGCACATAGATACCTTATACAATGTAGGCATCCACTAAGGAAGGATTTTTGGTAATTCCCACGGGATAAGGAAAAAACGGGAATTATATATTCGGCTCCGAGTGACGCTATCTCAGTAACTATATTAACTAGACTTCAACTTAACTAAATTTGGCATAGAAGTAGGTGATTATAATAGTAAAATAATGTTTAAATGATTTTTGGAAATTACCTTGGGATAAGGAAAAAAACGGGATTTATATATTCAGCTCTACAGGATCGATTTTTTCGTTTTACTGGTCGTATAAAACTGAAATTTGGTCTTCAAGTTCCCTTGGGGAGTGTAGGGGAGCACTAAAAAAAGGATTTCCCGAAATTCCCACGGGAACGGGAAAAACGAGACTTTTCGTTTTACTGGTTGCAGAAAGCTGAAATTCGGCATGTAGGTTGCTTCGGGAGTGCAGAGGAGCATTAAGAGAGTACTTTCCAAAATTCCCACGGGAACGGGAAAATTATTTGTTTACAAAGAAATACTGCGGTAGGCATAATATGGCTAGAATCTTGAAATTTGGCACACATATACCTTGAGTATCCTAGAGGTGCACTAAGAAGGTATTTTTCAAAATTCCCACGGGTTAGGGAAATACGGGATTTTTCGTTTTACTGGTCGTAGAAAGATGAAATTTAGCATTTAGCTTCCTTAGGGAGTGTAAGGGAGCATTAACAAAGGATTTCCTAACATTTTTACGGGAACGGAAAAAACCGGGATTTTACGTTTTACCTACTGGACATAAAAAGTTGAAATTTGTCACGTAGGTTTATTCGGGAGTGTAGGGGAACACTAAAACGGGAAAAAACGGGATTTTACGTTACCAGACGAAACAGCGGAAGAAAGAGACTTAACATTTATAACGTGTGTTTCTTTAAAGGCTTTAAGTGTACTCCGAAAGCACTCCCTAAATTTTTCACGGGAACGGGAAAAAACTTATTTTTTCGTTTTACATCTTAGCGCGTATGAAGTCGCTATATTTGGGGTAGGTATATTTTAGGACAGCTCTATAGGTTAGGTTAGGTTTGTTTTATAAAAATCCTGCAATATTTACAGTTTCAGAAAAAAATTAAGGCGGCGGGGCAATGCGGGGGCTTGCTTGCATGCTTGCTTGAGTCCTTGCTTTGCATGCTTACTTGCATGCATGCTTGCTTGCACGCTTGCTTGCATGCTTGCTTGCCTGCTTGCATGCCTGCTTGCATGTCTGCTTGCATGCCTACTTGCATGCCTGCTTGCATGTCTGCTTGCATACTTACATGCTTGCAGGTTTGGGTGCTCGCTTGCTCATGATTCACGCGTGCGAAGCCGCGGGCAAAAGCTAGTTAAAGTATATTCCTTGAGCCATCAGAGCCGGTATCCAACTTCAAGTATTTCTGACACGCCAGGCATTTATCATAACCAATTCGTTGTGATGGATGGCATGTAGGCTCTGTTCACACTTATCAGACCTTCTTGATGAGTTTTAGTACTCTAACAAATTAGTTTTAGCTGCTACGGTATAGATATAGGTAAATACAAAAATGATTGTCTTGGTAGAAATGGCCCCACATTAGGCACCACTGTAGATGAAGGATGTTTATTCTATAGGTATAGATATAGTAATAAGAATAATATACGTTTGTCAGGGCGAAATTGATTGATGATTAACGAGAGTCAAGAAAGCGAGAGATGCCGAGCGAGCGAGAGGGTTGCAGGTCGAGTTTACACGTGACATTTAAATTTGTGTCGAAGAAACTGCATGTTTGTCGCATATCGGCGGTGAAAAACCAAAATCTAATTATAATTTGTAAAATAGAAGATCTTAGTTCTTCCCCGTCGATATGGTATAGTTAATACACCCCAATAGCTGACAAGGAAGTCAAGTAAAAATAGAATAGTCAAAATTTTACTGGCACAAAGAAATGACATTTAAAAGTCGACGAACAGAAACCGGGAAGCGAAACAAAGATGGTGTCATAATCACCAAATTTTCTGCGGCAAATGGACTAAGTTTTATGAATATTTTAACGTCTGCAGTACCAACCCCTTGATTTATTTTGCTTTTCTTTAAAATCTGTAATTTAAATACGAATGTTTCAAGGTGATATCATGAGGAATATACAAATCGCTAATAAAAATGTAACTTCATGTGAAACTTCACAGCAAATTCAATAGAATAAAAAGCCATTTACCGATATTCATATTAATATTTGTTGAAGTACAATTTTATATTTATTATATTATTTATTCAGGCACAACTTAAAACATAACATACACATGACAACCAAACCAATTATAGACAATCTTAGCTAAACTACCATAGAAGAGGTGCTACATCACTATATTCTAACAATATTTAACCAGTATTATTTAAAAAAAGTGCTCGCTAATTGCTTTCACAACATAAATATTGAATATTATTTATGCTCGGTTGAAAACTAAAACGATTTAATTTAGTCTCCTCAAACACTTTTACCACCTCGTTAATAACCAAACTTTTTAGAACGAAATGGATTTTAAGTAAACTTTTTAAATAATCTTTTTTAATTTAGTAGCCGGCCGGTAGTCGTCTTTCAGCCAGTATTTCAGCCAGAACCTTTTTCTGGGCAACTTTTTTTCGGTTATTTGTTTTGTACGCAATTTATGAGGAAAGTTTTGATGTTTATCATTTCTGCACAACTGGTCTACTTTAGGTTTTATTCTGGGTAGGTATATTTTTGTTTCATCGAGACATACAACACGAACACTTATATACATACATTCATAAGTCAAGTGTTTATCCCTTATGGGGTAGACAGAGCCTAAGGCAACAAGTCCTAAAGGCGACACTTAAATACAAAGCTTTATTGGTAAAAAAGTTAGAAATCAAGGAGGAAATAAACATTTCTCACTTTAATCTTCGAATTACCTACTGAAAAAAGAGTTTGTGATAAGAGTGAAAAAAGTCATCTTAAAAAGTAACCCCGAGTTAAGCATAGCAATTAACCACTAAAGCATTTTCTCCGTCCCTTCAAATTTTTACTTGGATTAACCGTGTAAGTACACGTACACGCCCTAACCTAATTCTTAAAATTTGTAGGTTGTTCATAATTTCGCCCACATCCACTCGAGTAGGCGGCAGGGTGATTGATGATGCCTGACTTTGCGGTGTGAAACTTTGCGGATAGACACTTTTCTATGTACCTTAAACCTCGTGTACACATGTGATAACTATTGTGGAAACAGCATTATACTGCGAGAGTGAGGCTTAGGAGTTATAAGATAAATATACAGCGCTAAATATAGTGCATTAAGTAGGTTCAATTCAATTCAATGTTTGGGAATATGGCTCCATCAAATTTTTGATGATTCTGCCAATGTCAGAGTATTAAGTAGATGATTGGCTATTTTTAGGGTTTCGAACCTCAAAAGAAAATACGGGTCTTTAATAGGATGATATCGTTATCCGTTACAGACAATTAATTTACTTAGAATTTACTGAATCAAGTAATTTGAAATTGGGTAATGTGTGGTGGATGTGTTACGTAAAAAATGGGTTTCTAATGTTAGGGTCGCTTTTGGGAAGCAAATTAGAAAATGCAATTAAAAAGTATTGCAAACTGTACCGCGTGACTTATGTAATGATAGACATTGTAGCGTCTTAAATATTTTAATTTTATAATTTTAAATAGTTAAAAGTTATTTTAAAAAAATTACAAAATTGGTCCATAAAAAACGCACAGTTTTGTTCAGAAAGTGCTTGTCAGTAAACAGAGTGCAAAAAAGGTCAAGTTCTCTCTAATTTACTTTACGACAGCCCCATGACGGAGCAAGGGACCGTAAAACAACATGGCCGTGGGGCATTGGGGTTAGTTTTACAATGTTATAAAGTCATAACATCAGCATTGTTCTTTTCATGATCCAAAAAGAAGTCTGATGCCTCGTTTGGTGTAAATTCGCTAAGTATACCGTCAAGTTACTAATTTACACGAGTATCTCGAACAACTCGCGTAACATTTAAATAGTAGCGTTTAGTAGTGAAAGAACGGCTGTATATCCCAGTTTGAAATTTGGCGTGGAAATAGATCATAGTCGATTGCATAGTTCCCGTGGGATAGCGATAAACGGATTCTTTGCAGACGAAGCCGCGGGCAACAGGTAGTCAAAAATAATTGAAAAGTTTAACCAGTAATAGATATAACCTACCGGCGCACTCAGCAAGACATAGTATAAAGCGGCCTCATATGAAGTTCACAATACCGTCTCGAATTTTTATTGCTCTGGGCCTAACACTGCTAAATACTCACTTTACTTATTCAAAAGGAGTCATCAGCCCTTTTTTCGAACTTTCCGCTCTTTACTACCCTGTATCTATAAAGCCATGATATATAATGTGTAGGCTTATATTTGTCCGCACTAATGGGTTCGCCGTCGCAAAAAGTAAAGGTTGGTGACATTTTATGCTCGACTTTTTCACTCGGTACGACGAAGCTGACTTGAACCGATATGACATGAATAATACCTACACGTAATATAACTCCTGGTGGGAGTTACAATCACTTTAATCAATCTTAAGAAAGATAAGTATAGGAATAGCATGGCTGACTGACTGACCGAGTGACTGAATAACGGAGTGACTGATGATTGACTAACAGAAAGAATTTGTATTTGTATCTCCGCAAGCACATTTATTAGACTTCGTAACATTATCTGGCTTGCAAATAATTATTTCGTTTTTTTTTTAATTTCCACTGGAAGAAAAAAAAGTAGATTATGTTATACACAACCTGATGTAGAAACTTTACATTAAATTTGACAGATATATTCCATGAGGATCAAAGAGAATCAGAAGGGATTTTTCGAATTGATACAGCTTTTATCGAAGTTTTATTCCGCTAAAATCTCACCAATCTCTGATAAAGACGATTAAAGACGCCGTCAATAATTTTGATGCAAAACCCATTAATATATTTTAATAAATCACACTATATTCATGTTAAAATTTGGTGTACATCGGCACAAAAGCCCGAACTCATCCAAGAAACAAACAAGATGCGGTTGTAACTTGCAATCTTGTTGCTCAATTCTAACAACATTTACATATAATAAAAACTACAGTACGTCTACTCAAACTAAAACTAATTAGGTACCGTAGAAATGGGGCGAGAAGGGATTCTGGGGGGAAGAGGGATAGAACTAATATTTTGTGTTTTCACTTGCTACTTAAAATTTCTGGCTCAGCTTGCTCTAAAAGTAGTTTAGTTATACTTTTAAACATATTATATCTCTTTTTTTCTGCTAATTTGCTATCGTTATTTTTATTTGTTCCTATTCCTTCTGACTCTGACCCTACTATGGGGTGAGCTTGGATTTGCCTATATTTTATTGTGAATTGTTCAAACTATGAAACTTAACGACAGGTAATCATTATTAAACTAAAATTATAATAATAATAATAATAATATCTTGGAACAATTGACACCAATTGACCTAGCCCCAAACTAAGCAAAGCTTGTAATATAGGCACTAGACAACGGATAAACATACGTATATAAATAAATACATACTTAAATACATATTAAACATCCAAGACTCGAGAACAAACATTCGTATTTTCATACAAATATCTGCCCCGACCGAGGATCGAACCCGGGACCTCAAGCTTCATAGTCAGGTTCTCTAACCACTGGGCCATCCGGTCGTCAAATTCATACCGCGAACATGTTTTATCTTTAAAAATCAACTTGGCACATATGAAAATACTTTTTATCGAGGTTTGAAATTCAATTTTGACCCTACTCACCCCGTTTTATGGAACTTGTTAGGGTTCCGTACCTCAAAAGGAAAAAACGGAACCCTTATAGGATCACTTTGTTGTCCGTCTGTCCGTCCGTCCGTCCGTCTGTCAAGACCCTTTTTCTCAGGAACGCGTGGAGGTATGAAGCTGAAATTTATATCAATTACTCAGGTCTACTGTCCCTTGAAGCTGTGAAAAAATCAAACTTCTAAGCCAACGCAATCAAAAGATACAGCCGTTTATGCCGCAAATTTCCGCAAATTTTCAACTCTCAAGGGAATCAAAACCTACAAGGTAGTTCCCGTGAACGCAGAATCTTGAAATTTGGTATGAAGGTAGGTCTTATAGCACAGATTAAAGAATAATTGCGAAAACCGTAAATGTGTATGTATGTCTGTATATAGCAGTGACCAATATAAAGTAACCCCACACTGCGTACATTTTGCTTTGGAGCAGGGCTCTGCTTACACTGGTTTTAGATATTTATAGATAATGATACGGAACCCTCGGTGCGCGAGTCCGACTCGCACTTGACCGGTTTTTTTTTTTTTAGTTCTCTCACCTTACCTGACCGATTGACAGACTTTTGACAAACTGAACTTATAATTTCGCCGTTATAAGAAGCATACTGTTATTGAATAGGGATCAGGTGCCTTACCATGACGTCTTAATGAAATTCAATTCCGACTCAGTTCAGGTTTTAGTTGTAATTTTTAGTATGAATCTAACAGCGAGCAACCTAAACTGAATCGGAATTGAATCGAATTAAAACGTCATGGTAAGGCCCCAGTGCAGCAAAAATTGGATTCAGTAGCTTCCACAGATTACAATATACATATAAATAAAGCTTATAAAGAACAAACATTTACGTTGCCACTCCGCTACCACACGTGATGCAGCGGCGTGCAGTGGGGTGTCGTTAGAGTAGGCACTGGTAGGCAACTATAAGTTGACGCAACGCAATTTGCTTACCCTGGTGACTCCCTATGCACGCCGGGTGATAGTATGGTAGCGGAGTGGCAAGGTAAATGTTTTTTGTACTTTGGTATGGACACATGATTCAATAAATTAAACAAAGCATGTATGATGAATACCTTTGAAGTATAAAGCCTGCTGTAAATGTGGCTATTATTGCTGCCTACAAGCTCTAAGATCCAGGCGCCACTTGAAAATAATTAATTAGACTTAGGCCGCCGTCTAATTTGGGAGTTGGGTAAACTCACAGAAGAATTAACCAATAGAGAAATCGATAGGCATGTGGTGGGAAGCCAAAGATATCTCTCTCCTAGATGTTATTTTGAGCCTGGTGATTGAAGTCCGAAGGAAACAAGTTATACGTTGTGTTTATAAATCCGCGTTAAGAAACTTTTGATGGCGCGATGTAGAACATGGGTATATTATTTATAGGTATTCTTTCTGAAATATCGCCATTTTGATATTAGATTTAAATGCTTTTTCTTTTTAAATTTACCTGAGTTTTTACCCGACTACGTCAGAAGGAAGGTTATAATTTTTTTATTAACTAATCCACGCCACGACTCGACATTTACTACCAATACCCCTGTATGAATCCCGCATGTCTGGACGCACTTTTAGGCAAGCTAATCAGAGTCCACCAATCGCCACACAGATTTGACATTTGTGTGGAATGGAACGTAAGAGGGTGTGAAGGTGACGGACGATATTATGAGTGAGACGAATATTCGATTTGAAGAATGAGACGACGTATGTAAGATGTTTAGGATTTAATGTAAAAATACGAAATATATATTTTCAGGTGACTAAATTAGCTTTCCTTTAGTAACTTAGTCCCACATTTGTTTTAACATTTCCACTCTGTTCATTAATTCTTCGGTGAATAGACTATAACACCTCGCTCGCGAGCTCCTGTGGTGGGTAAACACTCGATTGTTAATAGGGCACTGTTTGTCTTTCGCCATTTTGGAGGTCTCAGGGCATAGAATGACTGTTCGGCTTGGGAAATAGACGGCTGAAAGTGTATTTGTTGATGGTAGCTGCAGAAAAACAATATATAATTATCAGTAACTTTCAATTTTAATTTCACCCATATCTTCGGAAAAACTCGGAAGAGCCGAGATTTGAACTCACGAGCCTCTGCTTGAAAAACGAAAGGTACTACTACCTACTACTACTAGGCTACCACGGCTTTTTCAGCCTCTTCGAAATATTCATAAATTAGAAATTGATAAAATTATACTCGTTATTTTACCATTTTATTTAGCTATGTATTATATTTATGTTGGTATTGTTGTTTTTATTATCCCTGCGTTTATCCTGTCTATTTGTTTCCGCCACCCACTAAAACTTTGTTTCTGTATTGTTTTGTACTGATTTGTGGTGTTCAATAAAGAGTATTTGTATTGTATTGTATTGTATTTATTACGGATCTGGCCCTATTTCACGAGAAAGAGCGGAAAATTCAGAACAAGACTGTATTGTCATTTTGCGTATTTAGTCCCTTACGTCAATTAGACCTGTGACTGACGATATACATAATTATATTATGTATATAAACAAGAATTGCTCCTTAATGGTAATAGATAAATAGATAGGTTAGATAGAACACTGAAAACTTTTTCTATTTTCTTTAATTATTACGGTATCGAATTATTTTCATTGTTTTCAATATAAATCAATATCTAATTGATATTGGAAATCATCATTTTTTTTTATTACGAACTGACCAGTGATTGACCTCTATCTCACTTGGTGGAAGGTGCAGATGAGGCCAAAGGTGTAACTCACTGGTTCTGTAATAGCCTATTCACTCTAGCCTTGAAGAGAAATCATCAATCTTAATTGAAACGCAGTTTGTAAAGATCTGTAAGAGTTCCAAAGGCTCGGGGTTAATAATATTATTCCTAGAAAGAATGAAAACGAACATTGTATGTATGTTTCAAGTCCTGTATCGCCCACAAGCATTGATTCCATGGAATGCTATTCTAGGTAGGTATTCTCGTATTCTCGGTACGATAAAACGAGTGTGAGCGACGTAATTTAATGAATAAAAGTGTAAAAGGTGAGAGAGATGCGTACCGTTTATTTTCAAAATAATATATTTTGTTACGCAATTTGGACTTTTTCCTGGTTTTACCATCTTCTAACTGTTACAACGAGTAAACAAATAAATTCGTATCAGAATAATGATTTGATTTTCCAAACATTCTTTTTAAAGTGATATTTTACGAATACCCAGGTAAACTTGGTTTAGTTTATTAAAAAACGTTATAATTGTTTTGTAAGAATTAAGTACAACTACACTGTTACTAGTTATTTTCATTCGCTTGCATTTCTCGTTTCAATGGGAAATATGATTCGAAAATCTATCAGAAATTTCCAATGCAAAAACTAACAATAGAAGATTGTTAGCCAGTAGACACTCGAGAGGTATTCCCTCAATTTTGAACGAATAAATTGCCACGTACAAAAGAAATGGATAAGCACGAAATTCTTTGTTACAAGGGTTCCATTGAGTGAATGATACTGGGAATATTTCCCTGCTTTTCAAGGGTTTGATGGGGGAAATGTGATTGCGTTTCAATATTTATTTCGTCTCGCTACGGGTTTTCAGTTTTTGATACATTTTGATTTGCTTTTAAAAGCTTTAGTATTAGGAGGTAAAATTTGAATGCAAATGTTTGTATTGTGTCGACTACGGGTAGTATTGCGAAACTCAACGATTCTACCATATTGCTTCTCTCACGATACCTACAGCCGAATCTTTTTGAATGCTGCTACGAGTAGGTATTGTCTTTATCTTGATACTAGCTTTTGCCCGCGGCTTCGCACGCGTGAATCATGAGCAAGCGAGCACCCAAACCTGCAAGCATGTAAGTATGCAAGCAGACATGCAAGCAGGCATGCAAGTAGGCATGCAAGCAGACATGCAAGCAGGCATGCAAGCAGGCAAGCAAGCATGCAAGCAAGCGTGCAAGCAAGCATGCATGCAAGTAAGCATGCAAAGCAAGGACTCAAGCAAGCATGCAAGCAAGCCCCCGCATTGCCCCGCCGCCTTAATTTTTTTCTGAAACTGTAAATATTGCAGGATTTTTATAAAACAAACCTAACCTAACCTATAGAGCTGTCCTAAAATATACCTACCCCAAATATAGCGACTTCATACGCGCTAAGATGTAAAACGAAAAAATAAGTTTTTTCCCGTTCCCGTGAAAAATTTAGGGAGTGCTTTCGGAGTACACTTAAAGCCTTTAAAGAAACACACGTTATAAATGTTAAGTCTCTTTCTTCCGCTGTTTCGTCTGGTAACGTAAAATCCCGTTTTTTCCCGTTTTAGTGTTCCCCTACACTCCCGAATAAACCTACGTGACAAATTTCAACTTTTTATGTCCAGTAGGTAAAACGTAAAATCCCGGTTTTTTCCGTTCCCGTAAAAATGTTAGGAAATCCTTTGTTAATGCTCCCTTACACTCCCTAAGGAAGCTAAATGCTAAATTTCATCTTTCTACGACCAGTAAAACGAAAAATCCCGTATTTCCCTAACCCGTGGGAATTTTGAAAAATACCTTCTTAGTGCACCTCTAGGATACTCAAGGTATATGTGTGCCAAATTTCAAGATTCTAGCCATATTATGCCTACCGCAGTATTTCTTTGTAAACAAATAATTTTCCCGTTCCCGTGGGAATTTTGGAAAGTACTCTCTTAATGCTCCTCTGCACTCCCGAAGCAACCTACATGCCGAATTTCAGCTTTCTGCAACCAGTAAAACGAAAAGTCTCGTTTTTCCCGTTCCCGTGGGAATTTCGGGAAATCCTTTTTTTAGTGCTCCCCTACACTCCCCAAGGGAACTTGAAGACCAAATTTCAGTTTTATACGACCAGTAAAACGAAAAAATCGATCCTGTAGAGCTGAATATATAAATCCCGTTTTTTTCCTTATCCCAAGGTAATTTCCAAAAATCATTTAAACATTATTTTACTATTATAATCACCTACTTCTATGCCAAATTTAGTTAAGTTGAAGTCTAGTTAATATAGTTACTGAGATAGCGTCACTCGGAGCCGAATATATAATTCCCGTTTTTTCCTTATCCCGTGGGAATTACCAAAAATCCTTCCTTAGTGGATGCCTACATTGTATAAGGTATCTATGTGCAAAATTTCAAGTCTCTAAGTCCAGTGGTTTGGGCTGTGCGTTGATATATAGTTAAGTCAGTCAGTCAGTCAGTCAGTCAGTCAGGACTTTGAATTTTATATGTATAGATAATCTGTTTCTGCGTAATTTCGTAAATCTCTAGTACCTACCTATTATAAGAATGCGAATAATACCGAACAAACTCTTAAGAAATTTGCATTAAGTTATACTTATTTTATAATAAACTACATAGTATAAAACAAAGTCGCTTTCCGCTATATGTCTGTCCCTATGTATGCTTAGGTCTTTAAAACTACGCAACGGATTTTGATGCGGTTTTTTTTTAACAGATAGAATGATTCAAGAGAAAGGTTTATATGTACGAGTATGTATAATACATGCATAATATAGTAGAGAAACACTGATTGCAACCGTGCGAAGCCGGGGCGGGTCGTATTTTATAAAAACGATAATATTATAAAGAGGAAAAAATTTATTGTTTGTTTGTTTGCATTGAATAGGCTCCGAAACCACTGGACCGATTTCAAAAATTCTTTTGCCGTTAGAAAGCTACATTATCACTGATTGACATAGGCTACTTTTTACCGCGGGAAAGTACCTTTTCCTACGGGAAAATTAATTTATCGCGGGCGAAGCTGCGGAAGGAAGGCTAGTATTTTATAACAACGAAAAAAAATGCAAACCCACTTCTTATCCCGGAAAATCAAATAGTTCTCATGGGATTGTGAGAAGACCAGGTCACGGGCAACAGCTGATAAGAAAGTATAAATTGTTAAAACTATACTTTTTTTTAAAACAAGAAATAACATAGAATTTACCAGTTGCTTGTCTTCCCGCGCAGATGGTAAAAGCCCATCGAGGGAATGGGCGGAAGTCTTAGGAATCATGTTGTAGGCGATGCGGCTAGCAACCCATTACTATTTTGATATCCCTTATACGCCCTTAATCATGCTAAACCTGGCTTTAAGGTTTTGTTACCTTAGGCTCTGTCTACCCCGTGTCACACTGCAAACAAAGTTTGCATTCCGACAAATTAAAGTTTCGCGCCACAACCTAAACGACGTATCTCCAGCCGAACTAAACAGACAGTTCGGTCGATCGTCAATAGATGGCGCTGTTTTAAATCAGGATGCTAATTCAACGAACGCACACTAGAGGGCGCCTAGGTCGCTCTCCGCGTAAATAATATTTATTATTTAATTAGTACACACACTTGAAACTAATTATTTATTTAATTAATACTAACACCTACATTATTTATTTCCTTATTTCATACACTCAGCAACACGTATCAAAAAGCTCACCTCTTCACCTCTACACGATCGGCTCTGGTTGGTCGATTCAAATTTTGACAGGACATATTCCGCCCTAAGGCGGAGATTCTTCAAAATTTGAAAGAACCGCTAGTCCTGGATAAAACCAGCTGTTCTATCCAAAATCGGTCATTCTGAATCGACTGCAACCTGCCCTGCTCCTACTGGGCAACTACCGCACCCCGCGGAATTAACACAGCTACGCTCTGTCACTGCAACCCTCCGAAACATCACCAAACTACGCTCAACCCTGCACTCGCTGAATAGCCTACAGCTCTGGCTCAGCCTTGCACCAGCTGAATAAGCAAGAACTCTCTCACCACCATTGCTGGCAGCTGACCGCTCCGTTGGGAGAAAGAGCATCGAGCCACGACTACTCTGCTGACTCCACCGAGCGCGCCTGCCGCCCATCTCCAGTTCTTCGGCTCAGAGGATTCCCGAGGGAAGTGGAGGCCAAAATAGCGCAGAAAACTTAACCGTAATTTAGTACTTCAAAAAGATCCGAATCTCATCCTGAGACAATTCGCTCTCCGACCTTAACTTATTTTTATTGTCGCGATAGGTCCGTTTTTGTTTCTTATAAATAAATATAGTAATCTTAATTCTTATTTTTCTTCAACAAAAAACCCTACTAGGCCTGCACTGTGACACCCGTAAGGGATAAAGACGTGATATTATGTATGTATTTTTCTTTTTAAACTATAATTGATCAAAGCAGTAGTATTCCTTTCTCTATCGTATAACGTGAGTATAAAAGGTTGGAAGGACTCCTGCAAGATTTGGTAGAGGTCGTGGGAAGCTATTGACTGCCGGGAGCAAAAAACCGATCTCCGTAGAAATCCTTGCGGAAGGCATTGGCCTTCTTCGATCCAGCGGCGATGTCTGTTATGACAATAAGATATTCACCTTCATTTTGGTGTGGTTTGACCTATGGCTTCAGAAACAGAGGGTCCTGGGTTCAAACCCGGGCTCGTATTACTTGAGTTTTTCAGAATTTATTTGCGAAAACTGGTAAGTATACCATGCCCTCTCATTATGAAAGGAGGCATGTGCCCAGCCATGGGATGTAGGTTGGAGATGATAATGAGATGAGATTAAATATGAAAAATATGAAGTCTGAATATTGAACCCTGAAATATGTGAATGGAAGGCACTCGGCAAGTTGTCGAGCTGCAAATCTACACCGATTTACATTGGGATTATCAACCCATCCTGTGGGGAGAATTTTAAAAATCACGCCTTTAAAACTATAAGTCGAAACTAGAAAATCCTCCTTAGATTCGAAACACGAGCATTGTAATGAAAAATTGCCGAAACGTTAATTTTCTAAACTAGTCGCTAATTTTACTCGGCTGAAAATTTACAGCTTTTCAATAGTCTCGAATGGTATTTTCACAAGCGTGATGTAGAAAATCGCCCTCCTGATAACATATTGATACATATGGATTTAATATCCACGTCCACTTGTGAATCCAATGATTCGAGTGCCTTCTTTTAATTCCTTTTTTATTATGCACCCTACATCGTGTTAGCTCTTCCGTTGGGCTTAATTAAAAACGGTTGGAATTGTGTCTTCCTTTTTATATTGCAGGCGGATTATGAATGCATTTTGATCACTGGCGTTTTATTGTATTCATACTGCCAACGAAAATTGGTAACAATCACATAGATAGATGGATTTTATTTGTCACATATAAGTAATTCACAGATCGTCATCCCACCTGGCCGGAGGGCGTCCTACACTACGTTTGCCGAGTCGCGGTCTCCACTCAAGAACACGTTTCCGCCAGCGGTTGTCGGTTCTTCGCGAGATATGGCCGGCCCACTGCCACTTCAGCTTGCTAATTCTTTGAGCTATGTCGGTAACTCTGGTTCTCTGTCGGATGTATTCGTTACGAATCCTGTCCTTCAGAGAGACTCCGAGCATAGCTGCGAAAGACTGCAGGCAGATGCTGGATGCGTCAAGCTGAAGACAGGGCGCTATGGCGCTCATTAGGGGAGGCCTATGTCCAGCAGTGGACTAATATAGGCTGATGATGATGATGATGATGAAGTAATTCACAAGAGACGATCCTCTTGTGAATTACTTAACTTGTAATTAAAAAAAAATTGAAATTCAATTAAAATAAAATAACAACAAAAACAAAACTAAATAAAATGTCAATGTAGATGATTCACAAAAAGATCGTATGTCAGGTTAAATCACATAATTCTAACACAAAAATACGTTCGTTTGAGTTTGGCATACGCTCCAAAGCGTATCGATGTCGACATACGCTTGCCAATAGTATTTGTTCCGCTAGGTCACGTGGCTTTTCATAGGATACAATCCCATTCAATTCCATTTTATTCTATTCTCTTAGCGTTATCGATGGTACGAAGTGACTTTGCCCTGCTATACTGCGTCTTATACCTACCTACTTCCAATTTCGAAGTTAAAATCGTGCCGTTTCGCTCATACGCACACTGTTTTATATTAGAGTGAGAAGGACTGTGTGAATTCTGGATTTGGTAGTAGACCTACGTCTGTTGGTAACGTTTTCTAATAGATATGAGTGATATGGTAATTCAAATTGAAGTTCAATATACTGCAGTAACGCAGACATTTCGTTGTCTATTCAGCTCACCATTTTCATTCAAATACATACATACATACATACATACCGTCACGCCTCTTTCCCACAGGGGTAGGCTCAAACCGTTGGTAAAATCAAATTTTGACGAGTCGATATATTCTATACGCTCTCATTGTACTTAATTCCTAGTAATTGGTAGTTCGTTAAATAAATTTAGTCGTGTTTCACCACTCACTGGTGAAATTCTGACAAATGTTATAGTTATAAACTGTAAGATTGTTAGACCCAACAATTCACTGTAAAGTTAGTCTTGGTAATAATAATATTTGTGAAGTACCTAATTAAATTGTGGTAGAATTGAACTCTAGTGACGTTATAAATGCTTTCGCGCATTTGGTCGGATTTTAAAATAAGTATTGGATATAAAAAATGCCGAAAATTCAACCAAATTCGGGACAAAAGAAAACAAGTTGGCTTTTAAACATATAAGATTCTGTCAAAAAACATCCAACCCATCTTAATAAAAACTGTCTGAAACTAAAACAAAATGCAAAAGTTAGTGACCCTGTCGCCAGATAAAATCTCTAGATAACTTTTATCAATACCAAAAAAACCATTTGCGTTTTTTAAACAATTATAGTTTTTATTGTGCCGGTTTTGAATAGATATCAATTTTACATTACGTCGTCACAGCTTAGCCCGTCAGAACGTTATGATCATGATTAAACCATCATCTTTTCACACAAAACTATTATGTTAATGTTGTAATACCTACGTAAAGTAGTTGCGTACTATAATATCATTAACAAACGGCAATATCAGTTTAACAGTACACGTTTAATGAACATTTTAATAATTACCCAGACAAAATTATATTTGAACAGCGGCCAACTGGGATCGTTATATCTTATTTATTATGTAATTATTTACAGCTTATAATTACACAAATAGCGTGATTTCACCGTTTTCACTTATCCCCCGGAGTTCGAGTGAAAACAACACCATCTGAATCAAATTACTTAGCATTTCGATCAAAGGCCCCAACACTGCTTATCTCAGACCCAATTAATGTAAATTTGATGGCTCGGCCTTGGTTGTAAAATAAAGATTTTTCTAGAAGGATCAGTATTCGTTACGTAATCATTTGATTACCGGATTAGAGTAACTTGTAAGTAAACAAATAATGTATTGAAAGGATATTGAAGAAATATGTTTTAGATCTATTGACAATATTTTATTGAATCAGGCGTTAATTTACCTTGCTAGCGGAGTAGCAAGGTTAATATTTTTTGTTCTATTGACAAAGTTATCAATTCATATCTGAAAAAAAGGAAGAAAACAGTGATTACTTGATTAAATAAAATGCGACTGAAAATGACTTTCTTCTCTTCTTCTTTGGTCTAATACTAATCTCCTTTTAGCCTGTCCTTTTTCATCTTCTAAAACTTACTCCAAATCCTTCACAGTTCACTCTGCTAGGCTGTGGAATCGGTTACCGACCTCCATCAGGCAATCTGCCTCCGTGGCGTCGTTCAAGGGGGGCTTGATGAAGATGTGGCTCACACCATTTCTTTAAATATTGTATGTGTTATTTAGTGTGTATGTATGCATGTGTGTAATGACATTTAGTAGTTTATTTATGAATTGTTCGTTGTATTTTGAGATGTACGCTCTATTGTGGCTTTCACTATATGGATATTTTAAACTCACTCTTTGTCGGTCTCTCGCTTAATGCTCCTCTCAGTTACTCAAAGGTTAACTGGTAGAGATAGATAGGGATAAGTTCGCCTTTGTGCATATATTTGAGGTATATTTTGTGATTTGTCTCTGTTTCTTTATATTTGTACAATAAAGCATTTACTTTCTTACTTTACTTTACATAAAGAACAAAAAGTAGTTTCTTCCATTCTGGTCTGGTAGTAAAGAAAAAACATAGAATGTACCAGTTTCTCTTCCCACGCGGATGGTAAAAGCTCATCGAGGGAATCGGCGAAAATTATGTTATATAGGCGATGTGGCTAAGTAACTCATCACTATTTCGATTCCCCTTTCTACCTATACGTTCACAATCATGCAAAACGTAAACTTTAGGTCTTGTTACCTTAGGCTCTGTCTACCCCGTAAGGGATAAAGACGTGATTTTTGTAAGTATGTATGTATGAGTCGAGTAAGCTTTTTTTTCAATTACTGTATACTAATATCAATATTGAAGCCATATTTTGGATGTGTCTGTGACTGAGATCGTGCCAAGCAACAAGTGGCCCGAAAGCAGTGAAACATAGCCGAAAGCGGTGAGAAGTCGCTGTGCGGTTAGCTGATTCAACATTCAATTAAAAGTAGTTCACAAAAGAATCGTCAATTGTAATAAAAAAAAATTCAATTAAAACAAAATAACAACAAATATAAAACTAAGTAAAATGTCAATGTGGAAAGATCGTACGTCAGGTTAAATCACTCAATTAACAACACAAAAAAATACGCTCGTTTGACTTTGGCATACGCTCCAAAGCGTATCGGTGTCGACATACGCTTGCCAGTAGTATTTGTTCCGCTAGATCACGTTATTCATAGGATACAAACCCATGCAATTTTATTCCACCTTCAATTAAATAACTTTTCATAATAATTTTCAATGATTCACGGTTGATAACAAAGACGTATTTTCTACTTACATTTACCTTTAATTAGGTCCCGATGTTTCGATGCAGCACGCATCATGTCCAGGGACCTTACCATGACGTTTGAATGCGATTCAATTCCGACTCAGTTCAGGTTTTAGCTGTCATTTTTAGTATTGATCTGACAGCAAGCGAACCTAAACTGAATCGGAATTGAATTGCATTAAAACGTCATGGTAACCTCCCAGGTAGACTTATTTGTAATTTATATGATACATTAACCGACGTCAAATCTGATTAAATTTATAAGAGCTGAAACATTTGAAAAGACAATTCGAGGCTAATCTAATCTGGAAATATATCATTTCAAAATGAAAGCAAAAACAAAGTAGCAGTGATCACACAACAAATCTGGGGGCACGGTAGTGCCCCCGCCAAGTCGAGCAATGATGAGTTAATGCGAATGCCAAGTCAATTTATTTATTTATAACATAAACGATTTTTAATTTTGATATGGGCATTATTATGTTGTTAGGTTAGCTAATTACGTAATAACTTAAGACAGGAGGTCTCTTTAGTAGGGACTGAATAAATTAACCGACTTGGTATTACATGGATCTCACAACTTTTTACGGTAGAAGAACTGAATTACGAGACTTGGTTTTTTTACAAGTTTTAAGTTATACACAGATTTGTAACTATATACATAGGTACTAACATCTTTGTCACAACATTTTTATGCAATAAATAGTTTGAGTTTGAGTAATTTAAAACTCCATTTTTCTTTAAATCACCAATAAATCACGAATATGACAGAAAGCTGGTTAGTACTTTAATATAATACCGACTAAGACTAAGATGTTGGTTTAATTAATGTTATTTAAGACCAATTTATAAATTTACAAAAATATTACGAACCGTTGTTTGCGGCGTTGAATAGCTTATCTATTAAGATACAATAGGACCCGCGCTTTTGTTCTATTGCGAGCAACAATGTAAGCCGACGTTGAACTGCTCACCGAGAACAATAGAAATACCTACCTATTTTTGATCCATTATAAAATAATTGAAGCTGGCGTAATTTTTTTTTTCTGAAATGTATTTGGATTAGCTATACTCCAACTACATTTGGGAATCATTATCAACGAATCTATAATTTGTTCACCTTGTTGGAATCTGCTTATTATCCCACAGGGGTTAGTTTAACTTTGAACAAGATAATAATCGTGACTTTTCAACAATAAGCCGTTGTACGACGTTGGTCTGCAGTTGTGCTCATTAAACTTTGATAATTATCCCGTAGAGGGATCGAAACGCGTCTGTTTTTGTTGTGTAAGGAATAATTAAGTTTGTGGGATTTCGATTTTATTGGCTGAGGTGGAGGGAGGATTGCATGAAATATATATATATATATATATATCACACAGGCTTAGTTATCTTGCACGTGAGTAGAGGAGTAGCAAGGTAAAAAAAAATATTCATTGAAATGGACCTCCGCTAAGTAACGCCTAATTCAATAAAATAACAGGGTTTTGTTTGTAATTCATCACAGTGTTATTAATACTCGCGAAATACATTTTTGTTTAACCATACCATAAAAGCTTTCGTATTTTTTAATCTTATTTTAGTATCGAAACCGTCGTCCTTAACCAACGTGTCGTGGTTTTATTAAACCACTCTGATCCATTTAGCGGAGCGATACCAAAACCGCGCTCTATTAGGTTCCACATCGCTCTATACCTACTACACTATACTATACTATAGTGCTGTACGCTGTCAGTAAAAACTACCTCCTAGAATTAAATTATGAATTCCTATCACCGCAACTTAAACTCGTTACAGAAATGGAACTATGAAACGACCTTACAGCTGATAGGTAAACCTGACCACAGATCTGAATTATGTAGCTAGATGCTCCAGTTTCGGATCCTAGTAAACTGATTATCCCATGAACATGAACGTTTAACATATTTGTACCTTGGTTTCATCACTTTAAGTCAGGTAAGGTAGGAGTCGTTGCTGCTCAGATACATACATAAATCACGTCTTTATCCCTTACGGGGTAGACAGACCTAAAGACCACGTTTAGCATGATTGTGGGAGTATGGATGGAAAAGGGAATCAAAACAGTGATGGGTTGCTAGCCACATCGCCTATATAACATGATCCCTAAGATTTTCGCCCAATCCCTCGACTGGCTTTTACTATCTGCACGGGAAGAGAAGCAACTGGTACATTCTATTTATATATGGTATTGGTAGATTACAGTAAATAATATAAATACTTAGTTGCAGACATACTCGTAGTCATAGTCATTTATTTCTTAACATGTTCCAATAAGGGTTTAACACAACGAACTCATTGCGTACAAATTAACATAATGTCTAAGAATAAGTCAAAGAATAACAATAATTAATCATAATGATGAAACCATGACTTTAGTTCTCTGGGACGGGGGTTTGCTCAGAAATAAAACTATAAAACTAAGTTCGTCGCGCAATAATAAGAGTATGCCGTTTTCGTTCAACTTGTTATTTATTCCGGTCACTTACTCCATTGGGAAGCAGGCTAGGGTTTGCTGCGACCGGGTTTTGGCGTTGCTCTCTTTTTAATTTAATTCTAGAACAGTTTCGCCAAAATGTACATTTTTCATCACAGTCTCAGCGGCCAGACATTTCCTGTACTTACTTAAGCCCAGTGTAAACTAACAAGAAAAATTTTGCAAGTTGCACTACATTGACGACTTTCTTGAGAGTTTTGATTATTATAATAGATTAGTATGTTGATGTTTCTAGCGGTTGTACACTATATTGTAGACGATATCTTTATAGAATTTTGTTAAACAGAAATTGTTTCTCATATTCTCATTTCATAGAATGATCAATATTCATGAAAATTCATTTCATATTATACCTTATCTCAATTCATTGCTTTTTAAGACCAATATATTTTTATTTAAATAAATCAAATAGCATTATTTTATTATTTACTTAGTATAATAGTCATTACAATGAAAATAATTTCATATACAAGGCTGCTACTTTCATTTTAGCCAGATAATTTACAGGTAACATAGCCTTGCGTAAATTTTCTTTAAAATATGTTTCATTGAAATGAAGAGTATTTGAAACGAAAATAAAGGATTTAATATTCTAGTAGCTGCATATTCTTTCAAAAAATCTCTATGAAATGAAATTATGTGAAATTTTCTGTGTAACAAACAAGGGTCACCGTTTCTTGCACATCTAAACTAGGCTTTAGATATTTCCTACTGAAATGTGCCGATAACGCATGCCATTTAAACACGCTCAATTCTTATAGTTACTTACATTTCACTGCACTTAATTTATCTACTTTAATTACTTTACAGTAACGCCCACTAAAAAAAGAACCAATACAATACAAATACTCTTTATTGAACACCACAATTCAGTACAAAACAATACAGAAACAAAGAACAAAGTAGACAATAGGCGGTCAATAGGTGGTAATACTTTCTGATCGAATGCAACACATGTTGTTTTTTGCCTTTCTACTAACATTAGAATACTTATAATAAATAAATATTTTGGGTACTAGATAACGGATAAACATTAAATAGAGAGATATACAACATTCGTATTTTTCATACTAACTGCCCCGACCGGGGATCGAACCCGAGACCTCAAACTTCAGTCAGGTCCTCTAACCACTAGGCTATGCGATCGTCAGAACACCGCTTTTGAAACTAAGCATAAAATACTACAGACTACTCTGTATAACAGTAATCGTAATTTATAACACCGCGTTCCAATACAAATGCTCCGTTGGTGTTATTACAAACTAGGTTCAAACAGTTGAACCGGTTCAAAGGGAAACTTGCCGGGAATTACTGGAACAAACCAGGATAATGTTATACGGAGTGGAAGCGATTCTGCCCGGGAACTGACGTTCACACTGTTCCTACTCCCTCCTATTGTGTTTTTTTTTTGCTTTATCGGGTTTTCCATTGTGAGGTGTAGGGTCATACTTTGTTTCCGAGTAAACGTTTCATCGGCGGCTCTCTGCGAAGACGAAAAAGCGTTATATGTTAAATTTTAAAAGGTTTGAAGCAGCACGCTTTCAAAGAGGATGTGTAAATTCGTCTCATTTTAAGTTTCAAAGGTTAGTGAAAGTTCGCTGTACCCCGCGACATCGTCTGAGAGGAATTTTGTTTATCGTTATCCTTAGGGATTTCCGTAATATTCCAGGATAAAAAGTATCGTGCTATTTTAGCTCGCCCATCACTGATCAGTCATTCTGGTGTGATCGTGTTACAAACATACAATACATACATCCTAACTTATGCATTTATAATGGTTTAAGGTAAGACGACTCGACAAGCATAGCGTGAGACACTCTCCAGCTAGGTGGAGTGATCATTTGCGAAAGGTGGCTGGTTGTAACTGAATGCCGCGTTTCAGACAAGGCCTATGTACAGCAGTAGACTGCTACAGACCTTTGATGATGATGATGAAGATAAACCAAGATTTGACACTAAAAAAATAGACTCATATCTTTGCAGCTGTTGATGTTAACCATAGCAACATGCGAGAGTGGTTGAATTCCTTCAAACTCATATTTGGCACAAAATCGACTTTTTGCAAAAAATACATACACATACATACACAAATCACTTCTTTATCCCTTACGGTGTAGACAGAGCCCAAGGTGACAAAACCTACAGGCCACGTTTAGCATTGTATTGCAAGAAATCAACTTCCAAATTTAAGAATAGTGCGTCTTCCGCGTTATTGCAATCCCGTGGTATCAATCACTTTATCATGCACTGACTTTCAGCTGTTCTGCTAGTTTGTATTGCAAAACCAATTTCATTACACCTTACTTCAGTATAGGTACTGCTCGATATATTTTGTAAAGCGAAACACAAAAAGCTTCGTTCCAAATTTGAACTAACGGTAAACAGAAACTTCAACAACTTTTTTTATCTCAACTTACGATGTGAGAGAAACTTTGTGCGGAAATTTTCGTTCGTTGATTTCTTTTTTGTTCTTTACACGCGTTATTCATATGCTTGTGAAAATAACATGAATAATAAGTGTATCACATAAATAGTCGTTTCACATTGTTCCTTTTATTAAAAAACTTAAGTTGTAAAAACGTAATACGCGATAACGCCAATGTGAATCACATTATTGATATTTCGTGTTCGTTATTAATCAAATTTCAATTAATAAAGTGATTTTATACATAAATCATTTTGAATTTAACAAATAAACAAAATTACAATTAAAATAAGTTTATCTAAGAGATATTATAGTGTCATATAAAAATAAAAATTAAATGGTGGAAATGTCCGAAATTGTGAAATCTATGTTTTTTCTTTGCTCTCTGACCAGCATGGAAGTAAGAAAGTTATGAAAGTACGGAATTTTTATAGCATATTTTTTTCCACTTTCAAATAGCATTTTCATGCGAATCTTTTATATTAACCGTTCTAGTTCACATACATACATAAATCACGCCTTTAGCCTTACGGGGTAGACAGAGCCTAAGGCAGCAAGACCTAAAGACCATACACTTAGTTTACATAATAGAATAAATAGGTATTATAAAATACAACAGTAACTTAACATTTTATAGTTTTTTGAAGCAATTGCAACGATAATTGTTATTCTATCGTAGCGAATTAAATTGTTATGAAGACTCGAGTCCAATTTAACTACCCGTCAACTAAATAGCTCTTTGTTACATAGAAATGTATTATAACCACTGCCTTACTACCCCTAACATGTTACCACACGGTTCTGTGATAACATGTCTATCTAATCTTTTATAAGCGTTTATTTAACTTGCAATGTTTGTATGTTTGTCCGGGTGGAATCTAGCAACTCAGTTTTGAATAAGATTATCATCAGCAAATTAAGCTGAATTTTGCATGCTTAGTATGTAAGTTGGGTGGTAATCCAATGATCGCCTTTGTCTGATTTAAAAATGAAAAATAAATCGTTGCCACACTAAAAAAACGTAGACGTAAAAAAACTAAATTAATAAATTTAAATTATAATAAATCTGTCAAAAAGAAGTTTGGAACTTCGGGTACTCCGAAATTCTAAATTGGAAGTTCATGTCGTACTGTCCCTCTCACTCTCTTATTAATGTCCATTAGCGTAAACTGAACGCCAAGAAAACGAACTTTTAATTTCTAACCGGAGTATCTCCGAATTCGCGCTAGCTTTCAGGATGCTTAGTGTAAGTTCGTCACAAAATACGACTCGACCGTGTTTGCGTATAAGAGAAATATTTGTTGTCGTGTCGATCCACTAGTGGCGCTGCCAATTTTTCCATAGTTATTGAGACGTTTACGCTTTAGATACGTTTTTTTGTGTGAAAAATTACACTAGAGAATCAGCCCTCACAATTTAAATAGCTACCACGTTATCTATTTAGAAATGGCTACCAAATTTAGCTTTATATCAATAACTCACTAAGGAGAAACTAAACTAATGGTAGGGGTGGTTCAACCCTAAGTAAACAATACTGTTTATCTTCAATTTATCTTAAACTAACTGCTAGGTCGACCTGAGCAATTCACCAGCCTTAATTAGTTATTGTTTTTTCATAATTCCCTTTAAATATTAACCTTGTTAATAACTAATATTGCATTTAAATTTAAATTTAAAGCTTGCACATAATGTCCATTGTTTAATTTTATTGCTGCACCTAGCATAATTACGGCAAAGTTTTTTCAAGTTTTGTATTAAATAACTTGGCCTTTTTGTTGTTGTTTTTTTAATAGCCCATTTTGTGTCCCGCTTCTGGACAAAGCCCTTCCCTTTCTCTTTCCGCACGTCTCCCTCTTTTGCGAGGCTTCCACAGTCCGGCACAAAAAACTCCAAATTGTCTCACTATCTTCTTTTTGATTTGTTATTTATTTATTTGAGTTAAATTGCATCTCTTCCTCACTTGTAATGGTCGAATTGCCTTGAAATTTGGTAAACATGTATGTATAGGATGCATGATAATGCAAGTACTGTCAAGAAAAACAACAGTCAGCAAAATATAACAGTTCTAAAATTGAAGACTTTAGGCTAGTTTATTTTAATATACACTTTTAGGTATAATACTTATTCGGCTAGCGCAAGCATAAAAGCAAACCAAAAGATTAAATTATTAAAGTACCTACTACCGTATTTTTGCAAACCGCAAAGTACTTAATGCTACTTTTTTTCGAATGTATAATGGGTTTAGTGAAAACGAATTGAAACCATACATTTATTCAACGGATAATCTGTGGGTGTAAGCCGACGCCGCTCGATTTCCGCCTAAAGATTCTATCTCGCCGAATACATATTCGACGGCAAAAGTGAAATGAGTTCGTCGAAAATGTTACCTAAATTTATTCATATAGAAACATTTACATTTTACGTGTCATATCACATTACTTTGCTATTCAAATTTGTAGGTTGGTATAGCTCTTGCAATTAACGATGACGAGTGAGCTTACGTATCGAAGTGTGCGTGTGTTACGGAGCAATTTTCGAATTACACATCTCTGTACTTTTTTATGTTTACCTTACCCTCTTTCGCTCTCACACACACTTTGACACCTGTGCAAATATGTGTTTACCACAAATAAAGATCGCTCGCCATCGTGAATTGCACGAGCTATTTAGTATTTAGTTACGTTAGGGTTAGGGTCAAAAAGGACACGTAAAAGATCCGTTAATGACCTTTCAAAATAGACTTTTAATTTTGTTTTTTTTTTCATACATCCTGATATGTAGTTATTGTAGTTCTGTTTATAAATAAGTAACTAATATTACGATATATCTTTGAGAGCTTCCTGTTTTCAATTTTGTTGTACAAAGCTAAGGGACAACATTCGATTAAAATGATAAGATCTTTAATTTAAAAGAGGCAGCGTAAAGGTACCAAAATTATTACAATCCTTTAGTTATCATAATATCTACAAACATAACGCTACGGCCACGTGTCATACATACGTAGGTATGTTTCAGCAGAGCCTTATTTCACCAACGCGGCAATTGTCAGTGACATGTGACAATTTTGCTTACAATACAGTGTTGCCGATTGGTTCCGAAAGTTCCGTTTTGCGGAACTTTTGACACCCCCGCGGAACTTGGGAGGAACTTTGTATTTTGGTACATTTTTCGGAACTTTTGGGGTCCCGGCATAAAGATACGTGTTTTTGTTATTAACACAAATATTATTCCTAATTCCTATGAATGAGATAAAAAAAAAGCTCGTTCCCCAAGATTTAAATGAAAATGGAACTTTTCTGCCGAAAATGGAACTTTTTAGGGAGGACGATGTAATTTTCAAGGGAAGTGACCTGGCAACACTGTTACAATATAAAGTCGACGAGAATCTACTACGCCGCTTGGCTTCATATTGAATACGCGTAGCATATCAAATTGTCACTATTCACCGACAATTGTTGAGTTAGTAAAATAGGCGTTCATAACATCTGATGGAGACGTCGGACGTTGTTATGATTGATTATTACAATTAAGTAGATGGGCTAAACCCTAAACGAATACCTACGAGTATGTACACGTTTTGGTAACTAACAGACTTATTTGGCACGATCATTTACAATGAAAACGAGTAGACACGAGACGGGATTTGCGAAATTCCCACGCATTAACCCTCCCCGATCCCCGGTCGGGGCAGATATTTGTATGAAAAATACGAATGTTTATTCTCGAGTCTTGGATGTTTAGTATGTATTTAAGTATGTATTTATCTATATAAGTATGTTTATCCGTTGTCTAGTGCCCATATTACAAGCTTTGCTTAGTTTGGGGCTAGGTCAATTGGTGTCAATTGTCCCAAGATATTATTATTATTATACTGTATATTTATTTTCATCTCTAGTTAGGTTTTTACAATATTCATATAAAAAGTAATAAAACAATATTAATACAAAATATAAAAACATTATAAAAACCTAACCTAGGGTGCCGCCGGCAGCGAGGCGAGGCCTAAGCTACCGGTGGTCAGGGCGACAGAGAGAGGAACCTCCTGACTATCCAAGCCGTGTTCAGGAGTACCGCCTTCTGTATCTGGCCCTTGACCTATTATTATTATTATTAACGCCAAAAGCACAACTCTCACGTAAGCAAATTATGTTTGTGTCAATTTTGTGTGTTTTGCTATAGGCACAGGCCTTCTTAGTGAGAGGGCTAGGGATATAGTTTCTACGCACGCCCAGGCTCTTACCATGACGTCTTAATGCGATTTAATGCCGACTCAGTTCAGGTTTTACCTGTCATTTTTAGTATGGATCTAAACTGAATCTGAATTGAATCGCATGAAGACGTCATGGTAAGGCCCCTTTGCGGATTGTGAACTTCTCACACAAATAAAATATATTAATACTAGCTGTTGCCTGCGACTTCGTCCGCGCGGAATAAAAATGTATACCTCAGCTTGGCTTTTCCGGACACTTCCAACAATTAACAGTATATTTTAACCAATTTATACAAAACCTTGTCCAATTACATACTTCATCTATGCGCATAATCATTAGTGCTCTTGAATGCGTTTAGAAACCGTAGGAAATGACCAGCATTATTACACCCTTAAAAAATCTACACTATAATAACATTACAACTACAGTACAAAAATCTGTATATTAATGTTATTAAAGTACAGATTTTATCATAACCCCTACAGAAATCTATACTGTAATAACAATAAAATACAGATTTTACCTACTACCACAAACAAGAAAGTACTTACATTGATTGACATGTCTTTATCCCTTACGGGGTAGACAGAACCTAGTATAATCGGTTGTAATAATGCTGGTTATTTCCCTTCTGAACCCATCTTAGAGTACTTATGATTATGTGTGTAGATAAAGTAATGTATGCAACTGTACATAATTAGGCCTTAAAACACATGTGTTTTAAGGACCCTCATTATGTAACGCTTGCATATAATACTATAAACCTTCCTCGTCAATCACTCTATCAATAACGAAAAGTGAAAATCCGTTCAGTAGTGTTCCTAATTCGTTATAGCGATCTAATAAAAGTTTAAATTATGGTTTTGGAATGAACATTGCGAAGTTTCCCATCTTTAATTTTTAAAACACGTGGCAAGATTGCCGTCGTGCCTTCGATGAGAAATTCCGCGCCACACGGGGAAACTTCGCGAGTAATAAAAAAAGTTTAGCTCCGTACTCCTTACATGCTGGAAATACGGATTTGAAAACTCATTTTAAACCCGATATGGATCCACCTGAATTAATACGAGACCGCGCGAGGTGTGAATCGCGTTGTCCCTTTCTAACTTACAATTAAATAAGTGTTCGGGATTATCTAACGGCGCCGATCACATAAAAGGATTCTCAGCCTAGTGTGAGTTTTTGACACACGTCTCGAACGCGTTCATGTTAACGTCTCAATTACCACGGGGAAACTGGCAACGCGTGTAGCGACGCAAATAGGCAAACTGTCCTCATATTACACGTCACGTTAACGCAAACGCGTTAGCGACACTATGAAAGTAGACGGCGAACGCGTTGCCAACTCAGAATACTTGAATGTAACGCTCAGGTATTCCAAATGTACGATAATTTCAACTCCGGTACGATGTACGAGACAACATGTATTAATGGAAAAGTAATACTCTATTTTACCCCAATTTGCTCCGACAATTTCGACACTTTCATTATCAATTGCAGACAGAATAAGTATGGCAATGAGATTTTTTTTTCCATCTTGCCCTGGGAGTAAAGAAAAAACATAGAATTTACCAGTTGCTTCACTCCCCGCGCAGATGGTAAAAGCCCATCGAGGGAATGGGCGAGTCTCAGGAATCATGTTATGGGCGATGCGGCTAGCAAAGCAACCCATCACTATTTTGATTTCCCTGTCCACATATACGCCCTTAATTGTGCTAAAACGTGGCCTTAAGTTTTGTTACCTTAGGCTGTCTACCCCGTGACGTTGCGGTGGTCACCGTGTGCGCCCGCAACGCCCGCAGCTCAAGGCCTGGAGGGAACGTGTGTGTTTTTAGACGGTAGGCCTCTCCCCTCCTTCCATAGGGAAGGCAGCGGCGAGATATACCTCATTCATACCTCCGTTCGTATGCTGCCCCGAGCGCGGAGATGCATAAGACGCATTTTCCACACGTTAAAAAAAAAAAAAAAAAAAAAAGACTGTCTACCCCGTAAGGGATAAAGACATGACGTATGTATGTAATAAGAAAATCAGGACTTTTTTTCAAGCATAAATATTTGTGAAACGGCCATTCGCTCTCACTTGTCTGGCAACCCTGGTAATGCTTTATATGCTGAGTGTGATGGCGCCATATCTTACTCGATTTGCTTTTAAAACCGTCATTTCGCGCTGAGCGTTAAAAGTTACCGTGAAATTGCATCGCTTGAATGCCCGCTCTTGAAAATATCGATCCTGCAGGATTTTGCCCAGGAGCAATTTGCCCTTATTAATATTAATAACGAGAAGCGAAGCGGATCGTGAGGATTTAGGTTGTCTAGGTCCGCTTGAGGCTATTTGTGAAATGTGGAGCTTTCCGGATTCTGGCTCTGCTGTGATTGTAGGCTTAACCTTCTCGTGATTGATTAGGTTTTCGTGTGTTGAGAAATGTTAAAAAGAACTTTATATTTCAGAGAAGTTACGTTCAAATATAGCCCATAAAAAAATAACTTGTAAAAAAAAACAAGATTAAAAAAGTAGTGAGATCCATGTAATACCAAGTCAGTTAATTTATTCAGTCCCTATTCCTACTAAAGAGACCTAAGAGACCTCCTGTCTTAAGGCCGGGTATTCCTGCGAAAGTAGGCATTTGGCGCTGTCAAGACCGCGCGTCAAATACATCGCGCGGGCTCAGCGGCTGTGAACTCTCATGACCCGGCAGCGTCACAGTAAAGAAATAAAACTTTATTTTGACTTTAGTAACGCATTTATTATGATCAATTTTTAGTAACTACCTAATTAATATGAATTTGAATAAATAGGTAATAAAAGAATAATTAATAGTCAAACTTACAGTAGAATGCATTATAATTAAAACCGCAGAATTACAAAAACCCTGAAAAATCCTTATTTAATTAGATATTTTGTTACTATGGGCCTCAAATGCCTGAAATAATTGGTAGGTACATTATTATTTATCTATGAAACAACCAATATTGAACTAAAGAAACATGTGTCTCAATACATACCTAGGGTGCTTTGGGGTAATTGCGAAATTGGGTATATTCCGAAAGTTTATAATAAATACCAAACGCCGCGATATTCTCTTACTGGCTACATTGCTTTAGACACCATTGTTATCGGTTTTGATGCTCCAATCGCCGTTCGTCGCTGCTAGCGTGAGTGTGAGCAACGTGCCATCTCGACAGACAAGTGGTTTTCGCGCCTTTTTGGGTGATTCGCAATAACCCCAACACTCTTTTCTCGGAACCCAGGTAAGTTACTAAAATAATTGTTTTTTAGTATTATAGATTGTCGTTTTTTACTAATGATTGCAGGGAACACGAAGTCCGAGTGATGTTTTTATTTAGTTTCGGAAATACCCCTCTGGGGTTATTACGATATACATATAACCCAATCTAATATTTTCATAGAAATGGCCAGTGGTTCTCAAACTAGGTATTTAGGACAAAGAAATATTAAAATATGTCAGGTCCATATTTTCTTGCAATATTCATTCTTAAGGTGTTATAATGACAACTCAAATTTTCTTCTATGCACTGTGTTAAAATCGTCGGTATTCTCATTCATTCTTTCAACTTAATCCATCCATCCATACGTAATAGTAGGGCATTTCACATTAAGGTCACTTAGGCGAATGCTAAATTTAGTGTATAATATTGTACCAAATTAATCACCAGCGGCTTCTTTTTCAGAGTCATTGTGCCTCGAATGTATGTCAGAAAAAGAATAAAAATATAAACGTCTCAAGATTTGGCTACAGCCGTGGTTCTATTACGTTTAAGTTTTTTGTAAAACATTAAAGTTATTTCTCAGTTAAATGAAATTTTTTACAACTTTAAATAATACATATCTGTATGAAATGTTGAGAATCACTTCCTTGTACCGGGGTAAATCCGAAGTAATCTATCCGAAATGACCATAAAAGCGAAACTATTACAAAGTTACAAATATTACAGTAAGGGGCAATTACAAATGAAAAATAATTATAAACCATCAGTTTATAAGTAGTAAGGTCTACTTTTCAACTATTTCGGAATTACCCGGCCATATCTCGTATTTAACCCAAATGTTCGAAAACGGGACACATTACAATAAATATGCATAAACAACACACAACAGCGTATTTCTGTGTGTAATGTCTACTAACCATAAGTATTTTCAAGAGTTACGAAAATAAAGGCAGCAAAATTGATGTCGTATACTCAACTTGTAAAAATTTCTATCGTAATTACCCCAATGCACCTTATTTAGTTCATTACGGTGAAACTAAAGCACACACGTACGCGTAACAATAATTCGAATAACAAACTTAAGAGTACCTACATAAGTTGCGCGCAAAACTAGATCTAGGGTTTGTCTTCGTCATCTACACCCTGTATAAATATAACACAAATAGATAGAAATTAGCATGATCTCTTAAACAAATCGAGTAAGGTGCATTGGGGTAATTACGATAGAAATTTTGACGAGTTTAGTACACGACATCATTTCAGTGAAAAAATCATAAATTTTCTGCCTTTATTTTCGTAACTCTTGAAAATTGGTGAACAAAAAAAATACGCTCTTGTTTCTTTTTTATGCATATTTATTGTCATGTCTCCCGTTTTTGGACATTTGGGGGAAATACGAAATATGGCCGGGTAATTCCGAAATAGTTGAAAAGTAGACATTACTACTTATAAACTGATGGTTTATTTATTTTTCATTTTGTAGTTACCCCTTACTTGTAATATTTGTAACTTTGTTAATAGTTTCGCTTTTACGGTTATTTCGAATAGATTACTTCGGATTTACCCCGGTAAAAGGAAGTGGTTCTCAACATTTCGTACAGATACGTATTATTTTAAGTAATAAAAAAACTCATTTAACTGAGAAATAACTTTATTGTTTTACAAAAAACTTAAACGTAATAGAACCACGGCCGTAGCCAAATCTTGAGACGTATATATAATAATAATAATAATAATATAGCCTTTTTATTCCGAATTCGCTACAGTTTCATTTTTTTTTTTGTTGTTGTTTTATTATTAAATTGTCGCGTAATTCGGCGTGCCTCATGGCATAGGCCTCCTCCGTGTATTGGAGGGTTTGGGCTATAGTTCCCACGCGCGCCCAGTGCGGATTGGGAACTTAACACACACCATTGAATTTCTTCGCTGATGTGTGCAAGGTTTCCTCACGATGTTTTCCTTCACCGAAAAGCTCATAGCAAATTTCAAATGTAGTTTTCGCACATAAATTCCGAAAAACTCAGAGGTGCGCGCCCGGGATTTGAACCCACGACACTCTGCTTGAGAGGCCACAGATTAAACCACTAGGCTACCACGACGTATATATATTGTTATTCTATTTGTGACATACATTCGAGGCATAATGACCCTGAAAAAGAAGCCGCTGGTGATTAATTTGGTACAATATTATACACTAAATTTAGCCCGCGCATTCGCCTATGTGACTTTATGTGAAATGTCCTACTATTATGTATGGATGGATGGATTAAGTTGAAAGAATGAATGAGAATAACGACGATTTTAATACAGTACTATGTACATAGAAGAAAATTTAGATTGTCATTATAATACCTTAAGGTATAGTATAGGACAATATAAGGTATACCTTATATAATAATACCTTGAAATATTTCTCTATCCTAAATACCTAGTTCGAGAACCACTGGCCATTTCTATGAAAATATTAGGTTGGGTTATATGTGTATCGTTATAACCCCAGAGGGGTATTTCCGAAACTAAATAAAAAACATAACTCGGACTTCGTGTTCCCTGCAATCAATAGTAAAAAACGATAATCTATAATACCTACTAAAAAACTATTATTTTTATAACTTACCTGGGTTCCAAGAAAAGAGTGTTGGGGTTATTGCGAATCACCCAAAAAGGCGCGAAAATCACTTGTCTATCGAGATGGCATGTCGCTCACACACGCTAGCAGCGACGAACGGCGATTGGAGCATCAAAGCCAATCGGCGACAATGGCGTTTAAAGCAATGTAGCCAGTAAGAGAATATCGCGGCGTTTGGTATTTATTATTATAAACTTTCGGAATATATACCCAATTTCGCAATTACCCCAAAGCACCCTATATCGTTTCAGTCTTCGTCATCGCGTTAAATATACCTACCCGGTATATTTGGGTTGTTTATTACAGCGGCAATGTCCTTGTCTGTTTCTTGAGGTTGCCCCAGTGACCTACACTAAAAAGTAAATGGAGTAATTGTATTTACTTACATAGTTACTTTACGTTTTCAAACGGCAGGCAGAGGTATCGATAGAGACAAAATATGCATTATCAAAAATCGTAGCGATCTTCAGTTGTTATACTGATATTTTTATACTATGGCACTATGACCGTAATTTTAAGCATAATATTTTTATAAATTATCTACCAATCAGAAATGGAGATAAAATGAAATATAATTTAACTTATTCAATTTCGATATGTTGTCGACAAAATTATATTAATATTTACTTCGTCACATAATCTTTGGAGTGCATTCTTTTTATTTGTTATTTTTATAGCTTTGCACGACTTTTTTCGTTTGCGTTGTTTATTGCCCATCATAAATAACTTTCAACAATTATATAAATTCGTCAAAAACTGCGTCTTTGGTGCACGAAACTGTCGCGGATAAAACTGACACAGGTCCGTCGTCCGCAAGCGCCAGCGCGCGACTGATCGGGCTTGCCGAGCCTCCGCGCTCGCACATTTTGTAGGTATTTGGACATAGTAATTAAGATAATCATTTTATCTGTTCAAACTCTGCGAATTTGTCTACAAATATGTAATGGCTTTAGTTTAGTACAAAATTTTAATTAAAAATGTCAATAGTTTAGTCATAATATTGAAAATGCTTTACGAAAAGAGGTAACTTTGGATTTTTTTTCTATCGAGTCAAGTTCATTAGATCGTGTAACTGAATGCGACTTTGTCTATACTATATCCTTAAGTAATACATATATTTTTTTCAGATTTTTAAACCCTATTTTCTACGTCTGAGATGGTTTTTAAAAACTCTAAAACGCGGCCTCTGTTGGACTACCTAGCCTTAAGTTATTACGTAATTAGCTAACCTAACAACATAATATAATGCCCATATCAAAATTAAAAATCATTTATGTTTTAAATAAATAGATTGACTTGGCATTCGCATTAAACCATCAATTTAATTTAATATGTAGTATGAAAACACGATATTTCTCACAAGTAATACAAAGCTTAATACATAGTATAGGTACACTGATTAATTTACTGCAAATGTAACTTTGTAATCCTATTATGTTTATATGAATTATAATATTATTTATGCAGTTGGTGTATCTAGAAAACTGGACCGAAATTGCAAAAAAAAATATTTTTTTGTTGATTTATACACTAAACACTAATTGTATTCTAAATTTGAAGTTTCTATGTCTGCTAGAAGTGCCTTAAACTTTTGCTGATCGGTCAGTCAGTCAGTTAGTGACTGACAAAATTAAGGAACGTTGACTAGTTATAATTCTTAAACTACTGGTTCAAATTGAATGAAATTTTAAATACGCCGTGTTTATACAATGCCTGCTTGGATGCTGAAAATTCAGGCTTCTAGTTTTATCCACAACGAAGTTAAAGGGGGGTCGAAAATGGCCTGAACTGCTTCGAGAAAAGGGATGGTACGGCCGTGCCGCTTTACTGCTCGACTTGGCGGGGCATTGCCGTGCCCCCAGATGTCTCTAAATATCGATACAACCATCATGTGAAATATATGTATCATCGATCTTGTTGTTTGTAGCATAAAGGTGTATAGATGTTATTGACATCTAGGTAACATACATATATATGGACTGTACGTTTCACAGCTGCGTCACGGTCTTCCTTTTTTTTATCAGTACGAACATTTTCGATTAGGTTTGAGATACCAATATTACAAGATAAATATATACGTCATAATTCCCTTGCACGCGCTACGCAGCGTTGCGGGGTGCTCATTGAAACCCTCGAGGGAAGGGCTCTTCACGCGGTGTCCGGTTGCGTTTGCCGGCGGCGCCGTAAATAGAATGGAAGATACAAGACGGCTTACTGAGAGGGGTTCCGTGAAACTAGAAAAATCCAGTTTAAATGGTGAGAATAAGTTTATAATTAAACAACGCTAAAGGCTAGCCAGTACAGCAGGCATAATTATCATTGGGATATGCCAGGGTCTCTTAAAATTGTTCGAAATAGGTATCTAAGGTGGTTGACTAAATAGAGCTATTTTATTGGATCAGGCGTTACTTTGCGGAGGTCCATTTCAATGAACAAAAAATATTTACCTTGCTACTCCGCTACTCACGTGCAAGACGCACATGCACACATGCTTGGTTATCTTGCACGTGAGTAGCGGAGTAGCAAGGTAAATATTTTTTGTACATTTAAATAGAGCTATTTAGTACATGTTTTCAGGATTTTTGAATCACAGTTGACAAATGTTTCCGTCCATTGGTCGATGTTAAATTATGAATCAAAAACTTAAATGAAAAATCTTTGTTGGGGTGATCAGTCGAACTATCCCAGCAAATATTCCGAAAACTTCTGAGAAACCTTGCAGACCACGATGACCTTTTCACGAACTGCTGATATTTCACGCTGTTGCTTGCATCTTGATGTTATTAAAGCCAAAAGAGTTGAAAAATGTTGTAATGTCATCGCTAGTAAATTTCCTTTACGTCGCCCCGGGCCGTAATTAGCAATTTACGGCCCGCTACGCGAGCGGAAATTTCCACTTCCTGGCCAGGGTAAGACGTAAAATTGTGGACACACCTCGGACGGTGATAAAGAAAGCCTCAGGTCGCATGTTTATAAAGAAAGAAAGAACTATGAAATGAATCAAGAATTTTTACTTTTTGATTTTTTGTTTACTTTTACGGTTTTACCGTGTCTCAGAATGTCTCAGATCGCAGGAACTTGTCGCACGAACCAAAGGCGCACCAAACCAAAACCAAATAAACCTTTTTCTTTCTTTGTTTCTTTCTAAACGACACTGAAAAATCCGAAAAGCTTGGCCGGCCGAAGCTAAAGTATAAAGGCCAAAGAAAAGTAACTTCGGATTTTTCTGAGTTCTAATTTTCAGTGTCGTTTAGAAAGAAACAAAGAAAGAAAAAGGTTTATTTGGTTTTGGTTTGGTGCGCCTTTGGTTCGTGCGACAAGTTCCTGCGATCTGAGACATTAATTATTTTACCACCCTTGGAATGTAATGTACTATTTTTTTAACTTAAGACTTTTTATTATGTCAAAGGCATAGGCAAGCAACCAAAACTTTAGCACATACTACAATTTAATCACACAGCTTACCGCTCACACAAAGGCATTAATTAAATCAGCAATTACGAAGTAAAACTAAATGCATTGCTTGATAATCGAATCTGAGGGTTCTACCAAGTTCGACATTCGCACTTCTTGGCATATCGTCCTTCTCACACTCTTATTAAGCTCTACATAAGTGGGAGCGGGACAGGACGTCAGGAACTTGGAATTTCTAACTTTGAAGTATTGAACCTGTTCGGGCCAGACCTGATACCAGATATCCGGGATTTAATTGAATTTACAATCATTTATTTACAAGTTAGCGCACGCGACTTCATTCGCGTGGATTTTACTCGTAGGAAAGTAAGTGCATATTCTTGATGATATCCGATTCTGATGAAATAAATTAGTATTTTGCTCCAGTGGACCAATTTTTAAACAACACTCGAAAATCCCTTCTGAAAAAGGTGAAAAATTGTGCTGAACTTAAAATGCGAGTAAAGTAGAAGAAAATACAGCTCTACCCAATGAAATAATTAATCTCATTCAAACCGATCAAACATTCTAACGTATACACAATTTTTTACCGCTTTCAAATGTGGCTTGTAGGTGCCTTTTACCTTAGGCTCTGTCTACCCCGTATGGGATAAAGACCTGATTAATGTATGTAGGTAGGTATGTATGTACAATCATTAAAACGTGTTCTGTGAATACTTCTAATAGGCCCCAGAGTATGTGAAGTTTTTTATTGTCTACTGTTGTAATAAATGTGTTTATTTGTGAAACACAATCCAGTGTTGCCACGTCATTTTTTTTTTTTTTGTTACTAGCTTTTCTATTTACAAATTTGAATTTTATACTCTGCCCCTTATTTCACGTATTATTATGACATTTAATTATTGCAACTATATTCAAAACGTTATTTAACTCCACTCTTCATAATTCTTCTTTTAACGCTTAATTAACCAAAAAGTTTATTCAGAATGCCATATTCCGGCTAAAAAGTCCCTTTACTGGGTAATGAAAAACATAGCAGCTAAATCTACTAAATTTCCAAGGTAAGCCACTTTAAAAAAAACTTTTCGGTTGACAACACTGGCGGGTTCTCATAAATTCCTGATACGCCTATCCGCGGGTAAACAGCACCTGATCCACACTCTTTGACTTATTCGTGAATTTTTCATGGAATTTAGAATTCCCACTCTTTAAGTCTTCAATTTATTAAAGAACCTTCGAGATTGCGTTGTTATCCGGCCGGTGAGTCATTTGGCGAGGGAAAGAGATGCATTGTTTATATATTTTGTTTCTTATACCGCGCCCTCTATTGTATCATTTTGGCATCATGTAGGTGGGTCAACACACCCGCGTAGTTTTTTTTAAATTTTGAAGTGAAAACTTCTTTAGCGGCGTTGTGCACTTTTATGGGACGGTTAAAAAATTTTAAACTCGCGTCAGGTCACGTGACCTGATCGAAAATTCGTAAGACGGAGGGAGTTGCTGTTATGTCGTTAAAGCGCCGCAGGACGTTTGCGCGAGTGTGCGTGCGTGTAGTTTTCAAATCTGCCGGCACTCCCAGAGTCCAACCCGTTGCTTTTTTTTTCGAATGGACTATTGCTGTTAGCCTCAGGCGGCTTTTACAGCTTACCGGAGAGAGGACGAGGCGCCAGACGAGCAGCTCAGCAAGGGGTGTTCCGCGTAGCGTTTCAACCGTCCTATATTGATAATTACTAATATTATTAAACTAGCTGACTCGGCGAACTCTGTTCCGCCTTAAATTTGAAAAATTCCTTTGTATGTGCATCTTTATACTAATCAAGGTATAATGTGTAGGCATGCTAAATTTAATGTCTGTAGCTTTATTAGTACAACATTTCGGAATTTTCCAATCCCGTGGGAAATCGGGATAAAAAGTAACCTATATCCGTCTCCTGGTTCTAAGCTACCTCCCTACCAATTTTCAGCCACATCGGTTCAGCCGTTCTCGAGTTATAAATAGTGTAACTAACACGACTTTCTTATATATATATATAGATAACTTTATGTATTAGAAGCAATTAGTTAGCCACGAAGACGACCACAGGCACCTGTCGCTAAGTACCTGGACTGGTAAAAGAGCAACTCCACCCGCCACAGTAAAATATTGCAGATGCGCTACCAGTCTCAAGGCTAAGATGGAATACCTTATGCCAGTAATTTTACCGGCTGTCTTACTCTCCACGCTAGAACGCAGCAGCGCCAGTACTGCTACTGGCCGGCAGGATTAGCAAGTAAGATTGTGGTAGCGAATGGGTAGTGTGGTACCTTTAGTATCTGTCACCTCCTATGTATATTGGACATAAATGTACCCTTTTCTATGAATAAGAATAAGAGAACTTTACTAGCTGATACAGAAACACAAACAGGATATTATACACAGATACTTATTCTATCTAATGGCTGTCACTCAGCTATATGTCATAAGATCCAGGATAATGTCGTGACGCTGATTTACAGTGACACCAATTACAGAGTTACAGAGGTATGAGCTGTCAAAATCCCGGTAGATTTCGGACGGCAATAAAATAACACACGTCATATTTGTCGACTCAGTTTATTTAATTTCAAAGCAACAAAAAAATTAATTTAACAGTAAATTGGTTTATCCGGTTTTAGTCTAATAAATGTTTAATAGATTTGTATCTTGGAATTTTTGGTGTATAGCCTCAAGTACCCTATTATAAAAATGAACGAGCTTCTTAAATAACTTCGCCGTACCCTCCTTTGTAATTCTCATAGACACGGGCCACAAATTGACGTCGTTTACTTCGATTGTCGCGATCTTCATCTAGCCGATATCGGAGAGCGAGATAAATGACGATCTATTTGTGGAATCGAGGGAGTATATCACCGGTTTACAACGCTTTGATGTGTCTGGAAAGATAGTTACTTTTTAGCTTTTTAGAGTGTTAAAATTGGCCATATAAAAAAACTGACTGACTCAAGGCACGGTCTAAACATCCAAAAGAACGCTTCAATTTAAAGGCAAACATCTTTTTCATTCATTCAAATTATTCTTTCACGTAGACGATGTTGCGGTGTTGCGGACTTTTGTGTGTGTGTGTGTGTATGTAACATATCCGCCTGAAACTGTGTCTGTAAATTTAGCACATGAAAGACAGTTTTAAAGCTTTAGTGCCATTATGTTTATTATGCGTGTTGTTTATTATGGTTAACTGGAAGAGATCCCTTTTAGGGATAAGTTCGCCTTTGTGCATGTGTGTTATCCTGTATTCATCTTTTTCTTGTGTTTTATGTACAATAAAGAGTTATACATACATACATACATAAATTCGACATTACCGGTTTTAAATACATTCTCCATAATCTCCATTACGAAACATAAGCAATAAGATTATAAGCATATAGCAACACATTCTAAACGAAAATAATTTAATTATTTTGGTTGTTAATTTGGATGAATATTAATTTCAGTGGTGTATTACTAACTCAATTCGTCCCAGATTATGGATACCTTAGCAAATTTGCGGGTGGTAGGGCCTTGTGCAAGGTCCGTCCGGATCGCTACCACCATCTTACTCGCTAATCCTGCCGCTAAGTAGCAGTGATTGCACTGCTGTGTTCCGGTGTGGAGAGTAGACAGCCGGGGAAATTACGGGCACAAGAGGCGTTTCATCTTAGTCCTCTAGGTTGGCAACGCATCTGCAATCCCTCCGGGGTTGCGGGTGTCTATGGGCAGTGGTGATCACTTACCATCAGGTGACCCACTTACTCGTTTGCCTAAGCATAACATACTGTAACGTACTGTAAATAGGAGACTACTTACACAACCGATAGATTTTAATTTCTATTTATCCGGGAGTATTCAGTTCGTACAAATATCGGGATTAAGTAGAAACAAATGGATATCGCAAATACACAGCATCCTTGGGGATTTGGTACTTGAATCCGCCGATGGTACCCGAAATCCGAATATCGTACGAGCTGTACTGTACCAAACTTGATTAAATAGCAAACAACTTACTATTTATTTATTAACCTACAATGGACAGAACTTGATAGGTCCTAACTGTAGCGACCCTAGCGCCACCTAGTTGGCCTCTACATAACTACTTCGACACACGAGTAGCTAGCGCCAGTTCTAATGACAGCTGTCACATCGTTCTACATGCCGCTAACGAAGTTTCTCAATACGGCTGCATAAATACAACTTTCAACTCTCTTCCTTCGGACTTCGGTCCCCAGGCATAACATCTGCCTGGAGAGAGATCTCTCTATTGTGGCACTCCCCACACTAACTAAGAAAGAAAGAAGACATTTATTCATTTTGCAAGACACACAGGTATACTCAATTTTATAGAAAAGAAATAAAAAAAACACAGACATGAAAAATAGATCATCCGCGTTTGTGTGTCTTCGCAAAAGTGAAACGGTCGCTGGCTCAGCATTACGCTGAGGTGTTAGACACCTGCAGCACTTTACTTAAATAAAGTACATAATAAATAGATAGAACCCGAATTATGTGTAGCTAAAAAATACATAAATTAATTAAATAGTTTACAATAATAAACAAAAAATAAAAAGGAGGGAATACTAAATTGTTTAAAAGCAACAGGCTGGCAAATGTGCAAAGTGCTGGAGGACTATCTAGGGTCAAACGCTTTGCAGGGGTACTCAGACCTGTAATATATGTGGGTAGTTATAATTAAAAGTGCATCTTAGAACATGAGGGTAGATCATAATATTGTCAGTCTCGGATTAAACAAATCATCATCAAGACGTGTTTTTATTCTGCTGAAATTAATACCGTAGACCCCAGGTACCAGCTTCTTCAGTGGCGACGAGGACGATCGGACTCGAGTGCGTATTTTGATATTTTGAAGTTCGTGTAAAAAAAAAAAACAGTGTAAAAAAAGCGATAATGTCGGTCGGCAAAATGACGGAATTCACAACATTTCAATTTTTTTACCTTGTGTTTTCTTATGCTCAATAAATAGTACTTTGAAAACTAGGAGACCCATATTTTTTCTTTTCGCGAAATTTGTATTCTAAGTTAGTCAAAAAAAATATTGAAATCTCGAAAATTTCAAAAACGCTTGTAAGGTTGAATCTACACATTACCTTTGCCTGGGTCATAAAAAAATAATATAAGATTGATGTCTACATTGTCTACTGGTTGTCACAACGGGTTGTCATTTTGAATTTTTGATTGACGTTTGGTGATTTGATATTGGTTTTTATTGGATTTTAATTATTCGCATTTTCTGGACTGAATTGGAAATAATTGACAACAAAATAAGCCAGATAATAAAACAAATTGAATGTTTGCATCCACCCTGACTTGCAGCACAGTCTTCACATTTCACATCCAATATAGTTTCTTCTGCCTCGTTAATGCTTGCGACAACAGAGTAAATTTTAGTACGAACTCGGTGCTCAGGAGTTACTCTGCCCTTGATAAAACACACAGCATTCTCTCGTTTACTTCCACATAGCCTACAGAAGTTTCAACGTAAGCATCCCCTGATGACAACAAAACCTTAGCTCCCCGGATTTCGGCAACGTTAAACGAGTCGTTTTCACGCATGTATTGCAACAACATCATTATAATCCACCTTGGGAAGGTTTCGGCTGTCTGCCATGGCATAACCGTCCGAAACTTTCATCAAATCAATTTAATAAATATAACAATGCTTTTTCAAAACAAAACGAACAAAACATCGATCGGCAAACAACACTGATATTTGACATTGACACCTTTTTGACATTGACATTTTTATTCATAAAGAATTAGGAAGGCAAAGGTATACTACGACGATGCCTTACTTCGGATTTTTTGAAGATTTTTGTGAATATTACGTTAAATAAGTAATAAAAAAAATCCAAAAAATATGGAATGGAATACTTAAACACAAAGCTCGAAATGGTTGTCGGTACTTTAGTAATTATTTAAAATTGAAATGTTGTGAATTCAATGTTACTACGGACAACTGGCGGTTATATGTAGACAGGTTGGAACAATATTTCGTAGTTAACAAGGTGGATAAGGACATGTATGTACCTACGTTAATAACAGTCATGGGTGCAGAGTGTTATGAATTGTTAGTTAATTTATGTACGCCCGACAAGCCCATAAATAAAACATTCGAACAGGTTACGAACATTCTAGAGAAACACTTACAACCGAAACCTAGTATTCTTGCAGAACGATACAAATTCAGGCATAGAAAGCAAGCAAGTGGAGAAAGTATTTCGGAATATGTTGCAATACTAAAGAAAATGTCCAAGACATGCGAGTTTGGTGCTTGGCTAGAGGAAAGTTTACGTGACCAGTTGGTTTGCGGTATACGCTGTGAGACAATACGACAACGACTTTTCACGGAGGAAGGCCTAAATTTCGGAAAGGCATTTAGACTAGCCGGTAGTATGGAAGCAGCGGAGAAGAACGCATCTATAGTGGAAGGTCGAGAGAGGTCATCGACCGGAACGTCGGCCGTGGATTATCAAGCCGTCACGGGGTGCGCTTCACGTCAGGCCAGAGGGGCCCGCGGGAGCGAACCAAGAATAAAGGGCCAGTTTGCGCCTCGAGCGTTTCGGACTACTAGTAGTAGCAGCGGCAGCCGCGGCGGCGGCGGCGGCGGCGGCGGCGGGGGCGGCGGCGGCGGCGGCGGCGGCGGTAGCGGCGGCGGCGGCGGCGCGCCGTTCCGCGGGCGGCGCGCTTGCACGGCGTGCGGCGCGGCACATGACGTGGCGACGTGTCGGTTCGCACGTTACGTGTGCAAGGTCTGCAACCGGCAGGGTCATCTCCGACGGATGTGTCCGTATATGGCGGATCAGCATTGCGTGGAGGTGGATCGTATGCACACGGAAAACGTCAGCGTAAGCACGGTACAACCGGAAGGGGAGCACAGCGTTGACAGTGACTTTAGCGACGAGGTAATTATTATAGACTTTAATCAGCTTGCCATTTCGGAGTACAAACCGATCTTAATCGAGTTAAAAGTTCAAGGCAAATCGCTTAGTATGGAGTGTGACACGGGCAGCGCGGTATCATGTATAAGCCATAAGCTGTATAAGCAATTGTTTAGCAATTTAAGCATAAATAAATGTAATTTGAAATTGAGATACTACACAGGCGAACTAGTAAACCCCGTCGGGGTTATAAAGCCATTGGTTTCATACAAAGATAAACAAAAGTATTTAGATTTATATATCATTGATAATGGCAAAACATTATTATTAGGACGACAGTGGCTTGCCGAATTGGAGTTACAGATACCCATACTTAGATATAGTAATGTGAATTACACGGTCAGAAATGATTTTAATTTAAATGATTTCAGCTCCCGCTACCTTGATGTGTTCGCGGACGGCCTCGGGCGGCTCACCGGCGGCCGAGTGAGCATTCACGTGCGCGCGGGCGCCCGGCCGGTGTTCCTGCGCGCGCGCCCGCTGGCGTACGCGCTGCGCGAGCCGGTGGAGCGCGCGCTGGAGCAGCTGGTGCGCGACGGCGTGCTCACCCCCGTCGACCGCTCGGACTGGGCCACGCCCATAGTCCCCGTAGTAAAAAAGGACGGTACGTTACGGATCTGTGCTGACTATAAGATATCACTGAATAGGATACTAGAGGTAGACCGTTATCCGCTACCCAGGGTGGAAGACCTGCTGGCGCGCTTGCACGGAGGGGAGAATTTTAGCAAGATCGACTTGTCACAAGCGTATGCCCAGTTCGAACTTGATGAATCGCGGAAATATACCGTCATCAATACCCATAAAGGCCTGTTTATGTATAATCGATTAGTGTACGGTTTGTCATCGAGCCCGGGAATTTTTCAAAGACGGTTAGAGCAGCTTTTTGCCGATTTGCCTCACGTGGGAGTTTTCCTCGATGACGTCATAATTACAGGGAAGGATACCAAGACCCACATCGAAAATCTAAATAAAGTATTTGAACGGTTACAGGCGTATGGTCTTCGCGTTAAGAAAGATAAATGCGAATTTTTTGCGAAGAGTGTAAATTATCTGGGCCATGTAATAAGTAAAGCAGGAGTTCATACGTGCCCTGACAAGATTAAAGCGATCGTAGACACTCCCGCGCCGCAAAACGTGTCAGAACTCAGGGCTTTTATAGGTTTAATAATGTATTACGCTAAGTTTATTAGAAATATCAGTACGATTTTAACGCCGATGTACAACTTGTTGAAAAAGGGGGTCAAGTTTAATTGGAGCGAAGATTGTAAAACCGCGTTCGAGACGGTCAAAGCGGCGATGAGTTCGAGTGAGGTGTTAGTCCACTACTCCAACTCGCTGCCATTGGTGCTGACGGCAGACGCGTCCGGGGTGGGCGTGGGCTGTGTGCTGTCACACTTGACGCCAGCGGGCGAGCGGCCCGTGGCGTACGCATCGCGCACGCTCACGCCGACCGAGCGCGCGTACGCACAAATAGATAGGGAGGCGCTCGCGATCATTTATGGAATCCGCAAGTTCCACCAATACCTATACGGACGAAAATTTATTCTGCGAACAGATCACAAACCACTCACATATATCTTCGGAGATAAGGTTGGCATACCGGTTATGGCCGCATCACGTTTACAGCGGTGGGCAGTTCTACTATCCGGTTACGACTATACAATAGAATATGTACCGTCGGCGAGGAACTGCGCCGATGCGCTGTCGCGGCTTCCGGGGTTGAAAGACGTGAAAGAAGATGTAGGCGAAATAACTTATTTGAATTTTGTAGAAAATTTTCTCCCAGTAACGAATCAAGATATTAAAATAGCGACAACTAAGGACACGATATTGAGTAGAACGCTCGCATACGTGCAGTCAGGGTGGCCCGCGTCATGTCCGGACGAGGAGATGAAACCCTATTTCGCGCGACGGCACGAACTTTACATAGACCGAGGTTGCGTTATGTGGGGCTACCGCGTCTTAGTACCACCGAGGCTACAGGCAGTCGTACTGAAGCAGTTACACATAAGCCATATGGGAATTGTTAAAACTAAATCCTTAGCCAGGAGCTACGTGTGGTGGCCCAACATCGACGCCGACGTCGAAGTGTTGTGCCGGGCGTGCGAAACGTGCGCGGCGGAGGCGCCGGCACCGCCACGAGCACCGCCCGAACCGTGGAATTACGTTACGCGTCCGTGGTGTAGGTTACATGCCGATTTTCTTTCTGTTAAAAGTAAAACTTTTTTAGTCATTATAGATGCATGTACAAAATGGTTGGAAATTTGCGAAATGCCGCGTACCAATGCCCAGGCAGTAATTAAAGAGCTTAGAGCGATGTTCGCGCGTTTTGGAGTACCAGAGCAGTTCGTTTCGGACCAAGGCCCGCCATTTACCAGTACTGAACTCAAGGAGTTTTTAATTAAATGCGGAACAAAGCAGTCTTTCTCGCCGGTGTACCATCCGGCATCTAATGGGGCGGCAGAATCTGCCGTAAAATTATGCAAGCGCGCTATTAAAAAAGCATATAGAGAAAATATAGACGTAGATGCGGCATTACAGACGTATTTACTAGCATATAGGAATAGTGTTCACAGTACGACTGGAGACAGCCCGGCAATGTTGCTGCAGCGACGGCCATTGCGCACGAGGCTCGACTTATTGCGTGCCGACACGGCGCTGCAAGACAGCGTGCGCACAGCGCAGCAACGGCAGGTGACGGCCGCGGGCGGCGGCACGCCGCGCGTGCTCTCGCCGGGCGACCGAGTCTGGGCGCGCGGCTATTGTACGGATGACAAGTGGATCAAAGGAACCGTGATAGGAGCTGAGGGCTCGCGTATGTACACCCTGGATAGGGAAAACGGGAAATCAATAGTCAGACACATAGATCAGGTCAGACACAGATCACGAATGTCTACGGTGCCTTGTACCGATAGCGTGGAATCGAATGGGGGTGAGGATGTCGTGGCGAACCCGACGACGACGGAGGTTGACAAGGACGTTTCATTGAATGTCGAGAGGTACATAGGATCCGAGTCAAAGAATATGACTGATGTTCGACCAGATCAGTCTTCTCCACCTCCGCCGGGTCGGCCGCCGATGGCTCGATCACCGGTGAACCTAAGGCCTTTACCTCATCGGGTAGCTAGACATAAGTTAGAAATTGACTAGATGTTAATGTAGAGTGTAACATAAATATATGTATAGATATTTATATATTAAATTGTAACAGTTAAGATAGCAGCAGTTAATTTAGCAATTAAGGGTGGAGGTGTAATATATGTGGGTAGTTATAATTAAAAGTGCATCTTAGAACATGAGGGTAGATCATAATATTGTCAGTCTCGGATTAAACAAATCATCATCAAGACGTGTTTTTATTCTGCTGAAATTAATACCGTAGACCCCAGGTACCAGCTTCTTCAAGACCGACTAATCTGACTGAAAAGTTCAATACATGCATACGTAAATCACGTCTTTATCCTTTACGGGGTAGACAGTGCCTAAGGTAACAAGACCTAAAGGCCACGTTTAGCAGGATTGTGGGCGTATAGGTGGAAAGGGAGAATCAAAGTAGTGATGGTTTGCTAGCCGCATCACCTATAACATGAGTTCTAATATTAGTTTAATAAGTACAGTTAATGCTGTTTTTGATAGTGTTTACTTTATTTTAAGCCAATTTTTTGTCTCTAAATATATAAAAGCTTTTCGGGAAAATAGCGCGCTAAGAACGTCGATAAAATTAAATAAACATCAAAACTTCTGTTGTGAATTTCGTATTTTTATAACCAACCTTCTTCTTCTTCTTCTTTTATTTGTGGCGTATCAAGTCGTTATAGTGACGACAACTTCGCCAATGTCAATGTAAAAATTTTTATTAAAAAATCTTGTGACAAAATGTCGGCAACGTTGTACGGTAATGGTCAAAGACCCCCCTCCCCCCTGTCGGGCTCTTAGCCAACGGTCAATGATATCCCTCAGAAACTGCCAGGAAATCATTAGCCGTTGCCCAGGGCGCACCGGACCAAGCACTGCTCTTCCCCCCGGACGGATCCAAAAACGAACCGCAGCTCTTAATCACACGTGGAGGTAACCCGACTCGCACCCCATAACCAACCTATCCACTATTACAATTTTTTTTGTGATAAAATTTTCAACAAGTTTATTAAAAGTCGCTGGCTAATCAGCGTCGAAGTTTTTAGACTGGATCTTGTTTTCAGTACAATTAATTAGCTACAAAACTTTGAGTCTCCTAATTAGTATAGATAAATCTAGATAAATCATAATTACGAACAATTTCGCTTGACACAAAGGTCTTCTAAGTAAATAGCTTCTAAAATTTATAACTTTATTTGCATTTTCGTCGGCCTTTTCAGTTCAATTGAAGTTGTAATAAAATTACCATGAAACTATTAAGTTGTTGGTAACAATATTAGTCAAACTTTACGACCCGAGCGCAATGGAATTCAGAAACAATACTTTTTCTTTTTCAGCGCGTGATTGAGTTCGCATGACTAAATACACCCCAGTAATATTTTTTCATGGTAATTCCTTAATTGAGTCACCCCTTTGACGCCGAACACTTTTAACCTCGGCCAATGTCTGCAAACATTTGATAACTTTAACCTTTTCGGCGCCAACGACCTATATATACGTCCATTACTTCAATTCTTCTTTCCATGCTGGTCTGGGAGCAAAGAAAAAACATAGAATGTACCAATTGCTTCTCTACCCGCGCAGATGCTAAAAGCCCATCGAGGGAATGGGCGAAAAATCATAGAAATCATGTTATAGGCGATGAGGCTAGCAACCCATCACTATTTTGATTCCATTTTTCACCTATACGCTCACAATCTTGCTAAATGTGGCCTGTGGGCACCTGTTACCTTAGGCTCTGTCTACCCCGTAAGGGATAAAGACGTGATTTGTGTATGTATGTATTACTTCAATGCAAAAAAAAACCTTCGTTCAATTAGGTTCAAGTTCAACTTAAGGCATCGCAATAAAGACGTCTGGCATATGGGTGACGTCTCTTGTATTTGACGTGGTGGCGAAAAGGTTCATTAAATGATCACATTTACAGGGCGTTCGGTTCAACTACTGAACCATCTGCTGAAGTATTCCGAACGTTAAGACAGTATAAACATCCTCCTGTTCAGTGTTGCCGTTTGGTTCCGAAAGTTCCGTTTTGCGTAACTTTTGACACCCCCGCGGAACTTGGGAGGAACTTTGTATTTTGGTACACTTTTCGGAACTTTTGGGGTCCCGGCATAAAGATAGATACGTGGTAAAAAAAGCTTTAAATACACACTAAAAAATACAGGCTAATTTTTTGTTATTAACACAAATATTATTCCTAATTCCTATGGATGAGGTAAAAAAAAAAAAGCTCGTTCCCCAAGATTTAAATGAAAATGGAACTTTTCTGCCAAAAATGGAACTTTTTAGGGATGACAATGTAATTTTCAAGGGAAGTGACCTGGCAACACTGCTCCTGTTGCCAAAGACGAATGCCGAGAAGCCGTCAAAGACCATTACACAATTAGCAGCCCCACTTAAACCCAACCCAATTACCTTCGCCGTACGTGCCAGTTCACCTTAAACAAGAGCTGTCAAACATAGCAATTGACGGCAGCTTTGCAGATTATTATTAGTTTAAAGGTTGGTAGTGAAGATAAGCATGAATGGCATCCCTTGACGAGGGTACGGAATGCTGAATTATTACACTTTATTATCTGCGCCTATAAATATTATATTTGGCTGCTGCGTTGGTGTTGGAGCTACGCTGCCGTAGAAGCGTAATATTATTGTACTCGTCACTGATACACATTAAATAGATATAGTCATAAACACTAAATAGGTATAGAAGGAATGGACTAAAGTCTTAGGAATCATGTTATAGGCTAATAAAAATGGTAATCCCAATCCCATCGATGAAGAATTGCCTCCTGTGAAGATGGTCTTGACCGGGCCACCAAAATTCCAATACCAGATTGTATTGTCATACAACTTACATAAATACCTATGCAAGATACATACCTAAATAGAATGCATACATCAATACATACATTGCAAATTAAATAAAAGCATTGTAAAAAAAGATCGATTGAGTACAGCCTAGACTAGGCAAAGCAGTTAGCGAACCTGACTTCGAACGAAGTATATAAAGTATCTAATATCTGGCATAATTTCAAGCTGCTGCATTATAATATCTTGAGTATAAAATAGTAATGTTTGAAGCCCTTGAAACATAATTATGTAAGCAAGGGAAACGCACAACTATCGTCTCTTAAACTTTTATGAAGTGCAAAAGTAAGTTTCTAGACTTCCTAGCCGTTTGCACGCAATAAATTATTCAAACGCGCAAGCTCATGAATTTGCTTATCAAATAATTATCCGCACAACTCGCATCTCAAACTCGGGATATTAAAAATTAATAGACGAACTCGGAGCACCGGGATTATTGTTCAAAAATCTTGAGCGAAACTTCGGCGACCATAAATCATTAAACTTTCATCCGAGAAGGTCTTACGTGTCGAACGGGATTGTTAATTATTAACGTTTCCAATTTGCCGACGGAATTCCAATTTTGCAACGTGAAAACCCTTTACCTTAAAGAATTAAGTCTTTGTACAATTTCAGAGTTTTGTAAACAGAGAGTGCTGGGCCGATGACTACTTGTAGAACTAGGCGGTCTGACTCGGCCTATTGTTCTACTTTAAAGTGACTGCATCTTTAGGATCGTGGCGAGTTCAACGTTCACAAATTGTCTTAATAATATAATAGATTGTCAAAAATAATAAAAGAATGTTAATAAACTTTTACTTAACTTTCAATATTTGTGTATTAAGTATGTTTTTGTTCGGGCAAAATTTTGCGAGTTTGACGATGTTAAACAAACTTAATTACACATAAACGGATAACTCACGTATAAAAACGGGTGTTCGTTTCGCTGCCGCCGGGGCGAGCGCTCCAGGAAGAAGGACTACGAAATAGTCCGAAACATGTCGAGCATCACTCGACTTTTTATACGTGAGTTATCCGTTTATGTGTAATTATGATTGAGTCTCACGGTAGTTTCATGTTAAACAAACTTGGTTATATTTGTCATAAGTATTTTAAATCCGGTGATCATATAAAAATATAGTATTTAGTTATTTTGCTTATTTTATTGCATTTGATGTTTTTTGATTGTCGTTGATTGTCATAAATAAACTTTTTTCTTTCTTTCTTTCTTTCTAGTAGTGAAATTCTGATGGTCCGACCAGGATCGTCTTCTAAGGAAGTCTTGAGGTATACATAATTATGGAGGATGGATGATAATTGCAAGTACAGTCAGTAAAAAGGTTTGTATGAAAATGTTTTTAAGTGAAATTAATCGCATACCTACAAAGAACATGTGAATTGTGTGATTTAAAATATTATTACAGCGCACCACAGATGTAAATCTAACTAAGACATATTAATTTTGTTTTTAATTAGGTAAGTGTTTTCTTTTCCTTCTTCAAATTATATTTAACAACAAAAAGCTCTTATTATATCTAAGATACGAAATATTCGAATCATCCCTCATTACAAGGATGACAAAGGGTAAGATAAAAGGGTCGCAATCCGTAAGCGGGTTACAAATACATATAATGTCATCAGGTATACGTATATTCGTGTGCTATTTAATTAAGCGACGTTATAATATTTCAATCGGAAACCCTTTTAAAATGGCCCATTTGTTGAAGGCTGAAAAGCTTTGGTAAAAGCTTTCATGTGCTTTAGTTCATTTGATTAAATAATTTTGCTTTACAACCGACGAAAACAAAAGGGAACATTCCCAAGTCTATGCGTGTATATTCCTTTTTAGGGTTCCGTACCTCAAAAGGAAAAAACGGAACCCTTATAGGATCACTTTGTTGTCCGTCTGTCCGTCCGTCCGTCTGTCAAGACCCTTTTTCTCAAGAACGCGTGGAGGTATCAAGCTGAAATTTATATCAAATACTCAGGTCTACTGCCCCTTGGAGCTGTGAAAAAATCAAAATTCTAAGCCAACGCAATCAAAAGATACAGCCGTTTATGCCGCAAATTTCCGCAAATTTTCAACTCTCAAGGGAATCAAAACCTACAAGGTAGTTCCCGTGAACGCAGAATCTTGAAATTTGGTATGAAGGTAGGTCTTATAGCACAGATTAAAGAATAATTGCGAAAATTGTAAATGTGTATGTATGTCTGTATATAGCAATGACCAATATAAAGTAACCCCACACTGCGTACATTTTGCTTTGGAGCAGGGCTCTGCTTACACTGGTTTTATATATTTATAGATAATGATACGGAACCCTCGGTGCGCGAGTCCGACTCGCACTTGACCGGTTTTTATGTCATTGACGTACAATAAACAACTGGACTACTAATCGCAAACAACAGTTGCTCTAAAAATGTCCGAGCGGCGTTGTCTATGTGTTGCGTGTGTCGACACATCAACTTATACAGATAACATTAACATATTCGGTGGGGTGCGAGTCTGGTTACCTCCGCGTGTGGACAAGTTTTTGGATCCGTCCGGGGGAAAGAGCACTGCTTGGTCCGGTGCACCCTGGGCATCGGTTAATGATTTCCTGGCAGATTCTGAACGATATCCTTATCCGTTGACTAAGAGCCAACACGGGTCTTTTGACCGTGTTCTACCGTACAACGTTGCCGACATTTTTGTAAGATTTTTTATTACTTTGACATTGGCGGAATCATCGCATCGATCGATGGGGCCATATTAAAAAAAGAAGAAGAACGATATTCGTTCAAATTAACATTTTCGTGGCAGTAATGTTTAATGTCAATTGCATACGATCGTGAGAAGTAATGACACGACGTCACGCGCTGGAAACCTGTATGTCTCTTTTGTTCTCAAGAGTTTGAGATTACGGTGCGAAAGAGACATACATTCTTATCAAAGCGCGGTCGAAACACGACTGAACCAAAACTCTGCTAAATAGACGCGTCGCGCAGACTTTTGCTTCCGACAGTTTTTGAGCGTGATTGGGGGTCTAGGTTGTTTATTGTAGTACATTACATCAATGTTTTATGAATAAAATTTATGGTTTTTTTTAATTAAAATTGGACAGTGAAGCCTTTTTCCTAGCCGTCTGTCCCTAAAAAAAACTGCTGAGCTATAGTCCATTCAAACACTAAGATTTGAGTTTATTAAGGTCAAACACTTCTGGTTGACATTTAAATTTAGTGATATTTTTTCCTGCATTCATAATTGATGAAATCAATCTAAAAAACTTTTTTATTTCAATATCTATGTAAATGTCCAATGAAAAATGACCTCACACTTACCGCATAATATTGCTTAGGAGCAGACCTTCGCTAACATTGGACTTTATAATTCACTTGCCGAATTGGTACGGAAACCTCAGTGCACGAGTCTAACTTTAGTTTTTTTTTATATAATTTGACGTTGTTCTCGTCACGCGCCAATTCTGCTTGCGGAGCCAAGTGTAAACATTCTATAGCTTTCATAGCTACGATCAAACACAACCACTACCACTTCGTCTTAAGGTCCTATCTTCCCCGTTCTATATACATTAACCCTATTAATGTTGCAAGTGTGAAATTTTGTTTACTTAGTAATTAAATAATGTTGAATTAATTAAGAATGTAAGGTACACGGTTTTAATAACGTGTTGTGTACGTTTTATCGTGATTGCTTTTGTAAAGTAAATTACGTAGAGCATTTAACCAACCGGAGAGGACAAAACAATTACCTACCCAACTAACCGTCGTGTTAGGGATAATGTATATCTGCTCCTGTATAATGTAAATAAATAAAAACCTTACCTAATGATGTAAATTAGAACCAGAAAGAAGTTATTTCGTCATCTGTTGCTTTGGCGGCGAACCTTCCTTGCCTTTGCTTTTAAGTTAGTTTTTAATCAGGTTGGAGACTGAAAACCAGCATGCCTGCAGAGTCTTCGGTCCTATAAATTTACCTAATACTTTATGTGCCTAATGCTTTGATAATGTATATATTTTTTTGTGTATTGTTAAACAAAATTTTCTTTTATACATACATACATACACACACATACACAAATCACGTCTTTATCCCTTACGGGGTAGACAGGGTCTAAGGTAACAAACTTTTACCATCTGCGCGGGTAGAGAAGCAACTGGTACATTCTATGTTTTTTCTTTGCTCCCAGACCAGCATGAAAGAATTCTTTTATTATTATTATTATTTTATTATTAACCTCCCAGGTTGATTTGATTTACCTATGCTACAAATAGGTACTTATAATATGACCCGCGGATTCGTGCAGAGTAAAATTACCAGAAGACGACCTAAAATATTGTGATAATGTTATAATTATGTATCATGCAAGAAAATTATAATAAGCTAAATGATAATAAGTTCAAAAGGGAACTCAAGGAATGGCTTGCAAACAAATGTTTTTATAATCTAAATTAATATTTCGTATAGCTCTTCAAATGATTAGATTAATTTTAAGTTCAATAATATTGTACGCCCGAAATGGGCAAACTGTTGATTCTTTTCAATGTACGACATGAGATCTTATGTACACAGTTTTGGACAATAAATGATATCTATCTATCTATCTATCTATCTAAGTACTTAGGAACAAATTGTCACTGAATGGTCCCAACTCAGCATGATGCTGGCCTTTACAGCCTGCGCTGGTCTTCTGTTGGGACCATCAGGTGATAAATCATACAAAACAGGATACCATGCCTACAATCAAACGAACAAACAAACTTGTAAGTACCTACCTATATGAAATTAGATATGAAAGTACAATTTTGGTATTGCACAGCGGCTTAATCAAGAAATGCATTAGTACTAGCATTTTGTACAGGTGTATGCTTTGCCTGCAAAAAGACGCCTCCGTTTAGCTTAATTCTCTAAGGGTAAATAAGGTGATTCGTGTTTAATGATGGTTCTTGGCAATGTTGCTGGAAATTTTCCTTGGTTAAATTCAGAAGATATTGTATGTTGCCAAATACAATTAGTAATTATGTAATAATAAAACAGGAATTATTAGGAAGATTTCTTAAATAAAACGTAATAAGGCGCATTGGGGTACAGTTTGACAACAAAAATAATGCTCCACGATGTACCTGCGCAGTATACCAATTTTAGTAACTCTGGCGCTGTTATTGGTCGATCGATTTCGTACCAACAATGGCAAAATCGTGTAAGCGGGACACAGCTAAGAATGCAAAGCAAGCAATACTCTGCCAGTTGCGCTTGCAAATAAAGTTCAATATAGATTATTTACACGTTCGGCTACCATCGGAAACTGGTCTGCGCTTCTCTGCGCAAACGAATACTGCCGATGCGCATTATATTTGTTGTCAAACTGTAAATTCGAAATTGGGGAATTTCGAAAATCGTGGATATCCACTAAACAGGGAACAATTCCATAATCTGGCAACACTTATCTAGAAGCCAAAGACATTGGAGCGGTATACCTTTATTAAGTACTTATTTGAATCCATTAAACTTTAACGTGAAAGCTTGACAAACGTACATTTTGTAATATAAAATAATAGAAGACAGTAATAAAACGTTGAATGCTTAATTTATTGCTGTCATTTGAGTTCAACACCTGAGTTGCAGGAGTGAGAACATTAGTCAAGACTTTATATTAAAATTCCTAACGTTGCGAGTTCTGACTTAGAACTAGTCTGCACTAGATAGCTGCAGACATAAGTACAGATAATCTCGGAGACTTAGGGAACCCTGTAATGGAACATAATTTTAAAGACTTTAATAAGTAATTTCTATGTCGGCAACACTCATGGCCCCTCTTCCATTCCAATAAGACACATCTCTGTATTCTATAAATAAATATTTAAATATCTTGGAACAAATTACACCAATTACCCAGCCCCAAACTAATCAAGGCTAACCAGGCAACGGATAAACATACTTATGTAGATAAATACATACAACATCCATGACTTGGGCACAAACATTCGTATTCATCATACAACTGTCTGCCCCTAGCGGGATTCGAACCCAGAACCTCTAGCTTCATAGCCAGAGTCACTAACCACTAGGCTATCCGGTCGTATATTAAATTAACAATATAACAAAATGAAATATTCATAACAATTACTAGGCGTAACTTTGTCTGCGCTGAATTCGTTTGTCGATCCTAATAACGATATTCTATTAGCTATTCAATAATATTCCAGTGTCAACAAAAACATTAGTACAACATAAACAAATCTTCATCTATCCCGTGGGAACTTTTCCGAATAAAATGTAGCCCAATTTTGTCCTCGATTTGCAATTCATCTTCTTGCCAATTTTCACCAAGATCGGTACAGTGGTTTTGATGTGAAGAGGGAAGAAGAAAACAAGACAGCCCCTTTCGCATTTTAATATTATTAGTAAGGATACGGTGACTACATTGAAATATCTTACATAATTAAGCCTAAGACGCGCCGAGAGCTAAGTAAATGTAAAATTCAAACAGTCATGCATTATTAAAAATTTCCGCTCCGCTCACCAAGTGTTAGGTTCTGACTAAAGAAAAAAAAATTAAGAGTAAGTGCTTACATACACAAATCACGTCTTTATCCCTTACGGGGTAGACAGAGCCTAAGGTGGCAAGCCCTAGGCCACGATGAGCAAGATTGTGAGCGTATAGATTGCAAAAAATTGAATCAAAATAGTGATGGGTTGCTAGCCGCATCGCCTATAAAATGATTCCTATGATTTTCGCCCATTCCCTCGATGGGCTTTTACCATCTGCGCGGGAAGAGAAGCAACTGGTACATTCTATGTTTCTTCTTTGCTCCCAGACCAGCATGGAAGTAAGTGCTTGTATTGTAAGTAACTTATAAATAAAACTTAACTTTTTCTACCTACCTGTTTAAGCCGAGTCTAATGCCAGCTTATACAAAGTTGCTTGAGCCGAGTTGTGTGGTAAATTCTATGTTTTCTCTTTACTCCTAGACCAGCATGGATGAATAGTGAGCAGACATGTATGTAAAAAATCATATAATCGTTTATTCTGCAGAGTGCACCAGAGAAATAATAGTCGAACACACTCTCGAAAAACACAAGTATTGTTCTGGATTATTAATGCGGTGTTATTGTTCAATAAAACTGTTTTACTTATTATTTATGGACGAATATCTGTCAACAATGGCTCCGACAACTTTGCTGTCACGCCGAGGGCCCTTGAAATGGTGCTGCGGAAATATTATGACGGATGACTGACGCTCCGTGGATTATGTACTAGTTACTGTAGATAAAGCCTCAGTTTTATCTGTATTTTGGAGTAATTTAAGTGTAATAGTTATCATTATCAAACTGTAAATAATTTTAAGTGATTCGCAGTTAATTAGTCACATTAGAACTGATTTCCACGGGATTCGAGGGCGGGTAAAGAATGAGAAAATTGTAATTTTACACACACAAATCACGTCTTTATCCCTTACGGGGTAGACAGAGCCTAAGGTGGCAAGCCCTAGGCCACGATGAGCAAGATTGTGGGCGTATAGATTGCAAAAAATTGAATCAAAATAGTGATGGGTTGCTAGCCGCATCGCCTATAAAATGATTCCTAAGATTTTCGGCCATTCCCTCGATGGGCTTTTTCCATCTGCGCGGGAAGAAATGCAACTGGTACATTAAGCATAGAAACCGTCACTTCCCGTAGAAAGTTGTATGAAAAAGGGCCCGTTGCTTGCTCCCGAGTTGGTAACATTGGTAAAAACTCGACCACTTTAGCGTCGAAGTTCCATTATCACTATCCAAGTAATATTATCAATGGAACTGATTAATGGAACTAGTGGGGTGAGAAAGTCAAGAAATGGGCCTCTGATGTCAGTGCTATGAACTGAACATAATACGTCAAAAAATCGGCTAAGAAAACAAGAAATGATGACCTTCGAGCAAATAAAAGAACAAGAAATAAATAAGAAAGTGTGACAAGAATCTAGAACAAGTTGCTTTGTAACTATTATGATATTGCAAAAGAATCGGCCGAAACTTAGTTCGGCTAAGCTAAGGGAAATAGGAAACATATTATTTTAGTTGACAGATGAATAGCCTAATAGTTAGTTATTCCTAATCAGAATTAATCTATCCCGGGGGAACGAGTTATGCGACAAATTTTAACCTTTGTGCCTATGTTGACTAAAAAAAGTAATATTAAATTGTTTCAGTAATTCACAAGTTCAACACGTCTTTATAATGTGACCTAATCACACACACGCAATACGGGACAAATAACAAACTTACCTGCCGTCTGCCATAATTTTCAATACTCTAATAACTTTTTATTAAAAGTTAAGTTTAAAATATCTATATAGTGAAAGCCACAATAGAGCGTACATCTCAAAATACAACAAAAAGTTCATAAATAAACTACTAAATATCATTACGCACATGCATACATACACACTACATACAATATGAGTACACACATACAATATTTAAGGAGATGGTGTGAGCCACATTTTCCTCAAGCCCACCTTGAACTACGCCACGGAGGCAGATTGCCTGATGGAGGTCGGTAACCGATTCCACAGCCTAGCAGAATGAACTGTGAACAATTTAGAGTATGTTTTGAAAGATGAAAAAGGACAGGCCAAAAGTAGATTAGTATTAGACCGTAGCCGATGCTGGCTACCGGCAGCCAAGTAGCTAAATCGCTCGAAAAGATACAAGAGAGCAGAACTTTAACGTTCTAACGTTTTTGCTTAGGTACTGTAACGTGCAACAGTTACGATTACAGCTCGCTGATGTGTACTCGGCTTAAGTTCCGGGACCATAAACTTTACCGGGAGCTGGATACGCACCTCTAACATTTCACCATAAAAGCGCCTTTTGATTGACATTGAAATAAAAACAAGACAAGCAACAAACAACATAGCGAGGGCTAGAGATGGACTGGCATTAGATACCTATTATTACATTAAAACTCATCTTGCCTGCTCGGCCGAAGCAAAGCCAGTTAAAACTTTTAATGAGTTCCACAAAAACTGTTTATCCCTGAGGGATAAAGAGAAAAAATACTCTCCACAATCTCTTACTTCCCTCGCGGAAAGGTACAGAAGTATAATAAATAAATTATCTTAGTAATTTAGCCGCCGGGCCCTTTTAATTTAAGTTTGGTTTGGTGAGCGATTTGTTTGTCCACAAAGAGTGGCGTTGTCCTGGCTATCTGATAACTTTTATCTTAAAACAAGAAAAACTTGCTTCTCCGTTACCACAAAGTAGTTGTAGCAGTTGCAGGAGTAATAGTAGTGGCAGTGGAGTAGCAAGCTTTTTTGTTCTTTTATACGCCTGATTCAATCAAACGACTTCAAACAGTATTCAAACTAACTAAACTGCATCGGAAATGAAAACCTGCAAATCAAACCACAATTTGTCAAAATTATCGTTTGTGAAGTTAAAACTACTTTAAGTGGTTAAAACAACAATCATAACCAAGAAAGACGCACCCACACTCCAGAAAGAAATACTGAAACTTGTCGGATTGTTAGAGGCACTCTTTTGTGACGCATAGTGTGGCTATAATTTACACAAGAACGCAGAATTGCGAGTGGTAGGACCTCGTTTAGGTTCCATCTGGACTCCATCTTAAAGCAGAAGCGCTTTTGCTGTTCTGTTGCGGCGTGGAGAGTAAGACAGCCGGTAAAATTACTGGCACATATCTTAGCCCTCTAGGCTGGCAAAGCATCTGAAATCCTCTAGTGTGTGAAGTCACTTATTCTCAGGTCATCACTTGCTCGTTTGCCTTGTCGCATTATAAAAAATTCATCATATCTAATACCCCCAAGCAGAGATACGATTTATTTGAAATACTTCTATTTAAAATGCAAAATGCAAAATACCTATTTTGTATTTTGCATTTAAAAGCCTTTTAGTAAAAATCATTTTGTATATTATTTGAAATACCTTTCGAGATGTATTTTGCATTTATCATATTGATTTCAAAATGCAAAATACTTTGTGATTAAGTTTAGCCAACATTACCAGTCAAACAAAATTAAATGAACGAATGACGCTTGTATTGCCGCACTAGATGTACAATCAACCGAAATAAATGGCCACACAATTCACAAAATGGAGCCATGGCTCTCTTTTCGTTAGTCTAGTTGCTTTACATTATTTTAAGTGATCGTTATTATTATTAATTATTAACGTAACAGAATTTATAGATACGCGTACTGATAAATTTGACCAAAATGTCATGCAAAGGTGCCATGTTATTAGACGTTTTTGTTCGGCTCGCCATTGTGTCTCTATTTCTCATGATAAATACCTAAAATAAATAAAAATGTCTGATATTTGATCAAAAGGTATTTTATTTTGAAAAAGTATTTTGAAAATACCTATTTTGCATTTAGCATTTGAAATACAAAACGCAAAACTATTTGGTATTTTGCATTTGAAATAGTAAATCTGAAAAGTATTTTGCATTTTGTATTTAAATGCTTTTTTTAAACCATTTAGTACATCTCTGCCCCCAAGTTTATATCCCTCGTTCGTCTGAACTCCAAGCGCCCAATTCTAGCAAGCAGTAATTACGTCCAGTCTAAACCAACAGTTAGAGAGCAAGATAAGGTTTTATGATAGCCCATTACAGTCGATGGCGGTGCACGGAAAACAGTAATCATGCTCAATACACGGTGGCCCGACTCAGCTACTCCAGCGATTTAATAATACCAACAGTTTTCTATTTAATACTTCCATGCCGGTCTGGGAGCAAAGAAAAAATCCCTTGTTCTTCGTACATATCCAAGTTACATTACTAGGACATTTTAAGGTAAAATAAAGACTATTTCTAAAGTAAAACAAACATGTACGCGGTTTGGGTGGCCGCCGAACCTGAACCTAAATTTATCCAAATTAAACATTTGTGCATACATGTTTCCTACACACATACATGTTTCATGTATTTGTGTATACATGTTTCCTATTTTAGGTTTAGGCCTGTAGCGTGCACGTTTTTGTCCAAGTAGATATCTGGCACACATATCATGGTAAATATCCATAATAATAACTTGATCTTCTTTCTCTAACCCTTTTTCCAGTGCAGCTAGGGTCTGGTCCCCTTCTGTCTGTGCAGTTATGTTTATTCTAGAAATTATGGTTCTCTTTTTCGTATTTGACCAAGAATGAACAGACCAGTTCAATAATCAGTCTGACGGACGGTTTAAGAAGGAAGGAAAAGTTCAATTAAATTGCGTTTTAGTTCGAGTAAATTAATACATTACTAGCTTTTCCCCGCGACTACGTCTGCGTAAAATTATACATAATTCCTTCCTCTTGAAACACTCAATCTATTAAAAAACCCGCATCCAAATCCGTTGCGTAGTTTTAAAGATCTAAGCATACAAAGGGACAGACAGCGGAAAACAACTTTGTTTTATGCTATGAAGTGATATGCCGCAAAGATTCAGTTGTCTAGCAAGGTAATGGGTTTGTTGACAGACTATTAGAATATGCAAAAACAATAATTATTAAGCTTGCACCACATCACATGTTACCGCTGCGTTGTCTGCATTGCAGGGAGCAATGGCGGTCTATTCCTAAAACAATACCTAACCGTTTCGTCGAATTTATACAGCGATGCAATCGCTTTAATATGGTGAAAAATTGCAATGCACCGTAATGCAAAATGTTCGAGAGCTGGCAGACATTTTAGAGTAGGTATTTTAGACCGGATAAAAACTTATACACACACACACATATACATAAATCACGTCTTTATCCCATACGGGGTAGACATAGCCTAAGGTAACAAGACCTAAAGGCCACGTTTAGCATGGTCGTGGGCATATAAGTGGAAAGGGGAATCAAAATAGTGATGGATGGAATAGCCGCATCGCCTAAAACATTATTCGTATGCCCATTCCGATTCCCTCGATGGGCTTTTACCAACTACGCGGGAAGAGAAGCAACTGGTACATTCTACGTTTTTTTTTAGTTCCAGACCATCATGGAAGCACTTATACAATACGATATTATGATAAATGTTCCCGAAACAAGTTGGATGTTTACTCTAATGCCTTTGCTTTTAATATCTAAGGAGTGAAAAGTAGACAAACTAAACAATTTAGTAGTGGCTTTCATTAATGTAGCCCAACTTATTCAAATCATATTTTTTTAAAGGAATATCAATAAATAGAAATATACATAAACTAGCGATCCGCCCCGGCTCCGAACGGGTGCAACAATTTTATCTTCATATTTTAACTAATTTACTAAAAACCTTGACACTTTATAAATCTCTTTCAATCGGTGAAACCGCATGAAAATCCTACCAATATTTTTTGAGTTTATCGCGAACAGACAAACAGAGCGCGGCGGAGGACTTTGTTTTATAATAATATACAGTAAAGCCAGCTTGTTTTGGTGGAAGACACTACCTGCCAGATCATTTAAATGTTGAGCCTTATATCTACGGATCTGTGTTTCGAGTTTTACATATCTTAAAGGAATCATCTCAACAATGTCTACCAGCTCTCGGAACATAATGAAGCAAATTACTTGAGGAACAAGTTGTACACGGGATTGTGTGGGACAAAAATGCTGAACGCGGCCTACGTACTTTGGATTCAGAATAGTTTTTTTTAACATACATACATATATACATACATACATACCGTCATGCCTCATTCCCACAGGGATAGGCAGAGACTACTTTGTTCCACTTGCTACGATCCTGACATACTTCTTTCGCTTCATCCACACTCATCAATCTCTTCATACATGCTCGTCGGTTTCGGGTACTCCTAACCTGACCTTTTTCCAAAGCTTCCAAAGTTTTTAAACCGATTACTAAAAGAGGTTCCGTATTATCCCATACACCAGATAATTCATGTAGTGTTTCAGAAGGTTCGTCGTTTCGTCTCGTCTCCAGGCTTGATACTATGAATTAATGTTCGGGCTATAGTTGCCAAGCCCCAGAACGTCTGATGCTTTCAAATCTATCCGAGTTTCTAGGTGGAGTGCGCACCGCTATGAGCTTCAGCCGCCATTCTGTGACAACTAAAAACTTTACAAAAGCCAACTTATATGGTGCTAATTAACAAACTTCAAGAAAAGAAGGAGGTTCTCAATTCGTCTGTTTTTTTGTTAGCAAGCGATTAGTTTAATTGTTAATCAAAATCCTTCCTTCCGTGCTGGTTTAGAAAAAAACATAGAATGCACCAGTTGGTTCCGTAACTCATCACTATTTTGAATCCCCTTTCCACCTATACGCCCACAATCACGCTAAACGTGGCCTTTAATTGTTACCTGAGGCGCTGTGTACCCTGTAAGGCATAAAGACATGATTTATGTATGTATGTATGTATTAATAAAAATCTAAGTCTCGTATATTTAAGAGGCACGTAAATTTAATGCTCAGATATTCGTAACAAACAGGATCGAGATTCAACAATATATTTGTTGAATGTTTACAACCTTTTCCATCTGTATTAATGCGATCGAAGTTCGTCTGTTTGTCAATATTTGTGTAACTTGTTTACCCGCTTTGATTGAACCATTCAGCCCAGACACCTTTGAGTAAATAACAAATCGGAGATTTGACGGTTGGCATAATTTATAGATTGTTATTAGTTGAGACAGTCTTGATTTTCGTTCTAAACAAATTGTGACAACTTTATGAATGAATTTTGGAACAATTTATTTGTAGATTTTATCACACAAAAACTCATGTTTGCCGTCCTGTGTTTTGACTTTAGAATTAGAAAAACATACTTTTCTCAAACATGCTCGGAAATGTATGCGTTAATGTCCCGATATGAGGACATGAAGTTTCTCGTTTATGGCTCCCTACATTACTTCTTGGCTTAGGCCACAAAAGTTAGTATGAAAATCCATTTTTGTCCGCTGCTCTAATTTTTTAAATTTCTATACTAAAATTAAATTGGCAAAGGAAAAAATTACATACAGCCAACCACCACCACAATCTGTACCTAAGCATAATTGCGACATAAAAAAAAATCTATGGTACTATATTTATGTGCGGTTAAACATGGTGCTCAAATAGCTGGATCAAATTAGTACATTTAAAAAGTAAAAAAGGTGGCAAATCGAAAATCTTTTTTTCTGCTTATGCGTATTTCGTAGTGATTGTTATTATAATTTAACAGAAATAAAAATGACTTCTAGTGATGAAAGTGACGGGGAACTTATGAACTGTACTCCGCCTCATTTAAAAGAGGAGGCAAATTTAGCTATGCAAAATATGCTACCGGAAAAAAGTAAAGAGATTTACATGAAAACATATTTCCTCACATTGTTTGAGAAAAGCACTATACAAGCTTTGGCCGGAACAGGGATTGCAGGACTCGTTCTATCTGGCCTCGTCTTCGACTCGGCCACCTACCCCAAACTCGTCCAGCAATCCCTTACTTCACGGCCTCTGCAGTAATGTACTATTATCTACGCACATATCATTAGTGCTCTAAAATACGTTCAGAAACCGCATGATTGACAATGATTTTTTAAGACGCCTTGAATGATAAAAATGACATGTTAATAACTATAATTATTACGAATAAATGAGTATGAGTATGAGTATGAATAAAGGCAACTCCGCCAGCCTTTTTGGCACCTGGCCCTGAGGACTGAGGTAGCGGTTCAAAGGGTAGTTAGTATATATAATATATTTTATAGCTGCCTCATAAACGTCTGCTAATCCAAAATTTAGACTAAAAAAATACATCGAATTTCAAGGGAATCAAATAGGCAGCCTTATCGCTTCAGAGTGATTTTTGTTCATGATTGAATTTATTTAGTTGGGTCTTTTTGTTCTCTCTCCCATGAGTTTTACGTAGTGAAACCATACCAAAAAAAGTGACGGTAAAAAGTTTACTAAGTCACGATTTATGAGTCTTTAGAGCTTGCTGTAAGAAATTAAGCCTAACTTCGGATTTGAGCCACTAATAAAACGAATAAACCGTATGAGACTAGCCATTAAAACAACAGTAAAACTGCCCGAGTAACCATTCCATCTTTCCTTCTTTTCAAAGTCCGACGCAAATCTCCCATTCAAAAGTTTTCGCGGACCGTTTAAGTTTTAATATTTTATTTTACAGAGATCTGTGCAAACTTTCGCTAAGTTGGAAATTGTGATATTTTATTTTAAAAATTTTACTGGATTTCGTTTTACGTATAACTTGTCAGATATTGACGATCTTATTCAGGAATAGATAGGTAGCATAATATTTGTAGCAATAATATTATTCTCCAAAACTGACTGAAAAAATTACGCGGAGCGGTTTATTTATTTAATCTTACTTAGTAAATCTTTATTTCTCATTTAAAGTTATTTTTTACATATTATTATTTGCTTTAAATGAATAACCTAGAGGGTCGGCGTTCTTAAAAAACATTATGCTACCACAGAGTATTATTCTGACATTACACCTAATTCTACTTATTATTTTTGATAGTTTAACGTATTAAAACTAGTGACCATACCATCACACAAACTTTAAACACTTCTTAGAAACACGGTAGTTTCGGTTATTGTTGTGACACGGTAGGAATGTTACAAAGCTACCTTTTCTTCAGTAACGCCGTGAATTAATGTTTTAGAACAAATTATGGGGCTGATTCTGAATTAATTACAAAAGTAACTCGTCATCAAAACTTAAATGCAATGTTACAAATCCAAAGGGCAAAGTTAAACTGAATAAATTAAAAAGCAAGTCTTCAATTTTCTGAGTAATAGGTACCGATTTGGTTAAAAGTTTAGAACAGCAAACGAAACGTCTTACAAAACATTTTGAAAAGTGGATTAAAATTGTGGAACGTTTAATTACTTATTTGCATTGAATTGCAATATTAGAATTTCACATTTGCAAATAAATTTTGCACCACTGCCTCTGGATGGTTTGTATTAATTTTTTTGTAGGTTCAGTCAAGGTCATAAATATATGTGCGTTACCAAGACGTCAAAAACATCTGTACCCTACACCTTAATGCCACACACAATGATTTCGATGACAGATATATTTGACATAATGGCTGTATCGATATTTACGCTTCCTACTGTACAGTTAGCATCAGAAGTCGATAAATATTCGAAGAGCTCAAAAAGATCTACACACCCTTGGTGATAGAGTCACAAAAGAAACATCAGTAATAAGCTGGTGTCAAATAATTATAAAATATATATTACGGGGTAAACAGAGCCTAAGGTAACAAGACCTAAAGGCCACGTTTAGCATGATTGTGGGCGTATAGGTAAAAAGGGGAATCAAAATAGTGATGGGTTGCTAACCGCATCGCCTATAATTAGGATTACTAAGATTTTCGCCCATTCCCTCGATGGGCTTTTACCATCTGCGCGGGAAGAGAAGCAACTGGTGCATTTTATGTTTTTTCTTTACTCCCAGACTAGCATGGAAGAACCAGACTTAAAAAATATATATTAATATTTTAATAAACAAATACAAAATTTACCACCCACGTCTTTGCAATAAAAGTGCCACCAAGCAAGTGACGCCGTCGTCAAACAGTGTAAAGTTACTAACAACAAAGCGAATGTTTGCCGAGTGCCTTTGTCAAGCCCTCGTGTGTAATATCATCTGGTTATCTCCGTCTTTGGACCCTTGTGCTTTAAAGTGTTGTTTACGCATATTTTGACGGGTGTACAACGTGTCAGGGTAACGTCACACTTTAACGAGAATGTCTTTACGATTTCGGAACAAAAGGCGTGTGACGTCGAGCATTCGGGTGTAACCGTAGAGAGAGAATACTGGCCATGTTATATTTTTTGGACACAAGACAAATGAGCGTCATTCGCCTATTAGACTACAAGCCCATGGACAAAAAAAACATTTGAAGTGAACCAGCGTGAATGAAGCTTAGAAGGCTGTTACTATATCATGAAATAACTCTGAGCGCTATGCCGTCTTTTCTGACCGTTCCGTAGAAAGTTGTATGAAAAGCGACCCGGTTTCTTTGCTACCGAGTTCATGTTATAAAATTTGTGAATGTAGTGTTCTTTTACGAAATGTCCATAATTTTCCTGGTTGCATGTGGCTCATTATGGCTCCCAAAGTAATTCTTAGTCTCTTTTGAGTTTAACAAACCGTCCTGCAATCGTCATAATTAAGTTACAGAAGTAACATGTCCAAAACGCATCCAAGCTAATTTGATTCTTGATGTGCGTTTATAAAGTTTGATATTAAACTACATTTGGTTCGCAATTACATTATTTTGTTTGGGAAACGCGAGCCACAGTGCGTAAAGGCCCTACCATGCTTTTAACAAGTTTTTATTTAACTTTCACGTTTAATATGTATGTAATTATGTAAGTTGTCTGCTTTAAAATTTTCATTCGATATTCTAACCTCTTCTTCTTCTTTTTTTAGTATGGCCCCATCGATCGATGCGATGATTTCGCCAATGTCAAAGTAATAAATACAGAATTCAAAAATCTTGTGACAAAAATGTCAACAACATTGCACGGTAGAACACGGTCAAAAGACCCCCTCCCACATGTCGGGCTCTTAGCCAACGGATAATGATATTCCTCAGTATCTGCCAGGAAATCATTCACCGATGCCCAGGGTGCACCGCACCAAGCACTGCTCTTTGGATTCCTCGGATCCAAAAACGAACCGCAGCTCTTGCCCACACGCGGAAGTAACCCGACTTAATAATATTTTCACAGAAGGAGGAGACTGCCTCCCACGACGTTTCGCTCTCCAGCATCTTACGGACGACGCTGGGGAGGGAGAGGTCACTTCCTATTGGCGCTCCCCCCACAATCTTGCTAGATATAGCCTGTAGGTACCTGTTACCTTAGGCTCTGTTATCCCGTAAGGGATAAAGATGTGATTTGTGTTTGTGTAATAAAATAATTTTGCGTATTTGCTGTCATGGAGTTAAGAACGACCTCATATTTAAGTTGACTTCAATAACGGCATAATAGTATGATCAAGGTATGTATATGCTTTTCCCTGCTAAACCGAACTTGGATATCAAGGTGTTTGCTTTTGGTTCAGTATACTGTATACGTAATCTCTGTATACCTAGCTAGCACTTAGTTCTCCGTGGACAACACCGGGACGCTAAGTGCACAGAGGACTTAACCAATAAAGTAGCAATAGCCTAGCGGTTATGGCCCTGACTATGAAGCCAGAGGTCCCGGGCTCGAATCCCTGTAGAGGCAAGCACTTTTATGATAAATATGAATGCTTCCCCCAGTCTACCCAAGTCTAGAATATTGTATGTATTTATTATTACATATTAAGCATTGGATGGATTATGTTATGATTGAAAAAGAGAGAGAAGAGATATCACGCAACGAGTTAACGTTGAGCTATGACCGACAAATGGACTACAAAATCAGCTGATCCAACTCTGATGTCTTGATTGGCATTAAGCTGACCAATTAGAGTGCAGCAGTTGCCGCATACATTTTTTTTTTTCAAGTAATTAACATGTTCTGTAACTTTTCTATTCTGTAAGTTAAATGCTCTATGGCTTGCAAGCGCTTGCTGAAGATCTACCCGCAGCCGACTAATGTGAGGATTCTGAGGATAATCCATAGTGATCACACATCGCATCGATTTGTACAGTCGAAGAGAGAGTAACTGTCCATTTCAGAAAGTGGTAAATATAGAGAATACCATACTATACGTCAAATCCGACAGGGTAATGATGAAGGGATGAATAAAAACACTCATTTTTCTTAGGATAATTTTATTTTTTAGGTATGTGACAAAAACATAATTAACATTTAACATAATGACTACCAGTATAATTAAGTAAGGTAGTGTTGGAATTTTTAATGGGTTAGCAACATGCATGATAGTTCCATGGACTTGCCAGCGGCTATAGGGTACGGTGGCCGCTTACCATCAGGCGGGCCGTATGCTTGTTTGCCACCGATGTGGTTTAAAAAAAACTTTAATGGACGAATGGAGGTGAGTAAACCTGTACACACCAATCTAATGGCGTACCCAATCCGCACCGAATCATGTGGGAACTATAGCCGAAGCCCTCTCATCCTGAGAGGAGTCCTTTGCTAAAAATGGGATGCTTATAGGTTGGAGATGAGATGAAAGTATACGGAATGTAAAAAAACTCTATAATAAAACTATAATTTATGATACTACGATATCTACGGCGTAGCTTGCTACGAAGCTTCGTAGAGGGTCTACGAAAATCAACTTACGAACCGTACAAAACTTTCTGTGAATAATTTTGTTTTATCACCAAGAAATTTAAGTAAGTAAGTAAATGCTTTATTGCAAAAATATAAAGAAACAGAGACAAATCACAAAAAGGACCTTAAATAAACGTAAGTTATTATCAAAATTTATTAACTACTAGCTGTTGCCCGCGGCTTCGCTCCCGTTTTATTTTCTTCTAAATTTCAATATTTTCTCACAGTCTAAACCTTCCCTGGGCTTCCACGAATATTTCAAGACTAAAATTAGACAAATCGGTTCAGCCGTTCTCGAGTTTTAGCGAGATTAACGAACAGCAATTCATTTTTATTTATACGAGTATAGATTGTAATTTCATTGATATAAAATATAGATAAAATAATAAATATCATGTTGTTAGATTAGAACTTCTCTCTTCTTCGGGTATGAAATCCTAACTACTTTCTGTCTTCTTTATCGAATCTGTTTTTTTTTTTAAGTTTGACGGAGCTACCGCTACCTTGACTCTTTTACTATCTGTGGTATTTGGTAATTGTTTATGGCTTTGTCCTCAACCGGTTTTTTATACACTTAAATGATGGATCACAAAAATAAAAATAATAAATGTATTACAGTTCTTATAGTATACTGTAACAAATAAGTAATCGAAGACATTAATTACTCGGTTCAACAACAGCACAAACAACAACGACAACGATTACAAATGATTTTGCGTCATCAAACCCTTTTTACGTTAATTTAAGGGGTGCGAGTCGGGTTACCTTCGCGTGTGGTCAAGAGCTGTTCGTTTTTGGATCCGTCCGAGGGGAAGAGCAGTACTTGGTCCGGTCCACCCTGGGCAAGGGTTAATGATTTCCTGGCAGATTCTGAGGGATATCATTATCCGTTGGCTAAGAGCCCGACAGGGGGGGGGGGGGGTCTTTTGACCGTGTTCTACCGTACAACGTTGCCGACATTTTTGTCACAAGATTTTTGAATACTGTATTTATTACTTTGACATTAGCGAAATCATAGCGAAATAGCAATAGCGAAAAAAAAAAGAAGTTAATTTAACAGGTCAGGTTAATTTGACAGGTGGTCTGGGAGCAAAGGAAAAACATAGAATGTACCGGTTGCTTTTCTACCCGCGCAGATGGTAAAAGCCCATCGAGGGAATGGGCGAAAATCATAAGAATCATGTTATAGGCGATGAGGCTAGCAACCCATCACTATTTTGATTCCATTTTCCATCTATACGCCCACAATCCTGCTAAATGTGGCCTGTAGGTACCTGTTACCTTAGGCTCTGTCTACCTCGTAAGGGATAAATACGTGAATTGTGTGTGTGTGTGTGTGTGTGTGTGTAATTTAACAGGAAACGAGGTGGACCCGAGGTAGTTTCATGTTTCCATGGTAAGTGCACTTGTCGGAGTGCATTTGCGGCGAGTGCGGCTCGTTATCGCCGCACGCTGCGTCCATTGTCTCGTGACTGGGGTAATTTTTTCGCCTCTCGTCCCTCAGTGTCTTAGAGCATTAACGTTACGGAGGCGTCATGCACTGCAGCTGTTTTGGGTAAGTTTAACGTATTCGCTGCCAGCTGCCAAACCCCAAACTTCAGGTGCCACTGATGTGCGTTCAAATACCTGTAAAATGGTGACAACGGCACTGGGCAAAAATCACAAAAACGCATGTCAGCGTCAGTGGTAATGAATGCACTATCAAACGAATCAAGAATTTTTATGTTTACTTTTACGGTTTTACCGTTAGAAATTAAATGTCTAAATGTCAGTGAAAATTAGAACACATAGAAAAATCCGAAAAGTAAAGCTATGGCCGGGAATCGAATCCGGGTTCTTTTCGGATTTTTCATTGTGTTCTAATTTTCACTGACATTTAGAAAGGTAATTAATGCGTTAAGAAGGGCGCCGTGTGTGTACACTTATACATGATTACAGAATACGCGTATGTGAGGCTGAGATAGAAAAACGAGACATTTACTTGCACTTTGGGAGCCTAAATGAACTTACATTGAATTAAAAGATCTAGGGGCGTGTAACTATTACTACATTTCTTTATACAAGTAATCATTTTCTTTATTTCCTATATGTATTTAATATATATTTATCTATACAGTACGTTTAGCAAACAAGTAGTACCCATGGCATGGTACAAGATTTGTACAGTTTTGAGCCATTAGTGTCGATCGTCCCATTTTTTTTCTCGGTTACGTTGCTATACATATAAACTTTGAAATTGTCAAACACAAATATGAACTTTACGAAATCACACTTGCACAAATAGATAATGTCCCCAGTAGACTTCTCCGGTTGGTTTGATACTATAAATTTACGGTTTTAGACGCAGTTTTTAATGCTTCCCTCTGCGTATTGTACGTGGATGACTTTGTTTTTATATTCCTTGCAGGTGGTTGTTTCAACTGGATTTTTAATGGCGTCTTTTGTTCTAGACTTCGAAATTATACGTTACTTCTGTTTTATTTGTATCAATCGTCATCATCATCTCCAACCTACATACTTACGTCCCACCATTGGGCAGAGGCTCCTCTCAGAATCAGAGTTCGTGGGAACAGGCCCAATGCGAATAAACTTTGCACACCTCACTGAATAGCTTCGCGGGTGCACGTTTCCTCAGACTTTTCTTCGCCGAAAAGCTCATGGCAAATTTCAGATGTCATTTAGCTCATAAATTCCGAAAACCTCAAAAGTGCGAGCCGGAATTCGAACTTACAACCATCTGCTTGAGAGACCATAGGTTAAACTACTGGGCTACCACGGCGTTTGCCCTTATTGATGTATAATATAAATATATATGTTGCTTTCTAACAAAACTACAATGACGCAGCTCTACTCAGTGGTCTGAAAAAAGTGCCAACATTCTCTGGCCATATTCTAAACTTAAAAAATTGACTTAAATTTAGTACCGTCTTGCTCTCACTAATAAAGTGTAATGAGAGAGTGAAAAGGACGTTATGATAATAATTTCGAATTTCGAACTCGGCCACCCTCTGGTACCTTATCAAAGAGCTTAGAATCTTCAAGAGGAGCTTTACTTCCCCACCATAAGGCTAACGACGTATTACCGGCCACTCTCCGACCTCAAAAAAGGCTTTACTCAATATTTTTATATTTTTATATCCCACCCGTACGTGCTGTGATTTTCCTAGAACAACAAAATATTTGTGAAGGGCAAATATTATACCGCAATATTCCCGAGGGTGTACTCTGAGAAACAATGAAGAAAGCCTAATGTGCCGCTACCCTCATATCGCACTTTCGAGCCCTACGTGACACCCCACCGATGGGATAAATAAGCGTTTAAGACTTTGCCTGTCACATTCTCTGACATAATTTAGCTACACTAGTCGCAAATTTACTGTTAAGTATAGTCTACCAAGATTTTTTTTACCACCTCAAGGTTGCAGATTTTTATAGCTTAATTTCATTATACTATATTCATTTACTACTAGTCAATGTGACTATCAAGTAGGGAATGCAATCCCGATCCCGCGGGATCCCGATCTCGCGAGATCTCGTGTAATTTTTCGGGATCAATCCCGGCGCATCATATGACGAGATCCCGTTCGAGATTGACGGGATTGGGCAGCAGTGGTCAGCGACGCTACACACGTCCACTCGGGGTGCAAGCGGTTGCACGTATATCCACGTCCACGAGCTTAGACAAATTAGAGTCTACCATAAAAAAAGAAATGGATTTATTTGAGTGTGGAGGAACAAGGGGACAATTTTTGCAGTTTGCATATAATTGCTTCGCCACGCTGTTGCCAACCAGTGTTGAGTCGGAGAGGGCATTCTCAGCAGCGGGGTACATTGCAACGGACATTAGATGCCGTTTAGCAGATGACACTATTAATACCCTTTGTATTTTAAGGAGTAATTTTCAAAATCACTTGTAGGTAACTACTTCCTAATTCCCTTGAAATATGCTTATTGTTTTGATTACCTAATTTACCTATGTTAATTTCCTTAAAATCTAATAATTATTTAGTTGGTAAGATTAAAGAACAAAGCTCTTTATTTTCTTTCGAGTAATATGTTATTGAGTTAACCTCACTATCACAAACAAGCAGTTATTAGCTTTTTCAGTCATCCGAATTTATCATTTTTTTTAAACTAGACGGGATCCCGAAAATTCCGGGATCCCGCGGGATTGATGTTTCTAATCCCGCGGGATCTCGAATTTGCAATCTTTAGTCGGGATTGCATTCCCTACTATCAAGCTTACTGTTCTTTGTTTTGTTGTGGCACCCGTTGTAAAAAATGGTAGCACTGACTTGGTTGATTTTACATTAATTGTTTAAAAATGTACATTAAAAAAATACAAGTTGAACAAACTGGAAGTATACAAAACAATTGACAGTTCTTTATTAATAATAATAATAACAATAATTTATATCAGGCTGAGTCCATTAAATGGTTAGTGGTACATTAAATCTTATAAAACTAAGAGGTTAGTAGTAAATTGACAAAACAACCAAATAAAAATATTGGAATATTTTGTACACATTCCAGAATACCCAAATTAAATGGATAAAAATTTCGTATGAAATTCGAATAGCAAGTCTAACAATATTTTCTAACGGATGTTTATCTATGAATGGAAGCGGGATGAAATGGAAGCGATTTAAAATGCGTAAAATTAAAAACGCTCTTCTTTTTGTTATGAAAATAATGCGATCCACAACAATAAACAGATTCATAACTCATACTGTGATGAGAAAATGAGATCCCATTCGAAAATTGAAACACGGAGGATGAAGCCAAGTTGCGGGAAAGATTAAATTTTCCATTAATTATAATTAAATTAATCGTTGTCATAAAATTGAGTTCTTCTAAGTACCTACCAAAATAAATGGAGAAATAAATACCTAAGTCCTAATAATAAGTTATCGCACTTGCGGTCCAAAGGGGTAATGCCGCCAGCGTCATGGGGACCCTGCCGCAGCCAGAAGTATTAGACGGGGTTTTCTTTTTATAACTTTTCTTATTTGTAAATATAGGTTTTTTATAGTTATTTTTAGCATAGATATGTGGTTTTTAGGATTAGTGTTTATATAATATATTGTCGACTTAAAAAGTAATAATTATAGTAATTAAATTAGTTAATACTAATTTAATTTAAATTTCAATGGTCTTCGCAGTGTTTTTATGAGCCTGAAATAAATGCTAAAGTTATTAGTCCGTTTTAGTAATTTTATTAGTCTTAACTTCGCGCAATGTAGTAAGCGATCTAGACGCACGGGAGCCTGTCAGTCAAGGTCAAAGTAAAAGGAGCTGGCGACGCTGCCGTGTGCATATTTTGATAAACATTAGTAGGCGCATTTGTCCCTTAGTATGTCAACTACAATCACATTTATACATTAATCATATTTTGATTCATGCACAAGGTTATAGCGTAGTAATTTCTAACAGTAGAGGTTCTTTGTCTGGACCCTTACTTTCTACAACTGACCGAGTCCCGGCGCGTATTGAAGGTGTTAATGCATCGCGTAATTGCCCCGTGTAGACTGTCAAGTTACCTCACTGTTTGTTTTTATTAGGATATGATATAACATAATGTCTTTCCAGACTCAATTAGATAGAAAGACTATTATGTGACCAAATCGAATTTTCAATCAGCTGATATCTATTTTTGTTTTAAAGAAGTTACGAAAACATAGAAGCTAAGTATCTGATTCGGTTCATAAGCAAGTATTCACTACAAATTCTGACAAAGAACTTGCCCGGCCGCTGCCGGGCGCAGCCCGATAAAAATCGAAATACATTGGGGAAACGATTTCCTCGCCACCATTATTCCTTTGTTAGACGTAGGGGCTCCACTGGCGCGGAACGTCCTAACCTAACCCACCGATTATTTGAAACCTTTCATTCGAGAAACAATTTGAATGTTACGAATTGGAAGAGGAAAGTAATGAGAACGAGAAATCGTAAGGTAAGTAACTGCTACGTATCGTATTATGGAGTTGTGAGAATTATTAATATAAGGTGTCTTAGAATTGTTCTGGGATATTTTAGCAGGTTGGGTTAGTTTTATTGAACATTACAGTAAAGTTTTTCATGGTAATGCAATAAGTTAATCAACTTTTTGACGTGCTACACATAGAACGTCGACAAACATTTTTCAATAAGAACTAAGAATACCTTACCTGCGTGATGTAGCGGTATATCACGCATTACGGAATGATGAGGATCCGGGATTTCCGGCCATAGCTTTACTTTTTGGTTTTTCTATGTGCTCTAATTTTCAGTGTCATTTAGAAATATAGAACTAAGAATAACAAGTATGCGTAAAATTTTAAATGTTGGAGCTCACAAACATTAAATAAAAACGAATTTAAATTAACAAAATTAATTACACTGCGTCTATGTACCTTGTCAGAATTCGTGTTTCGAATATTCTCGGATTGCGATAAGTTTCACAGGTAAAAGTACAATTGAGAAAATACACACCCCCGATCCCCGAGACACATTAAGAAAATAGATGCATCGCAATTAATTTTACATTTACACAAGTGTCGCGTCTTGCTCCAAAGTATCCTGTGGGAGAGAGGTGGCGGTAACTGTCTCGACAAGCCGCATAGTATAGGGCTGGCCTTTAAGTCAATGAAAGAAACTTGGGAGCTGTACAGCAAACAGGCCGTGGCAGCGCGGTCACTCAGAGTGCCGACAGCTTAGGCGCCTTGAACGTGCTGAGAACTCAACTACTAAGAAATTACAATAAACACAGTAATACACACACATAAGAGCATATTTAAAACAGCTGAGGAATAACAATTTAACAGTGCCTATTTATATTTATATTCCTTCAAATACGTCTTGTATTTAAGCAATTTTATTATGTCATCATTTTGCTTATGCTTGATTTTACCTAAACCTTTAACACAATGGGTTTCTCGTCATCTTTACCAAATCATCTGTCCATCTTACGAGAAGCCTACTAACTTTAAGGCCTATCACTTTTCTTCCGGTACACCGCGTAACTCCACAACTTTATAATTCCAATAGCCATCAGTTCTACGAATAATGTGCCACATTCACTTGATGTATATAATTTTTGGTATTCCAAATCAGAGAACTCTGAGCATTGAAAAATATCAGAACACTAGCTCATGACTACCTATCAGGCACATGCCGTCAGTATTCAGTATTGCATACCAACGACATTCATTAGAAGTTCGTAATTCATCAGATAGTACAGCGTTTCTAAATCCCTAGGAAATCAAGCACAATATTTAAGGACCTCTTAATAAAAATAAATCGAAGCGTAGCGATTACGAGAATTTTGGTTGCATTTATTTATTATTCTCGAATGGAACAGAGATGACACTGCGGACTCCCGTACATACACTCACAGACCCCAGTTTAAGAAACACTGAGATAGTAAAGTTTTGAGTTTTGAGGGACTAGCTTTTCTGACAGAATCTAAATTATCCTTCTAACTACAGTGAGCAGGCTGGATTGCAGACAAATAGCTGAATCTTAAGCCGCTCCACTTTCAACAAAGATATTTCTACTGTTACCCGTCTAAACCTCGTATCTTACCGAATCGTGCTCTTCCAGAACCGACACTGTACAGTCTGGCGCAGAGTTGTCACTACAATTGCATAAGTGTGGAAAATAGGGGGTTGGGAAGGGGGTTTTGGTTTTAGCGCCGCAGCTTCTGGCGCGTGAAGCCCCCCGTAATGAGCGAGTTTGGAGTTCTGTTTAAGCCTACTTAGCAGCGGTTGGCCGCGCAAACGTGTGGCCTTTGAGAAGTTATGACAAATATGAGCCTAAGACTATAATCCTCCGGAGCAATGCGAAACAGATTACCAGTTTTAGCTCTTTATTAAAAGTACGCAACATTTTGTCGCATTGGCGAAATTTTTCATTGTTTTTCCTTTCAAATGAAAGAAATAAATTTTATGACGCCAATTGAATACAAAGCGCCGGATTTTTCACGTGTCAATAAGTCCGACAGTTTCGATTTTATTTGATTTTTCTTAGCAGTAGTTGTGATGTTTCTAAAACCCATTAGGTACTCCCTCTTTCAGGGGTGACTTCTAATAATCATGATCTCTAGCCAACAAACGTCCCGCTGGTGGGCACGAGCCTCGTATTAGAAATATTTAACACCAAATGAGTAAACAGGTAACCTATCTTTCGAAAAAAATGGGAAAACATAATTTTAGCTTATAGTTGACATTACATACATTCCAAGCCCTCTGAATAAGAAGGCAAACCGATAAATGATCATACGAGTAAATCTTTTCTGTATAGGCTGACGTCCCCAGAACATATATAACAAAATCTACTTAAAAATGAAAAAAAAATAGTACTGACTCTCGTTTAATGTAATGTTTTCATCATATAAAGTCAGCAGAAACATGCAGGGAATTAGAAGGGTTCGGTCGTATTGACTCGCTAAATCCAGATTACTGCCTTTCACGATAAGTATGTCGCCCGCCTTTGTAGGCTGAGACGATGGGCCCGTATTAATAACAAATATTCGAAGATAAATGATTTACTTCCATGCTGGTCTGGGAGCAAAGGAAAAACATAGAATGTACTCGTTGCCTCTCATCCCGCGCAGATGGTAAAAGCCCATCGAGGGAATGGGCGTGTCTTAGGAATCATGTTATAGGCGATGCGGCTAGCAACCCATCACTATTTTGATTCCCTTTTCCACCTATATGCCTACAATCATGCTAAACGTGGCCAATAGGTCTTGTTACCTCAGGCTCTGTCTACCCCGTAAGGGATATAGACGTGATTTGTGTGTGTGTGTGTGTGTGTAAATGATTTAAGAAGCATTAAGGTTTGAAATGGTATATTAAATCCATATTACTGACGATAGGTTGATCGAGGTATCCAGATTTTCACAAAGTTACAAATTTGCTAGAAGAAAAAAAAGTTGCTATCTTTAGCCAAGGAGAGTGTCAAAGTATTAGATAAAGACAAAGGAATGTTACGAACAAGGAGGATTGAGACGTGAAATTATGACAGGGTAGTCTTTGTGAAGAAGTACTCATTGAGCATAATTTTAACAGCGCTGTGTGTGTACAAATTGAGCATAACAGCATTACCAAACATTTCTAACTTGGCTATGCAATCATTGTGGTTTAAAGGAAATTGTATCGTAATAAGATTGGTACAAAACGACTTTGCTTCTGCTGTTATGAAACTATTATATTGGTTCCAGCAGAAGCAGTAAAATCGCGAAGCAAGCTAAACGGTAGCAATATAGAAATTTAAACGACACAGGTCACGACTCTTGCAAATTTTTCAAAACAAGCTTTTGCCGGTTCACGAAAAACGGCTTTGTGTTTGGCAATTGTTCGGGTCCAGAGGGAGCATTTTTTCCGGCACTATTTTCTATTGGTATCTTGTGTTGGGGTGACTTTAAAAGTACTTTGACGACGAATCCACTCATTTCTATTCGCGTTTTTGTTGCTCTCAGTCAATGTTAGCATGCTAAAATCCTAAAGTTTAAAACCATCAAAGTAGCCTATTTGAAAATATCAAATGCCTACCAATTATGATTCGACAGAAAATAAATGCACTCTAACAGAATCACAGACAGACAGATGGCTTTAGGAATAAGATCTACTTTGCAGCTTTTTAGCACAGAACCCTAAATAAGGATATAGCCACTCAATCAATAAAAGCTTCAAAGTACTCCACTTAGCAAACAAGCAGTAGTACTTCTCTCAATTAAACAGTGGAAGTCAAACGCGGTCACCATAATCCTTTGTGGATGAAATGCGTTTTTATTCATTATTTACTTTCCTGACCCTTGCGTTGTTTATTTACTGACCAGGGACTTGGCTTAATTACACAATGACGCGTGGTCCCATCGGATGCTTAAATATTTGGACACATTTGTAAGACATATTAATTCTACGGCATTTAGCTTTTAAGGTCCATGCCGAAGGACAAGCTTGGAATATACGCAAGAAAAAGATCGGTGAATTTTGAAAACCAGCGTTTATTTCATTTTATGTTGCGGCTAGCTGATTAAAAGCGCTGTCTAGAGCTAATTAAAGTGGTATTGAATCTTGAAGGAGTATTTTATGAACAGGGTGTTTTTTCGGAACATAAGTAATGTATTAAGTCTTCTGCTACCTACATGTATCTGGCATACCTACTAGGAGGTCCCTAACCTTCTCATTGTGTACTCCTGAATGTTAAATAAATATATTTTCTTTTTTTTCTTTTTTTTTTCATTTTACTAACCATGTGATAATTAAGGTTTTAATTGCAAAGAGCATGTGATTTGATAAACAGTTATTAAATATGTAATATTGTTTGAAGTACAATCCTATGATTTGCTTTAATAGTAAACATCATGTACTTGCCTACATTTTGATTCAATACGAAAATTTGTAGAGAGAAAAAACATCGAGATCAGTTTTGTTTTTTTATTTAGTAGCTACTAAATTGGTCAAAGACTGATTGACTGGACACAAAGAACGGTGTTGTTAATTAATTGCTGGACGTCATTGAAAACTTACGTTTGTTTTAATGACAATAAGAATGCAGGGGCGTCACTTGAAGATTAAACCCGCAGGAGGGATTGCAATCAATCAACGGAAACCCCTGACTGAAACTGAAATGAGTAATGTTCAATCAAATATTCAGTTTCAACGTTCAATCTGATATCGATAAAAGTTCAATATTGTAATGCGAACATCATGTTTAGATCATGCTGAACCCGGGTCGAGGTGCCTCGGGAAAGGTAAAAGGCAAAGGGCAGTGACCTGCGCTTCGTGCAAGAAATACAATTGAAAATTTGACGCACAGAAAATTGAAGGTTGTCAATAATAAAAAGCATTGGATTTTGACTTCGACCGTCTGCAACGTGTGTACGTTTAGTGTCTTCTTAAGTGCTATTGCTACAAAGTTTGTTAAAATTGTTTTAGAATATTTCAGAAGGTGGGTGAGTCTGAGTGAATAGCCACGTAAATGTTTTTCAGGATTTTTTTAAATCATAGTTGTCAAATGTTTCCATAGATTGATCGTTGTATACAAAGTAAACCGGGTCAAGGGAGGGACTAAATTTCTAATCAAAAATTTTAATGGTAAATCTATGTAGGGGTGTTGTAGGTGACGCGCCTATTTAGGCAGCCACGTGTTACAACCTTTTTATAAAATTATCCTATTTTGGCACTGACCGCAAATAAACTTAATTGCACGCAGCGCTAAAAGAAAGAAAAACAAAAGAAAGTAGTCGTGCCATTGCTCTTGTAAGCCCTGCATGTTGATTTTCAGTATAATTTAAATTGTTTTATTTTATTATTTTCTACAGTCTACAGGTGTTCAGTCGAAATAACACAACCATCTGCTGAAACAATCCGGAAAAAATCTGAGAGAACTTGTATTTAGAATTTTTAGAATTTTACTTAGTAGCCAAAAAGCTACACATATTCACACATGTTTAATATATGAGATGTCATCACAATCTTAACCCGATACTACCACAGTTCATACAAATAATGGGAAATACTTATTACTTTCTTCAAAATCCGATCCTAAGTTCACCGTTCTGCGACAAAGTAAGGAAGATTTCGTTGGTTTAATAAAATTTTACCGTTTGTTGAAAGTCAATTAAAATCGGCTTTGGAACTTGGCCGTCAAACTTTTTTCATAAAGATTTATTTGATTTAATCTCATCTTTGTTGGACTGTACCGGATTATTGAATACCATTTTGTGAAGAATAGGTCTGGTGTTTAAGCTCTTGCTACACTAACATGATAAAGGGATATACTTTGTTCTTTATATATCTAATTTCTGGTTCTATTAATCTTAATAAAAACTATAGGAAGCTACACTAAATAATTTGAGTAGCATAGGCTATAGGCGTTACCGGTAGCCCAGAGAAGAAAAAAATTTCCACGACATAGACACACACACGACATAGATCTTAGAACATTCATTCACTTTTTAACGAAGGAAACCCTGCTATTCGTGACCGACAGCGCACGACCTCGTTTGGTTGCTGTGTTTTACTTTGTATTGTAACTGTGCTGTATTTTTTGCCATCACTTAATAAACATTGTAACGGGCCGCTGAGACCCTATACAAAGGAGTAACTATTTGCCCCTTGCAAATACAGAGTGTAATAAAAGTGGCTATCAAATACTCGGACGTAAATCTTGCGGGAATGCAATAAACTTGCCCGCGGCCCGTAGTAAAAGTGCGGCTACTCATTAATTTTAGGCTGAAATGTAAGGTGGTTCCAAGTTTCGGTGCTAATAGAGACCATTAAAATTAGCCAACATTTTAAGAAGGTAAGTTTGTACTTTTTATCGGAAGCTAGGAACGTTGTGTGTTATTCCACGAGGTAGAGTAAGGTAACAAGAACTTGCTGTAGATAGGTACCAAAAAGATATAAATAATTGATTCGAATACAAAAAAACTCACAATGGTGTTATAATGCACTGTCAAATTCATAAATCTTCATTAGACCTGCGTTGTGTTAAAAAGACCTAACCTAATGACCAGCCCGACAAAAACGTGCCCGGTCTTTTACAATTTAAAACAGTGAAAATGAAAAATATTTTTGTTATTTTGTTACATGAAAGGGCTACGCTGAAGGTTTGGAAAACGCTGACGCGGTGTGATACGCCGCCGGATGGCGCCTATTCTGAGAGTGTCGCGCGGACTGTAGTAAGACCCTTTTTAAACGACTTCAAGAAACAAAGAGGTTCTCAATGAAAAGGTTTTTGGGATGCATGTTCGGGGATGTCTACGCCGGCATTGAAGTATTTTTTTTAATTTTGCAAACAAAATATGAAAATCTGCTTCGTAAGAGAAACCGGACAAGTAAAGGCGTATTAAGTACGATATATATAAAACGAGTATTAAGTAGATGTGCCTGTAACTTCGTCTGCGTTTCGTGGGAATGATTTACTTTCCCGGAGCAAAAAGTATCCTATGAGAATCAGGAATAGTGTAGTTCTATTATAGAGACTGAAATTTTACCTCTACTAAATATTTAGGTAAGTAACATAGACGTTCTAGTGAATATAATCACGGCTGCTGACAAACACGCAATTTCTAAGAGGTTGGTCGATACATTGCCAAGCTATTTAGAAAACGAAAATGAAATCATGGCCATAATTTCCACGCCTGTCTTCCGTCGCGTCAGATATCAATGATGCCATCTCTGTTTTGTAATAATAAATAAACGTCACCATAGATATCTGACACTTAAGTTACATAACTGGTGAAACAGGTCGTGAAACACGGTTTTTCTATAAAATACCCTTAGTGATTCCATCCGAATACTGGTTCCCTCCCACACTGACGGGCTTTTAGCGGATGTCAAAACAACGCCGCTCACCTCACACTCGCGTTACCCGGACGGCTACCCCGATGACTGTTTGTGTCCATACGTGTGTTGCTTTAGCCAGCGGCAACATTGCTTTGAAGATACGTTTATGACCATTATAATCGTGTGTTAGCTAGTATGGATGACAAAGAGGCTTTTTGGAGTGGTGGGTGTCATGTGTTATGTTTCATCAGCTTGTTTAAGAAAGGCTCTGCTACGCTATGTTGTTCTTTCTATGTGCACAAAATTTCTGTTATTAAATGGCTTATTTTTGTGTCGTGTATTTTTTTACTTAAATTTAATTTGTCAATATAATTTATTACAGTTAGAAACGCAAGCGGAAGACAAAGCTTCGATTTGATTAAACTTATAAGTATTTTTTAAGAAATAATTATTTTACCATTTAATTCAGTTCCATAACTTTACTAAAAGTTCCATAACTTAACTAAAAGTTTATGGATTATGTAGTATATTTTATCTGTGTATCGTTTCGTGAGTCACAGACGGTTCTGGCTGAAAATCAGTGCTGCAGGTGTCTAACACCTCAGCGTAATGCTGAGCCAGCGACCTCTTCACTTTTGCGAAGACACACAATGCTGATGATCTATTTTCATATCTGTGTTTTTTTCTATAAAATTGTGTATATTCTCTTATATTTGTGTGTCTTGCAAAAAGGAATAAATGTCTTCTTTCTTTTTTTCTTCTCTCTTTCTATAACGTTCTTCCCACAGATGGTTTGAGATCATACAAAATTATTCGAATCACACCATCTTTAAAATACAGGTTCTGTTGAAGACTGCGTGCAAAATAGATACTTATGTCAATGCCAAGGAACTGACTGTATATAAGTTTGTTATTTGATCTTATAACACCCTATGTGTCCAAATCTGACAGTCAGATGTATTAAATCTCCAACGTTTCACACTAAGCCATTAAGCTCCTACACGACACGAAATACATTTTCAATTCTTAAAACTATTTTTGCGCAGTGGCAATGCCCGGACATTCCACTCATACTATTTATTATAAATGTCTGTCTGTCTGTTACCACTTTGCGCACCGATTTAGTTGCAATTTGGTTTAGATGTGGTTTCAGTCCCGGGGAAATTCCAAAAGAATTAACAATGTGTTGCCATTAAAATTAAATAGTTTTACACCAGTAAACTTTCACTTTTCTAAATGATGTACCGTAAACCGGGGTGACTTTGATTTACGAGGTGACTTTAAGTAGTTATAATGGCGAAACCATTTTTTTTTGCGTTTACTGCTTCCAATCGATATCTTCATCGATCGCGTCTACATGCCAAACATTCACCGCATATGGACAATATCGATTTTACAGCAATTTTAAAACGATTAAGGTAGCCCAAAATCATCAAAGTCACCCCGGTTAAGGGTCCGTCCATTTTTAAGAATTTGTAATTGTAAGCGAGACTTGGGTATGGCAAAAGAAGCATGAGAGTAGAATAAATGCAGTAGAAATGAGAGCCTTAAGAAGTATGGAAGGTGTATCACTGACAGATAGAATAAGGAATAGTGTGATAAGGGAACGTGGTGGTGTGAAAGAGGATATAGTGACTAGGATAGAAAAAAGTATGCTTAGTTGGTTTGGTCACGTAGAGCGGATGGATGAAAGTAGACTAACTAAACAGATCTATATGGGGAGTGTGAATGGTAACGTTGGGAGGGGAAGGCCTAGACGGACGTTTCGAGACCAAATAAGAGACGTTTTGGAAAAAGGTCAGACCGACGAGCATGTATGAAGAGATTAATGAATGTGGATGAAGCGAAAGAAGTATGTCAGGATCGTAGCAAGTGGAACAAAGTAGTCTCTGTCTACCCCTGTGGGAAAGAGGCGTGACGGTATGTATGTATGTAAACATAAAATTAAATTCTACTGCCAGAGAAAACAATCTTATTTAAATATTACTTGCCCAATTGATATTTTATTGGAGCACTTTTAAAGAAGAAAAGTTCATTGTAAAATGGCAATGTGTCAGGTTAATTAGTAAATTTAGATAGCTTACATCTGGAACGTCACAAGACAATGACATTTGGGAGATTGACGTTCGGCCATCTTTGTAAACATTTTTGGAATTGGATTACCGCGAGTATACAAAGTGAGTTTGTCTAGCTCTCTGGCGGTGGTCGAATAAATTCCGACGTTGCATTGTATATGAGGCCTGTGCTCAATCACTGCCAGCTTTGTTTTTATTCAGGAAAGGGGAGCCGTGTATCGCCTTATCTGATGTATTACTGCGGAATACGCAATCATGTTTATACCGTTAGCTGATGCTGATGCGGTTGAAATAGTACATTAATTTCAGAGGGAGGTGAAATAAAGAAAGGCGAGGGTGATAGACATGCGAGCATTCTTTATCACCGCCCTAGGTGTGTACGTCTTCCGGAGAGGAAGTGGAAATTTAGCGGAATATTTAGAAAGTTAGCGGAGTTATTTAGAGTTAGTGGACAGTAAATTGCTACTTACGGCCCGGAGCGACGTAAAAGAACAAAATAATGCTGTAAGTTTTTATTTGATAGAGAACTAACGAGCATGCCCGTAAAGTGTGAAAGTGTGCGCTATGTGCGAAAGTATTTAACATATATTATATATAGTTGGTTCCTTTCATGTTCATGTGCACGATGTCAAAAAATTAAAAACAAACTGACGAACACTTTAAACACATCTTCCAACTCGATTTTTAACACGCTTCCAATGGTCTGCTTGACTTAAACTTTGGCATGTGAAATCCGATGACAATACAATAATAAAGTACCGTAAAGTACCAAAAACACTGTTTTTCACAAAAAAATTTTTTATTGGCCTACTTAGTGTAAAGTTTAACCCATATCATTCATTAAGATTCCAGAGCGTACACCTTAAAAGAAAAGTTAAATGAGGTATCGGTGAAAACCTGCCGAAAAGGACCGGTTGTATGTATGAGTAATGTGTAAGAATAGACAAATTGAAGTTCCATATAAAAAAATACGTAATTCCATATTAGATTTGTACAATACAATACAATACAATAACTCTTTATTGAACACCACATATAACAACCAAAACAGAAAAAAGGTATACAGAATATTACAAGGTAACAATAGGCGGCCTTATCGCTACAGAGCGATCTCTACCAGGCAACCATAATGGACTGGAGAACAGAACAGATCTGAGCAGGTGGTGCAATTTAGAATATATATTAATATACTAAGTACTGAAATACGTAATATATTATACATGAAACACACATTTACAATAAATGGAGAAATAAATAGACACAATACACACATACCTAAAGAAAAAAAAGCCAGCTACAAGATTCATGCACAAGATGACAGATAGTGCTCCTACATTACATACAACAGGTCCTTTACGTAAGTTTTTACCTATACCCACCTATGTAAGCTAAGTACCCAGATTTTCGGTGGTAGTTGGCGGAATCAATCGATACCACGCAAATTTTGTTCTCATTGTGACATTAAACCGAAACCTCTTTAAAGCAGGTCCTTCAATGAATTGTTCGCAGGATGAAACCCTAGAGTTCGTCGCCCCTTAAATTAAAAAAAAACATCACAAAGAAGCACAAAGGTATACCTCGCGGTCAAAAAATTCAAGGTGTTGTGAAAGGAGCTTATTTAACAAGAAGAGTTGAGCTTTTTTAACATTCTTGTTGTAATGAAATTCTTAACATTTTCCACTCTATTCCGCGGTTCGTCTATCTCTGCTGTAAAATGTTAATAATGTAAAACATTTTTTAATGTTTTGGCTTTTTATTAGACTGGTGCAGTACTGACTTACATCTTTTGTTTTTGTTTTTTTTTAATCCTATTGCCGGCATGGAACTGATTTAAAATTCCTTGTCAAAATTTGACATTTTAGTATTTACTGACTACTTTTTGTTGACTATATCGTATCGTATGCTCGGAGGTCGCATGCGGCGACAGAAAAACAGTGTTTATATGCCAAGAGAGCAAATCTGTGAAGCATTGTGTTGAGTTACCTCTTTTACAGTTTGTTACATCATTCACTATGTGAAAATTGAGGAGCCTTTTATGCTGTAAACTTATTGTATAAATATATTTTTTTAAATATTTTGTGACTGAGAGTAACAAACGCATTACCCTCTCATTGAAAAGGACTCAAAGAATGCCCACAAAGTTTTTTAAAAACCACAGGCAAAGCTATTGTAATAACGTTGTACCCTTTATGCACAAAGGAGCAGTTCATTCCCGGTGTAATACCACTCATACATAATTCAAGGGTAAGATATACCGGGAAGATACTGACCGAGTTAGCTTTGCTGTATTTATAAAGCGCAAAAGTCCATAATTATGTTTGAAGTATGTTCACATGTTTGAATGGTATTTGCAACACCAACTGTTGCAAAGGAATTGGCGGTGGAACGAATTAATCTTAAAAAAACAATGAAAACTACGGACAATGTTAACTCATTTGCAAAATGTGAAGCTTTAATGGACTTTTTTTGTTTTAACGAACTTATAAAAAAAGGCAGCGAGTTTTGCGAGTTTTGTGTAATAATCGGCCAAAAGTGAATGTTGAATACTAACCCCATAATACCGCATATTATGTACGGAACCCCACACACGCAGCCAGACACGCACTTGGGCGATTTTTACTTCTGTTATCAATATTTAATAAACTTAAATTAAACGTAAATAGAGAACCGTTTTCATATGAATCGTTAATTATTAACAAATGAAGTGTACATTATATTCGTCGTCTAGCAACAATTCGTTGGTAACTGTTGCTTATTTTTAAAGACGACCACTATAGTTGTGCATGTGTGGGATAAATTGTTATTTACGTTTCAACCGTAGGTACTAAAATTTACGATCGAGAGGTGTTTCTAGGTTAAGAACGCTCTACATCACGAAATTCTTTCTAGGATAAAACTTTTCTATATTCTAACGCAGCAAAATTTAGGTTATAAAACTTAGAAAGGAGACAGGACTTATAAAAATGTAAAGTAGTCATGGAACTTTTTCACATTGTATCATAGAGGAACTAAATAACCTTGAATTTATTATTTGAACATCTCTAATGTAATGTTTAAAACCATAGCCTTCACCAGAAAAAATAAATAAATAAACATAATTTAACGTAAACGTAACCTATTTTACACTGGTGACGTTCACCTGCTTTTAAATACGGTATTAATTAACAATAATAATAATAATAGTACTTATTTTTAAACGTATTACCTTAAGTATAAAACATACACTTGACAAAAAATGGGACTAGACTGAGCTTATGTCATGACACGAAGTGCCACGACGCTGATTTTCAGTGGGCCCACAAAAAACAACTGTACCTAATCGGTTCTACTCTTGTCTATGTTTTTTTTTCAGATTTTCAGTGGATGGTGTAACCGTGATATGTAGTTTTACCTAACAAGTAGGTCAACGACAGGTATTAGAGCAGTGCCTAGATAGCCACGTAAACCCTTCATTTCCCTGCGGCGCTACCGGTTTTCGATCGAACGAGTGTTTAACCGATACCGGTTTACCGGTTCAGCGGAGTTATGCATAAAAGATTCGCATTCGCATACATAGAGACAAGGTTGCTACATATTTAAGTGAGGGGAAAATGTTGAGTTATAAATTACTAATCCCTTTATTCATAAACGCTCTGTAGGCTTCTGCTAAGTTAGCAATCGTTTCTCTTTATCTATGAAAGGTAAATATCAAAGTGACAGATAAGGACAAACGATTGCTAAGTTAGCAGAAGCCTACAGGCCGTTTATGAATAAGGGGTATGTTGTATTGCCTGTATTTGTTTCAGTAAGATTTGGTTCAAAACTGGAGGGTAGGACCTTATGCAGGGTCTATTCAGATTGCTACCGTCATGCCGCTAAACAGCAGAGCTTGCTCTGTTGTGTTCCGGTGCGGGGAGACAGCCGGGGACATTTCACAGGCACAAGAGGCATTTCTTATTAGAGATTAGCAACGCATAGGCGCTTCGTTAAAGGGTCTGGTGTTGCGAGTGTCTATGAGCCAGCGGTGATTACATATCATCAGGTGGTCCTGCTTGTTTGCCTCTCTAGTTTAATAAAAAACAAATGTAAATATTATCTGCGATAATTGTGTTAGTTTTGCGTAGGCAACAAATAACCATTTTGTTTTCGTTTTAATGTGTTACCTGAGGAGTTCAAGAGACTATTAAAGTGTCAAATGTTATAAATACTTACTTGTTGAGTTAATATTGTAAACAACTAGCTTCTGCCCTCGACTTCGTCTGCGTAGAATTAGACATAAGAACTGATTGATGTTAATAGTATATCCAGCAATAATTATTAACGTCGCGACTCTAGGCAACTACGACCTTACATGTTTATCGCTATCCCGCGGGAACTACGGGGGGATAAAAGTAGCCTATGTTTTAATCTAGGGTACCAGCTATCTCCGTTCTAAATTTGATTTTAATCCGTCGAGCCGTTTGCGCGTGAAGAAGTAACGAACATACACACACACACTCGCAAACTTTCGCCTTTTTAATATTAGTGTGATGTTTCTTGTATTGACAATTACCTAAATATGTCTTGCGCGTTTTACTGTAGTTTAACCTAGAGCAAACAAAACATATGGAAATACAACCCTTTTGCGGAAAACATTGGTGGCGATATCGCTATCCTTAGCAAACATATAACGAATGACAAAGAGGGTGTGAGAGTCTACGATAGACAATGTTTTGTTTCATCCAACATTATTTTGGGCATAATATGTACAAGTCATGAGAATAAACATCAAAGTGAATGCTATACGTAACTAAACTTACCTACTTCGATTATTTGAGACGAAAATAAAAGAAAACATGTGTTGTATTGCTTTAACTTTACGGCTTAATGATAACTGTGAATATTTTAAATAGCACATTTGGGTGAGGACCAAAAAGTTACACACCGTTAAAGTAGCATTAAATTTTTTACTAACTTTTTCCATTGTGACACGAAAGTTATCCATACAAATGTATGACTAATTTTCGTGTCACAATAGAAAAAGTTACATTTTTTTTAACGGTGTGTAACTTTTTGGTCCTCACCCATCGTAACATTTCCTAGCTTTATGCAAAAACGTTTTAAAAATTATAATTCTTCCAAGTCGCTGTATCTTTGACAGAGTGGTCGTAGTCGTCATAGAGGATCTGAACCTTTTTGACTTTCTCCAAGAAAACAGTGTACTTAGTGGCTTCGCCTTGCATTCCACGCCTCGGTACTGGAGTTCGGAGTTTGTAGTTGGTAATAGAGAGCGCTAGCCACCCTAACGTCAAATATATACGAGCACTTCCCGATAAAAACTTTTCAATACATACATAAATCATACATAAATCACATCTTTATCCCTCACGGGGTAGACAGAGCCAAAGGTAACAAGAAGTAAAGGCCACATTTAGCATGATTGTGGGCGTATAGGTGGAAAGGAGAATCAATATAGTGATGGGTTGCTAGCCGCATATAACATAAAATAAGATTTTCACCCATTCCCTCGATGGGCATTTACCATCTGCGCGGGAAGAGAAGCAACTAGTATATTCTATGATTTTTCTTTACTCCCACACTAGGTTGGAAGATTTCAAAACTTTTCAAGTTACCCACTCATTCTAAATCTTTTTGCATATTTTAACTTCGTACACATTGGGGCCAGTGTCACCGTTCTTTAATCGTCCCTTAACCGGTAATTAATCATGGCAAATTCGTTAAGCTTCACACGACATCCTTATCGGGCCCCCGCAGTCCGATCGGTGACTAAGCCAGGCTTCAACATTTCAACATTAAGGATCGACCACACTAAAGCAAAGATGCACACTGCGTCAAATACTGCAGTTTGACGACCGGATAGCTTAGTGGTTAGTGGCCTTGGTTATTAAGCTAGAGATCCCGTGTTCGGACCCCGGTAGGGGCAGGCATTTGTATGATAATTTAAATACGAACGTCTGTGCCCGAGTCGTGGATATTGTATGTATTTATCTACATTATATAAGTATGGTAATCTGTTGCCTAGTACCCATACTACAAGCTTTGCTTAGTTTGGGACTAGGTCAATTGGTGTAATATTTATTATTTATTTATTTATTTATTTATTTATTAATGAATATATCATTTTATTTCAGTCGACCAGTGTGTGATAAAGGATTAAATTAGTATCGCTACTGTCAGTAAAAAGGCGGAATAAAAAGACGAAAGAAACCATTAAATACCCATTACTTGAAGCTTTACATTAGAAGGTTAAAGCGGCATTCGTAGTAAGTTTTGCTATTTATTAAAAAATGTGACGCAATAGACTTGCCACTGCGTTAATGTATCGTCAAAATATTTTAACCTTCAGTGTGGTCTGCCCCTAATACAATCTTCTGCATTTCAGCATTATTAGGTCTTATCACTAACGCCCGGTTAAGACGTGGTATTAGCATTTCACTCGAGTTTTCTTTTGACAGGTTCAACCCTCTTTAAAGTTCGGTTAATAATGTGCAGGTGGGCTTTAGATTTGGGGTTATTTTCGGAACTGATAAGAGGATCAATCTTTTACATCACATTTTGGGCTTAACGGCTTTTGGACTTTGAAATTTTGTGAAATAAACTTCTGGCGTCGTGACATCGGAGTAAGATGGTGAGAAGATCTTGACGCCTTTTATAAAGACGAAGAAGAGGTAAAACAGGCATTTATACAGAAATAGAATACTCCAAGCCGTTTTATATCTGTAGTAAAATATTTGATAAATAAAATGAATAGCACTTCTATTTAAGGATTCTATTTCGCGCATCGACCTCAATTCTATCGTTTTATTTTTGTTCTCTGTTTGTTCCGATGTTAATAAAAGCCTCGTAGGTCTGATGAAAATACTATTCGTTCATCAATAGTTCATCTTCGACTCACCGGGATTAAAGTAACCTATTTTATTGGAACAAAGTAGTCTTTGCCTACCCCTATGGGAAAGAGACGTGACTGTATGTATGTATATATTATGTATAAGGTGCATTGGGGTAAATTCGAAATCGGGATAATGTAGAAAATCGTGGATATCCAACAAACCGGGAATAATTCCATAATCTGGCAACTCTTATCTAGAAGCCAAAGACATGGGAGCTTCAAGGTAAGCGTTGCTAGATTATGTAATTGTTCCCCGTTTAGTGGATATCCACGAGTTTCGAAATTCTCCCATTTTCGAATATACCCCTATGCACTGTATTTTATTTCTCTTTTTTCATTAAACATTCCCTTCAATGTGCGATGCATTCGAAAAATTCCTGAAATCTTTGAAGTTCTTTAACATTCACTATAGAACAAAAACAATAAAACGGATTTTAGACGCCAAAGACATAATAATATCGATGAACATAGGTGAAACAGGTATTTAAACACAGTTAAATTTCCTTTTTTTTTTATTCAGATCAAAACTTTTATCACTCTTACTACGATGCCTAAAAATACCACTACTAACAATAAATCATCCTTAACATCAATAATATTTTCCCACGAACCGAATAAACGTTGACACACATTCAGGACGCCCACTGAACCGCTAAATCGTACCATGCACTACCCTACACTACGGCAATATGGAAACATCAATGATAAATTGTTGCCGAGCGATTGTGAACACCTCGACCGTTTGTTACTCGGAAATTTGAAAGCGAAGCTAATTCCAAATGGCACGATCCTTTTCACCTTAGTCACACTGCACTGTGAAGCAACAATGCATTCTTTTGTTTTTTAATTGCTCTCTGTTTAAATTAAATGATAATGTTAGGCGATTTCGGCTAGTGTCACAATAAAAAAAAACAAAGAAAAAAAACGTGAATGACAACTAATCAACGAGTCCATATTTAACGTTAGTTACCATCCCTAGTAGGATAGGTACCCATTTGACAGCCTTACCAATTTTCCGAACGTTCGTGTAATAATCTCTCTTTTATTTTATCGCAAAACATAATAGTGTTTTAGATTATACCGACCTCTTCGACTGTACTGTTACAATTCGTTAGGAATATTTTTCAATAGGTAAAAGAGAAAAAAAATCGATTCCGAAACTTTTGATGTTGAACGAAGACCTAGTTTAGAAATTGCATAACAATCATGTTATCGTGCGCTACAACAATTGGAATAAATAATATTGAAATATTGGTTTCAATTTAATGCGATCGACCAAAACTTTTAAGAGTTAATTTATTTGCATATCGATATCAAAGCAATTTAAGAATTATACATCAAATATATTTTTAGACAGTATCACATTTAAGAAAAAACGAACGATTCAATTTCTATTTCCTAATAGCTGACACAGACAGCGGGATTGGGTGAATTTGTGAACGCGCTGTCTATTCATATCGGGTGAGATAAAGAAGGGCAGATATCGAAAGTTTGGTGAAATATATTCCTATCAAATTGCTATTAAATTAAGATTTATTCAATAAGTGTCCATAAGTCTATCTCTGGTCCCTGCAACACGGAGTCAGAGTCAAATCCGAAGTCTCGTTCATTTCATTACACAATGGCGCTATATTTCATCGCTCTTTTGATTTAATTCAAGCTAACGTTCTTCATGAGTCAGTAGAAACGTTACTCGTAATATTCGAAGCGGTCAATGACTTGAGAACAAAATAAACTTTCGGAGTAGACAGGTTCTTGGAATTATCATGTTGTGTTGTCTTTGTCTGTGAGAGCCTCGATATATATTAAATCTAGGACCAATTATAAAATCAAGATAAACTTATGCAAACGCTAAAGTGAGACCGGTTTAAATGCATCTTTTAGTACTTAAGTACTTTCCTAAAAAGCAATAAAGAAAGAAAAAAAGAAAAAATATTTTTGACAATCAAAAGAAGTTAGGAAACAAAAAACATAAAAAGCTACAGATAAATAAATTGTCACAAAAATGGTCCCAACTTACAGACAGCGCTGGTCTTCCGTTGCGGCCATCGGTTGATGCATACAACTAAAGTGATAGAGATAATAGGTATATATATAATATGACAGTAAAAACAAACATAATATAAAATACTTCGATATGGCTGCCTGAGCACAAACCCTTTTACCATTCAATGGAGAGAAAAATACTAAATAAACACAGACAGCCACATCACAAACGTATAGAAAAAGAGAATATCAATGAAGTGACGTGATTATACTTTAGGTTATAAACAGAAAAATAAGGTTAAAAGTTAAATTAACTAAAAATTACATAAAACTGGGTAGATATTTAATTCCAAAGACTTATTTTTTACGGAAATTTGCATTCGAAAAACGTTGACTCTGTTTCTCTTTAATACCAACTTCGTGAAAGCTTCTTAGAATGTTAATTAAGGTTTATCGATATTCAGGTTTATTGGTTTTCCCCGCACTAACAGGTGAAAGAAAGCGTTCGTTACCCGTAAATCCTTGCATACATATTCTTGAAATAATTCTCTCTCCGAAGTGTTGTTCCCTACCACAGTACTCAGATTAAAACTTAGACATTCCGAAACGCAACGAAAGTTTTTACACTTGTGAGCATTTTAACACTTAAAACAATGAACGTAAAAATCTTGGTACAGTAAGGGAAATGTATTCATGTACCATCGTAGAACTCTGTCGCAATTGACAGGCCGCTGTCACTCAAACTCGAGAGATCTTCTTCCTTGTCGGTATCACTCTTGACAGAGTGGTCGTGGTCATCACTTCAGGTATTGGTGTCAAGCTTCACAACACGCCGCCGCTCTTCTCTGATGGCTGCCTTCCTCGTGCATTCATGTAGTGATGACGAGCCATTCACTGCCGCTTTTATCTGGTCAGTCCATCTCATAGGCGATCTTCCTCGCGGCCTGGTACCCTCAACCTTTCCTTGGACCACAGGTCGCTCAATAGCCACCTCCCCTCGGCGGCATGCGTGACCAAAAAAGATTACCAGGCTGTACTAAAGATAGTAAGCGCTACTTGATGCTGAGTTCTCGAAGTATAGACTCGTTGGTACGGAATTCAGTCCACGATACTCTGAGCATTCTCCTCATTCAACTCGAGTGATATGTCACCTCATTAAGGGTTCTATGATGGTACATGAATACATTTTCCCTTGCGTACTATAGCTGTATACTAGAGCGGATTGCTGGATGTACATGTTTTAATTTCCTCACGATGGTCTCCTTCACCGAAAAACTCACGATAAAATTCAAATGAGATTTTTCACATAATTCCGAAAAACTCAGAGATGTGAGACTTGATGCTTGAGAGGCCATAGGTGAAATCACTAAGGCCACCTCGGCATTTTTTCAGTTTATTTAATTAAAATATGTTTATTTCTTTTCTTGTAGTGTAAGTAGCCCATATTATTTACACATGTTAGTATTGTTACTACACTGTGTACTGTGTACACGATGTATTGTGAATTGTGAAGCTTCTCGTAGTTTCGCGATAATCTCGCGTGTACAAGTTTAACGTGTTCGGATTTCGAATCACTACTTTAAGGATTAGCACACTACAAGGTGCACACGTGCATGATTTATGCAAAGACTAATTTCTGATCACGTCTCAGTTTCTGTTCTCGCTTGTTTATGTTTAGTGATTAAGGTGAGAGAATCTATAATTAGAAGGCTCCTTTAGAACCGGGTACTCGTCTGGGAACTGTAACCGTAACTACTACAACCCAAACCTTTAGTGCGACGTGGCGTTCCGCTCGCGGCAGGTTCCCAAACCTGCATTGCACAGGTGCCGCGAAAAGGGAACCCCATTCCGTCCCATCTAGATGGTCGTGGGGCGTCGCGGTGACACGGAGTGCTCCCGTAACGCCTCACATACAAACGAATAGGGAATCCGTGTGGTTTTATTGGATATGCCTGCCGTCGCGGGACTGCCCCACATAACCCCCGTAAACTCGTACCGGGCGGATGCATAAGGCGCATTTCCTACACCATAAAAAAAACCACCTTCGTTTTCGGCTACTGTAACGTACCTACAACAGTTATGTTAGGTCAGTTTAGGTTCGCTCGCTGTCAGATCCACTAAAAATGACAGCTAAAACCTGAATTGAGTCGGAATTGAATCGCATTAAGACGTCATGGTAAGGCCCCAGCTCGCTGATGAGTACCTAGCTTAAAGAAATACGAGTAGGTAGTATTGAAATTGAGAGGGATGTTTTTGCTGTCATTATTACTGACTTCCACCCTCCAATACACGGAGGAGGCCTATGCCATGAGGCACGCCGAATTACGCGATAATTTAATAATAAAACAACAACAAAAAAAAAAAAAAAATGAAATTGCAGCGAATTCGGAATAAAAAGGCTATATTATTATTATTATTACTGACTTAGTTTACGCCCGCGATCTCCACATCCATTGCCAGTGAGAACACATACATCTTAAAAGTAAACGCAAGTTATGGAAATAGATCTGATGTATCCATTCTTTCCACTATGCAGGATTGCAGGAGAATCTTTAAGTCTTGGGGCTTCAAATAACACGACCACGAAAGTTTAAAGAAAATGGTGCATTTTTTCTCCAATTTTTAAATTTTTATTTAGGTTATTTTGACAGTTTACTCTGTTTCGCCTACTCATGAGAAAGAATATGTCCCCCTGGTAGTTTTTCTACTTTGCTTGTATGCATGTATGGAGGAGATAACGATAATGAGCAGAAATAACAAAAAAAATCAAAATGTAAGAAAAAAATTGTGGTTTATTTTTTCAATCTCCTCGACAAATTTCTTAATCGTGTTTCTATCTGATACTCAAGACAAACTCAAACTTGGCCGGTTTCTTTTAATTGACAACGATTCCCATGCACTCCACGCAAGGAATGCCCACCTCTTCCCCATTGTTGGGCCAAGATGGCGATTCAAAAGGCAGTCACGTTGTCCGTATAAAAAGGACATCACGCAGAAAAGTTACTACTAATTCCGCTGAGGACGAACTTAAGGCCAGCTTTGAGCATAATACCTCAATTTAAGTTGGCAGACGAGGCCCTGGAGACTGAACTTTTTAAATAATTATCATTAAGTACTAGAGGTGAGGTTCCCGACGACTGGGTCGGGTTTAACCTTTAGATTTTAATTTATATTTTATTAATTTTGTATCTAGTTACAATATTTCTATGGACTTACCTTAAGCGAGTAGTTATAGTCGACCAAGTTTTACCATTTTCTACGACGGCAAGTACCAAATGTGATAACCTATTTTTTATAACTTAAAACTGGCCACTAAGAAGAGCGTCGGTCGAAAAAAAAGAAACGACCGTCTTTTGTTTTTACGCTGCAGCTGCGCGCCTTGAGGAGAACGACAAGCGGCTCTTGTAAATTATAAATTCATCCACTAAACTTTAGTGACTAAAGTATTACAGATTATACATAAGATCTTCTAATATATGAGTACCTACGTATCACATGACACCAATTAGAGTGAGTGTTGTGTACGTGTAACATACACCTAGCTTACATTTTTGAATTGAAGTCTGCGCATATTAGGCTCTTCAAACATTATCTAGCATTATATTGTTTGTGTGATTGTAAATATTTGTGCCTGTATTGTTAGATGTTGCCCGCCAGTCCATCAGCACTGAATTCGCATATCGCTATCGTTAAGTGTGTTTATTGTGTTGCTCTTCTTATTTTGGTCAACGGACGTAAATTTTTGCCCATTATATTTATTTTTTATTATTTTAACTCGGCCCACCTCTAGTTTAGTCTGGAATGTTGACCAGAGCTACTCAGGAAGTTTGTAAGTTATTTGCAAGTGTTTGCCCAAGTCTGAACACAGGCTTTTGAAAGCTTTCCTCTGTCGCCTAAGTTTATTGTTGAACTCTTGTTTCTAGTAATTATTATTAGAGTGAGTTTCCTGAAAATTGATTAGGAAAAAATGCATTTTTAGCTTTCATTGTAAATTGGGAAAATTATAAGAGAGGGCAAAATATATATTTTTAATTTCCTAGCGCATTATTTTAGTATTGTAGGTTTAATACATTGGGTAACGCTCCCTTGCCAGAACTTAAATAGCTTTATTCTTAAAATTTCTTTTTATTTTGTTTACCGCCAACAAACTCAGCACACACCACAATTTTCCTGCCTAATCCACTAATTGCGTCCTTTTCTGAATAGCTTTATAAGGAAGGAGACGCGTAGAGCAAAATCAAAAGATGCAACGTTAAGATTGCTGTCGTAATGAAGAAAACTGTTCTTTTCTTACTACCTACTTTCTAAGTTACCATCTGCTCTAAAAACTTGGAAAGCTGGCAACACCGTCTTGTGAAGTTAAACCAGTCGTTCATTACGGCCGAGTCTGCTTGCTAGAATGCTACGACAGAAAAAGTTTGCAATTGAAATTTACCATTAGGTTTTCGGTGAAGGAAAACATCGTGAGGAAACCTGCACATATCTGCAAAGCAATTCAATGTTGTGTGTGAAGTTCCCAATCCGCACTGGGCCCGCGTGGGAACTATAGACAAACCCTCTCGTTCTGAGAGGAGGCCTATGCCCAGCAGTGGGACGTATGTGGGCTGGAGATGATGATGATATTTAAAATGTTGGTCATATTTATAAGAAGATATAATTCAACAACTTAACTAATCAAAACTTTATCTTGGATTTTTTAGCAAGCGCACAAAAAGTTTTGATGTTGGTACTAAACTGATACAATATTTAACAGAAGTTTGTATCGTAACATTTTAGTGTCACACATGTGTCCCAGACAAACTCGTAGTACAAAAACTAGGTATGATGCGATACACAAAAGAAAGTTAAAGTAATAATAATAAATTCAAGACAGTTGAAATATTAAAAAACACATTGCATTACGTATTTTTTTTAATATTTTGGCACTGAGATCGGCCACGGTAATGACCTCTTTCGTCTATTTCCAAAAATTGTAAGCACTACATTACCTAGATAGAAAAGATTTTTTATAGACTAATTAATTGGTTCGGCCATTCATTATCCACTTTTAGGAAAGCAAAACTAATTTCTAAAATTCAAAGCCGTAAATTCTAAGATAACAAATCAAAAAGTAGTTTTCCTGCTAATTTGGAACGTTTTGTTTTATTTCTGCCCCGAAATTGTCCCCATCCTGTAAAGGCATAAAAACGATCTGATATTACAAAATTTAGCGCAGTCATAAAAACAGACGATTAAAAGATAATCCTGCGAGCTTACCGTAAATTTGACAATAATTTAAACATTTTTATTTACGGCAACAACGCGCTGACCCTTTTGACAGTTAATTAAAATGGGGCTTGTTTTCAAAAGCTATCTGTGGTCATAGAGGTTTTAAAAATGTTATAAAGGAAAGGGCCATCGGCAAGCAACTCTAGGGGCTCCATAACTTTACAGCGCCTTTTACAATTGTAAAGCTACGTCCATACCATACCTACTCATAATTTTGTGTCAAAAATGTCTTAGGTTTTTGTAGGTTACCTATAAACTATGTATAAATGTATTACCTTTCAAGAGAACGTGCAAAATGTCATTGTACTTTTTAGCTTAGATGACGATCCTTCACTTTCATTATGTAACGTCTATCTGGCGTTACATAATGAAAGTTTACTTATTACTAGACATAAAGCAATTATTTTCTTACAAATCTATCTATCGTCTATTTAACGTATTTAACGTCAATTACCTGTAATTAAAATTAAAAGCAATCACTTTAATTTAAAACGTTATAGTCCCTTCGAAAAGCCGCCTATTAACTAATGTACAGTTTGTAGCAACTACCTCAATCTGTCCTCCAGGCCGTAATGCCATCGGGGGCCGCAAACAATATATTTATGGGGCAAGGGTTAACAAGATGTACGAGCAACGGATTAATTAGATGTGTGGTGAAGTGTGAGAGTAATCAATAAAGGCACTATGTTTACATTGTGCGGTCTGACTTAGAACTGATTAGGCTTAAACTAAAATATTATCATGATATCACTGTAACACGTGTTGGCTGTCACACAACTCCGCGACTTTGTATCCCAAGCTCTATCTTCTCAGCTCACCTGCGATAGTCTCCTAATACTAAGGGCAAGGACTCTTCGACAGACTTTCGATCTCTGTCCAGTCCGTCATGTCGCTCTGCTCATAGTGTTGCCGAGCACTGCCTGCTCATGTAGTAGCCACGCACTACTCTCTCGCTCAACTCCCACCTCTCTCTTTTTTTCAGTCGTGACGAGAGAGAGAGAAACAGAGAGATAGCATAGTAGATACGCTAGCAAACATATCGTTGATTCAAAGAGCCTTCCTATCGTCTCCACTTTAGCCAGCCGCGTCGCTTGTGATCATTTTTAGCACCTACAGTCTGGCTACGCATACCAACCTGACCGAATAGTCAAAATGAAAATGGCTATACCTACTCATAAACCTCGCAGCAATATCCTGCAGCTATATATACATTTTATTAACGTGACCTTTCCACTATCCTGATATAAGTTTTTACTATCAACTCCAGTGTGTCGCAGCCTGCCATAAAACCGATTTACATTAAGCCCCTACAAAGTACCAACGAAATGTCAGCAGTTACGGCTACAATTTCAAGTCAAGTCAGTTAAGATTTTATTATACTAATCCAAAATGCTTAGTACCGGAAAGCGCGAAAGTTATGTTCACGCATATATTTGTATTTTTAAGTTTATGGCACTTGAATCGACAATCTTGTGTACCTACTTTCTATCTAAAATCTGAAAACACGTTTTCTCGCGATGACGGCAGAAAGAGATGGTGAATGAGATTACAGGCATCCGCGCGTTTCTCAATAAGATCTATTCAATAGACTCCATTGTGATATTATTATGAGCTCTTAAATATCATAAGTGCATGATATATAAACCTTTTTGGGTACTTTTGTACCTACCCATAAAAAGATTTATATTACGAATGTGGGTAAAAGCATTTCCAATATAACGATTCCAGAAAAGTATACAGTGGTACCAAGCTTGAATTAAATGAGCAAATCGTTTTTACAACTATTTACCCTGCTTTAATATAACGTAGGGACGTGTAGTCCTATGAATGGAAAAGGCTTGAATAAGTCTGGAAGCATTAACTTTAGCGTAAAGTCTGTAAGCACTTAGGTAAAATTACTTTTTTGACGAACGATGTTGCACAGTTTTTTACAGGTAGAGCGTGGTATCGTGTCGCCGCAATCTGACCGAAAGGCCGTTATAAATCCACGGTTTGTCTGTTTCCCCGCACAACTATTTACACGTATTTACACATATTTCTAGTTGGGTATTAAACTTTAACCGAAATTGTTTTATGAAGCAGTAAGTATATAAAAATGTATGAAAATCATGGAGGCTTAAGGAAGAGTAATTTATGCTACACTATCAAACAGTTTAAGAAAGAAAAACGTACCCAATTTAGTATGACAAAGGAAACCATTAGCGCCTTGAGAACATGGATACACGTGTAGCCCATTATTAATGTAGGTGCGTGAGATTAACGTTGGCTCTCATATATAATGCAATAATACGCATTACTGCTCACCACGGCCATTAAGAAACACCTCTAATTACCTTAATTCCACCCCTAAATCAAGCAACCTTTATATAGCCCTTATAAACCTCGTAAATAACTCCCTGTAAACTAATAAAGTTGCCAGCCATGGAAGTCATGATTTATTGAATCACCTGACTCTTATCGACACCTGTGCCTCGTGAATTTATACAGGGGTCATATTGGGTGTACTAGAGATCACAGGATCGATGGAATTGCTGAGTCAGCGTGCACTTTACTCCAGTATGGCAGAAATTCGTGGTTGAGGCAATTTGGCACTGAGTGCACTGCTATAGCTTCCCGTTGGAAAATGGGATCTGTGTGATAGAAAATTAAAAACACATGTATGAATCGGCATTTATTTCAATTGTATAAAAAAATACGTATAATATTTTACACGGTTCATTGGATTAGGCACTCTATTAAAGTTATGAAGATTTTGTTAAAACAATCATTTGCAATACGTGTTTCTAGAAAAAAGTAGGTATACTTTAATGACCTCATGACGTAAATAGCTTAGTGTTTGCACTTTTATTTCCCCTCTTCCCCCAAGGTCAAGTTCACAGCACCTTTAGGCATTCATGCCTCCCCAAATCACCTTTATGCCCGCATATTCCCAAATGATCGCGCCCCAAAACCCTTATTGTGGCACAGCCCTGCAATATCCACAGGATGCGCAATTCTACGACATATGAAAGGAAATCCTCGGTATTACAGCTGCTTTATTATTTTCTTGGAATAACCTATTTTCCAAGGAATGACGTACAGGCCTAAGAATAAGAAGCCAATGTGAATGCTTTGCGCGTTTTACTTCGTGTGTCTCTCTTTATTTCGTACTAGCTTTGACCCGTGGCTTCGTCTACGTGAACCTTTAGATGTAGTAATTGAAATTACAGAATTTTACAAAATAAATAACGTCGTATTCTAAACACTTATGTTGCCTGAAGATTACCCGTGCAAAGTGTCATATATCCAGACTAATGGTTGACATTTCGGTATTTTATTAGCGTACATCTCGATCCCGTATAAAAGTCGGAATAAAAGGAAAGCAACGTTACATACATACATACATATATATTATCACGTCTTTATCCCTTACGGGTTAGACAAAGCAACGTTATAATGTCTAAATCATTAAGAAATCCTTGCCGAGCTAGTAAGGTATAAATATAATTATTTAATGTGGCTTTAAGTCAAGACAGAAAATCTTTTATTTACAAATACTTAAATCGATGTTTCTGGCGCATCACAACTCGTGGTCCCGAGCAGCTTCACGCGATAAAACACCGTTTCAGGATTTAAAATATGCATGACAATCTCGAAAGTTTAAAAAGTGTAAAAATGACACTGGGATCTTGTTGGGTTTCTTAGTTTAGTATGCTCTGCATAAATAAGAAATAACCAGCTGCTACTCACTCCATCCAAAAATGACACAAAGGGACAGAATGGTGCTACCGTTTGTGAGAACTCTTCCCTAGTTTCATGTGTATTTAAGTTTAATATTGAACATAAACACTGTCGATAATTTAAATCGAGAACTGAATTATCTGATACAAAATCGTTGTTCGTGTTTAATAAAGGTGCTGCAAAGAAATTGATCTTAGCTCAAAGCACACTGATGAAAGATAATTCGGTTAAGTTACTTTAGACCTTTAGTGAAATATCAGATATCATGATAGTGTAATTTTAAAGCTGTTAATAAAACAAACTGTATCACTATTTATTTATTTTACCCATATCTTGTACACTCACCTACATGGAAATGAAACCCCCTTTAATAATACACTTCCATTCCACAAAACATAACTTGAAAGCCACGTTGCATAATCACATTAGAGGAAAGAAGTTATTTCAACTAATGTGACTGGTCGATCCAATACGACTGAACTACGACTCGATAAAAGCACGCCCTTACGATCATGACTGTACTAGACGGATTTACATTTAGGTATTTTAGATTAGTGCTACAACAAAAATAAATTCTAGCACCTTATTAGCACAAGATCCGTCTCAACTACAATGACACAATCTAAACTTGCATCAAGGAAGTCCTGAAGCAAGAAGTTACCAAACCCATAAATTAATCTCTGCATTCCTGGTTAATGTCAACTGAAGACGTATTCTAAAAGACGTTTCTATGTCCATCAGCACTTTGTAATTTAAATTCTATATCTACATTCAATAAGTCCAAACAACAAAACAGCGTAGTAAAGATAAGTCGTTTTGGAGTGTCATTCCTAAAACTCAACCATAGTACAAAGCCAGTATGTAAACTACAAATAGCAAGCAGAACTTCACACACACAAGCACATGCAGTCACTTCACAAATTCTCACCTCATCTGGTCTTCGAGAGCTAGAGTGACGTTTGTTAATGTGGTTTTCGTGGAACCCTAGTTTTCTGTCTGCTCATTTTTGTGTTCTGCCAATTCATGATTATAATATACTAGCCTTCCGTCCGCAGCTTCGCCCGCGGTAAGTTAATTTTCCCGTAGGAAAAGGTATTTTCCCGCGGTAAAAAGTAGCCTATGTCACTCAGTGATAATGTAGCTTTCTAACGGCAAAAGAATTTTTGAAATCTGTCCAGTAGTTTCGGAGCCTATTCAATGCAAAGAAACAAACAAACAAACAATCAAATTTTTCCTCTTTATAATATTAGTATAGATAAAGTTCTGACGGTAGATGGGTGATCACTGAAGGATGCCAGAGGATGCTGGATTCCGCCTAGCAATAGAGCCCTAAAAATAAATCCAAAGAGCTTAAAGTTTGGGATCACCTTGGCAAAAATACTTTTTCATGAGAGATAGGTGGCTATAGGTACAATAAACGAGGTCAAAACTTGCCGTTTATGCCGTCCAGTGCTAAGCTATGAAAATGAAATTCGTAATTACCATACGCAATACACACCGACAGGTTATGCAAATAGGCTCATCTATGGTGGATAAGCAGCCTCACTCTTAAAAGTGACCGATTCCGAATCTCATCCTCCTTATGATGTTTTCATTCCGTTTGTTAGATTTCCTAGATTGTTAAAATATACCTATAACATAGGATTATTTCTACATAAGCTTACTTTCGGCACCCAATCGGAATAGCTAAAGCATTGTTTGTAGATTTGTTACTGGCGTCGTACTGTGACCCAACACAATGTGGCGACCGCACTCAGATTCGTGTTACTCCGAACTTCGTGTAGACATCTTGTAACTTCGGCCAAGATTCTACGTATTCTAGTTCGGTAGTTTTGTTTTATCTCTCATCTAAGAGCCGGTGAAGTTTTCTAATCTCAGAAGTTGAGATTAGATGTGCCATTAATAGTTGCATTAGCATTAAAGACAAATATAACGAGAAGCGAAACCTAGAGACACCTTACTCAACAATTTCCATACAAATTAAACCTGTCAGGCGGTTTGACTGTTTTACATATAACTACTTGCTAGCTACTTAAATGGCATATCCGTATTATCTAGACTACCATAACCGTTAAAAAGAAAAATCCCAATGGTTTGACCAGTGGTCTCTCAAGGAGAAGAATGTTGGGTAGAACCCGGACTGGCACCTTTCAATTTTCGAAATTAATACAAATACAAATTACTGTATTTGTTCAACATAGGTAGGTACAGGTCTTATATTTTATAATGTGTAGCATCACCATGTTGTGACATAAGGCGTACAAATTATATTTAGCAATTAATTGACTGTAATTATGAGTCACAGTCACAATTAATCACAGTCTGACAAATAATCATTAATTATAGTATGCTTTCTTTACTAACAATTCAAATAACATATTTTTGAAATGAATCTTATCCTGTTTCTAATGTCGTTCGAAATTTTTATATACATTTTTGGACCCATCCCGAGTATACTTTTTCTAAATAACGCTGTTTTAGAAGACATCGAACTTATTTTATTCCTAAGACGAGCGCTCCTAAAACTTTGAAATAATTGCAGATTACCCTTTACAAAAATTGCGGCTTCGAAAACATACAAAAAAGGCAGGGTTAGTATACGTAATCTTTGGAAGTTTGGTTTACATGAGTCTAGTTGTTGAATTCCACATAATGATCGAATACACCTTTTCTGCGCCTTAAATGCAATTTCTCTATCAACCGAGTTTGCCCAGAATATTATGATGCCATACCTCAGTGTCGTTGTTAGGTACATAAGCTTGATAGGCAGTTAAAACAACTGCATTATCAACAATCGATTTAGTTTCTTACATATAATGTCAATTTGATTTCTCCACGTCAACTTATCTTAGTTTCCGAATGTGCGAAACCACATTTGAAAGTTACCATGAGCTTTTCGGTGAAGGAAAATAATACAATGAAATCTGCGCACACGTGCAAAGCAAGTCTATTATATGTATACCTATCTACTCGCGTGGGTACTATCGCCCAAGTCTGTCATTCTGAAGAGATGCCTGTCATTCAGTGGGACGTATTTAGACTGGAAAAGATAACACAAAGAAACCAATATTTAAAGAAATACGTAAGCTTCGGCAGACTATAAACCCCTTGAGCTCCCAGGCGAGTGTTAAAATTTCATCGCCTTAGCCCAACGACCAAATTCGGCAGCCGTGGTAACATAAATTAAACCTTCTGTGCACCGCAAACTAGTAGCAATAAGGCGATATATTGCCCCATGTGCCGTTGCAGAGACCAATAAACATGTGAGATATTATTAATTAAGACATTATGTTTGGTTTAGTTGGGAATAGGTTATGACATACATATACCTACATTTCGATTAAACTATACCGTTACGTGAACGCGCATTTCTCGTAAAACTGATTACGGTCGAGGCCATAAGATTCTGGAGTGGCGATCGCGATCCGCTGCATCTGCAAGATGGACGGATGATCTCGTAAAGATACGCAAAATCGATCATCTTGAAGATTTTAGGGGAACGCCTATCTCCAGAAATGGATGTTTTCCGGCATGATGGTTGACATTGGATCAGCTTGCTTGCTCCTTGTTGCGTGCAAAAAATATGGCCGGTGCATTACTAGACCCAAAAAATAGATAAATCAAGGTGAACATTGAGATATTTATGAAGAAAAGTTAAACTAATAACAATAAAAATATTCCGTCCCAATGGAGAACGCAGTCATAAAAATATTTGCTATCTCAATTTTCACAAGTGACATAAAACTATTTTTGCTGAGCACTGGGCAGCGATTAAATGGGAACGCTGGAACTATAAAGAATATAATTTAACGATACATCCCACTAAAATACAAAACTCAGAAATGGAGGTTAAGTTCAAAACAACACAAAAGTGCACTAAACATAAGTACTCTCAACTTTTCTAGGGTTGCTAGTTCCCAGGCGTGGCGGTGATCGATTTTACCATCACATTGCTCCCTTGCTCGTTTGCCTCCCTCTTTCCGTAAAAAAATAAGCCTTGGATCAGATGAGCAGCATTTTTTGTAATTGTAACTCTACTCCCAAGACAATACATAAAATTGAATCGCAATAGTTATTACATAACTATAGGTACTATAAGCTATTGGTGTTCAAGAATGGAAGCAACTCCCTTAGGCATCACATTAAATTTAACTCAGAACTCCTTGTAATAATAGATGGCGATACACAACAAACCCCTCCCGATATACCCAGAGGCAGTATTTATTATTTGCTGAATAAATAAACTTCCACCACACAAGCGCACTACTGTATTGTAGTTTTCCTTTGCGGCCTTCCACACTCGTGTGAGTGCAGCCGAATAAACTTAGCCTCTAGTGCAAGCTTTCGACACAAAGAACGTCTTGAATGCGTTCGCATAAATTGCTACGGAAAAAATGACATCGCCACTGGTGCCACAAGGCAACTACGAGTAGGTACGAGTTTGTGCCTGCAACGTCCAGTCATGTCCTAGTCGTAGACTTCCGCTACCCCACAAACAACGATTGAAAGTATTTTGAAGACTATCGAGCTCGCACTGCTACCAGGCATTGACTGCTACCAATTCTTTACGATTTTTTTAAAAACTAAAACTAAACGTGGAACTGATATCTTTGTCTAATTTAAAGTTTAATTTCTCTTCAAATTGTAATTTTCTTATCAAAATCAAAACGTCATAATCATATAATAAACTTATTCCTTTTCCTTATTCAATTTCAAATCAAGGCTACTCAGTCAGTAGTGGGAAAATAAAATTGCACAGATAACTAACGCAAGTGAATATGAGCGAATCACACTTCCATAAATTAGTACAGCCTCGGCTGTAATTTAGTGAAACGGAGCAAAATTGCAGATGAATAGGAAAACTGAGCTACAAACGGGATGAAGAAGCTTGGTAAGCGCGACCATTTTTATATACAACAGTTCCGCAGTACTTCTATAGGTTTTATGTTACAAATGGCAAAAAGTTAAAAGGAAGCCTGAATTAATATGATGGATGATTGATATTTAATAGATCATAGACCGCGCAATATTCAATTTAGTATAAGTAGTGATCTCGCTTAAGCCCCCCAAAGAAACTGCCAGACTGAGTCTTTGAACTTATAACTCCTTTTTATTGCGTCGGCGTTAAAAACGTGACCTGGAAATATATAGACTTATTTAGATATTGGGTGCTGCGGTGTGTCTAACGAACGATGACTTCAAAGAAATTTGACCAGCGATTGACCCAACCCGGCCGATCTTACTTGATGGAAAGTGCAAATGAGATGTGGTGTGACTCACTGATGTCAAAACACATGCCCTTAGACTTAAATGTCTACGAACGTTAACGATATAATTATGCATAAAAGATTTAGCGTAAACGAGAGATAATATTTCGATTAGGTAACAATAGACATAGCTGTATGGATCTTGTTTCCTTTGCATAGGTACATCTGGAAGGATGAAGAATCTATTTAAAAAAGATACCATTTCGCTTATTAAATCATCTAAAAGGGGTGCGACTCGGGTTACCTCCACGTGTGGTCAAGAGCTGCGGTTCGTTTTTGGATCCGTCCGGGGGGACAGCAGTGCTTGCTCCGGTGCACCCTGGACATCGGCTAATGATTTCCTGGCACTTTCTGAGGGAGCCCGACAAGGGGGGAGGAGGTCTTTGACCATTACCGTACAACGTTGCCGACATTTTGTCACAAGATTTTTCAATAAGGAGAAAAAGAAGAAGAAAACCTCTAAACCTACCCTTCTACTTTTTCTAGACAGAATCTTATTGAACATGAATTATTTATAAAAAAAAAATATGATCAACTAATTTGAGACGAATAAACACCAAAGGAACCCCAACCCAAGCAGACGTAGCTGAGATGCCATTTTACATCTATTTTTAGCGGAGACGACACATTCACATAGCACTTCCTGCTACAAAGCTATAGGGGACGTATAATGTTGCCAGGTCCTATTTTTGTCAAAAAAGGGGTGCTTAGTCGGAAACATAATGTGTCTGTTTATTGTTCATGTCCCAAACATTATTAATTATAAATAAAAAATAAAAATAAAAATAATTAATGACACTCAATACTAGCCATGTAGAAGTTAAGTCTTCCTACATAAAGCCAATTAAAAAAATCAAAGATAAGTAATTACTCTCCATATTACTTAATAAGCGAAATCCACACAAATTAGATATACAAACCATCGCCCAGCTCAGAAAGTTGTCTAAACAAGTCCTAATAAATCCAGAGTGTAGTTAACCCTACGTATCGGAAGTATATACGTATCTACTTACTTTGCTGTTTTTCACAGCGTAATCTGTTCTTTGTTGTAGCCTGATTTTGATTAACTGAAAGCGATAATTCCCCGGAGAAGGCAGACTAGGCATTAATCAATTTGGAGCTTTTGTTAGTGTTGCCTGTTACGAGAAGGCGGCCAAAAATGCAAACGTCTAGATAGGAAATAGGAATAAGTTCGGTAAATAGTTTCTGCCAATTGTTATTTTAGTTTCATTGTTTTATTCAACACGTGTGTTTTTACTCGCGGTACCACTGAATATTGTTGAGCACACATCTATTTTGTAGCAAATCAGACCACCGAGTACAACACTTCCGCTGACCGCAGCTCTGTTATCAATGGGGCGATACGATGGCAACACTAAAACTAATTAAACTATCGGGCCGGCTGAAACTTCCCGCTTCCATGGCCTGAAATAAATTAAAAAATAAATAACTATCGTGAACTTCCCATTTAAACTGATCCGTTATTTTTAACCGCCGACGCAAAAAGAGGGGCGTTATGAGTTTGTCTGTATATACGTGTGTGTGTGTGTGTGTGTGTGTGTGTGTGGAAGTTGACCTAAAGCATCATAGCTCTCTAGCAAAAAGCTCTCTTGCGGATGGGCCGATATCGATGCGGTTTTTTTCCATTCGAGAGCCATTGCAGTTTCCTTGCGGTGGTTCTTAGCCATATTAGATAAAAATCGGTCCAACAGTTTGAAGAGTATCACATCAGCGCTTTTCAAAATGATGCAAGGCATTTTTTTGTTATTATTAATTAGGTAGGTACGTATGATTACTCGATTAATGCGTAGGGTTTTTATTTTATTTATTACTCTTCAAAGACAATATTTAATTGAAGCATAATTTTACCGCAAAGTTACAGTTTTCTACGAAACTGATAAAGCCTAGAAACACCAAGTTACTGGTTAGAATGAATATCAAGCGTTTTGACCGCTCGGGTCATTATTACTCCCACGATTATTATTAAGTAGGTAGATACTACAATGAAAGGACAAGTCGCAGTCTTTCGTTTTCATAAAAATAAAGGAAAAAGCGCCGTGAAAATAACGCTGAATACATCTTTCTTTACCCTACTAGACATTTAACAGTATAAGCATATTTTAGACATATCTAAAACTTGTTTAAACTTTTTGTAGTACTTACTACCTTTACAATTGCTTAAGTTTTTGTGGAAATTCGGTTTCCTGAACCCGCATGCCTGAGTCAGGTCTCAATTTATATTCGAATTTGTTAGAGCTAAGCTTTGGGCTCGTAGAAACATCGTAATTAAAGGGCTACGTGGGCGAAACCTTTCATCAAAACTTCAGCAAATTGAAAAGTACCTCCTGTTTAAGTTAATTTAAAATTGTAAAGGAATTAATACGAAGCGGTGGTATTTTTAAAAACCTGCGGCAAGCCAACAATTTGACCTCTAAAGGTGGAGAAGGAAAGCGGGTGGTATACTAAGTATTCAAATTGTTATGTTATCGTCGAGTGGCTAGACAAAGTGAAACATGAATGAATGTAATTATTTAATTGGCTCACGTTTTTATCGATTCGATTACAAATCAGTGAATATGACGACCGGATAGCCTAGTGGTTAGTGACCCTGACTATGAAGCTAGAGGTCCTGGGTTCGAATCCCAGTAGGGGCAGACAATTGTATGATGTATACGAATGTTTGTTACCGAGTCATGGATGTTGTATGTATATAAGTATGTATTTTATCTACATTATATAAGTATGTTTATCCGTTGCCTGGTACCCATAGTACAAGCTTTGCTTAGTTTGGGGCTGGGTCAATTGGTGTAATTTGTCCCAAGATATTTATTTATTTATTTATTTATTTAGTGGCTAGGCGAGGATTGTCGCGATTACGTAGACTTGCCTACTGAAAGAACTCATGCACCTAAGTCCAGAAAAAAACGCGAGATAAGAAAAGAAACGACTACATACCAATTATAGATGCAGGCGATATTTGGAAACAATCAAACAGGAGAAATGCAAATTTAATAAGTGAATAAAATCAAGCTATCTCGGACAAAAAAGCCGTCGTACCTACCCTAGTGGATTGACCTGTGGCCTCTCAAGCAAAAGGTCGTGGGTTCGAATCCTGGGTTCGCACCTCTGACTTTTTCGGAATTTATGTGCGAAATTACATTTGAAATTTGCCATGAGCTTTTCGGTGAAGGAAAACATCGTGAGGAAACCTGCACACATCTGCGAAGCATTTCAATGGTGTGTGTGAAGTTTCCAGCCCGCACTGGGCCCGCGTGGGAACTGAAGCCCAAACCCTCTAATAAATGGAGGAGGTATATGCCATGAGGCACGCCGAATAATAAAAAAATGGCTACACAATGTACCTACTGAAATTGTAGCGAAACTGAATAAAAAGGGGCTATATTAAGGATACCAATTGTCTCCCTTGGATTGTAAGGCGAGTTAGTAGGTAGGTACATTAATGCAATTCTCAAATTGTGTAAAAATATATAACCATAACTTTTCTTTCTAATACCTTTTTGCGCCAGAAACGTTTATGTCTCAACCAAATTATTTGTGCTGCATCCAAACCTTCCTACACTATGCTATGGCCACTCGTGCCATGTATAGTAGTAATTACTATTATTACTTCCCTCACTTTTGTGGTAACAGCTACAACAATTCCAACAAAATAGTGGTGGGCGTGCTTCAAACAGCCTTTCAAGGGTGCGTTAACCCCGTCTCTATCTATCGCTTGTCAATTAACTCATTCCATTCAAATTCTGAATCACAAGAAATTCCTAAATCGACGGCGTTTGAACAATTGAAGGACTGACTAAGTGCCTATATATATATCCTAGATTCAGTGTTGCCAGGTCACTTCCCTTGAAAATTACATTGACATCCCTTCCGTTCCATTTTCATTTAAATCTTGGGGAACGAGCTTTTTTTTGTTTTTTTACCTCATCATAGGAATTAAGAATAATATTTGTGTTAATACAGTATACAGGTAATAACAGATTTTTTTTTAGTGTGTATAAAAATGTACCAAAATACAAAGTTCCTTCCATGTTCCGCGGGGGTGTCAAAAGTTCCTCAAAACGGAAGAAACGGAACCAAACGGCAACACTGCCTAGATTCGGCCCATCCCATCAAACTTATGTTAGACCTCTGACGTATTTCAACCTTAACCGCCAGCGTTACTGACATTACTATTACAAATTGGTGATATCAATTGCGAGGTAATTTCCATGGCCAAATTCACATAATAGACGTATTGTTTCGGAGGGCTTTATTGGTAAGACAATGGACGAGTTATTATGTATGATCAACTAGTAGGTAGCTATATTGAAATTCCTCTTACTTTCTTTTTGTGTGGTGAAATTGTTCTTCGATTGTTTTCGTAATATACGGCCTACGCGCCTTTACGAATTTTTGGAAATATGACGCGGTCTTTATGGTTGTAAACAACGCATAATCTTCAGCTTCGGACGACTGGGCTGTTCCCACGCGGTCCCAGTACGGTTTAGGAACTTCACACGCACCCCTGAATTGCGGGTTTCCTCACGATGTTTCCCTTCGCCGAAAAACTCATGGTCAAATGGAATTTAACACATACATTCCGAAAAACTCGAGGTGTAATGTAAGCCTGGATTCGAACCTGACCCTCTGCTTGAGATATCACAAGTCAAACTACTAGGCTGCCACGGTTTTTTTTAAATAAATAATGTCAATGAAAACGAAGGAAACAAAATAAATAATATTTATAATAAATAATGTATTTCTGTCGTATGTATCTACCTAACCTATGATATTTTCCCTTCGAGGTTGTTTCAACGTGAAGTTTACAAGTGTTACAGAGAGGTGACTCCTTGAGCATAATTTTTCACACGCCAATGTTAACAAAACCTAAAGGTTGATCATTTGCATTTTCACGTAAAAAGAAAACACATTTATCTTACTTTAGAAAATGTAGAACACGAAATAACGTAGCCCGATGAATAAAGTGATTAATGATACCCTGTAATGCCCTATTGATCATTGTTTGCATTTGATTAGCTGCAGGCCGTGATATGGTAATGACCTTTTAGGCTGAATCAGCTTTTTGCCTTTGCCTTAGTCGTTGTAAGAACTTGTTCTTCTTCAGAAAAATAAACAGTATCATTTTTAACTAGCGTTCCATTTCCAAAGGCCCCAGAAGAAGTCCTTAAGCGATACGTTTCCTAGGTATGCGATCGATAAACAAAACCTTAAAAATAAACAATATTAAAAATTAAACGGAACAGGTACAAGAACAAGATAAGTGTTCAAAAATGTAATGGCAATTGTGCGATGATACGAAGCCGTTTGTGTGCGTGACCAACTCGCTCTTGACCAGTTTTTTGAAGTTTTGCCACCTTTTTTCCACGCAGCGAGCAGCGACGCGTTCGCTCGTCATTGTATACAGGGCCGGATTTACCATAGAAGCTGAAAAAGCTGAAGGTTTGGGCGGCAAAATTGGCCAAAAAAAAGGAGTAAAAAAACCTAGAAAAGAAATTAACGTTGTTGTGATCAGTGTATCTAATTTCAAAGGTCAGTAGGGGCGGCAAAAATTGAATAGCTTTGGGGCGGAAAATGTTTAAATGCAGCACTGATTGTATTATGTTATTACGGGTTTGATTCCTTAAAAGAAATTCGCCCATGGAGTGATCGTTGTACTTGGTTTCAATCATAACTTGGGTCGTCCACTCATAAGAATTGAACGGAGTCATATGTGTGTCTGGTCAACTGGATATCGCACGACCGACAACAAAAGACTCTTGACTCGTCATGCACCGGCTAGAAAATGGATCAATTTATGATTGCTAAGCGCAGCGATATGGACATCTTGGTGTAGTTAATGATTTCTATAAGGGCTCAAATAAGTACGTCAGCAAACTGTACCTATATATAACATCAGTGCAGTACCATATACTGCCACATAACAGCGTACCGTATAAGTAGATTACGTGTCGATAGAATCCAACTCGATTATTCTGCACGTAAAATCTCCGTATCACGAGATAAGTAGAAATGGGACATCAAAGAGACGTCGGGTTATTGGTCTGTTTTAAGAGGGTAGCTACTTGCTTATATGGGCCGTTACGGCGACGCGTAAAAGCAATACGACCTTAGCTGGCTACGGGAGGGTGCCTACTGAAGTTGTCTTGTGGCTGAAGAAAGTCTAAGGTGGCTGTTTAGATTGGTCAATGCCTTTGTCGATACATTGTGTACAGAGGATGACCGGCAACTCTCTTGGGGTTGGTGGTTCTCATAGGCAACCCCGGATCTACGATAATTTCGATTGCTAAGTTAAGTTAACAGACGCCTACAGAGCGTTTATGAATAAAGGAGGTATTCTTTCTCTCTTTTACTAACGCATAGGATTGAGACAAATCGATGCGCAACCATATTGCACGGCATAATCTATTATTATGTGCGCCCAAATTACTCGGAATTGAAATCGAGTGTAGCTACGAATTGGAAACCACCGGGAATAGTCTGTGTGCGGGTAATTGGACAGCTCCCTTGACACATGTTTAACACCGATGCCAATTGACTCGCCTCAGGGCTGCTTGTCTGTCTGTACAGTATACACACAGACCTACGAGTAGGTTACCTATTTATTAAACAGTCCAGGTTTACAAAAAAATACACTGTACCCTCGCAACTCGCAAATAGCCTTAGACAACCTAAACGACACAATTACCTAACCTAAAAATGTCATTTTAGATACAAGCTTTATTACCGACTATACTTGCATTGTCATCCGTCCTACATAATATTGTGTACCAAATTTTAAGTCAATCAGACCAACCGTTGAAGAGTTCTCTCCTGCGGAGACGATCTTGGCTGGGTCACCAGAACTCTACTACTCTACTACCAGATTATTGTATTGTCATCTGCTTTACACAAGTATGCAAAATTTCAGCTCAATCAGTCCAAGATTCCACGCGTACAAACACACATACATACAAGCTAATAAAAAGCTTGTAAAAAAATGGGTTGCACTCCGGGAATGCAGGCAAAAGTGAAAACTACACACAGGCACACTCGCGCAAGCGCCCAGTGCCGCTTAAACGACCCAGCAGCAACTCTCCCTCCGTCTTACGAATTTTTGGTCAGGTCACGTGACCTGGCGCGAGTTTACCATTTTTTACCCGTCCCAAAAATGGACAACACCGCTAAAGAAGTTTTCACTTCAAAAATAGACATCAATCATTCTGGCACACCAGGAAATTCTCTGGCCGATTGGTGATGCAAAGAATACAGGATATTTCTGAGTACGGGGCAAAAATGTACACGAAGTGTTTATACTCCTTACCTTTGCTTCTAGATGGCGTTGCTAGTCTCATTTCATCACAGCATTCCATCAATGGGCGAATAATATGCGCTATTACCGATTACCGGCTATACTCGAATAAATATAGTTGGCGCGATGAACACGATTAGCTTCCTTCAAAACACTCAATCATCGATATCGGCGGCTACTGACCATCGCTTATCAATTAGCAGAAGCATGCCTTCGACCGGGACGAGTGGCGGCATAAAGGGATAGTGGGATTTGCCATAGGCTAAAATAATAATTTAAAAGACTGCATAACACTGCGTTTGCTTTTAACTCGGAGGCATACATAAACACAGACTGTATCCATGTACAAGTTACGACATCCGGTCCTGCTACCAAAGCCTTCTACCTCCACGGAACAAATACTAATCAACTGACTCAATGAAGAAATAAATACAAAATTGTGGTTGTTTACAGTTTATTGGCAGTCTGTTACACAGAGCATCAAAGTGTACAATAATTAAGAAACTTCATACAAAACTTGGGAAATGCCAGAACTGAAAGGCTGAGCAAAGGGCTAACAATTACCTTCTAAATACTAACAACAATATAGTTACAAGTTGTACCCGTAAGCCACAGTCATATTTTCCAACAACAGTATACTAATTTTGCAAGTGTGTACAATTTGTACATTTTAAGCATTTCAAATCCGCAAGCTCAAATTTAATTTGTTTTTTAATTTTGCAAAATAAAGTTACTATTGCACAGATGATAAAGATGATGAAGATGGAATTGGGACTACAGTTTGGAAACAAAAGCAAAGCCCCGTCTATATTTGTAATACCTGCATAAACACAAAATTTTACTTTGACCAATGGGCCTTCCTTTCCTTCCCCAACCATAGCTTTGTGATTTTGTGGCGATTAAGGTACAAGTCCTGAACCAATTTACAGTTGTTGGTGTTCATAAGGTAAAATCAATGGCATTACAAATGAGATAAAAAAAAATTAGTCCATAATAAAAACTCTGTTTTTATCAACCCTAACATTAGGAGCACTTTTCAATTTCTTTATAAATTTATCAGCAATTCTATCGTCTATCTCCTGCCCAGTAGCCTCAGAATATTCCCCTAGAACCTTCTTTTGGACCCGTTTGAATTGCATCTCCCCTTTCTTTTCAAGTACAGACATGATTACAGCATGCCAGTCAAACTTGTCATTCCTAATATCTAAGTCTCCAATCTTGGCCACATTCTGATCATGGAGACAGATGCTCTCATCTGTTTCCTCACTACTCTTAACTTTCTTCTTTTTCTGAGTCACTTTGCTAACCGGCACATCATTTTCAACATTTTCACTCTCCATTTCGGCAGTGTCTTTAGTTTCTGGCACTCCATTTACTGTGTCTTGCCTCTTTCGCTTCTTAATTTTGTTGTCTTCTTCTTTCAGTTCTTCAGCATCAGCATTACTGATGGACTCTGCACGATTTTTCTTCTTTTTCTCTTTTTTAGTCAGCTGGGTTTCTTCCACCTCCTCTTCAGCAGGTAGGGCAGCACTCTGCAACTCGGCTTCATATTTCTTGCGTTTTTTCTCTTCTTTACGTTGTTTTTTAGATTTCTTATCACTTGTTTTTTCAGTACCTGCATCTTCCTTCTGATCTTCTGTTGTCCTATTTTCAGCCCCATTTTGTTCTTCAAGGGTAGTTTCAGTATTTTCTTCTTCTTCAGCATTCTTTTCATCTTTCTTTTGACTTTGAGGCCTATTCTGAGCACTTTTCACAGATAATTCAGCAAGTTTAACAGCTATCATATCCCATGCTTGGTTCATATCATTCATATTGGTTTTTTGTCCACAAACATTCTTGACAAAGTTGATGAACTTTGGTTTCTTCCGGGGTGTGTTGTTGTGTTTGCTAACAGTCTCAATAATTCTTCTAACATTAGCTGGTGCATTTTGTTGCTCTTCAAGAACTTCTTGAAGCATTTCCACCCACACATTTTGTTTCTTTTCTCCTTTTTTCTCTTTTGCAACAAAACCTTTACCGGAATATCTTTCCTCTTCTGTTATGCACTTTGTATGGGCTTCATAATCATTACCCCTGAAATTAAAATACACAATACTTTAGTCATCTTACTACATTTATGATAAAAAATGGGTGATCATTTTGCACCAATTGACGTCAGGGAAGTCAAGTCAGAATGAGTGGTAGTCCCAGGGTTGACATGATTTAAATCGCTTGATTTAAATCAGTGATTTAAATCGTGATTTTAATCAAGGGATTTTTTCAAAAAAATCATTGATTTAAATCATTAAATTTTTACTACAACCAAATCGGCCCAAAATTGTTTAGGGAATTCCCCGGACCACTACGGCACGCACACATGTGCAAGCGAGTCATAGCGTAACAGTTTCGGGGAAACCCCGAAACTATGGTACGTGACGCATGGTACCAAAACGGTTCCAGGATTCCCCGAAACTAAAACACGAGACGCATTTCGCTTTTCGCCCGGTCATTCGTAATTGACTAGTGAAAGAGTGAATACAACAAAAAGATGTCTGGAAGAAAAAAAGATGCTGTGTGGGTTTATTTCGATGAAAAATGGCTATTTAATTAATAAAATAAGACAAAAAAATGAAAAAATCAAAAAAATCTGATTTTAATCAAATAAATCCGATTTAAATCAAATAAATCGGATTATTATGATTTTTTTATAATAATCATGATTTTTATCAACCCTGGGTAGTCCTTATAAAATATAAATGAATGTATTATACTATGTACCAACTTCCAAAACTAAATAATGAGCTGGTGTGTGTAATGAGTTTGTTAGTTTTATATATAAGACTAGCGACCCGCCCCGGCTTCGCACGGTATATTTTGCATGTATTATACATATAAACCTTCCTCTTGAATCACTCTATCCATTAAAAAAAACCGTATGAAAATCCGTTGTGTAGTTTTGAAGATATAAGCATACATCGGGACATGAGGACAGAAAAAGCGATTTTAGTTTATACTATGTAGTGATTATCATCTCGAGTAGCTATAATGCTGCAATGTAGTGCAGTTCCGTTTTGTTGAGAAAAAAAAAACCACTTTCAAAGCATTCACATTCATTACCAACTAATCCATATTTGCCATAATTTCATCCAGGAGATCACTTTTTAACAGTTAAATGAAAGAAATTTTAATTTATGTCATGAAGCCCGCCAAAACCAGTGGACAGTGAATATTATTGGACCTCACACTACACTAGTGCCTCTAGTGGCAAATCCACATGCGATAGCCCCCATTGTGGTCTTCTCTTATCACATTCCTCTACATATTGATCTAAACATAAAAACTAATCTCTTTCATAACCTACCCATAATTATCTTATCTTCTACACACTTATTAGAATACTGGACTTGATTTTTGCCAAAGAAATAAAAGTTAAAATTGGGGGGTAAAAACTAGTTAAAAAAAAGAAATGCTAAGTTGCCCTACTGTGCAGCAAATATCATACAAACAATTTAAGCAATTGAAGAACGTTATGCATGACAGGAGCATCTAAGGAGCTTTGAAAGAAGTTGGTTTCCAATTAGATCTGACTCCTCTTATCAGGGAAACTGTTCACGAATTTTACATTCTCTCGTGTTTTTGATTATTATACCATTTAAGACTACCGTCATTAATACCTTAATCCTGGAGTATATTATGAGAACTAAACAACGAACATAATTATGCACTAATCCAATAAGAAATACTTACAGAAAGTCCTTAAAACAGTCCATACACGATAAATTATAAGCCCTATTCCTACATTTTGTCATATAATGTTTCTCCACTTTAGGCTTCTGCACGGACTCCCCGCAGTGGCCACATGTGAATACGACCATGGCTCTCGAATCTTAAGCGCACGTGTACCGCAAAATATTAGATCAGGCTCCTTAACCTTAAAAAAACAAACAAAATTATAATGAGGTTAACACATTTTCATTGACGACAAACGTGCCTATTCCTTAATTACACCTTGACTGACCTCAAAGCATAATCAAGATTATTAAATGGATGATTGGAATATGTTTTCAGTCTGAAAAGAAGGCAAAAGAAACCAACCGATAAAAAATATTTTCGTTACGCAAAAACCAACCAAATCAACTATTTTATGTCAACCGGTTAACCACAGACATTTTTTTTTAATTCTGCCCCTTTATTAAGGGGAAAGGCAAAGGAAACTATTTAACCACAGACTTACATAGTACAGTAACGTAAATTAGGCAGAGAACTTAGACATTGGTTTTATTCTATTTCATTCAAATGTGGAATTTGAAGAAATGAACGTAAGTAGATGGAAAGAAAATGAAAAATAAGAAAAGTAAAATTGCCATTTTGGGTTTCCATGTGTCAACGTGTAAGCCAAGTGGATGTTTGGGCTTTATTTTCCTTGTCTTTCTTTTGGAGGAGAAAAAAATAACTTTGACAAGATAAGTTAGTTTCGTTTTGACTTTTGTTTGATAGTTTGTGTTGTCGGGTGTGTCCGTAACTCAGATAATTAAGTTTTAAACAAAGTTATTTATATAGGTACGTGAATAATGTTAAATTGATGAAAAAAAACATATCAAGATGAGAGTGATAAAACGTTTCGTTTTGCTTACGGCAGCTTTTGGTAAGTTTCAACTGTATTCAACGTTTAACTTACGCTTACGCTAAACATCGGCGTCATTTGAATCATCGTTGTTATTCAAACATTATTATTTTCAGCGTTAGTTGAAGCGAATTATTTTGAGACAGAGGGGATCAACGGTGTGTTTACGGCTCCTAAAGTAGAGGGTGAGGATGTGGTGACTTGGTGCACGACGTCTCTTCCGGAACATGCAAAATGTGAAAAATTAATGAAAATCGCCCAACTAGATCGGGGACTATTTGGAAAAGACTATATTGAATTACAGTGCAAAAGAGTAAGTAATCAAACTTTACATTCAAGAGCAATCGCTCCCAGTAAAGGTTATTTTATTATTTTGATTTATAAGTGGTTCCCTGAAGGTTCATTGTTACATAAAGTGGTACACACCCTTTTTGTTGGTGACAGTTTTTGGTACATGTACCAAATTTTGGTTCTTTGAGAATTTAACTACATTGCTTTTTAGTAACTTATTTGCCAATAATTTGAAAGAATTATAAAATAGTGTTTTATAAAATACCTTATTAAAATAATTATAAAATACCATACTGACTTGTGAAGTACAAATGAATCAGAACCTTAGTGGTAAAAAAAACTTAGTTAACTAAACAATTTTAATAAACCTGTTTCCAAGTAGACTGTCAGTGTCACTGTAAATATGATAAAATTTCCAGGCTTTCGACACAGAGCAATGTATGTCCTGGGTAGACCAGGGCGAGGCTTCCCTGCTGGCACTAGATGCCGGAGAAGTGTATGTTGCTGGCAGGTACCACTCACTAGTACCGATCATGCAAGAGGTAAGCATTCTTCGGCAGTAGTATGCTGTAGAGGGTCACCTGGGTAGGCAGCGGTAGGTAACAGGGGGGTGTTGTACCCCCACCCCCTATTGTACTGTACACCCTAGGTCTTTGGTTAGGTTGAGATGATTATCATACAACTGTCTGCCTATTGTAGATGTAAGATAGAACTAACAGAGTCAAGAAAGACATCAATTTCAATTGGGAATCCTGCTGCCAAACAGCAGTGCTTGGCTAGGAGGAAGTTGGAATATTTAGTCCTCTGGGCTAGCAATGCAGCTGCACAATACCTTGTTCCCGCATCCATGGGTAGTGCCTACTTCCCATCACGTGAACCACATGCTTATTTGCTATCCAATTAAAAAAAAAATTTAATGAGAGAACTGATTAATTATTATGCTATGTTTTCAGGAGTGTTCAGCAAATAATTGATAACCTTAACTGACTAAATAGATGCCACAAATAAACAAAAATCAATCTGTAATAATTCAAACTTATGTTGCATAATTTTGTTTTTTAAAATATTTACTGAGGTATTAAAAACCAACAGTTATATGGCAGAGGTGAGCCATACCAATATGCTGTGGCTGTCATCAACAAGGGAGGCCTATCCCACATACAGCCAGGCTCAGGACTCTATGGACTGAGAGGAGCTCGGGCTTGCTTTCCCGGTGTTGGTGCACTGGCCGGGTGGGTCATGCCAATCCATACCGTAAGTATAGATTTATAACTCAAACTGTCATGCTCAGAATTGTTAAACTGAATTGTCTACCATTTTGATACTTTGTAGCCAGTTTATTGCTGTTCCAAATCTGTAGGTATCAAACTTGCATTATAGTTTCCAGATGGTAACAGAGAGGCTTCTGCCCTCTCACATCAGATCTCTTATACATTTTTAACATCATCCACAGAAACGTTCATCCTTTTCTAAACTGAGCAGGGCAGTCATTATGAGCATACAAATAGGCAATAATTACAACTCAACAAGTATTAATTCAAATACTCTTCCCCACAGCTAATGCAAGAAGGTGGTTTGAAGGTAACAGACTGCAATAACCACATCAAGTCGGCGATCGAGTATTTCGGTGAATCCTGCGCTCCCAACTCTTTGAAAGACATGTACAATCCTATTGGAGATAATCCTGACAAGTGAGATAATTTATCAGTTGATTTAAGTTGTACTTTTACTTGGGATTGGGCCGGGCACGGTTGCCAAATCTGCACTCAACCACATAAATCACGTCTTTATCCCTTATGGGATAGGCAGAGTAAGTTACCGACGGTTACCGACGGCTAGGCAGACCATGACGTAGACGATAATACTTAGACGCAGAACTAACCGAGTTCCCAGATATAGCTCTGGATCATGATCAATGTTCAACAAACTGAACAGCGTCAAGAGGTTGGGACTAAATTTTGTAACAAAAAATTTTGATGACAAATCTTTGTAGGGGTGTTCATACTCCGGAAAAATTCTGAGTGACCTCGTATACTGAACACGATCACGGATAGTTTCGGTAAGTTCACATTGTGCTGTTTATTGTCAGGCTGTGCAGGCTGTGCGTGGGCGGCGCGGGCGTGCGCTGCTCGCTGGCGGACCCGCACGCCGGCTACGAGGGCGCGCTGCGCTGCCTGCTCGCCAACGCCAGCGGCGACGTCGCCTTCGTGCGCGACACCACCATACAGCACGCGCTGCTGTCTCGCAAGATTCTCGGTATGAACAAATTATCGTTAACTGATTTCGCCATTTGCAAACATTTTAATATTGTAACTAATCGGGACTTCGTCGTGTGCACATTTTAAATAAATACCTCGGCGTTTCGACGGCGGGTATCGATGTCTTGTAGTTTGCCGAACTACCCGCAAATGATCTATAAAATAATTATTATTCCATAGAAGTATTTATCTGTGCATAGGTCCCGTGTCGGAGGACCGTTTTGAGCTGCTCTGCCGGGACGGGTCCCGGCGCGCCGTGACGCAGTGGGAGGACTGCAACTGGGGCCGCGTGCCGGCCGACGCCGTGGTCACCAGCAGCGCTGCCTCGCAACAGCAGCGGCGACGGTCAGAACTAATACACACTTTATTTCTAAACAATACTCAAATGGAGAACCTGGATTCTCATCGATCCATGCTTTGCAGATATAGAGGTACTTATACCAGATAAGTAGCTGGCTGAAATGCTTCTGTGTTCTCGTAGGGAGCGCCTTTTTTCACATACTCATCACTCTTCATCATTCAAGTTTCGGAAATAAAATACTTTATGAAGAAAGATAATTATAAGAATTTCATGATAGGCAATATGGACCCATTCTCGTAACATTATTTCTTACCAAGTGATTTTGGCGCCAAGCGCCATCTATTGGAATAATTTGTCTCTGAAACAAAAACAAACTCCTGTAAAACGTATACTGCTCACCATCGACGAGAGATGGCGCTGTTTTCAACAATAGGTTTTTTTTTTGGAACTGTTGAGGACTTGGGTTATCGTTTCCTTTAGAAATATAATCACTAAATAGTATAAAACTAAGTCGCTTTCCGCTGTCTTGTCTGTTTTTCTATCTGTCCCTATGTAAAATAAAAACAAAATCTCTGTTCACGTTTGAGACTATCATTAACTAGCACTGTCATTCTTCACAGATACCAAAACCTAATACAAAAGCTGGTCCAGTTGTATGGTGAGCCGAACTACCTGAACAAGAACTCGAACCGCACCTTGGACTACCAATCGCGAGACGCGTACGGCAACCCGTATTCCAGCACAGAACCGCCGTACGACCCGTACCGGCGGAATTTCGACCGCCCCGATAGGGCTGACAACGAGGAGAAAGGACTTAGGTAAGGTTAAGGAAAAGAAAAATGGGTGGAAGTGCCTTAACGTTCTTTGCTAGGAACGCATATTGCGTTTTAGCGACTTTGGCCAAGTGCCGTTGGCATCATTAAAAAAAATACAGGAGTCACGTCTTAATCCTGGAAAATTAATGGGGATACACTGGAAGGTCAAACTAACATAAAATGGTGAAATCTTGGCGATTATTGGTCGTTGTTTTACGGATCTGTGTTAAAATGGTTGACCCGAGTCGACCCGTCTGACGTGTCACAAAAACGTCTTAACTTTCATTTATTGTCAAAGTTGAACTAGTCGGAAACGAAAATTAGTTGATCTGAGTTACAAAATATATAGCCTACAGAAGCAAAATTTAAATATTTCTCAATTACAGAATCAGTACAGAGTCTTCTTATCAGCCGAGAACAGATTTCAATGGACGCACCATAGAGGCACCCTTCCAGTTGTTCAATTCTAACGGCACTACGGATCTACTACTACAGGTATTCCTATTTTTATTTTGTAAAACAATACTGTTACTAACTAACAGACAGATAGGCAATGAACAGTCTAAACAACTGGAGTTTATATCTTGAGTATTGTAGATGCACAGTTTTTTTTTCTAAATTCTAAAAAAAAAAAAAATTCAAAATCTATTTCTGCAAATTGGGCGCCAAGGGCTCTTTTACATGTTTTTTTTTTCAAACTACCAGCGTATTCGGAAAGACCATCATTGCCAAGAAGAATATGCGCCGCAAGAAACTTGGCAGAAAGTAATTTTTTCAAAATAAAGTGCATTAAGCTACTACAATACTTAAATTCTATTTAAATTAAGTACATTTATAAAAGGGATGTATAAGTACAAGGTCCCTGAGCCTTAAATTATATTAGTCTATAGTAGAGATGAAAGTCTCTACTAGTCGCAGTTAATGTAAAGAACTGTCAGGCTTTAACTAGATTTAGCGAGTAATCGAGATTATATGTAAATTTATATTAAACAGGACGCAACAATAAACTTTCGTATACTGAAAGAAGAGGAGCAAGCGGCTAAGCACATCCTGAACAACCAGTACGTCGGCGACCAGGCGGAGAGAGCCGTCACGAGCATACGGAACTGCCCCATTAAGCGCATGACACTCTGCGTCACCAGCGAGGCCGAGATGGACAAGTGCATTAAGATGAGGGTATGTTGAAAATTTATTTTAACAAGCGTTCATTTAACTTGCCGTGTTACACCACCAACTGAAAACCTCAGACGCCCCAACTTCTGAATTAATGTTTTTTTAATCCGTGTATTATTCAGAGATATTAGTGTTTCTTTTTTCTCATAATTCTAGTCGATTAGTAACTCTACATTCGATTATTATTACTAAAATTTTGACATTACGTGACAACTTTGTACAGCGAATAAATAAAACCGCCAAAAGAACCTGCCAGTATTAAAATATTGCACAGATGGACATAAAATATCGATAGCCATCATGTCAAATATATATGTTATGTATATAAAGTAACATAATGAAATATCTTGGTGTTTCATTCACTCAACATTTTGATACCGCACTGTATTGCTGTATTTTGACGTAAGTTTATGGAATGACAGACTTTCAATTCCTTTTTCATCAAAAACTTATGTAACTTAGATTATCAAAGTATGGAACTCTGCACGCGAGCTAACTTGTACTTGTCTGGTTTAAAACTACAACACTGTTTCAGGTGGCTCTCAAAGCGGCGTTCCTCCAGCCGCCGCTGATCTGCTGGCGCGGGCACAGCACGCGGCACTGCGAGCGCTCCGTGGCGTCCGGGGTCGCCGACGTCGCGCTGCTCGACGCCGGCGACATGCTGCACGCCGCGCTCTCGCACAGGCTCGTGCCTTTCATGCAGGAGGTCAGTACTACGGAACAGGCAAGACTAGCCTCGGGAGTCCTCGCGTTTATAAAGAACTAGCTGTTGCCCGCGACTGCGTCCGCGCAGAATTAAATTTTGTAACCTTCCTCGTGAATCACTATTGGTGAAAACGGCATACATTATATCCGTTAAGTAATTTTTGAGTTCTTCGCGAACAGACAGACGCGGCGGAGGACTTGTTTTATAATATGTAGTGACAATACTATTTATTACTTTACTATTTATCATATACTAGCTTCTGCCCGCAACTTCGTCCGCGTAGAATTGGCAATTTTAACATGTTTATCGCTATCCCGCGGGAATTATGCAATTATCCGGGATAAAAAGTAGCCTATATTTTAATCTAGGGTAGTAGGGTACCAGCTATCTCTGTTCCAAATTTTATCCAAATCCGTCCAGTCGTTTCAGCGTGAAGAAGGAACAAACATACACACTTAAATTACATCGTCACATCCATCCATCCTCACAAACTTTCGCGTTTATAATATTAGTAGGATAAGCTCAATTTGTTCATTAGAATTCGGATGTTGTGGAGCATTCCATCATTAAGTCTCCGAGAGTAGGTACAACAATCAAAATTGAGGTAGTTGCATGGACTGAATAAATATTTTTGAAAAATCATATTAAAATAAACTCAACATCAAACTCTTTTCCATAACGTCTCAGATATACTCTAGCGGCAACAACTGGTACTATGCAGTGGCCGTGGCCAAGGAACAAGACCCAGACACCGACCTGACATACCTTCGCGGCAAGAACGCTTGCCACACTGGTATCGGGATGGCTGCCGGGTGGATATTCCCGCTGGCTTACCTTATATCTAATGGATGGATACGGTAAGTGGTCCTATATTATTATTAAATCATTGTTTACAAAAATAATTAATGCAGTATCTAAAAAGTGCCCCGTTTGGGTATAGGGCTGACCCATCTATCCCCGTGTGTCGTAAAAGGCAACTAAGGGTGCTGATGTGAGTACATTTTATACGACAAGAAAGGAAAATGAGCATGTGGGTCACCTGATGGTAAGCGACGACCACTACCCATGGATCCTCAATTACAACTTTCTCTAGAGTTTTTCGCTTATGTTTTCAGCCGACTTCAAGAAATGGAGTTTCTCTTTTGTTTTTCATTCTATGGTTTTATAAACTGTCGTAGTTCTTACGGATGCGACGGTGCTCACGCAGCGTCACAATACTTCGCGAAATCGTGCGCGCCGGGAGCGCTCAGCACCGAGTACGTGGACGCGGCCACCGTGCCTCACGACAACCTCTGCCATCTCTGCCACGGCGCCGCCTACAGGTAACCCTGTCAGGCCACCACGGTCATCATTTTAACGAATTATGTTTCTGTCCGTCTCACTCTCGTTTCCAAGAAAAATCTTTATCATTTACGTCAATTGGCGCAAAAAAACGCTTTCGAACGGCTATAATCGACTAGCCCACGTATTGTGCTATGCATAGTGTCATGTTATCCTTGAATCATCCGTCCTAAAATATAAAATAAACCATTTGTTCAACAGGAGATGCCGCCGCGACGCGAGCGAAGACTACTACGGGCATGTCGGAGCCGTCCGGTGCATGGTAGAGGGAGGAGGAGACGTGGCGTTCGTGCGGCACACGGCGCCCGCAGAGGTGTCCGGCGGCCGCCGCCGCGAGTGGTGGGCGCGCGATCTGCTGCCCGACGACCTGCAGCTGCTGTGTCCGGACGGTGAGACACCACGCTCAACATGCCCCTACCTGACTGTTCAAAATTCTTGAAATTGTAATATGAGTAGTAGAAAATGACGGCTCTAAATAATCTTGTTTAGTTGCCGAAAGTTTAATTCGAGAGAGAATCTTGTGGCAATATACGCAGATTTCAAAATTCGGCATCTTGGTCTGTGCGCAAAAACGGAGCACATTAGTTCAAGTTTTTGAAACCTCTGGAAACTTCTAACACTAAGGATGTAACATAAAAACTTTGCGAGTCTACAATTCCACTGTCGCCCTTCTGTTGCAGGCACGCGAGCAAAAATGCACGAGTACAAGCATTGCAACCTGGGCAAGGTGCCGGGATCAGTGTTGGTCGGACGCGCCAACCACACCGAATTGGACACGTACTCCAATCTGATGGTATACGCGCAGCAGCTGTACGGAGCCACGGCCACCGATGAGTTCAGGTATTTGACGTTTTTTACCTATATTATACAATGAAATAAGATATAAAATCGCCAGTCCAAGGGACCTAAATCTAATCAAAACAGTTCCAACATTACGACATTAACACTACCATTCCTTTACAGCTTCAGCATGTTCTACTCAAAACCGCCCTACGCCGATCTCATATTCAGTGACGCGGCCGTCCAACTAAAGCCGTTGCCACACAAGCAGCGTTCGGCGGACCTGATAGCCGGCACCGCTTTGCTCCGCGCCGCTAAGATTGTATCTTGTGATGCCCCCCAAGCGTCCTACTATGTGGCAGCTGATGCCGACTTCCTGTCGCACGCGTATAGAACTGGAGTGGTGGGGCATTTGTTGGCTTTAGCTTTGTTCTTTGTAATGATGTTGCGGTAAGATTTAGAAAATGCAAGTACACCCACACAAATCACAAATACGCGTAATAAGAGGTTTGAGCTGGCCTTCAATTATATCTTGTCCGTGCCCAAAAAAGGCACTAGATCTTGTTCGTTATAGCTAATGCAGTAATGCACCGGGAATAAACAACATTTGTATGGCGAAATCACAAAACAGCCATATTTCTGTCTTGTTTAAGATTTTTGTTATTACTCTTAGTATAACGATTTTAATGTATTATATTACAAATTACACAGATAAGCTAAATAAGTTACATACACACTTCTGATTGTGACTGCAGCTAGGGTTTTTATAGGTATACTTTTCAATATTGCAGCATTTATTATAACCAGCTCTCTAGGCTGGCAATTATAGTCTTTTAAAACTATGACTTAAGAGATGTTTTTAGACAATAAAAACATTTTTAGCTGACTTAAAAATATTAAGTATAAGTGAAGATAATTATGTGAAAGTTTTAAAGAATCTCATAATGATATTTATCATGTTAATTCCTAGATTCCGTCCAAATGAATCTTATATAATTCTAGATTAAAGCGCAGCTTTTTAAGTTTACTATGTTAGTAAGTAATTTACAAACTTTTTAGTAGTAAGGATAACAAAGTCCATCCATGCAAAATGATTTATTTTTATGTGCCTTATATTATATATACTTAATAGTATAATGATCTATGAATAAGGTTATGTTGTTTCCAACCATTTTTATACTTTATACATTTTCACTTCCTTTCTTATATTTTTTTATTCTAGTTGCTTCTATTTTTATACATCTAAATAAATAAAAATAACACCATTAATTTTAGTTGTTCATTCATTTATCCATGTAATTTCTGGTTCCAAGCATTAGCTTAGCAGTAGCAGCAAGCAGTAGCTTACTAAGCAGTTTGCTTATGTTTAAATGTTGTGTTACAACTTTATCACTAATCCGAACTATTTTTATAACACTGAAAACCATGGGGCAGAGTTTCAAAGACTTTCATAATGATTTTTAGGTCTGCCCTCTTACACACTTCACGTATAGCAAACTGTCTGCTTTTACCATTCCCATCAATTCTACTAGAATGTTCCTTCCACTTTCCAAATAAACAGTTACACTTAGCTAATTCATCATTCACTGATGACACTAGGATACTACATTTCGAAGTCTGTTTCGCACACAAACTTAAAGCTTTAAATGCAAGGTATCGAAAGTGATTTATGCAGTACATAAACATGAATCCGTCAGGCTTATTTTTCTTTAACGTTTCCAATATCGAATTGCACAGTTTCACAGCTACACGTTTCTTGTAAAGTGATAGGTAGTTTAACATTTCCTTTGGTTCACAGAGTATGGCCAATATTGTGCAAAATTTATTAGCAGACAGGCAAAGTGTCGTGAAAACATGCTTCCATATCAATTCTTCTGTGTTGTGATGCAAATTAAAAATGTGACCGTTTACTGAGATGCCTGATTGACCAATACGGTTTTCAAGGAACTTGTAAAGATTGGCAATGGCACTGGAAAATGAAATTTTGTAGCACATGTGTCCAACAAACACATTGCTAGCTCTACTGACTTGCATTGTTGTTGTATCATAGCTATACCCAAGAAAGCATATTTCATTGCTTGATTTTATATGCGGATGTGCAAAATTCACTACAGTTTTCTCGTAATTTACATTTCTGTAACTCGAGAGAGCTTCCAAAAATAATAGTGCATCTTCAATTGAGTTCGTCACATACAAGTAGTCGTCTACTACTCTTGTGAATAACTTCAATGGGGACTTGGGTTCTGTGAGATGGTTTGAAAAATATATTTCATCCAAGTGTGTGTAGTAGAGCTCAGATAGTGCAGGTGAGTACTTATAGCCCTGAACTAAACCCTCTTTCCATTCATAGACTGTAGAACCAGCCCGGACAAGTAGAGGCCTACGAAGCTCAGTTACCATATCTTTATATTGCTGGGCTATTTTTTTCTTAAAATTCAAATTTTTCTCCATTTTCTGGAAAACTAAATGTCTCTCACTTAATATCTTCATTAGCTTCTCCCTGTTAATAGATCCAAAAGCATTGCTCAAGTCAGTTTTCACAAAGTAAAGTTTTGGTTTGTTTTGTTTTGTCCATTCTTTATACAAATGATTGAATTGTGTTTCAACCCTTTCATGGTGCTTGCCTATTAAAGTTTTTAGGAAGATCAGTCTTTCTTTCATTCTATACTTTTCTGAAGGAGTCTGTGTATTTTGTTTATATCTAACTATAGGCCGACAATCATTGTTTGCTTTTAAAATGAAATGTAATTTTGGTATTTCTTTCTTCATCTCTTTTAATTTCAATATTTCTTGCGGACTGTGATTCCGTTTCATTCTTTTACCCAGGCAATAAGGATCACATTTCTTTAGATTCTTCATGTAAACCATTTTTGATATCTGCCTGTCGTAAAAGCCTTGCCATTTATTTTTCCAGAAATAATGGAGTTTATTTTCATCAGCATCAAATTTACAAGTTGTTACATAGAAATTCAAACAAAGTATTGGTGATAAAATGTACTTTAATATCCAGTGCAATATATTGAGGAGAATCGATTTTACTTTGTCATTTGGTAAAGAATTCCAAGGGCTTACAGTCATATCCCAATTTTGTACCAACTTAGAAAGTATGATATTTTGTCGCCTCATACTGGAAACCACAGTGTTTAAAAGCTTCCTAAAGATCCTCGCATTGTGATTATTTCCCAACAAGGTATTGGGTATAATTTGATATAAAGCATTTGAACAACAGTTAAAAATGTCTGCTTTGCTGACTGGGGTCAAGGACTCGGTTTTATTTATCTCAGAAAAGTAATTTCTAAAGTCCGCTTTAGAATTCTTGTAAAGACTTTTCTTTAAATTGATTAGAATATCAAACAATTCTGCCGATGATTCTCTTACCAGCGAGTCGTCTTGAAGCACTTGTTGGGCAAAAGTTAAGTCCTCAGTTTTCAATATTTTTAATTTAACGCAATTGCCGAAATATCTAACATTCTGTTTATTCACAAAATATTGTGATATACAAATCGGTTCACCGGCAATCATATTAAGTGTTTTAAGGCTTAGTTACCATAATTTCTACGAATTATTAAACTACTCTCCCATTCACGAGGGAATTTAAATCTTGCGGTGACTTGTTGCGACTTGCGTGTTGCGTCTTTTTTTTTTTTTTTGTTTGTTCCGTTTCCCTCAGCTCAGAATAGAAAACAGTACCAAAACAACTAAATTTATCAAGCAACTTATTACGTTTTTAGTATCACTGTCCTACTTTTCACTTTAATTTTTGAAAAGCTTTTTTTATAGGTACTTTGTAGGTAATCTGTTCAAAAACATTATTGTTACATAATTATTGTTTATAATTTACTATAGAAAACTGACTTGCATTCAGGCCATAAACTAAAAAAAAACTATTTGACACTATATCTCTCTAATCTGTGGATTTGACGTTTGTTATCTCCTTTGTTATTGTTATCCACAGTTGTTATCATTTTGATAAACTTAAAATATTATCAAACATCCTAACTTATCTTGTTAAAAAATATTTTCTTATGTAACATTCACAAGCAAAATAGTGTTAGTTACAGTTCTGTCGAAATTAAAATGGCTAAAGCAGTGATATGCGATTTGCTACAAATATTTAAAAGCGGTGTGTCGGCAGTGCTACCCGAGAACCTAATTAGAAACTCCGTTAAATACAGCTCAGCTAACCAACAGCTCGTCATTTGGAACGATACTTATAACCTGCAGCACAAGAATGTGTATGTAGTCGGAACAGGGAAGGCAGTCCAAAACATGGCAGTGGAGATAGAGAAAATAATGGGACCTAAGATCAAACAAGGAATTATTAGTATACCGGTTGGGAGCTTGAATCAGAAACACTCAGAAAAACTAACCTACTATGAAGGAGCCTTGAACAATTTACCAGATTCCAATGCTGAGAACACTGCAACGAAAATCAAACATCTTGTCACAACATTGGGTGAAAATGACATCCTTTTAGTTCTAATATCAGGAGGGGGATCAGCTTTATTACCATTATCAAAAGAACCTATAACTTTAGAAGAGAAAACAGCCTTAATTAAGAAACTTGCTAATGCAGGGGCAGACATAACGGAACTTAATTGTGTTAGAAAAAGAATATCAGATTTAAAAGGTGGCCAGTTGGCAATTAAGGCACAGCCAGCCCAAGTTGTGTCCCTGGTGCTGTCTGATATTGTTGGGGATCCTTTGGATTTGATAGCTAGTGGCCCTACCACAGAAAATGTAGATAATGCAGCTATGGCCTTAAATATATTAAAGAAGTACAACTTATCTAATGACCTTCCAATGTCTTTCAAATCTGCGTTATCAGAAACAACACAGTTGAAGTTTCCTCAAGAGAATGTTAAGAATTATTTGATAGGGACAAATAGGCTGAGCATAACCACTGCTCTAGATGAAGCAAAAAGTTTAAACTATATCTCTCTTCCTTTGTCTCACACGGTTACTGGCAATGTTAAACATATTGCACAATGTTATGCCAAATTAGCAAAGTCAGTCTGTGATTTTGTTGAAGGAAAACTTGATCGAAGTAAGGTCAAATCACAAATAAATACTTTCAATATTCCTGGGGCAAACTCAGACTTTATTGAAAAACTATCTAATGGTATAAATGGAAACATTTGTCTTATTCTTGGAGGAGAGATCACTGTGGAAGTTAAGGGCAATGGTAAAGGTGGTAGAAACCAGCAACTTGCTCTGGAGTTTTCTAAATATCTACATGATATCAAAGATGATCTAAAATACTTTGAAGTTTATCTTCTAAGTGCTGGTACAGATGGGATTGATGGACCAACTGATGCTGCTGGTGCTATTGGTTATTTAGATTTAATTTCTGATGCAGTAAAAGATAATCTAGATATAGACAAATACCTGGATGATAATGATTCTTACAACTTTTATAAAGTATTTAAAGGTGGCAAACTTCATGTTATTACAGGGCATACTAACACTAATGTGATGGATATACATATTATGATAATAAAAAGAACCAACTAAACTGAGTTATTGTTTATTGACCTTCAAATTTTCATTAATCATGATGATGTCTTTAAGAAAGATAATAATTTGTTTTCAGTTTTTACCTTTTTTTCGATTTGTGCATTCTTAGCCTCTTTTAGTTTAGCAGATGTTAGCACTGCCTGCTGGCATAGACCAGCAAACTTGTCCTTTTTTCTTTTATTATTCTTTATGACTTTTGTCTCTTTAGCATTCTCAAGTGCATTATTTTTATTACTCAGTGAATACACTTCTCTTGCATTACAGTAAATACTGGTTTCTGTTTTCCTCTCGGCTAGTGTTTTCACTTTTGTTTTTACTGGATTTGGTTTGTCTGTTAGTATGTTTGTAAATATTTCTTTTTTTGTCTTGTTAAGTGCTTCTTTTCTTGGTTTTATTAATGGAGTCACTGTACTATGTTTACAGAATGAACAAATTCTCTCCTGAAATTTTAAAATAATTAAGTTATTTAACTTACAAATTATTTTACAAAAAAAATATACTTGTTTTTATATTTAAAACTTACTAATTCATTACTATTAAGTAGTGATTTAGGCTCAGGAGTTTTCTTTGTAGGTTTTCGTGACTTTATTCTTTTTCTCTGCCTCTTACTGAGTTTAATGGATTTTATCTGTAAACCAAAAAATTGTAACATCATAAATTGTTTTTTCAAAACCATTGCTCAAAAAGTGCACTTTTTTTGGGTGTTTTACAAAAAAATCTTTCATTGAGTTAGCTGAACAGCAAAAGCCTTATGAAAAAAAAACGCCTTTAATTTGACAAAAAGTTTCACAGCTACAGTTAGAACTTAGCTTATTCTGTGTTGTATTTTGTTTCGCAATTGTATTAAAAAACGTTGTTCAATACACGTTCCGCACTAGCTACGAAATGTATTATTATGTATTTGTTACTGGCAAAAGGAATCATTTATTATTTACCTTAGTTTCAGTGTGTTTTCTCCACTCAATCCCGCAATGGGGGCACCTTATGTTGGACGAGAAATGCTTTTCTGGTAGCCCATACCCTTTTGTTATCTGCATACATCGTGTTCTGGAAATTTACAAAATATTTTGTGATATCAGATTTCACACCAAAAATAACATTATTTTACTTACAAATAGTAGCTTCTCAGAATTGTATGTGCTTGATTTGTGTCAGGTCGTAATAGAGTGGAGGCTGCTTTATAAAGAAAACCAATATTGGCGTCTGACATTATTTGTAAATAATTTACAAATTACAGGGAGATTATAGGTTTCCCTACAGAAAACAACTACTCTTTTTCGTTTATAACCTCAAAGTCAAAGTGATTTGAATGAGTTCATTATATATAATAAAAAAGCGTAGTAGTGTGTGTGATTATATCCTCATTGATAAAAAGTTACTCTATGACAATTGACTACGAAGACGTACTATGTAAATAAGACTGAGTCAAGTCAAGAGTGAGTAATCGCATCTGAAAAACGAGCCGAGCGAGATAGGCAGTATGGAGGAGCGTGTCCCTTTGTAACAGGATGACAATAACATTTTTATTATGTGAGACAAAATTAAATCTTGCAATCTTTCTGCTAATTATTTATTATAAAAACTGCAGTTTTACGTTTATGATAAACAATATAAAAAACAAATACTTACATTTGAACGCATCTTTAAATAGCCATTTGAGTATTTGTTAAAGTCGACATTTTGTAAGAGAAATTCAGTGTTTTCGTAATTTTTATTAGTATCTCAAACAATACAAATTTTCCCGCGAAAAATCAGTAACTGTCAACTGTCATTCACGCGCCAAGCTTTATCATAATACATTTGTTTAATTGAATGTTTATTGCGCGAAATTAGTTCGTTTTATTATATTGTTTCATTGTTATGTAATAAATGAAATAAGTGGTTTTTTATAAATAAATTACGTGGGTACTCTTCAGCGCTAAGTTTTAAATAGTGAGAAGAGAACAATACAAACATGGATGTCGCCGATACCTTTGCAACGCAAAGTCAAGTAAAAGACGAAGTAGGAGTCCGTTGCCAGAAGCTCTTTCAAGACTTTTTAGAAGAGTGAGTATTAAATGCTACAAAACTGAGTTTTGTTACATACTAATGTTTGTAAACGAAGCGTCTTTCAAGGTTATGTTGATTAACCTCAGTAATTTGGAAAATTTTCAGGTTTAAAGAAGAAAACGACTTAAAATACGAGAAACATGCTAAAGAGCTTCTCAAACCAGAAATCAGCACTCTTGAAATCAGTTTTGATGATGTGGAAAAATACAATCAAAATCTTGCAACTACCATAATTGAAGAGTATTACAGAATATACCCGTTTATTAATCAAGCTATCCTTAACTATGTGCTTAGTCTTGCTGATACTGGTATGAAGAAGGAACTACAGGGCAAAGAGTGTTATGTTGCCTTTGTTGATGTGCCTACGAGGCATAAAGTGCGTGAATTAACTACGGCCAAGATTGGTACTCTCATTAGAATCTCAGGTCAAATTGTAAGAACACATCCTGTACACCCAGAGCTGATTTCTGGCACTTTTGTGTGTTTGGATTGTCAAACAGTTATTAAGAATGTGGAGCAACAATTTAAGGTGAATTTAGAGGCTTTGGTAATTTCATTATTTTAAGGCATATGTGTCGTTGTGTGGAGGCCTGTGCCCAGCAGTGGGACATACATAGGCTGGAAATGAAAATGATGATGTATTGTGTAGTGGTCTTGTCTTTTTTTTGGGACCAGTATAAAAAAAAACTTCAATTATTATGAATTCATTTTACAGCACAAGCACAATAACAAAAAAAATATAATTTCACTTTATAGTACACAATTCCAACGATCTGCCGCAACCCGGTGTGTGCCAATCGGCGCAGGTTCATGCTGGATGCAGATAAGTCTGTCTTCGTGGACTTCCAGAAGATCCGCATCCAGGAGACACAGGCCGAGCTGCCACGGGGCTGTATTCCCCGATCCTTGGAAGTCATATTGAGAGCTGAGGCTGTGGAGTCTGTGCAGGTAACCAAATATCCTTAGCAAGTAACAAACTTGCCTGATGCCATAAAACTTGAGCATACATACATAAATCACATCTTTATCCCTTACAGGGTAGACAGAGCCTAAAGACAACATTTAGCATGATTGTGGGTGTATAGGTGGAAACAGAATTCAAAATAGTGATGGGTATTGCTAGCCATAACATGATTCCTATGATTTTAACCCATTCCCTAATGAGCTTTTACCATCTGGGCAGGAGGAAAAGCAACTGTGACTTAAAACTTGAACTAAGTGTAAAATTACTGTTATCTGTTCTAGGCAGGAGACCGGTACGACTTCACAGGCACTCTAATAGTGGTGCCAGACGTGGGGTCCTTATCCCTGCCAGGTGCTCGGGCGGAGCTCACCACTCGTACACGACAGAACAATGAGGGGCAAATGGAGGGTATCAAAGGCCTCAAAGCTTTGGGAGTGCGGGAACTACATTACAAGTAAGTAGATTAAGCTGGGATTGTCTTTGAGTTTGGTAAGATTTTATGTTAGGTCTGTGTGGTGGGCTCCGGATTGCTGCCCATTATCTTGCTCGTTAATTTTGATGCCAAGCGCAGTGTAAGGCAGCCAGTGAAATATTTAAAGTCGTCTAGGTTGGCAATGCATCTGTGCTTGTGTGCCACAGAATGTCTTAAAAAACATCCTAGCTTTTTATTTGCATTTTAGACAGCTTTGATTTTAATCAATAGTTCAAGTGTCTTTATTATAAAATGAAACATTAAAAACGTAGTTTTCATCCATTTTCCTATGATCTCACTCATGCATTGTTCGTTTCTTACTGTTTACAATTTGGCCATAGATTTTACTTCAATTCAATGTTTAGAATTTTGTAATTAATTACCTTCAGGACGGCATTCTTAGCATGCAGTGTGCAAGCGATATCCCGAAGGTTTGGCACCGCAGAGCTCTCCACGGATGACATGACCACTGAAGATATGCGGAAACAGATGACTGACAAAGAGTGGGATAAGGTAACAGTTACTGCAAGATTATTTACGTATTAATATGTTTGATAGTCACCTCATTATTTTGGATCTACATGTCTCTTTATTGCACAGAAAATAACAGAAAATAAATAACAACACCAAACAGACAGAGAAGTATAACGGCGAACCTATCCCTAAAATGGGATCTCTTCCAGCTAATCAAATACTGTAAACGTGGTTCATATTTCATAGTAGATACTTGCTTGTAACACTTCACTTAAGGCATTCTGTTTCAACCTTTATTATTTAATATCAAGTGTTTTTGAATAAATCGACTTCTACGATTCTCATGAAATAGGGAATTTCTCTACGAGAATGAAGCCGCAGGCATAACCTAGTTGTATATTTCAGGTATATGAAATGTCCCGGGATCGCAATTTATACAACAACCTGATTGCCAGCCTGTTTCCCAGCATCCATGGCAACAACGAAGTGAAGAGAGGCATCCTGTTGATGCTGTTCGGAGGTGTTGCTAAAACCACTATTGAAGGTATGTCGCAAGTCATACATAACATAATCCAGCCTATATACGTCCCACTGCTGGGTACAGGCCTCCTTGCAGAGTGAGAGGGCTTGGGTTATAGTTCCCATGCAGACCTAGTATATGTATTTTAGTAAAAAACAATAACCAAATTGGTTTTGCGTTATTCAGAACATGCTAACGATAGAGGCTCTTTTTTTCCTCTTTATACATTTTCAAAATACAACAGAGAGGCGGCTACAAAACATTTGAATGTGGACTGACACGCGATAGTGATGGGTTGCTAGCCGCATCGCCTATACCATGGCTCCTAAGATTTTCGGCCATTCCCTCGATGGTTTTTTACCATCTGCACATGAGGAGAAACAACTGGTACAAAATTCCATGTTTTTCATCTGCTCCCAGTCCAGCATCGAAGACAAACAATATGATAACAGTTAAAGGTATAATTGTGATCCCCCACCCCCCTTTCATCCCCTTCCAGCTCCCTTTTTCACCTATACATATGTATGTATGTTATTTATGATTGTGTCCCTTTGTTTGAAGGCACGACTCTCCGCGGCGACATCAACGTGTGCATAGTGGGCGACCCGAGCACGGCCAAGTCGCAAGTGCTGAAACAAGTGAGCGAGATCACGCCGCGCGCCGTCTACACCAGCGGGAAGGCTTCGTCCGCCGCCGGTCTCACCGCCGCCGTCGTCAAGGTATAATTGTACTATACAACGTTTGTACTATACAAATAATAATACTTATTGAGTGTGCAAAGGTCGAGATGTCATATTAAGGGCCTGTTTCACAACTCTCTGTTAAGTTCCAGTTATCTTAAGTGTCAGTTATCTATAATACCGTCTATATTTATTGTTACGAAACAGACAGAGATGTTTTATTGAATCAGGCGTTACTTTGCGGAGGTCCATTTCAATGAACAAAAAATTTTACTGGTAGTAAATTTTAGTTTAGCTAGCGGAGTAGCAAGGTAAAATTTTTTGTTCATTAAGCAGAGATGTCACTAGATGACACTAGATTTGAAATCCAACAACCAAAATTTGACTGGGCCGCAGGAGGCTACAATATTTTTACATAAATGCCTAAATACTTAAGTTGATAACAGCATAATTACACATAAACGGATAACTCACGTATAAAAAAGTCGAGTGATGCTCGACATGTTTCGGACTATTTCGTAGTCTTTCTCGGAGTTTCATGTGGAAGTTGATAACTGCTTATCATTCATTTGTCTTTTATACAGAGATTTTATGAAGATCATTCATTCACGTCATTCTACGGAAATAAGTACAAATTACTATTGTAAATTACTACCAATAGCTAACTGCAGTCCGTGACCTCTTAGAATGCCATTCGGGTTTGTCTCCCTGTCTCATTCACTCTTATGGGCTTGATACTTGAATCGGCTGAAATGAGACAAACAGCTTTTTAAAGCTGTAAAACTACAGTGTGTAAACCTTTATAACACTGAGAAGTAATACTGTTGAAGATTTCAAGTAAAATGTTTGTTAACAGGACGAAGAGTCCTTCGACTTCGTGATAGAGGCTGGCGCGCTGATGCTGGCAGACAACGGCGTCTGCTGCATCGACGAGTTCGACAAGATGGACCTCACCGACCAGGTCGCCATACACGAGGCCATGGAACAGCAGACCATATCCATCGCTAAGGTACGCTGAAAATACGTTTTGTATTAGCAGTAAATGCCCTGAATAAAAAGTTATAGGAACGTCCGTCCGGATTGCTAAGAACATTTTACTCCGTAACCTTGCTGATGAATAGCAGTTGTTCTGGCTTGGAGAGTGGTAAGTAAGACAGCTTGTGAAGGACTTCGATAGATGTTTTCTTCGCATTACTTTGACCACAGATGTAAAAGGATCTCTTAAAAAAATATAAATAATACAACTGCAGGCAATGTTGTGTCTGATGTATATACATTATTGAAGTTTTTTGCTCACTAATTTATTGAAACGAACCTCTATTCAGCCAGTGGCGTAACTATAGGATGGCAGGAGTGGCACAATGCCGCGGGCCCCTAGCTCTACGGGGCTCCGAACTGGCTTGGTTTAGGGCACAGAAGGGACGATGATGCACTTCTTTACATTGAGGAAGGAACCCCATCTGACGTATTTGCCGCGGGCCCCAGACGTTATAGTTACGCCACTGTTCAAACCAAAGCTACACTTGATTTAGTGAACTAATTTCTTAGCAACTTAACAAGTATTATCTAGTCTAGCCTATTTTCTGATTGCTAAGAATCAATCTCGGGCTAGTTTCCGATTCACTGGATGTCTCAATAACTAACAAATTGACCTGAACCATCGCAGGCAGGAGTTCGAGCCACGCTCAACGCGCGCACGTCTATCCTCGCCGCCGCCAACCCCATCGGGGGGCGCTACGACCGCGCCAAGTCGCTCCAACAGAACGTGGCTCTCAGCGCCCCCATCATGTCGCGGTTCGATCTCTTCTTCATACTGATAGACGAGAGCAGCGAGATGGTGGACTACGCCATCGCGAGGAAGATCGTCGACTTGCATTGTAATAAGGAGGAGAATTACGACTGTGTGTATACGAGGGAGGATCTGCTGAGATATATTGCGTTTGCGAGGTCGTTCAAGCCGCTTATTACTGAGGTTAGTGGTGTGGCCTTTGCCATATTGTTGTATTTTCCATTCTAATTTTAACACATTGCATTTGAAGATTATTTTTATTTTGAACATCTACTATTGTATGGAAACATATTGTCAACCACCGTTAAAATATTTACATGCCGGTAGTTTGACTGATCAAACTAACTGAAATATTCCGTATTAATTAAAGTCGTGGCCTTTAGGCTCGGTCTATCCCTTAACGGATAAAGACGTGACGTGATGTAGTATCTAGTATTTAATTTATCTACATCATGAATGTAGATAAAGTAATGTATGCGACTGTACAAACATTAGGCATCAAAACACTCGTTTCATCTTATTATGAAACTCAGCTTCGCTTCGTTTCATAAACCCAGTCATGTTCTAAATAATATTGTAATACATTACAATACTGTCACATAAACTACTAGTATTTCAATGCACCATTTCCCTAACAGGAGGCAGGCAAGCTGCTAGTGGAGTACTACACGACGCTCCGGCAGCGCGACGGCGGCGCGGCGGGCGGCGGCGCGTGGCGCATCACGGCGCGCCAGCTCGAGTCCATGATCCGGCTCGCCGAGGCGCTCGCCAAGATGCACTGCAGCGGGCACGTGCAGCCGCGGCACGTGCAGGAGGCTCACAGGTACCACACTAGCCTATCACCTCACGAAGATCTCGCTGTCGGCCAAAATCTTGTACTTTGAGCGAAGCGATATCGATCAAAATTACTGCCGAAATTCGGCCTAGGTTGGCCGAGGTAATCACGGTCAAAATTGCTACTTAAATCTCGGTCTATGTTGGCCGAGACCGAGACCAATCTCAGTTAAAATTACTGTCCAAATCTCGGTCTAAGTTGGCCCGAGACCAATCTGCCCAGATCTCGATCTGTCTCGGCAAATCTCGGCAGAATATCATGCCGAGACCTCGTTCTGAGTCTCAGGCGAGACTAAAAAGGGTTCAGTCGGACCACAGTGCACATTAACACGTACGATAAAGAAGTGTTTTGTCTGTGCAGGCTACTGAACAAATCTATAATTCGCGTGGAACAACCGGACATACATTTGGATGAGGACGAGCCCACCTATGAGCCTAGTATGGACGTCGACCAAGATATACCCAATAGCAATGGCACTGCAGGTAATATAGCATCACAAATCACAATTAATTTTTAATACAACCATTTTTAACTGTATAGATTTTTGTACCAATTATAAAAAAAACATTGTTTTACAGAAACGCCAGTTAATGGTGATTCGGGCAAGAAGAAACTGACGCTTTCCTTCGAAGAATACAAGACGCTCAGCGACATGCTGGTCGTTTTCATGAGAAAGGAGGAAAATGAAGCAGAGACCAGAGGTAACCAATTTTTAAAGCTTTAATCAAAACTCATTTGTATAACAAACAACGCAAAAAAATCAAATAACTATAAAAATAACCGAAATATCAAAGATTTGTCTCTCTTCCTTGAAAAACAGACTATATGGAGTTTTATTGACATAGTGTTTTTTGGCGTCACATGACATGTCGGATCTCTCTTTCTAATACTTGTCTAATTAGGAGTTTATTGCTTGTCCGATAATATGTACTTTTAATTTCAATTTTTATCATTCTTACAATATTTTTTATTTCTGTTGCTTCGTGTTAAAAACGAACGGTTTAAATGCCAACTTCCATGCTTATCTGGAAGCAAAGAAAAAACATAGAATGTACCAGCTGCTTCTATTCCCGCGCAGTTGGTAAAAGCCTATCGATGTGATTTATGTATGTAATAAATATTTGCAAATGCTTTTTGTTATTGTCAGGTGAGGAGAACTCTGGCATGCGCAAGAGCGCCGTGGTGAGCTGGTACCTGGAGCAGCTGGTGTCACAGGGCGCCATAGAGGACGAGGACGAGCTGCTGCAGAGGAAGACCCTCGTCGAGAAGGTCATCGACCGGCTCATGTACCATGTAAGTCACGGAACAATGACACATCAGCCAGATGTTCAATTCAATTATTTTTTTAAAGTTATACCTCTGTCGATACTGTCGATAATTCTGCTAATGTCGAGGTTGAAAGAGTCTTCTTGTTTGTAATCAGCCGTTGTTCGGTAACGTCAGCGTGCGACGCTCAGATGAGACAGTTGCATGTTGATGGATAGGGATTAGGGACGCAACCTAAATAACCTGTTACGATATTATGAACTAGCTGTTGCCCGCGATTTCGTCTGTTCCTATGTTCTTCCCAGGGTCTCAAACCTCCATGCCAAATTTTATCACGACTGGTTGAGTATTATATATAATATTAGTTAGGATAAGGATGTTTTTGTGTCTGTGTGTGTGTTTATTTCTATTATATTAGTATAGTATATTTCAAGCAGCGTAAATGAGACCACATGAGTTTTTGAGAAACCCCCAAATTACGCCTAATATGCTTGGCGGATTCCAAGTTTTTTTACGTACTGACTAATAATTTTGTTTTGCAGGATCAAGTAATAATACCTCTGTCGACCACTGGCCTCAAGACCACGCAGAAGTCGTCAGACCAAGAAGTAGAAGACGACCCACTGTTGGTGGTGCACCCCAACTATGTGGTCGACACGTAACGTTTAGGATAAGTCCGCCTTTTTTTAATAAAACGTTTTTACACTATGAATTTCTTTTTATTATAAGTATATTATGTTTAAAACAAAAATAGCCTGACTGAGAGAGCCGCCTCGCGAGGCAGCTGTATGAGGCATGATTTAGTTTGAAAGAGGCTCAGAATCAAACCGAAAACGGCTGCTTCGCGAGGCGGCTCGCTCAGTCGACACGACTTATTAATAAAGTAACTATAATACATTGGTAGCGGAGTTTCATCATTAAAAAAATAATGCAATTCTTCCTTAATAACGTAGTCAGGTAACAAATAAATCGGAACATTAATTACTTAAACTACTTAAAGCATTCTCTGCAGGCTATTATTACCCATTATCCCATTAACACCTTTCAAACACCTTATATAAATCAGGCAAATTAGCAATCTGCAATATGGCACCATTGCTCACAAAGCTGGTAGGCGGCAAGAAGTTCCTTCTTATGGCGGGGAATATTACGTGTTCCTGTTTCCACTGCTCAGACTTTACAGACTCTGTGGAAAGATCTGGATTCGGTTGGGCGTAAAACATTGCCGTTTGTCGACTTATGGTGTCGAAACATGCTTTTTCGGAGTCCCAGTTTACCTCGGTCACCAAACGAACGAGGTACGTTGGTAAAGATCCCATGAACGGAGTATGGTTATCTGAAAAGTAATTTCGATGTGGAATGTGGATTGGTTGAACTCCATTTCGTTGGAAATATCTGTGCACTCGAGTATTTAACGTTATAAAGAGGACATGGCGGTGGAAACCGCATTCCAACAAGCGATGTGATGTGTGCAGATATTTCAGACATTTCTATTTATATTAGAATATTTAGAAGCTTAAACTGGGAATTTAAGAAAATGCCCGAATATTTTTCCAACAATTTGATATTTCTACCCATAATCAAAAATACTACCGATACACAACACAAGAGAAATAAAAATAAGTGTCCTAAATTCTTTGCTGTAGGTTTTGTTACCTCTATGAATTAGAATTATACCTACATGATTAGGTACATGAACATGAATGTATAGAAAGTGACAGGCACGCTTTTTCTCTTGTTTTTGTCAATTAGTAGAAATAACCCAAAACTTGCGGGCGCAAGCGACTTTTTACTAGACTGCACGATGCAAAGGAAGGCAACGCAGGTTACTATCGGACATTCCGTCGGAGTTTTTACTTAGGAACTCATTTCAAAATCTATTAAGTATTGTAAAGTGATTCTAGAAGATAACTAACCTAACAGTAACGGTAGGGCCAACAAGTCTCCACTACCGCTCAGTTCTAAGGAGAAATATTCAAAGAGCATCGCCCTCTTGCTCGTTAGCAGCTGTGCCATTTGCTGCGCCATCTCCCTCATATCTCCTGAAAAGAAACAATGTATTGGTTCGATCCATGGATAATAGAGGAGTCAAAGCGTGTCCTTCACAGATCTTTAAACCGGAAACTGTTTTTATGATAATGAGTTTTTAATACATATATTGCAAATGGGTTCCCGAAACCGACGAGCATGTATAATGAGATTGATGAATGCGGAGGAAACGAAAAAGGTATGTCAGGATCGTAGCAAGTGGAACAAAGTAGCGTGTAAAGGTATGTGTGTATGTATGTATGTGGTTTTCCTAAAAATGTTTCAGGCCGTAATTAAAAAAAAAACATATTTCACCGACTTTCTCTCCAAACGTAAGCGGTTATAACGAAAACTAAAAAGCGTGGAAAGTAAGAACTGCGTCAAGTTTAAAACGGCATGTTAAATAAAATCTTGTAAAAACACGCCACTGGCATAAGAAAAATGAATACCAGGTACAGAAGACGCCAGAGTACAGAGTCCAACCAATGACATTAGTCCATAATCCAAGTCTCCCTCAGCCCAATAAAAAAGTTACGTTAGTGACGCTTTCTGACAGTTAAAAAACATTGCCCTATAAAGTAGAATAACGGGGGTTGCCAGATTATTTCAGACTTGGCTTGGACTGCCTCTAGTATTATGCTAATGCGACATGAGTTTCAACAATGTCATTGGTCGATTCCGCTTTTATGGAATTGCCCCTAACATCATGGTCACTTACCAAGATCAGGATTCCATTCAGACTCTTCCGCTGATAATCCGAGCACGAACAGCTCTTCAAGAGGCAGCGGATTCGACAGTTTGATCAATCCCAAGTTTTGAAAATCGTACAGCATAGTTTCATAGAATAACTCTTCTCTGAAAATTGTAAATTGGGAAACGATTACTATTTTATGTATACTTACCTTACATTACACTATAAGATATCCGACATAATATCTTCACCACCATTTACAGGATAAGGTACATGCACGAGTGTGGGACTGGCTCTTTTATAGAGATAGGTTATGGGCCCGAGAGCGAGTAAAACTACTTTTATACGTCTGGGATTAATGAATGAGATTAGTTTTTTTTTTTTCATTTGTGACTAGATTGACCCCTGTTAAGTTAATAAAATGCAATTACTTATCTTACCTCCTTTACCGGTTTAGGAACCGTTTTTTTAAGAAAAATCAGCTATACTTACGCAAGTCTCGTAGTATCGCACAAATACAACTTAGTAGAATGCTGCACCAGTGACTTGTGCAGATCAATACACCCAATGAATATTAGATTCGCCAAAATTTCTCTCAAATTCGTGTTGCATTGCCTCTCTATGTCGATTCTCAATTGTTTCACGCTCGTCAACTTTGTCTCTGTTCTTTCGTACTGAAAAGTCCTAGTTTTAAAAGATTCCTTTGGATCTATATACGTTATGTTAGCTTGATCCGGAACTGGGTTCTTCCATTTTTCAGGCATTTTATTTATGGCTTCCGGTTCTTCGACAAGCGACATATTTAAATCATTTTCATTTGTAACATTAGGTTCTTCTACAGCTTCTGGCTGTTCTGTGTTTGATTTTGGTTCCGCTCTGAAAAACTTGTCTATCTTCTGGACGTCAGAATTGACTCTGACCATACTGTTGGCGTAGACTTTAGCTCCTTCTGTAGTCTTTTTGACCATTTCGTCAACCATCGTCGCGCCAGGCAAACGGGCCTGTGAACAAGGTAAAAAAAAATCAAAGGTTTATTCTAGATATGGGATACCAAGGGCTGTTTTATATGTCTCTGTGAAACTAGCATAGACCATAATTGTCAAGAAATAAAATAATCAAACCTGCGTATACATGACCCTTGTGGAATTGCAGCTCAACAACTTGGTCTCCATGCACGCCTTGAGCTTCTCTATAATTTGCTCTTCATACAAAAACTGTACTTCATGCTTTGTTGGATGAACATTGACATCCACATTTTTAGGATCTGTAAAATTACAAATATGTACAGGAATGATAATTTTAATAAATCACCATAGATAGAAATAAATTTTCTTTTTTGGTAAGAAATCAAAATTATTTATAAAATTTCTGGTATAAATTACAATTGATGAAGTTAACAGAATTAAGAAATTGACAGAGTAGACAGCGCCATTAAATTATGATAACACTCACCCAATTCTATACTTAAATAAACGAACGCATGCGAATTCTTTGGCAGATATGTAGAATACACAGAGTCCACAGCTTTGCGAATCGCTGGAAACCATAATTAAAAACACTTTTAATCATCATCAGTAAATTGTTCACGAACAAACGTTCCCGCTGATATCCGAAACCACAGATAAAATAATACTCAAGTTCGTAAAGTGTGCTTGGGCAAGATTTACTGCAGCCATTTTAAACCTAAAGAAAGGCGCCACTTTGTGAATAATTACGAAATAGCGAAAGACAAGCATGAATAGACTCCGAGAATGAAGAGTATTTTTTTTCAGTGTGGTAAGTGCCAGTGATTTTACCAGTAGTCATACTCTCCTCGTCGGAACAAAGCAGGACAAGCGCTGTTTCTTGGCGGCAGGATTAGAGAGTACATGATAGTGGTATGGTAGCAATCCGGACGGACCTTGCAAAAGGTCTTACTACCCACAACAATGATGATGATGAAATGATGGCACTACTAGTGTCTGTCAGATTTGACATAGTGCTTACACATCTTCTTCTTTTTTTAATGTGGCCTCATTGATCGATGCGATGATTTCGCCAATGTCAAGGTAATAAATACAGTATTCAAAAATCATGAGACAACGTCGGCAACGGTGTACGGTAGAACACGGGCAAAAGACACCCCCCCGCTGTCAGGCTCTTAGCCAACGGATAATGATATCCCTTAGAATCTGCCAGGAAATCATTAAACGATGCCCAGGGTGCACCGGACCAAGCACTGCTCTTCCCCTCGGACGGATCCAAAAACGAACCGCAGCTCTTGACCACACGCGGAGGTTACCCGACTCGCACCCTAAACGCTTGCTTACACATAATTAATGATTTTATATAGAACTGTTATGCATAAAAAAACAGGCTTGCATTTAATCCGTAATCCTTAGCGTTAATTTATGATTTCTACTCACATTGTGAATCAACAAGCCTATGATTGATGAATAACAACATAACTCCTTTCTTATGCGAGTAGTTCACGTTTGTAATGAAGCCACGGACAGAGAGTTTTAACATAGCATCCTTTATTTCTATCTCCATCAGCTCCCTTGCTATTGAGTTTCCATGGATCTGAAAATGTTTTATGACAAAACAACGTCTATTACATTGTAATTGTGTATTGTATTGTAGTGTTTTCATTTTTCATTGTACCCACATGCATTTGTTTGTAAATGATCTCTTTGTAAGGAATAACTGATGTGAGGATGCATCGTCTCATTACAAGATGGTTGATTTGTTGAATGATAGTGTCAATATGGCAGCATGACACATCGCAAATGTTTTTGTCCCTATTTATTGTATGTGTGTAGTAAAACTGTTGCAAAAGAGCACAGTAAACAAATAAGAATCTAACATAAAAGTGATACAATGTACGGTCAAGTGCAAAAATAAGTATCGATATGAACTTCTCAAAAATATGTCCGACGACCTTATTACGCCGGTATAAGAGCGCATGATACTTATTTTTGAAACTTTGACTAGATACATATTATTACACTTGACTGTACAGTGAGGGATGTATTCACATTTCACTGTAGAACCCTGTCACAATTGACAGGCCACTGTCACTCAAAAGCTCTATGATGGTACCTATGTGAATATGAATACATTTTCCTTGCTGTACAGTTATAGGACTAAAGCAAAGTAGAAATAAAATTCTAATAAATATGTATTAAGTACAAATGTCATACTTACAACCCTGACATTCTCCACAACTGAAGAATTAAGTGGAGTCTTTAAATCAGTTTTCTCACCAAACTTCTTTAACGTGAATCCAACATGGCTATTGTGAATAGCATATCCGCCCACAACATCCATTATATGGGTGTATTCTTCCGTAGGGCTTCGTAGAGCTTTCTTACGAGCTAGAATGTTGTAGAATAGGTCTTCCACAGTGATTTGAGTACCATTGTTTCCTGCACATGCTTTAATTGGACCCTTCAGTTTGCCATCTTCATATGATGCCCTGAAAGATTTAATAAATATTGAAATGGCTGTAAAGCAGCTAGTGTGAGACATTCATCATTATCATCAATTGCTGCAAGTATTATAACTCCCACTGCAGGCCACAGATCTCTTAATCTAAGAGGGCTTCAGCTCTAGTTTCCTCGTGGGCCATTGAATTGCATTGCAGGTGTATAGGACTCTTCGTGATGATTTCCTTCATCATAGTAAATTTCAAAATTCATTTCACACATATTCTGAATAACTCAAGTGTGAGTTCAAGTTTGAACCTGCAACCGCTGCAACCCTCTGATTGAGAATAAAAGTGAGTGAGCCCAAGTGAGATGTTAGTACAAAATTATCATACTTATAAGCACATTTGGCAGCGGCAGTCTTGGTAAGAATAGTAAGGTGTGCTATATGGCTGATGCTTGCAAGGGCTTCCCCTCGGAAGCCATAAGTGTTAATCTCCTGCAGGTCCTCGTACTGGCTGAGTTTGGATGTGGTGAAACGCTCACACACAATGTCGAGGTTGTCACTGCGGATGCCTGTGCCATTGTCTTGAATCTAGAACAGGATGAAATCAGTTAACTTTTAAAGTTATCAGAGAAAGTAGTAAGTAGTCATATTCGCATGTGTTAAAAAGAATGTTATTGACAGTGTCATATGTGGTGGATATAACTTATCATATAGTGAAGTATCACCCACTTGGTTGTTTGTTAGTCTATTTAAATAAATCTTGAGAAGTTTTAAAATTGAAATGTGTTCAGTGGTGTATAACTCCTTAACCATCAATACACTGGATTGGAGGATCAAGATTGTTAAGAAGTGTAACCCCCTTATTTATAAACACTATAGGCTTCTGCTAACTTAGCAATCATTTGTCCTTATCTGTTAAAGGTAAATGCCAAAGTGACAGATAAGGACAAACAATTGCCAAGTTAGCAGAGGCCTACTGAGCGTTTATGAATAAGGAGGTAAGTGAGTAATGTATGTCGTGATTTTGCTGTAGAATTTGTTTCTTATCTTCTTCTCGTATGCATAATCTCCATTCTGATCCTGGTTCCATCTTTGTTCCGTAACTGGTATTTATTATTTTTTTGTATGTATCATTATTATGTTGTAGAATTTACCTGTAAGTATTTTAAACCTCCAGCCTTCACAGTAATAATGATGTTAGTTGATTTGGCATCTAAGCTGTAACATTTAAGTAGGTAGAAATATTAAGTGCATTATAATAAACAAAGCTTTTAACACGTGTTTTAATTACAAAGTCTATTATACCACTGATTATACCTGTTTTCAATCAGTTCTTTTAAAGCATTCGCCGGTCTTTGCACAATTTCACCGGCTGCTATACGATTTACCACATCTTCGCTTAGTTTTCTAATGATCCCAGGTTCACACATTGTGTTGCATTCGTTTAAGAGTTAATTACACAATCATTCAGTTATTTTGGCGTTATTTATGTTACGATCTTACGATAAAAAGGAACAAAACAAAACAAAACAAGTCGTAATAACATAACCTATACACAATTTTGACAATTATTATACACTGTAATTACACCCCTACACCGTATGCTTGAAGTGTCAAAAAGTTACGAGTGAGTTTTGTGTTCGCTAATGACAAGTGAGGTTTTGACACTTCAAACAAAGTGTAGGAGCGTATACGAATAGAGAAGTAGTTTGACAGGTACATTGTAGCCACTAATCTTGTAATCTGTGGTACGTTGTCTTTTTCTGTTGCTGTTATATTAAAATTAAATAATACGGGTTTCACTTAAATTATTTTGCATATTTAGTCACATTTTACTCTGCAGGTGACTTTCTATTCGTCTAACTCAGTCTCGTCCATGGAAAAACATGGATACGGATAGCGACATCGACAGCGACGAAGAGTCACAGTTAAACGATTTAGCGCAATTACAGGCCGCTTTAGACGACGATGAGCCCTCCTCCTTGTTCCTCGAGTCGTGTGCGAGTGCCAGCGGCAGTAACACGCTGCTATCTCAGTCCATACCAAGCATCTCCAGTGCCGATGCCGCTCAGGAACATGCGAGAATCGACGCAGCACTAGGACTTAATAAACTACTAGACGAAAAATTAAAGAGGCTTGAAAAGGTACTGGTCGGCCGCTTGCATGAATGCAGACAAAAGTTAAGGGATTTGCACGATCTAGCAGGGCCTGCTGACAAACAGGATCGCCAGGAAACATTCCGCTACATAAACTGCGGTAAGCCTTATTTCAAAGACAAAACCAACTTTCCAGCCCCTGATAATGAAGACACCATACTCATGGCCAAAAGTAGCATGTATGACTTCTCTGAAATCTCTAGTGTCCCTGGCTGGACAGTCAAAGACAAGAGCAGCTTCACAAACCTCATTCTGAAGATGTCCATAGACTTTAAAAAGAAAGAGTTAACTTCTAAAATTGCCCACTTGAAACGGGACAAGAAAGATATTAAGCCTAAGCAGTTAGAAAAGAAGATTGATGCCATCAACAAAGAAATCATGGCTTTAAACAATAAGTCATTAAAAGATGTGGCTTTGCCATTAGATCAAGAGTATGATTGGGATATTGTGGCCAACAAGCTCAACAGACGCCACAGTGCCACAGAGTATAGATCACTATGGAAAGTATTTTTGCATCCCAGTATTAACAAGAGTGTTTGGGATAAAGCAGAGCATAGCCGCTTGCATGATATAGCAAATGAACACAATTTACAAGACTGGGATTCTGTTGCTAAAGTTCTCAACACAGGCAGGACTGGATACCAATGCTTTGTTTACTTCAGAACAAACATGAGCAACACTTTTACAGGGAAAAAATGGACCAAAGAAGAAGAGGAATATCTTAGAAGACTAATTGAGTATTACAAGGAAGATGAATATATACCTTGGGGGAAAGTGGCCTCCTCTATGGAAAACCGCACTAAAATCCAGATATATAATAAATACTTTAGGTTGGTTGAAAAAAGGAAAGGAAGATTCCTTCCAGAAGAAGATGCAGTTATTTTGACATGCCTTGACAAGTTTGGATTGAACTTTAAGAAGATGTCAGAATATCTACCTGGTCGCTCGGCGTCACAAATTCGTGTGCGCTATGGAGTTTTAGCTAAAAAGAGGATTTCCACCATCTGGACTGTTCAAGAAGACAAAAAGTTATTACAGATAATGGCCAATGAAGATAGCCTCACCAATTATTCGTGTGTCACAGACCACTTTCCAGGAAAAACGCGTGTACATATAAGAGGAAGATATATTACGTTGTTGAAATGGATGAAAAGACATCCTAACTCAACACTAGATAATGCTCCGCGAAGAGGCGCGCGCCGCCTGGGTCATGGGCTTGCATCTGACAATCTCAACAAAGCTACAGAAAAACTAAAGAACCGAATTGAATGTGAAATTGAAAAAAGAAAGAGCAAAAGGATAACAAGAGAATCGCCTCTTGAAGTTATAGAAGATGCCATTGTTGCCAACCTTTTAACTGAAAAAGTCAAAGAGGAAGAAATAAGAAAAGCAGAAGTTGATACTGATGACTTATTAGTCCTGAATGATGACTTTGTGATATCAGCACAGTCCCTGAATGTCACAAATCTGCAGAAACTGATCATCTTTTTAAAGGGAAAGTTGAATAAAGACCGTTTTACGGCAAGCTCGTTTGCTGAACAATATCCAGGACTATTGGACTCTCAGCAAGAAGTTAATCTCTTCCAGGTTAAGAGTTACTCTAAGAAAGGAAAAACAGTAACACCATTGGTAGTGAACACTCCAGATATCTGGGGAAAGAACACCTTAGGCTCCTTAAATTATGTGCTTCCACCACACTATGCCTCAATAACTGGATGTAGAAAACTTATGGCATACATCAATATTAAGACCAGGAAAGACACTAGCATGCAATCTATTAACATAAATGGAATGATGAGAAGAAATCCCATTTTGAAGCAGCAGATGTTACTTTTGATGGAAAGATTCAATGCATTGTTCCTGTTCCCTATGCTACTGTCAAATGAAGGTCCTGAGCGAGTGGGAAAGAATATTTTAAAAGACCGAAAGGTTATGCAGGACATTGATTTGGAAGAAAAAAAACAAATTGATCCTACTAGTGAAAAAATTTGTTCAGACATTCCACAAAGAGCTATGAGCTTGGGAGAGGTGTGCAGTGTTACAAACAGTGTGATAGATCTAGAGGACCCCAGTCCAGAACAGCAAGCTTTAACATGTGTGCAAATGGTGGTTGTTGACGACAATGCCTTTAGATTTGTTACAGTCAATGACAAGAAAAATGTTCAAAAGAAAAAAAAGCTGATGTATTTCACATGATCATATTTATGTAACAGTGCGGTGGATTTTTTAACATTTTGCTTTATTTAATTTTTCTAGTTTTTGTAATGGTTTTTATGTTTTAAGTAAAAATTAGTTTAAGGTACAAGTTGTATATACTTATGATAAGAGTTAAAACTGATGGCATTATGTCACTTTCATCACACACATTTTCGTTGCCTTTAAAAATAACTATTCCTGTACTGCAAAAATACCTATTGTAGTTAATTGGATAAAATAAGAAGTTATTTCTACTTGAGATACTTGTGTTTAAATGTATTAAACCCCAACTCCTTTTTAAAAAAACCGGCCAAGTCCGATTCGGACTTTCGCACCTAGGGTTCCGTCCAAATTTGGCAAGCGAATATAAAATCCAGTTAGTAGAGCCTTGCTCCCAAGCAAAATGTAGGTAGTGTGAGGTCGTTTTATATTGGTTCTTAAAAAAAACTTCCAACCATCGTCCAACTCATTTCATTAGTTATGCTAAAAAGCTACCCTCAGACCAAATTAAAAAAAAAATAACCCACTGGAAATACCCCCTATTTGTGTTGTGAATACGGCAATTTATATGGAAACGCTTACTCCAATGACTATATCTTTTGATTGAGTTGACATAGAAGGATGACTTGTTCACAACTTTAAGGGGCTACAGATTTTAGTATTTGGTATTAATTTCAACTTTATACCTTTACGCATTCCTGCCAAAAAGGATCTAGACGGAGGGAAGGACGTGGTCCAATAAGGGTTGCGTTTTTTGCTTTTGATGTACTGAACCCTAGAATAAAAGAACAGCAACAGTCCATCCCAAAAAAAAACAGATTTAGATTACACACTGATGTAGCAGACAAAAAACACTGCATGCGTGGAAAGGCTCTGTCTACCCTGTGAGGGACAAAGAGGTGATTTATATATGTATGCGTGGAAAGGAACGCAACAAGACAAGGTGACATTTGATTTGACTTTTGACTATAATGAAGACTTGGCTGTATGGTGTAAAACCCTCGCCTATTCCCTTGCGGAATGAATTTTAAAAACAACTGATTTGACTTTTGACTTTGACAATGACAACTGACAAGAAGAACGAAAGGAATCCGAAATTTGCAAGTATTTTCCCAAACTATTACACATTATTTATTTCCAAAATATACGCTATAATTTAAAATAAATCATGTCTGAGGAAAAGAAAAAAGCTCTGTTCATTTGTCTTGGTGAGTACCTATTTACCATGTGATTTAACATATTTGTACTGGGAAAAGTTCGGAACTTCGTAGTAGGTAAATTTTCCATGATCAGTAAGTCGATAATAACCATCGCAACTTTCTTAGCTCATGAATACTTTCTTTTATAGTATGACAAAAAGAAGTTTTTCTTTATTATTTCACTATGGCCGACGTAATTTATTAATTACTTTCAGGGAACATTTGCAGATCTCCAATAGCTGAGGGTGTTTTTCAGAAAACTGTGAATGATTTGAAAATTGGTGATAAATGGGAGATAGATAGCGCTGCTATTGGTGGTTGGCATGTTGGGAATCCACCTGATTGGAGGGCTTTGGACACCATGAAGAATCATAATGTCCCTTACAGTAATCATTGTAGACAGGTAAAATTTGCATTAACTATTATAAAAAATCTAACAATTAATAAAGACTATAACTTTCGATTGGGTTTTGTAAATTTTAAGTACATACTTAATATGTCAGCAGTCATACTTTAATTTGTGTCAGTACTTATTTATTTGCAGATTACCAAAGAGGACTTCAACTATTATCACTACATATTTGGCATGGATGAAGCCAACATGAAAGACCTTAAAAGACAAGCTCCCAAGAACAGTAAAGCTAAACTCCTGATGTTCGGAGACTTTGACCCTCAGGGTGATCGGATCATCAGAGACCCTTACTATGTAAGATATGATCATAAATCAGATTTAACCCGTCGAGCGTCCTGTGGACACACGTGTGGCCACAACGTTATGCGCCCTGTGCACACGGGACGCTCGACGGGTTAATAAAAAATTACACCATGGTCCAATTAATCAAAATATTAAAAAAAAATAGTCTATCACCTTATTCCATTGTAATAAGTTGTAGTCATTCAATCAATGTGAGTTACACTTAAGCTTCTCTTGTTAAATTTTTAGGACAGCGACGCAAAGGGCTTTGAAAAATGCTACCAGCAGAGTGTGAGGTGTTCAAAAGGCTTTTTGGATCACTTGGAAAAGGGTCTTTGAAAAAATATGTAGTTTGTACATGTATATTTTTATTGATTTCTCTTGGTACTGGAATAAAAAGCATTTTATTGGTTGAATCAATTATGTTATTGTTTTTTTTTTATTGTAGTTTACAATGAAATTTCTTCTGTAGATATATTGATGTGGATTTGAGGAACCGGGTTCGATTCCCTGTGAAACTTTTTTTTTCGGGTTTAGCGATAACTTTATAACCTTATTCAATAAGGCTTATTGCCAACTTGATAAATGTATAGTAGTCGGCTCCTTTACCTTAAGCTTAGCTCGGTTGCCAAAACGTGGGGAATCCCTTAAATTGCGGGATAAATCCCTGAAATCTTATTGGAAATTAGCATTGGGCATGAAAATGAGGGGATTTTTAGTGATCTGCGTTTGTAGATGAATGCCCTGTACTATCGAATGAATCAATCATTTTTACATCTTGATTTTGTATGCTTACTTTTACGGTTTTATCGTTAGGAATTTAAATGAATGCCCGTTTCGTTTAGTTAACCCGTAAATTGTATTATAATATTATTAATCTATAAACAGACTAAGTTAACTTGAAAATTTACGTAGGCAAATTTTTTAAGTAGCTAAGTAAAAACTACATTTCTTAAATTAATTTTTACCATATAATCCTGAATTGGGGAACTTGAAATAAACTTTAGGAGGATTCGAAAAATTTTCGTTGGTAACCCTAGGTACTGTATGCTCATCCATTCGCTCATTGTTATTCATTCAATCAATCATTCAACTCATTCAGTCAGTCATTCGTTCGCGTAATATGTCAAAATGCTTTTGCTGCTGTTTATTGTTGTAATGTAAAAATTTAATGATTTTTAAACATAGTGACATGATAAATTAAAGTCCTCAAAATGTTGGAGATAAAAGCTTGTACAGCTTGTTTTAGCACTGATGCTAAGTTGTACAACATGGACTCCGGCTCCTTACGGCATGAATATAACTTAGTGTCTGGATTCAAGGTATACTTTACGTGTAAAATTCTTATAATTCCGATGAGATTCCTTGATAATTTACTCAATATTTTAATCTATCAGCCCTTTATCATATTTGGAGCAGTGTTATGTTTATAATTTGAATTATTTGTGTGTTTTCCTATGTTATTTAAGGAAGGATACATTTTAAATTAAACTTTGAATATTTCAGACTGCTGACTGCTCTGGGATGCCAAAATATTTGTGTTTCGAATGTTCAGCTTACGTTAAACGCTATGTTAAGTTCAGGAAGAAATGCCAACGAGCGCATTTTGCTTTGCGGGAACTTTTACTAAGGGGTAAAGAGGTGAGTCAGATGTAATACAGTTTTTCCGCTCAATTAGTTTGTATGCGGCAACTATGAAACAGCTGTGTCACAACTGAAAGTATTTTACTGGTAGTTCACTCTGAAGACAAATGAAGAGGATGATCTTTAAAGTTGTTTGATGCTTAGGCATTTGATAGTTGTTCATAAATGATCTATGAAATAATAACAATATCAAGTTTAGGTACTTTGGGAGGGTCCATAGGTTATAAAACATCTGGCAACTGTCTAATGTTCTAGTGGGAACCCCCCTATTTATAAATGCTGGTTAAAGCATCTTGTCAACTTTTTTTTAAAATTAATGACTTAATTAGTATAGTATTCAAGTCAAGTTAAATGTCAAAGCAGAAAAAAAAAAAACAATTGCCTTTGCTAAACTGAGAAAAAGGGGTGCGAGTCGGGTTACCTCCACGTGTGATTAAGAGCTGCGGTTCGCTTATGGATCCGTCCGGGGGGAAGAGCAGTGCTTGGTCCGGTGCGCCCTGGGCAACGGCTAATGATTTCCTGGCAGTTTCTGAGGGATATCATTGACCGTTGGCTAAGAGCCCGACAGGGGGGGAGGGGGGTCTTTGACCATTACCGTACAACGTTGCCGACATTTTGTCACAAGATTTTTTAATAAAAATTTTTACATTGACATTGGCGAAGTTGTCGTCACTATAACGACTTGATACGCCACAAATAAAAGAAGAAGAAGAAGAACTGAGAAAAAACACTTGTAACTTTTTAATGACTAAGGGGTATGTATAATGCACAATGAATACAGCCCTTCACAAATAGGCTTACACAACTCCATAAAAGTGAAAAGTCTCACAGTAATTACTATGCTTCTTATTTATTTTTTAGATTAATGTATCAAAACTAGAGGCTATAGACCGTGAACGCTTGGACATTATGCCGGCGCTGTCTTTCATTGACATGGCCCACACAAAATATGAGGAAGTGCAGTTCCACTGGACCAAGGCTAACCGTTTAGCTATTTACGAAGGCGAACAAATCCCTATTATCCATCACAGTACAAGCTCTACCCAAGTCATAGACATGCCTAAAGAACTAAAGCTAGAACTTGATGATGCCATCAGTGAAAAAGAAATACCTATATCAGCAGAGCAGCAAAATTTAGAACAGTCAATATCAATAGTAAAAGATGATGAAGAATCGGATTATTTTGATAATGAGGACAACAATCCTAGTGACCATTCCGAAGACATAGTCCAACCGGTAAAGGCTCCTCCTAAAGTAAAGAAAAAGCCAGTAAAAAAATTGGAAACTGATGGATCGAGTTTAGATGAGGAGTATGCTAGTATGGTGGCTATTTCGGATAAGGATGCACAGGCTGCGGTGGATGTATATCGGTTGTTTAGTCACGGCACTTTCCGGTGTCAAGTGTGCAACAAGGGCTATCATACGGAGCAGCGGTTGACTGCACATTCTCGTATGCATGATCAGGTAAAAAATGATACTAATAACAGCCAAAGTCCTGAGTGAAGCGATGTACTGTGATACTTGCGCCAGCACAGCTAGCACAAGAGCGTGCAAGTTAGACTACCCGTCTTTTTCTTACTGTTCGTTCCAGAAAGAGACGGGTAGTCTTATCTCGTGCAAGACTCAGGTCTCGCGTGCTCTAGTGATAGGCGTGCAGAGAGTCAGATATTGCAAGACACTGATGCGACGTTGGTTCTATACATTTACATAATACAATTTTATTACATTGATCTATTTGATCTGTTGATTTATTGCGGCGTCATCATTGCGTCGCTTTTAAGCTGATGACGCGTGTTTCAGTAGTCCACCTTGAAGTTGTTTTAATTTTTTTATGAACGGGTTTAAATTTTTTTTTTTTTTTTTTTTTTTTTTTTTTTTTTTTATTTATACTCATCTACAATCAGTCACCAGACTTTAATTAGATATTTTGTAGGCCTATATATCATTGAAGAGGGGCTGGACCATTGCCCAGTTCTCTTTCAGTCAGGGAGCACATGCGCCCGTTTCAGTCTTTTAGTTGTGCCTGCACTTAGCAGCATGCTCGCCAGAGGGTTGGGGTGAATATTCAACCTCTCCTTATGCTTTATTTTGTAGCGGTCGATCTCTTCAGCAACTGTTGGTATCTCCAGGTATTCGTGGATTTCAGTGTTTCGGACAAACCAAGGTGCGCACGCAATTGTTCTGAGTATGTTGTTTTGAACTCTTTGGATGCATTGTATGTTCGATTTGCTTGCAGTTGACCAAAGCTGGATGCCATATAGCCATATAGGTTTTAGAATGGCACAATAAATCATCAATTTATTTTCGAGTGATAGTGCAGATTGCCGGCCCAACAGCCACAGCAAATTTCTGAATCGATTGTTGATATCATCTCTTTTGCGCTTTATGTGTGTTTTCCAAGTCAAGCGTCGGTCCAAGTAGAACCCCAAGTATTTGACCACCTCTGTATCTGGTAAGGTTTCTGTACCAAGTGTGACGGACGGACAATCACCTTTTTTGAGCGTAAAGGTGATATGGAACGACTTTGGAGCACTTGCTTTCACACGCCATTTTGTGAGCCATTCATTTGTAACATTTAATTGCTGTTGAAGTTGACTACTTGCTTGACCTGCATCCTTGTCGCATGACAGAAAAGCAGTGTCGTCAGCAAATGTTGCTATGGTGATATTGGATGTAAAAGGGAGATCACACGTAAAAATGTTATATAATACAGGCCCAAGTACAGAACCTTGTGGCACTCCTGCCTCGCAGGTATACAGTTTGGATCTGGCTTCTTCTTGTTTAACTTGAAACTGTCTTTCAGATAGGTAGGAGGCCATCAGTGGGAACACTGAGTGCGGGAGATACTTTTTGATTTTATACAAAAGGCCTTTATGCCAAACCCTGTCAAATGCCTGTTGGACATCCAGAAACGCCGCTGAACAATACTCCTTATCTTCCAGACATTGTCTGATTGTTTGGTAAACTCTATGCACTTGCTCAATGGTCGAATGGTGTTGTCGAAAGCCAAATTGGTGCTGCGGAATCAGTCCATTTTCATCCAGGCACGTCTTCAGTCTTGCTAGAAATATTTTCTCCCATAACTTAGACAATACAGGTGTTAGGCTTATAGGGCGATATGAGGAAGGATTTTCAACTGATTTTCCAGGCTTATGAATCATCTTTATCTGTGAAATTTTCCAGTATATGGGAAAGTATCCAATGCGAAGTATTGCATTGAAAAGAATGGTTAAAAACACGAGGCACTTCCTGGGCAACTCCTTCAGAAGTTTTGGGGTTATCAAGTCGTACCCGGGAGCCTTTTTTGGGTCTAATTTGGCTATTTCCTTTGAAAGTTCCTTGGGTGAAACTGGTGGCAGAGGTAAGCATAGTTGGAGATCCTGGTTAAGAATCACATCAATGTTCGGATCTTCAATGTGATCACTTACATTAGGTCTGAAAACTGAAGCAAGATAGGTTGCAAACGCTTCAGCTTTCTCTAAATTCGTACGAGCCCAGGAAGCACCAGCTCTAATGGGCGGAGATGATTGTTGAGGTGACGTCTTCAGAACCCTGGTAGCTTTCCACAATGAGTGATCTCCCCGTCCTGCTGGGGACAGTTGTTCCAGGCTTCGTTTTAGCATTTCGTTTTGTGCGTCCTTAAGTAGGCTTTTCAGGTCTTTGATTGAACGATTGAGCCTGGTTTTATCTTCTGGATGATGTGATTGCTGCCAGACTCGTCTTAGTCGCCTTTTTTCAATTATTTTGTTTTTTATTTCCGTAGGTAATGTCGTAGTGGAGCGCTTATGGAGAGATTTCGGCGTGTTAGCCCACGAGGCTTCTTGTATTAAGTTTGTTATATAAAGACATGCACTATCAATGTCTTCTGTATTTTTCAATGGTATCTTCAAATCGATTTTATTTTCCAGGTGTTCACGAAAGGAAGCCCAGTCGGTTCCAGAGGAGTGCAAGTGTTCACCTTCACTCTTCAGGGTTGGAATTATTGTACTTAGCTCAAGGATAACCGGAGAATGGTCTGACGATCCATCAAGACTAGATTCTATGGAAGTGTATAGTTGGCTAATGTTCTTGGTGACGAAAAAGTCCAGAAGATCTGGTATTTTTTGTGGGTCTGCCGGCCAGTATGAAGGCTCTCCCGAAGACAGTGCATGAAGATGTTCAGAGTCCAAGCTAAGTTTAAGTTGGCGGCCGCGGGTTGTAGTAAGGCGAGAACCCCAGTATAGGTGTTTGGCGTTCCAATCCCCACCTGAGACGAATCGCTTACCCAGTGTGCGAAAGTAAGATTTAAACATTTCTTCTGTAATTGAGTGCTTCGGTGGGCAATACACAGCAGAGAGAACAATTGACCCCATGCTACTCTCTATTTTTACGGATGTAGCTTGAAGGTATTCAGTATTGTGTGGTGCCAATAGGTGGTGGTTTAGGTGTTCTTTAATTACAACGGCGGTACCAGCATGAGCTCCACCATCTGGATGTGGTGTGAAGTAGGTGCAGTAGCCAGGTATTAAAATGCAACTTTTGTTTGTAACATGTGATTCCGAGATGAGAACTACGTCTAGCTTGTTAGAGTTTAAAAATACAATAAGTTCATCTTTTTTCCCTGTTAGTCCGTTGATGTTCCAAGTAGCAATACGTAAGCAGTTCATCGAACTAACTTAGTGATAAGTGTAGTTATAAGCCCCAAGAGTGTGCTTATTTGTTGTAATAATTGGTCGATCTTTTGACCTTGTTGAAGTAGGACATTCTCTATTGTACCGCTGAATTGGTGGACGTCCTCATTATTAGGGCTCCGTCTCTGTCCAGTTGTTGCCTCGGCATAGGACATTTTAGTATCAGGCGTAGGCTTTGCAGCACTATGTTCATCTGGATTCGAAACTCGGCTCTGAGTATCATAATCTTCGGGGTTCTTGGCATGTCGTTGTTGAGGGATTTTTCTATCGCGTTTGGCATTTCGCTTGGCTAGTATTTCTCTATACACTAGGCAGCCTCTATAGTTGGCAGGGTGATCACAAGAGCATAAAGCACACCTCGCTGGAGTATTCCTGTCTTTTTTCTTACATTCCGATGTTTTGTGTTCCTCAGCGCACTTTACGGGTTTAAATTGAAGAGAAAACTTACCTTCAAATTCATAATTGAAGCTGTGGCCAATGTCTTCTTTTTTATCCAGCACATCAGTGGTAACTTCCTCTGCGCCCTATGCAACTACTTTTACAAGACGGACTATCTGCTCAAGACGCACATCACCGAGAAGCATATGTATAAATATGAGTGCAAGAAGTGCAATGAAGTCAGTTTTGATCGGTGAGACCAATTTGCCCTGTTTTCTAACATTCCAATGTAGACTTAGTTTATCACTGACCAAATATAATACAGTCCACTTGAACAGACAGACAACCTGTTAAAGAATTGTAGACCTGCTTTAATAGATACAGGTATATGCAATTGTCTATCCCATGCACCGATAACAGGTATGTTATTGTTCCACACCTACATTTTGAAAATACCCATTTCATTGATGGGCAGCGACTCCAGCTGAATCGTTTGAATCATAGGGAGGAGGGTGTGTCTGAATCAGTTTGGATTTCCCGTCACTAAATTTCGGCTATGACGTCACAGTAGGTTGTAAATAATCTATGGTATATCTATCTGTGATCTTATGCCACTTGGAAATATCAAGACACATAATAAACTATCCCGCGACATTTATTGACATATTCATTGTTTAACAGTCTTTCAGCCAAACAGCACTACATCTGGGCTCACCTCCAACGTGGTAGAAAGAAGGACGCTAATTGGTACGAGTCTCGGCCCAAATGGCTCAGCACTAAAGGCGGGAAGCGGGTCAAGGGTGTGGTCACCATACGACCTGTTAGGTGTGTATTACGTTTACGACGACGACATTATAAAAATGGCGACGAAAACGAGGGTAGTTGTGAGCCGCCGTCATACTGGGAATATACGAGGCTACTTTTTAAAGTCGGGAGTCGGGAAGTTACTGTCCTCAGATGGACGGTGCTAAACTAACGGATTAATCCGAGACATGTCCATATGTTTCACAGTAATTAATAAGATAACCAGTGAGCAATTGCAACTCTGCTCTCAGAGAGCTGAAATTGCCGCTTTTTTCTGAAAAAAAAAATACTTCTTTATTCAATTAAAAAAAAATTATACAATAATTGACTTACCCCACTCAAAAATAGGGAAACAAAAATTAAACTAACTAAAACTACAATAAACGTTCTTATGACACTGACAGGATTACCCCTCCGACCAAAGAAACCGGGTACGACCATAACGGTGATCAGCCCACGAAATTTTGTAACAATATTGTATAATTCTTCAGGAAAATCACCAAGCTTCCAGCAGATTTCCCCACGTACTCTCCCGTGAAGCATGAGGAGCAGTATGACCTGATCCTGGAACGGAAGAAGTCCAGGAACTACATGGAGGCAGAGTACAAGTGCGAGTTCTGCTATAGAGGCTTCCGTGCTGCCGCCACGTACAACAAGCACATGAGGAAGCATGATCCAGTGAGTTTGATCTTCAAAAATAAAAAAAATGCCTACCAATTTTTTTTTCCGTCAAGTATAAGGTCAAAGTTTAATGACCATGCAACTAAATTTTATATTATTAGTGTCGGTTGATAATGTATTGGTTTTTGTGAGAAATTTACATCATACAATTGATTGATTACAAATTATCTACTTAGTTATCTCTTTGGTTGTAGTTCTCTTCTAATGCATTCCTTCAGATCTTGTGCCTTTCTTTATTATGAACCCAACATGTTTATAACTATATGTATACATACATATTAAATCTTTCTCTTGAAACATTCTATCTATTGATGAATTCTGCATTAAAATCCGTTACACAGTTTTAAAGATCTCAGCGTAAATAAATACTTATAGTGGAGCGACTCCTTCTCTACACTAATGTTATAAATAGGGAATGTTTGTTTGTTTAGGCTATATTTAATTCAGCGCGGACGAAGTCGCGCGTAACAGTGCTGTTCTAAACTTTTATAAGGGAGCATCTCGAGGTGATAATGTTGCCATAGAAATAAAACAGATAACTCAACTGGTTTCTGAAGAAAATATCGAAAATTGGGCAGAAAAATGTCTCTCTACCAGTAGCGTAGCTATGTAACCAAGTGGTGCAAATAACAAAATGGGGCCCCATTACTATTTATCTGGTTATGTTTTAATAAATATTACTTCTGGTAAGGATTCGAGCTTGAGGGCCCCAGAGCACTGCACCGCCTAGCCACTAGCTAGCTACGCCGCTGCCTCTGCCATATAAAGGGATAAAGTTGTAAATGTACCTATTAATTCACAGGAATATTCTGGCGCGTACCAATGCGACATGTGCAAGCTGTACTTCAAGAGTCCCCGCAAGGTGTACCGGCACATGAACATAACGCACCTGTTCAAGTACTCCTGCCAGCTCTGCAAGTTCGTCTGCTTCAACAAGTCAGTATCACGGCCGCTTGCCACAGATATCAGATATACCATAGACAAGTGCGTGTCCAAACCCTGCACATTTTGACCACACGCAATTACTTGTATTACCTAGCTCAGGGGTTCCCAAAGTGTGCGCCGCGGCGCCCTGGTGCGCCGTAGAAAGTAAAGAGGGGCGCCGTGAGTTCTATCATTATCCGAAACCACAAATATTCGCGGGTACCTATTTGAGCGCTCGCATCGGTAAATAATATAGCAACAATACAACTTAGCTAAGGCAGGGCGCCGTTACAAAATACTAAACTTGTAACTGCGCCGCAGGTTGAAAAAGATTGGGAACCCCTAACCTAGCTAGTCTAAGTAAACAAAAACATACAAATTCCCCCCCTCATACTCGACCCGACCATAGACAGTTTAGTGATGGGAAAATATAGAATCAATGTCAAGTCAATAAATGAGATAAGTGTATTTGGGCTTTGACATTTGCGGTCAAAGCATTGCGAAATATTTAGTAATATTGCAACTATTCTGATTTAATGATAGATGATTGTCGGACTGTCTATCCTTTACGCCGTGAAGTTTACGGGGTAGACAGGGCCAGGGGGTAACAAGACCTAAAGGCAACATTTAGAGTGATCATTAGCGTATAGGTAGAAAGTGGAATCAAAATAGTAACGGGTTGCTAGCCGCTTCGCTTATAGCATAGTTATGATTATAATTGTGCCTTTTTAACTTATTTGCAGGGGACAAGCGCACATGCACTATCGCTGGCACAAAAATGTTACGTACCAGTGCCCACATTGCGACAAAGAGTTCAAGTGAGTCATTTTAAACATAACTACTACAATACTCGTACGCGGACATAGTTTATGTGTAGTCCCAAACCTGACGCTAGTTAATGGAAATTCAAAGGTTTTTTTTATGTCCTTGTATCGCCTAAATTGGCTTTTTTCATTATTTTTATATGACGACCGGATAGCTTAGTGGTTAGAGAATCCTGGGTTCAATCCCCGGTCGTGGCAGACATTTGTTCTTGAGTCTTGGATGTTTAATATGTATTTAAACTCGTCGCAAAATAAAAGGCCCGTTTTGACAGTTCACGCCCATGAAGTTCTGTATTTTTTACCGATCGAAATGTTTTGAAGGTAATTACATTTTTCATTGATGGTTACCGCCCACTCCGCTAAGTGCTGTGAATAACGATTTTTTCATACTGTCCACAGACTATTAATAATCGGTTAAGGAAAAAAATAAATCGATCAATATATATTTTTAAGGCCGACTCGCACTTGGCCGGTTTTATTTCTTTAAACACTGGTGTTTGGACAAATTAATTACTGATTTCTTTTGGTGATTGAGTGAGTGTTATTGTAACAAAAATATTAAATGAAAGAAAGTTGACGTATCGTAACATTGTATCATTTCAAAATACTTACAATATCAGTTTTAGTTAAATTTTCTTATTAGAACTTTAATCCAATGCACTTTACAGTACATATTCAAATCGATCAAATACTCATCCAAACTGGAATCGATTTATCGTGAGTATCGATTACCGAGTCGTATGGTTACATCACTAGTTACGTCGCGAAGACAAATGTCAAAACGGGCCTTTTATTTTGCGACGAGTTTAAGTATTCATTTATCTGTATAAGTATTTTTATCCGTTGTCATACCTATACAAGCTTTGCTTAGGACTAAGTCAATTGGTGTCAATTGTCCCAGGATATTTTATCCTAAATAGCAAACGTGGGGCGTTATAGTTTCATTTTTCACTTTTAAATCAACGTGTTATTATTGATTCTCTAAATTATACCTACTTTCAGAAAAGCGTCCACACGTCTCACGCACATCAGGATAAAGCATCCGTCCACGAACATCTGCAACTTGTGTGGCCACAGCTTCGTGAGCGAGAACGGCCTGTACTGCCACAAGCAACTGGCTCACAGCACTGAGGTATCTCACTGTACACACATCAAGAGACATTGCCTCGGTACACAATGGGCCACATTCACTGCAGGCTATTGCGTTATTTACAGGGCACAATGGCTCATCGTGGCGGACATTAGCCAGTAGGCAATGGATAGTGGCGCGCAATGGTGATGTACTGATGGCCGTGCATGGTCCATTGTGTACAGGGGATATATCATTCAGAAGAGCCAGAATGTGAATTTACGAGTTTCGAATAAATTGAAACTAACTTGTAAAGCTCGGGCTGGAGGATATATTTGAGATGTTCGTGAATCGGTGTTCTCTCTGGAACCTCGTCCCGTTTTGAAAAAAAAATGTGTGTGGCGTGAAAGCACCTGGCTTTTCAGTATATTAAGAGCTTCTGAAATTTAAGTACTTTTCCGTAACTTTTTGTTTTGAGTAGCACTGATTTATTTCAGGAGCGTGATATAATGGAGCAATCAGTGGCGAACCCCGATGATCCCCTGTTCTGTGCGGACTGTAACATCCAGTTCCTGAACGAGGCCGCCTTCGCCACGCATCTCGGCAGCTCCAACAAACACGCCACTACTAATCTGTGAGTGCTTCATTACCGACGTATTTAATATTTTCAAGCTCCGTATAAATTTATACATATTCTTAAGATGGGTGTATTTTTTGCAAGTTCATTTATAATTAAATTATTATTATTTACCAAATTTTGGTGGTCAGGGTCTGAGCCCCCCCCCCCCCCCCCCCTTATACCTAGTCTCCTGATAGGTCTCACTCCTCACGTGGTGTAGGATCGTGCATGATCCATTGTGTACCGGCTCTATACTATACTACTAAACAAATTAAAAAGGAATATTCATGACTTTTATATTGCTTTCAAAAAACCTAATTTATGTAACAAACAAAATAAAATATATATTTTCAAATGACTATTACCGAGATATAAGCTAGTAATAATTTAATATATATGGAGTTATTATAACATAATATGGAGTTTAGGCTTAGTGTTTTATGACGTCACATGTCATGCAGGATTTCACTTTCTAACCACTGTCTAATTAGTAGTTTAAATTCCTATATTTCTCCTATTTCTCGACCGACTCGAAAGCAAAAGTAACCTTTTGCTTTCACTTTTTGTCATCTTTTTTACGAAATTTTTGTATTTTATTATCCGCTCCTTCATAACTTCACAAATTCTCCCTCGCCCACCGCACCTCACTCCTTTTTCACCTACTTACCGTAATTTTTTGACACTTGAGACTAAGTAGTGTAGGAGCGACATTAAGAAATGTAATACATATATTTTATTAATACGTGTCCGGTATTGTGTGCAGGTCTATAGTGAAGCCAGTGCGCCGCGGCGCGGGCGCGGCTGCGGGCGAGCGGCGGCGGCGCGGGCGCCCGCGCTCCAGCGTCTACAACTCGGAGGTGCTCAACAACGGGACCGTCACCTCCACCAGCTGCGACCTGGTAACACTTACTGATACACGTTAACAATTGGCATTGTTCATTTTTTTTAGTATGCTCCAATTCGAAAAACATTTCGAGGAAAACCATCAATTATCCGATTTATCTTGTCCGATTTCAAAAATACTTTAAGATTGCAGATATTTTTGTAAAAGTACTTTGTTGTTTGACCGAGCGACCGGGTTTTTAGACAGAATCCAGCATCGAATGTTTGCCACAAAAATGAAAAAAAAAGTTTGGCTACGGAAACTGTCACGTGTCACTGCCAAATCTACAAAACCATAGACAAAGCCGTTTTTTTTTATAGCCAGCCGAACGAAGGCGATTGGGATTCTGTCTAAATTCACGAATTATCAAACAACGAAAAAATATTTATTATTAATTAACAAAGCTACGTAAAAGCATAATATTCAAATTAGTTGCCTGAAATAGTCCATTTTATCGAATAAAGGTGTTAAAACAGCTTAAAAAAAATGAACAATGCCAATTGATCATCTATAGTCGACAGATCGATCCTTGTGTGTCTATACATTTCGCGAGGTACATTGAAATTCCTATCGACTGGCATTAGTTTCATCTTTATAGCATAGGTGGGCCCGCTAGGTATAGACACACTCGGTCCGATAACCGCTTTTGTGATCGTGTTCGCCGACCTTATTTCAACTTTAGTTTTAGTTGAGGGACAATGGTGATTATTTTATGATAAGTCATTGTTATCGATGTTCCTTTTTTATCTATGAATAGTTGCCCTCCATGTGGCTTTCGTCTTTCAAGCCTCTATAACTTTTTCTTAGACCATGATTCAAATATTTTTATTTATCAGTGTGTATCTGTTTGTCGCAGTGTTCGGAACACCTATCCAACGACGTGCAAGCGCGGAAGCACTACGCCGAGCAGCATCCCGGCGCGGAGTTCCTCAAGCGGTACATGTGTGACGTCTGTGGACACACCACCAAGGTAATATACGCACGCCACTTTGAATAACAATGCTTACTGGCAGCAGTTGCGTAAAAAGTTTTCCTTCAAAATCGGTAGTCGATAACTTACTACATGCAACTTTACTTGATATACACTTTAAGGTATCACTATTTTGGTTCCCCGTTCCACCTATACGCCCACAATCATGCTAAACGTGGCCTTTAGCTCTTATTACATTACGTTGTGTCTACCCCGTAAGGTATAGAGACGTGATTTATGTATGTATACTTTAATGTTCAGTTCAGTTTACTAACTGTATTTATACTGAAGTAGGAACTGTTCCGAAATGTCAATTATTATGCCTACTGTGATACCGGAAACAACACGTTACGACCAGCACCTATAAATTACGTTACATTATTGCAGCAATACGCGAACCTGATGGTGCATATGCGGACACACACGCACGAGAAGCCCTACTCGTGCCCGCACTGCGAGCGCCGGTTCAGCATGCCCAGCAACCGCGACCGCCATCTTGTGGTCAGTACCATTTACATAAACTCCCTAGTACACAATGGACCACTATGGCACACTTCAAGTCTTCGCCATTGTGTACAGTTAGCGTCATATAGTTTGAAGCACCCACATCCACCATAGAAAAAGTGGTGTGTCCAACTTTTTGATCTCATACTATATGACTATGACGCCGACTCAATTGTCAGTGCCTTATCGTGACGCGTATTGGCCGTTTAACGATGGCTGTTCGTGGTCCACTGTGTACAGTGTGTGTGTGTGTGCCTTTAGTCGCTCAGTACCTAAAACGCAGTCTGACTAAATCGCGTTATACCTAGACCTAACAAGAGATCGGCATATTGATATTTAGACCCACTGCGAATTAGTTCAAGGGAGAGGTAGGTTGATTAAGCTTTAGTTCATGAGCGAAGTAGGCGAATTGCGAGCCTATTTGGAGTATTCCATTCCATAGATGCATTTCATTTTTGTGTACCAAGAAACATTGGTAGGTTTCGCTTATGTTACGTTTTCATCGGCTCGAAGGGCCAAAAACAAGTACGCGGAGCTCCATTGATAGAAACAGTGTCGACGGAGCTCCCCGTAACAGCCGGCGATACGTGAATATTTCTGGGTATTGCATTAATAAAGCTATTTTGATGCTAACTTTCAACATTAACAGGTCCATACCGGCGAGAAGCGCTATCAATGCCAGCACTGTAACCGTCGCTTCACACAATCCACGGCTGTCAAACTGCACATACAAACCGTCCATCTCAAAATACCATACAAACCGTGGGAGAAGAAAAACAGGAAACGGCGTAAAGAGGACCCCATTCTCGGACCAGTCAGCTCCGTCAACGTCGGTACCGTGGGCGCGGCGATGTTGCCACAGCATAAAATATTACTCGAAACTCAAGGGGATTATCTGAATGCTTTTATTAGTTATAATGATGAGTGAAGAATGTTCTGTGTTGCTGTATGCTGCTGTATTTGGTATGTATTTGATCGCTAGTTGAAAATACCTGGCTGTTTTAAGCGAAAGGCAACTTGATTTGTTTTTTTTTTTCTAGTACATTGCATGTGTTGCCAGTTAACCGCCGTGCGGTTTTTATCTCATCACAGAGATATAGAATACTATATCTATGTTTTGAACAGAGAAATTAAGGTACTTTGTTCCTTACACAAAAGGTTCGGCATATGAATCTGATGCTATTCCAAAAAAATATATAACGCGCATTTGCAGTTTTGGTAAAGAAAATGAGTTGTATAAAATCATGGAGTTTTTATGTCGGTTTAGCTGTAGTTAAATTAGGCCGCTGTACGCAGACTCAGACATGTTAATTGTTTTAAAGATATTTTCTAATTCGTACGGAAAATTAATACTATTTAATTGCATGTTAGTGCGGCGGTTACAGCATTTATAAAATGAAGTTCGGAATAGTTACGTAATTTTTTTTAATTATTACGTTTGTAATTTATTGAAAAAATGTGTTCTAAATTTTTAAAACACATGCTAGTGTCGTTTGAACTGAGCTATTATAATTTTGATTATGTAAGATAATAAAAGCTTGTGTAAGTCTTCATAGCGTAATTTGCCTTAGTAATTGTATTTTAATATAATGATAATAACTAAAATTATCTTTTATTTGATCAAAAAAAAAGATAACGAGCAAAAATACAAATGGAAACACTTGCCCACATATTTATTTCGCAAATTTTGTCATTCATTTAGGCTCTATATCTAGTGACAGCGATCAAGGTCAACATTTAGACTAAAACGTAGCTCTTTAGAGCATTATTGTCTGCAATTATTACTATCAATTGACGTATTCCCAAACCGAGTCCCAGCGTCCTTTTTAAAGGATTATCAAAATTCAACTTCGTAATAATTTGACAAAGTTCCAAGTACGTCGATAAAATTTTGACACCGGGTCTGAGGGAGCTCCACACTCGGGCCAATCAAGCTTCAATTTATAGCTAACACTCTTAGCGCGTGGTTCATTCGCGCTAGTGTGGAGAGCACAAAATCAAAGTACAGAGTGGCAGTGGCCAAGCTTAGCTATCAAAAGGTATCACAACCAAATAAAATTGAGCGTTGTCCTTTTAAAAGGGTCAGGTCAGAAATAAAGCGCTAGAAAGTCACTTGCAACTTTTCTTCCAAGAAGTCCGTGGTCAAGTGGCATATAGTGAACGCTATTTCTGTTCAATATATGCACGGAAGTAAAAAAAAAGTAAAACTTTTAACAATATATACCGCAAATAAAACGGTTGTAACAATCATAAAATAAACGAGGAATAAAATACATTGCGTAATATAAAAACATTAGAAAAAACATCACATTTTGGAATGTGTCTTTGGAAGAATGCGTTCTATCTATTCTGTTAGTTACATTGCTGCGGCTTCATTATTTACAGTCCTTTGTTGAAGTAGACTGAATCTGCTTTAGGATACCTCTTCTTCATGATGTCCTGAAACCACCAATTCAAAAGTGAGGTGAAAAGTTAGTACCTACTTATCCAAGGTATCTATTTGGGTAAAGTCCACGTCAAAAGTAGCTCATCACTTTAGTGCTTTGTCGTAGTAAGGTAACCATGCACCGACAGTTTTTTTGTGTCACAGTTGTCACAATGACAAGGCTCTAAAATGTTAGTGTTACTGTAATATGGGAATTCTGATCTCATCTGCTATTGAATCTATACATATAATTATGTATAAGAAGCCATTTAATAATTACTTATTTAGTACGAAAAACATCAAAAGCATCACAATTGAAGTCATAAATACGGCCACCAACCCATCTACAAGGGTTCGGTACCTCATTTGCAGGGCTCGCACAAAAGTCCGTCATTTCACTTGTAACTAAACAACGATCCATGTACTTTCAACATGAAACTACCGTGAGACTCAATCATAATTACACATAAAGGGATAACTCACGTATAAAAAGTCGAGTGATGCTCGACATGTTTCGGACTATTTCGTAGTCCTTCCTGGAGCGCTCGCCCTGGTGACTTTTTATACGTGAGTTATCCGTTTATGTGTAATTAATAACGATCCATGTAGATAGATAAATAGGTAAAACTTTGATTTGGTACTGCCAACACACAATCCCTGGTTATTTAAGAGTTGAAAATGTAAATTCGCAGTCAAGAGATCTCAATAGGGTATATCGCAAGGACCGGAAAACCTTTTCATAGGGTAACCCTATTAAACTGTTACCCTATGATATGGTAAGCTGATCGTTGTGCTAAGCCTACCATTACGGAAACCGTTTTGAATAAGGTTAACCGTTTTCTATATGGCTTCCGAGTCGAATAGGGTGTAGGTAACTTGATTATTTAACCACTTACCATTTAATAGGGGTACGAATGCTTTGCACTTAAAGTTTAAAATAGTTTGATCACGTTTTAAAATCACGGAATACGGTAACCCTAAGGTATTAAGGGTTTTTAGTTTTGGTAATTCAGAATTAACTATGCTATTAGGTACGGTCAGACTTTCTTTCGGGTAACCCGATGATATGCTTACCAAATTGATAGGATTAGTGAAAACAATTCTATAAAATACCCTATCCAGTACCCCTTTAATGGTACCTAACCGGTTCCGATCTTTGGTTTATCGCAATATCATGAAATCTCTATTATTTACATTTACACGAAACAAAGTTCAACTTTATAATGGCAGGCGCTTTTTTCCCTCCATGCGTGAGTCCGTCTCGAACCGGGGCCCGATTTTTGAAAGCACATCACTCGAAAGTACCGCTCGAAAGTGGTATCAGCTTATATCTCCAAAACTAGTGTTGCACAAACTAAGTAAATTGTTGAAAACAAAGAAGAACCGACAAGAAAATTGGGAATAGGTAAAAGAACTTACAGGTGGGTGTGGACACTGGCTTGACGAACGCTTTATCACTGGGTTTTGGCGTCTGGAAGCAATCCTACAGGGAACTACAGTTCACTGACACAACTGGTCTGGAATATTCACCCACAAGTAGAAAGTAATGCTGTTGTTTTGATTTTTAATTATTTTTTCTCCAGGACTGGAGCGCGCGCGAGTTCGCGAAATTTCTTAGACTCCTGTAGGGTGGGGAGTGCGCGCGGGGGTGCGCGGAGTTTTGTTCCTTTTGCTTCCGATAGATGGCGTTAGGTGTTTGGAAATGGAATAAGGAAAAGGAGTTGTCGGTTTCCTAACATACAGCTCTAATCAAAGCTTTGACTAATTCACAAGATTAATGAGAGCTGTGATTGTCTGCTATGCTACTCTTATTTCAAATTCAGCAAAATTTTTCACCACTTTCGAGGTTTACATACATGTGCTTTCAAAAATCGGGCCCCTGGGCCGTTTTTTTTAGGTTATTAAGTATTTGGGATTAGAGTTGGCATTAAGTGTTAGTTACCTGTAGCTCGGGCTCGAGGCTGGAGACGGACAGCGTGGCTTGCTGCTTGAACAGCGCGCAGCAGAGCGGCGTGGCGATCAGCACGCACAGCCCCACCAGCCCCAGCTGGAACGGGAGCACCCCGTTGGGGTAGTTGCAGAACAGGCCCCGCCGCCGCGCGTAGTTCGTCGCTAGCGGCGTCAGTGCTGGAATACACACATACACAATATGTAGTTCAGCAAAGCGATTTGTAGATTTTTAGGGTTTTGTACTTCTAAGGGAAAAAAGGAACCCTTATTAGATCAGTTTTTTTTTTTTTTTTTTTTAATTTAATATATACATATATAAAAATAACACAGAATTGGGGTTCATATGCCACTATTGAAAAACCCTCTGGGGGTTTATGTAATAGTAGGCGAGTTACAGCGGTTCAGTGCGTCGCTAATTAAACCAAGTAGGTACATTGTTGTCACTCTCTAGGTACTTAAGTAGTGATTTTTGAGTATCTTTTTACATGTTCGGTGTCTGGCTGTCTGTCAATACCCTTTTTCTCAGAAACGCTAATAGAAAACGAGTTTCCATACAAATTGCCGCCATATGAAAATCTATGGGTACTTTCAATTGATCTACTAAACTGAAATTTGGAATGACAATAGCACAAATAATCAATACTTAAATCTAAAAATCTCATATTTTTATGTTTGGCTAGACAGATAAATATTGAGAAGAGATATGGATAGTATAATGTATAATCCAACTCGGATCCTAATCAATCCATGATGCGTGCATTATCTCTAGCCCACCCCATCCATAGCAGGCGAAAGTTTTCTATGCGTTCTCGTAACATTCCAACTACTATGTGAATTTTGTCGCCAAGCGCCATCTATCGCACATAACGTCTACCCGACAAATACAAACTCTCGTAAAACATTATACTGCCCATCTAAGACGACAGATGGCGCTGTTCGTCGTCCGGCTTACTTATAGCTTTACTTTTATTACGATACAACAGTAAGATGCACTCACTCATGCCGGGCACGGCCATGAAGCAGCGAGAGACGCACACGAGGAAGATGCCGAGCCGCGCGGCGCGCTTCGACTCGCCCACCTTGCTGCCGTCCACCGGCGAGAACACCGTCGCGCCGTGTATCAACTCGCTGCCGAAAACAAAATATTAATAAACCAGCTGTTGCCCGCGACTTCTTCCGCTCACAATAGACAGACAGACAGCGAAAAGTGACTTCGTTTTATACTATGTAGTGATAAGTAAGCTCTTAATAAGTTTAACGTTTTTTTGAAGTAATACTTATTAGAGAAACTAATTACATCCACGTTAGTGACATCCATGGAAGTGACCGCGTGTGCACAAAAATGAATCATTTGTCGACCATGATGCGAAAATCCTGAAAAACATTTCTTCTTCTTCTTTATGTGCCTCTTCAGGCTTTTTGCATTCTTCCTTGTCAATAGCTAGACGGAACAGCCAGTGACGTAACTATAACGTCTGGGGCCCGTGGCAAATTCGTCAGATGGGGCTCCTTCCTCAATGTAAAGAAGTGCATCATCGTCCCTTCTGTGCTCTAAACCAAGCCAGTTCGGGGCCCCATAGAGCAGGGGCCCGTGGCATTTTGCCACTCCTGCCACCCTATAGTTACGCCACTGGTAACAGCTGTTCAACTGAGGCAATTTACAATATTCACAAGGCTATTAACTCATAACCTGCTGAAATTTTCTGAAACAATTTTAAGGGACCTTGTATGAATAACGTATGGTGTATGGGTATACTGACTTGCTCCTCATCATGGGTATGTTGATGAAGTTAGCGCCGCAGACGGCCGCGAACGGCACCATGCTCGCATACACCGGCTTCATGTGCTGCCCAAAAAAACAAATAAAAATAATGGCATCTGCAACCAAACGAGACCGTTCAGTGGATACTAAAGCATCATAAAACGTAAGAAGTCTGTCACATTGCCAGTGGCGTAACTATAACGTCTGGGGCCCGCGGCAAAGTCGTCAGATGGGGCTCCTTCCTCAATATAAAGAAGTGCATCAGCGTCCCTTCTGTGCTCTAAACCAAGCCAGTTCGGGGCCCCGTAGAGCTAGGGGCCCACGGCATTTTGCCACCCCTGCCACCCTATAGTTACGCCACTGCACATTGCGCCAACCGTCAGATACGTTAAACATAACATGGAAAAATATTTGAGAAACTTGAGAAAGACACTGTATTGCAATCCTCGGCCGGAACAGGGATCGTTTTAGACGACCTCGTCTAAGACTCGGCCGTCTATCCTAAACTCGTCCAGCAATCCCTTACTTTATACTTTATACCCTCTGCAGTAATGTACTATCCATCCGGTTATCAGCTTGGCGAAGGTCGCTTTTAGGCGGGACCTCAGAATGGGTACAAAGATTCCTACTATATATTCTGTATTCTTGTTGTCCTTATTATGAAATGACATTGACGCCTCTGTATGTTGCTTTATTGAACTAAAACTAATAGCAAAGATAATCTTCAGGCGTTCCTCTTCGTATCAATTAGTATGGTGGTGTGAAGTAAACTTTCATGGCTTCATCATCGCGACAAACACGATCTGGCCTTATTTATACTCCGATGTTACGTGCCGTTCCGCTCACACTAATTATCAGAAATACGAGGGTGAGAGGGACGGCATAAATCAAAGTTCAAATTTCGGAATAACCCCCTATTTGATGACGTTTTGGAATTCCCTATTTTCGTTAAACCTTTACCATAGACCTTTACTAGATATGACAATGGATGGAAAGTAACACTGAGATGTGGTGAAAAATTTTGCTGAATTTGAAATACGAGTAGATTACAATATAATTATTATAGAGCGTCTATTTTCTTAATGTCTCCCGGCATCATCGGTCTTCCAAACGTATTCAATTGTGTTTTAATTTAATTGCTTAACGTGGTCTTTAGTTTTTTAGGTCTTGTTACCTTAGGCTCTGTCTACCCCGTAAGAGATAAAGACGTGATTTATGTATGTATGTGTATGTTGAATTCGAAATATAGGATCATAAAAGCCGACTTTTCCTCGCAGCCCGTCTGTTATATAAGACAAAGTAAATATATGATCAGTCGACATCGACACACCTCCCTGACGTCAGCTGTTTACTGATAGCGCACAGTGATAATTTCCGTACTGATAATGATAACAGTTTGGTATGTGAAAATTTGTATTTCCCTGCCCAAGTACAAACATTTTGTTGAGACATTTTAAAATAAATTTTCCGGTAAACAACTTGACAAGTTGCCATTAGTTATCGCATCGTTTAGAATAGATAGGTATATAGTAGGTTCAGTATGATAAAATGTGCCATCGAAACAGGATTTTTTAGCCAAAACCGAAACCGATCCTTTTATAAATGTTATTAAAACGTTGGATAAAATTTTAGCGAGCCGCAGTGGCCATTAGTACTCGATTTCCACCGGCTTGCCTATTTTAAGCCAGTTGGGCAGTTTATTTTGCAGAATTAGAGGAAAAGGCTAGTAAAATTCCCTTCGGCTTGCTGGTGAGCCGTTCTTTCGAGATATATGAATAATTAAACTTCTCGCTGTTCCAATATTACTGAATTGAAATTTCAACATTAACACAGTTATACTCTAAATTAAAATACCCTAAAAGGGGAAAATATAACATGAAAGTGCAATATTGTACGTTTCAGCACGGCCGAAAGGTTTGGCTGTTTTTTGGCCGAAACCGAACTAGTAAATAATATAGCGGCGTAACTATAGGGTGGCAGGACTGGCGAAATGTCATGGGCCCCTACTAGCTCTACGCCTTCCTTACCCGGGGTCTACCTACAGTTTGTCCACCTGGATTTCGACGGGGTTCTACACAAGGGCGGAGCTCCTTCGGGCAACTGAAGATACCTTGCTGAACTATACCTATTTTTGTATTAAAATAATTATTGAGCGATTCAAAATAATGGCAGCATTTTTTCTGTCTGGTCAAACTACTCTACGGGGCCCTGTCTTGGCCAAGAGCATAGAAGGCGGGATGCTACACGATACACTGTAATGAGGAAGGATCTCCTGTTCAACTTGTCCCGTGCCCCGGACATTAGTTACTCCACTGAAATTATATAACAGCTACTCCAAACCAAATTTCTAGGGCGCCTTCGTCTTGGCAATGATGGTCTTTCCGAATCCGAACGCGCTGGTAGCATAAAAAAAGATATGTAAAACTAGAAGAGCCCTTGGCGGCCTATTGGAAAATAAGAGTTTTGACTTTTTTTAATACTCGACAAGTGGCAGGGTACAGCTCGTCATGCCTATACTCTATCTGCTTCTCTCTCCCTCTCGTTATGCGAGAAAAGGAAAGGCAACATCGTGGTAGCGCGGAAAGCAGTGTAATTTACCTTAACTTTGCTGTTGAGGAACAGAGCAGTGCCGAGGGCACCGCTGCACGCGGCGCAATAAGACGCTAGCAGCTGTCTGGAAAACACGACCAACAACCACAAAATAAATGAAAAATACAAACCATAAACAATAATTAATGCAGGAATTTTCTAAGTGTGGATCAATAATTCGTGATATGGATCGCGATATGCGTAGATCACACGATAATATTGACCGTTTAATCCTGTAGTTCCTAACCTTTTCAGTTCAGTTACCCTTATGACCTGAATAGGGTCACGGATTCTCCCCCTCACAGACGAGCTTATTCGTTGTTCAGGCAAGGAAATCATCCAGCCAACCAGCTCATGACTCATGACCCCCGCGAAAATTGATTTTACCCCCAGGGGTAATTACCCCTAGGTTAGGAACACAACCCGCGTTTGCGATGTATACTTACTTTGACGTTAGAACACTTTTTTTTTCAGAAATAAGTAGAGAACCCCTGTTTTAATGTCTCAGAGTGATACCTTTTTCAAAATATACCAGTTTCCCGCGACCTCGTTAGGATTCGATTATAAATAGCTATTCCGCGAAAACTAAGTATTAAGTACATCATTTTCAGGGACATAAACTAGTAATAAACATAACTTTCTTTATCTCACAGTCGAGTAAAATGTATCTGTGATTAAACTTTTAACCACCAAGTCCTCAAACAAACAAATCGACAAACTTTCATATTTTTCATCATTCTAACGAATATTTTGGTCCTTCGAGCCGGATTTCGTGGTCCTTGTAACCGGATATAACAATATTTTTTTACATTTTCTACGAAAATCTCTATATAATATATAGAAAGTGAACATTCAAATCCTGCATCATATTAATTTCAAGTCTATGGGGTAGGTAATACTAGTAATATTAATTCTATAAACTTACGACTTTGATATAGGTGTAGTGCCAGAGCGGTTGGTGTAGTTTACTACAGCGTTGAACGTCTGATTAAACCATTGCCAGAATACAGTCGAAGCTGTCGTCTTGTAGAACGTTATCATACCTGGGAATGGAAGGGGACATTTTTTTAACAATACATATATCCAATTCATTCAATTTCAATTTCTGTGAAATAATCGTGAAAAAACACCAACAATGCAATGTTGCCAGCTCAGTAGGGATAAACGCTCTTAACCTAATAATTAGTCAGCGATTAGAAAGAGAGATCCGATATGACAAACTGACGTCATATGTCGTACTCCATATTAAGAATTCGTTTTTCTAGAAGAAAATCTTTGATAGCATTTATATCTCTGTTACTTTTATGCTTATTTGAAAAAAATATACACCTACGAATATGTTTGTTTATTACATAAATGAAAGCCATGAACAAAATCATGAATATTCCCTATCGCTATAATAAAGGGTAACGCTACTCACAGCCTGTGATGAGGGTGTTCATAGGCGCCTGCGCCGCCATACGGCCGAGTACGAACATTTTTTCGCCCGTGTCTGGATGGTGAGCGCTGTCGTACAAATACTTCTGATTCCAAAGTTTGTCTTCATTGTACCCCTCTGGCATTCTTTTGGTCTTTCTGGAGAACATATACATGAATTTACAAGGTGTCCTAAAATTTACTTAACCTCACGTGTCACGTCACGGGCATCATAGATGACCAACATTCAACTGGAAGTTAATTATTCTGGAATAGAATTAAAAATCAAGCTAGTTTGTCGTTTGTTTTTTCCGTGTCGTACAGTCAGCGTCACATAGTTTGAAGCATCCAAGACGGCCAATAGTTCGGTACACCATAAGCACGTTAGTTTAAGTAACGCAACGTTTTTTTTAACAAATTGTACTACTACTTTTGTCCCCTAGCTGATGGGACAGAATATCAACTTATAGTCTTGTCACGTCATTTTCAATATTTAAAGGATTTATTCATCACCGATGACAACGGAAGTTTTAACGTGGCCGTGAACAGAATATGTTTTCTAAACATTTCGCTGCAGATACCAGTAACAGTCGTATTGTCACAATGACTGTGGTGCTATCAGCTCGGTAAACACAGGTGTATAATTACAAACGCATTTCGTTCGAGCTCGTAAGAGTTCAAACACATGTTTCTTTTACAGACGTTTAAAAAGATAATTTCTTAAGGATTGGTCGCTGAGGCAGAGTGCAAACATAAGCTACGCTACTGACTACAAACTAGTACAGAGGTAGCATTAATTTTCGGCAGTTATGATTCCCTACTTGTGTGCCAAGTTTCAAGACTAGTAATTATAGTTATAGAGATAGGCCCCCTTTTCAGTGGACTTGTACAAACCCCATTTATTTCCTATCCCGTGGGAATTTTGAAAAATCCCTTAGTGCACCTCTATGATACTGTAGCAATATTTTATTTATGTTGCTACTCTAGGCAGCTGCGACCTTTGACATGTTCATCGCTACACAAAGTAGCCTATAGCCGGTGATTTTCTCAACAGATTAGTAGAGTCTGTATCAAAAGCCGTTCAGGTGTTTTCACGTGATGCACTCGTAAATATAAGACATACAGATAAATATATAAACAGACAAACAGACAAAAATTCTAAAAACTTTTGGAACGTGTTCTGTAGGCTTATTACCTAACTCGCTCGCAATCGCCATCGTGTTCATTTTGACCCTTCATGTTTGGGCTGACAATTGGCATCGGAATCAGCTAGCTGTCACATTCATACAAGAAATGTCAAAATGAACACGATGGCGATTGCGAGCGAGTGCGACCACAGTAGGTAACCACATTACAGCGACCGTCTCGGCCACGCAATTGTACAAGGTACAGACAGATTTATCTTACAGATAGAATAGAGAATACTTACTGATAGGTCTCCACGATGGTTTTAGCTTGCTGGAGCTGCTCAGCCGTAGCTAATATGTTTAATGGGTTGGTGAGCATGAAGAAGTGCTTCGCTCTACCCGTGTAGGTTTCTAAGTCGTAGCGGGAGCCGCTCAAATCAATTGGTTTGCTCATTGTTGGTTAGTTTTTGAGCTGAAAGAAGAAAAATAATAGTGCTGGGGGGGGGCTACTCCGAAATCAGATTTTCAAAGTTCGCAATTTCATATCGTCCTTCTCATTTGCAAATTAATTACCTTATATACCTACTATTAGTGTGCGCGGAACAGCACGACACGAACTTCGGAAGTCGAATTTCGGAGTAAGTATTGGGCCTAGAATAACCCCCGTAGTGAAAACTGTTTACGAGTAAACTGCGTCCAAGGTTTAGAGATTACCGCGGAGATCGAGGTTTTGAGGGTAGAAGGAGGGATCCCCCACTTAAGTACCATCGAACAAATTGATTCCTGACCTGACCCACCGTAGAACGTTCTCATAGTAAACGACAGTGATTTTTATTGCCAATTTAATGTAAATTCGTATTGACATTTACTGCGAAAAGGTTTAACAATGGGTCAGGAAATAGTATCTATGTAGCTATGTATGTACGCATAAATAGCATACGTGACTAACTGATCGATCAAAGCACAACTGAAACCACTGAACAGATTAGGTACACTTAAATTTGGCACGCAACAGCTAGGTATTAAACACAAGATTTTTCGGTTTTAATTGTGACTTTAGCCCTCTTTTATTACGATACAATGACATAAACTACTATTATAAGAGGCGACGTAAAACCAATTTTTCAAAATATTAGAGGAATTATTAGAGCACCAAGCGACACGATATGTTCAAGTAGCAACAGCGTGCAAAGATAGATTTTCATTTTTATAATAATAATTTTCACTATACGCGCTGTTACTACTTTAACTTTATTTCGAAAATATATATAACATATCAGTGGCTTATATTACCGTATTTGACTACTTGTTGTGTCAAAAGCCTGTCTTGGATATAAGGTATAGTTATTCACATAAACGCACGTAAGCTACACAATCATAGATTATAAACTTTTCAGTGACATTTTCAGTAACTTAAATTATAAACCGCCTAATAGAAACACATTTAAAAACAGCTATCGCGTAACAAGATGACTTGGTAACTGACTTTAGCCGGTTTATTATAAGATGCCGAAAGTAATCAAACAATGACTGTGCACTCTGCCCTACGATAAATCTAATGAAACATTCATAGTTAATTACAAACAAGGCGATAGCATTAGTTAAAAGCAAAAGACGATGATTTTCTTTAAGTAGATGTTTAAACACTAATTAAAATTGTGCACATACAAATTAAAGATGTACCTACTTAGTCATAAATAATAGTCTGAAACTGATAAGTAGGTACTTAATGTTTTAAAAATCATCTGTGGTTTGGTATGTTAACATTGATAGGTATTTAACAAAACTGATGGAATCACTCTTTACGTAAGTATTGTAAGTAATAATCGTTTTAATAATTATAACATAGCATAATAAACTAAGTAGGTACTTACTGATTTTTATTTATATTACTATCGTGATTTGAATCGTAAATGATAAGCAGCCACACTTTAAAAATGTGATTAGGTAATTCACAATTGAAGTGCGATAAAAAAAATTATCCTGACTCAGAAAAACACAAATCTCTCTTCTAATTATTTTCCGATAAATGAACAAAACACTTTGTAAGTACAGTAAATAAATACATATATTTTCCAAAATAGATCAATGACAATTAAAATAGCTACATAAAGACCAATATTGTGACGTGTTTAGTGCGCAAGGTAGGTTTTGCTTTAAGGCCCGAAATAACGAAATCAGCTGATAAAACATCCTCTGACACTATTTTAGCGAACCTTGAAATATTTACATTTGTTTCATAATCTAAATACGCATCAAAATAACAATAAGATAGTGTATCAATTGAGCCGTGACCCACAACCTTCTTATCGTACATTTTCTTTGATCATTTAGTGAAACAAGTGGCTAAAGACGAAATTCACGATCGATATTGCTCACAAAACGGTATACCTACTTGAAATATAAAACATATGAGGGTGAAGAATCTTAGGTAAAATGGAAGAAATGATGAAAACATCAAAATCAATACTTTGTGTGTAGAATATTCTATTTTTTTAAATTATAGCGCAGACTTACCTGTTTAAAAATAAGGTACACCTTACTTATGTATTTTTTTCGTGGATTTGTTTGTTTAGTTCTTTCTGACAATGATTTTTAATTATGATACATTTTGATTTGATTTACTGTTGTATTGAGATTTATTTGGCTGCTCGTGTTTAAATGTTGCGCCGTGACAAGCGCTTGAATAGTGACGTAAAATCAATTCCTCGCCGAAGGTTCCATTATTTACTTTTGGCGCTGTGGCGCGCTGATGTTTGTGCGTGTTGAAGAAATGAAAATTAATAGTGAAACTAGTTCTAATATTCATTAAAGTACACATAAAATATATTTTTGAGTAGTTTACGATTTAAATAAAATAAATTTAATTTAAAAATAAAGGCTAAGTTGGTCGTCAACATCAGTAATTTCTGAACGCAACTATTTAACAGTTCGGCTAGTTTTACGCAGATCATCGTAAATATTTAGTTTTCCATTTACTTTATTTTATTTGATAACAGTTTTTTATATTAGTTAACTTACATATACAGTTAATTTAGGAACAAAAAACACACTTTTACTTTATGAAAGGTTATGATACATAAGATTTCTTTCTCAACTATATTTTTAGGATGGCAATAACATGCTGTCATTTTACGTACAACGGAGCCCTCTAAAGTTACGTCTTTGGCGAGCAAAGACGTTCCAAAAATACATTTTCTTCTTAAATAGCCTTTATAACGTTTAAATTGCTAGAAACTATGTCCCTCATTAGCAGAAATATCATCCGAACTCTGGTTCAGGTATGGCTTCGATTTTATTTGTTCCATACAGCTTATATATATACATACTTGAAACTGCGGAACAATGTGTTTCGTAACGTATTTTCCTAACAAATAAGCTCGATTTCAGTAATACGACGTATCTACGCAGCCTAATAGATTATGCACATTAATACCTTGAGTGTCGTGTATCATTTATGATACACAATCTATTACTACCCACGTGATATTCCGTTAATAATGTACGTTATGGGCATTTCAGGGTTCTCAGCTCGCTGGAAAAGGTTTTCACACGACCAGTGCGGTTAACTCGGACACAAATGTATGTTACGCACCACATTCCATCAGCTCCCTGGTGAGAACTACTAACTCTACTAATAGCAAGTATAGGAGGAACCTAAAGAGTCATGAAGCAGGAAAACAGATTTTTAATAATTTTTTGTTTTTGTGAATATTTAAGGAAGTTCTGTGTAATGAGAGTATTTTAGCAGACACCTGCTACACATACAATTAACATTTTATCACAACTACCTTCAATTTTTTTTGTAAATATTGATCCCTCCCATAAAGTAACCATTATTGAATAATGTGAATATGAAATTCTATTTTAATTTCAGCCTGTTAAATAAGTTTTTATTGAGATATACAATATTACAATAAATGATAATACAATTGGTATTATATTTTATTACAACATACAAGATAATACAATTGATAAACATTTTATTTTTAACCCTGCAAGCGTCCCAGCGACTACTGTAGTCGCTGGAACGTTTGATGGGTCAATTTCCTATATTTAAGGAATTGTAAGTATGGAACAAGTCAATTATAAATAGTAAACAGATCATAATGGTTCTTACACATCCACTTGTTGTTATAAGTATTAATTATAGAACATGTTGATAAACTAAATGACCTATGCCATTATGCTGTTGTGTTAAAGTATTTCCTGCTTCATCACTCCAGTATATTACAGATATTTTAAAATCAACTGATTGAATTGAAACTGAATAAAATATTTTATTTATATTGGCATCCAAATTATCACATATTATTGGTAAGATTGGCATCAAAATTGACACACAACATGTTTCTGAATGTCTTTTGTTTTCTATTCAATTTTCTTAGTTTTTCTCTAGATCTGCAGGTTCCACTTCTCAGTGAAGCGTAAGATTTTTCATAGACTGCATGTTACATTAATTTGTAATGAAGCCATTCTATGTATAATTTGGGGCAAGTCATGGCATGACGAGACTTACATGATTTTTAAGTCATGACTGCAAATAAATTCAAAAACATAATGCAACAGCTTTTTTGTAACATATTGGTTAATTATTAAACATTAATTTAAGTGAGATGTAATTCTTCTGTAAAAAATTCTGTACACTCATTGGCAAGCACAACATTGTAGCGGTAAAAATTTCTCTCCATACTCATTTTGGTACCCATTGGACATGTATAAATTTAAAAAATAGAATGGCTGTTTAGTTGTTTTCCACCTTAGCATGAAAGATGCCTTTTGTGTCTGTCCATTACATATAGCATTTTACTTAAATGTTGTTAAATATAGCATGTGTCCCTTTGCATAAGCCTTTGTTTTATGTCCACAAATATATGGATTAACCTGTTAATATTTTATGTCTATATACCCATTATTAAGCTTTTAAACAGGTTGATGTCATGGTAAGATCTTATTTGTTTTACATCTTTTGAGCATTTAATTTGAAGACTACATATTAGTACTTATTGATATTGTTAAACTTTTGAACACTTTCATACAAGAATTAGTGTATAAGCTCTTCTTTCTATGGACTGTACACAGTACATTACATTACAATATAATATTGGTCCAACCACTCATTAAAACTATGTGACAGGAAAATATGGATGCATTGTATGGTAAAAACTGAATTCACATAGATTCAAGTGCGGATCCTCCATTCCATAGGCCACAAGGATAATTGAAGAATACTGTGTCAATCGTAAAACATGTCCAAAGTCCGACTCTTACTTGGCCGATTTCAAATGGCTGTAATTGCCGTCAACGCATACTGGAATCTGTATCTGTGCTTGGGTAACTTGAATTCTTTTATTTATGAAGTGAAACCAAATGAAGTACTGGCTTAAAGCACTTGCATCCAGGCCATAGTCTTTAAAAAAAAACTTTTATTTTAAAGTTTCATAAAAATGATTTGCCTGATGTTCGCGCGCTAAAAACCTTTTTTGGTTGTATGCAGTGCAGGGGTGCTCTATGGCACATAAAAAAGAAAATCATATATAACGTCAGTGTCTTCATGTGTTGTGTTACGTAATTTTTTCCACCGCTGTTTCATCATCCTCCTTCCTACAATTTCCTGGCCCGCATCGCCTTCCTCGCCTCCACGCCGCCAGGAGAACGCCCTAAGGTGAGTGCCTCTGCACTGTTCTAAATTGTATCTTTTTGGGCATCAGCGCACTCCTGGCCTTCCGCAAGAACGAAATTGGCTATTTATACGCCCTAACCTAACATTTTCTTTGGTCCTTCGAACCGGATTAATTGGTGCTAAATTATTCATCCGCATTTTTACTTCGTCTGTGACATAGCGTAATTTTGACTCTCACAATAGGCATAATTTTCAACCGCCATATCTGTCATCATTTTCATTTGTCAACATCATATAATTTTCGGAATTAAATTAAATTTTTCGCAAGGTTTTCGCGTTAAATAATGGCGAAACCAAATTTAGAAGCAAAATTATCCATATTAAAAACTAAAGAGGAACGTATTTTACGACGTTTTGCTTATTTATACGATCTGTCGAAAAAAATCTCTACGCTCGATTCTCGCAGTAACGAGAATTTCATGGCAGAGTCAGAGACGATTGACGATTTTCGTGTCAATTTCGAGAGTATTTTAGATCAGATAAACGAAATATCTATCTCTCTGAATCCTAAACATGAGCCTGATTATGAGGCCCTGGATACTTTTGAAAATTTGTATGCCAGAATAAAGCGCTGTCGTGCTAATATTTTGAAAATAACCGCCCCGCAAACGAGTTCGTCTTGTTCACCCGCGCCACAGGTTACAGGTCCAACCATTAAGCTTCCGCCTATCGACCTTCCCTCCTTTGATGGTAGGACTGAAAACTGGCCCATATTCTACGAGTCCTTTAAGGCCAATATTCATAACAATGATCAGCTCTCTGACTCGCAACGCGTGCAATATCTCATGGGCAAACTGACTCATAGCGCCCTTAATATAACCGCGGGTTTAGTACCCACAGGCGAGACCTACGCTATTATTTGGGACAGTCTTGTCAAAAAGTACCAAGACAAGCGCGCCTTAGGTACTTACTATCTAAATAACGTTCTCGATATGAAGCCTTGCTCTAACTCGTCCAGCAGTCTCAACAGTTTCATCGAGAAATATTCCGCAACTGTAGCCGCTTTAAAACAATTAGATATTCCAGATCTGACAGATTTCTTCTTTTTGCAATGCGCTTTAAGAAAGACTGACCAACAGACGTTACAAACTTTCGAAATGTCTGTGCGAGACGAAACGTTTCCCTCATATAAAAAATTTGTCTCATTTATGCAAAGCCAAGTCAAAATTTTGGAACGGTCAGGCAATACTTCTGTCATAAATACTCCGCGAACCGCTTTCAAACCCGCTGCCAATGCACCGGCACAACCCGCGCGTACTACTTACAAAGCGTTTGTAGCTAGTAACGATGTTCCTTCTTCTAGCTCCACAAATAATAAACCCTGTGTATTGTGCAATAGCAATGATCATATTCAACTGTATGGTTGTTCCAAATTCAAAAATATGACTTCTCCGCAAACAAGATTTGAATTTATCAAAAATAATCGTGGTTGTGTGAACTGTTTAAGCTTGTCACACACTTTGCTCAATTGCAGCTCAAGTCACACGTGTAAACTATGTCAAAAACGTCATCATACGTTGCTGCACTTTGACAGCAATATTAATCCGCAATCACAAAAACGCTTTTCCGCAAAAGCAAACGTAAAATCTACGCAATTGTTTGCGAACGCCGGTTCAACATCGCCTGCCGCGCATGCGCCGAACGCCTCGTCTGCCGCATCGTTCCCGCGCGCGGAGCCTGCTGCGCCCCATCCGCGTGAGCTAGCAGCTGCTGCTGCGAACGTTGACCGCGCTCCGCTGCCGCCTGTAGCCATGTGCTCGTGTGCTCATCCGCCACCCGACGGTAATCAAATCGCGTCTCCGTCCTATAACATACCAACTCCGCTGCCAGTTGGTAATCCAAATCCCGCGAACGCTTCGCTCTCTCTAAAGGTAGAGTCACAACCACATTCGACTATTTTACTGTCAACCGCTCAAGTCTATGCTAAACAAAACAATAGCGACAATAAAATGATAATTAGATGCCTTATTGACAACGGATCTCAAAATAATTTAATAACGCTTGATTGCTGTAAATCATTAAACTTACCTATCATACCGCTGACAAACTCTTATATAAAGGGTGTTGGTTTAACTTCAAGACCAATACACGGATATGTTTACTTACATATTGAATCTCGCATTCATCCAAATAATAAATACTACATACACGCTTTAGTGGTAGATTGTATAACCGATCAATTGCCCTCACATTTCATCGAATATAATGAACGTGATATGGCTTACCTTAATAATATACCGCTCGCAGACCTCACATGGAACATTCCAGGCTGCATTGATGTAGTGCTCGGTGTCCAGCTCTTCCCGTACATCTACTTGGGGAATAGAGTAGAGTCTGGCACTTGTGCTCCTCCCGCTCTATTGACCGCTTTCGGTTACGTTCTGATGGGGGACTATCCTTATCAGTCTCACCCTAATAACGATTGTTCTTTTACCGCTTTGGTCCGCAATGACCTCGAGTCGAGCCTCGAGCGATTTTGGGAATTGGAAGAAATTCCATTCAAACTTCATTTAAGTCCAGAAGAGACTGAATGCGAGAATTTCTTCACTACTTCAGTCTCCCGCAATGAGAAAGGTAGATACACTGCGGCCTTACCTTTCTGTAAAGATCCTTCTGAACTAGGGAACTCTCGTTCTGTTGCTCAGCGTCGTCTCATGTATCTGGAGAAAAGGTTCAAGCAAATACCCACGCTTCGCGATGCCTATAATAAAGTCATCACTGAGTACATGCAAAATGGTTATCTCTCAGAAGTACCTGAATCCGAAGTTGCTGATGATGGTTATTACATTCCTCATCACCCTGTAATTCGTCCGGAGAAAGTAACGTCTTCTGTTAGAATCGTTCTTGATGCCAGTGCTAAGACTCATTCAGGTATGTCACTCAATGACATATTGCATACTGGTCCTAATCTACAGGCTGGTTTATTTTTGCTTTTGCTGAACTTTCGCTTATTCCCAGTAGCTATGACGTCTGATATTAAACAAATGTATATGCAAATTTGTTTGCCTCCGCATGATTATAAATATGTCAAAATATTATTTCGCTTTTCTGAAAGCGAGCCTATCCGCACCTTTCAATTCACTCGTGTCCCTTTCGGACTCAAGTCGAGCCCATTTATGGCTATGCGTACTGTTAAACAGTTATGCTTAGATGAAAGTCACCGCTTTCCTGGTGCTGCAAGTGTGGCCAGCTCCCAGCTGTACATGGATGACCTGGTCCACTCTTGTCTGGATAACGAAACCGCCATGCGTTTATCGCAAGAATTAATCGCATTATTCAAGTCTGGCGCATTTGATTTAGTCAAATGGTCAAGTAACTCGCCTGCTCTGTTAGATAGTCTTCCTGATTCACACCGTGCTTCTGTCAACTTTAACGACAAGCAAAGTGTATCAAAGGTGTTAGGGTTGTCGTGGGAACCAACAAATGACACTTTTTTCATAACTTCGTCTTCGCCTGCTGGTGGGAAGTGCACCAAGCGAATAATACTATCTACCGTAGCTCGCTTGTTTGATGTCCTTGGCTTAGTGGCTCCCGTTGTGTTATACGCCAAGTTGTTAATTAAGGAACTTTGGCTCTGTAAAATCGACTGGGATGACACACCCCCCGACCATATAATAAAAAGCTACTCCATGTTGACACAAGAATTTCCGATGCTGTCTACGTTAAAAATCCCACGTCATATTGGTGTTTCTGCTGACTGTACGGTAAACATAGTCGGATTTTCAGATGCCAGTCTCAATGGATATGGATGTGTCATTTACTTGCACGTTATTGACCCAGTTGGTAATGTCACTGTTAGGTTGCTGTGCTCTAAGTCAAAGGTCTCTCCCGCGAAAATTACTACTCTCGCTCGTTTAGAGCTATGTGCCGCTCTCTTAATGTCCAAACTAATGAAAATTGTTCAGGAAACTTACCTGTCTCGTATTCCAATTGCAGGAATATACGCTTTTTCGGATTCAACAATTGCCCTTTCGTGGATTAAATCATCCCCCCATAGATGGTCTATTTTTGTTAGCAACCGTGTTGCCCAATGTCAAGAGAACGTGGCACCACAGAACTTCTATCACGTTGCCGGAGTTGACAACCCTAGTGATTGTTTGTCTCGCGGTATGCTACCATCACAATTGATATCGCATGATTTGTGGTGGAATGGCCCATCTTGGCTACGAAGCCCGCCTTCTGAATGGCCTATTCAATCTTTTTGTCCCACTGAAGTGGACAAGTTACCTGAATGCAAAGGTAATATTTAACCGCATTAAATTTGTTCATCCTGAACAGCTTATATTTATCGCATAATGTCTTCAAGTTATGTTACCCGCTAATTGTTTATTTAAATCATTACTTGTAATAATAATGATACCGCTTTATTAACCGCTATATACAGAATGTTACTTCATATCAAATGAAGACATCACTCGCTTTAGTAACATTTTTTTAACCGTTTTTTATATCCAATACCGCTCTTACTTTGTCTTATATTTGAATCCGCGTCGTATAATATTAACGTTTGCGATCTTTCTATTATAAGTATATCCGCTTTTGTTTTACCCGCGTCTGACTGTGTTTGCACATACGTTGCAAGTCGGAAATAAAAATTGCACTTCTGTAATACCTTTTCAAGATCATCCCATCAAAGTAGGGACGGTGGTCTTAATGGATGACGACAATGTACCTCCACTTCATTGGCCTCTGGGTGTTGTAACAAACGTTTATCCAGGGTCAGATAATGTTGTTCGTGTCGCCACGATCAAAACCGCCAAAGGATCATTTAAGCGTCCTGTCGTAAAATTATATCCTCTACCATCACAGTAGTTTCTTTCATGTATCGTTTCATATTTTCATCCTGGAGTTCTAACTTCCTTATTCCTACCGCACCGCACCGCATCATACCTACACCTCACCGCACCTCATCTTCATTGAAATTTTCCAAATTTCAAGGCCGGGAGCATGTTCGCGCGCTAAAAACCTTTTTTGGTTGTATGCAGTGCAGGGGTGCTCTATGGCACATAAAAAAGAAAATCATATATAACGTCAGTGTCTTCATGTGTTGTGTTACGTAATTTTTTCCACCGCTGTTTCATCATCCGCCTTCCTACAATTTCCTGGCCCGCATCGCCTTCCTCGCCTCCACGCCGCCAGGAGAACGCCCTAAGGTGAGTGCCTCTGCACTGTTCTAAATTGTATCTTTTTGGGCATCAGCGCACTCCTGGCCTTCCGCAAGAACGAAATTGGCTATTTATACGCCCTAACCTAACACCTGATGTGTTATCTGGATTGTCATTATTATGTCGATACGTTTCTGAACTCAAATGTTCCACCCACTGAGATATTGTTTTTGATATAGAGCAAAGAGGGCCGCATAAAGTGCACCCTTATCCCCGGAGATGGAGTTGGGCCTGAGCTGGTCTACTCTGTTCAGGAAGTTTTTAAGGTAAGCAATTTTTTAATGGATTTTTAGACATTAACCCACAGATATAGTATGCCTATATGGACGGATTTTAAGGCATAGGTCCTAAACCTAGATAATATATACCTATAACTTAAACGAGACCGAAAATTTTGACTGCTGTTGCCACGTGTGACAGAAAAAGCAGCATTATTCCTTTCAATTAAGAGTGTCACTGGGTTCCCTCAGGCAGGCATGTAAAGCTAAAGAAAAATGCTCGTGTCTATCTACCTTGCCCTGACATTACTCGTATTTTTTTAATTATTGAAACAAATTAATAATAATTATTATACATTTTAAAAGCTGTATAACAGCGGGCGAAAAATCGGCAGAATTATCTGATGCTGGTTACTCAAATTAGTTTCCTAAAGTTTAAGGCTTAAACTAAACAGACGAGTTATTGTTGCGCTGCGAGTTATTATATCGCTCTTTTGACTATATTGTTTATCTGTGGATTTTATTTTAATTTGATTTACTAAGCCCTAAATTTATATGCAAATGATTATTTTTATTAAACACTACAGTAATAAAATTTAACGGCATCTGTGTGGCTGCTGGCAAAGGCCTCCACCAGTAGTCCATCTCGCATCATCATCATCTTATTTAGCTAGTGTGAGTTTTTTTTTTAAATCTAAAATTTTAACGAGACGAGTGCACCAATGGTGACTAGTGTGAAAGTTAAAAACAACTGACTGTGTTTTAAATGTCACATGTTGGTGTCTACAGGCGGCTGGTATTCCAGTGGACTTTGAGTCGTTCTTCTTCTCCGAGGTGAACCCCACCCTGAGCGCTCCGCTGGAAGATGTTGTCAACTCTATCGCCAGAAACAAGATCTGCATCAAGGTGACATTTCACTCATTGACATCCGTGACATGACATGATTTATAATATACAAAATAAACGGTTTGGCGATTTAACTCAAGATTATATGTTGAGAACGCGATCCGAATAGTTTCGATCTTATCCACCCTGAGGTTAAAAATCCTTTGCACGTTATAAAAAATATGTCGATGAGATGTGGCTGTACACACGAAAGAACGACTTCAGCGACATATTCATTTGATAGGAAGTTGGATAAAAATTGACAGACCACTTATTTGGCCGACCGTACATGCAGCGTTTCAAATGGTTCTCTCTTACCGTTACTTTGTATATCTAGAGTCTTATGGTTTAGAGTTATTTTTCCACGTTTTTACTTTCTTTTCTTAGGGCATCCTAGCAACCCCGGACTTCTCCCACACTGGCGAGCTCCAGACGCTCAACATGAAGCTCCGCAACGCTCTCGACCTGTACGCGAATGTTGTGCACGTCAAGTCGCTGCCGAACGTCAACTGCCGCCACAAGGACGTCGACTGCATCATCATCAGAGAGCAGACCGAGGGGGAGTACTCCGCGCTGGAGCACGAGTCTGTGCCTGGTGAGATTTCTGGCTTTCAAGTGTTTAAGTCTTTTTTTTTAGGCTTAATGTTCGACTGAACTTGACGGTTACGTTTTAGTAAGTTTCGACATTACCGAAGCTTGGTGAATATGTTTGTTTATTTGATATAGGTGCGTCTCACAATAACGCATGACCCTGTCAGTTATTTCCTATATTGAAGTTATGAAATCTCTAAACAAAATCGACCTGTTTGAGGCCGACCGTCGATAAAGGACGTCACGCAAAATTTTATAATTTCTAGCCCGCCTCTTCTCTGTTTGTCACACGGTGTAGTATGAAGATAAAATAGTAATTATTTTGTTCCCGTGTCACAAATCGCCAGATCCACCTCCTGAATAACGATAAAATACTCTACTGCAGTGATTCTTTAACTTTTTGCGGTCACGGACCACTTCAGAATTTCTAAAAGCCCATGGAACCCTGTCTAAGCTTATAGGAAAAGAAAACAAAACGTAAGATAAAAAAAAGGCTTTAAGCAAATATTTTATGGCTTAACTGTGTTGCTGCGGACCATTGGCACACAATGTTACATGGACCGCACTTTAAGAAACCCTGCTGTACTGGCCTAGCAGAGTAACTGAAAAGAAAATCTTTCTCCAGGCGTGGTGGAGTGCCTCAAAATCATCACAGCCGTTAAATCCGACCGCATCGCCAAGTTCGCGTTCGACTACGCCGTCAAGATGGGCCGCAAGAAGGTCACCGCCGTCCACAAGGCCAACATCATGAAGCTCGGCGACGGCACCTTCCTCAGGAGCTGCGAACAGGTGCGAGCAAAACTGGTGTTCCCAGTGCCAATATCCTTACTAATATTATAAACGCGAAAGTAACTCCATCTGTCTGTCTGATGACAATGAACTTTGGTACAGGGATAGTTTCAGTCCCGGGTATGGACATAGGCTGCTTTTTATTGCGAAAAAAAAGCAAAAATTGGTGGCGTGCGTCGATTTTGAAGCTAGCAGCTTGAAACTATGTAGACGTTTGATTAGATATAAGTAAATGCAGGGGCGTGCAGTGGATTTTGACAGAGGGTAGGCGTATTGCCAACAAAATCCGTATTGGTACGAAGCGTGTCGGGCACATTTACGTATGCTTACAAGCACTGCTTATATGCCTGTAAGGGATGAACGCTTCTGAGTAAATGTGACATTCAAAGTTTTCAAAAACCTTACCCTTAAGAGGGTAAAATAGAAATAGGGAATGAAAGTTTGTATGGGAAGTTCGTCAGTGGGTAAAGGAGACTTTTGATTTCAGATGGCGGCTCTCTACCCGCGCATCGAATTCGAAAAGATGATCGTGGACAACTGCACGATGCAGATGGTGTCGAACCCGAATCAGTTCGACGTGATGGTGGCGCCCAACCTGTACGGCAACATCGTGGACAACCTGGCCAGCGGGCTGGTGGGCGGCGCGGGCGTCGTGGCCGGCGCCAGCTATAGCCCCGAGTGCGCGGTGTTCGAGCAGGTACGCCGACCCTGGTCTGACACGTGATAGCTTTTAGGCGTTCAAGCTGCGTATTGGGACCGTGCGCGACGACAGCGCCACGTGATAGGCGGCCATTATGGACAATATTGTCACCGCTGTCAAACAAGAAGTAAGTAAATATTGTGAAAAATATTAATGAAATCTTGTGTTATTTTACTATATTACACAATTTTGGGCAATGGTAGTCAGTAACATTATTGCCAATAATATTAAAATTGTTGTTTTCAGTGACATTTTAGAGGTTAGGTAACTTACATTTTTTTTCTTACGGCAAATATCCACTTATTTCTTTGGTCTCGTTTCCACCATGGTCTTGGTAATTGGTAAAATTTACAGTCGCTATTCTTCTTGGTGTTATTACAATTCACAACAACACATCTTACCAGGACCATATTTTTATCTCAAAAACGATTAGAAAATGTTTACTGCAATATGGATTTGACAGCTCAAGTCAGCGACAAAAATGACAATTTTAGCCGTAGCGAGCACTGTGATGGTTTAGGCTACCCCCTCCACCCGCTTTGCACTCTGCCAATAGGGGTAAAAAAGGGGACAAGTCAAGACATTTTTTTTTAATTTATTTATGAAATATCTTACACAACATTACAGTGCGACACTAAGGCATTGAGTAAGACAGACAATAAAAGAAAGATAAAACTAAAAACTAAAAGTCATATATACATAACTATCTTTTTATAGTTAGGTATATTTATTTAGTTTTAAGTTTTGTATATTTAGTTAACTTTTAGATTAATCATGATGTAGTATTATGTTGTAATTTTAGATTAGTTGGTTATAGAGTAAACTAATAAAAACTAAAAACACCTAAAAAATTTACAGTAATAACTAATTAATTAATTAAATACATGACGACACACGTGCATCCATCGCCTCACAGAACCGCAGACATTCACATATTATCAATGGGATTCTCCCGCGAATTCTTCAGTTTATCCGTGATCATGATGGATGCAACTGCGTTTAAACATTGGGAGGTGATCGCGGTATATATCTCGTTTATATGTCTGATGTTATCGATCTATTATTAACCTTTCGTATGTGTGAATGATTATTGCAGAATATAATATCAACATAAGTTCTTAAGTCTAATTCCACGGGGACGAAGTCGCGGGCAGATACTAATGTCTTAAAACTTTGTGTTGTTGCCCAGGGTGCGCGGCACATCTTCTCGGGCGCGGTGGGCAAGAACATCGCGAACCCGTGCGCCATGCTGCTGTGCTCGGCCAACCTGCTCGCGCACGTCAACCTGCACAACTACTCCAAGATGATCAAGCAGGCCATCAACAAGTAAGTACACAATCCTTCTGACAGTTCCTGTTCCTCCACTCTGATTTGCCGGAACTTTTTTTCTCTTAAACTGTTCATTGTTAAGGATTGTTATAAAACTAACCTAATTCTACAGTAGCCATTTCAAAACTCCGGAAAAATACGGTTTCGGTGAAAACAGAATTAAGTATGGCAAATTATCATCATGGCATATGAAATTAGGGTATCATAGATATCATCTATAACACTTTTTTATTTCGCAATTTCCCCAATCGGTAATCGCGACACGTCGAGTCATTCCACCGTTGATTTCACTCCCAGATTTGCAGTTTCTTTAGGGTACAATAATCTTTAAGTGATATTCTGGTGGCCAGGCCAGGATCTCCGCAGGGGGAGTTCTTCAACCCTTGGTCCGATTAACTTGAACTTTGGTATACATATGTAGTGTGTATATATATTGTGTGTAGTATAGATGGCTATGCAAGTATGTTAGGTTATTTTTGATGACATTTAAGCAAGTTTTGTGTTTTGCAGGGTGCTTGTTGACGGCAAGGTGAGGACAAAGGACCTCGGCGGACAATCCACCACCAAAGACTTCACAAATGCCATTATTTTCAGCCTCACCCATTGAAATTAATCAAAAAACCTCTAGTACAAATCCCCATTTGAATCCTAGAACAATAATTATAAGAATAATTTATTTATTATTATTTAAAAATCACGATCTGTAAAATCAAACGCGATTATTAAATCGAATTATGAATTTTTAAAAATTAACTGCAGTATTCTGTAAGTATTGAATCAGTAACATGTACATAATATAGGTAAATAAAACCAAAAAGAAACTGTTAATATTATTTTATTTCGGCTTAAGTTACTTTGAATGGTGCTGCAAAACTATACATGGAATGTACAACTTTATATATAATATTGCTCACTGATTTTTGATGAAATAAGTACCTATTATGTATACAGGGTGAAACTTAAAATGTGAACGAAATTAGCGTTTCATGCCCAGTTAATGCTGGACAATGCATTGACATTGACCCATCTATCGAAAATGACCTGAATAAAAATGCAGTTTGTATCCATACTTCAAATGAAATCACGAAGTCCAATGTATGGTCCAGTACTAACTGAGGATGAAACGTTAATTTTTTTTCACCCTGAATAACCATATTTTTTTTAAAGTGTGGTTTTAGCTTATTTTAGTTTTAGTTACATGGTTTGTCAGTCGCTATAGCGATTAGGAGCGAGGGTGGCTCAGTATTCTGTGGGTATAACTCTGTGTTCAGCTAGCTTCTTCACTCTTGCTGAGATCACGTACTTGAGAGCGCCAGGAGGCACCTGAAATCACGTGGAAAGGTTAACAACATTTTCTTATATCCCTTTATAACTTTGGTAAAGTTTTAACAATTTCGGCCACTTGAAAACCTAATTACCAGCACTTTTAATACGTTGGCTGCCCACCATACTTCAAGTAAAGTGTTGCTCCCACGCCCCATACAAATTTAGTGATCCCACCGGTGATACAACATCGCCCTATTAGGTGCCGTGAACGACAATACTCTGAAAAATCTTTTGATCCTACGGATGCTCATAGCCACACAGAGAAGATTACGTGATCCCACTGGTGTTCCTCATGGCAACCAACGTGTTAATAAAATACAAATTAGCAGCACACACTATTCTTCATTCTCTAGGAATCGATGTGTCACCGCGTCTGTCCTAAGCGCAACTATGATTTAACGTGGGCTAGTGAAGTTCCGCTGCATGTTACCTTAATAGGATCCCTGTAGAAGGACTCCTGCGACAGCCTCTTGTAGCATTTGAACTCGGGCAGGAAACTGATCTGGTTGATGCGCGGGAGCAGCGCATCCAGTGGCTTGCGCTGTCCACGCTGGAAACGGACAAGGGCATGGATTAAACCAGGGCTAAAGGTCCGTATCAGTGGCGTAACTATAACGTCTGGGGCCCGCGGCAAATTCGTCAGATGGGGCTCCTTCCTCAATATAAAGAAGTGCATCAGCGTCCCTTCTGTGCTCTAAACCAAGCCAGTTCGGGGCCCCGTAGAGCTAGGGGACCGTGGCTTTTTGCCACCCCTGCCACCCTATAGTTAGTTACGCCACTGGTCCGTATGGTCCGTATGAGGTGTGACAGGGTCCGCAGCAACAGTTATCTCTTAACATAATTTACACAAAGCCGTGGTAGCCTAGTGGTTTGACCTGTGACCTGTGAGTCGTGGGTTCGACCCTCGGGCTCGCAGCTCTTGAGTTTATTCGGAATTTATGTGCGAAATTACATTTGAAATTTACCACGATCTTTTCGGTGAAGGAAAACATCATGACACCTGCACACGTCTGCGAAGCAATTCAATGGTGTGTGTGAAGTTCCCAATCCGCACTGAGCCCGCGTGGGAACTATAGCCCACGCCCTCTCGTTCTGAGAGGAGTCACGTGGGTGACGTTTACAGCGTGTCCGTGCACAGCGTGCGCACCTTCACGGCATGAGTTTGTGTGTACTTGCGCGTTTGAGGCCTAACTATAGGTTGACAGTACTGACCATTTTTTTCTCTGATTTGAATAAACTTACTTTCATGCTGGTTTGGGTGCAAAGAAAAACACATAGAACGCGCCAGTTGCTTCTCTTTCCGCGGAGATGATAAAAGCCCATCGAGGGAATGGGCGATAATTTTAGGAATCATGTTATATATGTGAGGCGATGCGTTTAGCAACCCATCACTATTTTGATTCCATTTTATCCATGCTAAACGTGGTCTTTAGGTCTTGTTACCTCAGGCTCTGTCTACCTCGTAAGGGATAAAGACGTGATGTATGTATGATAAACTTACCCTTTGCGGCACACTCAAGAAGTTTTTCTTGGGGAAGGCAATGTGGCCTATATAGTCCATGTGCTTTTTCCAGTCGCTCTCCGTCCAGCCACGCTTCTTCTTAACGTCCTGAAATTAAAACATTTGTAACTAAAGATTTTATGTGCAAAATTACATTTCAAATTTACCATGAACTTTTCGCGAAGGAAAACATCGTGAGTAATGTAAATGTTAAAGGGCCCGCGTGGGAACTATAGCCCAAGCCGTTTCATTCTGGTAGGCCTTTGCTCAGCAGTGGGTGCTCGTCTAGGCTGGAGACGATGATTGACAAACAAAAGACAAAATACGTTTACATCTGAGTTGGTTAATTCATTCGCACATGGCACTGTGCGTAGTTACCTTAGTGTCAGTTTTCTTGAGATCGAGCACGCAGTTGGCGAGCTTGCTGTAGCACGTGGCGTTGGCCGCCTCTATCATGCGGTCTACGCGCTCCAGCCGCTCCTGCGTGAAGTACACCTTGTACGCGCGCTTCAGATTCAGGAATTTGCTAGAGGATAGAAAAATGTCTTAAGAGTAGAGTAGACAGAGAAGTGAATATAATGTCGACAAATCTTCCGGAATAATGGAGAAGTTGGTTCGACTAGTTTGACTGTAGATACAACCCTAAAAATAAATTTAGTCCCGTCCTTTTTTTTTATTTTAGTCATCTACATAGTCACCAGACTTTAATTAGATATTTTGTAGGCCTATAACATTGAAGAGGGGCAGGACCCTTGCCCAGTTCTCTTTCAGTCCGGGAGCACATGCGCCCGTCTCAATCTTTTGGTTGCGCCTGCATTTAACAGCATGCTTGCCAGAGTAGGGGTGAAGACATATATCAGCATCGAATCGCATTTAGCTGGATGATTTTAGACACACTACGCATCGGAAGTTAAAGTATGCTGTTACATGTGTTCAGGTGCTTAAGGGAGCTAACGCACGTTTTTAAAAGTATCCTATAGCATGCTTTCATCCGCTAAAGTATGCGATTTCTTTGTTTGATGCGAAGCCTTTCTCATTCGCAAGCTTTCCGGCTCGCGCTTAAGCAGCCGCAAGCGTTGTCTCACGCGTACTCAAGTATTCTCATTCGCAAGCATCTAGTGTCACGTCTTATAGATGAATAAGTATTCTTCAGTATGTTAAATGGATAGCTACACTTATACGCTGAAGCTGAATCGCTGCGGAAGGGTGAATTGACGCGAACGCATCTTCATACAATATTGCGTTTTTGTACTACAAAATGCGATTCGATGCTGATGTCTGCACCCTTAGTCGCCCTTGACGTTGTCGCGGATCATTTTGAATTGAACATCGATCAACCTACGGAAACATATCTCGACCAAGATTGAATAAAACTAAACAACTCGCTCAACTCTTCCGTCTCTCTTGCCGGTCATGAGTGAGAAAGAGAGCAGTGAGCCGAGTAGCATAACGAGCAAGTCCATAGCCACTCGCAGTGAGGCGCAGGCATAAAAATGTCACATGCACTTACCGTATGTAAGGCCAGGCAGCGTCATTCACCCGGTCAGACAGCTGACTCCTCAAAGCCGACACCCTGATCCCTCTTGGTGTCAGAGCCGGCATGCCTTCGCCAGTATCCACGATACAGGGCCTCGGCACGCTCAGCATATTGAGCCTCTTGGATATCTTATAAGGAAAAGTAGGCGTTGGAGGGTCGTACTTCGGCTTACCCATAGTGATAGCTAGCTAATCAGAGAGTTATAACAATTATGGAGTTTTGAGTCACATAGTATGGATTGTTACATGGTATTGGAGGACCGGAGTTGCTATTTCGTGGCCATTGTTTGTTTGGTTCCTGATCGCCGTGCGTTGTGATTGTGACACATTTTTGACGGATATTTGACTTTGGAATTTATTCGTTTTTAAATTACGTGATGCATACTTTTTGCGTGATGAGAGATCGAGGATTTTTTTATAGTAAAAGTAGGGTAAAAAGATCTTTGCCAGTGACTGGCGGCGCAGCGAGCATTTTCTCTATTCATTACAGTACACGGCAATAAAGATTGAACTTCTGTCTTTGGAAAGACACAACGCTCTACGAAGCCAAAATTAGCCGACAAGGCCGATATGCAATCATTATGGATGGGTACTGTAAGGTAAGTATGCCCACAGTGGCATGTTTCACGAAGCTACATGTTGCAATTTTACAAGTCTAGCAACATTTGTCAAAATAATTGACCCAAGTAATTGATTGGTTAATTGGACTAATGTTGCTAGTTTAGACAACCTGTTACAACAACAACCTCTCTCTTTGTACGTACAGTCAACGTCATTTAGTATAAAACATCCAAAGTGACCAAAAAGTTCATTACATCAAGACATACGAAAGACGACATCACTTACTGTTGCCCATTTTTTGAAGATAGGAGATATTTTTTTTTATAGTAGCAACATTGGTCAAATCCCAACCACTGATTGGTTAATTGGGCCAATGTTGCTAGTATAAACTTGTAAAATTGGAACTTGTAGCTTTGAGAAACGGATCGCATCTAAGCCAGTTAAAAGTAAAAAGGTAATAAAACAATGAAATCGGATTAAAAAACTTGTATTTCAACCTTAACGTAGTTAAATTGTTCTTTATAACTTAACAAATACTAATTTCATACCGAGCTATCTTTCACATCTGTTTCACCTATAAAACGAGCCATGTGAAAAACCAACAACTTCCGACAGTGATCAAGAGAAGATATTATTATCTGTAGCTCATAGTTACAGTCATGATACAGTATGTATTTCCTAGTATTCATAATGAGTATCCTCAAGTGTTGATACCACGTATTGTATCTAAAATGGCGGATACGATTGCTAAAACAATCGAAATATTAAATATTTTCTAAGCAAACACGAACTAGTCTAGCTGGAGACTTGAAGATGTCTCTTTGCGAAATGTAAGGATTAAAAGCGGGAGGTGGACCACGATTATGCTGTAGCAAAGACAATTAAATACTCTTTGTTACATTTTAGGAGTATAACCGATGTTTTGGGCGGTGACTCAGCACTGTCTGTACTGTGCCTTTATCGGCATAGCGGCGTTCTATCCTCAAAAACTATCGGTTTTTAAAAATAGCAAAATACTTAGCTAGTTTGTCGATTTAGATAGTAATGCGCATAATACTCGTCCAATAATCGCCTTTACTCTTTGATACTTTAAAATATCATCAAGATCCCTGTCGGAGAAACTGACATTGACATTCTTAAATAGCGAAAATAATACCACGTTGCATGAAAAGCGGTAACTGACAATCATTGTCCAAAATGGGACGCAAAAATAGATTTAAATCGCTGGTTCAACGTTAGAATGCAACAACACCAAAATAATTATTATTTATACATTTAGAAAAAAAAAGGAAAGCAACGTGGTAAAAAGCAATACAAAAAAATTAAAGAAAACCTCTAACTAAATTGTTAAGACAACAGTACCCTTCCGTTTAGTGCTTCTGTGATATACTCTTAATAACGTGACATACTATTTTATAGGTGAAGTTCATCCAAATAATGACAGTTAAGGAATGTCATTTTCAATAAATAATCGGCATAGCTAGCCAAAACATATGAAGGCCCCATGCCGCAATAGAATTATAAAATATAACATTTTATATCGCATTCAAAATACGAACAATAATCAAAAACAGTCGGTTCAAAAAGGAATTGAGCACCAAAAATAAGTGTCGAAATATTTAAACTGTTTTCCTCCAAAAATATTGTTAGTACACATTGACAATACTTATACTTTTTAATAAACTGCAAAATAACCAGATCTCAAAAAAATACTTGTTGTCACTTTTAATTTTGTACTGGCAACATTGTTTTTTGTTGACAACACTTTACCACACCGAGATCAAAAATGCCAGCACGCAGTATCAACAAACTGAATGACAACTGGTGTGCAGTGAGCTTAGAGCATCATTCGAGCGTCGAGCATGGCATTGGTCCAACCAACCAGGAGGACCCTGATTGGCTGAGTGCCTGTGTGATCTCAAATGATTTTTCCTATGTTTTTTTTTCCAACAGAAACATTAATGCGGTACAATTTTAACATTAAAAATGTCACCCTAAATAAATTAAGTAAAGCAGAAAATGCTTATTTTTTCATACACTACTTTTGATTTAAAAAGTTTAACCTCACAGTGCGGTCATTCAGTTCGCCAATACCGTTAAAACAAGACCTGAAGTCTTAAAACTGTGGTAAAGTATTAGCTTGAGACCTGGCCACTACACCGGGCTACTTTTCGGCATCAATGGTTGCGATCCCGACAGGCTGAGGCGTCTCGGTGTCTGGTGTGGATCGTGTGATATCTGCTTCGTCACCTTTTTTGTGTTTGCTTCTGTTGTCAATACTGGAACAATGTTGGCATATTAAAACATTTATAAATGTAGGTAAAAATGTATGTTCACTACCTAGGAATATCTAAGTTTCAACCCTGGCAATATTCACCTTCATATTTAAATGATAAGTCTACCTGTCTTAATTTGAGAATACATTCATCTCACTATTGCATGCACATTTATTTATTTCTCATAAGTTGATTTTAAAATCAATCTTTTTCAGAAATAACATTAATCTCGATCGAATGCGAGTGTAAGAACTCTAGACGATAATAAATTTTATGGACAAATAGACTGTATCTTCTCGAGAATATGAAACACATAATAAAGTTTTTAGTGTAAGTTTCATTTTTTTAATCTTCTATACATAAAGGAAAAGACCGCTAAGCAAGTTAGATTTGAGTTCCTAATTATTTTATATTTGCAATTGTCAATCTACGCCGTGAACATACATTTTCGTTTTATCTTGACGTAAAACAAACCAAGACCAAATTAAATAAGAATTCAGTAAAAGTCAAATAATAACTAAGAAAAGAAAATCAGGAAAAGTTAAGAAACTCAGAAAGTCATTGCATTGGTGTGCCCAAGTCCCCGCTAAACAGCACCTTAAAACAAGAGATATAAAAACCATAGTAGCTTACAGACAAAAGCGAGGACAGTCACCCATATTTGTGAAATAACATACTTATATCATAAAGTATTAAGTTCTATTAATATGTTGTGTGTTCAGTTCAGACTATCAGTTAAACAAAAATAAACACTGACAGACCGAAACGATAGATGGAAAGCATAGTGCAGAAGTGATAAGCCAAGTTAATATTGAAGTAAAACGCACCGACACCAGAACCCAATTGTTAAAAAAAAAACACATAATTCTTGTGGACATACCTCCCATACTAAAATCGCGATTTCGTACGGTAATGATGGCGATGGAATGTTTATATGGAAATAAAAGAAAATGTTTTGTGAACAATTTTGTAAATAAATCCCGCCATTTTACTGCAACAAAAGCGTTGGTCGTCGTCACCGTCCCAAAAAAAAACTTTCAAATTTAGAGTAAATTGCATGTGGAAAACATCAACTTGTAAAAAATAGTACAAACTAAACGCATATTTTTTTTTTTGTAAATTCCTTGGATATGACAACAATTTTGAATGAAAATTTGTAATTCTTTGGTCAGATCTTAGATAAGACAACCCTTAAATAAAAGCTCCTTCAAACTAATATTATAATTATGAAGTACCAAACAGTATCCAAATTATTCTACAACTCAAATCAAATAGAAATAAAAAACTAATACTGTTTAATTTTGAAATAGAAACTCAAATTATTGACACAAGAAAAAAAAAACTCAGTGACTCAAAAGCAAAAAAAAAAGACTTACCAGCCCATTATCTTTTGGACAACGTAGATACACGTGGGAATGACTGGTGTCATGATGGCGACAGATACTGGCACCACTGCAAATGAAAAATATAAAACATAAATAAGAGAGATCACATAATTTACGTTCTGACTTTTGTCTCAACCTTGACAATACGATAAAGCGCTCGGCGAAAACATCTCAATCATGATTTAATTACATACTTGTAATGTTTCTCTTGCCAGTTAAATTCGTAATTACATTTTTTTTTTCAAACATTCCGTAATTTTCATATTCCCTTGCCGGTAACTTTTTAAATTAAAGTATTAAATAAAACTGAGATAAGAGACATCACTAGACAGCCTGCCGGCCCGCGGAGATAGAAAAAGAAAGAACAATATTAGTAATATTAAACTGATGCTTTCGCGTTCACTTATAATAACAATTCGGAAAAAAAAGATAAAGTAAATAAAAAAGTTTTCTAAAAAAAGTAATAATAGTAATAAAGTTTTCTTATTCTTTTATAACAAGGAAAAATATTTAAAAAACTTTTTCTTATCATTTTTAAATTTTGGCAGCACCCGGCCTTCTAACATTACTCGACCAGCAATCTTCCTACAATAATGAACTATTCACTTACCTGTAGTGAGATCAGCTTGCGGTTGCGGAAGAGCGTAACGCAGCAAGAAGATAGAGATACCGGTGTTCTGTACTCCGGTCTCCATAGATATGGCCAGCGCGTCCACGTGGGGCTGACGGAACAGGCGCGCGATGCCGTAGCCGAAGCCGTAGCCCAGCCAGGGGAGACCCATGCCCGCTACTATGATCTGAAGAAGACCAGGGTCACGCTATATTTGTGAACTGAACCCGAGCCCACACAACAAGGGTCAAACATTACTTGAAGCTAAACGCCAGCCAGGAGAGGCCAATGCCCGTTACTACGATCTGACGCAAACGAGGATCAAGTTACATTGGTGATTTGAAGCCAGAACCCAGTCAGAAGAGACCAATGCGTGCTACTAAGATCTGAACAAGACGAGGGGTTCGTTACATTGGTTATTTGAAAACGTAGTCCAGCCAGAAACTAACAGAAAGTATCTGGAGTGTGGTTTAATTGTTGAGAACAGCTTGCATAATTTAGGCTAATTTCTATGTCAGTAACAGCTAGCAAATAAACTTCAAACTTACCTGCCACGTGAACAGCTCAAATATATAAAGATTAGTTATAATCGCGAAGACTATGATGAAAAGCAACAGCGAGGTAGACAGCGGCTTTAGTATCCGCACCAGGAAGGCGGACAACCTGGGAGTCCACTTCTGCATGCCCAGGCCGATGCCCAGCGGCACCAGGAGTCCCACCACGAAGGAGGCTATGCGGGCGTATGGGACCACTATATTCGCTTGGCGGAAGACCACCTGGCCGAGGGAGAAGAGCCACATAGGCATGAATCCTGGAAGAAGACATTAAAATGATTCATATTTATTATCTCGACATATAATAACTAGAAAAACTGGGTTATATTTTTTTTTTAATGTTATCACTTAACTAAAAGGTGGTTATTGAATGTAGCAGAAGAGCAGAAGAGCAGAGGAGATGTAGAATAAGAGAAAAACAAGAAGCAGCTTCGCGTCAAACACATAGGTATGATTAGCTAATTTCGAGGGCTGCGTGGTCAAACCCGATAAGTCGACTTAACATTCCATATGAATTTTGAAATTGTAGATACGTTAACATAGTGTTCTTTTTTCAACTGTCAATTATTTCGACTCATTGAGTTTGACCACTCAGCCCTCGATTTGTTGTTTATTTTTCTGCATTACCTAAAGTTGTGTTATGTGGAATTAAATTTACCGTGAACTCATGTAGTTGGAGCAAAAGTCAGAATTGGGAAAGCTACCGCCAATTAAACACACACACATACACGCCTCTTTTCCTATAAGTGTTAGAAGAGACTATGTTGTTCCACTTGCTACGATCCTGATATACCTTTTGCGCATCATCCATATTCATCAATATCTTTCTACATGCTCGTTGATTTAGGGTACTCTTGACCTGACCTTTTGTCAAAACGTTTAAATACACCATTTGAATCTATAAACAAAGTAAAAGAAATAGGAGCTCCGCGAAGCTGGCTCCATGAGTAAACTTAGCAAACAAGGAAAATTCGTTACCACTTACCAAAAGACGCCAGCGTCGATATGGAAGTCATAGCGAGGGACAAGTTGAGGTTTCCTCCCAACACGAAGGTCCAGATGTTGGAGGCGCCGCCGCCGGGGGAGACCCCCGTGAAGAACATGCCGAGGCGCAGCGCGGCCGCCACGTCGTCGCCCTCGGGGCCCGACGGGAAGATCAGGAAACCCAGCGCGAACGACATCTGAAAGGGTGGGATATTATACTTCATTTCATTTAGGATGAGAAACCACAACAACATTATATGAATTGCTGCTCGTGAAGTGTACTCACTTTACAATTTGTACTAGAGCAATTGTAATAGAGCATACATACATACACAAATCACATCTAAGGTAACAGGTACCTACAAGCCACATTTAGCAAGATTGTGGGCTTATAGGTGGAAAATGGAACCAAAATAGTGATGGGTGGCTATGCTAACCTCATCGCCTATAACATGATTCCTATGATTTTCGCCCATTCCCTCGATGGGCATGTAGGTTGGGAACTTCACACGCAGACCATTCAATTACACTTGATAGGCAGGTAAATACAAGTTTCCTTCAGCGAAATGCTACTTAAATTATACTAAAATTCAAATAAACTATGTTAGAGGCATTAAACAATCACCACAATCTAACTCGCTAATCCTATTATGCGGCGCTTGGGTTAGTACTTTCAGGCATGGCGCCCCGGTGAAATGGTACATAAGATTTTATCTCAGACCTCTTAAGCTAGCAACGCTGTAATGTTCATGTGTGATGTCCATTACTACACCTAATAACATGATCTTAAAATAATACTTACAAGTGGCATGAAGAGGAACTGCGCCAGCATCCCAATAGCGGGTCCCACGGGCCGCTTGATCACGCCCTTTACCGTGGGCCAGTCCATGGCGCACCCGAAGTTAATGAAGATCAGGGACACCTTAAATACAGACGAGCGTGTAGCAAGTGGCAGCAAAGTCAATATTTGTTGTTCTGTACCATAATGTCATTTTGTAACTTACAAACAGCGCAACGCTTGTAACAAATATCTGGTCGATGACGCGTTCGGGACGCAGCACCGTTACCGGCAGCTCGCCGGCGACCGAGTGTTCAACTTCGCCCCTCTTTGCAGCTACGCGGATTTCCGTCAACCCTGAAAAGTATTGAAACTTCAATAACTAATTCACATTTACCAGTACCTTTTGTTCATGACTTCGGTCCCGTTGCATAACTCTATTAGCAGCATCAACATATCAGCCGTTCATAGGTCTTCCCCAAATATTTCCAAGACGATCAATTTAGTATTACCCTCAGCCAATGGCTAACCAGCTTTACCAGATCGTTCATCCTGGGGCCTATCATCATTTCGCCTTACGGTACGCCGTCACCACTCTAGAACCTTACGCCCCAATGACACCTACGAGTGTCCCGTCCACTGCCACCGAAGATGAAACTTCATATGCCGTGGGAATATTTATAAATCTGACCTTACTCCGTGTCTACATCGTTGGAACCTCTATGCAATATTTCAATTTTCTAACCAGGACTTAGGGCTGGATGTTGATAACTCAGATTTTTTCTACTAATACAGAGATGCCATAGGGGTAAGATGATACGCTTTCTGTCATAGCAATTTCCTAAGCTATCTTAATCAGGCTGGATCACAAAAGTCCGAGCCACAGTATCATTAATTACCTAAGAAGCTGCCCGTTATAGTGGCCACGCCGTCGAAGCGACTGCTGGCGACATTGTCCTCTGTAAGCACGTAAGCTCCTCTCCAACTTGGTGTTGCCAGGTGGTCGTCTCGCGATGATATTATTAGTTCGTCGTTAAGCTGCATGCCGGTACCTGCAGACAATAACATACTTTAGTATATACTAGCTTGCGCAATGCAAGTAATGTACTAGAAAAGCACAGCCTGCCCTAACATGAAGCCCTTGGGTAAGCATTCTTCTAATGCTAATCCCACTGGATTACTACCACTACGCATCATGTAAGTCACTGCTGAAAACAGTTGGTTCAAGCTTAGAGAATAATTGAGGATGCAAAAGAAATCGCAGTAATTCAATGTGTTATAACAATTTTTCGCCCACTCAATTATCTACATAGTTGCAAAGCAAAGTATAAAGACATCGATAGTAAATAATTAAGTGCACGTTATGATGTAACTACTTAATCAAAACCGATATCAACGACCGGTCAAGGTTACACTTATCTCAAGTTATTATTTAATGATATTAGCGCTTTACAAAGATCACCTATCACGAATTGCCCAAGCTCATGGTTGAGAACCGAAATTATTTCAACTTACATGCACGGAAACATTTGAAGTCTTTCATTGCATTCCTTCTTTCGTGAAGTTTCATCAAAATTACAGAAAGATTATTCAGAACTATAATAATAAGTTTTTGTGAACATTTTCACTTTTAATACACCATTTTTGTTGAGAATGCTTGATTATTGAATTGTCATCGGAGCACATACAGGTACCAAATTTCAAGTCAATCGGACTATTAAAAGTCGTTGTTGGTACAAAAAATTGAAGATAACACTTATAAAGGTGTTCTATCGAGTAAAAGAAGAATCAGGAGACAGCCGGCGAAAATATCGACAGAGGTACCTAAAACGACACACGCAATCGTATTAAGAATTTCTTTTTTTGAAGTCTGCTGGGTACTCACCAATGACAGTCACGTTGACGTCATAGTACTCGTCCATGTTGACGGTGAGCTGAGCGGGCAGGAAGGTCGCCGTCAGCTGCGGCACATTTTGGCAGATCACCCACAGCGGACATATCGCCAGGATGTACAGCACTATCAAGTGCAACGGCCATATAGGGCACATGGTGGCCGATTATCTGAAACAAAAAGAAACTCAAGTCAGGGTGATGTTCAATGTTTCCTATTGGAATTTGAGTACCATTGCCAGAGGATTGCAAATGTGTTGCCAGTGTAGAGGGCTAAGGTATAGTTCCTTATGTACTAATAATTTGCGCAATGGTGTTTGGCGGCAGGATTAGCCATTAAGAAGGCGGTAGCGATCAGGCCTAGAACAGGGTCCTACCTCCCGCAAAATAAAACAAAAAGCAGATAATTATATTTTTTAGTAGAGCTTCCGCATTATTCACAGTGAACTGTTAAATGGAGAACCCAAGATTGAGTTCAATGGTGCGGCCTTGGGGGAGGCTTATGTCTGGCAGTGGACCACTACCACGTACGGTGATAATGATAAGTATCACCAGCAGCAGACGTAACTGCACGCTTATCAATAATGCAAATTGAAGGTCTCGTGTGTAATTACTGACCGAAATAAATTAGTTGCACAAACTTTGTGTTGGTCACGGATAAACAAGGTGCTTGCTTTATGCTTATGCCTTTGGAGGACGCTGGGACACTGAGCAAATATTACGGCTGCTGATCCGTCACTAATGTGGCAGGGAGCATGTTGAGTAAGGCCAAAGCCGTACCACCAGTGCTAAAGCTAATAATAAAACCTAAATGAATGATCCTAATTGGTGGCTAACATACACATCCCGTAGCTATCTACAAAGCTTAGCACATCTCTGATGGTAATACATCCATGGGGATTTGTCACATGGTATACACAATGTTGCACATGGCATACAACGTAAGTCTGGTAACTTGGGATGCTGTTACGCCACATTTCATAAAATACGTAGACTAGTCAAGTTAGGATCAAGTAATGGATATCAGTCACTTAGTATAACCTGTTTGTGGCAATCGTCATAATTATATATTTATCAAACGAACTATATATATGTATATATTCACCAAGTTGTTTTTAAATATTATATAGGTATAAGAGGATAAAGCACAATCTTAGGTCACTGAGAATGAACTGCGTTTAAAATATGAAGAGTGGCAGACACGTTTATTTATGATGTATGTTCAGTTAATTTTGATAAATCGTGCAAACGCAAAGGTTTTATAGGCTAAATTAGATTTGACGAACAAATAATACTGCGCTACAAATCACAAGTAAACAAACAGCAGACATGTTAAAAATTCACGGAAAAAAGCAAGCAAGTCGTAATGCGTCAACATCTCATGAATTAAATTTTAATAAATTAGTTTAACTTTAACCGATACAATAAGACGATTTTAAATTCAAAACCGCTTCAACACCGAAACGATATCGTAAATTTTAAAACTGATATAATTCACTCACTGAATGTTACAACTTTATTTTTAAATCCAATCAAATAATCCTGAACAACACCCACCTAGTTAGACCAAGAGCCAGGAACACACTGACCAAAAATCTATAAGCCTTATAATACAGCTCACTCTTATCAGCAAGAACATTTCTAAAGATACCAGTCAGTACAACGTCGAGATACAAGACGTCACGTCTACGTAACCAGGCGTAGTGAATGAACTTCTTTTATGGTGTTAATCAATGTACCTCTCGCTGATTGCACCAATAAAGATTGACACTGTTTAAGACAATATTTTGACACCGAATAATAAATCAATGAAACGCTGCGTTTTCAAGTTATCTTGTTTGCACGATTACAATCCTAAGGGGAACTAGATCAACTAAAGTATAGTGATGAGGGTTCAGTTCATGGGTTGAGAAACGTGGAAACGTGTTACAAGATCGTTACCGAGAATTCTATCTGGGCTCTTGTACTTTTTTTGAATATTTTGAGGGTTTCTAGTCGAAATTGCAGAAACAACCCTTATGTGTTTCAAAAATATCACAGGTTTACACACGAAAAGCGTTATTAGATTCAAGGATTCGCTTTAAAGTACACATTTTTCTTAGCCGATTTGTGCATCCTGAGACTAATATAACCTTGTACCTACACTTGTATTTTAATATCAGTTCATCCTTGCCCGGCTAGTGTAAGAAGAATTGACAATCTGTAAATCACGAAGGTTGGCAAAAGATAAAGGTCTGGGGAAGAAGAATAAGGGATTTACAATGTAGATACAAGCGTCAATGAGCGACATAAGACTAAATTAAAAAATCTTATACACTGAGTAACGTAACCGGTTTGAAGAGCTCCGGGTAACCTCAGTAATAGTTGCTTTGGACATTTCAAAATTCTGATGAAATTTGGTAACGTCGAACGCTGTATCTGGTTCTGCGTTGGTTATTTTAGCAGCATGACTTAACAATTTTATAGCTCAAGTAATTGAGAAATACAATATTGACAGTAGAACCATACAAGGCTATTTCGTTTTAGGGGTATCAAGATATTCTGGTAAATATACTCTCATTATATTCCCCTATATTGAATATTGTTATCGAAGGTTGTAAAGACAAGGATGACACTTTAATTGCAATAAGTATCACCATGTGCTATTAGTCCATTAATTATTTTTCGATGCCGAATTTTATCATCTCCCGTGCTCTCAGTCACGTAGAGATAACGCTGATAACATAATAAACGGAATGATTAGTGATAGTAATACGATGATTATTATATAAGGCTAATCTAAATCAGGCATGCCATGTGCGGAATAAAAACGATTAAGATATGGTAATTAAGCACAGCTTTCAATCATATCTACCGTCCGCACGAGAATTTCGAATCATAGTCACAGAATAGTGATAGGTATCGCCATTGAAAAACTATAATCGATAAGCTTGCTCTCGCAACAATCGCACTGGCTTATTCTTATTTAAGCCTTAAGTAAGTACACCCACGATTCCCACGAATGAGTACTAAGGCTTATGTGAAGAGGCAGTTCAAGCGATAAATGTGGATAAATGGGACGAAGTCAAAAGTAAAAGTGACACTTTGTGTCGCCTACGCGCCGCTAGAATGATAAATTCCATGGTCATGAAAAATTAAAAGAAACGTACCTACCATTCGCTTGGAAGCAGTCTGATTTTTCCAAACCACTTGGTAAAGTTGGCAAACACGTGTGTGAAGACCTCGTGACCTCAAATTTAGGAATAGAAACGTCATAATGTGCTAATGGACGGTTCAGAGATACGTGACCACGCGCACAAGTTAGGATGACACGGCATTATAGATAATTACAGATACAAGAACATCAGGACTTTGTAACCTTTTTTCAACATTTCCAAGGTCTCTTAAGTCCAATTTACACAGCAAGAAAAATCGCACCCTTCGTGGAAAAAAGACGTAAGTCCTATTAAGGCTCTACAGGATTTACGTCTTTCTTCCACGAAGGGTGCGAAATATGCAAGTTCATTACATTGCTAGGCCGTGACGTGAAAGAGTTAGAAGTACTCAGCGCCGCAATGCAACTCGATTTGCAGGATGTTCTTGAAGGTTTAAACATGGGCTTTAAGCTCCTATGGATATTGGAAAAAGGACAGAAACTCTGCCCTTATCCTGTATGCCGGACGCCTCCTCAAAACACTCCCAGTGTGTGTTATAACAACACGTTTTAATGCAAGCATTATCCCGAGAAACGAATTCCACTGAACTGTCTGTCTCAGTGTAGTTTCGGTAAAGTCAAGTAAGGTAAAAATAAAATGAATTTTAATACAAAATCAGAACACGCAGTGACCTCCGCAATATGGACTGTATAATTTATTAGGGACGACGATGGGAATTGTAATCGGGTATTTTCGTAAACAACAATTTGGTCGAAAATGGATCGAACAAAAGATTACACGGTCCATTAAACGCTCGAGTTTCAGGTGACCGTTAGACATAGTGATTATAGTCGTCACGGTGGATAGATTCTAACACGAGCGTCGGTTTTTACAATCTACCTATTCAGAACTATTCGTACCTATAACACCTAGTCACCTATAGCAGCGATTCCTAAGCTTTCAGCTTGACGGAATCCTCTTTAGAGCCGGGTTTTCGTCTGCGTTACAGTAACCAAAAACCCCAGTGTACACGGATGAGTAGGCGTTTTTATTCGACAGAACCCGTATTCGACGTTATCCCTCACTTTAGTGAGCTTTGCTAAGGTTTCCTCCTCTAGGTGCCGCTACTAATCGATCGCTATAAAGTGTGAAAAGACGTAGCTGAAACATCACTACATAGTATAAAACAAAGTCACTTTCTTTCAGCTGTCTGTCTGTCCCTTTGTAGCTTAGATCTTTAAAGCTACACAATAGGGTGATTCAAGGGGAAGGTTTGTATGTATAATTCTACGCAGACGAAGTCGCGGGCAGAAGCTAGTTATCTATAAAACTAGATAGCGTAGTTCAATTGAAAGTTATTTTTTGACACCGTCACGTTACTGTATTGTAGTAACTCTAGCTAATCATCCCTATACGGCTATAATCGGCTTTCGGAAACACCTAACCAATAATTTCTCGATCGAATACACTTTTAGCTCCTATAATTATATGCTGTGTCTAAAAATTATTCCGGAATTTTTCAGCAGGTCGCTTTATAACTTCATATAAGAGAGTACAGCCAAAAAACATCTGAAATATCATTCGCATTTTTTCTCTAAATAAAAGACTTCATAAGCTTACCACAAGTTTCCTGATATCGATACCTCGCAAAATATGTAAGTTAATAGAGGTAATACATACACTAAAATTGATAAGAATACGAGTCAAGTGTGGCACAAAATCTATCTATTACTCATACTTCTCATGTTATTGTAGATGAGATAAGGGCTATTGATATATATACTTGAGATCAAAGCATCGTCCGAATATTATTTATATCTTTAAGTTTACTAGAATATATGTATAAAGAAGCCCGTTGTACAGTCAAGGGCAAAGATATATATGCAAGTAATGTGAAAGAAAATAAGTAATCATATAAAGTTAAAAAGATATATACTCATCCAAATGGGAATTAATATGCAAACTACACTGGCAACATAAATATGTACCTGGCAAGTCCAAAAACTTGTATACAATCAAAATTCCATTATTAGTATCCTGCAAATAATGCAAAATATTATAGTCATACTTACATCATTAAATATAGATTCAGTAATTGCTACGAAAATATGTATACAAAATGTAATCTGCGAATATCAACTTTACGGCCTAGTCACACGAAACAAATTTGTAAAGTATGTTTTGACAATTCACGAAAACAGTACAGACTTGTCATTGCATATGTTTGTCGCATGTTTTGACCTGTCACCACGACGTTATCAATCGGCATGTTTAATACATTTTACAGATTCAGATTTCGTTGATTTTGATTGAAGATGAAAACGCTAGGCATACATTCAGGGACAAAAATAAATATATACCCAAAGTATCGAAATATGTATACATAAACTCAAGAAGGCTTGTGTTATGGGTACTAGTTACGAGTAGATGACGATATACATACCTATATAAATAAATACTTACTTAAATATATAGAACATAGAATGTACGTATGTATGTATGTATAGGAAAAACATAGAATGTACCAGTTGCTTCTCGTCCCGCGCAGATGGTAAAAGTCCATCGAGGGAATGGGCGAAATTCTTTGGAATCATGTTATAGGCGATGCGGCTAGCAACCCATCACTATTTTGATTAATTTTTCCACCTATACGCCTACAATCATGCTAAACGTGGCCTTAAGGTTTTGTTTCCTCAGGCTCTGTCTACCCCGTAAGGGATAAAGACGTGATATATGTATGTATGTATGTATGTAGAACATCCATGACCCAAGCACAAATATTCGAGTTGATCACACAAACATTACCCTGGCCGGGTTTCGAACCCGGGACTTTCGACTCAGAAAGCGGTTGCTTCACCACTGAGCCATCCGTGTCGTCAATATCAAATCATACAGTAATTGGCGATTTACGCTATTTTCTAATTTTTTTTTACTTAATAAAAGGCAAAGTATACTTAAAATAACTGTATAATAAAGAAAACCACTCCTTAAACTTAAGACAAAGTGATTAGAGAGTAATATTTTCTATAGTAGGTTATTATTAACATGTTTAATATTTCTTACCTGATGCCTAATTTGTCAGCAGAGCTATATCAAGCACGTATATACCTTCCTCGCATAAGGCAACAATCCTATGTTTTAAATGATCGCTTAAAGGATACATTTTCTCCTTCAAAATTAATGAAAAGCCACCAGATAAACCATAAGAAACGGTAAGTCAAATGGAATTAAAAAATCCAAAAGTGACACATGACACATGCTCATGCATATGCACAAATCACGTCTTTATCCCTTACGGGGTAGACAGAGTCTATGGTAACAGGTACCTACAACCTACAGGCCACATTTACAGAGATGTACAAAATGGTTTTAAAAAAGCATTTAAATACAAAATGCAAAATACTTTTCAAATTTACTATTTCAAATGCAAAATACCAAATAGTTTTGCGTTTTGTATTTCAAATGCTAAATGCAAAATAGGTATTTTCAAAATACTTTTTCAAAATAAAATACCTTTTGATCAAATATCAGTCATTTTTATTTATTTTAGGTATTTATCATGAGAAATAGAGACACAACGGCGAGCCGAACAAAAACGTCTAATAACATGGCACCTTATGCATGACATTTTGGTCAAATTTATCAGTACGCGTATCAATAAATTCTGTTACGTTAATAATTAATAATAATAATACTCCTTTCAACATGAAACTACCGTGAGACTTAATCATTATTACACATAAACGGATAACTCACGTATAAAAAGTCGAGTGATGCTCGACATGTTTCGGACTATTTCGTAGTCCTTCTTCCTGGAGCGCTCGCCCCGGCGGCAGCGAAACGAACACTGCGCGCCAGCGCTCTGCTCGCGCAGCTGTTCGTCGCAACTGACAGCGGCGCACAACTACCCTCGTTTTCATCGTCAATTTTAACGTTTTTTTTGTTCGTTTCGCTGCCGCCGGGGCGAGCGCTCCAAGAAGGACTACGAAATAGTCCGAAACATGTCGAGCATCACTCGACTTTTTATACGTGAGTTATCCGTTTATGTGTAATGAATAATAATACTCACTTAAAATAATGTAAAGCAAGTAGACTAATGGAAAGAGAGCCATGGCTCCATTTTGTGAATTGTGTGGCCATTTATTTTGGTTGATTGTGCATCTAGTGCGGCAATACAAGCGTCATTCGTTCATTTCATTTTGTTTGACTGGTAATATTGGCTAAACTTAATCAAAAAGTATTTTGCATTTTGAAATGAATATGAAAATGCAAAATACATCTCGAAAGGTATTTCAAATAAAATACAAAATGGTTTTTACTAAAAGGCATTTAAATGCAAAATACAAAATACGTATTTTGCATTTTGTATTTGCATTTTAAATAGAAGTATTTCAAATAAATCGCATCTCTGCACATTTAGCAAGATTGTGGACACATGACATGATTTAAAATAAATAGAGTAATTATCAGTTAAAGAGTTTGGAATAGCAGTTGTATACATACGACTTGAAGTTTCAAGTCATTGAACATTAAGATTACAGAGTTCGATGTTACACAAATACGTTCATAAGCTCCTGACAATAGAGTTGTGTTAATAGAATTTTGGATTGTTTACATATTTTTGGTTATCATATTAGATACATAATTAATGGTTAAATAGTGTATACATATTTTTGAACTTTACGGTGTTTCTAAGTTTATGGCCTAATACATGAGGACATATTATTGCAAATGTTGTATACATAGTTATCTCTCAAATCATGTATACTAATTTATGTACTTTTATATGTTGCCAAATTTATGACCATTTAGATGACCATGCTTTTTGACACTCTGTGGTGTATACATATCTTTGCCCTTGACTGTACCTTGACTCCGAGTTCATTCGCCATCCAGCTGCCTATGTGATCAAATATATCTGACCACGTACCTATGCCAATATGTCTGTTTTCGACTGTATACCTACATCAGAAATAAGAATTTTCCTTAGAACAAAAATACAAAAATTATCAGCTTATCATAAGTTTTTATGAAGTGCACGTAATTGCTTTAAACAATATTGGATAACTTAAAAGTTAAGACAACTTTGTATGTACGTAGGTACCTAGTTTTTTTTACCAAGTTGGTGCTAATAAGTTTATCTGCGGATTGACGCAATAATTACATAAGTTTCTGTAATATTTTTAGCTGGGAAACCATAAAACAAAAATATTAGGCAAAAAGTTAGCGATATAGAACAACCAGCTGCAATTTAACGCATTCACTGCCACCGACGCTTATATGCGTTTTGGTGACTTTCGCCCAGTGCCGGTGTCACAAGTTTACAGGCATTTGAACGCACATGTGCGTCAGTGGCACCTGAAGAAGTCTCGGGTTTGGCAGCTGGCAGCGAATGTGTTAATTTAATATAATATGAACCTCCTTCCAACTCAATGCATGTAGCCCGACTATCAATTGTTACAATTAATATTTTATTTATTTATTTATTTCATATTTTCTGTCATTGTTTTACTGCATTTTCTTATGTGTACCGAGGGTAGGTACTTATTTAATTTGTACTTTCCCAGCATAAAGCGTATTTAGCCTATAAGCACTTACTTTAGTAGTGGATAATTGGATATGTAGTTTAGCTTTCTATTAGTGAAATATTTTTTTGAATCAATTCAGTACTTCATAAGTGAGATTACACCGTACATTCAAAGTATGTCTCCATATTGTCTAGGATATATTAGATTCCGAACCCACCACAAAGAGACGAAAACGGATGAAAAACGAACCAACATTTTTCACACAAAATTGTAACCATGTTTCCATTTTTGCGACAAAAATGTGAGGGTTACAAAGGAAGCGCCGCTCTCAATTTGTTGAAGTCTAACTTCCATTAACTGCTCTTTAATTACTTAACAACGAAGCAAATACCTTGCACGTGCCAATAAATACTTAATCATTTAATTCAACTCCGTTAATTACAAGTTCCTTCCACTGCAGATATAAAAGGTAGGTTAAATATAATTGCTCGCGCGTGTCTTCAACTGGAGTTACGAGTAGTTAACTTCATCCGTCTGCCAACTGTGTTAGTCTTTGGATTAAACAATTATTTCTTAAAGAAGATAAGATGGATATCTAAATGTTTGTTAGACAATATGATTCACAATGTATATAGCATACTAGACAGACTAGACAAGGTAAGACAGTCAATCGTAAAATCTGCAGAGCCAAATTAATATAGGTACTGGAAGAAAATGAGGCTGCACATCCTGCAGAGAAGTGAATGGGGAGTACAGTGCGAGGAAATATCCACCAATAGCATTTCCTCATTGCCCTAGCCTGGCCTGGCAATGCTTTCCTATTGGTAGACTTTTCCTCGTACACTAGTGGATACGCAGCCTAAAAGGTCATTTTGTACTCGAGTAGATCAACTATTTCTTGTTGTGATTCTGTTCCATTATCGACAAGTAGTACAGTTTGTAAGAAGTAATATTGTATCTCATTACACTGACATGGTTTGAAGAGTGACCGAGGAGACCGTAATCACAGCAACGAGTGACGAGATAAAGCTGATCCACCCATTTATGGTACTCCTATTTTTGATTCATCATTGTAAGTTTTGAGCTCCAGTGGTTGAGCGTGTGAGTTGTCTGTCAGTCGGCTATTATATTGTTATACTGTTGTTTAGGTATAGCAGATATTGTACACGTGACTCACATCGACCTACACGGTCTGATAATACTTTTTAAGCTTTTTTTAATACCTGTCATTCTTATCACACGTAAGAAAGTAGGTAAGGTAATTTATTCATGCATAAATTAGTCACTCGTTTTCATATTGAGAGAAATAAATTAATGTGACAAGTACGGTCAAGTGCAAAAATAACTATCGATACGAACTTCTCAAAAATCTGTCCCACGGCCTTATCACGCCGGTGTAAAATCGTATGGTAAATATTTTTGAAACTTTGCCTAGATACATATTATTACACTCTACTGTACTCGTTACAACGCATGTCTTGTTTCATTTTTAAATAGCGTCAAATCTTGTAAGTACCTCAATCATTCCGGATTTTTAAGACAAAACAATACAGCAAAGTTAAATCGGGGATGGGCTAGACTTTGGAGTAAAAATCATCGCTTTGGCGGCAGTAGACTTAGGGGAGGAGGACGTAGAGACTTTCTGTTCAGTAGATGAGGCCCATGGTGGAGAAAATGATTAGGAGAAGAAAAACAGGCTGTTTGGAAACTACTACATAAACCAAGTGGCTGAGCGTGAAGCAGTTTCAGAAAAGAAAGATGAACATTAGAGAAGAGTGGAGAGTACTGAAAGGAAAAGGTGCCGTTATTTTTGACACAAGAAGAGGACACCTTATATTGGCAAGGCTACCGAACCATAATTGAGCTATAAGCTGAGTGTAAACAGCCATTTGTTGGGTCTATATTGATACTTCCGGATCGGATGAGCGATGCTACTCAAGACAATGGACACTTAAAGTAAAGACCGCCAGCAAACAAGCCTTATTGTGCAAAAGAGCCATGCCATAACAATCAACATTATGTTATCGATTCTGAGTAGGAGCAACGGACTTAATCGTTTTTACAAGACCACGACAGACGACGCTGGATGACACGAGCGAAATCAAGAAATCAAAATACTTTGCGTGAGTTGCACCAAGTTACTTTAGCCATAACTGTAACCATAACCGAGATTTTGTAATAATATTTTATAGATTTTCAAAATCATCGGTATTTCGGTAGTTATCGTTAAACTTGGTGCAAATCATTATGAATGTAATACTTTTCGCAATAGTGGGATATTCGAATTCTAATGATTTGTGTCTGCAACATCAGGATGACTAATGACTGACAGCATAGGTACCCAAGGTACGGTGTCACCATCATATACATCGGACCTTTCTAGGGGCTCAAAAATATCTAACACGACTGTATTGTCAATCGCCTATGAATGACGTAGATATTTTTGAACTCCTAAACAACTTTGGTGTTGGTGTCTGAGTGGGTACAGTGTCCTTGCTTATCGCATGTAACTACATTTTGTCCAAGAAATTAGATACTTATGTTATTTTTTAAAGGTGATTGATTTGTAAGACATAGTTGTTGAAAGGTTGAAGTAGATGATTGATCATGTCATGTAGGTTAAAGTCGACTACCGGATTTCCCTATGAACGTATGAACACAGCGGTTAAAGCTAATCTTATTATTTGTTTAGAAAAAACTTTGAGTGGTTTTTTAGTCCATTAAGGTTACTACAACAAAACACGCTAAGTTTGAACATTTTGGTCCTGCCAGGTCAGGAGTCATTGGTTTGTAACCTAAAGCGACAAGTTACTATAAATAAAATAGTTGAAGTTGTAATATTTATGGATGATTTTAAGGTATTGTAATTTGTAAACGCTAAAAATATGACAGCTTTTGGCAACAAACGATTGTTTGAGACATCTGAGAAATATCTCGTTTCATTCTAATGATCGACTTTTCATTGAAGAGGCTTCCTCATTGAAATGTAGTTCGACTTTACTTTATCGCCTTTTAAACAGCGGAATAGCGAGTTCTAAAGCTTATAATTCTAAGACGTGGATTCCCCTAGTTATCAAAACAGGGTGATAGGTTATATAAATAAACATACGAATGTATAAAGAAAATTCCCTTGTTGATGAGTCGACATGCTTCTTCAAAAGCTGCGTAGAGCTGACCCCCTGACTTCATTGATTTATACGATCGAAGTTATTGTGACGTACGTTGTAAATGCTTTGATACTAGTTTGTACGTTTGAGTGAGTGACCTTGGAGGGTACAGGCGAACGACTTGTGTTATGTTCAACTCAGTGGTTCCTACGAGTAACTGGTAAGTAAGTATACCATTCATACCTACATGGTCTGCAAAGTCAGTAGAAATAGTCAAATAGATACGCATTTTAATATTTTCTAACGAACACATAGACGAAAAGATTTTACAAACGCTTATCAATGCCGGATTAGTTCAATGACGCTCCTTTTTTTGGGTAGTGAGTAGTATATATGCTTATTTCGTCCCACCTAAATTCAAATACCGGAAAATGTATGAGCGGAAGTGTTTGCTAAATTCGATATCATGATGAAAGTAATGGTTAAATATTGAACAATTACATCGCCCAATGTCTCGTAATTCATACAATTACATGATTACTATACGAGGATTCCAGAAAGTGTTTAAGTGCGATCAATAGCAATTCCAATCGTTATAATTTGCGTCAAAGTTCAAGTTCAATGCGAATTCTTGAGGAAAATGGCGACTGGGTTATCCCGACTAGTGTAAAGTAGCTATTTATTGTGATTTTAAACAATTCAGAAGTCTCAGAACACACGCCTTTTTTAATGTAGTCTACATTTTAGGATTAGAAGCCAATCGTCTTTCTTTGTGCACAATTTTGGGCGGCCCGCGTGAACACGTGTACCTATACAATTTTCTGAAATGAAAATTATCCTATTATTTATTCTGGCCTTCTATAATAATTTGATGTACGCAAAATTTCATCGCAACTACTACTGAGCCGTAGTTAAGGCGTGAAAGTGGAACAAACAAACTAGCTATCGCATTTTTAAAATTAAGTAAGGATGCAAATGATGTTTGTCTGACAAGAATACAGGGACGGCAATATTGCATTTCTGGTCTCTGCTTCTAACCCACATTGACTACACAAAGACAGTGGCGAATGAACGTTAACAATAACCAGTACTCATAGTGCTACTTGATTTTTAATAGCTATTATGAGACCGTGTTTTATAAACATGAATAAAGAGACGGTAAGTAGGTACCAACCAATAAATCTTTTTTTTCGGGAAGTTGTGTAAAAAAACGCAGTAGGTACCTATATTCAAAATACAACTGTCACAGCAAATTAGAAACTAAAAGTACCTATTGTAAATCATCATGCATAATGAATGAAAACCTGTTCGTTTATTGTTACCGCTTGGGTGATACTCTTTAACTTATACTTCTTGTTGCTTTTATCTTCAGTAATTGAATTGAATACATTAAATTAATTGTAGATCCTATGTAATTTAGCTGTGTATCACAAATAAATAACTTACTTACTTACTAAAAAAACGCTCAGGTGCTTAATTTACTTTTTCCTCAAAAGATAATTGTTTACGATATTGATATGTGTTTAGGTTATCAATTTTATGGTACTAGTAATGTAATCAGGCTTATCTCATAAGTAATTTTATAGACGGCTTAACAACTTCCGTCATTATTAACATGCAAAATTTTTCATAAAGAAATCAATTTTCGAGCGACAATAATGGTCAGTTTTATGCAACCCTCCAAGGAAACCGTTGTCAATTGTCTAAGCTGTTACTCGTATATTTAAACATTGGCCTGTTTAATAAATGGCTAAAAAATTATAGTCAAGATAAGCTGAAAGAAACCCCTGTCAGGCCGTCATAATAGATTTGTGCTTTAGCGAGACGTAGCTACTAAATGCGGCAAATGTTGTCTGTTCCATTCAAGCGAACATGTGAACATGTAACTCTCAAAAGGTATCATAACGCTGTTCAAATAGAATGCAAATCTGCACAAATTGCCCCCTATCGACCTAAATGGATCCCCTAGCAGGGAAGTTGGCGATCCAGGTTACATAATAAACTATGGATACAAAGAGAGTTTTGTGATCGATGCAATACATCTTCATCTAGGAACTCGTATTAAGAAGCATGGATTTTAATACTCTGCTCAAATATTTTGGAGTTCAAATGTGAACTAAGTTCGGGTTTGATAGCCAGACAATTTGAAGTGTAGTACCTAACTTTGAACTTTTGAACCTGATTCGTACTTTTCAAAACCATAGTCAGCACAAAGCCGCATATTTTAGGTTCCATCAGTATGACAATTGAATTTCGTTTAAAATGTTCAAGGAAACATTTATAGATAGTTTGACCTGCTGTAAATTACAGTGTTTTTTAACAGTACCTATTACTAGACTAAAGTTGCGATTTGAGTCCTTGACATACCTGATGTAGATCAAGTAACTATATCATAGCCAGTTTTAAGACTAGTGACTATCTATAGTCAATAAATGTGCGGATGATTTTCAAAACCTGGTTTCTTTCACCTCCTTCAGTGGACCGGGAGTGGATAGCGCGTTTTGGTTGAAAGACTATGGACACATTCCAGAAAAAGGATACATTACATTGCGTGGCAGTTAAGCGAACAAGTTAGATGAAGTCAATCTAGCGCCGCAACATGTGTCATTACATTTGATTAATCATGCGTTGCATTTAGCTACACGATTTTTGGTACAGGACTATATATAGCCACATTTATTCCGTTTCTCTACAATTTCAGTACATTGTGTAGTCTTTTTTTTCAAACATAAATTATCGCGTAATTCGGCGTACCTTATGCCTCATGGAATAGGCCTCCTCCATTTATTGGACATTTATTGGACCATTGGATTGGTACAGGACTAAACTGGTCTTAATTATTATGGCTATATTTCATAGCATGTCGCAGACCGCAGTAACGGTTGACGGATCCGATCGAGGCATTGGCCAACGGCGGAACTTGAAGCTATTTCTGACAATCACGTCAGACCTTACGATAACATTGGGCAAAGTCATCTCAATTTGTTTCGATTACGTTACAGACTTAGCAGTTTACGCTTAGCCAACAATTTTCTTCATAAGTACTCAAACGTTGAGGTTAACGTTTAATTAACAGTAACAGATACTATAATTTTTATTTCAGGATAATTTGAGTAGAAACGGAAACGTTAAAGTTTTGCAATTAGCTGAAAGAAACCAACAACTTTATTATGAGGCTGTACTCGTTCGAGTTGCATAAACATTATTGTTATCAATGTGGTTTTTTCAACAGGTTATTCCTGTCTTCGACTTCGCAGCCTTTAATAAAACATTATGTATGTGCACACGATAATGCAGGCAATGTATTTATTATAATTTACCTTAGAGACTCGACGCTCCACGTCCTACTAGCGGCCAGTACCTAGCCTCTTATGGAATTCCATTTATGTAGACGACGACGTAATTACGTCGTCTACATAAAATACGTTTATCGTTCGTTATACCGCGGGAATACTGAACATACTTTACCGGGATAAAAAATGTGTACTAATACAGGTTATTAACTACCAATTAATTACAACACAGAACTTCTCAAACCAATGTATTCCGAATTGTCGTAGTCACGTGTCACCCGTCACTTTAATGAAATAGGGGCCTGGGGGACTACTCCGAAATTCAAAGATCGTATCTACCGTCCCTTTCACTCTTCAAACAACGGCATGAAACGAACTCCCGAATTTATAACATCAGAGTAGGCCTGAAGTTAACTCCCGCGTTTCTTGTGTAGGCAACGTATTGTTTATCAATTGATCAAATACTCAATCTTATGTTGTGAACAGTAGTAACCGATAAGACATCGGGAATAACAAACTCGACTTCAGTCAAGATTAAGCAGTGTTCGTTGCTTTTGACAATATTTTCACTCATCCAACACGTCCCTTTTTCTTATATTCAGTCGAGTACTCATCTGCGATTTGTAACCGTAACTGTCGCGCTGAGGTGTGTAGCGGTAGCGTTACGTATACTTAGATATATTCTATACATACATACATAAATCACGTATTTATCCCTAACGGGGTAGACGGAGCCTAAGGTAACAAGACCTAAGACAACGTTTAGCATGATTGTGGGCGTATGGATGGAAAGGGGGATCAAAACAGTGAAGGGTTGCTAGCCACATCACCTATATAACATGAGCCCTAAGATTTTCGCCCAATCCCTCGATGGGCTTTTAGAATCTACGCGGGAAGAGAAGCAACTGGAGTAATTTAGGTGTATGTTTTTTCTTTTCTCCCAGACCAGCATGGAAGGTATTCTATACTTAGATATAAGACACATTGCATGTGTCATTAGGTTAAGGCTTTCAGTTCTAATACAATCGCTGATCAGTGAACTCCTGTCGATCATTTGCGCTCCAAATCATCCCACATTGTCTTATATCTAGGTAGAATATATCTAAGTATAGGTACGTAACGCTACACACCTCAGGTTGGCTCGCGAGCCTGGAGTACCCGTGTTTTCGTGAATCCAGACACAATAGGGTATTCGTCACCACCAATCAACATACATTCATCCTTCCTTCGATTTTGTTTTGTAATACCAAGCTGTGAGCTATGACGTCACGTATTAGCAATTAAAAATGAAATTTTACAGTAGTGGTTTTCAGGACTACAACAAAGTGCCTTGAAATTATTGGTCACTAGCCAATTATGTAATTTGATGCCATGAAAATAAATGTCCTTCGTAAGCGTATTTGTAGTCGAAAAGACATGTATGTTGTTTTTGAGCAAATGAATATTAAAATTTTCACCACTCAGTTTATTAATACAAGTGTAAATAGGTATAGCAGTGTTGGTAATTTGAATGCTACATACTAAAGATATTATGACACTTTTATCATTTATTATCAATAGGTACTCGTAATAGTCGTAATACAAGATTTCATAAATTTATTCTGAAACATCTCAGTAAGTAGTTAATAGGTAGGTACGTGGAGATAGTTTATTTACCGAAATTTTAAAATTACAAGCTTTTTATTAATACATATTAACTTGCAACGTATGTTTGTCCGGGTGGAATCTTGCGACTCAATTTTGAAACAGATATCTACAACCGATTGAGCTGAAATTTTGCATACCGACGGGGAAGAAACAAGACCTCCAATCTTGTAATCTTAGGAGGTATTGATTCTCTCAATAGAATTCAAACTACAATAATTAAAATTTGTAAGATAGGAGATCTTAGTTCTTTCCCGTCGATACTTAAGTAAGTCAGATGACAGTACAATAATTTGTTAGTGGAGTTCTGGTGACCCAGCCAGGACCGTCTCCGCAGGAGGGAACTCTTTAACGGTTGGTCCGATTGACTTGAAATTTGGTACACATATGTAGCGGACGACAATGCAAGTACAGTCAGCAAAAACAGCTTGTATTAAAAAATTACATTTTCGACAGAAACTTATTTGATTCAAAATAAATCTTGACTTTGACACCTCGAACATCGACCAATGCACGGAAACATTATCTACCTTATTTAAAAGATCTCTTAAAATTGTTACGGAATAATTCAGCAGGTGGTTTGGGTTATATACGTACATACATATATGTAACAACATTATCAATGTTATGAATTTTATGTATCTAACAACATTATCAATTCTTAAACCATGCGTCAGAAGCGCAAGCGCATGGGAAAAGGAGCCGGTAAACCGATTCCATAATCAAACGGGAATTCCAGATCACTGTAAGCTAGTGTTTTAATTAGTTCCTGATCCGTTTTCCTCGAACAACAACGGTACGCTTGACTGTTCCGATGGTTCCTAAATAGTTAAGTATTTGTAGATGACTTGATCGCCAAATTCTACTTTACTATAATCTTTGTATACCCAAGTCTTATATGTAAACATAACAGGAAATGCCTCATATACTCTAAACCTAAAGGTTCATTGAATAGATGAGAATATACCTACATTGTATCGTTTTTAATTCTCTGTAAACAATAATCGGCTAAGACTTGACTTTCGATTTGGTCTTCGTGTCAAGGTTTGAAATTAAATGTAATGCCTGTTTCAATTTTAATGATGCCGCTATCGCGTTCAAGAAGGCGACCTCGGGTCGAGATTGAGTTTGATCTGTGATCTCGTTAGGTTGGCAACAATCATAACGGGTTACAAAAAGGCTTGCTTGTCTATAAGTAACCTAAGAATTAAACTATTCCAACTGTATTGATAATTTAGAATCAGCTCTATGCAAACGCTTATGAAAATTACATTAGAACTATTCAAAAATGTTACGAGGAACCGTGGAAACTTTATGACTTGATTTTGTTGAGTACCTAGCTGGGTTGACTCGTGACTGAGCGGAGCGTGCCACCTCGCGAAGCAGCGATTTTCGGTTCGATTTTGAGCCTTGTGTCAAACGAAATCATGCCTCGTGCGGTTGCGTCGTGAGGATCAACTTTATTAAATTTTATTGACAATAATTATTTGATTGCTCCAATATTTATTTATAAAAAAAAAAATTTATTCCCATGGTGTAGGTGTTACAATTAAAAACATAACAATAAAAGAAATAAAAAAATTAAGACTACTAATTAATATAGGTACGTAGGTACTAAAAAAGTATATCTAGAGTCATTATGAGTTTGTGATAAGAATTTAAGCTGGTATGTACAGTCGCCATCAGATATAATCGTAGCGTGCGAGGTCCTCAAATATTTCGGAGCAACATTAAATTTCAATAAATTCGTTACTCTATAAGGTTAATAACATCACACGTCATAAATATAAGAGCAGAGAGTACCTACTAAAATTGCCACAATTACCTTTAAAAGTGGTTTTAACAGAAGTAAATGGTTCCTATAGGTAAATTGAACATGATGAAGTTCACGGGTTTGAAAACATGACGACTGGTTTCCTTGGCTTTCTTGTACCTAAGTATTTTTTATGTATGGTGGATATTCAGAAATTTTTGACTACAGTGTGGATATCATTATAACAGGTAGGTAGTAGGTACTGCTTTACGATAACACACCAAGATACCATGAAGCAATACCTAAACGAATTACAGGTAGGTACAAATAATAGAATGACGATGTTAGTATTTGATTGCACACTGATTCAAGATATTAAAACCACATGATGAATGAACCTAAACATACCTAGCTACTACAAACTGTATATATTATGCATAGCATAAACAGGCAGGTATGAGTTCTCATAAAGTAAATAGAAGATAATACGTCAACACATTTTATAGCTTAAAAGCAATTTAGCTAACGTGTTTGCGTGTTTGAGGATTGCGTATTATATTCTCAATGATAAACTGTCCATGAGGTTATTTATAGGACGCAAATCCCATACAAGAATACGCAAAAATTACAACGTTTGTTAGGTAACCTAGCTACATCTCGCAAAGACCGTGCGATCGTGAGAAAAATCATGTGAGCAAAAACGCAGAACAACTCTCACATTACAAGTTTACAACACACGTGATAAAGCTTACGTACCGCTAAAAATACTCGTATCAACTACCTATGATGCAATTGAACAGGAGCTAGTGAAAGTGTCACCATAAAGAGCCTCGCGTTTGACGGTTCAAAAAGCGCGGGAACGTACGCTCCGTACTCGCGCGGTGTGAGACTGGCTGGTTAGAGTTTTCAAGTCCGTAATGGCGGCTATGAGGGGGAGGGGTTATAGTCAAGGCTATCAGGTGCCAGCGAATGTTCGGTCGCGGAGGTCACTTGATCCGAGTCAGATACACGTATCTGGATCCTTACAGAGGAGTTGTGCAAGCACTAATGGTCCAGGCCACCATGAGAACAGCTAGCATAAGCGAAGCGCCGTTTTTGTCGTCGCAACTAGCACATGAGCGCGTAAAAGCAGCGTCACGCGCGAGATAGACTACCTGTCTCTTTCTAGAACGAACAGTAAGAAGAAGACTAGTCTATCTCGCGCGGACTCATGATAGCTGTGCAATGGTCTGATCCTTGGCGCCACCGAGAATAATCTCTATTGTGAGATTGTAAGAAATATTAAAGGCAACTTTAAAATCTCACAATCAATACATAATATTATGTTGATGGAAAACCAGAGCTAGAGGCCAAGCCGTTTTTCTGACCTGCTGTAATTACATCACTTTTGAACTTACAAGATTCATACAAATATTAAATTGACTGCTTCCATTTGAACAAAGTTTAACCTTGTAAGTCCTGACTTTTTATAAATTGCGGAGTGCTTAAAACTCAGCCGCCGAGTCCCCGTTATTTGATTTTAGATTTAATTTCATCATATTTAAAGTTATTTTTTCATTTAACAATTTGTACTTCTGGAAGTACACAAGGACTTATGAGGTTAAAATAGATGGTTATTTAGAAAATTTTAATATTGTAGGTGCAATAGCTGTAAAGGAAAATTTATACACCTAGCCTGCACGCTTATGGGGTAGAAATTTATTGAAAGTAACAACTTATGTAATAAACACTACAAAAACCAATTTTAGTCCATTACACAATTACAGGAAAATCAATAGCTAAAGTGATTCAAGAGGAAGGTTTTTATGTATAATTCTACGCAGACGAAGTCGCGGGCAGAAGCTAGTTATATAATAATAAATAATAATAATAATATCTTGGGACAATTGACACCAATTGACCTAGCCCCAAACTAAGCAAAGCTTGTAATATGGGCACTAGACAAGGGATAAACATACTTATATAGATAAATACATACTTAAATACATATTAAACATCCAAGACTCGAGAACAAACATTCGTATTTTACCAAATATCTTCCCTGACCGGGGATCGAACCCGGGACCTCAAGCTTCATAGTCAGGTTCTCTAACCACTAGACTATCCGGTTGTCCGGTCATATGCTCTAAATTTTAATAATTATTTATTTTAATGACATGTTTACAATTTAAAATCCAATATTGGTCCACATGGTAAGCTACTTATTCCTACAAAATCTGTTGCTTAGGTTTACCAAGACATAATTAATATGTACATAATGTCTATGTCTTTATCCCTTACAGGTAGACTGGACCTTTTTTTTAGGACCTAAGGTAGCAAGACCTAAAGGCCATGTTTACACATTATAAGTGAACAGCATCTAATTTTGACTAGGTAATGGTTTTTAAGATATTATAATGATATGGAGTGAAATAAATGCTGTGAATGACTTAAGATTAACTAAAATTAAATGATCCTAATTAACAATAATAAAAAAAACCTAATGGTTGAATTGCCTTAAAATTTGGTATTCCTGTTTAGGATGAATGTCAATGCAAGTACAGTCAGTAAAAAAAAAGCTTGCATTCGATTTTTTTTTTAACAAACTAATTGAACAATAATTTCATGACTTATATTAGTAAAAGCAAAAAGCAAAATTCGTCAGTTACTACTTTGTTATCACTATCGCTATATATATTGTTGTAGGCTCGTAAACAATGAAAAAATAAGTTCATAATTGGAAGTATGACCGCAATTCTTGAACTTTAGAAAATTTCGTTATGTAAACGACATAACTGTCTTATTTCACAACGTACGTAATAAAATTTAATGAATAAGTAACTCGTTCAAAATAATAGAATTTTATCTCTTATAACTAAGATTATGTAGTCAGTAATGGACTTTGCCTAACCTTTTTCCCATAAAAAGCAATTTTGCAACGTGCAACATGCATACAGGTACGTATAGGTAACACGGATCTCGAAGATTAATGGCATGGACAATAATGTTAACTTACATTGTTGATTATATCTATCGCCACTGCAGCTCCCAGTTAATAAACACAACTGCAATCGTCTGCCACTATAACTCAATACAGTAAGCGTCTTATAGGATTTCTAAATCAAATTAATTCAAAACTTTTCACGACAATCACACCCCGTGTCCAAGTTTCATTTGACAGCTTTGATTTGACTTGACTTGACAGTCTTGACATTTCTGCCTGTCAAATTTGGGTTGCCATGCTATTTGTCAGATGAAGTTAGTTTGACAGAGGTGTATCCAATATTGTTTGTTCATAATTTACGGTGCACAGAAACAATACTGAATTTAAAGATATTTCAACAAAAAAGCAATACAATTTTTTGTAACATTTAAAAATATGTTTTATTACGCTACATGGATGTAGCGTATTGCAACATTATTTTGAATGGTTAGGGTTGCAAGAAATAAATTTAAGAATACTTGGAATTCTATGTCGATTTTAATTTCAGCCTGGTGATTTAAAATTCTCTATAAATATCTGAACCCAAAAGCTTCCAGTTTCCAAGATAATAATACATTTCTGAAACAATTCTATACCATATCATACATCAGCCTGAAAGTCGAAATTTACGCATACCTATGTAAATATGTCGAAACGTTTTTAGCGGCATATTTTAAGTTACACTTAATTGAAAGCCTGTAATTAATTATTTTATTGAATCAGGTGTTACTTTGCGTAACCCATTGGGTTTTGCATGTGTAACAGTTGTGCTCATTAAACTTTGATAATGATCCCGTAGAGGGATCGAAACGCGTCAGTGTTTGTGTGGTGTAAGGGATAGAAACGCGTCAGTGTTTGTGTGGTGTAAGGGATAATTAATTTTGTGGGATTTATAAGTGTTTATTGGCAGTAGTGGAGGGAGGAATTGCATGAAAAACATATATTTTACACAGGCTTGGTTATCTTGCACGTGAGTGGCGGAGTAGTTTTTTGTTCACAGTAATTATTAAAAAAAAATTACCGAGCACCATAGGGATTGCAAAAACTGTACAGATGAAGAAACCGGTTTTTAACCGCATTACGGAATCCAAAACCAGTTAACCGGTTTTTTACCACTTTTCATTATTTTCTTGAATTTTACTCAAATCATCTTTTAATATCTCGACGTTCTTGCTTCATGGAATAAAGTATTGCTTAATTTATAAACTATGCAAGTCAGCATTAGTTAAGCAGAAAATAAAACAAGTTGATGCCCCAATTAAAATAAATAAATTAAGTTTGTTTTGATCTACTGAAACTTTCACATGTCAAGAATCTTAATAAAATGCGTTTTAAATGTTGTAAAATATAGATAGTAGTAAGAATATATAATTAGTCAGAATATTGAACGAAACAGTTTTAGTCTCACTGTTGTATATAGGATTAAATAATCAACTTATTATAGTTTTTATTTCTTTCGGTTTTAATCCGATTTCTGCGTCCCGAAAACCGGTTTTTTGTTTGCTCCCTAGCACCAATGTAACGCTAACATGACGTAACTATCAAAACAGGATATTCAATCAGCTGACAAGTAACTGTCAACGAGCCTTACTTAACATTAATATTTAACTTCACATTGCAGGCTGAATTATATTTTATGTCAAATTTTTACGTTATAATTTTAAACAAAAGTTTTCGAAATATACTTCCTAGGTCCTGCACTAACCACCATTTAAAATTTTTGCTCGTATTGGATTTACACGCTGTAGTTATTATTATTCTCCCTTAATGGCGGCCGTGAGGCTTGGGCCAATGTCAGTTTAAATGAAAAGTGTGCGGTTGATTCTGTCCACGTCAACGAGTAGGCAGCAGCAAGGAAATAATTTTGCAACTAAACCCTTTTTCGGCTGAGTGCTGATGTGGAGTCACCCTAGGACAAACACAAAATTAGTATGAATACACAAATGGAGGATACAGGTTAAATTAAAACCTTATATTATTAGAGCTAATAAAATCACACAATATGATAATGAAAGAAGTAAAGACATAACGAAGAAGAGATTTAAAGTTAATAGGACGGAGAATGAAGGGAAGGAGAAGATCATACAAGGAGGAAGACAATTTAGGACATTCGAAGAATATGTGATCGGGGAAACCCTCATCCAAGCCACATTCACACAAATAATTGTCTTCTTCTTCTTCTTCTTTTATTTGTGGCGTATCAAGTCGTTATAGTGACGACAACTTCGCCAATGTCAATGTAAATTTTTTTATTAAAAAATCTTGTGACAAAATGTCGGCAACGTTGTACGGTAATGGTCAAAGACCCCCCTCCCCCCCTGTCGGGCTCTTAGCCAACGGTCAATGATATCCCTCAGAAACTGCCAGGAAATCATTAGCCGTTGCCCAGGGCGCACCGGACCAAGCACTGCTCTTCCCCCCGGACGGATCCAAAAACGAACCGCAGCTCTTAATCACACGTGGAGGTAACCCGACTCGCACCCCAAGAATTGTCTCTGACACGAATTTTACTGTTAAAATTGTTTAAACTGGGAGAAAACTTGCTCTAGCAACACTTTATATGTCACTTTCAAATTTTTTTTAAAAATATTTTCATCCCTTTTAGGATAGGCAAAGGTCACTTTCAAATTAAGCCAAATGCCATTTTTTTTTAAATAAGATTTTATGGCCTGGATGCTAGGTCGTTTAAGCCAATAGCCATTCACTCGTAAAGGATAAGTTCAATGAGTAACTATCCGCGCTATCAACGCAAACGCTACTATAGATCTAGGGGCACATTTTGTGTTCAGCGTTAGTAAGCTCCATTGAACCACAGTTTGCGTGGCTTTCTCATTCTGTACCAACAAAGTGACAGTTGATTACTTTGAGTGGCAGTATTATATTCCATTTAATTTAATTTAATTTCATTATTTGTTGTGTGTTGTTACTGGTTTTGATGACATCACGAACACGATTGACAGCAAAATTGCAACGGTAGACAATTAGCGCCGGTATAGATAGACTCTGAACACACCCCACATCAGGAAACGTCATTCATCCATTCCATTCCATTCATCCAGTCATTCCATTCATTACTGACGTTGAAATTGCAACTTGCGCAAAGAACATTTCCTTCCGTTCCGTCAGACGTTTGACAAAAATATTTTTATCGTTTCGAGGGAAAATATTACAGTTTTGTTATTGTTATTCAGTGTACTACCAATTGCGTTTATCTCGCGGCGCAGTAAACTCGTGCTTTAGTTATCTAAACTTTTTGATTGTTTATTTGTACAAGACGCAATTTAAGTATGTCCGTCGAGGAGAGATTAGCTGATGTTCCGCGGAGTTCTAGTGGTAATTCGTTGGTTGTACATGGCACTGACGATGAGAATGCGAAGTCTTGTTGGGTGTGCTTCGCTACAGAGGCCGATGATCGGCTAGCGGCATGGGTCCAGCCCTGTAAATGCAAAGGAACCACAAAATGGGTAAGATATAGATAAGTTGGGTTGTGACGTCAAACTTAAATTATTTGTGAGAGAAAGTTCACTGCTAAGATCTATGTATAATACTGTGTTGAGCCTGGACTGTTTGAAATTTGCTGTTCTTTTTCTAAATTCAGTGCTGCATGTACTTGAAGTGTATCTTGTCTTAGTTGGCATTGACTGTGTTAATGAATTTAATTGCTTTAATTAATGTTAGTTTGCTGACAGTTGAAGTGTTAATGAGTCGTTAATATTAATAGAATAAGAAATAGGGCAGCCTGCATGAACTATAGTAATTTTTTATTTGCAGATATTTTGCTATGTGATTTAGTGTTTTTAAGGAAACATTTTTTTATATTTTTAATGGTTTTTTAGTTTGAATTTAGTAAAAATCCTAAGAATTTCTTACTTAAAATTGAAACGGTATTTTTTATGAAACATACTTAAACATGTCCCTTTGAATGAGAGAAAGAGAATATGTTTATGTTTAACTCCATTTGTCCTTTCAAATAACAATATGTAACTTGGCCAATGATAAAACTGGTTTGGCAAAATTTCCTAACACATTTAGTGTGTCTCAACATTTTATGACCATTAAGATAAAATTAATTTATATGTATTTGTTTGTAGAATATTTTTAGTGTTTTTACTGAAGTATTGTGTAGAAAAATATTATTTTATTTTTTACTTCTTTATATGCTAATATATATACCTAGTCTATTTGACATCACACATTTTATTTAGTATTTCTTTATGTGTATGTTGAAACTGCGGCCATTAGTTGACTTGACTGCCTTGAAATTTGATACTTGTGTAGGTGAATTTCTTAATTTGTGATGCTTCTTTATATTATATTTATTTAATGTCTCTATCTTAGCCTATGCACATCTTGCCACAGGTCTACTCTGAATAAGAGAGCTTTAGTTGTAAGTCACATTTCTGCCAAATGCGGATTAGGACCTTCACACATACCACTAATTGCTTTGCGTGGTTTGCAGGTTTCCTCAATATGTTCACCAAAAAGCTCATGGTAAATCAGAAGTAATGAATATGCCGAGATAAACCATGTTATGAGTATTATTGTTATTCAAAAATTATTATTGTTACTCTCAAATTTAATCCATTCCATGTTTTTCTTCCATGCTGGTTTGGGAGTAAAGAAAAAACATAGACTGTACCAGTTGCTTCTCTTCCCGCGCAGATGGTAAAGGCCCATCGAGGGAATGGGCGAAAGGCTTAGGAATCATGTTATAGGCGATGCGGCTAGCAACCCATCACTATTTTGATTTCCCTTTCCTTTATACACCCTTAATCATGCTAAATGTGGCTTCAAGGTTTTGTTATCTTAGGCTCTGTCTACCCCATAAGGGATAAAGACATGATATATGTATGTATGTATGTTAAATTTAATATGTATCATTAATAGATTTAGGCGAAAAATAAGCTGAATTTGCAATGCTAATTTAACATATGCAAATGTGCCTTTGCTTATAAACCGGTATCCACTGCTACCACATCTAATGATCATCATGAACTTGACATAAACTTTATTAAAAAAGGCATAAGACAACTATTTATAGAAAAACTTTTTGGCCACACCCTTGTTAATCATAACAATATGTATAAAATACGTCACACGTTCACTGCCACGGATTGTTATCCGCTACGCTTGTAGCCGGTAGTAGAGTTTTTCTGTTTTGCAGCAAATACTGCCTACGAAAAGAGAACTCCCATAGGGAGTTCCTGGCACTACATACACAAATCACATCTTTATCCCTTACTAGGTAAACCGAGCCTAAGGTAACAAGACCTACAGGCCACATTTAGCAAGACTGGGTGGAGAGTGGGATCAAAATAGTGATGGGTTGCTAGCCGCATCGCCTGTAACATGATTCCTTTAATTTTCGCCCCTCAATGGGCCTCTGGGCGGGAAGAGAAGCAACTGGTACATTTTGTTTTATCGTTGCTCGCAGACCAGTAGGCTTATTACCTAACTCGCTCGCAATCGACATCGTTTTCATTTTGACAGTTCTTGTATGAATGTGACAGGTGGCTGATTCCGATGCCAATTGTCAGCCCATACATGAACTGTCAAAATGAACACGATGGCGATTGCGAGCGAGTTAGGTAATAAGCCTACTGTTCCTGGCACTGAATGTAGTAAACTTTGTTTGTTGTTGGGTTTGCTGCATACTTTTCATTACTATTAAAACATAGTTTCAGTCAGATGCTTAGTTATAAAATGTCTCATGACCTCTACAGGTTATTGGTGTCCAGTTTAATCTGTTATCTCTGTCTATTCATCTGTCACATTTCTCATTGGGTTCAATGTATTAGATGTCTTAGAGGTTGTCTGGATCACATAAACAAATAACATTGAATCATAACAAACATTTTTCTGCACTGTCAGGTGATAAAATATAGATCGTGTGATCTTTATATAGAGCTGAATTTTGATTGACTGAGATCTCAAGATAATTGAGAAAGAATGAATAATTTTTCAGATAGTTGAGAAGTCTGTTGTCAGGTTTTACAAGTGCTTGCTTATTGTTATCTCTATTATAATATTGAATATAAGTTGGTGGTACTGAGGGAGCCACCACAAGTAAGTCGAAAATCAATGCACAATCTTACCAATTCTAAGTTGGGTTTTAATGGAAACAAGTAATTGTTTAATTTAACAGCCATCTGCATTATGCATACTATAAAACTGTGTTTTTTTGTAAACATTTTGCATTTTATCATGATGATGGAACCCAAAATGATGATTTGCATATTTAATCCAACTTTGAGTACCTACAATTTTTTTTTGCAAAGGATGGGAGGTGAAAATGCACAGCTGATTAATACTTTTCTTAATAGGGTTATATCAATAATTTGTATTTTCAGTCAGCTGTTTTTTTTTGCTAGATAAATTTGTTATGCCTAAATGTGATGGAATGAATCGGAATTTTCTCGATGTTTTTTGATTTCTCAAATAATCACAAAGGTTTGTTAATTACACTTGATTTTCAGGATGTCTTAAGCTTTACAATAATATTATTACAGTTTTATCAAGGTATCAAACATGACTAATTCTATCCTTAAAACTTATCAAACCAAATTGGTCATTAAGTCCAAAAACTTATCATACATGCAAAGGAAAGGCACATATCAAGAGATAACAAATAATTATCTTCTCATTTATCAGAATAATTTAATTTAGTACACCAAATTCGGCATTTTAAAATTTCAAAGCTTAGTTGGTAACACTCATACGCAAGCAATCTCTTCGGACGAGGTATGTAGATACAGTTGATTAAACACAGGTGTGCAGGATATACAGTTTATATCGAGCCTTAATATAAGATAACCTATTAACCGCCGCGCTTAGAGACAACTATTTACTGTGATTGCCAAACCGTACAGTTGTTAGAAATTTAAATGACACATTTCACAACTGTAATATACCTAATTGAAATTACTATCAAATGAATCAAGATTTTTTATTGAATTAAGAATTTTATGTTTACGATTACCGTGTGTTGAAAACATGCTATATGCAGGTTAGCTGCTATGGGTGGTGTAGGGGTATTATATAGCACGCGTCACGGAATGACAAGGATCCGGGTTCAATTCCCGTTCATAGCTTTACTTTTCGGGTTTTTCTGTGTTCTAATTTTCAGTGTCGTTTAGAAATATAATTGAAATTGGTTAATCAATGTTGGCATGAGGTCCTTCAAATAAATGTCACATCTGAAAATAACTATTAGGTACTTTACATGTCGATTTGAAATACGAGCTCTGTTTGAACAGTCCGTGACGATCTGTTGTGTGTTGTGTGATGAGTTTCTGACATAGCATAATACAAGAATGACCATTTTCAGTACGAAAATTTTATAATGGCGTCTATTAATTGACGTATCTAAAGAGAAATTGGTTATCTTATATTGTTATAAATGGGCAGTTTTTGTGTATTTATTTATTTTAGTGATCTCGGAAATGGCTCTAAAGTTTAAGATAAAATTTACGATGCAGAAGTTTTTGGGGGCGTAAAATCGATCTAGCTAGGTTTCATCTATGAGAAAACGCGTTATTCTTAGTTTTGCAAACACTGAGGTTTAATGTACCCCATTGTCCTAAGCTTTCGAACAATTTGGTCACAAATATGCTGAACAGAAAAAAATCGGCATTACATTTTACCTACAAATGAGAATATCTTTAGTTTATCAGGTTCTCGGAGATAGTTTCTTTTAACTTGTTGATTATCTCTGCTATTATAACCCATGCTGACCTGTTATTATCGCCGTACAAAGTTTAATTAACATATATTCAGTTTTCTACAGTTATCATCAGATTAAAATGCATTTAATTGCATTCCTGCTTCATTAGTTTCGGTTATCATTGAATATTTTAAATAAACATGTTTTTTTACCCCCTTTGACATGGCAGTAAACCTAGAGACTCATTAAAATCATTTTTGCTTAATTTACATCATACATAATTTCAAGGTGGTCCATTACGATTTCGTTGATAATTTTAATGTCAAATTCCCACGTAGCGTAGTTACCGAGGCATTATGAAACTATATCCATAATAATGTGCTATTGTATTACACTATGCTACCTGAACTGATTAATAATTTATTTACTAGCACATTCACTTTTCCCATAAATTTTGTAAATCCCAGTAATTTCACTTGCTTACACTCCACGCCGGAACGCAGCAGCGCAAATGTTGCTGATTTGTGGCATAATTTTTGCGAGTGACAGCAGTGATCCCGGCGGACCACGCGCCGAAGTCTACCACTCGTAAATAATATTATTACCACGCGTTATTTTCACCATATCATTGTAAATAGATACAGGGTCTTTTAAAATTGTTATTTGGTTCTATCAAATTTGTAATTGTGTCGTACAGACACATCATTCAAACAGATGACGCTTAGCGACAAAACATCGCATGGTAACAAAGGTCACGTGACAACTTAGTAACAGGTAGAAAAGTTCGAAGACTACCCACCTGCTATGGGTGGTGTAGGGGTATAGCACGCGTCACGGAATGACGAATATCCGGGTTCAATTCCCGGCCATAGCTTTGCTTTTCGGATTTTTCTATGTGTTGTTATTTGGGGGCAAACACCCTGTAAATGTTTTCCAGGATTTTTTAATCATAGTTGACGGAATGTTTCCATACATTGATCGTTGTCGAAAGTGAACCGCGTCTAGGGCGGGTCTAAATTCGGAATAATTTTTTTTAATGAAATATGTTGACATATTTCGGATAATATCTGAGAGACTTTGTATTCCCAATAAGATTAAAATTAGACAATTAAAACATTTAAATCTATTACACACTCCGCTGGCCGCTGGCTCAGTGACAGTAGGCTACACACCGAAAGGTGTGTGCAGGTTTGCACTGAAGGCCACATCGAACATATCTGGAAAGTATCGAAAGATATTTAAATACCGAAAGGCGTGGCAGGAGACGGCCTTCTATCGAATGAAATATCATTCTACGGTTGGACGGCTTGTAGAGGCCGCAGGCAAAGTAAAGGCATCAAATCGACGACACCCTACACACCGACCGAAAACATCAGAATAACCAAAATAAAGCGGAAATCGTACACCGTTGTTATTGAACATTCGATTCTGCAGCAGAGCACTTACAGTCCGAGAGCTCTCAAAATACCATTCGGGTTTCGGTTCGGGTGCAGTCGGCCGATTCAAGTATCAAACACATAAGAGTGAGTGAGAAAGCAAGACAAACCCGAATGGCATTCTAAGAGCTCATGGACTGTACCCGACTCAACATATGGAAGTCTCACTTTGGATGACACGCATCTGAAAACAGTGGCGTAACTATGTCTGGGGCCCGTGGTAAATTCATCAGATGGGGTTTCCTCCTCATCACTACACAGTATTAAACAAAGTTGTTTTCCACTGTCTGTCTGGTATGCATGTCTGTCCCCATGTATGCTTAGATCTTTAAAAGTAGGTACGCAACGATTTTGATGCGGGTTATATGTGTAACTCTACCCAACGAAGGGGCGGGCAGAAGCTAGTCCTCGATATAAAGATGTACAACGTCCCTACTGTCCTCTAGGCCCCGCCCGTTTGGGTTCGTAGAATCAAAGGCCCGTGCTATTTTTCCCGTCTTTCCACCCTAATTGTTAGACTACTTCCTCAAACGCAACCATAATCAAATTCCCTTAAGTAAACAAAAGATGGATTGCTTAGAAAAGTAATATCGAACCTCTAATTCCAGGTTCATCAAAGCTGCCTCCAGCGGTGGGTCGACGAGAAACAACGCGGCAACATAACCCGCAAAGTGCTGTGTCCTCAGTGCAAGGCCGAGTACATAGTGGTATTTCCTTCAATGGGGGCGTTCGTGGCACTACTCGATGCGATGGAGGACATCACACACAAGATCTGTCCGTTCATAGCCGGCGGGGTGCTCTTGGGCTCCATATACTGGATCGCGATTACATACGGCGCTGTTACTGTTATGCAGGTTTGTATTTCTTACTTAATATTATAAATGTGCAAGTTTGTGAGGATGTATGGATGTTTGTTAGTCTTTAAAGCCAGAACAGTTGAACAGGTCTAGATGAAGTTCGGCATAGATATAGATTGTAATCCGGTATAACACACAGCCATAAGAAGTTCGTCTTCCGATTATGACCTATCTACATGGACGATCGGATGATCTAGTAGGTAGAGAAACTGACTAAGTCACCTGAGGTATCGGGTTAAAGGTTTGTTCCTGATTCTTGGATTTTTAATGTGTATTTAACTATTTATTAAATACACATTAAAAATCCAAGTTTATTTTCTTACATATTGTATGCAAATTTTCGTCCACATCTGTGCAGCCGTAAACCAGAATAAACTTAGAACTTTCACTTTTATAACATTATTAGTAGTTTCAAGGGCACTCGGTTTTATACATCGCACCCTTCGTGGAAGAAAGACGTAAGTCCTGTAGAGCCTTAATAGGACTTACGTCTTTCTTCCACGAAGGGTGCGACATATGTATAGGTGAAAAACTTAAATAAATGACCTCTTGCATGTGTGAGTAATGGGTGCGAATAGACAAATTGACGTTCCAAATTAGAAAAATGACTTGAGTCCCATATCAGTTCTGTACACTACTACATATAACAGGTCTTTTAAAGTTTTCAACTATGTAAGATATTATATAATATATAATATCTATAGACATATTATGTCAGAGAGAAGAGCGAGGTTGTCTTTCGGCACTCTTCGGTCGATTCGATGGTGCGGTGTCTATACTCCTGCCGAGTTGCTACGCGCTCCGTACCCTTGCCATCTGGCGCCTATAGTAGCCGCTCCGCTTGATCTATCCTGGGGCCGGTCCTGCGTGCAGGATCCGACTAATGTGATTGGTCTATTCGGTTCTCTCTCAAACCCCATGTAGAATTATACGCATAACCACAGGCCATATGTTACATAGGATTATGTTTTAAGACCTCGAAAATATCTGTACCTAATGCAATTTCAATGAGATTTGCTTCATAGGGGTTTTTGGGGGCGAAACATTGATATTGATAGGTACTCATAAATGCCTTATTGTGTGCAAACATAAAAAAAAGCTCGGTTGTTGGCCAGGTACTTATTAAAATTTTGTGTCAACTTTGATGCATGCAGACATTGTTTAAACCGTGAGAGTTTCTTTGTTATACAAGATAATCGAGTATTGACCTGAAAACAAAAGCCAGATTGAAACTTGAGAAAAAAATTGAACAGCTGTTTATTTTACTAAACAACTTTGTTGCCACATGAAGAGAACACGAATAGTTTTGTTTATTTTAATTATGGCCAGTGATTTTCCGTGTTTGTCGTTTACACGACCTTAAAGTTTTTAAATGTACCTAGTCGTCGATTTTAGTCTGTATTTTGAATATGATACCTAATTGTTTACAGTTTGTAGTTAATAAATTATTCAAAAGCAGAATAAAAGTGTACCTAACTTAACTACTTTACTGAACACTACGCAACGATTTAAAATGAAAACAAAAATGTTAAACTTAAGAACATTGTAATTTGTTAGTGTGTAGGTTTAGATGTAGATCTAGAAGCTTAGAAATATAATTCTGTCGGCGTTTGGATACGGAGTTCTAAAAATGTGTAGTGAAGTCAAAAGCAAAACAATATATTCTCTCGTATGGTACCTACATATGTATAGGTACCTAAAATATTTGAGCGGCTCGTATAGAAAGTATAGGTAGCTACTTTTTTTCTCACTTGTCCAACTTAACTTCATACTTGTTCAAAGTTTCACATGTTTACATAGGCAGATTAGTAACGGTTTTAAATATGACAACCGCGACCGATTTGGTTTGCTTCGGTTTAATGTTTTGTTGAAAGAGGATTGTACCTAACGGCGAAGTAAGGGGGGGGGGGGGGGTGGAGGTTTGTTAAAACTGCCTCGTTGTAAAATAACTGATACCAACTTTTTATTTTTTCTTAACGGTTTGAAGCAATGCATTTTCTTTTTTTTTACCTAATTTCGTACTCTCACTGCCCTTGAGCAAAATCTTCTGCACACATCGATTGGTACCTAAGACTTATCAACAGCCGCTCGGAAGTCACGAAAGTCTTCAGCGCAGTGACCTGTGGACCACCGGTGCGAAACGATGTCTCAAAATGCTATAAAATAATAATAATAATACACATACCGTCACGCCTCTTTCCATAGGGTTAGGCAGAGACTACTCTGTCTGTTCCACTTGCTACAACCCTGACATACCTCTTTCGCTTCATCTACACTGATCGATCTCTTCATACAAGCTCGTCGGTTTTCCCCCAAATAATAAGATTGTAGGCAATGTTGTATCAGGAGTACCAGTGTCACTGGGACTCGCGAAAGCTCTCACCCGGATTAATTACTAGACCGGAGACCTGGAAACATACGAATTTTGGTTTAAAACAGTACTTTATACCCGCAAAAAGTGATATAACATTTTCAATATGACGTAGGTCCTTTAGTGGGTCATAGACGATCAAGTGTCTGGTACACCTTTTTTTTTACACAAAAAATTCAGTAACCAATATTGCAAAATTAGATATTGATTGTCACAGCACAACTCCGCTAATTGTTTACTCAAACTATTGAAATATGAAACCTGTTTAGTGACCGTTGCTCGGCCTAGATAGTTTTTGTCACTTGGGGATTATCCTTTGGCCTCCAAATGACTCATTACTTACTGTAGTGTAAAGATAATAGATAAACAATTGATGATTAATGTTGTGCGAAGAGACTGAGTTTTTTTTTTTATTAGGATGTTGATTCATGAATGGCAATTGAGGTTTTGGTATTGCCCGTTGTATTTACATAGAGCTAGAGCGTTAGTTCTACTAAAGTTTGGGGTTGAATCATTAAAAATTCCCAAATAAAAAATGACTGTGTACTTGTAAATTTTCACAGTAATATAATATGAAGTCATTGCGGTTTGCGGTCAATCTGTACTTTCGTACAGTACAAAGATGGACACTCGTCTGCGAGCTGTAACCGTGATTGTTGCACGTGACAGTAACCAAAAAGCCGAGCTTGCCGCGACTGCTGCGAGCGGAACTTCACGTCGACTTGTTTCGGTTACTGATGTGCAACAGTTACAGTTCGCAGATGACCGGTTTAACCAGTTACATTTTGCATAGAAGAGCCGCTCCTGACCTCTTCGGCAATGTTTTTTGATACCGAGCTTGCATATTTTTTATGTGTAGTTTGCAAAAATGTGCATGCTACAGATATAGTCCCAGCATTTTCAAAGTACAAAGAAGAGGATTAACACAACACGCGAGGTTTTATTTTTTGCCTCTTTCTTCTTCGGCCAAAGCCATTTGAATGCTGAGTGTGATTTACACCAAGTCACTTAACTTTAACCATAACCGACGATTTTGACATGATAGAAAACCTATGAAATATATGTCAAAATCGACTTTTATATTTAACGTTTTCACAAGCCTTTTATTAACTTGCAATGTATGCTTGTATTGTTTGTCCGGGTGGAATCGTGCAACTCAATTTTGAAGCAGATATCTTCAACCGATTGAGCTGAAAATTTGCATAAGTACTTGTGGAAGTCAGATGATAATATAATAATCTGGTAATAGAGTTCTGGTGGCCTGGTCAGGACCGTCACCGCAGGAGGGAACTCTTCAACGATTGGTCCGATTCACTTGAAATTTAGTACAGTTATGTAGGACGAATGACAATCCAAGTACAGTCAACAAAAAGTGCAGTTAGCAAAATAAAACTTGTATCAAAAATTATTTTTTTAGGTGAGGTTATTATTAACTAGCTTCTGCCCGCGACTTCGTCTGCGTAGAATTATACATAAAAACCTTCCTCTTGAATCACTCTATCTATTTAAAAAACCGCATCAAAATCCGTTGTGTAGTTTTGAAGATATAAGCATACATAGGGACATAAGGGCAGAGAAAGCAGCTTTGTTTTATACTATGTAGTGAAGTAATTAGGTGCGATTCAGCTGTCAAAAATTGCCATCGGGCGATACATTTGCATTGATGTAAAATGCCAGTTGATTTTGCCCTTCCGTGAACTTTGTAACAGGCCCGAAATTCTTATTGAAGTGTATTTAAACTGGCTTCACCTGTTAGCTTTGCTAAATGATTCCGGAAAGGTGGCAAATACTTGATTCTACAAACGTGTTTGCTAATTGAAGCTACGACCTGTGCTTTAGCGGGCATTTAACACGGCCAAGTCGTTGACACTTAGTCACGATTTTGATAAAAGAAAAACGGTACGGTACAGAAATAGGCTTTTAGATTGAGTATACAAAGAGTGGTATGAGGACATGTTTTTCGGCAATGGTTTGATCACTTTCTCTTTTGCGCATATACCTGTTTCTTTCTTCATCATAAGTAGATACATCTCACAGGCATTAGACAATAAATTCTTCAGTGCTTTGGAAATATGCCTTACCACCACAAGTGTTTATATCAGCCAATGTGAAAATGAACCATTAGGTCTGGCCGTTGAAATTATGAGATTTTACTGAATCGCTAACTGTAAGAGCTTACAAAAATCTCATCGTGGTCTTAAGTTCCATGCAGAACCTCCTCTAGACTTACCGGTTGAGATATCGGGATTTCACGATCCCGCAGGAAAGTAGGGATAAAAAGTGACTTATGTGTGATCCCTATCCAAGATGATACATGCTAAATTTCAACCAAATCCAGCCGGTTAAGCGTGAAAGAGTAACAAACATATAGACAGTTAAACGTATTTAAAAACTTGTATGTTGTAGTTACGAAACTAGCTGTGGCCCGCGACTTCGTCCGCGCAGTTTTCTTTATATCCCAGACAGCTTAATGTTTCCCGACACTGCCAACAATTGTAGTCATATTTTAACAAATTCACACAAAACCCACAAACAAATTATCCGCGCATCCGTTCCGTAGTTTTTGAGTTTATCTCTCGAACAGACGTACAGACAGAACGACGCGGCGGGGGACATTGTTTTATAACATGTAGTGATAATAGTCGTGTACCTATATGAACCCTCAATTCGTCAATTTCCAGGTAGTGGGGCACCGTGAAGGTCTGGAGATGATGGAGTCGGCCGACCCGCTGGTGCTGCTGGTGCTGCTGCCCACGATCCCCGTGACCCTGATCAGCGCCAAGATGTACAACTGGGAGGAGTCGGTGCTTCTGTTCCTGAGGAAGTACTGCGCCAAGATACCAGCTCTGTCCTATATACTGCCGTTTGGGAAGTAAGTCGCATTCAGAGGCGTACAACTCAACCGAGCTAAGTTTGCACCTCGCTGGAAAGCGGCGCCCCGCCCACTTCCCCGCTGACCTTCCCCCGATCACCCTGCCGCGTCACTACGGTTAGCATCTTACAAATTTGTTTACTTTTTGAAAGTTATAGCGAATCCTTTTTAGCAGCCCGTACCTAAGCGTCAGTATGGCGTAATCGGCGCGAGGTGCAAATTTAGATTGCAGAGGGGTTATCACAATCGTTTAATACACACTTATAAAGCTGTCCCTAACGCTGAACAGAACTTGGCACGCATTAAGCGATTGTGGCAACCCCCCCTGGAGTTGTAACTATAATGTTTGTGGCAAATTCATTCGGGTGCTTCCTCACTATAAAGAAGTACATCATCGTCTCTTATAATACCTACTCTAGGCCAAGCTAGCTCGAGGCCCCGTATAGCTAGGGGCCCGTGGCGTTTTGCCAGTCCTGTCACCCTATAGTCGCATTGTATTTTATAAAGTAACTTATTTGGCTTCCCATTTTTTGGCAAAATGCTCTAGTATAGTAAAAGCGTAAATTACAGACTACTCCATAGCTCGTCAATGCGGCTATTGGAATATTTTAGTCCAGGCTGTCTTAATTATAACAGGGGTCGTTTAAGCATGTGTGTCAGAGGTCGGGCTGCTCAGAGAGCCCTTAAAATTTAGCTTTCAGGAAATTAGGAGTTTATTTTATTTTATGTGTGTATTTTTATCCGACTGCGCCAAAAGAAAGGTTATTTGTGTTAAGTGTTGGTTTCTCTTCCCTAAAATACATATTCGACTGGTTCTTTTGAATTTGTGTAAGCGGTAGCTGATATTAAAAATTAAAAGAATTTAGTCACAGTTAAACAATGAAGCGATCAAATAAAGAACGCAAAATTTTCCGCTGTTGAAATGACGTTATCGCGAAAGTGGCGCACTTTAAATCGCTATTAATTTTCGTAGGTTTATAAGCTAGACCTTGCTACTCCGCTACTAACATTCAAATGAACCTGAATAAACGGACCTCCGCAAAATAACGCCTGATTCAATAAATTAGACTTTTGATTCTCGTTGTTCACAGTATTTCTGCTTTATTCGTACTCTCTGAGAGTTCCACTTGTTCGACAAATCTTTTATGATCTTTGCTTCAGGAATGTATCTGTGGCTAATACATTTTACGTTATAAATGTGCCAGGTATTAATAAAGTGGCACCCTCTTTCTACATTTTACCCTAACATATGTGGAAAAAAAATTGCATTCCAGTCTTGATTGTCTCAAATGTTTAATACCAATCATCAATTCACAAGACCTTTTTTTTTCAGTGTGGAAGGCGACCGAGGCGCCATAGTTTCCGGCCAGGCCAGTTCTCCGAACACCAACTCCAGTTCCCACCTCTCTCCCACAAGGATATTCTGCTCTGCACTCCTCCTCCCAACCATATCCACAATCATAGGCAAAATCTTCTTCCGTTCCATACAAAACAACCTCCACAGAACCATACTAGGCGGCCTCACCTATATAACCATCAAAGGAGCTCTGAAAATCTACCACAAGCAAATGTTATACATTCGACACTCTAGCAGAAAGATTTTGGACTACACGGAATCCAATTTAAAATTGTACAGGACTCTAGCAGCGGCAGCGAATGACACCGTCTCTAGTGCGAGAGACGATTCCGAGCAAGTCATTTAAAGTAGTCGGCGTTTTAAGAAGTTTGGTTTTTTGCGTATCGAGCGTTTTTTTAAAATACCTCTTTATGGTAAAGGGTGATCTCACTCGACCGAAGAGGCTACCGCGTTTGTAAACCGCTAGTTTTTTTTTAATGTTATATGGACTAATCGTAGGTTTGGATGGATCAGAAGGATAAGACGTGTGACTTTAATTCCAGATTTTTTTATAGTTGTTGCAACTTGCGAGTATGCTGTTTTGAAGTTGTGTGTGTGTGCGCGTAAGCTCCGAAAAACACACTAATACATCGTGTATGGTTAAGACAAGACCTACCAATGGGCGGATGCTTCATACTAAATTTGCGATTACTACAGCGCAATCACGTCTGCAGTGCACACTGTACTTTTCAATGTTTTATACAAGGAAGACAGACCTGTAGGCATATTACCTAACTCGCTCGCAATCGCCATCGTGTTTATTTTGACAGTTCTTGTATGAATGTGACAGCTAGCTGATTCCGATGCCAATTGTCAGCCCATACATGAACTGTCAAAACGAACACGATGGCGATTGCGAGCGAGTTAGGTAATAAGCCCACTGATTGTTATATTATATCACGACTGCCCAATGCCCATACCAGAGGTTACAATTCAAAAGCATTCATGAATGACATGACGCTGTATGCGTGGCAATTCATTCACACAACTCGTAACTACTCCTGTTACTATAGCTATGTGACAAAGGCCGGCTTGTTTGTCAGTTGCAACAGCTTTGCCCTATTCTCATCTTTAATAGCAAATCGACGACAACAAATATAGATTTAGAATATACTGCCGGCAAGTGATAGCGATAGCCTATGTTACGGCGAGACAGGATATCATATTTCTTAAACCCGCGTGTGTGAAGTTATTGACAATCTTGAACGGAACGAATAGGGGCATTTTTATGAAAATAAATCCACTCATCCTTTTTCTCAGATTATACAATTTCGACTATTGCTTTTAGTATAAGGCAGTGTCCCAAATTTTCCATTTTGTTACTCTCATACAAGTATCATTATGAAGAAGTAACGGAAAAGGAATGAAAAATGGACACTTTTTACTTTATACTAAAATCAATAGTGCTTGTGATTCTGAGCAAAACTGCCATCGAAGTTGTATAATTTGAAAAAAAAGGGCGATTATTTTCAGAAAAATGCCTATAGATCTTATGACAAATTTTTGGTTTCGTCTGTCATTTCGAAGATCTAAGCTAACGGCAGTGTGTTCTAAATCCATGGCTATAGTAGATTATCCCAGTACCAACCTTATGTCTATATCAAATAGAGGAACGGGAGTACTCGTAAAACTGTGATGAAGTGGTGAGCCTATTACCGCAGAATATAGTAGTTATTTCATAGAAATATCATGTCATGACCTATTTTTATAAGTAGATATTAAAAATATCATGCAATGTTTTAAAAACTTGATTTTCGAATTATTAAACTGCCGTAAATTTTACCAGTGCTCTGTTATTAAAACAGGTTTACTTTGGTTGAACATTTGTTTAGCACTGCCAGCTTATAAACATTCTTAATAGTAGAAGTTCTGAGGGTGGCTTGAAATATTAGGAATTAATAAAATGTAATAAAATTGTTATGAATGATTTCCGAAAGAAAATTTTCGCAGCGTAGACAAAGGGTGATAGCATTTTGTAAATAGTTTAGTTTACTAATAGATTATGTAGCATAGTATCATTATCTTATAAATAAACTGTTTTTTGTAGTCATGTGAAAGTTTTTAAAAAAAATATATTGGCTAAATGGCAAATATTCAACTCGCTAAAAGACAACATAGAAGATTACGTCGCACTAGCATATGTTTTCAAACCTATAAATTTGCATTTTTTTTACTAAAATAAACATTTTTGCTATATTCAGGCCCCAGTACACAATGGCGTATGCTGGCCCCTTTCAGGCGATCGCCATTGCCATTGCGTATAGTTTTGTCCGCCACTATATACCATTACCTATATTACATGTACTCAATGGCGATCGCCTGAAATCGGCCAGCATACGCCATTGTGTACTGAGGCCTTTACACAACATGGCACCACAAACCACATATGACGGTAGTTGCTTTTAGATTATGTTTAAACTACCTATATTACATTTTTCTACTATTTCTCATGTTAAAGCACGCAAATGCCGACGATTGTTACGTTCCTACAAAACGCTAACTAAAACAAAAGCATCACATAAACGCGATTTTTGACGCTTATCATGTCCCAGGTGGTCATGTGTACTTTGGCAGAGGGAGTGCGCAATGCCTGTTCTCTCGCTCTCTTAAATGCTTTGGGCTTGCTCATAAATATTATTTTTGAACTTCATATAGGTTTAAATGGGAACGTATAATGTACATCGACTACAGTATAAACCGTTGAGTAAACAATGTCTACAAACAAAGCGATGAGTTGGTAGATAGGTTACGGAATTTATACTTTGACTTCACTGACTTATGACTATAGACATAGCTAGTCGTTTTTGTTCTGTTTCGAAGTTTATTCATATTATATAAAACATAATATATGTTGTAATAAAATAGCATAATAAATTAAAGATTGTTTTAGTAATACTGATACGATAGAATTTGGCCTATTACGGTAAACGATGGGAGTGCCTTTGTATGAAATATGTATGTAAATTATGTACATAATGTACATAGATGATTGTATCTAGTATCTAAATATTCAGCTACTATTCCAAATCATATGTCTATAATTATATACTTTGTATTTTAATTGTTTACTTCTCAGAATATTCTTGTTTAAATGTATATAAATAGTTGTAAATATTTGTTTTCTTTTATATTCCTCTAACATTGTCTGTGAAGAATTCGGTCATATAATTTGTAACAGAAAATAAACGGATATTTTTTCATGAATAACCTGTTTTAAAATTACTACTAAACGTTTATTTTGAACTAGCTTCTGCCCGCGACTTCCGAGAAATAAAGTCGTTTCTCTGTCCCTATGTCCCTATGTATGCTTATATCTTCAAAACTACGCAACGGATTTTGATGCGGTTTTTTTAATAGATAAAGTGATTCAAGAGGAAGGTTTTTATGTATAATTCTACGCAGACGAAGTCGCGGGCAGAAGCTAGTATTATTATAATTGGTTCCAACGTATCGTAGGTGCCATTCACGATGACGCCCGCCGTGGTTCTTATTACTGTATCATTAGTCGATGGCACTATCTATACCACACCATGTATTTAATGTCCGTTGTTGTATTGAGGAGCGACCATACCGCTGCGTATACGCAGTGGCGTGTCGCATGCGTCACGTTCTCTCACCGTTTCTTCATCAATTTTGTTGCGTTTGCGCCGTCGACGTCTTTTACGCACTGGTGTGGCCGGCCCCTTACTCGTCATTTTACAGTGCAATCTCTTGCTAATTATATGCCAACAGTTTTCAAGACAGTTAAAAAATAAAATAAATTTCTTAATTTGGAAAAATACTAGAGCCAATATTAATCTAGGGCATTTTGAATCGTTCTTGTGACCGTAAATAAACCATTCTGCGGATTTATTCTTTCATGGTAATTGTAAAAAGCTGGGCTCCTTCACGGTGCCTGTTTAGTCTTTTGAAATACCTCCACTTCACAAAGGAACTTGGCACGAGGTCTTAGTAAAATCGTAGTAAGTTCTAAATGAAAGCTCTTAAAAGATATCTTTTCGTATATTTTTGATCTGTGTTTGTTATTTTGATAAACTAGTCCAAGGCACCTAGTTTTGCTAGATGCTTCACGAACCTATATTGAGGGGGATGACATAAGTAGGTACCTACAAGGGGCTCCATCGATTTTTTTTCTATTTCTCAAATCCCAGCACTACTATGGTGGTATGGTTCAGTCCCACCCTACCCCCTGGGGTATGGTGGGTCTGAAGGGTGACATATCACGATAAAATTTACCGTCTCCATATATCGCCATACAATTGAACAAATCAAAATATAAATTCTTTTTCGACAAACCAGTAAAGCGATTGCTGCACTGAATGGCCGGCTGAAGGTCAAGTAGCTCGCTAGAGTTCAAGCAGTTACGATTGATATGAATAGTTAATATTTAGTATAGTTATTTTATTTCCTCTATGTTTTAAGCTCAGTAGCAGGAGACCAAAGGTAAGGGTCGTGCTATTAAAATATCCAGCAATCGGATTGGTTCATTTTCCTAGCCTCGCTCAGAGCGGCTTCCCAATTTTTGGATTTCTTTCTCCCGACTTAGCTACAAATTTAAAGCTAATCGCTCTAAGGCAGAGCGGTATTGAAGGCAGGATCGCTACCAGGCACCACCCTCATTGGAGCCCTCTAGTGGGACCGCCGGCTACGATACCCTACAAAAGTCGCGGGGAACCTCGTCATCTGACCCCAGTCGGTTAGCCAACAATTGAATTAATCTTTGATGCCGATGATAGTCCCAGCGTAACTAAACCGTGAAGTCAAGTGACACCTGTGACTACGAGTAGGATACCATGTACAGTCAAGTGTAATAATATGTATTTAGACAAAGATTCAAAAATAAGTACCATACGCTCTTATACCGGCGTAATAAGGTCGTGGGACATATTTTTGAGAAGTTCCTATCAATACTTATTTTTGCACTTGACCGTACAATGAACAAAAGATAAATTATATGTATAATCTGTCCTAAAAATAATTATCTATTAATTGTAATTTGATACAAAATCATAATTAAGCACATTAAGGCAGCGTTATCTTTGCAAAAACCAATATAATGATCGGTTCGATAAGAGATATCATACGGTCATTATCTCGCTATATCGATATAATATACGCAATCTTATCTGATATACAGTTTAGTATACAAGTGGGAACACAATGCAGTATTGGTTTACCATCGTTGAGTGCAAGAAGTGTGCATTTGCACGCGTTATCAGTTGTTATTAAGTGTGATTAGTGATTGTAATCGGTGAGATTGATATCAATCATACAGGTAATGCATGTTGAAGGGAAGTTAGTTTAGTCTAAGAATAAGTCTAATCTGATGATATTAGAGAAAGTCGAACCGAATTCGAAAAGGAACGCGTTCGTTTTTCACGTTTGCAATTTCCGGGCGATTTCAGCAACGATTTTGTCATGTTAAAACACCCCGTAGGAACCTACGAACAATATTTACATGCTATTTAAACGCAATTTCTTTCCTCGTGCGACAAAGATCTGGAACCAACTTCCTGCTGCATCATTCCCTGAGCGGTATAATTTAGGGATCTTTAAAAAGCGAGCCTTCCGGTTCCTTAAAGGGCCGGCAACGCACCTGTAATTCCCCAAGTCTTGCCGGTGTCCCTGGGCGATGGTGATTACTTTCCATCAGGTGACCCGTCTGCTCGTTTGCCCCCTCTTATATAAAAAAAAACTATTAGAGTTAGAACCCTCAATGTCACGAGAGGTAAGGTACTGGTTGGTTTGGATGTCGCTCTCTATAGGTTTATTAAGCCACTAAAGAATGATCCGCTGAGCTGATATAATGTGTGATTCATGTCATAGATGTAAAGGCCTTAGATGTCTGGTTCACTATCACTGTCAATCACATGGGATATGGGGATTACGGGATGTTATAGTTAAGGATTACGATCAGTCATCATCATTATCATCTCCAGCCTATATACGTCCCACTGCTGGGACGAAAGGGTTTGGGCTATAGTTCCCACGAGGGCCCAGTGCCAATTGAGAACTTTCACACACACCATTGATTGCTTCGCAGATGTGTGCAGGTTTCCTTCAAATGTAGTTTCGCACATAAATTCCGGGATATTCGGGATTCAAACCCACGATCCTTTGCATGAGAGGCCACAGGTCTAACTACTAGGCTACGATCAGTCATTTATGTAGAACTAGCTTCTGCCCGCGTCTTCGTCTGCGTAGAATTATACATAAAAACCTTCCTCTTGAATCACTCTATCTATTAAAAAAAACCGCATCAAAATCCGTTGTGTAGTTTTGAAGATATAAGCATACATAGGGACACAAGGACAGAGAAAGCGACTTTGTTTTATACTATGTAGTGATGATACACAAAGTTAGGCGAGTTTATAGATATATCGACATTCACAGGAAATACTTAGAATTCTATTCCTATCTTTCCTGCGAAAATGGTAGAAGATTTCAGAGTCTTTTAGATTGTTTTTATGAGCCTATACGGAGACTAATCACAGCTGATTTAAAAAAAACAGAGCATGGATACCAAAGTTTGTATACATAGCCATAGGGAAGACGACTTTTGTTCTTATTCCTTGTGTAATCATCATAGAACTCGGGATTCGACCACTTTAGATTCGTTTCTGATAACTTATTTTAGTAAGAATAAGGCTCAGAGTCAGGTGATGGTCCAGAATAATGCTACCCAATCCTCAACCGACGACTACAACCATCACATCAAGAGTGGCGTATTAAAAGAGAAATGGAAACTTGAAATCTGACACGTGACAATGTGATGCGATGATATTGATCAATAAATAGAAAATATAAATACAATTAGAAGCTGTGAAAAGGAGAAAAGTAAATCAGAATATTCACATTTACACAAAAAATGCTCGAAAATCTTTGTCGTCCAAAAAGGGTTTTACAATTACAATTCAATACAATGACTATTGAACAAAATTAAGCGGAAAGTAATTAGCTAATTAACAGATAATACGTGCACTGCTGATAGATACGTTTGATGTCGTCTAGAAAGTAGGCAGATATAAGTAGTAGGTATTTGTCATCTATTGGGTTATTCCGATCGGGTTTCACATTGATGCTACTGTACCTGTTTTTGCATTGCTTTTAATATGCTGTTCTTTTTAACGAAAGCTGGGTTGTTGCAAATTAAATGCCTTTTTGGTTATATTTTAAATAACTACCGAATATCGTAGCGTTATCACGTGACCAATAATTTCAGCAAAATTAGAATTGCCCTTGCGGCACGTGGAATATCCCTACCACTTATCAGTAATCTCTAAACAACTGATGTTTTATAAACTACAAGCTGGCCTAGTAACCATGCACCAACTACAAAGCAACAATTACTTTTACGATTATAATCATGACTTACCTAATACCTACCTGCAGCTAATTAGGTACAACCCCAGACAATATATGTCACATTGTATTATCGCATCATTGATAAAATACATTATACCTACAAGGTACTTCTTTGCAGATGTGTTTATAACAAACGCTGAGATGGAGAAGCTGATGTCCTTTTTCCAATCGACTGAGAAGCGGAAGCCGACGAAGTACGAGGAAGAAGACGAAGATAGAAGCGAGACTCCGCCGCCGGACGAACGGAGGAAGTGGTCCATATCGCGCTCGGGGCGGATGAAGCAGGCTAATAAGAAACGGCATAATGTCACCGTCGATCTCTATGGAGAAGTAAGTGCGCGGATAACTAAATAGTTTGGTGGAGAAGTACAGAGTGTGTAATACGCAGTTTGCCTTGCCGTGGTTAGTAAAGAAGTGATTACGTACTTTTGTGACTTAACACACAGCACTAAGGGGAGGGCTAGGCTAGTTGAAGTGTTGCGTCCATCAGTAGGCCGCCTATTGTTACCTTGTAATATTCTGTATACCTTTTTTCTGTTTTGGTTGTTATATGTGGTGTTCAATAAAGAGTTATTGTATTGTATTGTATTGTAGGTCAAACAGTAGTCAAAATTGACAAAAATACATACATACATAAATCACGTCTTTATCCCTTTTGGGGTACCCTAGGGCCTTTTTCTCCTGCGCCGTGGGGACGGCATGGGAGTTATGTGGGACTCTCCTTCCTCACTGCTCCCTTTCTTAGCGAAAGGAGGGGGGGGGGGGCATACCCACTAAAACCCACCGGTATTCCCTCACCGGCATTGGAGGGCGCCACAGGAGCATGATGCTGGCAACCTTAGAGCTTAAGGTAACAAGACCTAAAGGCTACGTTTAGCACGATTGGGGGCGTATATGTGGAAAGGGGAATCAAGATAGTGATGGCTGCTAGCCGTATCACATATAACATGATTCCTAAGATTTTCGACCATTCCCTCGATGGGCTCCGTCTGCGCGGGAAGAAAACCAACTGGTACATGCTATGTTTTTTCTTTGCTCCCAGACCAGCTTGGAAGACAAATAATACATTGGCTCCATTTTTCGATTCTCTAGGAAGGGGGGGGGGGGGGGTGGCTTGGATAACACTTTATGAATGGTATCGTCTTTAGTCATAAATAAAAGAACTAAGTACCTACCTTCGATTATTTTTACTATACACATTGTCTTAGTATATTAATATATATTCTAAAATGCACCACCTGCTCAGATTTGTTTTTTTTCTCCAGTCCATTATGGTTGCCTGGTAGAGATCGCTCTTTATCGATAAGGCCGCCTATTGTTACCTTGTAATATTCGTACCTTTTTTCTGTTTTGGTTGTTATATGTGGTGTTCAATAAAGAGTTATTGTATTGTATTGTATTGACTACAATTTTAATATTTTAAAACTTATTTTCGGGATACGTTTTCATCTATACCCTAGATGGAAAAATAAAATATTTTGGTATTGGAATAGGATTCTAACTTTAGCAATACCGTTGCAGACTTGCGCGCCCGTAGAGAGGCCGACTTCGGTGGAGTACCACGTCAACAGCCCCGTTACCAAGCCGACTCAGGAACCAGCCAAACCTGAGCCTAAACCCGTAACCCCTGAGCCGAAATCACCGGAGGAGGAAATAGAAAGTGCCTTTGAAATACTGGACAAAGTGGACAAAGCTTCTTAGCAGTTGCCTTGGGTGATGTAGAATAAGGTATTTTGTTACGCTGTAATATAGGTATATAAGGTGTCTCATATTATTCCGTAATAGAGTGGTTTGGATTAGTATGATAGAACACGAAACTTAGAAGTTAGTTTAAAACATTGTAGTTTACTAAAAACGTATTGAAGTATGGATTTATTTAAGTAGGTTAGGTTACCTAATTCTTATTGTTTTTTTATTAATTGTATTAGATAAAAAGTTTTCAGCCTGCGGGCTATGTTCTCGTAGATATTCTCAAAATTTGTATTAAGTGTGATGAAGAAAAAACTTTTAGTATAATCAAGTGTTATTCAACCTTGCGAGCTACAACAACCTTACACCATAGTGTAATAAATGCTATTTAATAGAGAGGTAGCTCGATTCAGACAGGGCAACTACGCGGTGATGGCTCCCATCGCCAATAGGTATGGCAATTATTTTCTTTGTCTATAAGGTAAATAAACAAAAAGTACTCTTCCTTTTTTCACATAATCAAAATATAACGGAGATATATCGAGTTGAAATGTCGCATGACAATCTTGGTATTTTTTTTACTTAGAAGTGACGTCTTGAGCCGCCACACACAAATTGGAATATAAATTATGTTTGACACGTTCGTTTTAAAGCCTCTGGTTTTATAGCTACTCGCAATGAAGTTGTATAACGATTATAATTATGTGTCACTTCCCAACTGTAAAGATAAACCAAATTTTGTATGCATTAAAACTATTAAAAGACTGATATAAAGAAATTATTTTATTTATCTTTATTTACAAGCGAGTAATACTGGGTGCATTTCCGATAGCCGCCGATAACCACCGATTAGTTACCAGTTTATCTTTCATAGTCGTAAATGCTAATTTGAAAATAAGTGCCGCAATTCTTTGAAATTGATATGCTATCTGTGTTTTTCGGTGGCGAGTACTCACTATCTAGATTTTGGACGATCTAGAAGTTGGGTGCTTTTGCGAAATTTTAGATCACTCAGCAGTGATATGCAAATAAAGTTAAAACAAAAGAAAATGAAACAGAAAGTAAGGAAAGTGCTGTCTGTGGGTATATTTCAGAAGTTTCGGCGATGCCATTAATTAGTGAAAACTCATTTACGAGTACCCCCAGGCCCGGGGGGGCCCGAGCGGTTATGTGGGGCTCTCTCCCCCTGCGGAGAGGGGAGGGGGGAACATACCCACTAAAAACACTACGGCATTGTCCACTCGCCGGGTTTAGGTAGGCGCCGTGGGATCCCGAGGATTTCGAGCCGACGACGCCCCCCGGCCTGCCCCGGCTTTCGCCGGGACTACCCGCACCAAGGAGGGAGGAGTCGCAACGCTTCGACTCCCCCCCCCCCCCCAGACGTGTGGGACCGTGCAATGCGGATGGAGGACCCCCGTCCCCACTAAGGGTTTAGGCGGGCAGAAAACTGCAGCCGCCTTCGCCCCGTTCGTCTGCGCCGGAACGGGGGCGCCTGGACACACTCCTCGCGCTCCCGTTCCTCGGCCTCCTTTTGGAGCATTATTGCTTCGCAAAAGGAGGCCACCTCCTCCCAGGACTCGTCGCCCCCAAGCATAGCTTGCACTATGCTGTGGAGCGCCAAGTCCGTCCGTCCGAGGGCTGCTTCGAGCTGCCGCCGCTGAAAGTCCCAACAGGGACACTCCTCGATGGTGTGCTGGGCTGTGTCGTCCTCTGCACCGCAATTGTAGCACTGTGTGCTTTCCTCCCTCCCAATGCGGTGCAGGTAGTGCCCGAAGCACCCATGCCCTGTTGGTACATAGTACCTAACCGTTTTTGACATTTTTGTTGCTTGGAACGTTATGCTTTGCTCCTTAGATTATTTCTCGTGCGTTTTAGAATAATAAGTACGGCGTCTCTCAAATTGTATTTCTTTATTCAAGGACACACCTGTCAACATTACTAGAGGTATATTACTTACAGAATACTTACAATGTAACTTATAATACTTCACTAGAGTTTCATCTTCTTTTTCTTAGGCTTCGTCGCAAGCGGCCCACCAATCTTGAAAACGGTACTGTAAAAAAATATAAAAATATTTAAACAAATTTGAGCTGACTTGAACAAAAAAATGGTCAAGTGCGAGTCGGACTCAAGTAGTCAGGGTTCCAAAAAAATCACATTTCCAAACAAAACAAAATCGACATCTGTAATACTTACTGGCATGTTGTACATATGGGACTGAACTTGCAGAACACTGAAACAAAAAACATTACTTTAGGGTCTTTACACACCAGCGATTTCGACAAATCGCTAGTGTGTAAGGGCCCTAATTATTCGTTACATTATTATTAACATATTTGGCCATGTTCCATGGTTGCAATTTTGTAAGGCGAATGTCAGTCCTGTCTTATTTCGTTCATGATGAAAAGCGAGCCTTCTATTACGATCGATATGGATAGTTAATGTTTAGTCGTTGTGCGGCATAATGATTACATACACATACACAAATCACGTCAATATCCCTTACGGGGTAGACAGTGCCTGAGGTAACAAGACCTAAAGGCCACGTTTAGCATGGTTGTAGGCGTATAGGTGGAAAGGAAAGGGGAATCAAAATAGTGATGAGTTGCTAGCCGCATCGCCTATAATGATTCCTAAGAATTTCGGCCATCACTCGATGGGCTTTTACCATCTGCGCGGGTAGAGAAGCAATTGGTACATTCTATGTTTTTCCTTTGCTCCCAGACCAGCATGGAATTATGGAAACGCGATTAATTTTACTAAAAACAAAATCCTACTTACATTAATGGGTTTGTTCCATATCACTACATAGTATAAAACAAAGTCGCTTTCTCTGTCCCTATGTATGCTTATATCTTCAAAACTACACAACGGATTTTGATGCGGTTTTTTTTAATAGATAGAGTGATTCAAGAGGAAGGTTTTTATGTATAATTCTACGCAGACGAAGTCGCGGGCAGAAGCTAATAGGAAATAAAGTAGAAACAATCGCGAAAAATTTGCGTTGTGGCCTTATTGGTTATTGGCTTGTGATCAAGAGTGGGGATATAAGATGTGGGAGGTATACCGCTGAGGCAGAGCGAGCAGACGTATCCGATGCTGAGCGGCTCGCGGTGGCAGAAGCAGGCGGCGCGGTAGTCCACGCGCCCGCCGCCCGGCAGCACCAGCTTGCTGCGCTCCGCCGCCTCCGGGAGGAACACCCACTGCCACCACCAGGAACGAGTTATCACTAGGCTTTCTCAGAGTGGGTAGGTACGCGTACCCTCAGGACAACGGCCGGCGACAGGCGGACCGCAAAAGGTCGAACCTCGGACCGCCAAATAACGTAATGTATTGGCAAAAAAAAAACTACATGATTTTTTTCTTACTCAGAATCATTTACCCTATCGATTCTCATACAAGAAAATATTGTTATTACACATAAACGGATAACTCACGTATAAAAAGTCGAGTGATGCTCGACATGTTTCGGACTATTTCGTAGTCCTTCTTCCTGGAGCGCTCGCCCCGGCGGCAGCGAAACGAACACTGCGCGCCAGCGCTCTGTTCGCGCGGCTGCTCGACGCAACTGACAGCGGCGCACAACTACCCTCGTTTTCATCGTCATTTTTATTACTGTCAAATGTATGCTGCCCTACATTTGTCATTTTTTTTGTTTTCGTCATTTTTATTACTGTCAAATGTATGCTGCCCTACATTTGACAGTAATAAAAATGACGATGAAAACGAGGGTAGTTGTGCGCCGCTGTCAGTTGTGTCGAGCAGCCGCGCGAGCAGAGCGCTGGCGCGCAGTGTTCGTTTCGCTGCCGCCGGGGCGAGCGCTCCAGGAAGAAGGACTACGAAATAGTCCGAAACATGTCGAGCATCACTCGACTTTTTATACGTGAGTTATCCGTTTATGTGTAATAATGATTAAGTCTCACGGTAGTTTCATGTTGAAAGAAAATATTGTCCCAGATTTTACTATCGATTTTTTTCCAGTTCGTCTCGTTCCATACAGACCTATATTAAAAAAGTGACGAACTGGAATGGATATTTTGGGACACATTTTTTCTTGTATAAGGATCGATAGGGTAAACGATTTTGAGTAAGAAAAACCCAAAATAGTTAAATACTGGAAAAAATGTTCACGTGGATTTTTTTTTGGAAAACGCTCGGATACCAAGTATTAATAAATACGTAGATAAGGCGACACTAGGTATGTCAAAAGTCAACATCCTACTACATTTACCTATTATAAATGAGAAAGTAACTCTGTCTGTCTGTTATGCTTTCACGCCTAAACCGTTGAACCGATTTAATGAAATTTGGTGAAGAGATATTTTCAGTCCCGATAAATCGCATAGTTCCTGCGGGGTAGCGATTTGCGAATTCTACCCAGACGGAGTCGCGGGCAACAGCTGTTTAAAAATAAAAAGCAAATGTAGAATGATGGCGACGCAAGGAGTAAAAGAAAGTATAACGCGTCCGCACCGTACGAGAGACAGATGTCGACTGAACTTTGGCCGCCATGTAAACCTATCCGAAGCGTATTTGTGACTTACATCGCTGACCAATCGCGTGATTTCTGAGTTTTAGTAATGCGTTATCATGGATATACCTACACTCCTATGACTAGGGGTCTTACCATGACGTCTTTATGCGATTCAATTCCGACTCCGTTCTACTGAACGCTTATTACCTAACTCGCTCGCAATCGCCATCGTGTTCATTTTGACAGTTCATGTATTCTTCTTCTTTTTTTTAATATGGCCCCATCAATCGATGCGATGATTTCGCCAATGTCAAAGTAATAAACACAGTATTCAAAAATGTTGAGACAAAAATGTCGGCAACGTTGTACGGTAGAACACGGTCAAAAGACACCCAACCCCCCCACCCCCCCCCCCTTCCCATGTCGGGCTCTTAGCCAACGGATAACGATATCCCTCAGAATTTGCCAGGAAATCATTAACCAATGCCCAGGGTGTACCGGACCAAGCACTGCTCTTCCCCACGGACGGATCCGAAAACGAACCGCAGCTCTTGACCACACGCGGAGGTAACCCGACTCACACCCCCAGTTCATGTATGGGCTGACAATTGGCATCGGAATCAGCTATCTGTCACATTCATAGAAGAACTGTCAAAATGAACACGATGGCGATTGCGTGCGAGTTACGTAATAAGCCTGCTGGTTTTAGCTGTCTTTTCTAGTGTGGACCTGACAGCGAGCGAACCTAAACTGAAATGAAATGAAATAATTTATTTTGCTTTAGACATGGTAAGTAAAAAATAGTGTCTTAAAAATAGAGATGAATCGGAATTTAATCACATTAAGACGTCATTAAGACCCTGAGCTATGCTACCTATGACTACCAATAGCACTACAAACCAGGGATGTAACGGAGGTAACTTTATCGGAACCGAAGGCGGAGTCGGAGTTTTTAAATTTGCTTTATCGGAGTCGGAATCGGAACCGGAGGCAGGGTCGGATAATTGACGATAGAGTGCACGTAGTGGGAGTCGGGGGGATTCCCCGCGCGACATGTATGAACCTGTTCATAACAGTCGACACAGGCCGCCGCCGCCGTTATGTTATGCTTCGACCTCCGATTAAAACCTTCGATTTAAAAGTGTCGGAGCCGAAGTCGGAACCGAAGGTGTAATAATAATCGGAAGTTCCGACTTAACGGAACCGGAGTCGAAGCTCCGTAACATCGCTGCTACAAACTCACCAGTAAGTACTGCAGAAGCCCTTCCAGCGCGGGTACCTTCAGATAGAGCCCACCGGTGATGTCACAGCCCTGTTGCAGCAAACTCAATGGCTTGTCCAGGGAGCATACGTCTATCAGCACTTGTTGCTTCTGGAAAAGTGTAAAGCTAGCTTGAAGTAGGTTGTAATATACGCCTAAATTCATACAATAACCGCGACTTAACATTACTCCCTGCAACATGTGACGCACGTAATTGAATAATAGCCAGTAAGCATTAATTAGGTATTAATATGTGTAACTAATCCTTAAGCACGCTCTTATACTTGGTCTACCGAGAATACAACATCTCTGGTACTATGGGTGTTTTTACTTAAACCTCCTCGTCCACCCTCAACCTATCTCATGGCGACCCTCAACATATCTCAAGGTACAGTGTACAGGTTAGCATTAGCTGCCTTTGAACCGACTGAGTGCTACAATGGAGGGTAATGCGTTTACAACCAGAGGTAAATGAAGGAGCCACTGTGCGTTTAATAGCCACATATACATTACGCTCACGCTTTAGAAAACTCGTTTCGAAATACTGATTCGATGATTCTCACGTTAATAGATTTGTTTTAATTTTCTGAACGTTCTAAAATATACGACTATAACCATAATTCAAACGACCTTCAGCCACCAACATCCACAAACTAAGTATGTCAAGTGGAGTTTCATTGAATAGGTCTTAAAACATCATTAGGTTCCTGAATTCATTTTGAATTTCGTTGAGGAAGTTGGTAATCAACTGTACACGCTTATAGTGTGTGTACCTCTTTTTGATGTATTAGGGTGTTGTGTTGAGGAGACGAATTATACTTCAAAGTACATAACATGCACATATAATGAAATAATTAATGGTTTTACAAAGACAAGTGGTCGCTACAGTTGCTTAAGCCTGAATGCCTTAGCGCGAAGCCCCCCGCGTCCCGCTTCCTCTGCGTGGGCGGCGATCCACGATGATTGCCGAAGCTACTCGATTGCAGGCGTAAACATCAACCATTCTTAAATATACGCGCAGACTACGTGCGGTGGAAGGTTGTACTAGTTCTATAGCTTGGGCTTGAGCTAGTTCCTGCGCGGGCCCAGTACGGATTGGGAACTTTACAACCACATGGAGTTGCTTCGCAGATATGTGCAGGTTTCTCCACGATGTCTTCCTTCACTGAAAAGCTCATGGTAAATTTCAAATGAAATTTGGCACATAAATTCCAAAAACCTCAGACAGCCTCTGCTCAAGAGGCCACAATTCAAACCACTAGGCAACCACGGCTTTTTTAAAATTACCAAACTGTTATTTCTTACTGAATTATCTATACTAATATTATAAAGAGGAAAGATTTGTACCTATTTTTGTATGTTTGTATGTTTGTAATGAATAGGCTCAAAAAGTACTGGGCCGATCTGGATGAAATTTGGAACATAGATAGATTATAGTCTGGAATAACACATAGGCTACTTTTTATCCCGGAAAATTGCGTGATTCCCGCGGGATAGCGATAAACGAATTCTATGCAAACGAAGTTGCGGGCAACGGCTAGTCTTATATATAAAATTCTCGTGTCACAATGTTCGTTCCCGTACTCCTCCGAAACGGCTTTACCGATTCTTACCAAATTTTATATGCGTATTCAGTAGGTCTGAGAATCGGCTACTATATATTTTTCATATTGAAATTTAGTAGAAAAAAAAAACGGGAGCGAAGCCGCGGGCAACAGCTAGTTTAAAAATAAAAATCAACTTTAAAACGCTAAAAAGAATAAAAAACAGGTATTACTTTATGCTTAACGTTATCAAGTGCGACTGTACCTGTGCGGTGAAGAAAACATTCATATAGTTGATATACTGGGCTGCAGTGTCCGAACTGCCTGTCACAATGAGGATCCGACTGCTCATAGTCAGACCTGGAGACAGCTGCCGGCGAATCTGAAAGGGGACATACTTCTGTAAATAGAGTGCAACCAATCAAGCTCGGCTTGGGACTAGATAAATTGGTGTCAATTAAATTGTTCCCAAATATTTATTCATTTCTTAATTAGCTGTTGCTTGTGGATTGTCGGCACTGAATTATTTGGGATACAAATACAGCTTGACTTCTCATGACACTATGAACAATTATCGTTATAATTAAAACAAACACAAAACCTCGACCAATTTGTACTTAAACCGTCCTTGTTAATAACTCTATCCATTGGCGAAAACCGCACGAAAAACCGTTCAGTACTTTTGAGCTTATCGCGAACAGACAAACAGGCGCGGCGGAGGACTTTGTTTTATTATTATTTAGCGCTACGCACTGCAACCGAAACAACATCATACATATACTTATCAGCGTCAAAAAATGTATCCAAAAGGCAATTTTGTATGGAGCTTGGGCTAAATTTGTGCCACTAAGTAAGTATGTCTACACTAGTGTACAAAGCAATCATAAAACCCATATGGACTTATGGTATCCAACTCTGGGGAAGCGCAAGCAACTCAAACCTAGAAGTACTGCAAAGGTTCCAAAATAAAGTTCTAAGAATGATAAGCAATGCACCATGGTTCCTGCGAAACACTGAGATACATGAACACCTAAACATACCAACTGTAAAGGAAGAAGTTATCAAGTACTGCAAAAGATACAAAGAAAGACTGCAAACACACATAAACGAGCTCGCCAGAGACCTGTTGAGCGGCGAGAATGATGTGACAAGGCTAAAGCGTTGGCAAATACTCAATCTGGATAAGAGAGAATAAATCTACTCTTCAAGAGTGCTCAGTGGAGTACCCCTTTAAAAATCACTTAGTAGCCACACCATCTAATTATGGCTAAGTACAGCCGATTGCAGATTTAAAATAAATATAAAAACAAAAAAACTAAGTAATTATATTTACGTCACCCCGTGGCGTAAGTAGCAATTTACTGCCCGCTACGCGAACGGGAATTTCCTGGCCAAGGGAAGACGTATAATTGTGTACACACCTTGGGCAGTGATAAAGAAAGCCTCAGGTCGCATGTTTATCGCTCCCGACTGGCTCGTGCAACAAGTTTCTGTTCTTTATTTCACCACCCTTGGAATGTATTGTACTATTAACATACCCTGGCGATATAGCAGAGCGCCATAGCTAAGGCTCCAGCCAACAATGACTCTCCGGGTTTGTCATCTTGAGGCTGACTCTTTATAAGATTTACTAATCTGAAAACCAAAGACCAAAATGAAATCATTGTTATTATACCCCAAACTTTGGGGTAAATAAAACATTTTCTTGCGGTTCTTCTAGTGCTTGGTACTTTCCCATTACTTCAATCTTTTATAATATGAATTTTATATTTTTCACGCCACTGCTCGGAAATGTGGCAAAAGATGGTCAGTAATGGGGCCCCAAAACAAAGTATAGTTGTAGGTTGAATGAACAGGCCAACTATGAATTCAAACAGGCCAACAATAACATTGTTGGACAGTTTCAAAGACCAAAGTCGTCCAATCACATCGGCATGCTGATCCCTGATTCCACCAATCAGAACACAATTTGTGATGCTATTACACAAAATCGACCAATCAGAACACGTCGTGTGCTGCATATTAATTTTTTTCAAGGTTTATCCCATCAGTGAGAGACAAAGGAAACTAGGTCCATACAGCCACGTCTGACGTAAATTGTTGTCTTTAATGTTTAAGTCCTGTCTTAAAGTCAGTCGTCAGTCCGTCCTTGTCACGTCATATTAAAATTATAAGCGATTATGGGTGTGTTTAATAAGCACTTCGAAGCGCTTTGCTTAATAAAATAGCATAACAAAAAAAGCCTTTGCGTGACTGGCCACTAGAGCGCTCTCGTTTTTTTTTTTAAAGTAAAATATGGCGGGAGAGTGATACTTTACTGTTGTATTTACGCTCATGTTTTTTATTTCCTCGCAGTAGTCGTGAAAAGCACTATGTAATGTCTCGGCCAAAAGTGCAATAGATGGACTCGTCTCTCTTCGAGGGCCTCACCTGCGGCTCGGCCCTCGAACTCACTCGTCCATCTATTGCTCACTTTCCAGCCTCTACAACAATGTACTATTTCACGCCACTGCTCGGAAATGTGGCAAAAGATGGTCAGTAATGGGGCCCCAAAACAAAGTATAGTTGTAGGTTGAATGAACAGGCCAACTATGAATTCAAACAGGCCAACAATAACATTGTTGGACAGTTTCAAAGACCAAAGTCGTCCAATCACATCGGCATGCTGATCCTTGATTCCACCAATCAGAACACAATTTGTGATGCTATTACACAAAATCGACCAATCAGAACACGTCGTGTGCTGCATATTAAATTTTTTCAAGGTTTATACCATCAGGGAGAGGCAAAGGAAACTAGGTCCATACAGCCACGTCTGACGTAAATTGTTTTGTCTTTAATGTTTAAGTCCTGTCTTAAAGTCAGAGTCGTCAGTCCGTCCTTGTCACGTCATATTAAAACTATAAGCGATTATGGGTGTGTTTAATAAGCACTTCGAAGCGCTTTGCTTAATAAAATATCATAACAAAAAAAGCCTTTGCGTGACTGGCCACTAGAGCGCTCTCGTTTTTTTTTAAAGTAAAATATGGCGGGAGAGTGAAACTACTGTTGTATTTACGCTCATGTTTTTTATTTCCTCGCAGTAGTCGTGAAAAGCACTATGTAATGTCTCGGCCAAAAGCGCAATAGATGGACTCGTCTCTCTTCGAGGGCCTCACCTGCGGCTCGGCCCTCGAACTCACTCGTCCATCTATTGCTCACTTTCCAGCCTCTACAACAATGTACTATTGTCAGTTAGTAAGCAAGTAATTAATAAAATCTAAAAATATGTAGCAACAGCCACAGAGTAAAGTTGTATTGATTCACATTGTATTGCATAACACCAAGAAAAAAAACTTTTCTAAATTTCTTCTGTTTTTTATTCTTAATTTTTTCTGAAGCTTAAATGCACTTATTCACTTATGTGATTATGTTAGTCTTATTGGTGGAAATGTTTAGTGGCAGATGGTGTTTATTTTTTTTTGTAAATTTTAACTATTACGTTTTACTGAGCAGCACCTAATTACCTCATCTTGATGGTCTTTTCAACGAGAGTGAAGAGTTCATACTGACCATCTACCTGTCTCACATCAAGTGGTTTGCCTGGAGATGGGTATAAGAATTCACTGCAAAAAAAAAGGTACAACTACAGTTACTATGCATAAGCTTTTGAGTATAATATTATGTAATTTGGAACACAGATATAAATATAACTTGGAATATAATTTTTTGAAAGGGTATTTTTCATCCCAATATTTCTACACAATCTAGAGTTAGGCATATTAAATGAGAGAATCAAGACATCAAAAATTTTGCATGGACATTAAAGAATTCAGTAAAAAAAGAAAATGGGTTAAAGATATATTTCTCTTTGTTTGTTTAAATTATTATCATTCAACTTCATAAACCAAACTATTTTGTTACTGGTCAAATATACAATACCTTTTGTGGAAGTGACAACCAATCACAGCTAGCTGATTCTTGGCCTTTTGCATCAGGTGCGAGTTCGAGAATGCTATGACGGCATCAAGGCAATTTGTTAGCACTTTTGGGTCTTCAATTATGTAGCGCTGGTTTGGGTTTGTGTCCACCACAACCACCAGCAGACTGCAGTCTGATGGAGCTGTGGAAAGAGTGAGAACAGAATTTTACTGTGAAGGAAAAAAGAGAAAACACAACTACAGTCCGTAAGCTCAATTACATGTTACTATTCTCTTTAACCAAGTTACAATGGAATAGTTGAACTTTCAACATAATAATTACTCAAGAATATTATAGAGCTATTACCTAGTATAACTCACTTTTATTGACTTTAAAAAAGTCGGATATTAGGTTGAGAGGTATCTCAGGCAGTCTTTTTACATATTTTTTCCAAAACAATTTTAGCTCATTTAATCAATATCAAATTTGATAGGCATTTCAACTTTAGCACTTTAAGACAGAAGACAGTTTAAACATTATTATTATGTCTAAAATTGACAAAAAGTTCACTTTTAGTGCCAATAGTTGCGAAAGCAAACAATAATAAACACAAATGAAGAATCTTTTAGGTTAGAATTTCTGATTAAAATCGCAACTTAGCGGGATCTTTCATTTCAATGACAAAATAACAATTATTTACCATCATCATCGGCCATTATTATATTACATTAATATTACTAGTGAATTTTAAGAGTTTAAAATGCTAAATTATATTTCACAGCACAACAGAACACAACTAACAGCGTCCAGTTTTCCTTTTGCTTTGCATTGCTTGCATTTGCAAGCTTTGATTTGACTTGACATTGATTGACATTGACAGATAAATTGACATTTGACAGTGACAGTTGTAAATTTGTTGCTAGATTTAAAAAGTTGAAAATTCTGCAAGATTTTAAAATGAAATCTTTCTATTAATTTGTGTGTGTTTTTTTATACACACTTCATCATCACTACAAAGTATAAAAACAAAGTCGCTTTCTCTGTCCCCATGTCCCTATGCCCCTATGTTACTATGTCCCTTTGTATGCTTATATCTTCAAAACTACACAACGGATTTTGATGCGGTTTTTTTTAATAGATAGAGTGATTTAAGAGGAAGGTTTTTATGTATAATTCTACGCAGACGAAGTCGCGGGCAGAAGCTAGTAGGAAATAAAGGAGAAACAATCGCGAAAAATTTGCGTTGTGGCCTTATTGGTTATTGGCTTGTGATCAAGAGTGGGGATATAAGATGTGGGAGGTATACCGCTGAGGCAGAGCGAGCAGACGTATACTAGCAAGTATTATAATAAAAAAACTCCATCGATTCAATCAAACGATGCTGGCAACGTAAGCCTAACAACTTTTGCGCAATGATGTCACCGTTAATAGAAATATTAAGAAACATTTTTTTTAATCATAGTTTTTGGTTTTACATCCATCCAGTAACTTTCAACTAGATTTATTGTTTTCGTAAACGTTGTTTAAAATACCCTTTACAAAATGTAAACAAAAGTTAGTAAAATGCTTCTAGAACAAATTGCTATTTAACTTTCGTAGGCAAACCTTTTTTGTTTAACGGTCTAATAACATGTCGGGGTGCGAGTCGGGTTACCTCCACGTGTGATTAAGAGCTGCGGTTCCTTTTTGGATCCGTCCGGGGGGAAGAGCAGTGCTTGGGCCGGTGCGCCCTGGGCATCGGCTAATGATTTCCTGGCAGTTTCTGAGGGATATCATTGACCGTTGGCTAAGAGCCCGACAGGGGGGGAGGGGGGTCTTTGACCATTACCGTACAACGTTGCCGACATTTTGTCACAAGATTTTTAATAAAAAAATTTACATTGACATTGGCGAAGTTGTCGTCGCTATAACGACTTGATACGCCACAATTAAAAGAAGAAGAAGAAGAAGAATAACATGTCACTGAACTTGTCTTGATGAGCAAGAATTAAGCACTTATTTCCATCATGACGGAGCCTTTTCTTTTCCTCAGTGTGAAGGTACTTATTGTTATTGTTTAATTTTTTCTGCAATTTTTCTTGCGTCCCATGGAAATTTAGCAATCCCGGGATAAAAATTTGCATACCTATGCGAATCAGTCACACAGTGTAGATTGAATTTTCTGTTAGTATGTACATACTTAACACATTTTTTATGATCGGTTCGGTACTTAATTTCCAATGTTAGGTAGACCAAGATTGCCTTTAGTATTAGGCTACGCAATTCAAAAGGCGTCGAATAATTTCTGGTCATGTCACTGCACGTCTAGCACGAAGTACACACGCGACGCGACTCGCGACTCGACAAATCTCTCCCGCGGCTGTCAATTATCTCGCTTTGCGTAGCACGATGTGACACTGCGACAAAACTTGTCGCCGCGAGTTGGTAAAGTCGCGGGCGACATACCGGTGATGCCATGTGTATAAAAAAATTGGCCAAGTGTTTTATTCTTTCGTGACAACACCGAATCGGTAATAGTGCGACCCCATTTCGTTCGTTCTTTGAGTGAAGTTTTTGCTCGATAAAAGACAAGTTTGTCTATGATCTGAAAGATTTTGTCAAAAATGTCAAAACAAATCAAATGACATGGCAGGCGCCTAGAGGGAAAACGTAAGTTATTTAAATTAAATTTCTCTTTTTAACGATATTCATGACTTACTTAAGATTTTATTATCATTTGGTATCATTAGTTACTTACTTACTATGCTTCAGTTTGCTTCAAAAGCAGTGAGTAATGATTTTGATGTACCCAAGTACTTGTGTTATTATGATGAAAACTTACGAAACTTATAAAATTTCAGAGTAAGAAGCGATTAAATTATTTGTAAACTACATGTCTGCGCTGCGACGAGCAACGACGCGTCACGGACATAGGCGCTGCCCCATATCACTGTGATAAATTGAAAATGATTGAAGATCTGCCAAAGACCCTCATGTGCTCTCGTAACGATCCGTTAACTTCCACGATTGCGGTGACGTCCGGCGTTCAGCGTTTAAATGGAAATACAGAAATCGGACTGCTAGCACTAAGGCGCGCAAGCCAGCAACGGTCCGTAGTCACTATGGCAGAAACCAACGACGGACGATGCCCACCTGCCCGTTGACGCTAGCGCTGCGGGAGACGAGCACGCGAGCCCTCCGCCCCCGTACCACAGCAGAAGCCCGAGAGCAGAAAGAAAGAAGCCCCGGTAGGACCCTAGGGTGTCCTACTGACCGCCCGTGATGGTCACCACGCCAACCACCCTTCCGGAACCATTCCGCGGCCCTTAAGCTGAACCGCCCCTTCAGAGAACTAGAAAACCTGTAGAGTACCTACATCGTAAGCGTAACTGCGGCGTTGTAGCATACCAAGTGCAGATAGATTGTACGACGCCCTTCAGGCAACCGTGTATGTTGTTGCATATAAATAAATCCTTTCAGTATTGTAAATATAAACCGTTATTTACTTCATCTCTTGAAGCCTATCAGCCTGAGCTTACTCCCAACCCTCCCAGCTGGGTTCGATTCCAGGCCAAAAGCATAATGTCGGCGGGTCTCGCGGGTGCCCCCTCACGTGTCTGTAAATCTTTTGTCTGCCTTGCTCACGTGACGCCAAAATTGTCTCCTTCCAAAGACCGAAGTGCAATCTTTATGGCCGGGTACTGTAAGTCGGTCCACTCGGTGCTCAAAGGCTGAATGCCGTGCCGAGTGAACCCGCCTTCAGCAACTGCTAGCGGAGTCTGGGCCCGAAAAAAGTATTGCCTAGTGGAAGCATATACCTAAGTATTATATTATACTACTATAGCTCGGGACTTCGTCTGCGTAGAATTATAATTTTTGTATGAAAAAAAATTCGTTGCACAGTTTTAAAGATCTAAGGCTTAGGTATTAGATTCTAAGCATACATAGGGACAGACAGAGACAGACAGACAGCGGAAAGCGACTTTGTAATACTGTCTAGTGATCATGTTCTGAATTTTATTGTGTAGGTACATATAGTTAAATAAACATTCAAACAAAAAAATATTACTTGAGCTTATAAAAGTTTAACTTTCATCTCATTTTAGTAAAACTAGTTCCCACGCCAATTCCTGGGTTTAGGCTGCCAAGCGGACTTAAAATCCCGGCACAAACGCTTGAAATGAAACACGATGATGATCTTATTTAGTTGGATTGGAAGCCGCTTTATAAATTCCGTTGGTGGTGTTAGAAAAAATGGAGTGTATCGAAGGTGTTTAGTAGTCGCCTAAACTTGTGTAAAAGTGTTCAGTTTCATTTTCTATCCTAAATCACGTCTTTATCCAATACGGAGTAGACAGAGCCTAAGGCAACAAGACTTAAAGCCCACGTTTAGCATGAATGTGGGCGTATAGGTACAAAGGGTAATCAAAATAGTGATGGCTAGCCGCATCGCCTACATATATTATAATATTCTGATCCCTACAATTTTCACTCATTCCCTCGATGGGCTCGATGGGTCTATTTTCTAGGTCTAATATTTAAAAGAAGGCTATTTAAAAAAATGGATTGTTACTTGTGAACATAATAGTGTTATTTTACGCATAAATGCTATTAATACGCGTAGATAATTTTAAAACATAAACATATTTTATGGAGTCGCGCTCAAGTCGCGCATCTAAAGCCGCGAAGACATATATCTCGCATATTGACATTTAATCGCGACGAATTTGTCGCAATAAACACCGTCGTGCTACGCTTTTTGAGAGTATCTCGCACTTGGCTGTCATTTGACAGACATGACAAATAATCGCGACGCGACAAGCTATCTCGCTACACGTCGTGCTACCGGTTCGCGACACAGCATTATGTCGCGCTTCTATGTCGCTCTCGCGCAACTCGCGCCTTGTCGTGCTAGCCGTGCTGAGTACATAGTAGGTATGTAGGTACTTACCTATTAACTGGCTTTTATCCAGAACTTCGTCCACGCTTAATGATGACGCTCTTGCTCGCGACTTCAAATATTCAACCGTTATTCGCCTGAGTTATTCCCAATCCCGCGGGAATTTGGAAAAATCCTGAAATTACTTTTTAGCCTGCTATTTTTGCATGCCAAATTTTAAGATTCTCTTAATTCTAGTTACGGAACTTACGGAGGTAAAGCCCCTTTGCTTTAAATCCCATTTTTTCTCCATCTTGTGGAAATCCCTTCTTAGTGCACCTTAACGATATTTAACAAGTAATGTCTGCCAAATTTCAAGTCGGTAGCTTAGCTATAATGGTTTTGATTGTGCGGTGACTGTCAGTCAGTCAGCCACGTTATTCTTTTATAGGCATAGACAATATTGTTGTATGAGCCAAAGATGAGTGTGGTAACCAATCAAAGACTTTTAAATTCCATCAGCAGTGTCTGCCATTATGATTTGTATTTAAGGCCACCTAATAATTAGGTACCTGAGATAATAGGTAAATAAAGGTATAAACTACCTCAATATGATGAACAAGAGTTATTTGTGTCTAAATCTTTTATTGCTCGCTTCTTATGAGTTTCTAACATCCAAAAAGCTAACCTGTCTATGCTTATACATTTATACGATCTTCGAGTCCAGCTACCGATTCAAAATACACTTTAAACTAATCAATATTAATCAAACACGTTCCTAAACTCGTCCGACCAAACGCCCACAGAGTTCCTTATTTAATTTAATTAATTGTGCAGCTTGTTCCATTTGACAGATGTCATTACGTTGCTGATACATCGCTAGCTCACTGATACAAAGTCCTACATACGTTTTAGTTGTATGTTGTGTGGAACCCTGCCGCAATGGTGTAGATACGTATTTGTCAGGAGACATTCCTCGCGCGCTTTACCGTCGAATTCATCATGTTTTGACGTGGTGCATACGTCCAGTGTTGATGTTAGATTTGGTTCGCTGGTTTGGATTTAAAAGACGTGCTTCACAGGAATGAGACAAAACGTTAAAATTTAAAAAAGATGCAGAGGAAATTTTACGAAGAAATGTTTGCCACAATCTTCAGTTGGAGACGCCTGGTAATCAAAGATCGGGTGTAAAATTTAACAGTATCATGCAAACCGAGAGAAGACATTTTCTAAGCGTCATTCTTTTCTGCACGCGTCGTACGAGGTACAGTCGAGGGCATAAATAAAATATCGATACTACAATCATGTCAAATATGTCACCGACCTTATTGTTTGTGGCATAAAGGTGAATAGATATTTTTGACGCATTGGTAACGTACATATTTATGCCCTTGACTGTCTCTACAATGTCGGAGGTATTGGATTTGTGTTCTATATGGTGTACATTTAAAAAAACATACTTTACTTTCATGCCTAAGGTTGGAAGTTCGCCCAATTTCCTTTTCAACATTCTATTAATGACTATTACTAATGACTATTAGAGTGAGCGGAACGACACGATAGGAACTCCGATTTCGTGACATTACATGAACAAAAGCCAACTTAACTAAGTAACTTCAGAGTATAAGGGCCGAGCCGAATAGGTTTGCTCTCTCTGCAGTGCTGCATTGCGTGCGTACATTACGACCTTACCAAACATACCCAAAGTCAGACACGTAAATATCGGACCGAAGACCTAGGGAACCCAGTTTCATTACGTTTCAACGCACTTAAGGCAATATCTTTCTTCGTTATTATTATTACACTAGCGGTCCTGTTATACAAATCGGTGGCGCGGAGGCTTGCCGCGTGCGCGATAGCATCGCTGACGTGGCTATGACCACTGACTGGACAGCTAATGTGTAATTGATGGTAGATTTGTCGCTCCGCACCCGACTGTCGTCCCAGTTACGTTAAACTTTTAATTGAAAGAAAGTAATAGTACATTACAGTAGTGGCCAGTAAGTAGATAATCCAACCTGGATGAGTGGGTTTTGAGAGGGGGAATTAACTAATATAAAAAATAATTTCTGAAATAGCTACCTAATACCAATTTGAAAAATGTATTCCCTGTTAGGTTTGGTCCCTTCCTACCTACCTATCGTCTAATGCGCTGATGCTCGAGAGCGTATTCACCGCCTCTTCCTACCTTCATTCTATAGGTACCTACCATTTGACTGAAAAAAATGGTGAATGCGTTTGTATTTTTGTTTCTTTAGATTGCTTTAGATCCAAACGTTTTTTCTCGAGTTTTGGATGTTTAACCTAACCACTTAGTCAGGCACATCATGACGTATTAATTTAATGCTAAATCTTAAACTCCCTCGTGAGTAGGTAGTGGAAAAAATTTAACTAAGTTTTTTTTTAATTTGGGCTGAGCGTTGTACCTATTTCAGTGCCATTTTATTTTAACGAAAAAGTTTTCTCACTGGCTATTATTTGAGACAGCATTGTTTTTTACCGATAGTAACTCACCTAGCTAATTACAATAAAGGAAAGAGTGAAGAAATTGTTGGCGATTCAAAAAAATTAAGCTGCAAAACATGATTGTAGATGTGGATATTATGGATAGACTGTAGCCTTTAATTTAACTGGACAAGCCTTTCAGGAAAGCCTGATAAAATACATCCATCTAACACTAGCACAAAGAAAGCAAAGCTAATCGAGAAAGCATTGACCAAGCACAAGGAAGCTGTCACAGTCCGCAAGACAAAATACTCACCGTTATCTCGCACAAAAGCCATGAATGGCATCCGTGGCTGTCATAAAACCATTAGGTATTTGATTTACACGAGCCTCGTATCTACTCACGTAAGACGGGAGCTTGTTATTACATCCGAATTGTATTTCATCGCTAGATGACAGCTGATATGGCGCCAAACTTATGTCATCTGTCAAAATACATGTTAACAGTGCGAGCGATGAGACGCGCCGATAGGGGCATATGAATAATATTATACTAAGGATGTGATGGTCGCTACCTGTTATTTTACGACATTGTTTATACACGGCTAATGATATGGCTCATTTGAATGCGTTGGTGGTCTGTGGTCTGGCTGCATAGAAAAAAGCAGACGCGTTTTTGTTCAGAAAAAAAGAAAAAGTGTTTTGACTCGCGAGTTGCGGATGTAGTAATTGAAGAGGCGTTTTTTTGCAAGAATTCAATTAACGGTTAAGAAAGCTGATCAATTTTATTAAGTAAATGAGCGCGGTTGGCATTTTACGAGAACATTGTTTACAAGGGTACGTGACAGAGGGCAGCGTGGCCGCATTAGCGCGCTCTTTCGAAAATCGAACTGGAAAAAGAAAAAAAGGCGGGAACGAAATAATTATGAACGTTCCGTTTCGTAATGGGCGTCGCGCTACCGTTTCGCTTTAATAGCTCGCTTGTTCTCGGAATTTAATTACGCCCCGCGCCCAGATTAGCTGGCGCGTTCCGTTTTGTTAATAAGTCTAATAATGGATGACGCCGTGCACTTTGCGCCTTAATGCGACCCAAGCTTTTGTTACTGCAATTTTATTAAAGCGGTAGATCACACGACTCTTATTCATACTGTTAGCCAACAAAAATGAATAACGCGACTCTATTAAGTACGTAAGTACCTTGTTTAACTTAGAAACGACTCACTTTGTATCTGTCATCTCAAACGAGCCTTCAAATTTTAATATTAATAATTCAATAACGAGCTCTCAAAAACAAATTGTCCAACCGATAAGACAGTGGTCTGATGCAGACAAACAAAACATAAACGATCCGGCCTTAATAAGAACCGGGGCCCAGAGATGAACACAAAAGAAAAAGATAACTGCCTATTGTTTTTTTATCATGTTGTCAATATCGCGCGGCCAAATTTTCAATATTGGAATGCCACGATTCGCCAATAAGAAGCTCGGAAGAATTGATTTATTGTCCAATTAGCGTCGGTCAGGTGTGCCAACTGCCAAGATAGCATCAGGCTGGCCAACCTAACTCGGTTGCAACTACTATTTCTTTTGGCGCGTTTCGTTTAAATGGCATATTGGAATCGAAAAAGAACCTTTACACCATGCTGGCTTCTGGACGGTGCATTTGAAAGTCTGATCGCGCGGGGCGAGGGCTGCTTAAGTGGAAATCGATTTGAATTAATTGCGGACTCACTTTTTGTATGAAGGAACGTTAATTTAATATACTTACGTTTGTTTTAGATAGTTACATTGTTAGCGACATCTGTCTTCAATGTTATTATTTGAATTTAAATTGGATTGTTTTTCAATTCTGAATCAACAAGCATTTGATCGAATACATAAGTAAAATGGTCAACAATACAATTAATTCATTACCTTAAATATATCGGAGAATAATTTATGTTGGCAGGTACCTACTTCGCGACTACAAAAGCACATTTACCACGTTCATAGCGCTAATCGATCGTAAGTAGAACGTATGGGGTGATAAAGATTTCATTTGGCGTTCATGGCGGGTCGGGTTTGGCGGGCCGGGAGAAATTAACGCCATTCGTAATCAGGGTAATCCTCATATTGGCTTAATAGTTGGAGTTTGGACGGTTATTACTATTTATTGGCTTTATTGTTGACTAGCTTCTGCCCGCGACTTTGTCTGTGTAGAATTATACTTATAAGCCTTCCTATTGAATTTATCTATTAAGAAAACTGCATCAAAATTCGTTGCGTAGTTTTAAAGAACTAAAGCATACATAGGGACTGACAGACAGCGGAAAGCGACCTAGTTTTATACTATGTAGAGATAAAGCAAAATTGGAGCCTTTAGTCTAATATAAAGCTGATGTGAGTAGTTAATGCGTTTCCAATAGGTATATCGGATAACGAACTGTCTGGGTGCAGTTTAAACGTAGGGTAATGCTTAGGGCTACAGAAGTACGATATTAAATTCTTGATAATTTCAAACAAGCCGGAAGAGCTATTTCATACCGTATGGACGACTAAATAGTTCCTGCTAAAATTTACATCCATGTAACCACCATGTGCGGTCAGGTAATTCACACATACTCAGCGCATCCATCCGATTCGAAATTCGAACACACTCATATCCGTTGGCGTTTAAATTTAAACATGGAACAATGGCAGCTCTGTTGTGTCTTCCGCTCCCGCGGTAGCAAAACTTATTGCATTGTGTGTTGCCAGCATTCAGATAATTTTGAAGCAGGCCTGTAGGGCTTTTGATGTTTTTTGTTGGTGCGTGTTTCTTGGCTGTTGTATAGAAAATACGAGGAAAACGCCATGATATTTTGGACGAAATGTAAGGCAGTGTAGAAGTTTTCATTCAGAGTGGTCGATAGATACGATACCACAAAATTTAAATTCTTAACATTTCTCCTAGAAACATTTTTCAACCAAAAAAACCGTTTGTCTACAAAGTCGGCTTACAAACGGTAGTTTTACGTGATATTAACGTCATAAAGAAACATATTCGAACTGCTAGCTCTGACGTCACGCGGGAAGATCGTGCCTCTCTATCGCTTGTTCCGCGCTCTCGCTGTCTCGCTTGCACACTCTGACGTCACGCGGAACGTAACGCAAATGCTTAATGCTAATTAATGCTAAGTAATGCTTTTTCGTGAGCGCAGCCGGTGTTCATCGATTTATAAGACGATATCACGTCAAAATCGAACACTACAAATGATTATGATAACATGAAGTGCTTTACCTAATGACATAATAATTTATTGGTAAGAAAAGCACCCTAACTAGGGCAGAACAACGTTAAATATCTATCTGAATTCACAAACACAGTGTTGCCAGCTACCACTATTACCAAACAATTTAGTAGCGAGCGAAGTTGTGAATAGCGCTGCCGGGAATTGTCTGCGGGTAGTCGATAAATTCCGGTGGCATTTGACGCAACGCGGCCGCGCTGACATCGAGGACAGCCGTTATGACACTCAGCCATTATTATTTCCATTCCCAATATTACGCGACCTCCCCATAACGAACTTTTAAGTGGTTCAGCAAAAACGGGACGCGAATGAACAGTAAAATACCCAACCGTAAAAATATAGGAGACATTCTCCCCGAAATTTCGATGTCGTTTGTATCACGCACTGCCAAGTGCGAAGTTATCGTTTAAGGTTTCGCAGCGCCCTATTACACCGACCCCCTATTACCTAAACCGTAGCCGCATGCCAGAAAAAGACAGTATCACACCCCCCCGCCGCCCGCCCTCGCAATAAATGTGCGGGAAAGAAAGAGACGTAGTAATAGCCGGAAATTAGCACTCGTCTATCTTTCATTTTACACCCCAAATTTTCTTATTCCAATTTCCTCTCGCAACGAGCCTTTCCATTCCAGGGGGCTCAACTGTAAGCCTCCAAAGCGAGGCAAAAAAAGCTTAGTGCGCTACGGGAAAGGTTTCAATTTTACATGGCGCTTGGCGGTTGATTGCAGCGTTTCAAATTTGCAAACGCTTTAGAACACTCTGTCATTTGAAATGAGTCATTTTCTGATAAGAATGCCCTATTGGCTGAGACGTGTGCGCTTCGGGCCGCTCGCCGATAATGCCATTTCCGAACGTAGATAGCGTAAAACTTGGGTGTCGGGTTTTTGCTGGAGTTTTAATAATAAAGCATAGGGGGAGAGCGGTCGAGATATGGAAATGAGCGTGTGGAGGAGAGGAAATTTGAATTTATACACCAGCTAGTTTTATTCATGAGGGTGCGAGAGATTATAGGCGGCCGGGTGCGGAGGAATATGACGTCCATTTTTTATTTGACTTTCGACAATGCGAATTAAGAGCGCGTAAAGAATTTAATTGTGTTTTTTTGGGGTTTGTAATCGGTTGTAAGCGGCACCTTTGACTTTTTTTTGGGTGCGTGGGAATAGTGACGGGACAAGTCTTTGAGAGCGCTTAATAGTGACGTGATCTGATGTTTTTCGCGCCATTTGGCTGTCATCGGAGTTATTGGGGCTCGTTGCGGTCACTCGGTCATATTTCAGTTTTTTGATGTTTTTGTAAGAAATTGTGTGGGAATCTGAGTGATTAGGTACAAGTAGGTACTTTGAGTGAATTCGTAATGTTACTATCTTTTTTACATAGTAATTCCTAGTAGGTACTCTTAGATCTTTTAAACTATGCAACGGATTGTGATGAGGCTTCATTAATAGATATGATATTTAAAGATGGGTACATCCTGTGCGAAGTCGAGCGGGTGTATCTATTAATCTATCTATCTGTCCAAAAACTTGTTATTGTGCATAACTATTTTTATATTTGCTATGAAGTTTGAGAGTGTTTAAAATTAACATGAATAATTTTAGTTGTGTAGGTAGGCGAGGAATTATATAATCGAAACATGTAACTATATGAATAATTATAAATTGTTTTACGTATTGCAATTTAAGTGAATAACAATAATTGTCTCCTAAAAAGACGAACTTATCTTTAAGATATAAAAAGGCAACACTATAAAAATTTGTTCATTCACTTCAAATCATAATAAATAAAGTAATAAAAATACAAAATTGATTTAAATTTTACTGCCTTTACAGCCACTTAAGCAGCAGGTATCGACTCACAACTTAATCCATTGATACAGATCCAACTTTTATTTCTTATTCACACCTTAATGGTTACTATCCACTTTTTTCTTAAATTCTACACCCATTCAAAGTATCCGAGTCCATAAATAATAAACATTCAACAAAACAAATTTTTATCATTCGAAACTCCACGGTACAGGTGGAAAAAACATTCATTCATTCAGTTCATTCATTCATTCACTGAGTACGCAAAACTGGAGACTTTGGGCATTAGTGAGGTGACTGTATTATGGACAGTTAATTTATTATGTCTTCATTCAATCCCGTGGGATTTTTGAATGTGATGATGAATTTCATGTTATTGTATAGGCCAATGGGGTATGCCTTGATATGGGTAACTTATAATTTTTTATATGAATCTTTGGGATATTTTCTAGTGTTTTATTTGAATACACTGTTATATGAAGATGAAGCGTCTACCAACGGGACGTAGTTAGGCTGAAAATGAGGATGATACATAGATACTGTTTTTCCCAAAAACAATTGAGAACATTTCGATTACATTTTAAATGAGGTGTTTGAAATGCAAAATGGGTGAAAATACATAGTGGTTCAAAATATATAATGCAAAACTAAAACTATTAGTGAAACTATTAGTCAGACGAAAGTTTATGATTACGTAATCTACAGATAGGTTTAGAGGTTATGTTGGCATTTTTTGGGAAAATTGCGTTAAATATTTTTAACCATTATGTATTTTAAGACTTACATTTAGCATTGAACCTACAATGTATTCGCAGGTATACAGTGGCAAGGGCACTAATGAAGACATCTAGTACACCTATAAAATTTTCATTATAATTGGTCACCTATTGATATTACGCGCATAAAAATAACGCTAACTAGATGTGGTGACAACTTTAATACGACATTTTATCATAATTTAAAAGAAAAACTTAATTTCTCCCATAACAATGTTAGTTGGCTTTAAGCACGTTTTAATGCCGCACTTGAGCTCAACAATTATCTTAACCATAATTATCATTACATGGCAATAATGGCTGCCATTTAGGTAAAAAGTTAATTACAATTACCTTGTTCGTGAAATTGCGATTACGTGCTCCGTGCGTTATGAAATTGATATTTTATTTTCGTTGGAATCCAGTGTTTATTCCAATTAGTATTTACAATTTTAAGTTTGCGTTCGAATCGTTATTACTTGCAGATATTCATGTAACATAATCTTACCCGCAGCAATTCTAGTAGATACCGTGAACGGATGAAATTGTAACATATATTTATATTAGGTTTTGTATTTTGTATAGTAGGTACTTTGTAATTAATTACTCCACCAAATTTTATGGAGCTACCATAAAGGGGCGACCACACCGGTGCGTATACGCAGTTACGTGTCGCACGCGTCACGTTCTCTCACCGTTTCTTCATACATTTTGTTGCGTAAGCGCACCGTCAATGTCTTTTACGCACTGGTGTGGCCGGACCGTAATGCAATACAAAACATCGAAAAGGTTCCCGTGTTTAAAAGTAATCAAAGTAGGTATTTAGTGGAAAATGCTTCTGCATTTTTAAAGACGAATGAACATTAATGACCTTGTAGAAAAAAGTTGAAACAAAGAGAGGCTATTTGTAAATGAATAATATACCATCAAAAAAGTAATACCATGCTCTGGGAGTAAAGAAAAGACATAGAATATACCAATTGCTTCTCTTCCCGCGCAGATGGTAAAAGCCCATAGAGGGCATGGGCGAAAATCTTAGGAATCGTGTTATAGTCAATGCGGCTAGCAACCCATCACTACTTTGATTTCCCTTTCCACCTATACGCCCACAATCATGCTTAACGTGGCCTTTAGGCTATGTTACCTAAGGCTCTGTCTACCCCTTAAGGGATAAAGACGTGATTTATGTGTATGTAGGTATGTATGTAAACACGTAATCGTGAAAATAATCCAAATTTAGTGTGTATACGTTAGTAAGTTTTGAATTATTAAGGGGTCAAAATTGGCTCCAAAAGCTTCGTGTAATAATAATTAACACACGGCCAGTCGTTAGTTCCACTTTTTTAGTTGGAATTTGGCTTTGGACTATACCGCGGGTAAATTTGATAGCTAAACTTCTCTAAACACCTGAACACAATAACGTAATCAATAATCATCAAAACCTTTCTGACCATCCAGTGTTACGAGAAGTTTATATTTCCCTTACAAGCCGTTAATTAACGACCGCCGATCATGCCCAATTTTTTTTCCACCGGCAACATTAACCTTACGAAATTGGCACGGCAATAAAATTTATGGAGACAAAAAGTGTTGAGTATGACAACACTAGTCCGAACATGGCGAATGGCGGGTAATTAATAAAAATGGCTGTCCTCCGACGAAAGGCAATTAAAAATGATTCCTTAAGAATTTTAATAGCAGGTACAGTCATCGACGTCATTCGCCAACTGTAGTAAAAGTACGGTGTCAGTACATTTGTAAGGAGAAAGTGTGTATAAACGAAAGAAAAGGTTTTCATTCGAAATTGGTGCCAAATCTGAGTCATGAAAATCTATCGATTGCAAATATCACAGTTAACGCTGTAAATGTATTAGTTGAATATTAATGACGCTATTATTTTGATCGTCCTTAAAATCTTACATAGGACAGGTAATATAATACTATACTAGTACTTTACGTAATGCTGGCTCTACACTACGCTACACCTTCATAACGTTTGAATTTAAAAATAGAACTATTCCGTTGTTTATGGACGACAATGATTCTCTAATTCTAGACTGACTAATTAACACAAATTCTTACCTCTTGTTTCTTTGTAAATAAAAGGAAGAAGAATGATTAGGCATGATAGCTAATTTCTAAAGTTTCTTTTCTTCCAGTAACTGTGCCGGGCAATTTGTACGTGATTGCGTTTTATTGGTAGAATTTCTTAAAAATATCTAGTAAAAGTTAAAACGAGTAAGTTTGGGTAGAGTGTTCCTTACTCGTAAGTTGTGAAGTTTTAGGTAAGTTCATGGTGAACAGTCTGAAGTGGCTGGAATCAATCCAGAGCAGAACATACCATAATAAAGACTTATCAACCCGCTAAAGCATAAAAAAAAATCATGGAGAACTTACCTTCTTGAAAAGTATAAGTGTTGAAGTTATTTTAAAATGGCGTTTAGTTTTAAAACATATCTCTACCCTTATCTTAACCGCCTGAGTACCTACTGTAGGAATCAACGAGTTGTTACTAAGGAATAGAGGTATGATAAAAAGCAATCAAGTTTGGCTATTTATCTTTACGGTTAAATCCACCTCACTCTTTCTAACTCGTTGATATCAGTATAAATTAGAGCAGATCAAACTGCTGGTACTTTGTTGCTACTAATTACGCCGTTACCTGTCTTTGGCCTAAGGTCCAGGTCTACCCACATATAGCTTGAATATTTTAGTTTGACAGCAACATTATCAAGACGTCATAGTCCTTGCATCGCTTTTTGCAAAAAAATTACAAATACCAAATTGCTGGCCACTTATTTCCAAGAAAAAAATTGGCTATTGTCAAAATACCACAAGCTGAGTCATTATTTTTAGTATTTCATTCAATAGTTCATACGTGAGTGCGAATCATTCTCGCTGACTGGCTACAGCGTGATAATTATTTTGCTATTCGTGAGTCAATATCACAGTGCCGAGAATGAGGCTTTTATGAAGTTATATTTGGGGTTCCGTTTTTATTGTATAAGATAAATAGTTTTTGTATGGTGTGGTGGGAGCTCGATACTTGTGGCAATAAAATTGTAGAAAAACAGAATGATCTTTCTCTGATTTTTTTAGTTCTTGTAATTTAACACCAATGTACTGATGAGATAAATGACTTTCACATGCTATAGAAGTTAAAGAATATCAAATATTCTTATCAGAAAAAAAAAGTGCTTTACTGATATGGCTTTCGAAATTGGTATAATTTAAATTGAGAAATACTTGTTCAATTACCTACTGTAGAGGTAATGATTTATTCATTCACCGAATAAATCCAGTCAATCGGTCAAAGGTGAACTGGAAGAGATCCCATTTAGGGATAAGTTCACCTTTGTGCATTTGTGTTGTCCGTATTGATATTTTTCATGACTGTCTTTTATGTACAATAAAGAGTTATACATACCTACATACATACAATTTTAGTAGAGAACCTTCCTCCTAAACCTCGTATCTATCTTGATGTAGAAATGACAAATGCTTTATAAAAACTGTACAATTCATTTTGTGAACCGTAATATTTATAATATTCAGAGGCTGTTTTCTAAGAAGATTACACTAGACATGTTTTGACGAAGGCTACCCACAAAGCTATTTAAAACTTTCTAAATTATTACTGGCTGTTTAGAATTAGGCTGCTCTGTATATTTTATTTAAAATTCAAACGATACTTTCAATAAAAAAGGTGTCAATGTAGTTTCATAATAATAAGTACCTACTGTATGAACTGGCCAATGAGAGATGCCTCGGATGCAATTTAAAAAAGTTGCCATTTCGGAATTCAAATTTTACTCGCCGTTCCATCTCATTGTGTGAGTGACGCGGCATCTCATCCATTTTATTGGCAACAATCGACCGGCCTTTGTTTGCAAATGTCTTATTAAATGATTGCTAGTAAATACCGGCTGACGGCAATCGTCTGAATCGTAAACGAATTTCGAATAAAGAACAATTATTTTAAAAGTTAAAAGAACTCTACCTACCTACTTAGTACCTACTTAGTTTCCTACTTAACACAATCAACCCCGGTGCGGTGATTTAGGGTTCTGTATTATCAAAAGAGAAAAAAAATATGGAAAGTCGAAAGAACTCGTTGTTCCTTGTGTGGCTGTCGAGACCTTTTTTCTCAGGAACGCATGAATGTATCAAGTAGAAATTAATGTAAAACACTAATGGCGATCTCTTCCAACCGTAATTTAAGTTAAAACAAAAACTATCGCCTAAACTATGGCATACAAGCTTATTTTACGTCATTTATCATTCCATAACGCCACATCCGTTCTTTTTTAACTCGTAAGTACTTGCAATATCTCCTTTAAGTAAAACAAAAACAGTCATTGCCTTAACAAAACATATTAAATTAAACTAAAAGTAATGGACTATATTTTTTAAACGGTTCTCATGATCGTTTGCGTAGATTTAATGACGTTTTCATGCAAGCAGTCTCGTCGCCAAAACATTTTTTCTCCCATATGCAAAGAAGCGCATTTGCATCCTCCGAAACCACACTCGCCCTAATTTGGATGGCCCGGTATCTGCGGCGAAATCGTTAAAATACACTCACAGTAGCGAGAACGGTACAAAACACAAAACAATAAATAAATAACGAGAACAATAAATATAATTAAAAACGACAAAAAGCGTCCGTCCGCATGACGCGGGTACAAACGGGTGCGCGCTCGGACGACTCTATATTAACGATACGAATATCGCCAGCACTAGCCACTACAGTGTATACTGTAAGCAAACCTCCCAAAGCTCAAAATGGGTCTTTTAAAAGCCCCACCCGTCCAACATTTTGTCACCGGCACGTCACAATTTGGAAGGCTCCTCATTAGAGATTTTTATTTTAAATACTGGCCACAGAGTCGAGTATTCAGTGCTTGCAGGAGAAGAGTTTTTGTAATCAAAAATGGAATTTAAACGAGATGACATTTCTTTATTGCGCTAGGCGATTTTGTCCGTGTCCGCTCATTAAGTGGGAACTATAGAGATGAAATTTCTGTGATTGGGGTATCGAATTTGACAGATTCTCGGAGTTAGTTCGTAACTCGTTCTATGAGGACAGATCGATGGAACTAGGTCCTAATAGGGCCGGTCGGCGGCGGTATTCGGAGTTGTCGCGTTCTCCCAAATTTATTGCACCAATTAGTAGAGTCCACGTGAAGGGGGTTATCTGACGGCTCGATCGCACTCTATTTGGGAGGTAACGGTCGATAATGGTCGCATTTCGGGGAACGCTTGATCATATTTTTTTTCACAACTCCGGTAGATTTTTCGGAAGCGAGAATGTAACAAGTTAATTGGATAGAAACATTCCGCCGGCGACACATGTGTAGGTGCTTTATAGAGGTCATTACGAGCACGGATTAATTAGGAGGCTGCTGTATTTTGAGATCGTTCGATAATTTCATATCTGAAATTTAATTTAAATTATAAAATGTAAATGGGTCTAGTCCGAGAATGGTGCTGTTGAAAGATTTATATTGTAAACAGCTGCCGTCGATTTAAATGGACAGCAATCGGATTTCCGAAAACCTGGCTCGGAAACAAAAGCAAAGCGCGGCAAGATGGCGCGATTAGCTGAAACAGTTCGGATGCGTTCAGTCGCAGACTACAGGATTTGCACTTCACGGAAACGTTCACGATGCGAAGTGTTCGAGTTTCGAATCATTTTGTAGTGTGGCCAATCTGTGTTTTATTACCTGCCAGTTGCATTTTAAGAAGAAAGTTCTTCTCTACTAATTAAGTTCATCAGTCATCACGCAAATTCATCCCCATTGTAATTTTATTAAGTAACGGCAGCAAAAGTAATGCACAAACTTAATTAGCTACATTTAATTAGTTTGAAACATGATCGTTAAACAAATTACGTTTAATTATAAATAAATTTATCCGACGAATTCTCCGTGGCCCAGACACGGCTAAATTCACGAATTTTAATTTGGGCACACAATTTTAAGTGATTCCTTTTACTGATACGCCGAGTTGCGATGTCGCTAACAGTCTCGTTTATGCTGTAATTTTCGAGAAGAGTCCAATTTATCCAATGAATTTTATATTCATTTCTACATTTAAATTGGTTCTTGTGGTATAAGACATCTATTTCCCTTAATAGAATAAGAATAACATTCATCTATAATTTACAAGGTACGTGAAGATTAATTATTTAGATCCATCAGTTATAAAATAAAGTAGCTATTCACTGTGAGTGAAATTTTATTGAGTGAAATATTCAAAGTCAAAGGTTCGCATCAACAAACTTGTATGAATTACAGATTTGAACTTCTTTCGTTTTTCGCATCCATTTTGGCTTTTAGGTATTTGTGGGTTCAAATTATTGAATTTGAAAACAATCAATTTATATCGAACCCAATTTAACTCATTAAGTTATAAACGCATTTAACCCGTCCTTGAATATCATCAAGCATGATGAAGAGATTGATGTCTCTGGATGAAGCGAAAGAAATATATCAGGATCGTAGCAAGTGGAACAAAGTAGTCTCTGCCTACCCCTGTGGGAAAGAGGCGTGACGGTATGTATGTATGTAAGTAGAATATCATCAGAATATACATAGGTGTCTAATTCAATCTTACGCAATAAATTTGTCATTCAGAAACGTTCGTTAAGTTCAGATGAACTTAACGATCTATCCGTCTGTTTGTCTTTATCTGTCTGTTCGGTGCCCCAATTGTTCCAAATAGATATACATAAACCATTTTTTACACGATAAAGGCCTATTCAAATATTTAAGTTTAAATGTCATATTCTACTAAAATAATTCCCAGTCACTTCTCAAATCAACCTATCGTCAAAATAAACCCACGACACGCTACCGACATTAACATCTCTCTGTTTTGTCGCGACCGGTATCCAAGCCACCTTGTCACTCCAAGCTCCACCCTCCTTCGCACTGATGTACCAGCACCGGCTTACAGCGACAAGGTTCCAAACTAGTCAGTGTTGATCTTAAAATCCGGTAGCTAAAAGTAATTTGTGAAATTACTTTCTTAGAATTGTACTCAATTAAGGCTCGTGTCGACTCGAGAGCAGACAACTGGATGGTCGATATGGTTTTTTAAATGCTTTTTGTATGAAATAATTGTTGTGCTTTATATAGTACGATGTGGTTGTGATGTGAATTTGTATGTAAAAGTTTGGTGGTAATTGTGGATAGGTATTTGGACCGTTTGCCAGTGTCCTGTTTTTTCCTGGAATTTTGAGAGCCTATGGCTGTAGGTCGAGATTCTTGCCAAATGTATATAGGTGAAAAACCTGACTTGTTGTATGTTACAGTAGTGCACAGAACTAATATGGGACTTAAGTCATTTTTCTAATTTGGAACGTCAATTTGTCTATTCGCACACATTACTCACACATACAACAGGTCATTTACTTAAGTTTTCCACCTATATATACATTAATAACTATGTAGGTACAATTTTTAATTTTCCGGGATAAAAAATAATAAATTGCCAGTATGTCCAATGTTATTCTAATTTGTTGTATTTTTTACATACATGACAGTGACACAGTGATCATAGTAGTCATAGTGATCAGTAGTCATAGGTATCATGTTTGTTAGGCGATGTGGCTAGCAACCCATCACTGTTTTGATTCCCCCTTCCATACATAAGCCTACAATCATGCTAAAAGTGGTCTTAGTACTTGTTACCTTAGGCTCTGTCTACCCCGTAAAGGATAAAGACGTGATTTATGTATGTATATGAGTATGTGCGTAGTGACAAGAATGCTTAATTGCGAACAACGGTTTAATTGAGGCCTGATAATGATCTTTATTAGGTAAAGATTATATGAAGCAAAAACTGGGCACTGGCCGGTGGCCGGGAGTCGAACCTGCAATTAGCGGCACAGCTAGCTTTCGACACGTCCGTACCGTTCGCAGAACAAGATTTAAGTATTCTGTTTGCAGAATGAGACTTCGGTTTTGTATATTTTAAATCTGCATGCGACAAAAAACTTACTTCCTCCTGCCGCCACGCAGCAGTGCTTACTGTGTTCCGGTGTGCGAGTAGGACAGCCGGTGAAATTACTGGCGTGTGAGGCATTTTATCTTAGCACTCAAGGCTGGCAACTCAATGCTGTCAAGTCAGTGCAACAGTTGGAATTGTGTAAGACTTACTAAAATTTCACCAACTCAACTCTGACGTCATATTAAGGAGAGCTGTCCCTTAATAACTAGAGTTAGAAAGTAGGGAGGAGTACTACCAATATTCAAATAAATAACGTTGAGTGGAATCCCTAATTCAGACTTAACCCAGACTTTCGCTTCTCAAAGTTACTCTTATTTCCGACGTCCGTATCTCTTAAATACCTTGTCTCTTTCCCTCATCTCGCGAACCCATACACCAGAAAGAGCAACCAACGAATTCCCTAACGCCTTATCAGGAGTAAGTAATTAGTTGGATCATGGTACATAATAAATTTGCTGCGTCTTTAACCGCTTTGCTAGAATTTTAATCACGTCTTCACGTTTGGTGGTCGCCATTTTGCCTTAGATTTATGTTAAACTTAACAGCGGTTGCCTGCGGTGCCATAGACCGCCATAGACAACTGCTGATGTTTTTTTAAACTATCTCAGAGTATTTAAATAAGGAGGTTGGATTAATTATTTGATTCTCGTTACATCATAGGAAGTAGTTTATATTAGGGATGTATCGTTGAAAAGTGATTTAGAATTTGTTTTAATTTTTTTTAAGGATTTATAGAAGAAGAATAAGGCAAAGTAAATAATGAGAGCGATTTGGAACTTAAAACGGCTTTAAGTAATTTGGCTAGAAATATAATTATTATGTACCTAGTTTTTGAGATTTAATTTACATTTAGGCAGACAAAAATATTTACATGGAAAGGAGTGATGGGTTGCTATTTTAGCCCATTCCCTCGATGGGCTTTCACCATCTGCGATGGAAGGGAATCAATTCCAATATTATTTTTATTATTTATTTTATTATTATTTTGTGAATGTCGAATAAAGACGACGTCTCCCATCCCAGAGTACTGTATTGCAATGCCTTAAATTGAACCTCGACCAACTCAACATTGAAGTAATGGACGTATATATAGGTCGTTTATTGAAGATTTTGACCCTCCCTCCCCCCCTTGTAACGCGCCGTAACGTTTTTCTGTACCCCCCCCTCCTCCTCTAAACGTTACGTAACACTCAAGTGACCATTTTTACCCAAAAGTGTCAAAATTTATGTTGCACAAAGTACAAGAACGTCGCTATAATATCCTTGTTATAGTTTTAATCGCTTTGGCGGTAATAACACAAGAGATGTTTAATCCGCAATACATGCGTAGTTTGTTAACTTGGCAGTTTTAATTCCATATTTTTTTATTTAAAAATTGAAAACGTTACGTAACGTGTTGTAAGAAAGAACGTAACGCATCGTAACGTTTTACGATAAAAATTGCGTTACGTAATACTTGAACGCCCCCTAGGACGAAGGTCAAGAGATGACGAATACTATTGCGAGCTTTGCGCATTGGACAATACAGCCTCATATTAAAACTAGCGTCAAAGCACGAAAGAGAATATAATTATTTGAAGTAGACGGATGCCTTTGATTAGCAGTGGACAGTAACACAATAAAAAAACGGGTTAGGTTCGTAAGGACTAGATTGCATAACGACTCTATAAGCAAAACGTCTTAGTTGCATAAGGTCTTGGTAAGCACAATGTCTTTTTTGCAGAATGCCCTAGTGAGTAGAATGTCTTAGTTGTTCGATCGACAACTATAGCATAACGCCCGAAGTTGCAAAATGACTAATAGAGTTTACGTCCAAGTTATTAATAAGTCTTGATTGTAAAACGACGCATAAGGAAAAGTGTCTGGATAGCATATGGTCTTGGTAGCAAAACGTCATGATTGCATACCGGCATAAAGTTTCTTTATCAAAGAGTTCCTTCACAAACTACGTTTAAGTTTTTCTTGTCATTCAACCATCTAGTCGTTATGCCATTTAGACGTTATTAATGTTTGACGATATGCCTACCTAGTCGTTTTGCTATTACAACATTTTGATATTAGGGCGTTATACAAACAAGACGTAATAGAACTAAGTCCAATCTTAAACCCGGGCATTCTACTATTAAGACGTTTGTACAATTAGACATTTAGCTACCAAGACCTTATGTAACTAAGACGTTTTGCTTATAGAGTCGTTATGTAATCTAGTCCTTACGAACCTAACCCAAAAAAACTTGCTTTTCTCGTTTTGCTGCCTGTACCTTCCGACATAATAAGCCCACGGGGAGCCTTGTGGAAAGCTGCAACATATATATGGGCATTTATTTGCCGTAAAAGCTTGAGAATCGACTTTTTGTCACTCAAATGCCTTATTTAGCTATCGAAAGTTTAAGGGCTGAAGTGGAATATACATATGTATCTACTTAGTAAGTGTGTATTTATTTTGTTTTCCTCTACACCAATATGACCAGAGTAGGTGAACGTTCAAATGCTATTCTTTGTTAAGTTTTGCGAAGTAACAATTACAGCTAGTGTCAAAGTTTCCGCAATGAGTCACGGTTCAAATAAATATGTAATAGCTTTACTTTTCGGATTTTTCTATGTGTTCTAATTTTCACTGACATTTAGAAATTTAATTTCTAACGGTAAAACCGAAAAGGTAAAACATAAAAATCAAGAAATAAAATTTCTTGATTCATTTGATAGTACCTATATTTGAAAAACAGCGCCTTCTCTCGTTCCTGGTGAGCAGTAGATGTTTCATGGGAGTTTGTAATTGTGTGGTACAGACACATCATTCAAACAGATGACGCTTAGCGACAAAAATTCGCATAGTAACAAAAGGTCACGTGACAGTTAGTAACAGGTAGAAAAATTCGGACACTACCCACCTGCTATGGGTGGTGTAGGGGTATAGCACGCGTCACGGAATAACGAGGATCCGGGTTCGATTCCCGGCCATAGCTTTACTTTTCGGTTTTGTCTACGTGTTCTAATTTTCACTGACATTTAGAAATTTAAATATGTAATTGTTTTTATTTTATTTTTAGTACAAAAACCTTAGCTTGCTAAGTAGGTACTCCGCTATCATGACGCTACCACTGGCACGAAGCTTGTACAACCAATGGCTGAGAGTGAATGTCTCTCTCTCTCCCCAAGATACGCGGACGAATGTTCACCGAAAACCGGTGCATGCGAAATAAAAAGACAAAAACACAAAAAAGCAATATTTAACAAGTAAATGTTACGATCCCACGACACTAGACAAGACTAGTGTGAAATGAATATTTTTTCTTTTTTTTAACTTTTTAAAAAGCATCGAAAGAGGCAAGAGTCTCAGCCGTATATACAGCCACGCCTACAATAAATCGGTACCGTCGGACCGCCGTTTCAATCATCGAAAAAAACGATCACGGCGCGAATATCGAAAAACAAATAAGCATAACTCATCGAGCACAGATCGGTATCGATTATTGGAGAGTGGAATCGATTAATTCGAGAGAAATAATAAAGTGACTTCAGTTAATTGGTTTGAGAGCTGATAACTTACTTATTGGGCCTTGAACATGGCTTATGTGTCATATACAATTATGGATACGTATTTAGGTTATACATTTATAGCAAAGGTAGAGGGACGGAGTCTAGAAATTTGCTCGTAGCCAGAGGCATCTTTAGTTAATTACACGGAGACCCGTATTGATAGATTGATGCCTACACTTAAAACAAATACCGCATTTAAATACCAGTAAGTACATACAAGTATTTATTTAACCATACCAAGAGGTTACACGTGTTACACTCTTTACGTCTATAGAATACATACATATAATAAATCAGTAGAAAGTTCGTGTCTGTACATTAAATAAATTCATCAAAAATAGAGTGCTAACGATCAGGGAAGAGCAATAAAACACAAAAAAGTATATTTTATAATTTTTGTCTGTCTGTATGTATGTAATGTATGGATGTGTTCATTAATGTCTGTATTCGCTAATCTCCAAAATTGCGTAACGGATTTTATTGCGGTTTCCAAAAATAGTTAAAACTTATATCAGGGCATATATTAGGCTTTATTTTATTGAAATCTAATGTCAGAAAAGAAAGTTATCGTCACTTAAAGTTTAAAGTGTTAAGCGCCTGTTTAAATATGTATAGCAATATGTGATTTCCAGTGACATCTGATCTTGTGAACAGTCGTAGCGTTAGAAATACATAAATACATACATAAATTTAAGTCTTTATCCCTTACGGGGTAGAAGTTACACACAATACTAATTCCACGCAGACGAAGTCGCGGGCAAACGCTAGTTAATAATAATATGTATATATGCTAATGCCACGGTATTACCCCATTTGTTTGTGTTACTGATAGGTAAGTTACATCACAGGTCATTTCCGCGTTTTGTTTTGTTATTCGGTGTCTCCGTCTTACTCGTTGAAAAATATAGGTTATCTCTCTCTATAATGTGAATATAGAGCGAACACGAGCTCGCAAATTTTCCCCAATTGTGTTTCTTTTTACATAAATACATATATCACGTCTTTATCCCTTACGGGGTAGACAGAGCCTAAGGCAACAAAACCTTAAGGCCACGTTTAGCATGATTAAGGGCGTATAGGTCGAAAGGGAAATCAAAATAGTGATGGGTTGCTAGCCGCATCGCCTATAACATGATTCTTAAGACTTTTACCCATTCCCTCGATGGGCTTTTACCATCTGCGCGGGAAGAGAAGCGACTGGTAAATTCTATGTTTTTCTTTACTCCCAGACCAGCATGGAACAAACTACCAGACCAGCATGGAAGAAAGAATGAAAATTAGTAAAAGTATAAACTGAAGTATGCCAAGTTTCGTATTGCCCTAACACCTGCACATACGTGATCTTGAACGCGCAGCCTCCGCTAAGGTATCAATTTAGCAAACCAAATGAAGAGATTCGCCGACACTGGAAAGGCGTAAAACAATTTTCATGGGCTCTTAGCAGTAACTAACCAGGCGCAGGGCTGGCCCCATGGAGTTCTGAGTTTTGCACGGCTAGTACGTACTAGCTCTTACGAGTGCGCGATAGACTACCCGTCTTTTCCTTACTGTTCGTTTTAGAAAGAGACAGCCGTGACGTAAACAGTACAAGGTGTTTTAGAATTAATCTGGTTCAATTCAGCAGACCCCTGTTTCACTAACTCGAGAATTGTCAAAGACAAGTGACACTTCGAAATGCAATGAATGTCAATGAAGCCAACCGGCACAGATTCCCGTCGAATCAGTAATGTAAACAGAATTGTCACTTGTCACCGAAAATTGTCGGTGTGTTGTGACAATTCGAATAGCGATGCTGCGTGGTCAATATGAAGCCAACCGGCACCACTCTTGTAAAGACTTGTCTACGTCCGGGGGGAAGAGCAGTGCTTGATCCGGTGCACCCTGTGCATCGGCTAATGATTTCCTGGCTGTTTCTGAGGGATATCATTCACCGTTGCCTAAGAGCCCGACAGGGGTAGGGGTTCTTTGAACATTACCGTACAACATTGCCGACATTTTGTCACAAGATTTTTTGATTATATTTTTGTTACTTAGACATTGGCGAAGTTGTCGTCGCTATAACGACTAGATACACCACAAATAAGAAGAAGAAGAAGAAGGCTTGTCTAACTTTTGATTCCAAATAAAGTCGCTCTTTGGATGCAGTTACTTTGAGCGTCGACCGATGTATGGTAACATTAATTTGGTCAACCAGAATAAGAAAAATCTATAAAACAATTACAGGGCTATCCGTTAAAATTAACCCATCCATTGCTGATGTAACTTGGATTAATTTTAAAACACAGTGTAGGTCGGTACCTAATCTAGATGTCGATAAAGAAAGGGGAAAAAATCCTAGCTCCTTCATTTTGTGGCCTCGCTATTATCTAACATCTTGGGTGTCCAAGGAACTCTCCCAACTCGAATGGTAACTTTCGCATCAGGGGGGCTACTCCGAAATTCGATTTTCGAAGTTCGTATCACACCGTCCCTCTCGCTCTCAAATTAATAACTATTAGACGGAGAGGAACTGCACGAAACGAACTTCGAAAATCGAATTTCGGAGTATAAGGTCAGTTTACGTCTACTCGACTGGTCGAGACTGGCATTGCAATACGGCCGCAAATTCGAGATAAATGAAAAAAATGACTATCGAGCCATCAAACCTCGTTTTATTAAGTTATTTTGATTTTACTCGTAGTTGTTTTGAACCATAGTGACCTTTCGAACACCGTTCAAACACAAACAATAGCGTAACATACGTTTTGCTAAGCGATTACGTACATTTTTCACCTTGTGACACTACTTAACATTACATTGAAAAGGTAACTATTTAAATATAAAGTGACCCATTAACACAACTGACGAACGATGGACACATATATAACTAACATAAACACAGGTAACACTTCCAGTGGCGTAACAATAGGGTGGCAGGGCTGGCAAAATGCCAGGGGCCCCCGACCCAAGAGGGCCCCGGCCCAAGAGCCCGCGAGCTCAAAAATATTAAAATAAACTGAGTACAACGTGACGATTTTTACTGATAGGGCCCCATCAAAAGAATTTGCCACGGGCCCCAGATGGTGTAGTTACGCCACTGAACACTTCTGTGTCACGTGCACTCTTCCCCTATAATTCTGCCTGCCGTGTTCTACGACCGGTGAAAATGCTAATGGTGCCAGCCCTACCATCCAATTGGCTGTCTGGCTAAGTGCCGTGGCCTCTGGGCAAATTAAAACATCAAGAAGCGGCCATGTTGGTCCGACAGGTTATCTTTCATATTTTGTCTTAGCTGTCAAATATAGCTTGTGGCGTACCAATAACAGTATCACATGCTTAGGGCTTGCGATTTGGATGCTGGGAAATTTAGATGGCCCTACAATTTTTTTTTTGTTTTTTTTAAGCAATGATTGATAATCGCAGTCCTCGAGAGAGGTACGGCTGCGATTCTATTAACATACCGATTAACATATTGTTGGTTAATGTTATAAATCGAATTTGGATTACAGTTCAGTTAACGTCAACGTGTAACTAATTTAAAATTTTACAGAAAAAAACGAAACAATAAAAACAGACGTCGCTTTGCGAAGGTCGAATTACGAGGACTTTGCTACTCTGAATCCACAACTATAAGATTACACGGCTAGCACAAGGTCGCGCACTCTCGTGCTAGGCCTGCTGAGCGACCCACAAGAATTGGTCGATCGCTGGAACATGATGTTATTATTATTAAACATAATAAGCTTGTAAAATGACATTCCGGTTCCAGTCCTATTAAACTGAAACTTTGCCGCATTATTCCTTTAATTCCTAATTGACAGACTGCCTTGTGCGAGATTACATAGGTAGCTGTCTTCACAGTATTTAAAGCTCGAACACGCTTCTAAGGCCCCCTAAGCCTTAAAGGTCTCGTATTAATGACTTCAAAGTCAGTCTGTGCATTGACAAATGAAAGTATCTACAAGGCGGGTACGGATTAGTTATAGGTGGCAGTCGGCACACCCACCGACTTTCAAGTGAATTTGAATAAACTCGTCACCCCTACCATAGATAGCTGCTATTGGTGACTGGCTGGTTCGAACCCTCTATGTTGTCTATATCTTTGTTTAGTTCTAAATTTAAAATCGACCACGCTCGTACTGGCAAGCCGTTTTGCTGTTCGTTAGTTGCTCTACATTAAATTTATGGTACATAGTTTCAGTATTTATTGTGTAAGTATGTATTGTGTGAGCATCGGCTAAAAGCAACAGCACAAGTTGTCTCCCTTTCTCAACTTGCTTCTCCTTCTGTCTCTTCTCGTCAGCTAACTTAATTGAAGTCACTCTCAAATAGCAATACCTTTAATGGGAAATTAAAAGCTTTTTTGCTGAAGGAGTGTTTCTACTCTGTGGAGGAATTTATGACACTAAGGAATGTGTAGGGTAACCTTAACATGGCGTTCTGAATTGATCTTGAATATAATGTTTAATAATACTTACTTTAGAACGAGACTGTCGAATAAAAATCAAGAAATGAATTATAATAAATTGAATAGAACTTAATTTAACTGACATGTGTAAATGTATAATCATTATCTTGTCTGTAACATTTGTATTATCAATGTAAATATTTAAGTTAATTCCCATCCTGTTTTTTCAAACACAATATATATTGTTTCTGAATTAATAAATAATAATAAAAAAAATCACAGGTTACTTTCAGACCCCAAATCGTAGCGATGCGACGAAAAGTTAATTTCTGAAGACATTATTTTAGATGTAAGAAAAAAAGAGACTGGCTGAGTGTTACCGATTTCCTTGTACCTAAAGTCTGTGTGAATGAAATAAAAGCTCAAGATCGACAACTTAATCAAAAACAAATTTGACGTTCCTTTCTACGCTGAGCTGAGTTCAGTTCATTCAGTTTATTACTTCCTTAACGTACGCTTAAGTCTGAAACCATTGGTACGGGTGAGTTATGCTGATAATATACATTTAGTTTTAAATTAATCGACGCCGTGAAAAGATTAAGATTTAATTTTGCGCCCGAGATCATTCTGGCTTTGATTGCTTTAAAAAGTCGATTGAGATTTCATTGAGTTCGGTCGATTGATTACTCGCTATTTAATAGCGCTGATTATTAATGTTAACTGAAATAACAGATGATAATGCAACTACATACATACATACATACATATATCACGTCTTTATCGCTTACGGGGTCGACAGAGCCTGAGATAACAAGACCTAAAGGCCATGTTTAGCGTGATTGTGGGGGTATTGTGATGGGTTGCTACACTTAACATGATTCCTAAGATTTTCGCCAATCCCTCGTTGGGCTTTTACCAGCGCGGGAAGAGAAGCAATTGGTACATTCTATGTTATTTCTTTACTCCCAGACCAGCGTGGAAGAAATAGGTTATTTGCCCGCTTCATGCGCGAAATAACGCTATACGCTAGAGTTCACGAAAAGTCTCGGCCAACCTTAACAGTTTAACTTTTGTGTTGCCAAGTGGGTACCTAGAACCGACGTAATGTATTCAACTGGCATATTTATTTGTTCTTTCCGTTGCACGATAACCATCTACAGCTTTGGTGGCCAAAGTCGTCCACAAGGAATGCCGTCAAATATGCTAACGATCCCAATTTTACCGAAAGGGTAGAGTAGTCGATCTGATAATTCTAATGAATTATTCTACTCATTTTTTATGAACAATTACGGGCACTAATGACCAAAGTTGCTTTAGTTTTGAATATTAATTACGACAAATTGTAAGGGACGTTTCGGACAAATTAAAGCTAGGAAGGCCCGGGGTTTAATGATATGTCCGGTTTTATTTAGTTATACATTTACTTGGTCACGTCATATTTTTTAATCTTGATACCGAACTATGTATGTGGCTTGAAGAAATCGGTGAACATTTTTGGTGACCTACCTAGTTTTATAATTTCACTTTTTTATTTATTAGAACAGTATAAGAAATTGATGACATTCGCAAATAAATACTTATTTAAAAGTTTAAGAGCCTGTTTCACCTCTTTCAGTTAAGACCCTGATATTTTAAGTGTCGGTTATCTATGATGTCGTTAGTGTCTGTTTCGTAGTAAGAAATAGAGAAGGAATCATAGATAAGTGTTACTTAAGATCGTTTATCCCTACTGAGCTGGCAACGTCGCATTTTTGGTGTTTTGTACCAATATTTCACAGAAATTTAATGAAAGTTCAAAATGTGGCCTATACAAGTTCTTCGTTTTTAGTGTATCAATGCGTCCAATGCAATAATTAATCGTGATAGACTTTTATTTTTAAAAGAGTATGAGATATCTCAATCATCAATCAATTATTAAATTGGACACATTAATACACTAAAAGCGAAGAGCACACAGACGCACATTTCAAACTTTTATTCAATTTCTGTGATATAATTAATCGTAAAAAACGCCAAAAATGCGACGTTGCCAGCTCAGTAGGAATAAACCCTCTTAAGATATCAGGACCTTTACAGAGAGTGGTGAGACAGGCCCTAAACCCAGTCAAGAGTTTCATTACCTTCAATTACTTTAAAATTTAAAACTCGAATGTTATTCAATAAGGAGGATGCTCACGGAAACGATAAATAAACCCAACGGCCCTGCATACCACCTATTGCGCAAAGGTACTCCATGTAGCAATTTTCAATTTTTACTTGATACTAAATAAAGACCATTCGCTTAAATTAAAAGAAGTAAAAAAACAATTGGCCCTTCCCTTTACTTCCTTACAACTTAAACTACTCATTAAAGGGCGTTTTAGACCTTCACACCATCCATTCGTCTCCAGCCATCGCGAATACTGGCCAATTACAATAAATTACTCGCACTGGCCACATAAACCGCCATTTTGGTAAATAAATGAGTAAATTAATGCGGGTGTTTGCCGTTTGGTAGTCTGTATCTGTCTGCATACGAATCTGTTTATTATAACAAATAATAGTCGGTTATGGAGTGTGCCGGTGTCCGGTTTTTACCGATCAGACCAATTAGTGGACGGAAACTGAGGAAAAAGTATGCGCTCACACCATGACTTCAATGGATCATAAAACAAAGTATTCAATATTGAAGCTTCTACTAAAAGGGAGTCTACAACAAGTGATACGACAGATGCGCGAATTATATCTCTATCTTGCTCTGACACGCAGTAAAATATGTACAAGACTGTGATGGTTGCTTTCGATTGTTTACGCGTAGAACGTTATGACGTGACTCTTAAAATGAAAAGCTTTAACTTTATTTTCTACTAGCCTTCCGTCCGCAGCTTCGCCCGCGATAAATTAATTTTCCCGTAGGAAAAGGTATTTTCCCGCGGTAAAAAGTAGCCTATGTCACTCAGTGATAATGTAGTTTTCTAACGGCAAAAGAATTTTTGAAATCGGTCCAGTAGTTTCGGAGCCTACTCAATGCAAACAAACAAACAAACAAACAAATTTTTCCTCTTTATAATATTAGTATAGATTAGTATAGATAATTGTTTAAGGTATAGTGAAGTTTTGTTTAAGTTGACTTTTTTTTAATAATTAACTGGCTTCTGAAATTTTATTAATATGTATTTACATTAAAATGTCCCGGTGGCATGGTGTCCAGAAGGCTGGCAGCATTACCGCGTTGTATGGCAATGCTTACCCTTTGTGCTAAAAAGAAATACAGTTGATTTAATAAATATTAATTTACCGAATTGAATGATTTTATAAAATTTAAAATTAAGTAGGCACGCGCTTGTTAAATGCCGCTCGTGTTCGCGTGACGTATAGGTATTTGTAATGTAGTATGTAATTCTATTGTATACCTTGTAAAATTATAATTAGAAGGAATCATAGGCTACAAGGGACATCATTGTAAGTAGTTGTTTATTGTCAAATTATATGTAACCTTTTTGTTACATTTTGGGGGAGAAGACGTTATTCTAAACTTAGCGGTACAGAATTTGGCCCAGTCTCCATATAAAATTACCTATATTGCATTTCTAAATGAGGGCCATATATTTTGTCGCTCAGTATATTTTGTTTGTGGTTTTTGCCAGTTGGAAAAGGACGTAGAGGACAGTCTGCGGCAAAGGATTTAGATTTTTTAATTAACATAATAGAAGAATGATAAAAACGACTGCTACTACTACCTACTAAGGTGACCAGTGTCTAGTAATTAAAGCGACCTACAAAATAGGGAGTTCGACTTTGTACATTGTATTTTAATATTTATCACTTGTGTTTGTTTACTTTTACTTACATATATAAATCACCTCTTTATCGTTTAGATAGAGCCTATGGTTACAAGACCTATAGGCCATGTGATTGTGGGCGTATAGGTGGAAAGGGGAATCAAAATAGTGATAGCCGCATCGCTTATAAGATGGTTTCTAAAATTTTCACTCGGTGGGTTTTTCCATCTGTGCGGGCAGAGATACTTCTCTGGTACATTCTATGTTAGTTCTTTGCTCCCAGACCAGTATGAAAGTTTTTTTTTGTTTATTGCTTTTACTACTTGAAACTCGCAACCAAAGAACATAATATATGTTACTAGCTACCCGCCCCGGCTTCGCACGGGTGCAATCAGTGTTTCTCTACTATATTATGCATGTATTATACATATAAACCATCCTCTTGAATCACTCTATCTATTAAAAAAATTGCATATAAATTCGTAGCGTAATTTTAAAGATCTAAGCATACATAGACAGACAGCGGAAGGCGACTTTGTTTTATACTTAGGTATGTAGTGATATACAAGGTGTCATAAAATTGTTCACATTTATACAGCGCTAGCAACCCTGCGCCGCTTTGCTTCCTCTCATATCTCTGTTGGGAGCGCTCACACCGTTTCACAGTGTTTACGGACCTTCGTACCATGACCTTCTTTAATTTAGGGCCCTGTCATCTTGCATGACAACTTAAATGTTTTTTTTTTTTGTAAAATGGGGCCTAAAATAAAGGACTGCACTGCTCCCCTACCAGTGATCTAAAAGTAAATAATTCCCCAAAAGATTCCCAAAATAAAACTTCCACGTTGTACTAATAATTAAGTATAATTTTATCATAAATTTATTTGTAACAGATACACTGGTGGTTCAGAAAAGGCTTCTATAATAAGAATTAAATGCTCTAGTGCGTTTATGTCCATATTATGTAAAGCAAGATAGCTAAACTTGCCGAAGGAGAAAATTCATAATTCTGTTTATTTTCAACTTAGTGAATGTTTTCATCCAAAATACGTATCGACGAACATAAAGATTTTTTTAGGCTCATAAATTAACAATTAACAACGATCTTCCATAATTTCTAACATCAGAATAATTTAGAATTAGCAAATCCTGACTAGCTAAAATGCCTTAGGAGCCATCCATATAGAGTACGTCACACAGTTAGGGACGGAAGGTCTGGAAATTTGTGACACACGAATAAAATATTTGTAGTCTTCATATTAAACCCTGTGACAAGGGGGGGGGGGCTCTAAAATGGTGAAATTGGTGTGACGTACTTTAAGGACAGCCCCTTATTCCCATAGTTCGCATAAATATCAGACTGATTTGAAGTTATGAATACCGTTAACCGTTAGTCCGATGTAAATAAAACCGAGGTACCTATGAGTAACTCTAGATTCACATACGTATCATCTGCCTTACATAACTTGAACATAAAACAGGGAGCTTGCTTGCCATCGGAAAATCAGCCTTAGAAGAAGCATGATAGTTGCGTTACAGGAACATATTGTACAGGAAATAAAGCCATCCGTAACGGTAGAGAGGGACGCACTCATACATTAGAGCGAGATGTAATAAACAAATTTAAAGTAGAGCTAGTACAATCTCATTCCAGTGAGTCAACGCTTTCTCGGCACTGTCAGTATAGATTTTACAGACTCTGTCGATGATGCCTTTTTTCTTGGGATGGAAATACTTTAAGAGATAATCAATTTTATCAAAATGGGTTTGGTATATATTTATTCTCATGTTTTTGTTGTGGCCGGTTAATGCAGCTCATTGCTGTACTCATCTGTGATTAAACCTCTGATTGGAGACCAATTTCTTAAATTTTGATCTTTAGGCTTCTCAGTCTAATATGTGACTGTGTCCCTCTCCTTCGTACCTGGATTACATTGACCATATAACAGCCGGCGGATAGTACATTGTAGAGATACAAATACTTTAGATTGGATAATAATAACATCCACAAATACTGACGGCTCGTCGGCGAAGATTGTCCAAACAGTACCTATCGCTACGGACACGTCCGTACAATTTCCGCATTTGTACAATTCCAGATTCGTTCCCGCCGTGGTAACCTATGGCTTCTTGAGTCGAGGGTCGTGGGTGTGGATTCGAGCCTAGGCTAGGCTAGTCAAGGAAAACATCGTGAGCTTTCCATATTCGTACTTATGGCCGGTAGGCATAACGTACGTGAGTACGGCGAGGCTCCTATCTCTCGGTGGTTTGGCCTTTGGACATCGGGAGGTACCATAGTGTCACTTTTTGTGAATTAAGGGATGTGCAAATACAGAAAGCAATTTATATATTAATGAATCTGGAATTGTACAAAAGTGTCCGGAGTTAATAGTTTACTCGGGCGACCGCTAAAAGATACAACGGTCTCTATTTAACGTCCGCGTCGAAACACGACGTAACAGTTGTATTTTTAGTGGTCACCGCCCATTAATAGATTACCACGAACCTGGGGTGTCATTCTCTAAATACAACCTTGTTCGAGTAGTGTTCGCTGTGCTCGCGGGAGACTATCACAACTTGACCCTTTCGCTAGCAGGTATTATACGGTGTCAAGTGTCTTGACATAATTTAATTTAGGACAATAAAACACCTGACTCCGTATAATGCCCTAGAGCAGGGTCAAGTGATTATTGCATCCCGAGCGCTGTGGTTATTTCTCGGAGGTGGTTCATAGAGAATCACACCCTGGTTGACCTATCTGGTTATAAATTTGATATTATGAAAAGTTTGAGTTATTCTAAACCAACCAGTTTCACTGTTGCATCGCAGCTGTTACGTTTAATACTTAGATGTGAAAACAGTGTGTTTTTGAATCTATGTAATTCAAATATAGGCGGTCTAATAGAACGTTGGTTGAAATTTTCGACTGAAATGTGACATGCTCGGTTCTTATCCGTTTCACCCTATTCATGTTATCCGTCTTATGTTGTGGTATTTGCTAAATAACAGAGCAAACTATAATTCTTACTCGCTCAAAGTAATCGACGATGTTTTAAAAAAACTACACTAAACTTTAGTGACTAAAGCGATGTCTATGACTCGGTTTTGTTATAATTTCTGACACTAAATGGGAAGTCGTGTTAAAAAATCTATCATCTTACCTAAGGTGAACTTAACCAAAACTAACCTATACAATAAGTTAATCAATTCTAATATTTACATCTATATTTTTGAAATAAATGCTTTTCAGATGCATCTTGATACTTAACAAAGACTATTTTGAATTTGAAATGCGTACAGCCGGTTCTTTCAGTCAAACTGATATTCTAAAAAGGAAATTGTACACTGTAGGTGTCACAGCAAAGCCAGTTGATTGTAATTCCAAAAAATGTCGTTACTTTAACCACGTGGCGACAAAACACTTGCACAAATATCCGTTTATTTAAATAAAGAACGCATATACATAGAATAAACATATTTAAAACAGACACTAAAGTGAACCAGATAATTTATGTTCAATGTCGTGGCACTGGCAATGCTGTAAAAAAATTAACAATCTGACTAAAATGTTCGTGTGGTATGAATATAAATCAATATAATTTTCATACTTATACAGTTAATATCTAGGAAATGTCTAATTACGACGAGTTTCTTTGCATTGAATATGAATTCCAAACTCGTTTTGCAGACAAGAGCCTTATGAAAAATAATGGGCTATATTTTATGATTCCGTAGTTATGAAACCACATGTGAAATATACGTCGTATATTTCTAATTATCTCAACGACTATTGCTTCGGGACACGCTCATTAAGTCTAATATGTACATTATTTTATAGAATTAAAATAAATTAACTACCGAATTCAACTCTTACATAAAAATTGCACTTACTGATTGTTAGAGTTCGTTCAGTATACCGTCAGCACAAAACAGTCACGTTCCTAGTTCAACGTCTTTAAATCACAGACAAATGACGATCGACTATATTCGTACACCATTAGGATGGTGGTTGTTCGTTAGACGAGTCACGCGTTGCCGCGTGCTCCAATCGTCAATGAGGCTGCAGGGAGTTCAGTATGTTCATGTTGATGGCATGCTGGTGCGAGGGGGGCCCCCCAAGGAAGCTGAGCTGAGGTCGCGCGGCTGCGGCCATCGCTGCAAAAAGGGGGGGCGCTCCCCCTCCTCCGAACAGCGCGAACGATGGCGGCAACAACGGCCTCGCAGACAACCTCAGCTTCTCAATTTCAGCTTCTTGCAGCCTTTTCGCTTTCGCACGCCGATTTTGGAACCAAATTTTGACCTGAAAACAATGCGTTCAAGGTTTACAATTACCTACATCGATTTCCATTGTTGAAATGGTGACTTTGACACGGAATCGTAACGCTTCGTTGTTATTCTACAATCGATTTACATACGTGATTTGACGTTGGAAGTTCACAGAAAATCAATTCCTAATTAAATTAATTCCAGAAGTCGCTTTAATTTGTGGCAAAATTGGTTATTATCTCGGTTCACAGTAAGCTTAGCTTGTTCACTTTTTTACTGGGTTTTTTAATTGATAGGCCACCCCCATTCAAGAGAGGAGAGTCCCACATAACTCTCGCGGCGTCCCCATGGCGCGGGAGTATGGGAAACGCATCTTCAAACCGCAAAAAATTGTTTAGTTTTATAACAGAGTCTCTAGTGCCAGTTTTTGCATATAAAAATGTCTCGAACGCGTTCACGTAAACGTCTCAATTACTATGGAATAATTGGCAGCGCCACTTGTGGATCGAAACGGCAACAAACTGTTCTCATAGCATTTTATCATTTGTCACTGTCATTTTAACGCAAACGCGTTTGAGACGTATTTTGTGACGTAAAACCTACACTAAGCTTACCTACTGAGTACCTATCTTGTGGAAGTTTTTGACCCAAAAGGCGTCTCGAACTTGTTCATATAAACGTCCCAATTAACGAAGAATAATTGTCAGTGGCACTGGTGACACGTATACGTAACGGAACGGTAAGAAAGTAAACTATTTGACACTTCGACACGAATGATTTCGAGGCGTTTGTTGCTACAAAAAACCTTTGAATTATATATATTACTAGCTTCTGCCCGCGACTTCGTCTGCGTAGAATTATACATAAAAACCTTCCTCTTAAATCACTCTATCTATTAAAAAAACCGCATCAAAATCCGTTGTGTAGCTTTGAAGATATAAGCATACATAGGGGTATAGGGACGTAGGGACAGTGAAAGCGACTTTGTTTTATACTATGTAGTGATTCTGTACCAAATACATTCACAGCTGCGACATCACAAGCAAAGCAGCTTCCACGAGACGCCTAACGTCTAATTCTAACAGAGAGGACAAGGCGTTGACTATTAGTGGGTGACCAATTTAAAAGACACACAAACGAACTACAAATTTACTACAAAAAAATAACTACGGTAATTAGACGAAAGTCGAGTTGGGAGGATGGCCGAATCTCACCTGAGTCTCAGTCAGCCTGAGCGAGGAGGAGAACTCGGCCCGCTCCGCGATGCTCAGGTACTGTTTGTCGCGGAACTTCTTCTCGAGAGCCAGCAGCTGCTGCGTCGTGAACGGCGTGCGCGGCTTGCGGTTCGGCTTGTGCTTGCGGAGCGCGCAGCGGACGACGGGCGGGCCGGACGGCGGGCCTGCTGGGAGAAACGGGCTTGGTACAGTTCTGCCATTCCATACAATAAACTACAATTACTCTCCGTTAACCTTTCCAACGCCAACGACACATACATATATCAACACTGCAGGTTCAACGCCAACGACCTATACATACATACTTCAATGCAAAAGCAACCAAGTACATTTCTAGTTTTGGGCGAATGGGCGCAAGAGGGAAGCTCACTCGGAGTACAGGTCGTTTAAGAGCGGTGCCACATCGAATGGCGCTGGCGGAAAAAAACCCACGCGTTATCGGCCCCCGGTTCTATGAACATCTACCATCACACCTAAAGAGTCAACAAGATGACGAAACGTTTGGCAGTCGCCTTAAAGTCCTTTTGTTGGAAAGCCCATTTTACTCTGTAGAAGAATTTTTAAATTTGACACTTATCTAATTTATCCATATTTTTTATTATTATTTTTTGTTACTTTTAATGATAATTTCCATTTTATGACATATTTTTAATTTGTATTTAAATTGAATTGTATTAAATTTTTTTTTTTTTTTTAGGATGTCAAATATTTATTATTATTATAAGACTATTGATAAATATAAATGTACAAGACAAATTAATTAAACTAAAACTTAAAAATAACTATAAAATACCTATATTTACAAATAAAAAAAAAATATAAAAAGAAAACCCCGTCCAATCCAACTGGCTGCGGCAGAGTCCCCATCATTTTTAATTATTATTAATCGCCTATTGTCTACTTTGTTCTTTGTTTCTGTATTGTTTTGTACTGATTTTTGGTGTTCAATAAAGAGTATTTGTATTGTATTGTATTGTATTGTATTGTTGTAATTGTTGACATTTTTATTTTTTTATTTTAAGCTGACGATTTCAATATAAATTCCTTGACATTTAATTTTAAGTGATGTAATTTTATATTGAATGATTAAATAAACATAAAACATAAACATAAAACCTCCATTCAATTGGGTTTAGGTTAAAATTAAGGCATTAGAATAAAGAAGTCTGGCGTATGGGTGACGTCTCTTGTATTTGACGTGGCGGCGAAAAGGTTAAATCCTTACTAATATTATAAATGTGAAAGTAACTCTGTCTGTCTGTTACGCTTTCATGCATAAATCACAGAACCAATTCTAATGAAATTTGGTACAAATATAGTTTAAGTCCCGGGGAATATAAGAGGGAATGGGCGAAAATAATAGGAATCATGTTATAGGCGATGATTCTAGCAACCCATCACTATTTTGATTCCATTTTCCACCTATACGCCCACAATCTTGCTAAATGTGGCCTGTAGGTACCTGTTACCTTGGGTTCTGTCTACCCCGTAAGGGATAAAGACGTGATTTGTGTATGTGTATATGCGTGTATGAATATAAGATAGTTTTGGTCTCTGCAAATTGCGTGAATCCCGCGAGAAAGCGATAAGTGAATTCTGCGTAGATGGAGTCGCGGGCAACCGCTAGTACCACAAATATACATGATCTCTCAGAACTATTCCCGAATATTTGAGCAGGTTAGTTTCACTGAACACCCTGTAAATGTGTTCCAAGAGTTCTCAGTTGTGCTTGAGAACACATTTGTCGATGTTCAAAGTGTACGGCGTCAAAGCGGTGACTTAATTTTGAATCCAGAACTGCGATGAAAAATCTGCGCAAGAGTATTCAATCAAACTAACGTACCCGGAATAATCCTGAGACATCTTGTAGTAATCGTGAGTTAAATGAATGCACTACATCTGTAAAATAGTATTTTATGAAACCGTTACATAATGAGGGTCCTTAATACATGAGTGTGGTTTCTTGAAACGAGCCTTGGTGAGTTTGAAAATAAGGTCACACGAGTGTTTTTTGGCCTAATTATGTACAGTTGCGTACATTACTTTACTACACCCAATATCATAAATACATACTCTAAAATTGGTTCAGAAGCAGTAGAGAAATGACCAGCATTATTACAACCAATTATACTAGGTTCTGTCTACCCCGTAAGGGGCAAAGACGTGATTTATGTAAGTACTTAGTTGTAAGTAAAATCTGTACTTTAACATTATTACAGTACTATAGTTTTTTTTTAGATTGGTCATTTCCTACGGTTTCTGAAAACATTTTAGAGCACTAATGACATGTGCATGGATAAAGATAGTTAACCAGTAGGTACCTATACGTACGAGCCACCCACTTCGAGTCCCCTTTCAGCGCATGCGTGAAATTGATTGCGCAACACTAAATATTACGGCGACTCTAACTGTTGCGAATTGACTCTACCACAGACTCTAACCAAGTTTAACAATAACTGTTATCGATGGTTTTGACATATATTTGACAGTAAATTTATGGAATATTATGTAATAATCTGTGGTTATGATTATAGTTATCGTTAAAGTAAGTTGATGTAACTCACGCTAAGAGTTCTTAACTAAGCTTAAGGCAAGAATATGACTAATTTTAGCTATTTGAAAATTTTGAAAAATCACGCATTTCTAACCCCCGATGTTATAAGTTTGACCGCTATGTTTGTGTTCTATGCCACCGTAGCTCTTAAACTGTTAAAACAGTTTTTCTTTCCAGTGGCGGGCATTTTTGTATAGGTTTTGTTATAAATCTACAATTTACATGTTTGTTTACATGTAAGGTGAAAACAAGTTAATTTGCTGTATCAAAATAATTAAGTACGCATCCTGGAATATGCCGATTTTAACCTTTTCCACGCCAACGACGATTATATACATTAGAATGCAAGCGTAAAAGTAACCTAACGTAATGCCATAAGATTTAAATTAGCTTAACGGCCAGGTTTATCAGCGAAAAGGTTAAAAAAATGGTACTCTCAGTAAGAAAATGTAAAGTGAATCCGCCTTAGAGTAAGTAAATTAATTTGTGCAAGCAATAAAGTGCAATGACCCGTCGTTATTGTCCCGTAGTTAATCTGTATGTTAATATTTCAATTTCCTTTCGGTAATGTTTGAATATCATGAATGCCTGACCCATATTATTGCAATGTGCCCTCTATTAACACACAAAACATTAAAGTAGCTTTCCGAATATGCGAACTATAATTCTATTGAATTTATTATAATTATGTGGTATTAAACTTTGGCCAGTTGCAATGTGAACTGAACTCCAATGGTTTAAAAAGTAAATAAATAATAAATAAATAAATATCTTGGGACAAATTACACCAATTGTCCTAGCCCCAAACTAAGCAAAGCTTGTACTATGGGTACCAGGCAACGGATAAACATACTTATGTAATGTAGATAAATACATAATTAAATAAATACAACATCCATTCAAACATTCGTATTCATCATACAACTGTCTGCCCCTACCGGGATTCGAACCCGGGACCTCTAGCTTCGTAGTCAGGGTCACTAACCACTAGGCTATCCGGTCGTCTAAGGTTTAAAAAGTGGCTAAATAGTTTTTTTGAATCAGGCGTTACTTTGCGGAGGTCCATTTCAATGTACAAAAAATTTACCTTGCTACTCCGCTATTCACGTGCAAGATAACCAAGCCTGTGTGAAATATACATGTTTTTCACGCAATCGCTCCCTCCACTACTGCCAATAAAACACACATAAATCCCACAAACTTAATTATCCCTTGGGGGTTTGCATGTGTAGCGGTTGAGCTCATTAAACTTTGATAATGATCCCGTAGAGGGATCGAAACGTGTCAGTGTTTGTGTGGTGTAAGGGATAATTAAGTTTCTGGGATTTATGTGTGTTTTATTGGCAGTAGTGGAGGGAGGGTTGCATGAAAAACATATATACTTCACACAGGCTTGGTTATCTTGCACGTGAGTAGCGGAGTAGCAAGGTAAATTTTTTGTTCATTGGCTAAATAGTTTTCATTCTGTTAAAAGACTGGTGAATGTGTATTATCCTCTGTACAGGATATGCTTCATTACATTCCGAGGTTGGTGAAATACATAATGTCTCAGATCGCAGGAACTTGTCGCACGAGCCAAAGGCGAGGGCGATAAACATGCGACCCGAGGCTTTCTTTATCACCACCTGAGATGTGTACACAATTTTACGTCGGCTAGGAAGTGGAAATTTCTGCTCGCATAGCGGGCGGTAAATTGCTACTTACGGCCCAAGGCGACGTACAAGTTTTAAATTGTTCTTTTTTTAGGGTACCCTGCTACTACGATTAAAGTCAAAGAGGCTTGAAGTATTTGAAATCAATACTTTCCTCTTTGGGTTGGCATCTGAGCAGCAAACTATGAAGTAAACGTATTTTGATTGCTAGTTGTAGCTTGTTAAAGAAATTAAGAAAAAAAAGACAAGATTTTGACAGGCCGGTGTATGAAAATTTGTTGTTGAATGTGAGGTGACCACACAACGGAGCTTAAATTATTTATTTTGTTAGAAAATAATCGATATTTATTAATAACTAGCTGTTGCCCGCGACTTCGTCCGCGTGTGTTTTTGTGATACTTACGGCTTTTCTCGATATCAAAATTATTATTATTATGACTATTAACTTCGTCACATGAACCACTGAAAGTATGTACGAAACTATACTTTTAGAATTACGTCATGAAAATAATAATTTGCGACACGGAATCTTGAAAAAAAATCAAGTGCAAACTGGTTAATGACTCATCACATTTATTTATACTTTATTTTACAAATAGTTTTATTTATAGTTTTGTTTATAGTTTCTTTATTCAAAAAAGCTAAGTACAGTTTTAATTACATCACTATTAATTTCGCCAAACTATGACGCTTATTGGCGAATACTGCGCTCACTTTAACGATATTTGTACCCTGATTAATTTAAAAAATTAAATCTATTCTAACCAAATAATACATAAATGTTTACCTGTTTTTACCTTACAACTAACAATTCATTTACTAATCCGTTTTAATTAATATTTTGCGACTCAATTTTTTCTAGCAGAAGCTTTTTTAATTTATTTTCTTGGTTTATTTATTTACGTAATTACAGATTATTAACACTTATTATCATTCTACAAATTAATTACCTACGCTACGGTTCGCTCGCTGTCAGATTTATACTAAAAGCACCAACTTTTCACAATAAAATTCTGACATGTTCGTAGCGCAGGCGTAAACGCGCCCTTTGATTTTGCTTTTTATAGGCAAAGGTACCAAGAACATACAGCCAAGCGTTTCACGCCGCCCTCATATTAATATCAGGTTTTCAAATAAGAGTGCGTTCAAAAACCGAACACGTTGTTAATAATGGCGCAATAAATAAAAACAAAAGTAACGGTATTGCATATTGAACTTTAGGTGTTAGGTAAAGAACACAATTTAGGACGCCAATTTAGGTTGATTTAGGATCGACAAAAATCTCTTCGTTGAAAAAATGCCTGTAGGTACAGCATGTAATTATTATATTAATGTTTTTTCAAAATTGACACGCTTTTCCGGCTATTATGTCTTATGTACATTTGTATCTATCTATTTTCTTCGTAGTATTATTTTGTTTGTAACTATTAGGTACCAACTACTTATACCGAGGAAGCTGATTTTCTTGAGTTCCGCTATTTTGTGCGTAATCACCTCAAAAATCAAATTTCAAGAAAACTGAGAAATTATATTTACGTGTATTAAATTGAAAGTATTATTTAGCAATTTCAAAAGGTTACGCTTCATTGGTTTTTATTGTATAGGTGTATGAAGTTAATTAATTTTAAACACAAAACCCTCTTTTTTGCGCCTCTGGATGAGATTAAAAAAAAATGCTAAAACAGGTATTTCTTTATTTTTATTACTAAGTATTTATTCTGAGTTTCATGATTCTAGAACAATCTAATTTTCTTTTTTCATACAAACTTTAACCCCCCTTTTCACCCCCTTTTTCCAAAATTTTCCACAATTTCTGTAGCCTATATCCTATTCTGAATTAATTGAAATCGATTTGTGAACATTTCATTAATATCCGTTCAGTAGTTTTTACGTGATGCTCAGTCAAACAAACAAACAAACAAACAAACAAACAAAAAATTTAAAAATGGTTTTAATATGTTCAGTTACCGATTTTAAGTCACCCTGGTCGGTTTTTTTTTTTAAATCTTCAATGTACAGATTTTTTGGTCTCAACGATTTTATTATATGTATAGAAGCCAATTTTAACAACCGAGTCACTGTAAAATACCTACTGTAGTTATTGACAAGCTGCAATAAAGAGATTTATATTACCAATTTGAAGTAGCGTATAATGCTCTTTTAATACATATATAAAAACACGTCTTTATGCCTTACAAGGTAGACAGAGCACAAGGTAACACGAATTAAATAAAGGCCACGTTTAGCATGATTATGAATTACTCTTCGAAAATAAACTGAATTATAATTTTAAACTTCCCTTGACCCTAAAATTATTTCATCATTATCGTATCAGCCATGGGCCGTCCATTATTGGACATAGGATCTCCAGTTGCCTCGGCTATATATTTTATATTCATCCTTAATATTAGTATACCTACTTATCCGTCGACGGTTGTCTCAAGCGATAAGGCCGCTTTGTAATTTTCTTACTATCTATTTTCTGTATTGTTTTTTGTGGTGTTCAATAAAGAGCCACTGTTTTGTATTGTATTGTAATGTATTTGGTGCTTCTTTGATATTAGCTACCTATCATTTTAATCGATTCCATAATGTTTAAGTCAGATGGGCGTGGGGTCGGCTTTAACATAATTAGTACGTAATACCATAATGATACGCGAGTATTTTATACAAGACAATGGCCTCGACCAAATAAGTCGATATGTATTTGCCATGCAGCGTTGCTTATTCGGCATCGAACAATATTATCTGGAATCTGGGGTGTGGTAGAACTTAAAGGAGCTCATATCAGCGCAGCGACATCTAGCGAATCTTTATTACCCCCATTGTTTACGTGAAGTGTTTAAGGGAGACTCGAGGGAATTGATTCCTGAAAACTCTCCGAATTGAAAGCTATGGTCATAGACGAATGCGTGAAGGGGGATATGATTTTGAGGATGCCAATTGTAAGCAATCTGTGTCTATTGATAACTTAGAGAATTTAGATTGATAAAGATCTTTGCATTGATAAAGCTGAGTTGAGTTGAAATGCACCGATGCAGCAGTTTTGTGTGTAAACATGATTAGTTTTGATTGATTTAGTTGCCACTAAAGCCTCGTATTCATGGTAAACATTTGTTTAGCAACAAAGTTGAATCAACGTGTTGCGGAGTTGCTGTCAACATGTTGCTGGCAACACTGCGTGTTGCAGAGGTGATAGCGCTAGCGCCATGTTGACAAGCTCTCGCCCGAGAAGCGTAAACATTGATTCAACTTTGTTGCTAAACAGATGTTTACCATGAATACGGGGCTTAAGACGTGTTGAAAGTGTGACGCGAATTTGAATTTGAAAAAGGAAACAACGGAAATCCTGTCACCGCACATTGATGGTTTTGGGCATATACAATGTGTTAATTTCGTACGGGCAGGTATATGTATTTTAACAACTGATAGTATCACACTAATTAACGTAAAAACATCTGTATTAGCAACATTAGTTGAGATTATTTTATTCTTACTAATTAATTTAGCAAGCAATGTATCACACAATGCGTCGGTTAAATTAACGTACCTACCTACGCAAAGGTCATAACACCTCCGTTAAATGAAATTGTACATTGTTCCTAAGACTAACTTAAAAAAATACGCTCAATAATAAAAGTTACTAACAAAATATCATTCTCACATGATTTGTACGTTCGTTAACTACATCTGGATAAAATATGGGCTTATGAAATTTACACGCTCAACATTACCTATGTAAATTATGTAGTATGTATAATAGAATAAAATTGATAACCCAGTTTTAATTACGATGCAGCTAGATTTCACAAGTAAATGCTCCCTAATCAAAGCCTATGGTACTTCATAGGCTTACGCGTGCTTAATTTTGAAATTGTAAATGAATTATTAAAATAAACATCGTCTCTTAAATCCCGTACCCATCGTCCAATACAAAAAGCGCCAGCAAACAACATGCAAAGATTACAAACAAGCCAATTAAGCCGACATTGACAACTAAATCTTATTAAGCCCGAACCGCGGCATAATTGGTCACCATTACACAAATGCTCTATGGTCTGTCTTTTCAAAATGGCGGCGCAGGAATAAATACAGAGATGGATATTATATCTTCATTAGCGAGGAGCGCGCATTGATATGTCCGTAGGTGAGGGCCATTGAAATTGTTGTATTTTATCACGGCACTGGAAAGGGGAATCTTTATGGGATTGTCTAGCAGAAGGTCGCGCTATGTATGTGTACACCTACAGTGTTCCATAGAATTTATTTGTGTTGGCGCCTTTAGAATTAACATGAAAATGGCGCTCTTGTCTAGCCGTAATCGCGTCTTGCTGTCAAGATAACAGTTAAGGAGTGACTAAAGCGAAAGCATCACATTAATTGCGTTTTTGTACTAATTTCAGAACTGAGTCTAGGTGTACGTAGCTAAAGGGCGTAGATTTAGATGCGATTAATAGAAATCTTTACAGTCATGTTGGTAGTGAGGTACAAATGGAACCTGGATTTGAAGAAATCTTTTATAACTTAACTAACAATGAATTCGGCTAGAAAAAAGGAAATTTAAACAAGAAATAAATAAAATACTTATGCTCGTTTCTCTATCATCGCTAAGCAAATACTAATAAAAAATAACAAAATAGGAGTCAGATATAAATTACATTCTGCACTTTTCCAAGTAAAAAAAAAAAAACTAAATAACAATTGTAGTTATTCTTTTATAAATAACATATCTAACTAGGACACCTGATCATCTATAGAGCCGTAATCAGAACGTGAAACTTAAACAAAAAAATCCATGAAATTTTATGAGATGTGGCAACATTCGTGTTTTGGTGTAATTAGGTTGGCGCGCCTGCATCGTGCAGCTTACAAGAAAATGCGATCTCCGGTAATTTTCCGGTAATTAACATCACAGATTCGCGCTTCACTAGTTCGCACCTAGAGATCGGCGAGCCACAGATTATACACCTCGTCTTATAATTAATCTGGAATACTTCAGCGGATGGTTGGATAAGTTTGATTAAATAAGTACCTACCAGTGTTAAAATAATATTTCAGATTTTTTAATTAACTTTGTTGATGTTTTCAGGTTTACATGGACTTAATTTTGAATCAAAAACTACGGTGACGAAATACTTTTATACATACATACATAAATCACGTCTTTTCCCTTTCGGGGTAGACGGAGCCCAAGTTAACAAGAGGCCACGTTTGGCATATTGTGGGCGTATTATGGAAATGAAAATATTGATGGGTTGTTAGCTGCATCGCCTATAACCGTGATTTCTAAGATTTTCACCCATTCTCTCGGTGGGCTTTTACCATTTACGCGGGAAGAGAAGCAACTGGTACATTCTATGTCTTCGCTCGCAGACCAGCATGGAAGGAACAACCAATTAATTTAAAAAAACCGTAACCAGCGATTTATAACAGTAAGGGCCTATCTCAACACTCTTTGTAAAGTTCCTGTTGTCTGAAGTGTCGGTTATCTATGATTCCCTCTCTATTTCTTACTACGAAACAGACAGAGATGACATCATTGATAACTGACACTTAAGATACCAGGAACTTTACAGTGAGTGGTAAAACAGGCCTTATATCTATGAAATATGTCACGATCGTCGGTTATAAAGTAACTTGGCAACTATTACCAGTTGCATTGACTGCCACAAACACATAGTTGCCACAAAGCACTGCGGTAATTCAATATCTATTTCAAAGTCATTAAAGTGTAAATTTGAACAAAAGCCGCGTTTAACAGCTCGTTGGTTCGCTAACCAATGGACTTAATCATTCAAAAAATGGCTCCACACCTCATTGGACATTTCGCTTACGATTAGAAAGCCCATTGTACATTATTTATCTTAAATTAAAGGTACGTGCGATGCTTTTTTATTTACTTAATAAAAAAGTGGAAAAAGCGTCCAAATAACATAATTTTGACAAATTAATAGAAAATTAAACACACGTTCTGCCATCAGTAGGTAGCGCACACCGAAATATATTTACATTTGAAACTATGTATATAACAGTGCATTTTTTTTTAAATATCCACAGTTTTTGACGTTATTCGCAAATTTTAACCAGTTTAGCCGTATTTTCTTAAGGCGATTTTGTCTTTATTTAAAAAAACAATTTGTGCTCCATATCGACCGTATATTATTAAATTGTGTATTTTGTTTATTTCCCATGATTTAAGACAATTAAGTATGTAGTTTTGTGGGTCACTCTCTACTTATTTCTACGCAGAAAAGTCTCTTACACTTATATGTAGGTAAATTGTTACGATGTTACTCGAATCATTTCATTTCATTTCATTTATTTGCATCATCAATTTACATTGTTAAAAATACAATATATTAGCCCTGGGCCCTCCCAGCAATTGCAAAAATAAATCCTACTAATATTATAAATGTGAAAGTTTGTGAGAATGTTTGGATGTTTGTTACTCTTTCACGCCAAAACGGCTGGACAGATCTGGATGAAACTTGGAACATACATAGATTATAGTCTGGAATAACACATAGGCTACTTTTTATTCCGGAAAATTGCGAAATTCCTGCGGGATAGCGATAAACGAATTCTATGCAGACGAAGTTGCGGGCAACAGATAATATTATAAATGTGAAAGTTTGTGAGTATGGATGTTTGGACGTTTGTTACTCTTTCACGCCAGAACGGCTGGACAGATCTGGATGAAATTTGAAACATACATAGATTATAGTCTGGAATAACACATAGGCTACTTTTTATCCCAGAAAATTGCGAAATGCTTGCGGAATAGCGATAAACGAATTCTATGCAGACGAAGTTGCGGGCAACAGCTAGTAAATAATAAAACTTAAACTTAAACCTAATCTACGGTCGAAACTACTTTCTGCTGTTATTTTTACTATTAATTTGTTATTCGTAAAACTCGCGAAGATTCACAAGGCTACTGCGGACAATTTGATGAAGAATCCTGCTCATTTTAGTTTCCTTCTAATTACTACCACAGACTAATGAAAATACCCAGAGGCAGCAGCCGTAAAAATGGTTACGAAAAAATTGATCAGAATATATTAATAACAATTTATAGCTCGGTTATTGTTTGTTAATCAATGGTTAACAATGCCGTAGTTTACGACCGGACCCCGAAGATAATTAAGACATTAAAATGTTCTCGGAAAGGCTACCAACTGAAATAAAAGTAAAGCAACAATTAACTTCGAGTATAAACGATGCTTTTGCGTTTAACGACACTTGATTCTCGAAATTTTAAATGTAAGATAGCATACATACATACATACCGTCACGCCTCTTTCCCACAGGGGTAGGCAGAGACTGCTTTGTTCCACTTGCTACGATTCCGACATACTTCTTTCGCGTCGTTCAATCGCTTCATACATGCTCGTCGGTTCCGGGTACTCCTGACCTGGCCTTTTTCCAAACGTCTCTTATTTGGTCTCGGATCGTCCGTCTGGGCCTTCCCCTCCCAACGTAACCATTCACACTCCCCATCTGTTCACTCCAGATTTGTTTAGTTAGTCTACTTTCATGCATCAACCTGAAGAAGCACCTCTTATAAACAGCCTTTAAGTTAGCAATAAACACGTAAATTCCACAATAAAAATATCTTCACATTTCAATAATTATAATAATACTAATACTCTAATTGTGCTGCCGAATCAAAGCGTCATTCGTTCTTTAAAACGCCCGCCATGTTTTCCTAAACGCGAACGCAGAATTTCACAATTTGTCCGCTTTTTGCGCTCGTCAGTGAGTGGCATTCAGCTGGCTGGCAACACAGCCTTATATGGCAACCCGCTCGTCGCGGGCTCGCTTTTTAAGAGTATCTGACAAATGTGTAATTATTTATTTAATATCGCTGCGTACGAGTTTGGGCACAATTGGCATGCCGCGAGCTTGCAGACGTGTAAATACGGACGCATTAAAGATGGTGGGTCGGTGGGATTTACTATTTCACATAAAGTGTTATTTTCTGTTGGTTTTCTAAAGAAAAATACTGACATTGTGTCAGGTCATGAATAACGTTAGTCTTGCTGCTTTTATACGGAATCCTACGTGGGTATGATCGATTCGCACTTAGCCGGTCTTTAAGAGGTGTACCTACTTTGATAACATTTTGATGGTTATGGTTTAAAAGTTTTTACTTTGCCTAGTTGCTTCGAAATCCGGGTACCACGTTTTACGTGTAAGTTAATCATACATATGTATAACCAGGCTGTTCGCATTTCTTTATAAACCAACATTACAAGAATTTATTAATGAAGCCTTTATATATGTAGGTAGCTGCGGGTTTAATTAATTAAAGGTAATTAAACGTCGATCACTATTACATGGAGACTTTTTCATTCAGGAAGTGAGATCGCGCTGACTGATTCACTCGTGGTTGTTCTCAGTGATTAAGTACAGAGGCCTGACCATGACGTCTTAACGCGATTCAATTCCGACTCAGTTCTGTAGGCTTATCTCGCTGAGATAAATTTACAGTTTTAGAAAGAGATGGGTATACCGAGTAACACAAAATATGTTCACTTTGTGTATGAAACGAAAGATTTAATTCAAGGCCTAGTTGGTAGTGAGTAGTGACCCTGCCTGGCCTGCAAAGCAAGAGACCCGGATTCGAATTCTGGTAAGGGCATATTCTGGTAAAGGCATTTGTTCCTGAGTCACGGATGTTTCTATCTATTTAAGTAGGTATTTTTCTGAATAAGTATGTGTGTCGCTGTCCAGTACCCATAACACAAGCCTTCCTAGCGCTTACTTTGGGACTAGGTAGTTTGATTTGTGTGAATTGTTCCGAAAATATATATTTTCATGTATTTACGTCTTGTATAGTGCCGAAAATATGAAAATACTTATAATATCTAAGTTTCGAAGCATAATTGCAATAATAAATAATAACGAAAATTACAAAATACATATAATAATAATAACGGTAACATTTATTTCCTTAAGTACAAAGAATTTTCTTCTTTTTACAGAGTTAAACTTAAAGGCTATATTACATACATACCTACACATACACAAATCACATCTTTATCCCTTACGGGGTAGACAGAGCTTAAGGTAGCAAGATCTAACCTACAATTAGCAAGATTGTGGGCGTATAGATGGCAAAAATGGAATCAAAATAGTGATTGGTTGCTAGCCGCATCGCCTATAACATGGTTCCTATAATTTTCGCCCGTTCCCTCGATGGGCTTTTACCATCAGCGCGGGAAGAGAAACAACTGGTACATTCTATGTTTTTTCTTAGAAAAGTAATACGTACAATTACCTCAACTAGGAAATTCTTGTGTTTCAGGTTCCAGGAAAGGCTAACATGATCCAATTTAAATATTACATACATACATACATACATATATCACGTCTTTATCCCTTACGGGGTAGACGGACCCTAAGGTAACAAAATCTGGAAAGGGAAATCAAAATAGTGATGGGTTGCTAGCGGCGTCGCCTATAACATGATTCCTAAGACTTAATTAATAATTAATTACATTATTTAAAAGCTACTAGTTTTTGAGAGCGCCAGTCTCATATTACGCGCGGCTCTTCACTCTAGCGCCAGTCCGATTCGCACTTGACCGGTTTGTCATTATCTGTTACACAAAATTACAAATTGACAACTCTAGCATCACCACGACGCTAGATTCACACGATGCCTCTAACCACAACACCAAACCCAACAACTTAAACTCGTCGCAACACAAGTCAAAATGCTTTGGCATTCACCACTGTCGAGATAACCAGGGGCGGACTTAAAGATGGAACCTGTTGGTTTGTAATAAGGTACAGTTTGGATGTTTTGGTATTTTTGCTGGTAATGTGGGATTCTGAAAGTAGTGCCAATCTTGTATAACTCGGTATCCGTAATTGCGCGGCTTTTAAGGCAAGTTGCCAATTTCTATTTACTCTTACATAGGTAAAGGATTGCAGACGTATTGAAAAGTCGGTGGGTTACTCTTAAAACTCCGCGTTTTTAATACATACATATTATAAATCACGTCTTTAACTTGTGGGTAGACAGAGCCTAAGGTAGAAAGGTCTAAAAGCCACGTTCAGCATGATTGTGGGTGTATGGAAAGAGGAATCAAAATAGTGATGATTTGCTAGCCGCAACGCTTATAGCATGATTCTATAATTTTCGCCCATTCTCTCAATGGGTTTTACCACCTGCGCGGGAAGAGAAGCAACTGGTACATTGTATGTTTTTTCTTTACTCCCAGACCACTATGAACTTTTTTCTAATAAATGACATCGAATCTACATTATGTATAACAAATTCCAATTCAATTAAGAAAGAAAGAAAGATTTAAGACATTTATTATTTTTTCCAACACACAAATATAAGAGCATACAATACACACAGTTTTATAGAAACAACCAAACAAACCAAAAAAACAACAAGGAGCTAAATTGTCGCGCTGGCCCCTATTTCATTAACTCGACAATTGTCGATGACGAGTGACTTCGAATTGTGATGCGTGGTCAATATGAAGTAAACAAGTTTGTAATGTAAACCGAATTGTCACTTATTACCGACTATTGTCGAAATGGTGTGTATTAGAATCAAATCTTGCAAGTAAAATTTAAGCCATTTGTAGTGGTCGGATTGATTTGAAATTTGCTATACATATGTGAAAGTGCTAACCTATGTGGGTTGGATGTCAATGTAACTACAGTAAACAAAAAAAACAGTTAGAAAATGCACTTACACTTATTAAAAATTAGATATTAAACTTTCTCAGTTACAATGTATCCACAGAAAATTAACCATTTTATAATTTCTCTACGAAAAGATCCAATCAAATCAAACAATAGCACATTAACCATAATTATGTACAATCCCAGTTGTCATTTCTCATCGCTAGCAGCTGCAACTGTTAAAAATAGCTCTTAAGGTATTGTTTTAAGGTTATATGTACAAACATAATTTGACACAAGTCAAAGGAATTAATCAATAGAGTGGAAATAGCACATGTGTATTTATTTGAAAAATATTTAACCAAGCCACTGCGGCAATGCAAGCGGGACACTAGAGTTGGGCAAGCGCATAATTAGATATGACCGATATCGATAATAAACGTTTAGTCATTGAGTGACGTAGTAAGTAAATAAATAAAAAAATAAAAAATCTAAACGACACTGAAAATTAGAACACGTAGAAAATCCAAAAAGTAAAGCTATGGCCGGGAATCGAACCCGGATCCTCGTCATTCCGTGACGCGTGCTATACCCCAACACCACCCACGGGTGAGCCTTCGAATTTTTCTATCTGTTACTAGCTGTCACGTGACCTTGTTACTATGCGAATTTTTGTCGCTAAGCGTCATCTGTTTGAATGACGTCTGATGTGTGTGTAGTAAATAAAAGTCATTTGTTTATTATGAAAAAAAAAACACGACACTAATAGCCAAATAATAATTTTGTTGCATGTAGGGGATAAAAGAAATATTGTGAAAACTAGTGCTAGTGCGTGATAAGTGACAAATCAGTAGTATGCTCCAACAATTATTTAGCCAGTACTACCACTCTATTGGTTAATTAATGGCCTGCGTTAGTTGGTAGAGTGAAAAATAAGCGCCGGAGTTGCTCAGAATGCAGTTAAAGAGTTCTTGTGCTAAGTCGTTGGTATCGATGTCTATAATGTGTTAAGGCTACGCTTGTCATACTATATATTTTACGATTTAAGCGTCTATGGCGCAACTGGCCGCTTAGAAAAAGAATAAAATTCAAAAATATCGATTCTTTTTTTTTCTTGTCACTCGATCTAGGTAGGTATTTGGCAGGGCGCAAGCAGAAAATAGCTTTTTTCTACTCCTGTAGGTACTGTGATTTCTGTAATCACGAGCACCACTATAAGAAAACTCATAATATGACTTTGGATAAGTCTATATTGTCTATTCCCTCTAAAAGCATGCTTTTGTCGCTCTAAAAGTGCTCCATCGTTAAGTAGGTAAAACTTTTACTGCCAATGAGTTTTTTTTAATTTGTCCATTCAGACAGGCTATGATATGGTCAAAAATCATTCAGTCGCTCAGGACCAAATGTGGTGGTAGGTACTTATTTAGAAAGCAAAAAAGGTAACATATTTAAATATTTCAGGATCCAAGATGGTGGACATAATTTAATACTTGAAACGAAAATGGTGATGGTGTCGTTTTCGGGTAATTTGTTGGGTTTGAGCTTAAATTTGGCATAATTTTTGGATTCAAGATGGCGGGTGACGTTTTGACAAATTTTTAGACAAAAATGTTGATGGGTATCGTATTTGAGTAATTTGGTGGCTCTGATCATGAATTTGGCATCATTTTTTGGATCCAAGATGGCGGATGATATTTTGACAGTTTTTACACAAAAATGTTGATGAGTCTCGTTTTCGGGTAATTTGGTGGCTCTAAGCACGAATTTGGCATAATCTTATGAATCCAAGATGGCGGATGACATTTTGACACTTTGACACATAAATGGTGATTGGGTGTCATTTTCGGCTAATTTGGTGGCTCTGAGCCCGAATTTGACATTATTTATGTTTAATTTATAGTACATAGGCCCCGGTCTAACGGTGAACACCTTTCAGCTGTTGATGATAATTTTGGAGAAGTCGTAGAAAAGGTATTGTATGCAACGTTGTATAATTAAGTCAAAAAAAAGCTCGTGGCGTCTTTTCTTACGATGTTCGCTGCGCTCACCCACTCGTAACCCACACCACTCGCCTTTTTTGACCCCTCTTATACAACTGTTGCATAAAGCTACCACTATATTTCAGTTCTGTTTTACTGTCTGTTTTTTATTTAGTCATAAAATTATTCTGCAATGTATTTCATCAGATAATCTTGGATTCAATGTCAAGTCACTCTTTTGACGCCACTCGCCTTGAACATCAAAATCTACGAATAATAATAAGTAGATCAAAATGTATAAAAAGATCTTAATACCTACACTGTTTAAACTCCCAACTGCGCATGCTGTAAGCCAGCGCAGCGTGTCTGATTGGCCACAATCGATACCACTCTTCTATTTGATTGGTTGCCTTCAATCAAATAATTGTCACAAAGTGAGTTGCGCGCGTATGCCGTTTCATTACTGATCGATTTATTACCTGATAACGATAAACGTAAGCTTTGTTTGGAGATACGTTCAGAATATGTGAATCCTTGGAAGGAAATAACGTTCTAATTTCAGTGCGTTCAGGTTAGATCGGCGTTGAAATATCTGAAACGAGATCAGAGAATTTGACAGCAGCAGCAGAACATTGTGCTAGCGGCAGACAGATGGACCTTAACGATACTGAAACTAGAACACATAGAAAAATACAAAAAGTAAAGTTATAGCCGGGAATTGAACTGGGATCCTCATCTGCGATGCTTGTTTTTCCATGACACCAACCATAGCAGGTAATTTTCTTTTCTCAAATGACCGGTAAAGTCGTCATTGTTAACTACATATCAGAACAGGAAGTTAATTGTTGCCGGTCAGTCCAAAATTAAAAAAAAAACATTACTGTCACGCTAAACTCTCCAGTAATGTTGCATACAAATTCCATTACTGTCTAGTTATTAACTTTTTAAAAATGCAAATCACCATTATAAAATAAAGGCACAAGACTTAAAACACCAAATTAAAAAAAAAGCTAATACGACAACGTTTTTATCTGTGTCTGAACTAGCTTTAGGTGTTCTGGGTAGAAAAATACTCTCTTCAAATGCCATTGATAGAAAAAGGCGGCAAAGCAAAACAATTTTCACTATTTTGTTTTCATTTATTTTTGTTCTTGTTTATTTTCGATTTTTGAGAAACTATACACACTAGACACTATACTTGCCTCGGCCAGAATAGCCTACTTCCTGGCCTAGACAGTAATGTACTATTTACCCAGGTACATTATGTTAATTATTTTTCGTCACTAAACGACGGAACCAAGTACGAACCAAAGTTAAATCATCGTAATCGGTAGTCACGCCAGCGGGCCGAAACGATTACATTTCATTACCCATTGATGATTTATTATTTGATATCGATTGACGCACAGCACAATTTAATTCCTATACTGGGGCCTAACACTATTAGTAAAGGAACGAATCGATAGTATGCATGCGTTTGTTGACTTAGGGGATCCTGCAGCGGTCGAAGTTTAGGCGAAATGCCTCAGTTGGCACCAGAGGCCACATGCACAAATCACGTCTTTTACGGGGTAGACGTAGCTCAAGGTGACAAGACCTACAGGCCACGTTTAGCAAGATTCTGGGCGCATAGATGGAAAATGGAATCAAAACAGTGATGGGTTGCTAGCCCCATCGCTTATAACATGATTCCTATGATTTTCGCCCATTCCCTAGATGGGCTTTTACCATCTGCTCGGGAAGAGAAGCAACTGGTACATTCTATGTTGTTTGTTTGCTCCCAGACCAGCATGGAAGTCAGAGGCCAGATTTTTGAAAATGCCACGTGATACTGGTATAAATCTGTGTTTTTTTTATGTTAGAGAGGCCAGACAAACGAACTAGTGGGTCACCTGATGGTAAATGATCACCACTGTCCATAGACACCCGCATCGCTTTGCTATAAAACTACAGTACAAAGTATTTTTTTCGACTAGTTAATTATAACTAGGGAGCAAAAAAATCGGGTTACTTCCCGTAGAAAGTTGTATGAAAAGTGGCCCGGTTTTTTTTGATCTTGATCATCACTACATAGTATAAAACAAAGTCGCTTTGTCTGTCCCTATGTCCCTATGTCTCTATGTATGCTTATATCTTCAAAACTACACAACGGATTTTGATGCGGCTTTTTTTAATAGATAGAGTGATTCAAGAGGAAGGTTTTTATGTATAATTCTACGCAGACGAAGTCGCGGGCAGTAGCTAGTTATACATAAATTAGAACTGAAGTTTTCTTCTAATCTACTCGTGTTTCAAATTCACCACGATTTTTCACCACTTTCGAGTGATATTTTCACACATGTGCTTTCAAATATCAGACCGCTGATCCTTAGGTGTATGTACCTATCTATTTACTTATCTATGATATAATTGTGTATTTCATTTTATCGATGTAAACAGTTGGATATGTAGATTATGTACGATTACAAATCATTTTTTAATCGTTATGCGGCAACGACGTTGCTACTCAGAGTCTGTAGTATTCACTTCGTTCGCAATTAACAATGAATAAATGAATATTAATTAAAAAAGTACGTCGGTGCATGTGTATTGTGTTGTGAGGTTAATTAATTACTTTAGTTTTAAATATCCACGTACGCAATTAGGAATTTTTTTTTTTTTTTTTTTTTTTTTTTATATGAATAGGAAGGCAAACGAGCAAGTGGGTCACCTGATGGTAAGTGATCACCACTGCCCATAGACACCCGCAACCCCGAAGGGATTGCAGATGCGTTGCCAACCTAGAGGACTAAGATGCAATGCCTCTTGTGCCCGTAATTTCCCCGTAATTTCGTAATTTCGTAATACTTTGTTCTCGAATATTCCCTATATACAAATTTGATTATCCGTTGTGTAGTATTAGTCTGTTTACATGACGAAGGTATGGCTAACAGATCCATAGAACTGGCCCTTATTTCCCCAATTCGACTATTGTTGGGGACAAGTGACAATTCGATTTGCAATGCGTGGTCAATATGAAGCAAACCAGCGCAGATTCTCGTCGAGTTTGTCATGTAAACAGAATTGTCGTTATTCATCTACAATTGTCGCTTTGGTCAAATATGGGCCAGACCCCTGTTGTTAGTACAAAGATATTAATCTACAATCGTTAAAATGTCCAGGGTGTCATAATGAAGCCTCACCTCTAGATGTCGAAGTGTATTGAAACCAACCGCACATACAAGCTTTGCTGAGTTCAGGAAAAGGTCAATCAATATCAGTTGTTCCAAGGTATTTATTTATTTTTCAACATATTTTTTTCTTCCTATGCCAAGGTTCCGTGTGTTCTGATCAAATCAAAAGCAAAGATGGAGTTCTACGAATGACTAATTGAGGTCGGATTGAATTACGCCTCGCCTTACGCGTGTCAGCTTGATTAGTTCGCTTATCGAAGTTTAGTTGCATTTGTACGCACGGCAAGGCGTAGTTTGAGTCTCCGCTAGCATACAGCCGTTCTGAGACTGCGCTTAACAATTTCAGTCAACTCCATTCATTTGCAGTTAACCAACAAAAACTAAATTTAAATTAGTTCCGACGCGTTTCAAAATAGATCATTCATTATTTAACAACGACAATCATTAACAACGCGTTGAAAACGTTTTGTGTATTTAACGATGTCCAATCATTATTTTGACAAGAAAAATGACGTGCTGACTAGGAGCACAGAAAAACTAGGGTGTTAATTATAAACTGCCACTTAACACTTTATAAATGATCAATAACTGTTATTAATTTATTCGATATTTGTGTACTCATTGAAAAAGCTGTGAACCACTTTAATGAATTCAACTAGAATTTAATTTACTATAAAAAAAAAACTAGAATTATAATTGAATTTTAAAAATTGGTTTATATTCTTTCACTTCTATACATTGTTTTGTATTGTTTTTAGTGTTCGCCCAAGCTATTGATTCGGTTTTGGCGAGTTGTGGCATGAAAATGAAATCCGGTCAATGAGACTTTTGAAATGTCGAGATGCCCTCCGTAAAGAGCATGAAAGGGACAACTGTAGCCCGGGCTGCTCATACTTACAGGAAACTGATGAAAACGAAGTACTGTTTCCTCTTACAAAAGGTTTTTTTTTCAGGTATTATAGAATAAAAAGGACTTTGTCTACGCCCCTGTTTTCCTCTTGTTTAACGAGTGAATATGGCATCGAATTTTGCGCTTTTTGTAATATAAAAAAAAACAAAATTTTAAATTGTGGTGTAGTTTTGTATCAATACACAGAAAATTCCACTATCGAATGGAATTTTCGTTCAATCGAAATTTTATAATCAATTATTGTTTAACCATCTTTTGTACCATTTTTATTTGTCGTATGAACGAACGCCGACTGTAGGTGGACTGTGTAGTTGATTTGCAGTTTCAATGCAGTATGTCAACAGTACAAAATCTACATTCTAGTAACGATTTTGTATAGGCACTCTTCGCGGTAATTTAAATTTCAAAACTGAAACAGTTTTACACATACATATTAAATCACGTCTCCCTTACGAGGTAGACATAGCCTTAGGTAACGAGACCTAAAGTCCACGCTTAGCACGAAGGGCGAAATAGAAACACACCAGTAAATTTTCACTTTTCTAAAAGACGTGCGTACACTTTTAAGAATTTATAATTGCAAAGATAAAATTAAATTCAACTGCTTGAAAAAACAGTCTTATTTGAGATAAATTCTTCTTCTTTTCTTCTTTTTTAATATGGCCCTATCAATCGATGCGATGATTTCGCGATTGTCGGGCTCTTAGCCAACGGATAATGATATCCTTCAGAATCTGCCAGGAAATCATTAACCGATGCCCAGTGTGCACCGGACCAAGCACTGCTCTTCCCCTCGGACGGATCCAAAAACGAACCACAGCTCTTGACCACACGCGGAGGTAACCCGACTCGCACCCCAAGATAAATTCATATTCGTCAGTTTAATACGTAAATTTTGATTGGTTGCATTTGGAACATCACAATGGCATTTGTGAGATTGACATTCGGCCATCTTTGGTAGGTACCTTTTTTTTTGGAATTTAATTGCCGCGAGGAGTGTAAGTAGTTACTTATTCATCAGTACCAGCGATGACTAAGGCAGTTTTCAGGCAGTTTACCTTGAACCCGGCGAAAATCGATTCTTCGATTAATTTGCATACAAAGAACGGATTAGCCTTGTCTATTAAATAATCAATCCTGCTTTATTATGCATGATAAAACGAGCAGTGTAGTGGTTAATAATAATTAATTAATTGAATATATCTATTTAGATTCGCTTATAACTAATAGCAAAAATGCAAGTCCGTTTTTTTACTGAATCAAGCGTTACATTGCGGAGGCCGATTTCAATTAATAAAAAACATAATATATATAAATCACGTCTTTATCCCTTACGGGGTAGACGGAGCCTAAGGTAACAAAACCTAAAGGCCACGTTTAGCATGATTGTGGGCGTATAGGTGGAAAGGGGAATCAAAATAGTAATAGGTAGCTAGCCGCATCGCCTAAGATTTTCGCCCATTCCCTCGATGGCCTTTTACGATCAGCGCGGGAAGAGAAGCAACTGGTACATTCTATGATTTTTCTTTACTTCCAGACCAGCATGGAAGAAAAAACATTTACCTACTACTCAACTACAACTAGCAAGGTAGTTTTTTGTTAGTGTACCTAAGGTATGGCCAAAAGCACCTGGGGCTGGGCCACCTTATCGCAATTAGTGATCGGCTTGTCATTTGTGTCTGTCCGGGTGAAAGTACGCCGACGTTGATTGTGAAAAGGTTCTGCAGTGCCCAAAGCAGGGGTCGGCAAGTTGTTTTAATTGGGGTCCGGGTACTGTGAGAAATTTTTAACGAGATCCAGAATAAAACAATTATACCTTATCTACGTGTTAATTGATACTTGATATACAATAAATTACAATATTTGGCGGTCCGAGGTTCGACCTCTCGCGGTCCGCAAACGGACCGCGGTCCGCCTGTTGCCGACCGTTGGCCCAAAGGTTCCGTATGGCTGATACTTAAGGTCGGGTCACTTGGACCCTGAAGGTACTCGTAATTTTAGCCTTTGGGATTAATTCGTCCGTAATTGCTTGTGCCACTGCTTCCATGCTGGTCTGGGAGTAAAGAAGAACATAGAATGTACCAGTGGCTTCTCTTCCCGCACAGATGGTAAAAGCCTATCGAGGGAACGGGCATAGGTATCATGTTATAGGCGATGCGGTTAGCAACCCATCACTATTTTGATTCCCCTTTGCACCGATACGCCCGCAATCAGCATGCTAAACGTGGCCTTTAGGTCTTGTTACCTTAGGTCCTGTCTACCCGGTAAGGGATAAAGAAGTGATTGTACCACTTTTTGCAATGCCGGCAACGCACCAGCAGTCCTGATGGTATACACTGTCGGTTCGATCCCAGGCTCGCACCTCTGAGACTTCGGAATTAACATGTGAAATCTTTTTTCGGTTAAGGAAAACATCGTGAGGAAACTTGCATACCTACGCTTTCGAGGGAATATAATGGCGGGACGTATATACATATACAATGGAGATGATGTCGATGGTGAAAATAGGGAAAATCTGCAAAAATTGTTAATCCAAATTGTAAATTTTATTTTTTATGATGTAACAATTTGATACTATATTTTTAAATTCTTATTCTTTATTTTAGTGACATTTAGTATTCTTTATAATTAGTTTTATTGATTTTAACGACTTCAATATTATATAGTCCGTATGTTTACTTGTCATTTTTTGTATTGAATAAATAGAATAAACTATACCTACTATACTATTTTGTTACATTTTAATGCAATATAAACTTTTTCATTTTTTTTTCATTTTCGTTGAGTTTTGCTAGCTAATCTGTGGCAAAAAATTGTGCAGTATGAATGTATGGCGATTTCCTTGCCTACCACCGCAGTGCTCTAAAAATCGTTAAGGTAGCAATTTTGAATTTGAATACAAAGAAAGGAAATTGCTTTATTTCTTCATAGATATGCAACTAGTCTCATTAGCTATGATAAAATAAGCTGCTTCGCACTGATTTATTGCCTATTCAAGGCTTAAATTTAACCTAGGGTTAGTATTTTGGCTAATTAAACTACGCATAATACTTAAAATAGGTATTGTACGCTTAGTGCTAAATCACTTGTTTTTATCAAACGTCTACTACACTTATCTATATTATACACACTAAAAATTTTTAGTCCAGTGTTTTTCAATCTTTTTCATGGCAAGACCCCTAATATGAAAATATATTTCGCAACCGCCGACCCTTCACTATTTGCGTGTACTTTATTTATGTTACAAATATTCAATCAATACGGCATGTTATATATAAAATTCTCGTGTCACAATGTTCGTTCCCGTACTCCTCCGAAACGGCTTGACCGATTCTTACCCAATTTTATATGCGTATTCAGTAGGCTGAGAATCGGTTACTATCTATTTTTCATATTGAAATTTAGAAGAAAAAAAAAACGGGAGCGAAGCCGCGGGCAACAGCTAGTATTTATATATTTTCATAATTAGTTAGTGACGTGAAAGCTCTGCCACGAATTGAGAAGCTTCCGCTGGGGAGCTGGGGCTGCACGACATGAGACAGCCACCACTTATCTGGGGGGTTTCCACAGTTGCTTAGTGCGTATAAAGATCTGTTCAGCGTAAGGGACACAGTTATGCAGCCATATAGCTCTGTCTCCGTCCGACCAATCCCGGGATAATACATTAAAAAAAAAGGGTGGCAGTTTTCGCGTCCTCTCGCGACCCCCACGCCGAGGCTGTATGTATAAGTATGGAAGTTAATTTTAGCTATTCGTAAAATACATTAACTTAATCCCTGCATTTTTGTGTGTGTTAATTAAATCCATTCGTTAAACGACGTATTAACGCCTGGTGCATTATTGTCTGATATGCGGATATTCGCGATTGCATTCACCATCTTTCTCTAACCTCATCCTTTATCAATTGACAGAAAGAAATGATGAATACGATTGAATTTTTTTAGACAAAAGTCAGTAGCTGCCAGCCAGTAGGCGTTTACAATTTGGTATTTAGAAAAGTGCTCAGTAATACCAAGCTTATTTAAACAGTGGAAGAAGCTATTCGAGTTGTCATGTCACCAGAAACTTACCATGGATTTCTGCAAGTTGCTATCCGAACAGTAGTAGGTAAACCAAAGAGGCGGAGTTTGTGGCGCCCAGCCTTGCTGCGCAGAGCATTATATGGCTCAATCGCCTTTACTTGGAAGTCCGTGGAATAGAGGCTGTACCCGTAATTTACGTAGACAACCAAAGTGCGATAAAGCTGGTCAAGAACCCAGTGTTTCATTTTAAAACGAAGCATATTGACACGCGCTATAAGTTTCTGCGAGAGCTCTATCAAGAGAAAAAGGTCCTCTATGTACCGTCAAGAGCACAAGTGGCGGATACCTTTACGAAAGCCCTGCCCAAGGAAAGCTTTGTCAGAGCACGAACCTCACTAGGAGTGGTGAGTAACCCTGATCTGATGTAGGGGGAGTGTTGAAACCTCATTATAATGGCCATCAGATTTTGTACTTTTTTATACTGACATTGATTTGAATGACTTTCAAATACACAACAGGCTCTACATTATAAAATCGTTTTATTAATTTTACTAAGTTACTTTAAGGTAGCCTTAGTTTATATTTTAATTAATACTTTTGTAATCATTTACTCTTATTTGTAATTACCATATTGATTGACAGCTGCGTGTTGCTTATTAAACACAATTGATTTGACATATAGTCAGCTTCAAAATTTAACTCACATAGCGTTTATAACGGACAGCCAAACCGAAATTATATGGATCCCGTTTTGCCACTTTGGCTAGGGAAACCTTAATATCAGCCCAGTGCGTTTCGGATTGCGCACAGTGTATTTGTAGGGCGACAAATATTCAATATTGCCATCGCCGTGGATATTTTCACGTGTACAAAAGCATCTACATATTCCCTTTAGATACTTCATTTTTCACAAACGAATCTCTGAATCGAGAAATGATTTGCGTGAACCCGAAATATTTCTTAAACACTTATCCATTGACCTCCACTTTTTCCCAGGTTTTATTATATTACTTTGTCAGCTTTGTATACCCATGTCAAATCTTTTCTTTTTAGTACTGAAAGTATCTGAGCTAAGCTATGGAGAGACAGCCATAAGGATAAGGGTTCCATTTTCGAGATTTTGACCATGGAAAGCAAAAACCAAAAACTATGTTCAGAAACGCCTTCATTAATTTCGAGAATTCCCAGTTTTAAAGCCATAACCTTCCTTAATCTTGGAAGTATTCGACTCACTCTGTGTTCTATTACTTATAATAAAATGACAACTGACATACTTGACAATGTTTGCGAAAAAGCTTAAAACTGAATCGTCTTACCATTAGGCGATCCTGTCCGAAACATGGGATTGGGAGCCATCCAGGGAAATGCACCAAAAGGCCACGTCGGCGGCGGACCCTGGTACAGCCGCGGCAGCATCGGCTGCGGCACCACCACTCCACTCCTCTCCGTCTCATCCCCATTCCCATTCTCTTCCCGCTCATCTCTCTCGTATCTCTCGTCTCTCTCATCCGCGTTGGAATCAACGTCTTCGATGTCAACGTCGCTATCATCTGTTTCGAGAGCCGTACTCTCGTCATTGCTGTGCTCCTGGTCTTTCGGTGGCGTATCCTTGCTATTTAGGAGAGAGTCTACGCTGAAGGAGATCCTCCCTTTGCCGCCGCTATCCGCGGCCTCGGACCGCTCGCATTCGAGCGACGTCTTCATTTCATCTGCTCGATGGCATTTCAGGAAAACTCCCCCGTCAACTTTAAAACGCCATTTAGAAATTTGTTGATTTGTGTTTTTGGTAAAAAACGCCGGTTTTGGTTCAGTTCTTATAAGATTGCGGCACTTTTATGCAGAGGAGATGCAATTTTCCTATTAGAAAAGTAATTAGTACGGGGGGAATGACGTAAAATTTCCGCGAACCGCTATTAGCAAGTCGGACGCGTTGGAAAATGTCTGCACAGCATCTCGCTCCAAAAACTCAGACTGTTAATTACACTCAGCGTCCAGCTATGTAACTTCACTTCGGCACAGTCCAGTCACAGAATTAGCACAATTGGCAACACTTAAGAACGCCGTTGAATGTTTAGTTTTCAATTTGCGGAGGGCTATGTTCGCGCAATGTTTCGCGTGGAAGCCCGGTGAAAATCGCGCAAGCATTGGCGGCGCGGCCGCTCTCCTCTCCTCACCGACAGAGACGCAGCTACTCACCGAGGAATTTTAATAAGCGACGCGGAGCGAACGAGATGACGATACGATCCAACATGTGTGTAAACGCGATATTGGGTAGGCGGGGCCCGTCGCGCTCAAATTAATACCCTCCGCGGAATACGCCTTATAAAAAGAGAGCCTCGCCCTACAATTTAAGCTTTATAGCAACGTTCTAAAGCTTAGAATAGGCTGGTTTGTAGCTTTATAAAGTGACGTAATAGAACCGTGCGCGTTGGATTGCAGTGGCTATTGTGTTGAATGAAAATGGAGTAAATAGACGGGTGCTGTAGGCGGCGTGGAGGGGACTTTACGATTTAATTATTCGCGAATGCGGAGGCATTTTGTAGCGAGCTAATGTCTCATTGTCATTAATATCTCGGGCGAGCAGCCATGTTTGATTTGTTTATGACACGGCTGTAGGTGAGAACGTCTGATGTTGTTCCTAAGCGTCGTTTGTATGGCAGTTGGGATCGGAAGCGGGGCTCGGGGCGGTTGGCACGCTCGCCTATGAAATTCGAAACGTTGTTCAAATTAATTCAGTTGTCTAGCCGTCTTTTGTTCGTAGCTCGGGCGCCAACTTTGTTGTGTGATCTTTGAGAGCCGAACTAAGTATCGATTGGGATTGGAATGGTAAGGTGTTGGGGTGATGCAGGAAATGGGAACAACACGACAGCGGGGAATTTGATATGAACGTTTGGATATATTTACTAAGGAATATTACCTACTTTCGTTCTTAAGTAAAATAATTTTTATAAACTCTATTTAAATGAAAGCAATGCAAATTTAGAATGTGTTTGCTACCTTGTTTAGGTATACTTACCGTTTCAAAAAGAGCAAGGAAATTATTACGTAACGCCCATCATTATGCTAAATGTGGCCTAAAGGCCACAGGCCTAAGATAAGACCTAAAGGTCTTATTACCTTAGGCTCTATCTACCCCGCAAGGAATAAAGACGTGATTTATGTATGTCTGCCAATTATTAAGCACTAGCTTTTGCTTTCTTCGTTTATCGTTATCCCGCAGGATTGCGATTTTCTGGAATCAAAACTATCCTATGTCCTTCCCCAGGACTAAAACTATTTCTATAGGTACCTACCAAATTTCAACGGTTAAAGCGCGAAGAAGTAAGAAACAGACAGACACAATTTCGCATTTATAACATTAATAGAATTGATTATGTTCAATGTAACATAAACATTATGTTTATATTTAAGTGCACTTTTCAGTACTTAGTATATTAATATATATTCTAAATTGCACCACCTGCTCAGATCTTTTCTGTTCTCCAGTCCATTATGGTTGCCTGGTAGAGATCACTCTGTAGCGATAAGGCCGCCTATTGTTACCTTGTAATATTCTGTATACCTTTTTTTCTCTTTTGGTTGTTATATGTGGTGTTCAATAAAGAGTTATTGTATTGTACTTAAGTACTGTATTAAAATAAACAATAATAAACTGCGGCAGATTTCATCATAAAACCCATTCGCTGCGTAATCGTGAGACATTACTTAACAAATCTTATTAGCAGATAACAAACGTACACAATCTCACAGACATAAACAGCCGGCCATCTAAGACCCATCACAAAATTATATCCCCCCAAATCAAATCGTTAGCGCCATGTCACTTAACAAAAAGTTAATCGCATTACACCTATATCTGACATCTCTTTGTGAGTTCCACAATAATGCCCGAACCCTGCAGCGAGCGAGACTCGACCCAAACCCAACCGCTATAAGACTCTACCGTTCGAGACCCACCAAAATTTTCTTATCAATTCGCAAATATTAATAAAAGGTCTTAACCGCGGAGGGAAACCGTCTCTCTCCCATCGAGATATGGTTTCGTTTGTTTTTATGGAGGGTGGCGTACCCTCCAGCCAATTAATGTAATTTAATCGCGCAGAGGGATTACCGAGGTCTTAATTGAAAGAGTAGGTAACGATCAAGCTGCAATCCGGGATGTTATGAAACGGTTTGGCGCGAGGGGCGTACAGGCGGCGGCAGTTTCGCTTTATATCTTTTAAAGTTACCGTCGAATGATTTACTAAAACCAGAGTTTTGTTCATAATTGCCGCCCATCGTAGAATAGTTGTAGCAGAGGTCTTCTATGCAAAAGCGGAGGCGGAAGCAGCGGGGAAATGAAAAGTGCTTCTGCGGAAGAGGACACGGAGACGAAACAAAATAAAATCTAACTGAAATTTTAAAAGTACCTTTACTTTTATTTAAGCAATTCAATGGTGTGTGTGAAGTTCCCAATCCGTACTGGACCCGCGTAGGAAATATAGCTCAAGCCCTCTCATTGTGAGAGGAGGCCTGTGCCCAGCAGTGTGACGTATGTAGGCTGGAGATGATAAAGAATATTACTTCATTGACTATTGAGGAGGGACTATTATGAAAATTGATATTCAAAGTTCGCATATATCGTGGCACTCGCGATACAGACCCAGAATCAAGTGCGAAGGCCGCTGTTTCACTTACCGCATAAAATGTCATCTACCTACCTCTATGTAACAATGTGTCCTTGTTATGCACTTTGTAACTTCTGTGGCGAAATAAAGTTTTTCTTTCTTCTTTCTTCTTCCTTCTTTCTTCATCGTACCGTCCTTCTCACTTTCAAATTAACGACGAATATGTGCGAAACGGCACGAGAAGAACTTCAAAAATCGAATGTAATGGAAGGCCGCGGCGGATGCGGAGTTGGTACGAACCCATACGGAATTCGCCGCACTTGCGACCGCTAATGCGAGGTTGTGGAATCAATAGGCTTATTACCTAACTCGCTCGCAATCGCCATCGTGTTCATTTTGACAGTTCTTGTGCGAATGTGACAGCTAGCTGATTCCGATGCCAATTGTCAGCCCATACGTGAACTCTTGAGCTCTTGTCAGCGGTTGTTGGCATCGAATTGGTTATGACATCGGAGCCTTTAAAAAGAGTGTGCCTACCTACTGTTACCCTAAAGACTGGCAATAGACCGGCAACTCTCCTTGTTTGCTGGTACTCACAGGGGCCGGTGATCGCTTACCATCAGATGGCCCGCTTGCTGCTCGTTTGAAGGCGAATTTATCTCTAGAAGGAATCTCTAAAACTTAACCTTTGAGTCGATAGATGAGAGGAGCATTTGACTAGGGACCGACAGTTACTGTATTCAAATTAAAAGCTAAACAATTAAATTTAAATGAGATTTCCTTATTAGTAAAATAAATAATGTATTAAGTACATGAATTATCAGAAACACTACCTACCCAAGTTTTTAAATTTATGGTAAGTGATTAAATAAATTTACTTAATAATAATATGTATACATACATACAAGTATCAAGTCTTTATCCCTCACGGGGTAGACAGAGCCTAAGGTAATAAAACCTTAAGGCCACGTTTTGCATGATTAAGGGCGTGTATGAGGAAAGGGAAATCAAAATAGTGATCGGCGCATCGCCTACATGATTCCTAAGACTTTCGCCCATTCCCTCGATGGGCTTTTTCCATCTGCGCGGGAAGAGAAGCAACTGGTAAATTCTGTTTCTTCTTTACTCCCAGACCAGCATGGAAGAATAATAATCCTGCTATAATACCGCAAAATAAGGAAGTGTAAGTCCTTTCCCTTATCCAATTAGCAAGTGTTTCCTTATTAACGCCATGCTTTTTTTGGGGAAAACCTATCGAAATGGTTTAGCCATGGGATAATTTCAGGAAGAAAAACATATAAATAGAATGTTTAATTAATTCTGGGAATACCCCATAAATTTATCCTGCTTAACCAATATTCCGTGCCATTTCACAGATATTATTAATTTTCTTTAGCAATGTCCCGATGCACGTTTTAATTAAGTACTTATGAACTTACGTAAAAAGAATGAAATGCCTACACGGGTGACTAAATCTCCCATGAAACGCGCCAACGTGCATCTACGCGTATCTTCATAGTTTGTTCGTAAAAGTAAAGTAATATTTACATACATAAATACACATACAGACGTTTTGGAAAAAGGTCAGGTCAGGAGTACCCGAAACCGACGAGCATGTATGAAGAGATTGATGACTGTGGATGAAGCGATAGAAATATGTCAGGATCGTAGCAAGTGGAATAAAGTAGTCTCTGCCTACCCCTGTGGGAAAGAGGCGTGACGGTATGTATGAATGTATGTATACATACACATACACAAATCACGTCTCTATCCCTTATGGGGTAGACAGAGCCTACGGTAACAAGACCTACAGGCCACGTTTAGCAAGAGACTGAGGGCGTGTAGGTAGAAGGTGGAATCAAAATAGTGATGGGTTGCTAGCCGCATCGCCTATAACATGATTCCTATGATTTTCGCCCATTCACTCAATGCGTTTTTACCATCTGCGCGGGAAGAGAAGCAACTGGTACATTCTATGTTTTTTCTTTGCTCCCAGACCGGCATGGAAGTACATACGAGTATTTACATATGAGAGCTTATTGGGTATCTATCTAATTTATCTACCTATCTAATACCTTTAAATAAGCAATTAAATTATATATATAAGTATTTGTATAACATAATAATCTGAATCTCAGAAACGGCTGCAACGAATTTCATGATATTTAGTACAGGGGGTTTCGGGGGTTATAAATCCAGCTAGGTTTCATTTTTAGAAAACGTACCAAAAAAATCGGACATCAAGGAATACATTCTAAAACAAGACATCTACTAGCGATTTAGATTTAAGTAATAGTTATAACATTCATAAGGCACCGGTAAGACTTCCACTTTCTTTAAACAATAGTATGATGGATATTGACATATCTAACAAATTACAGGGCATATTTAAAGATAACTTCTTAAAAATACTAATTTGACGAGGATTAAGTGAAAAATACATTCATATCTGCAATCTGTAACTGTAAATTGATGAATGTGGATGAAGCGAAAGAAGTATGTCAGGATCGTAGCAAGTGGAACAAAGTAGTGTCTGCCTACCCCTGTGGGAAAGAGGCGTGACGGTATGTATGTTAAATAAAGTTTTCGAATTTGAATTTGAGTTTAATTCGTACGCAATATTTTATTTCAAAAACGTACCTACATAAAAGTGTTACCTAGTAAATATTATAATGCCTATCCTACACTGGCTACACTACACGGTCATTCAGCGAATACGCAATCTTGCAAATTTATTAAACAGCCAAAGCAATAAAAAAAAAACCATTAATTCCAGCCAGTTTTAATTACGCCGCAGGCCATTAAAAGTATTAAAAAGTATTAAAACTAGAGTAAATTGTAAAATCCCGACCCATAAACTGGAGATACGCCTTTGAGAGTCTCTCATAAGAAAAGGGCTTAACTTAAATTTATACTGGAAATAAGGGCGATCTTTTTAAATAACGACTTTCATATTCCCGAGTGGAGCGGACAATTTAGCGGAGATGAGGGATTTTTTATTAAAAAGTAGGGTATGATATAACTGGGCTAAGTGGCGCGGACCCGGCGCCCATTACTCCGCGCGAAATGAGTTTTCAGTTGCCGAGTTTTTTCTGAGCCGTACAGGGTGATTGTATGTCTAACTCTTTATTGTACATACAACACAAGAAAAGAACGAGTACAGGATAACACAAATGCACAAAGGCGAACTTATCCCTAAAAGGGATCTCTTCCAGTTAACATTTGAACGATTGATAAGACATAAGTATTAAGCAATATTAGTATTGTTTCCAAGTACAACCGAAATATACTCAGCGGCATAAAATTTGGCCCTCACAAATATACGCAAAAATTGGTAATATTTTTATGGAGACTGGGCCAAATTTTGTGCCACTAACTGAGTATATTATAATCTTATTATATTCTTTCTTCTTCTTATATCAACATTCCAAAGTTAAATAAGTACAGGGAAAAAATCATTTCCATTATTCTTGTTACGCTCCAACACCATTTCAAGTTTCAAGTCTCAAAAACTGACGTGTAGAGGTGAGAGAGGAGTTAAGGTGAGGTAGATGGGGATGACTTTTTGACACTTGACACTATATATTTTACAATATTACGCCAATTTGAACATTTTCGCAATAAAAAGCTCAGTACTACGGACAATTCTTGGTTTGTGCTTGAAATTCTTACAAACTGTACAGCATCCATCAGCGTCTCACAAATCTATCGGGAGATAAATCTGCGCTGGGTTAACCTACGTCGCTTGTTCACCTTTCCGTAAATAGTTGAGTAGGCCAATCCAATTATTATCGCCTATAAATCCTGCTGAATGTAATGTAATTGCCATACTTAGAGACGTGCATTAAAATTTAAATGTGAATTATATTTAATTGGGATGATGTTTGCGGTCGAAAAGCGTAGAAGCAAAGCGTTCCTTGGATATGTTTACCCCATAAAAAAAACATGTGCTAGCTTATATTTGTATGTACATTCTAAGTATTACTAGCTACTGAATGCAACTTGATTTTTCGACTTCAATAGCGTTGCGTTGCAACTTTACACTTTGTGCCTTTGGAAGTAATCTTTTATTGGTTTAATGATTCCAAAGATAACCCCTTCGTACCTAAAAATACATGCATAACTAAACTCCACGTCAGATCATCGTTTGTATCCAATGCCTCTCTACCTCAACACGCATTTTCACGAACCAGTAATTTTGAGTCAATTTTAATCACTTAAAAACAGTTTTTTACTTTCTACATCACCCTGTAAGCGAGAGAAAGCGGCAAACTAATAAAACGTGCGTCGCGCTGTCATCGTAAAAACATTTCCCCTTAATATTCCTTTGTTACCTCCAGCCGCTATTTATTTGTTTCACTTCGCCTTAATAGAAGAACGATCCTGCGACTCCAACATTTACGAATGAAATTTGAGTTTGGAATTTCTGAAAAAAAGTGAGAGAAATTAATCTAAATCTACAATTCAAGGCACCGCTCTCCCTAGTGAACTATGCCCCCCTAATATAACCTACGTTACTTTCACAATCAAGTCAAATCAATATCCAAGTACTGAGAAGTATTGTCTCATCGTTACTCCGTGATGTCTATTTACTTACTTCGCATTTACGAAAGTTTCAGCAAAAAGTGCACCCGGCAGACCTGTTAAATGATTCCACCCGTTGAAACCAAACTTCTCCTGTTGGATTCAAAGTATAGACCTTAAAACAACCACCCCGCATACCCCAGTTCAAAAATGAAGAGACAACAAACGCGCTAAGTATTTAGCAAAAAATCGTGCAAGGTAAATCTACAAGTCGAACGCTTAACACTAAATACACGAACGACTCGACAAATGTCGGCGTGCAAGTAAAAATAAACCCACCTTGTTAAGGTCGAGCCGTGTTCAAGCCCTCGGGCAAACATCCTAAAACAACCAAACATCAGCCTCCCACTTAAGCACATCACTTAACAGAACCAATTTTAAGAGACACTCCAAGCTTAACCTCCATAAGGAACAATTGACTGACGTCAAACAAAACGTGCTCTAAAGGGGATCATTTTGTAATGGACGCATTATATCCCCGGCAAATATTAACCGAACAAAGAACATGAAACGATTTTTGAATAATGAATCTATGTAACGAATTCGTGCAAATACACGGGGGCGCCACCGGCTTTGTGGATTATGGTTTAAACCGATGTTTGTTTTTCAAAAATGGAACGCTGTGATGTTTTCGCATTAGCACCTTTAACTGTTGTGCTTTTAAGGAGGTTGCGATGTGTGTGGTCCAAGTGGCCAGTGTTTTAGGGCTATGATGTTTGTAATGTTGGCTGTTCTGGTAAACTTGGTAATTTTATGGAAAACTGAAAAATACAATCCCACGCAGACGCAGGCCCTTATAGCGTAATTAAAGTTGCTAATGTAATTGTTTGTTTGAGCTATCCAACAGTGAGCTGTGAATCTCATCTGTACTATTTGTTTAAGGAGTTATTCATAGGATATAAATGTTAAAGATATAAGAGTTTTCCAGTATTCTTTTATCATAATTAATCTTTCTTTACTTAATGGATCAAAACATATACCTTGTCGCAACCGGGTGATTGTGGAATAACAAGGTATTGTCTTCTTTTCATTAATATATATGAACCTCCGTAAAGTGACGTCTGATTTAATACTTACCAAAGCTTGGTGGAAAACAAAACGCACCTACGATTCTTGTAAATAGCATAATCTAGGTCTTATAAGGTAATAAAATAATAGTTCTGCAAATGGCAAAATGAGTTTGTTCACTTGTGTGCGTGCGTGCAACGCGATTGTATATTATATATACATATATATTACGTAGGAACGGTGGGGCAAAAAAACTGGCCCCACTTCTCGTTTACAGAACTCAATCTTTAACAATTTATTTGTTATCTTTCATTTTCAAACGAATAGGTAAGCATTGAATAAGTATTAAAATACGGCGTCAGGTTTTAACTTTTTAATCTAATGTGCCATAACTACCTACCTCAAACAAAGAACAGTTTCCAGTTTTTGAAACTCACGGTGTGAATCAATTTTAAACGCGTGCTCGAAGACACGCGCAAAAACTGCTTTTCAAAACTAACACCTTTTGATAGCCAACAAAAAGGTGACGCGAAAAAAAAAACAATAAACAACAATAAAATTATATCAACAAATGAAACCGCGCACTCGGAATTCAAAAAACTGTTTCTAAACTGCCAGTGCTAAGGCACACATTCGATCGCGTTTTGTTTGTTCGCGTTCTAAATTTGAGTTTGTAAAGTCAATCGAATATGACATCTTCTTTAAGCATGAAGACTTAGATAACATTAGTGGGTTCTCAATGCGTGTCTTGAGTTGAATTGAATGGGTGAATGAATGAATGGCTGACGTTTTTCCAAGAGATGGTTTTATGTTGATAAATACGCGACTAATCAAATTATTTATGGCATTAAAACGCAATAAAATCGGTCGGGACATCTGTTGCGTGCTTTGTGAAAAAACGGCAAAGGGTGAGTTTTTTGTTGTACCGGTGTATTGTGAAAGAGGTAGCCGGGTAAAGACCGAATTTGGATTTTATCATATTGCCTGAATAAAAAGTCCTTTAAGGTCATAAAGGACTTTTTATTTTTTTACCATAATATAATCATTTAATTAATTAATATTCCTAATTTCCAGAAGTACAATTTGCGAAGTTGTGCTATAAATTTAAATAATCTTGTGCGACTTCGATATGAAACTGCATAATAGATTATTTTATTTAGACACAGACTACCCATTAAAAAACCAAATTTCCAGTTAAGAATCTACAACTCCATTGACTGATTTTTGTGTTAGTAAAAACAACCACTATACACAAATAAAGAGTAAACATGTATTTAATTATATTTAAATTGTTTCCTAAAAGCTCTCTAAACATAATCGAATGACTGTAATAAAGAAAATAATCGAGTGACGAGACCCGATCGAACCAACATTACAACGAGGCCGGGTAAACGTCCCCGTTTCCACCTCATTAAGCCCAAGTTAAGGGCTCTATTATGTACTTTATGTATTCCTAAATTACCCATCACTTAATAGGGTATCCAACTGGGGGTCTTACCCTACAACCAGGTTATCTTGAACTTCCTCTCCCCGCACGTTACAAACAACTCGCATTCGAACAGGGGTAGAGCCGCAGTGGTTGCTAGTTCAGCTAACGGTGGTTATTTAATGTCATTATCGGAGAGGTGGGTTGTTTAAAGTGTTCGTATGATTACCGGCCTGTTCAAATTTAGTTCAGAAGTCGGTGTTAATGTTATATGAGCTTAGAATTTGTGTAATACGATTTGTGTTAATGGTTGCTTTATTTAGGATTTAATGGATGGGTTAAGTAGAGTTTTTGTAGAGTTTTATGTAGAGTCATGAGACGTGGACAAACGCAAAGAGACAGAGCCGCATTGAAGGGTAGAGAGGCATTTGATAATAGAGAGGATAAGCAGGACTGAGAGAGACCAATAAGAGAAACCTGGAAAGAATAGAGAAAAAGAAATATCGTTAGTATGGTTCGGTCGAACGGTGGATCATTTGAAACGTCAAGATAATTTAGCACAAACAAAATTAGAATTAAAATAAGTCGGTATGGAAAGGTTTAGGATGGGGTGCTGTCGAAGAAACTGAATCGCGTGCTTCTGTGGAACCTTTTCATAGACAATATCACAATAATTTGTGATGGTACTGATGGTTATGTAGGTATGGTATGTCAATATGGCACTTGCAATGATAAAGTTCCACAGTGGATACATGGTACGCATACAATAAAAAACATGGAACAAACACACGCGTGACTACCACAGACTATAACATTTATATAGAGTAGACATTAGGTACTCCACGGCAGTTGACTAAAAAAACCGACATCAAGCAAATCACCCTAATAAGTTTCAAAGTTCGAATGAATGAATGAATGAATGACATAAGATGACAGTTACAACCACATTCTAAGGAAGCGAAATGACTTAGCGAATTTGAGAATGCAATAGGGTGCCCTCGTTTTGGGATCGGCTAGAGACCCCAGATGTCCAAATACCCGTTTGACTCTTGTATTGTGTCGGATGACAAACGCTGGTCTATTGTTGTATGGGACTATTGAGAGTGCTTAATATACTTGATGCTAGGGTGGCAATGATTTTTTATTTTGGTGGAATAACGTAGAATTTCGAAGTAGGTACAGGCTGTATAAATATCCTTCTTAATAGGTAGGTACTTGTATTTTCCTCTAGATGAAATGAAAACTTTCACATGCCCTGGTATCTTTTCCTTGTTACCTTTCTTGCATTAAATCTGTAAAGAGTTGAAGTAGAAACCGTATATGTATTCCTAGTCAAAATTTTATTACATGTTCTATTTTTTTAATGTGTCGAGTATAATGACATGGTGGCAGTTTTTACAGTTTATTACACTTGTTTTGTGTCTATTCTCACACACATAGTAAATAATATGTTACAAAATAAGGTCCTAATGGTCACCCTACACCTAAAATGACACCCATAAGAGAGCATTCCGTTTTCAAATGTGCGTGCCATTCACGCTCGTTTTAATGACCGGCTGATAGCCGTTTAAAAACGAATTTGCTCACTTCTGGTACATTAAACAATCATTCGTTCATTCGCTCATTCGTTTACTGCGATATGGGGACGGAGCAGATATGGCGGGACGTGGAGTTCCAATTTTGAAATTGTGTTTCATGATTGGGTTAATCGATAAGTTTGAATTAGAGTGGAACTAACGGCTATTTTTGAAGATGTTTTGTTCGACAGCAATTAAATTAATGAAAATTAAAAGGTAAAAGATAGAAACGGGTGGAAAGAGAATAGGGAGGCGTTTGCCCAGCATTAGGACACCAAATAGGCTACACAAAAAAAAAATAAGAAAAAAATAAGGAACTGAACCGAGTCTATCTAATGAAGCCAGATATTTTGATACTGGCATAATATAATGATTAGGAATTTATTGTGATAACTTCATACTAAATGTTTGGCAACAATTCTGAACTCCACGGGAATAACCCGTTATTCAAACAGCTTATGCATTCCTTAATTAAAACATTATTATTTTTAATGATGTAAAAACTATATTAGTTCGGTAATTAATGTAATTAACGCGATAACATTATTATCACAATACCTACGTAATTAATTTAACAACTGGGTCGTTATCGAGTAATAAAAAGTTGATTGAATTTTGTACTAATCCATAACAATAGATTGGCGTTTTAACGATGTGATAACTGGAGCTATTAAATATTTTAATATATACAAACAATACGAATACAAACATAATGCCATATCTCATAGCGTGTTGCTGTAGCTAAATTGTTAATCAAACTCGGTCGATTAAAACATACGGTATATATATATATATATATACACAACATAATTATATTTGTTTCTTAATTCGTTTTCATGTTAATGCTCATACACAAGCTGTTTATATAAACAATGTATTTATATTTACTAGCTGAAGTGTGTCCTAAATTAAAATAAAACACTATATTAGCAACCCATCACTATTTTGATTCCCCTTTCCAGGTATACGCCCACAATTATACTGAACGTGGCCTTTAGTTCTTGTTGCCTTAGGCTTCTGTCTACCCCGTAAGGGATAAAGAAATGATTTATGTAAAAGTCAAGGCGTAGTTTTGCAAACGATAGTGAGGCCGATTTGAACTACACCTCGCAGAGCGCGTTTGCCTAGCTAAACTAGTTTTCATGCCGAAATTCGCTTGCACGTGTACAGCTAATCAATTTTAATGAACAATATACATTTACCTTGCTACTCAGGTATCAGTTGTAAATGGTTAACATGGATGTCGGCAAAGTAACGCCCGATTCAATCAATCATTTTTTAACAGAAAATACATCCTGTAATATTTGGCAAAATGGCTGACGTTGTTCAACTTTTACTTAATTAAAACCTTCATTAAAATACACCTTGATAGCTGTTGTCCGCGGATTGTTTTTGCATTATTAAAATTTCTTTCCCATACAGTTTGACTTTTCCCGATACTTCCAACATTATCGACATATTTCAATTAGTTTACATAAACCTTCCTCGTGAATACTCTAGCTATCGTTGGAAACCACAAAAATATTTTCAGTAGTTTTTGAGTTTATCGCGGACAGACACGGCGGAGGACTTTGTCTTATAATATGTACCTATGTAATCATTTAAAACCTCTTTAGCGAGTTCCTAACCTCAAAAAGAAGCCACTTAGGTTCCCTTAACAAAATGAAGGAAACATAATGAAAGCGAAATTTTACATTTCTATGCAAAATTGTTGCGTCAAATTTTACGTTTACATAAGGCTGTACCTACGTAGATAGTGGCGCCATCATTTAATTTCATTTTATTGTGGCACTCCAACTACAACTCCTTTACCTACAATCTAGTTAAAAAGCAGTTTCAAAACTTAACCCTCCAAACTCGAACGTTAACCGTCCGACACCAAATCGTTCGTGATTCGTTTAAACGCATTACTCCACCATAATAGGCCACTTTAGCACCCTCATGAACAGAATAGGGGCCCAGTGATTGTGTATTTATTAACTTTATAATCAACTACGCACTTCAATATCGAGGGGTCCCGACAATGTCGTACCTCGAACGAAACTTTCATGATATATATTTTCGTTTGAAATTGCAATAAAATGTTAAGTGAATGATTCGGCAATCACTTTGTACTGTGAATTTATTGAGGCGGCTGTGTATATTATACTGAATTTGAATATTCGTTCTATTCACATTTTATTCTATTACAGACAACTTAGGATAGTATTTATTTTGTTTGCTCTTGAATCTTTGTGACCACCTGATAAAAGAAGTACAAAGATTTTGATACAAATAAGACTCGAACACGCCAGAGCCTCTAATTAGCGGCATACAAATAAACAATTACACCACACCTTGGGATTTTGAGCCAGTTCTTACCCGCCATTGACTTCGAGACCCCGACAGATTTTTCTAGACCTCTTCCTTCTAACGGTCCCAGGGGTGGGGTGAAATTCAAGCATACACAGCCTAGATCCAACATCGTATTCCTCCCATGATTATTACCATAACGGAAAACAGCAAACATTTTGATTAAACTCGACACAGTCTTTCATCATCATCATCATCATCATCTCAGCCATTACAAGTCCACTGCTGGACATAGGCCTCTCCTTTAGAGCTCCAATAAGACCGGTTGGAAGCGGCTTGCATCCAGCGCGATCCTCCAATCTTAATGAGGTCATCGGTCCACCTTGTGACACCGTCTTTAGTTTTCACGAAAGAAATTCTTGAGTTAAACCTCTTTCATCAATATTTGGTGAGTGACGAAAAAAACATCGTAGAAATGCTAAATTGACGCAACGAGGTACTGTCTAGGTGTAATCGTTGGTCTCATCGTCTAAGGGAAGACGGGCCTAGCGCACGGGCCCTCCCCTTCATGACGCGGTCCTGGCGGAAGCCGGGGCTACCGGGAGGACGTCCGTGGTGAAGCCCTAGTGGCATCCCACTGCGTCCCCATCACACCGGACTGAGGCAACGCCGGAGAGGTTTTAGTTTGGGTATACCCCTTCGGGGGGCGAGTCCCACTTACCCTTATCCCCGTGTCTAGGGCATCCGTAAAGATTTCCTCACAGTCAAAACACGTTCGTTGTTTTTATAGTTATATTTATATCCCAACCTCTCCACGAATCCAAACCATCAGAGTCCGAAGACTATTTTTTATGATATTAATTTAAAACATTTTTTATGTATTAGCAGATGTAATCAGCACAAGGGGCTAAAACAAGAGTACGACATAAACTTGTCAGTCAATAAAGTGACATAATAATATGATGGAATCAACCAGGTTACTCTATAGCAATGCAACATCCAACACTATTCTCCAGCAATACAGAGCTCGGACGCCTTACCATCATCATCACTACATAGTGTAAAACCGCGGTCTGTCTGTCTGCCCCTATGTATGCTTAAATCTTTAAAACTACGCAACGGACTTTGCTGCGGTTTTTTTTAATAAATAGAGTGATTCAAGAGGAAGGTTTATATGTATAATTGTACGCAGACGAAGTCGCGGGCAGAAGCTAGTTGTTATTAAAAAAAACTACAGTTATTGATGCGCTAAACATTAAGCAATCACAGCCTGCCGTTAAGCCAAATAGTCCAAGCTGTCAAATAAGCAACCCATTAAACCATAACCAATACTCCCTGTCATTTATATCATTTATATTGGTAGCATATGAAAGCGCATGTCGCCCCTCCGAGGGTTGTTGGTATTAAATTCGATATTTTTCCATATCATTGTGTTGGATGCTGGGGTTGGGGGAACTGGGATGGCGCTATGCATTTCGAGTAAAGAATACAATAAAATAGCATTTAAAACTTTATGAAAGGCCCGGATAGTGCAGTGGTTAGAGAAGCTAAGTAAGTAAGGTCAAAGATACGTGGCGGAATGAATCGGAGATAATTTAAAGATTCCCTAGGAATATCCTCAGGGTCAGATCAAATGAAAGCTCCTCACGATGCACAACTGGCGAGAAATGGGGTGAGAATGAGGTAAGAGACTGCTTAGTATGAAACACGTCCCGAATTGTCACACTACTGACTGATCTTTTAAAACTTACCAATTTTATAATCAAAACAATGCATGCCAGGGCTGCTTTCGTACACGTACGTGACTAAAATTGTTTGCCCTCGAATGTTAGTCGATTGGTGTCAAATAAGTAGGTAATTTGTCTTGTTATATTTATTTTTATGGTTCTGTGCCTCACAATGAACAAAATACCCTTATAGGATCTGGGATCTGTCTGTCTATCCGTCCGTCTGTCTACCAAGACTCCTTTTTTCGGAAACACCTGGAAGTCAAGTTGATAATATATATTATGAATTGCAAAAAAAAAAATGGTTTTTATGTTGACTTAGAAAAAGTCCAATTACAAAAAAACAAATAATGTATTTATTTATTTATTTATTTATTTATTCATTGTCAAGTCATGTACATACATATGAAGATGTTAAAAATGTAAATAAGTGTTACTGTAATGAGACAACAATTCTTCTAACGAACTCTACTACTTTGGTCCCCTCGCTAATGAGATAGAATAACAACAAAAAATAGTTGATCCACCCAAATATCTTGGTTCCTTTCTGCATGAGTCGGAGTATCAAACGGCGGGTTAGATTTAACGAAGTCAGCTAATCCGACAAACCGGAGGGCGAGGCTCGCCGTATGCGGTTAGTAGCCGGAATAAACTTTGCCGGAATGCTCACTTACGCTAATAATGCTGTTAGCCGGCTGTACAACAAACACAACTTACTTTAACGATAACTCAAACCATAACCGACGATTTTGACATAATATTTCATAGGTTTCCTGTCAAAAATCGTTGATTATTAAGATAGAAAAACAAAACGAAATTTCAGGAATACAAAAACAGATGGAAAGATGGAAGACAGATAAAACATGCAGACTTTTGGTTCATCATCTACCTGCGCAGATGGTAAAAGTAAAAGTCCATCGCTAATTGGCGAAAATTAAGAATCATGTTATAGGCGATGCGGCTAGCAACCCATCGCTATTTTGATTCCCTTTTCCACCTATACGTTCGCAATCATCCAAAATCGTTGTCATTAGATCTCGTTACCTTAGTTAGGTGCAGTCTATCCCGTAAGGGATAAAGACGTGATTATTATGTATGTTTATATGTTTTATTTTGCTGTATATTGTCGTTGATGGCATTAGTACCTATTTGGAGAACTATTGCGATATTGGTGGAGAAATATCGACTAAATGCTAAAAGGATTGTTTATGTTTATTGTGCAACATCTGTGTAGGTACACTTTAAATCAAAATTTATTTGTTTCGTAAGATAATACGGTGTGTTACAACACGTTATACAGTACACTGAGTGGCAAAAATAACTGGACGCTGGGCGAAAATCTTAGGAATCATGTCACAGGCGATACGACTAGCAATCCATCACTATTTAGATTCCCGTTTCCTATACGCCTACAATCATGCTAAACGTGGTCTTTAAGGTTTTGTTACCATACCCTCTGCCTACCACAACAATACAATACAAATACTCTTTATTGAACACCACAAATCAGTACAAAACAATACAGAAACAAAGAACAATGTAGACAATAGGCGGTCTTATCGCCTAATAGCGATCTCTTCCAGACAACCAAAAAGCTAAATAAGTTGGAGACAGTTTAAGTAGGTGGCGGAAACAAATAGACAGGATAAACGCAGGGATAATAAAAACAACAGTACCAACATAAATATAATACATAGCTAAATAAATAAAATAAAATAATTCATACATATACACATAACATAAAACTTAAGATAAAATAAATGTGAGAAGCAATGAAAAATAAGAAGGCCATACAACAGAAAAGGATTTAATCAGAAGCAAAAAGAAAAGATAAGGTACTAAAGACAGGGACACGTAAGGGATAAAGACGTGATTTACGCATATGGTCATACACATGTAAAAAAATTAAAAAACCGTATCATACGTAAATAAAATAATAATTTGATTCTATTTCAAAAATTCCTTACTCCATTTTGGAAAAGAGCTGATATTCTTCAAATTACTGAACCCATTTTTATAAACATGGCTAAGTACCACCGTAAGGAAACTGACTTTCGAATGAAAAAACTGCTTCGAAATCGGTTTATCCGTTTGAGAGCTACGATACAGACAGGCACACACAGACATTGACGTCAAACTTATAAGACCCTTCTTTCTGAGCCGAAGGCTAAAAATACCTTAACCGAAAGAAAGAGAAGTAAGATAGAGGAAGAACACGGGTGATAACATGAAGAAAATTTTAGGGATCCCGGTGGGAATCAATTTATTAAAACGACACGCCACTGCAACTAGTGAAATTTTCATTCACACAACAATCTATTGAGTTTCACTAGTCACGCGGCAATTTGTGTGCTTCATTCAATTCGCATCTGATGACTTTTAACTAATAGTTCCGAAATACGCTGTAAAATGACTTCTAATTCTAAGATCCAGCGTGAAAATTGTGAATGGCGTTACAATTTCGCTATCGCCGTGGGATTTCAATAACCCTTTATATTCAATAGAAAATATCATTATTCATTTACAAGATGAAAGCGGTTCGAAAGGTATCGTTACTTCAGACTAGCCGACGCCATGAGATCAATCGAGCAATAATCGACTTTAAGTCCTCGACTACTAACTCAACTTTGTAAATTAAATCTTCAAAATATAATTAATCTTCGCTCAACATAATTGCATTATTAGCGCAGCCTCGTATTTACTTGCGCGTCGCACTTCATTTTACCTCTCTTTAACTCTCATTTTAATGATTAATGATTTAAATGAATTAATGATAAATGGTCGATGGAAGCGTGTTGCACGCGTTTGCAGCAGTCGGGTAGAATGTCAGATGTTGGGGTGCCATACAATTTGGAGGAGTCATTCGGTCATTCATAAGTCATTATTAATAGATACGATATCTCGAAGTGTTAGGTTAGAATGACTTAGAATTCTTACCCTTTTGTGAATTAAGTAGCTGTGTGAAAAAAATAGAGCCCTTTTTTGTCGATACTCGCCCTGTCGTCGTGGTTGTAAAAGAAGCTACAGGCCCGGCGATATGGTTGTTTACCTCAGTTGACTTTAAAAAAATATATTTAAAAATCATCGAGGGAATGAGCGAAAATCTTAGGAATCATGTTATAGGCGATGCGGCTGGCAACCCATCACTAATTTTACTCCCCTTTTCACCTATACGCCCACAATCATGCTAAACGTGCCCTTGGTTTGGTGACCTTAGACTCTGTCTAACCCGTAAGAGATAATGACGTGATTTATGTATGTATGTATGTTATTTAAAAATAGTCATTTAATTAAACGAATCGTTGGTGTACCTACCTATCGATTTTGTTTTTTGTTTTACTTATTTTTCCTAGAGAGTAGACGACGTTGAACCACTAGATCTAATGGATCCAATGAGCAAAGCCACCAGCAAAACCTATATCTTTATAAAAAACTTGACATTGCTATCAATATTACGTAAATTATACATAAAATAAGTAACATGTAATTAAACTATTGCAACGTCAACCGAATAAAATTAATAACCCTAAATATGTACTAGAAACGGTTAGTCATAAATCGAATGAAATATCTGTTGTAGTAAAATCTGTGCAGTTAGTTATGTAGCCGACCCCACAGTAGCACAACAGTGCAACGATAAACTCCGGGGCACTGTCACTGCTGGGTATATGCGAACAGAACAGATGATGCACAATTTAAAGTACTTTTTAAAGCAAGAAAACGGTTGATAGATGATAGATGCTTCTGGTGACCAGCGGGCTGGCAGCTATTTTGGGCAAAAAATAAGCCTCGCGATTCAACGCGGCAGTGCTGCCAGCCTTCTGGGTACAATGAACAGTGACAGTGACCTGGGAGGGGTGTTTTATTTGTAGTTTAAGATTGGCTAGGCATAGGTTTTTTTTTTAATTTTTAATGTAATTTTTGTTTACTATATCAGTTTTTATTTAGTTAAAAAGATTTTGACCTAATTAAATTGCAGAAAACGGTTTAGTTAGACCTAAGATCGCACACGCAGTAACTGTATCACGATATATGTAGTTTATAAAAAGCTGAAAGAATATGGTTTTATTCGACTATGCAATACGGTGTTTCAGTCACTTGAAATCTTGATTTGATAGTATCGAACCATAAAAATGTGTACTTTGTGCCTAGGCAACGTTTTATGAGAGACTTATACTTCTAAAATCGTTAATTCCGATTCATTAAGATCGTCTTAAAGAGCACTTATATTAACTTTTTTATGGACTTTTATTCCACAGAGAATGAAAAAGAGATAAAATAATCAATAAAGTCATGGCCAAGTGTGGTCTCACAGCACAGAGTTTCATCTGCCGGTTCACCGTATACAGCACAACAGATGTTTAAACTAAAAAAAACAACAATAGCCATAAGTGGAGTCTGTTACTAAATAATAAAGTTTAACGACACCTTATTAAGGATTTATTTGTAGCTGTACCCGAATTATTCTATAATTTATTACAAATAACTCAGAGCAATAAACCGTTTTTTGTAACTATACTAAACATTTGTTAAGGGATTTGATTTTGGTAATATAAGATTCTATTTTATTTGTGCCATCACGGTTATATAAAATATAGGGTAATTTTTAATAGGACTACCGCGATTTATGTTTTTGTTGAATGGGAAGTGAAATTGTTTTGTAAAAGCAGTGAGTTTATGTGTAGGTATACCTATAAATGGTAGATTGTTGTGTTATGTTCTTTATTAGTAAACAAGTAACTAAATGAAAAAAATCGGACAACTTTGCGATTCCTATTTGGTTATTAATTGAGCTAAAAATTGAACATTTAACGTCAGTAGTTGAAAATAGTTGAAAATATTCCGATTTCTCTTTGCAGTCAATTTTTTGAACTACCGGTTGACATGGAGGAAATCCTCCTTTTCGTTAACTTGCAAAGTTAATCCGACCATCTTGAAAATTTCTATAAACATAATATAGGATGGATTACAAAACAAAGTCAACAAAAAAGTACAGTCAGCAAAAAAACTTGTTTTAAATATAAAATTTGCGATGTTTCGTGCCCCATAGAGCTCTAGTGATGCATCCGACTCCTCGGATAATTACGAAGGCGATACTTTAAAATACGACAGTTACAAAAAACGGTAAACGTGTCCCCGCACTAATTAGGCGTTCGTATCTGACACTGCGGCTAATTTCCAGATTGTGGTGAGAAAAAATACAATGTGGATGAATTGGGAGTAGAGTTGGGAAAGCAAATGTTATGATCGTTGTTAGCGACTGGCTGCGGATCTATACTGAACCTTTTTTATAGTTTTATTTTTTATATCTTGTCTTGTCAAATTGTCTTGTTTGTGTCACTTGTTGCGTACGGTCGCTAAAGCCTGTGTAAAACTTAATTATATTTATTGCTACAAAATACCGTGTTTCCATCATCACCACTCATCTTAACGTCCTACAGTCCACCGCTCCATAACATTTTTGGTCCATTCTCACCGTAAAAATAACATCCAGCGAAAACTATCTGTCATATTTTTTTTTCACACGTAAGTTCATTACAGTTTTCATTTCGTGTAGAATACATTATTTACATTAGTTACATACGTATTCACTATGGTCGAAACACGGAGTAAGACAAAGACGGATCTCGCAACTACGGAAACCGAGCGGATGCAGCGCGATCGCCGCGAGCGGTCACCGCGCGGCACCCGGCCGATTTCAACCACAACCGACGTCGATGCTTCGGCATTGCCTGTTAGAATGAGCATACCAACAGTGGGCAACGCCCCTGGTAGCGCAGCACAACCTTGCCTCGCCGCCGATCGCCTAAATGCTCCTTCTAGCTCACGCAACGACGGAAATACCCAAGTACCAACCGCTTCTAGTGTCCACAGTGAGCAATTTCGCAGCGAGCGCACCCATTCATCGCGTTCGTCGGCGACCGTCCGTGCTCAGAAATTGGCGTTAGAAGCAGACGCGATGCGGCGCCAGGTAGAGCGTGAGCGCGAACTCGCGCGACTACAGGCGGACCGCGAGCGTCAACAAGCAGAGCGAGAATTCGAACTCGCACGGCAACAAGTCGTGCTCGAACGCCAGCAAGCAGAGCGCGAGCGCGAGCTTGCCCGCATGGAGTCTGAGGCGGAGCAAACGGAGCTTCAAGCAAAACTCGCCGCTTTGGAAGCATCAGATAAGTCAACTCACAGTCGTAGTTCGTACTTTTCCGATCGCAACGTAGAGAAGCGCACCTCCACATGGGTTTCAGATCAAAATGCCAACGTGACCACGGCAGCCCAAGTAGACATTCCTGGTATAGCGCCGACCGTCACCTTGAATAATCCTCAAGGACTCTATTCACGGCCGGCCGCCCCTGCCAACACTGTATCGTTCTACATGCCCGATGTCAACCGTGCAAACCACTGTAAACCCACGCTTACGAGTAGCCTTCCTACTAATAAATACGACACCATGACACAACAGATTTCTGACCGTTCTTCCGCCGACCCTATAACAAAACTGTCTCAAGCTATTAACGCTCTTTCCAACAGGCCAAAGAAAGCCGAACTTGTCACATTTTCGGGTGAAGTCAGTCAATGGATGGCGTTCAAAAGTAGCTACGAGAGAACTAAATCTATTTTCTCTCCTTCAGAGAATTTAGACCGCTTGAACAACGCAGTCCGCGGTCAAGCGTACCAGTCCGTCGCGTCGCTCATGTGGACCTCCGGCGACCCCGACGACATCGTCAAGGCCTTGGAGCAGACTTACGCTCGACCGGAACTCCTCGTGGCCCGTGAAGTCACTGAGCTGCGCAACAGTCCTAAGCTAAGTTGTCCTCAGGATTTAAATGGCCTAGCCAATAAATTGCGTAATTTCGTAACGACTCTCAAGTTACTTAATCAACACGAGTACCTGTCTTCCCCGGAGCTTTTCCGGTGCATTTTGATTAAGCTGAGCGAGCATACCAGAGCCCGCTTTACGGATTTCGCCTCGATTCAAGGACCAGAGGAACAACACATAACAAAACTTGAATTACTGTCACAATTCCTCTTGGTCGAGGCAGATAAACAGCTAAAATATAACTTCGTTATTGACAGCACCATTAAGGCGCCACCGATGCACTCGAATTTACCTCGAACAAATAATTTTAAATTTCAATTAAAAAAGGAATCGGTACATGCTACGGTATCCAACGGCAAAACATCTGAGTGTTGTATGTTTTGTAATCAAGGGCCTCATGACATAAAGGCCTGTAAACGTTTTTTAGAGCTTTCCATTGACGATAGATGGCGTTGGGTTAGGGAATCGAAAATCTGTTACCGGTGCATTAAGCCCAACCCGCACACATGGAACAACTGCCGAGCGAAACGTTGTGGAGTTAACGGATGTTTGAGACGTCACAATGCACTTCTCCACGGCACTGAAACTGCCGGCACCAATGCTAGAGCGACATCAAGCGCACAATGTAACACGACTGAAACGCCCTCTGTCGGCTCAACTAGTTCCGTCGACACTAACAATGTTGGCACCGCAACCAAACACCCTGACAAAATCGCGAATACTTCTGATCGTTTAATTAACGCTACAGGATCCTTACCGTCGACCTCACGCCCCCGTGGCCTGCTGAAGGTAGTCCCAATCGTGCTCGAGGGTCCCGACGGCGACTTCGAAACGACAGCCCTTTTCGACGAGGGTAGCACGGCGACACTGATTGACGGCGAGGTAGCGGCACGCATTGGCGCGAAGCCCACCTGTCAGGAGCGACTTCGCATCGAAGGTGTTAGCGGTATGAGCAAGGAACTTGACGTGAGTTATGTTGATTTCCATATTCGCGGTCGTGGCCATGCCGATCGTTATCTAATCAAACACGCACGGGCTATTAAGCCCCTAGGACTTCGAGCGCAAAATCCTGATACGATTAATCTCTCGGACTATAGTCACCTATCTGGTTTGACTAACGAGCTTTCATATTGTACCAACATTTCTCCTACCGTCCTTATTGGCGCGCCAGACTGGCATTTATCTTTGAGTCGCGAAGTTCGTAGCGGAAATAAGAACGAACCCGTCGCCTCTAGAACCTTGTTAGGTTGGGTTCTCCATGGTGCACTTTCGGTCTCGTCAAAGCCACTCGAGTTTATAAATCACGCTTCAGATGACTTGGACAGTCTTATAAAAAGTCAATATGACATAGATTCACTAGGCATAACAAAGAACTTACTGCGCCCTAACATTGATGATCAACGAGCGATAGACATCATCGAAACGTCAGCCCATCGACTCCAGGACGGTAGATTTGAAGTCGGCTTACCGTGGAAAAAAGATTTACCTAAAATCATACCAGATAGTTACCCACAAGCCTTATCTCGTTTCAAAGCTCTCGAACGTCAAATGGCCAAAGACTCTGCGTTCGCCGAAGCCTATCATCGTTTTATTGCCGATATTATCAGCAAGGGTTATGCCGAAGAGTGTGACCCGGAGACGTTTCACAAACCGTCTTCGTCGAACGTTCCCCGTGTAGGTCAAGATAGTGGCATTTTTTGGTACTTACCCACGTTTGGCGTCTTTCACCCTCAGAAAAAGAAGCTTAGGGTAGTCCATGACGCAGCCGCTGCGACGAAAGGCGTAAGCCTCAACAGCTTGCTCCTACAAGGCCCCGACTTACTGTGTTCTCTTCTAAACATGCTTTTTCGCTTTAGAGAGGGTGCCGTAGCACTTAACGCTGACATTAAAGAAATGTTCCCTCAAGTTAAAATCGCCCCGAAAGACAGAGATGCCCAACGGTTTCTATGGCGCAACATGGATGGCAACATCGTAGAATACCGCATGGCATCGATGATCTTCGGTGCAGTGTCCAGTCCATTCATGGCGCTTTTCTTAAAGAATAAAAACGCAACTCAATTCGCGGACAGCTTTCCTGCCGCTTGCCAGGCGATACAGGAAGACCATTATATGGATGACTATTTAGGTAGTCACTCCAACGTCGCAGACGCCGCGCAGCTAGCCACCGACATAATTACGGTACATAAAAAGTGTTGTTTTGAAATGAGGGCATGGACTTCAAACATTCCAGAAGTACTCGCAGGTATTCCGAAAGAACTCAGAAGTGATACCAATTCTGACGTATACCTACCACCAAACAACGAGGTAGGTGTATTAGGTGTCAAATGGAACCCCTCCAATGACACGCTTAGCTTTCGAGGCAGTCCTCAGACGCCCACGAACAACATTTTGAGTAAACGCAGTCTACTGTCTAGCGTCATGAAAGTCTATGACCCACTTGGGTTGGTAATGCCCATCGTCATCTGGGGTCGCATACTAATCCAAAGATTATGGCGGGAAGGCATTGACTGGGACTCACCAATGCCGGACAAATATGTTGCAGAGTGTCAAGAGTGGTTTGCCCAACTGAAAAGTACCATCAGCATAAAAATTCCGCGTTGGTATATGAACAAACCCGACCCTACCGACACACAATTACATTTATTTTCCGACGGTGGAGAACAAGGCTATGCCTGTGTAGCTTATTGGCGATTCACCTATGCTGATGGTTCGGTGTCAACAGTTCTCATAGGTAGCAAAGCACGCGTCGCACCTCTAAAACCGCTTTCCATCCCGAGGTTAGAGCTACAAGCGGCTCTTATTGCTACACGGCTAGCACAAACTATATTACACGCCCATCGTCTAAAACCCTCTTCAGTCACGTTTTGGACCGATTCGACCACTGTTCTTAAGTGGATTCGGACGGATGCTCGCTCTTTCAAACCCTTTGTAGCCCATAGGTTGGGAGAGATTTTGGACACCACTAATCCTTCCAATTGGAGGTGGATCTCTACGTCTTTCAACGTTGCTGACGATGCAACTAAACCTAAAAAATTGAATTTGTACCCCTCTCATAGGTGGTTTACTGGCCCATCATTTCTTTTAGAGTCACCCAGTAGTTGGCCAACCGAACTGAATACTGACCTTGTCGAAATTTCAAATGATATCGAACTAAAATCGGAACTTGTGGGACTGTTAGTAGATACCGCGTTTCCTGATCCCCCTGTACCAAATTCTTCCCGTTTTAGCTCGTGGCTACGATTAATACGCGCCACCGCCCGTGTAATCCAGGGCGCTCGACTGTTCAGATCTAAAATCTCTCGGCCAAGTAGTTCCAAATTATTTACCGCTAATGGCACCACATCACCCTCGCTCCTGTATGCATCTGATATTGTACTAGCGGAGCTATTATTATTGAAACGGGCACAAATAGACAGCTTTCTTCCCGAGATAAAAGCTTTACAAGCCAAACAGTCTGTGAGCAAGAACAGTCGCATTGCAAAACTCGCACCAGTACTCGATGAAGAATCCATACTCAGACTAAACTCGCGCATTAAGTCAGCCCCAGGAGTGAGTGAAGACGTTAAGTCACCAATGATCCTAGATGGCCGCCATTACACCGTACGACTTCTAATCCTGCATCATCATATCCAGTCAGCACATTGCTTCAACGAACTTGTTCTTAACGAACTTCGACAAACGTATTGGATATTGAGAGCCCGGAGTACCATCCGGAGCGTGGCCCACGTTTGCTTACAATGCCGGAGATGGAAAGTCAAATCCAACCAACCACAGACTGGAGACTTACCGCCAGAAAGACTCGACCACCATAAAAGGCCATTCACACATACAGGCCTCGATTATTTCGGACCAATAACCATTACAGTACGCCGAAGCAATGAGAAGCGTTATGTTGCCCTGTACACGTGTCTAGTAACGAGAGCCATACACCTCGAATTGGTCGCCTCTCTTTCATCAGACGCCGCCATTATGAGTCTGAGGCGTTTCATTGCTCGTCGAGGCTCACCATCAACTATCTTCTCCGACAACGGCACCAACTTTGTCGGCGCTGCCAGAGAGCTGCGATCGCTGCATCACGAATCCGTCCAAGAGTTTGCCACCAGCCACAAGATTCAATGGCGTTTTATTCCACCTGCCTCTCCTTTTATGGGTGGTGCATGGGAGAGACTTGTACGGTCAGTGAAGACAGCCCTGAGAGCCTGTCTAAATAACAGAGCCATTAAAGAGGATGTCCTAATGACGCTTCTTCTAGAAGCAGAATCCATCGTCAACGCGAGACCGCTCACCTACATCGCATCATCACCTGATACTCCCGAGGCATTAACTCCGTTTCATTTTATCCTGGGTACATCATCAGTAGCACCGTGGACGTCATCTCTTACAGACAGTGACTTAATGCGCAGGTGCGACTGGAGGAGGACCCTGCGACTCGCCGATCACTTCTGGACAAGATGGCTGCAAGAATACTTGCCTACTCTGCGACCAAGAGGTCTACCTGGCAGTGAAACAATGTTAAGTGAGGGTGATGTAGTACTCATTGCCGATCCTACTTTACCTCGGGGTCTTTGGCCTCTAGGTAGAGTTATAAAGACGTTTATAGGACCTGACGGGAAGGTTCGCGTAGCGGACGTTCAAACGAAGGGCGGCACGCTGCGTCGACCGGCCCGGAAGCTTATCCTGCTAGAACCGGAGCCCCAGCCAGTCGCCACCAGAAGTTAGTGTACCACTAGGGGTCCGGTATGTTAGCGACTGGCTGCGGATCTATACTGAACCTTTTTTATAGTTTTATTTTTTATATCTTGTCTTGTCAAATTGTCTTGTTTGTGTCACTTGTTGCGTACGGTCGCTAAAGCCTGTGTAAAACTTAATTATATTTATTGCTACAAAATACCGTGTTTCCATCATCACCACTCATCTTAACGTCCTACAGTCCACCGCTCCATAACAATCGTTATTATCGATCGACTTATCTTTTCTTGTTTTTTTTTTATTTTTCAATTTTACTTTTAGCTTTTGCTCTCTGTGTCCAATGTGTGTAAACACATAATGTCTCTTTCTTTACTTATTTTTACGTAGGGGCTAAAAAAAACTATCGCGGAAAATAAGCGCTCGTTCAGTGTACATAAGTGACAAATAACTCTTTCAAGCGGTATCGGAAAACCACTCTATCGGTTAATTTCTCTTCTTCCGCACCGATCAAAACCACGTGTAACCGCCCTTTCATAATCTATGCCATCAGACGTTAAAAAAAAGTGGCGCCATAGAGTCATAGGTCGATGGCGCTCGCCCCGCCCCCGGCGTAACTGTGCCGATCTGAAACTAAGCGTAACGCATCCTGCGGCGTAATTTGTGGGCCACGGTTCAAATTACGCCTTAAAAAACCGGGATTGGGATGTGATCTTTTCCGGTTACGGGACAGCGGTGACTGTGTGTACTACTTAACCACAGATATCATAGTTCGGACATGTCATCGCAAAACAATCGCAACACGGTAATAGAACATGAATAATGAAGTCGTAATAAAAGTATTATTTAATTCTATTTCTCCCGTTGTTTGCAATTGCAATTGCCTTGAAGCGTGGATTATTGACTTGATGCTATCAAATATTAATAGAGATTAGAAACACCAACAATCAATGCAAAAAGTATCATAAGACGTTGCTAACGGTATTATCTACCCTTTGTGATTAGCTGAGCTAACATATTTGTTAATATTATCTTTCTTTGACTGTTTAATATGAATTTCTCAGACATTTTCATCATAGGAAAGCGTCGTAGTCTTTCATCCACTTATTAATTGTTTTTATTTTCACCATATTTAAAATATATATAAATTACCATGAGTAAATATTTTTAAGCTGTCTAATTTAAACTGTCACCGAACTACGACAAAACCATGACTGATATGCAACTAAAAAAGGTCAAATGCTAAATTATGATAAATATTAATCATAATCTTGAGTATCGACTCTATAGAGTCTTGTTCTATTTCCATTATGTTTTTAAGATGACCTGTCCGACCTATAGACATCTCATATCGTAATAGGTACACTACAGATTACGAAAATGCATCGCGTGTCAGAACCCCGACGCTCGCTCAAATTCTCTATTCAGTACTTAATAGAAAGCCTTAAGTTCTCCGAATACAGATTATAATTACCTACTATAGCCCTCTCATTGTGAGAAGGGGTCTGGGTCCAGCAATGTACCGCTTACTTAAGCTACGCAAAAACGATTACTTAATTAGTTGTAAAAGCGTAAAATTTTATTATAATTTTAACTTGACTTTAGTATTTCCTGTAAACACGCTAAAATACAAAAGTTCACGCCAATTATTTACCTACTTAAAATTTCCTTTTAGGATTCGTATCTCGGGATATTCCGTACACGGTTACTAACAACTCCTTGTACATATGCCATGTTTTTTTTGTTTCCGTTAACTTTGACATATTACTTAGTTCATTATCAAAATATCGATAGCATTTTTTCATTTACCCTGAAATTTTATAAATAATTAAGTTTAAATTGACTCGCTCTGAAGCTTCGGGTGACCAGAGGGCTGGTTTTTTAGCACAAAGGGTAAGCATTGTCGTACAACGCGGTAATGCTGCCAGCCTTCTGGGCACCATGCCACTGGGCAGCGATTTAGGGCAACTTTTTTATTTATAGTTTTATCACAATTTGTTTTTTTTTGAACTACATTATACATACATTTAATAAATATTTTTTTTATTTTTTTTTTTATTTATTTGTTATAAAAAAAAATTAACAAGTACAATTGATTAAGACGCGCAACAGAAACCTGTTTAAGGTTTATGCGTGGCGCGAATGTATCGCGTTGCTCACAACAATTGACTTAACTATCCAACACGGTTATGCTTATACTATCTATTTATAGGTAGGTACATTACATATTTATCTCTATACTCCAGTAATCACACTTTCCCGCGTTAAATAATAACTTTTGATTGCGTTCTTGCATGACTTTTTGTCTATAAGTATTCTTGAATGTACATCTTCTGGTATATTATTTAGGATGCTAGGCAGCATGTATTCCCACTTCCTTGCTCCGTACACGTTTGTACAGTTTGGCAGAATGTATCTAGTAAGATAGTCTAGGTCACGTAGCTGTTTATACCTACATCGAGTTTTTAATGATTTAATTTTATCATACTCATCTAGTACTATAGACATGTTTATTTTGTCACCTACCGTCATTACTTTGCAATAATTAAAGACGCTAGACGCTAGTATATCGAATTACAAAAAAAAATAAACTATGAAAAGGAGAGACCCCAGAGCTGGCGCTTACCTCTCCCAGCGAATTTCTCTGGCTGTACAGAGAGGTAATGCCGCCAGTGTCTTGGGGTCTATGCCGCAGGAGGGCCTTTTAGATGGTGTTTTCTTTTTATAGTTAGGTATATTTATTTAGTTTTAAGTTTTGTATATTTAGTTAACTTTTAGATTTTATCACAATTTGTTGTATTTAGGTATATTACTAACATAGACTTAAGGGACTTTATGTAAATATTAATAAACCTATAGTAACTCGCTCTAATTATCTTTAGAAACAAAGGTACTCCACGCCGTCTGTATGAATACGTTTAGATCTTTTAAACTAGGTACGCAACGACTTTTAATACTTCATCACTAGATATATCTACCAATGAATGTGAATGATAAAATAATGTAACAGATGCTTCTCTTCCTGCGCAGATGGAAAAAGCCCATCTATGATTGGGCGAAAATCATGTTATAGATAAGCGATGCGGCTAGCAACCCCATCACTATTTTGATTTCCCTTTTTACCTATACGCCCACAATCATGCTAAACGTGACCTTAAGTCTTAACTCAGGCTCTGTCTACCTCGTAAGGGATAAAGATGTGATGTGTGTATGTGTGTATGTGTCAATAGATATTTAAGAGTGATTCAAGAGGATGACTTATACGTATAGTGTAATAACCAATGCAAATCCGGGGCGAGTTGCTAGATAGATATTTAATTGTTAGAAAAAATGCAATCACCATTTTAAAAAAAGCTTATCGAAATAAATATCAAAAAGTCTATTGTGCCTAATTTTGCCAGTGCCTAAAAGTAATTTCAAATAAAAAGTGCAAAAATGAATTCAGTAATAATTCAAATTTGGAAGCCGTTCCGCAAATTCAGTAACGAACCGTGTCGATGCAGCGCGGCGCGGGCGCAGGTAGCGCGCCGATCGGAAAGTGCCACAGACTGGATAATATTTTAATTTTTTTTTTAAATTGGCCGTACCTACTTGCAAATTTACCCCGTGAGAGTAGCTATTCGTGATATATACCTAACTAAGTGTGTATTTGAGATTAGTATACCTACTTAACAGTTATTTTTTTCATTTTTCTGACGTCTTTTCAAGTGGCGCAAATTATACCTTAACTAACATTTTAGTGCCATATCTGAGGACCATTATAGACGAACTACATTCAGACTGCAATTTTACTGTCAACTGTTCATACAATTAAATCGCAGTTGCCTTGCTGTTGTACCAAATGCAGTGGAACTGCAATAAAAATGTATGTGCATTCGGCAGTCTGCCTGTTGTCTGTAGGTACACTTAAAAAGTATTTGGTCTCTAGTTTATACTTCTGCAATTGTGTAGGCATAAACTCAACTAGTACTTAAATATTGTTTGCGGTCTAACAAATGGGGTATGACGTCAAATTCTGCACTGATATTGGTTGGGGAATTTTGCGAGATGAATTCATACCTACGTAGAATTAAAAGACGAAATACGAATAAAGTAATTGGACGATTGAGGTTAAGCGGTTGAATATTTTGTACCTATCTAATTAATTTTGGTTTGCTATTATGAAAGCAAAGCAGGATTATAGAATTTAAACAATGTATTTTTAAGGTCTTGTCATGCAACTTGATGTCATATTTTCGCTCATTGCATTGTATTTTTAAATTTAAGAGCCATTTGATAATGGGTAGAAATAAATTGCAGAATAGACGAAAATTTTATTCAAACGGTAGATTTGCAGCAATACGGCCTTTTACCTCTTTCAAATGGTATTTCCGCAGATTATTAAAAAAATCGGCCCCCTGCCAGCACTAAAAACGTGTTACCAACCAAACGCACGAAACTGTTTGCCTAAGCGAAGCAATTTTTCATCCACTTTTTTTAAATGCCGCGACAAAGGGCACCTCGCATTCCGCTGAACAATATTGCCACAATATTAACGCGTTCACCATATTTATGAGTTTGGATATTTAATTTTCTTTTAAAGGGTTGCCGCTAACGACTGAATGCGAATGCTTTTTTATGAGCAAAAGCGGGAAACTAATCCTCGTTAAGTGATTGTACCTTTAATGTGACGTTAATGAGGTTTGGTTGTCGAATTTGTTATCGAGTTACCATTTTTTTTTTATTCTGGACACTGATTGGGGTAAAGGATTGTCGTGGAACATGCCGAAGGTAAGCTTATTTAAATTATTGATTTAGTTAGGTCGTTTTCTTGTCAACTACCGTTCTTGAATTACAATATTTTATAATATACATACATAAATCACGTCTTCATCCCTTACAGGGTAGACAGTGCCTAAAGTAACAAGACCTAGAGGCCACGCTTAGCATGATTGTGGGCGTGTAGGTGGAAAGGGGATACATAGTGATGGGCTGCTAGCCGCATCGTCTTATACATGATTCCTAAGATTTGCGCCCATTCCCTCGATGGCTTTTACCATCTGCGCGGGAAGAGAAGCAACTGGTACATTCTATGTTTCTATGTTATGTTGTTTCATCAATATTTAAACACATGATGAAGAAAAAGTTAAAAACATTGTGGGCCCGATGCTCAAATTATTTTCCCAAAAACGACTCGCAATTGTCTTCATGAATACGATATATTACAAAAACTCTTACACAAGAAAAATATGAATACAGGATAACACGCATGCACAAAGGCGAACTTATCCCTTACGTCTTTATCCCTTACGGAGTAGACAGAGCCTAAAGTAACAAAACCTTAAAGCCACGTTTAACATGATTAAGGGCCTATAGGTGGAAAGGGAAATCAACATAGTGATGGGTTGATAGCCGCATTGCCTATAACGTGCTTCCTAAGACTTTTGCCCATTCCCTCGATGGGCTTTTACCATCTGCACGGGAAGAGAAGCAACTGGTAAATTCTATGTTTTTTCTTTACTCCCAGACCAGCTTGAAAGAAACAGTAAACCTACCTATACCTAGTAAATAATCTTAATCAAAAAAGCAAAACCCTTAAACTTTGAAATTTCAATTAAAATATCATCATAATGACTGGGTAAGTTTAAAATTGGAACAGTATAACCAACATAGCTCACGGCTCAATCCAGCCAATCAGGCCCCCGCCTTAATTGATACTAAACACTTCGCGGCGGTAAAAACCTGCGCGGGCGACGGTTAACTAACGATTATTACCGTCCGGTCGCTTCTCGTTACGGTAAGGGCTCGTTTCATGAAGATAAAAATAATTTCCCTGCTTCCGTACTGGTCTGGGAGATGGCAATAGCCCATCGAGGGAATGGTAAAATCTTAGGAATCATGTTATAGGCGATGCGGCTAGCAACCCATCACTATTTTGATTCCCCTTTACACCTATACGCCTACAATCATGATAAACGAGGCCTTTAGGTCTTGTTACCTTGGCTCTGTCTATCCTGTAAGGGATAAAGACGTGATTTATATATTTTATGTATGTATGTATGTAAAAATAATTTATTACGCTACGTTTATCTGTTATTCCACGACTAAGAAACACACACACAACGTTAATTTGCGACACGTTTCTTGCGTGTCGTTAATATTAAAAAAAAGAAATTCCGAAAGCATTCCCTGATAGCCTAACGCCCAACCCTATGACCTAGTAATGTATAATGTATGTTTGCATAATTTTTTTTAAAAGTATTTTCAACCCTCTCACGGGATAAGCAACTTTTTCTTAGGTAGGAAGCAGCTTACATAACTATATATATATGTATGTGCCTGGGTCAATCAGAATAGTTAGCACTTCCCCATAAAGCGATGTGTTTTCTGGGCAATTTAAATTAGGACATGTTTGTTTTAGAATAAAAAATTGAAAATGTGTGTCACTTTATGTATGTATATGTATCTGTGCAAAGCTATATAATAATAAATATTTATTTATTTTATCATTACAGGCTTGACTCAGTAATTAACCACATTTTAAAAAGTGCTTTGTATCAATAACCGCCAAAAATACTTTTAAAACATTATTTTTCCGTATTATTTACCGGTATTTTTTTAATACGCCTCCCGTAAATTTTCCTCTGGATCGGTCAGAATGTTGTCATAGCCAGACAAATTGTCACCATAGCTGACGCAGTTCAATCAATACAAACCAATACAATTACCTTCAATAATACTAATTTCCTATTTTATTATTGTGTCAAATGTGTGTAAATACCTAAATTTAAAAAGTCTGGTTACTGACTCCGTAACTCTTCTAATACTTTACTGTTTCAAACATGCCATACTTCTATTGCATGCGTATGACAGGCTACAAGTGGCTACAGTAAAATGGTCAATGTTACTTGCCGTCTATAACCTTAATAAAATAGTGGGCAGATGTTCAAACGACAGTATCGCAACGGGAATACCCCGCAACTTAGGTATCCGGACCACACCCGTATCATCGAAACTGATTCGATTTATCGTTCGCCTCCATCGAATATTCGAATGAATCGATTGATTTAAACGTCGAATGAAACGCTTTAATGAGCGGTGATTGTGTGATCTTCACACGGACCGCGTTCCGTTCAACCATTCACTCATTCACCCATTCTCATTCAATCTGTTGAACGGTGTATATTATATTAGTGAGCTTGTTTTGAAATGTTTGATTTAGGGCCTTTACTTTTTTATTGAGTCGGAATAGAATCGCTTCACTGGGGTTAAAAACCTTTAAATACCTATTAGATTGTTAGTGTCATACTTAAAATGTGATATATTTTGAAAATTGTGACCATACATAATGTATACATACATAAATCACATCTTTATCCCTTACGCGGCAGACAGAGTCTAAGGTATCAAGACCTAAAGGCAACGTTTAGCATGATTGTGGGCGTATATGTGGAAAGAGGAATCAATATAGTGATGGGTTGCTAGCCGCATTGCCTATAACATGGTTCCTAAGAGTTTCGCCCATTCCCTCGATGACCTTTTACCATTTGCGCGGGAAGAGAAGTGAGTACGGTCTATGGTTTTTCTTTGCTCCCAGACTAGAAGAAACCGTAACCACAGACGTTGAAATATGCCTAAATATAAATGGTTATTGATTATTTATGTGTATTTATTGGAAAAGAAAAAGAAAACAATAAAAAACAGTCAAAACTTAAAAGTAACTTAAACCTAGCTAAACTATTATTAAATTAAAGATAAAAAAATTCTCCCAAATCGCCGCCAATGGGGAGGGTGCCCAGAAGGCTGGCAGCATTGCCACGTTGTATGGCAATGCTTATTCGCTGAGCGAAACATTGACCAGCCCTCTGGTCACGGGAGGCCTCTATAAGGCGCGCCGAGATATCTACGAGTATTGATTGAAGTATGCATGTACCTGTATCGAGTTGTTTTGCATCAATCAAGAACACAAGAGAAATTGAAACGTCGAAGCAGCTTTAAGCTAGTATAAAATTATTTGCAATCTTCATTAGCAACGAATCCGACTTCCCTTTAAAGTAATCAGTACTTAAGCCCACTGAGAAGATGGGGGCCATCAATAAATTCAAGATCTCCTTAATTAGGGAGGCGATCTTAATCGCGATCGCCATAGCATTTATTTGCGGGCGAGTAGCATTGAATAGTCGCCAATGCTTACGTATATGTTCGTTAGATTGGCTTACTACACTTTCTACCAAAGCGGTAATGATATAAAAGTTTCAACATGAAACTACCGTGAGACTTAATCAAAATTACACATAAACGGATAACTCTACGTCGAGAGTGACGAATGACGATGAAAACGAGGGTAGTTGTGCGCCGCTGTCAGTTGCGTCGAGCAGCCGCGCGAACAGAGCGCTGGCGCGCAGTGTTCGTTTCGCTGCCGCCGGGGCGAGCGCTCCGAGAGGAAGGACTACGAAATAGTCCGAAACATGTCGAGCATCACTCGACTTTTTATACGTGAGTTATCCGTTTATGTGTAATTATGATATAAAAGTTCTTTTTTATTGATTGAGTTTCCTTTTCCTTTCAAGCTGTAGGCTTATTACCTAACTCGCTCGCAATCGCCATCGTGTTCATTTTGACAGTTCATGTATGGGCTGATAATTGGCATCGGATTCAGCTAGCTGTCACATTCATACCAGAACTGTCAAAATGAACACGATGGCGATTGCGAGCGAGTTAGGTAATAAGCCTACAGGTCTCTTAAAATTTATTCGGAATATTTCAGCGGGTGGGTGAGCTACTTAAACTAAAACCTTACAAATTATTTAAATTAACAGTTTGTTTCAAATTTAGTCCCGTCTTTAACCTTTTCGACGCCACGTCAAATACAAGAGACGTCAATACGCCAGACTTCTTTATTGCGATGCCTTAAGTTGAACCTAAACCCAATTGAACGAAGGTTGCCTTGGCATTGATGTAATGCACGTATATTTAGGTCGTTGGCGTTGAAAAGGTTAAAAAGTTCGTACCAATCCATCCGTCTGAGAACTACGATACCACAGAGAGATTTATAACACTGCACTTGCGACGGGGGTTAAAAAATTAACAAAAGGAAAAGGAACGATTTTTGGCAGAAAATCTATCAAAATCGTAGGTTATTGTAAAAGTAACTTAGTGAACACACTTGATCGCATAATTTTCATTTAGAGGCAGAAAGTAGCTGAGCCCTCGTCCCGCGGCGGATCTCGCCTCGTTAGCGCGCCGCGCGTTCTGCCTACATCTTAATTAAACTGCGCTTGCGCATAGCCAAACGAAAGTACAGGCTCAAGCGCTTGAGGGGTATGTACCACTACATTATTAAGAAACAAACGCTATATATAGACTATATCAGCGAGTCATTTAGGACATCATCTAAAATGTCTGAAAAAACAACCGAATCACTACACAAATTATTTCAAAAAATCTGTCTGTCTGTTCGCTACTTCCATGCTGGTCTGGGAGCAAAGGAAAAACATAGAATTTACCAGTTGCTTCTCGTCCCGCGCCGATGGTAAAAGCCCATCGAGGGAATGGGCGAAATTCTTAGGAATCATGAATAGGCGATGCGGCTAGCAACCCATCACTAGTTTGATTCCTTTTTTTTCCACCTATACGCCTACAATCATGCTAAACGTGGCCTTAAGGTTTTGTTACCTTAGGCTCTGTCTACCCCGTAAGGGATATAGACGTGATATATGTATGTATGTAATAAAAACAAGTCACAGCCGCAACCCGGGTAACGAACTAGTGATAAAGAGGTGAAACGGTGAAGGTATTATATCTACTTACTTTGTCGACTATGACGTTGTGAAAACGGTAAGTTAAAAAAACACGCTAAACGTGGCCTTTAGGCCTGTAGCCCTAGGCTAGGCTCTGTCTACCCAGTAAGGGGTCAAGACGTTGATAATATGTACACACACACACACACACACAAATCACGTCTTCATCCCTATATGTACGTATGTAAAAAAATCATTATCACAGTACTTTCTTCAGCCCTTGCAGCTATTAGGTAAAATTGATGAGCAATTAAGGCCGTGTAGTGAGCAATCCGGGAGATAAGCACATTTGTTGGTGTCCCGGACAACTTTATAAATAAATAATATGCTAATACAGTGTCCCCGGCCAATTAATAAACGAGAGCCGGTGGTCTTTGCCCTTAAAAACATCTATTGATTGAGATTCTACTGTATTTTAATTGGTTTGGATAAGTTGGGACCTTTTCGATAGAAATATCATCATCAATTTATTAGACCCAAACTAAGCTAAGCTTGTACTATGGGCATCAGACAACGGATAAGAACACTTATAAAGATAAATTACTTACAAATTCAAAATAAGAGTCGAGATGAAAAAATTGTATTGTATTTTTTATACTTACAGTACCTGGCCATAAAGATTGCACTTCGGTCTTAGGAAAGAGACTATAGGAGTTACTTAAGTTAGAGCGGGACATCGCTCTACGAAGCCGAAATTAGCCGAAAAGATCGATGTGCAATCATTATGATGGGTACTGTAAGCATGTGCCTATCGGAGATCGAACTCGGGACTTCAAATGTCGCAGTGAGCATTAACGGACTATTCGGTCACCATTTATCAATTTCGCACTTACAGTTAAACTTTTTCATTGTAGTAGGTAGATGTTTTTCTGTAAATTTCTCTCATGGTGATAAGAAAGGACAATCCAGACTGTAAAATTAGGAACGAATTAATTTTGTTAGACCACTTAATAATGAATTAATTAAACAACATAGTGATTATACATATACAGCGAGAAGATTGCTAGCGTAAACTTCGCCGCGAGGTCACGTAGTAGAAATGTAGGTATATTTATTTTACTTAAGTTGTTCATTAGCTAATTTGTATCCACATGCATAACGTAGAGTTTGATGGTCATTATAACTCGCACAAAACAAATCATAAATCAGGTCCACTTCTCTGACGGATTGTGAGCGAAACGCACTTCACCATTCAAATCTTTCTCTTACCTTTTGAGTCATCGATTTTGCTTATAAAATTTATGAAGATTACCACAGACAATCACGCCCACTCTTAAAGGAATCAATGGCTCGAGCTTCGCCTATAGGGAAGATTTATTAGCCCCTATTCGAACATAATCTACACTAATTCACCGTGGAAAAACGAAGACTCACATAGCACCTGGATAGCGCTTTGTCGTGGCTCAATATATTTTAAATGACTCGAGGCGGCCTCTCCTGTAGCTGACGCTATTGTGACTGACTGGACCTCCTTTTTTGAAATCACACTGGGATTCCGACTTCGAAATTGGAACCATAAAGAATGTTTATGATAGATTTTTAATTTTATTACCATGTAACTTTTTAAACTGTGGTGGCCAGCATTTAGCGTTTCTCATTTGATGTTTTGTACCTATGATGTTGGCCACTTACGAATTGGCGATATAAAATTTAATAAAAAAGTCAGCTTTTATTTAAACGCAAGCTGTTTTTCTTTTTCGATAGCCAGCCCGTGTCAAAAGCGGTATGAAAGGAGTTTGGACTTTTTTTTCCGCCTTCTGTGGACTTGTGCCGCGCATTAGTGGCCTTTGTTGACGTTTGCGGACGAAAGTTGAATATCGAATGAGCTGTTGATATTGCCTCTGTACATTTTACTGCGTTAATACCGCTCGAGAGTGGTTTTATACGGATTCTTAACACATTGAAAATGTACTCCGGCATTTATTAAGAAATTAGTAACGGACAAGGGTATTGTTATAAACTCTTTATGGGTTTTAAAAAATAATGTAATTTTGACTTACGTCTTCTTGACTAAATAAAAAAGTAATTGTGTTATGAACTAATATTTAATTTATTTTATTGGCGACGAGATGGACGCCGAACAATTCGCACAGTTTCTGCGCGCTCAACAGGCGCAGCAGGAACAAATATTGCAAATAATGAAAATGGCACTCGCACACACCGCGAGTACCGCGACACATACTGCACCGACGGACGACGGCGTGACGAACGCTGGCACGTCACAGTCACCATCTAACAGGATGGCTACTATCAAAGCATTTTCAATGGAAAAATATAACCCTACCAACTATCGGGTAAGCGACTACATGGATTTTTTCGAAGCCAAATGTACGATACATGGCGTATCAAACGATGACTCTCTTAAAAAAGATCTCCTTTTAAATTGCCTCACACCCGACATCTACAGGGAGGTAAAGACAGCACTGACACCAAGTTTTGATACGAGCTCATATATCGATATACGCACAAAACTATTAGACCTATACCGCGTCAAAAGAACACGATATCGAGCTCTTACAGAATTCTGGAATTGCACAAGAGAAGACAGTGAATCGATGGAGCACTATGCTAACCGATTAAAAAGCTTGAGTGAGGACTGCGGTTACGACGACCATCTATTAGAACGACAGCTTCGTGATAGATTCGCAACTGGACTAAACCACACTGAATTAGAAACAGATTTAAAACAGAAATGGCCAGATTTAAAAGAAAATTATAACGGCGAAACCACAGAAGTCACATTTGCACAGCTTTTCGCCGTTGCCCAATCTCGTGAACAGGCCGAACATGACACACCAGCAATGAGTGTTAAGAGAATTAAAAAGAAAACACTACCTAAACAACAAAATACTCAACGCACTACAAATTATGGAAGCCCTCGCAAGATACGTTCTAACCAATGTCTTCGCTGCGGAAAATACGACAAGCACAACTTTGCCAATTGCCCAGCAAAAAGACACACATGCGAAGGCTGCGGCACAGATGGACACTTCGAAAGCTGCTGCATCAAATCTGGAAGAGCATATCTCGTGAAAGATTACCCACAAAAATCTCATTACAAGCTACAGCGTGTAACGGATACCACAGACAGCAGATCAAGTTCCTCAGACAATAGCAACTCTGACGATGAATTGGTATGCAGCATCGCACAGGCACAGAACAAAGGCTGTAAGAGGATCGATGTGCTGATCAACGGAAAACGTTGCACTATGGACTGGGACCCCGGCTCTGCATATTCAATTATAAGCACTCAATTTTGGCGACAAATAGGAGCTCCATCCCTAACCAAAGCACCTAAGTTAAAAGCATACGGTAACAATAAACTCAAACCAGAGGGCCTCACAGACGTGATAGTCGAAATTGAAAACAAGCAGAAAATTTTACCCGTAGTTGTCATGAAAAACGCCGATCCTATGCTTTTTGGTTTACAGTGGAGTGAGTCTTTTGGAATGGAATTCCCGAAACCTGTATACTCCATCAAAAGGATAACCCCTACAACAACACTTGAAAACATCTTGAAACAATATCAACAACTTTTCGACGGCAAACTCGGTAAAGTAAATGACTATCAAGTCAATATTCACGTCAAACCAGGAGCAGAACCTGTTCATTTGCCAGCAAGACCAATCAAATTTGGAATGAAACGAAACATTGAAAAAGAGATAGACCGCCTAGTCTCTGAAGGAATTATTAACGAGGTTGACCCAAATTTAACACCTGTGGAATGGGCCACGCCTACCGTCAACGTGGTCAAACCAAACGGTGACATCAGAATCTGCGGCGACTACAGAAGCACCCTGAACCCTGTCCTTGTAAAACATCTGCACCCAGTACCACTCTTTGATCAACTACGACAAAACCTGGCCCATGGACAAATATTTTCGAAAATCGATCTCAAAGATGCCTATTTACAGTTTGAAATAGCACCGGATTCAAAGAAATACCTTACACTCTCCACACATAAAGGGTATTTTCAATACAACAGAATGCCCTTCGGGATCTCCACAGCACCATCTATTTTCCAACATTACCTTGATAAACTACTGAGAGATATACCTAACACAGCAGTATATTTTGATGATATCGCAGTAACAGGAAAAGATACGGCTGACCATTTACGTACACTCAGCTTAGTTTTTGAGCGTTTAATGAAAGCAGGACTGAAGGTGAACTTAAAAAAGTGTTCCTTCCTTAAAGAAGAAATAGAATACCTCGGGCACAAAATCAACAAAGACGGCATACGCCCCACGACCAAAAAAATTTAGGCTATTTACAAAGCGGCTGAACCCAGTAACCCAAAAGAATTACGGTCTTTTCTTGGGTTTGTCAATTTTTATGAGCGCTTCATACCTCACTTACACGGACTTTGTGCGGAGCTACACGAACTGACCAGCAACAGACACCCTTGGCGTTGGACAGAACACGAAAGGAAAATTTTTGAAACGACAAAAAAATGTATAGCCACATCAAAACCATTAGCTGCATTTGATGCAAACCGACCCACTTACCTTGCTTGTGATGCCTCAGAGAAGGGAGTGGGAGCTGTATTATACCACAAAAATGGAAACACTGAACATCCAATAGCTTTTGCATCAAGGAAACTGCGCCCATCTGAAACTAAGTACTCCGTTATAGACAGGGAAGCTCTAGCCATTTTATTTGGAATAAAGAAATTTGACCAGTATTTACGTGGAACTAAGTTTACTTTAGTAACTGATCACAAACCCCTAATACACATATTAGGCTCACAACGCAACCTGCCTAAGCTTGCAAACAACAGACTCGTGAGGTGGGCACTGATAATAGGCAGCTATAATTACGAGATTTGTTATCAAAAGGGAGAAAATAATGTACTGGCGGACTGTCTATCTAGACTCCCAAACCGTGAGACTCAGCCATCAAGAACAGAACGTGTGGTACACAGAATCGAGTCACGACTCTTAGGAGCTAGAATGGCTGACTTACATTTGTCTGAAGACCTGTTAAAGACAAAAACAGCTGAGGATACGACATTAACAAACATTTTGAGGTACATGAGAACTGGCTGGAGAGAACTGGAATATACAAAAGACGAAAAACACTTTTTCAGAAAACGTAACGAGCTCTCGGTAGAAAATAAAATTATTATGTGGCAAGGAAGAATGATAATTCCTATTAATCTACAACAAAAAGTTTTGACTTACCTTCACAGAGGTCACCCAGGCATATCGGCAATGAAAGCACTTGCTCGTTTCTATGTTTGGTGGCCGTCTATCGACGAAGATATAGACAATTATGTCAAAAGATGTACCAAATGTCAACAACATAGACCGCACAATTCAGAACTTCCCATTTATTCATGGTCCATTCCGGAACAAGTGTGGGAAAGGATACATATTGATTTTGCCGGTCCTTATGAAGGCTCCTATTGGTTGGTTTTAAGTGACGCCCTATCCAAGTGGATTGAAGTCAGACCAATGAAAAACATCGTCACAGTAAACCTCTGCTCTATTTTGGATGACATATTTTGCACATTCGGCCTTCCACAGATGATTGTATCTGACAATGGACCACAATTCACCTCAACAGAATTTAAGGATTATTGTCAACATCAGGGCATTTTACATGTCAGATCATCACCTTACCATCCAAGGACTAATGGTTTAGCAGAGAGACTAGTACGCACATTTAAAACAAGATTTTCCTCCTCAACGGGCACCCAACAACAGCGCCTGCGAGAATTCCTTTTCACATATAGAATGACGCCTCACAACACTACCGGTAAATCACCAGCTGAAATGATGTTTGGCCGGCAACTTAATTGCTTGCTGTCGAATATAAGACCTAACCAACGAAGGGCCCGACAATACCAACAGGTTCAAGCTAACGTTGAGGAAACTACACGTAAAAAATCAGATTACTTGCCCGGTGATACAGTATATCATAGGACACGATTGCAGAAAACCTGGCAACCAGGAGTCGTAGCCGAGCGAAAGCATCGTTATGCTTACGTCATATCAACTCCAAGAGGGGACAGTATTCGCCGACATGCAGACCATATCCGTCCTCGACTACCATCCGAATCAACGCAACCTGTCAACTCAACGCCGTCACGTGGAAACTCGCACCAGTCAGTTACGCACAGTCCTCCAGGGACACTCACTTCGACTCCATTTCATACCCCTGATCGCACTCTCACCCAAACACCACCAAGTGCTTCCTCCAGTGCAGAAACTGCCGCACTATCAGAAGGTTCTTCTCCATATAGCCAACAGCCAACCCCAACAGCATCACCACAAGAAGTCGTCCAGGGACCGCCTGAACCGCCTCGGACCGTCAGTATCACGCCCACGACACAAAGACAGAGCCAGCGGACAGTGCGACGTCCTCGACGACTCATCGAGGAAATGTAGCAGTTCAGGATGGGGAGGGACGAATGTTATAAACTCTTTATGGGTTTTAAAAAATAATGTAATTTTGACTTACGTCTTCTTGACTAAATAAAAAAGTAATTGTGTTATGAACTAATATTTAATTTATTTTAGGTATTATTAAGAGGCAAAGGTAAATTACTAAAAGCAGTAGCTCGTGTAACTTAGAGGAGCGTTGCAAACGGTGTTGCGTCATTTTTATGTGTTATGCTTTGAGTAAATGTGTAGTAACGTATTAGAAACGGCATCATAAGGAAAATTTTTGCTCCATTTTCACAAGAATTGGAATTATAGTTCGCTGTAACGCTGAAACAATAACAGAATCGAACAAGGACAAAGTGCCGAGCACATAGCTCACCAACATTAGCTTATTAGTGTCCCACTGCTGGGCAAAGGCCTCTCCCATAGATTTCCAACTCGTTCTGTCTGAACTTATGTCTGGCCAGTCGCTCGAGAACGCGTCTAGGTCATCCGCCATCTCCGTCTCGGAGCCGGTAGCCATCCTGGGCCATTAGGCAAACTTAACATTGAAAAGTAATCAAAGTACTTGTATCATCCATTTGATCAAAGGTCCGTGGGTATAAAATATACAAACACGGTATAAAGTTGTATCAAGTCAAAGCCTCTATTCTAAACTGTAGTATTCAAACAATAGCTTGCCCGTTGTCGCACGAAACAACCATTTACTCAACGTCATATCTACTGGATTCGCGTGGCTCCAAAAGCAATACTGCCTCTTTAACATCAAGTTGATTTTCGAACAACGTGATGCGGTAAGATATGAGGTTGTGGAAGCAAAGTTGAGGAGTTGCATTAATTGTTGTACGGATCGCTAATTGCTGAGGCCCTCAGCACATTCTTAAGCTGGCAAGATTACGAAACTTTGAAGAACAGACGTTATAATAAGCCTTGGGTGTTTTACTTTGAAGCCGATCAAAGGCGTCTTTGAATGACGCGTAGAAATAGAAGACCAACGTACAGATGGTTTGATGGTGTGTTGTATCAATGCGAAATCAGCTTAGATATACATCCGTACATACATAAACGTCTTTATCCCTTACGGGGAAGACAGAGCCTAAGATAACAAGACCTAAAGACCACGTTTCGCATGATTGTGGGCGTATGGATGGAAGGGGGAATCAAAACAGTGATGGGTTGCTGGCCACATCGCCTATTATAACATGATCCCTAAGATTGTCGCGCCCTCGATGGGCTTTTACCATCTGCGCGGGAAGAGAAGCAACTGATACATTCTATGTTTTTTCTTGGCTCCCAGACCAGTACGGTAGAATCTTTTCCCATCAAATATTATCTTGGGAATGTTCGTATTTGTCATTCTACTTCAGTCACTCATAGACACGTCGGCATCATTCGGAAGTAATCGTGTGTTTACGATGGGACACGATTATTTACTACGTCTGTACTCCTTTTAGGCCATAGCCATAAAACTTAAAGCTAAATATGTACAGTCGCGGGCATAAATGTCGATACAGTCATCATGTCAAATATGTGTGTCATCGGCCTTAGGGGCCATTCAAGTATTACGTAAGCAGATTTTTTACAATTATTTACCCCCCCCTACCCCTTGTCAGCAAAAGTAAGCAAAACTCTTACCCCCCCCCCCCTCCCATGCTTACGTAATCATTGGTACCTATATGCAATTTTCTTTTAATGGATTCTGTTTTTTATTGATTTGTGAGCAGCAGTTCGAATCGAAGCTGCTGACGTAATCACCATATCGACCCCCCCTCCCCCCATGTCATTAAAAATAAGCAAAGCAAAGACCCCCCCCCCCCCGCCCCCCTCAAGCGCTTACGTAATACTTGAACCCCCCTTATTGTTTGTGGCATAAAGGTGTACATAGATGTTTTATTGAATCAGGCGTTACTTTGCGGAGGTCCATTTCAATGAACAAAAAATATTTACCCTCCGCTACTCACGTGCAAGTAACCAAGCCTGTGTGAAATATATATGTTTATCATGCAATCGCTCCCTTCACTACTGCCAATAAGCACAACTGTTACACATGCAAAGCAACGTCGTCGTGTGAGTACGATGTTGGCAGTAGTGGAAGGAGGGATTGCATGAAAAACACATATATTTCGCGCAGGCTTGGTTATCTTGTAAGTGAGTAGCGGAGTAGCAAGGTAAATATTTTTTGTTCAGTGTATGTTCTTAACATCTTGGTGTCGTAGATATATTTATGCCCTTGACTGTACCTACCCACATTCTCAAATCTAACACTGACGCAATAGTGACGCATTATTCGTTAATTATCGACTGTGCGTAATATGTCGACGGGTCGTGGAAAAATAATTGGGACGCGAAGGTCGAGTAATGTTTTAAGTTTTTTTATACGACAACGGAGGAAAACGAGCAAGTGGGTTACCTGGTGGTAAGTGAGCAACACGACCCAAGGAAACCCGCAACACCAGATTGCAGATGCGTTGCCAGCCTGGAGGACTCAGATAGCCCATTTGTCGGTAATCTCTCCGGCTACGTTGCTCTCCACGCCAGAACACAGCAGCGCAAGCACTGCTGCTTGTGCTGCTGCTTGGGCGCGTACTGAGACTTCCGTACAAATGGGGCAAGTGAATTGTAATCCAGTGTTAGTAGAACCCTGCTCCTAAGCAAAATGTAGCCAGCGTGAGGTCTTTTTATATTGGTTGCTTACATAGACAAACGGACCTAAGAAAAGCAAAGATTTTTAGTATTTTTGTTATAGTAGCAACAGAACACATAATCTCGGAAAATGTTAACTGTCTATCTCTGTTTATGAGATACAGCCTGGTGACAGACAGACAGACAGATGGACGGACAGACAGAACGGACAATGGTGTCTCAGGAACAGGATCCCGTTTTTACCCTTTGGGTACGGAAGCCCAAAGAGAGGAGAATTTTAGTAGAGTCTAGACATCCTTTTTTTTTTTTCGGCGGAAAAATGCGTTACGCATACGACCGCGCCGTAGGAACGGCGCGGAAGTTATGTGGGACTCTCCTCCCCGGCCCCCCCCCCGAGCGGGGGGAAGCGGAGGAGGCCTACCCACTAAAAAACCGCCGGTATTCCCTCTCTGCCATTGGAGAGGCGCCGTGGGAGCATAATGGTGTCACCACGCAAGAGTCTAGACATCCTGGTGCAACTTGATGAACTTCATTAATTTGTTCCTAGCACATTTTTACAATTTTGACTTTGAGGAATGGGCGAAAATCATAGAAATCATGTTATAGACGATGCGACTAGCAACCCATCACTATTTTGATTCCTTTTTTGCCATCTATACGCTCACAATCTTGCTAAACGCCTGTCTTGCCACCTTAGGCACTGTCTACCCCGTAAGGGATAAAAACGTGTTTTGTGTATGTATTTGTGTACATTTTTACATAATGTACTTAACAATGTTTCACCTTTTATGTAAATAGTTACTTTTAAATGGTTTGGCTTGTCATGTTTACACGACTACCTACGTGGTGTTTTGACAGCATTATTTCCTTATTTGTTTCTCCATAGTTCAAGTACTCACCAATTGCGACGAAATTGGGAATAAATATTCATGATTTTCTTTAATTATAGCTGTAAAAAGCTCATTTATGTATTTTTTTTAAATACATACATAAATCACGTCTTTCCTTACGGGGTAGACAGAGCCAAGGTAATAAGACACGAAGGCCACGATTAGCATAATTGTGAGCATATAGGTGGAAAGGGGAATCATAATAGTGGTGGGTTGCTAGCCGCATCGCCTATATTATGATTTCTAAGATTTTCGCCCAATCCCTCGATGGGCTTTTACTATCTGCGCGGGAACAGAAGCAACTGTTACATTCTATGTTATTTTTTTGCTCTCAGACCAGTATGGAAGCAACAGAATTTAATATGGAGTGTTTTTAGACATCACATGACGTGTCGGGTCTATCTCAGATCTCTAATCGCTGTCTAATTAGTAGTTTAAAAATTCTTATATTTTCCGTATTTCTTGACCGCTATTTATATTAATTTTAACTTTTTACCTCTGACGATTTTTTCATATTTTTTCAAGGAATCTGATGACAAAACATGCGTATTCCTTAGCTATATACTGCCCGTGACTTCGCCCGCACAGAATTAAATATAGCCTACACTTACAATACCGCTTTATATTGGTAAAAGATTTTCAAAACCGGTTCAATATATAAGATGACCCCCAATAGACCCCCTACAACTTCACAAACTTTACCTGTTTATAATCTTACTAGCCTTCCATCCGCAGCTTTGCCCGCGATAAATTAATTTTCCCGTAGGAAACGGTATTTTCCCGCGGTAAAAAGTAGCCTATGTCACTCAGTGATAATGTAGCTTTCTAACGGCAAAAGAATTTTTGAAATCGGTCCAGTAGTTTCGGAGCCTATTCAATGCAAACAAACAATCAAATTTTTCCTCTTTATAATATTAGTATAGACTAATATTATAAAGGCGAAAGTTTGTAAGTTGGATGTTTGAATATTTGTTGCTCTTTCATGGCAAAACGGCTAAACCGATTTTATTGAAATTTGCTATAATGATAGTTATAGTCCCGGGAAAGGACATGGGATAGTTTTTATGCCGGAATACCGGAATATCGTATAGCTCCCGCGGGGTAGTGATAAGCGTATTCTGCGCGGACGGGATCGCGGGCAACGGCTAGTATTAGCAACGCATGCGTCAAATCTCACAGCTCTGACATCACGGAAAGAATATCAAACAAAGAACTATCATTGAGCAAAGCCTACTAATTTGGGTAATGGGTGCTAACGCCAGGTGTGGTGGGGGGCGGGCCGGGGGAGGGGGGGACGGCAAGTTAGAGCTGTTAGCGCTTCTGGTGGGAACATTGCCTCGTTGGTTACAGCAGCACAACAGGGTGTTCATAAAAAACCAGCCAAGTGCGAGTTGGACTCGGGCGTGTTAGATCATTTTATATTGGTTACTTACATAGACAGACAGACGTTAGACAGATTTAAAGATTTATTTTGTTATTTGTGCTATTAGAGCTACCTTCACACAAAATTTCAATTTTGTAGGTCAACGGGAAGTGCCCTATAGGTTTTTGTTCCCTTTGCGAATGTATGGGAATGCGACATAAATGGCGCATATATCTTTTGATTGCGTAGACTAAGAGGTTTAATTTTTGAGGGATTGTAGACCTCAGTATTTGGTATACATTTTGATTTTATATCCCTAAGCGATCCCGAGAAAAGTGGTTTTGAAGGACAGACAGACGGGCAATGAAGTAATCTTAGAAAGGTTAATTTTTTCGTTTAGAGATACGGAACTTTTAAAACGTCAATTAATACTCACCAAGCAACCAGTCTGCTTTGCGTCCGCGTGGCAAACACAGCCCCTTCTCGTCGTAAGAGAATGACTTACCATATAAACTAAGATGACGATGGTGGTTTAGAAAGAAAATAAATCTAGCTTCTTGTATAATGTACGCAATTTCCTCAAGTTTTCTTTAATAGGATCTTTTAAAGGCGGATAATCTAAAAGGCATTGCCGGCCCTGACACGCAGAAGAGCTGTATAGAATAATGCTTGATAATATAATAACACTAGCTTATGCCCGCGACTTTGTCTGCGTAGAATTATACATAAAAACCTTCCTCTTGAATCACTCTATCTATTAAAAAAAACCGCATCAAAATCCGTTGTGTAGTTTTGAAGATATAAGCATATATAGGAACATAGGGAGAGAGAAAGCGACTTTGTTTTATACTATGTAGTGATGCGGCATTGTCTGTCTGTTACCTCGCTGAACCGTGGAATAGTGGTAAACGAATTCTTCACAGACAAATTCACAAGCAACAAAATGCTTATTCTTTTTTAAATATACCTATAGTACAAGATATGTGGGGTTACTCAGACCTGGTAAAACTGAAACACCCCGTGCTCACAACAAAGAAGCAATAGAGCACTTCCTATTGGTCCGTGAGTGGGCAAACATAGCACCGTGGGTACGGACAGACGGACGGCACTTCATTAGCGAATCGTTAACTTATGCCAATGCTGTGAGAATGGCTTGTATGGGAAGAAACCACAATCATTAGTCAACATAAACCGAGTCTTAAACCAGCTTTGAGATTTATCCAAATACTAACGTACATACTTGTACTTAAAATCCGTAGTAGGCTAGTTTGAACTATGTCCTTTCCAGCAGACGATCCTAGTTCGATTTACCATAAGCATAAGTAGAAATGAGAGCGTTAAGGAGTATGGAAGGTGTATCACTGAAAGATAGAATAAGGAATAGTGTGATAAGGGAACGTGCTGGTGTGAAAGAGGATATAGTGACTAGGATAGAAAAAAGTACGCTTAGTTGGTTTGGTCAGGTAGAGCGGATGGATGAAAGTAGACTAACTAAATAGATCTATATGGGGAGTGTGAATGGTTACGTTGGGAGGCGAAGGCCTAGACGGACGTTCCGAGACCAAATAGGAGACGTTTTGGAAAAAGGTCAGGTCAGAAGTACCCGAAACCGACGAGCATGTATGAAGAGATTGATGACTGTGGATGAAGCGAAAGAAATATGTCAGGACCGTAGCAAGTGGAATAAAGTAGTCTCTGCCTACCCCTGTGGGAAAGAGGCGTGACGGTATGTATGTATGTATACTAGTACTTAAAATCCGTGGTAGCCTAGTTTGAACTATGTCCTTTCCAGACGGTCCTAGTTCGATTTACCATAAGGTTTTTGGTGAAGGAAAACGGTAAGGAAACCAGCGCATGCCTACGAGGCAATTAAATCGATATGGTGTGCGTAAAGTTTCCAATCCGCAAGAATTATAACCGCAAGGATATGATGTAAGTTAGGGAAGACTATGATGACGTAATAGGAGGGTTTGCAGACGTATCGGTGGGTACTGAAGAGGCAGAACAGGATGGAGGGACGATTTGGACGATGGAAGGACCTGACGCGTCAAACGCGTTATTGTCTAACATCCCCTTCCAACCCGTATTCTTTTCCTTTTGCCGGAAAGGAATAGTAAATTAAATACGAGCGTGATTCCGAGTTTCTCTAAGACAAATAAACTAAATAAGGCTTCGGAAGTTGCAGAGATCAAGAAGTCAAGAAGTCAATGGGACACTAAAAGTTGACTAAAAAATATTAATAGTTGTAGCGATAGGTACAGAATAATGGATACATACACAAATCACGTCTTTATCTCTTACGGTGTAGATAGAGCCTTTGCTCGGTGCCAGGAGAGCATAGACACTAAGATACCTCTGGTATTGACGAGGTACGACTTCATTATGAAAATAATGAGTATATGGAACTTTAAAAACAATCATACAGATTATTCGAAACCGATAACCACATCCTTATTCTGAAAACATTACTTTTTTAAAGGTTCTAACTAAGGAAGCTAAAGCTATTTCAACGTAAGTGTTGACTATACGGAGCCGTGGATAGAACGATTAAAAGACTGAAGACGACCAAGAATTACCAGGGGAGCATAGACACTAGGATACCTGGTGTTATCTCAATATCGGCGAGGTACGACTTCATTAAGGACGCTCAGACGACGAGTCACGACGTGGCCCGTGCTCTGTTTGGACTAACTTGCACCTTTAACCAAATAACTGAGCAACTGGAAGTATTTAGTATCATCAACATAGTTTGACGCTGAAGTTTAAACTATGTATAAAATATTTGCTTCTCAACTCAAGAAATAACTCGCTATTTTCATCAACCAATCTCATTTGTGATCATTCTTAAATATTTTCATTTAGTGGGCATATCATATACATCTTTTGTTGAACACAAACTTGCCATATTGCCCCGGATTAATACATACAAGTATATGCTTTGACGATATTCGTTACTGGAGTTCCAGTACTGGAAAACGTTTCATCTGGAGTATTGCATTTCAATGCGTTACGTCGTTTCATGTAAATTAGTCTGTTATTGTAATTAACTGCATTACCTCTTCACTACGTTAGTGGGCTATTTTAAGGCTCGAGTGGTTAATAACAAGATTACGGGTTGAGTTTTTTAAGACTCTACCTACTGTCGAGCAAAAATATCAGGCCATTTTTCATGCTACTTTGTATGGAAGGTGACAATTTTTTTCGCTCGTCAGCGTACTTAGGATCCGTGCTTCCTAATCAAAGTTAAGAACACCTAATAAATAATTTTTAATGCAATTCCATGGTCAAAAGAAAAATGGTAAACTAGAGTGACTGGCTAGGGGCTTACCATGACGTCACAATGCGATTTAACTCCGATTCAGTTTAGGTTCGCTCGCTGTCAGAATCATACTAAAAACGACAGCTAAAACCTGAACTGAGTTGGAATTCAATAGCATTATTTTACATGTCTGTGTTTTTTTCTTTTTTTTTCTATAAAATTGTCTATATTCTCTTATATTTGTGTGTCTTGCAAAAAGGAATAATGTCTTCTTTCTTTTTTTCATTAAGACGTCACGGTAAGGCCCTGTATCTCTGTTAGATCGATACGTCGAACTAAAATCTCCTATCTTACAAATTTTATTGTAGTTTGAATTCTATTGCGAGAACCAATAGCTCATATCTTACATTAATCCGAAGTTACAAGATAGGAGGTCTTGTTCCTCCCCGTCGACGTGTAACTGCGCAATACTGAACGCAGCACAGGCGCTAAGGACAATGCGGTGAGCGACGCGCGCGCATTTGAACCCGCCGTGTTGGGTCAGCCCCTTGTTAAGTTTAACCACTTCCAGCTAATGGGTGTCTTTGAAACTGCAATGGCGGCAAGAGTTTTAAGGACATTTTCCTTATTAATTTACATGTAAAGTGGACATTAGGTAATGATTAACAATTACACGAACCCTTTACTTTAAATTTGTCTAATATGCTTGTCTGGAAGAGATGCTTTTAAGCGATAAGATCGCCTATTGATTACCCTGTTAAAATAATTTGTAAGCTCCCACTTTTTTGATATGCGTCCAAGAAGTCCCACATTACATTACATAAATCGCGTCTTTATCCCTTACGGGATAGACAGAGTCTAAGTTTACAAGACCTGGCTACGTTTAGCATGATTGGGGGCGAAAAGGGGCTCAAAATAGTGATGGATTGCTAGCCGCATCGCCTATAAAATGATTCCTAAGATTTTTGCCCATTCTCTCGACGGGCTTTTACCATCTGGGCGGGAAGAGAAGCAACTGGTACAATAGACCAGCATGGAAGTCCCACCCCACTAAAAATAATGTCACACTTCAGATAAAAACTTGTTATTAGGTTTTCTTTCATTCAATTTTTGTAACAATCCTTGTGACTCCAAAACCGTAAAAACCAGAGCCAATTCAATATTATTTAGGCCAATCCCTACTAATATTATAAAAGCGAAAGACTGTCTGTCTGTTCGTCTGTTTGCTACGCATTCACGACTAAACCACTGAACTGATTTAGTTGGAATATATAGATAGTTTCAGTCCCGGGGTAGGACAATAATTTTCGGAAAGGGACAGCGATAAGCGAATTCTCCGCAAACGGAGTCACGGGCTGGTAATTTTTTTTTTGAACAGTGTATTTTTTCTAGTGGCAACCCTGCCTCAGCGCCTTAAGGAAACATCGGCGCTCTGCCGCGGCATAATTAAAAAATTAAAAGCCGTGGTATTTATTGGGGTCAATATTGACCGTCACGGCAATTAGTGGTGCGGCGACGCGACCCGCCGACGCCGCACCCACAGCCCTAGCAGCTAGGTATTCAAGCTATTTGAGATAACGTAATCACTACATAGTATAAAATAACCACATACGAGCATGTATGAAGAGATTGATGAAGCGAAAGAAGTATGTCAGGATCGTAGCAAGTGGAACAAAGTAGTCTCTGCCTACCCCTGTGGGAAAGAGGCGTGACGGTATGTATGTATGTATGTATGTATGTATAAAATAAAGTCGCTTTCTCTGTCCCTATGTCCCTATGTATGCTTATATCTTTAAAACTACGCAACGGATTTTGGTGCGGTTTTTTAATAGATAGAGTGATTCAAGAGGAAGGTTTTTATGTATAATTCTACGCAGACGAAGTCGCGGGCAGAAGCTAGTATAAATAAAGTCGCTTTCTCTGTCCCTGTGTCCCTATGTCCCTATGTATGCTTATATCTTCAAAACTACACAACGGATTTTGATGCGGTTTTTTTTAATAGATAGAATGATTCAAGAGGAAGGTTTATATGTATAATACATGCATAATATACCGTGCGAAGACGGGGCGGGTCGCTAGCAAATCAAATAAATCCTCCACCTATGTCCCTATGTATGCTTATATCTTTAAAACTACGCAACGGATTTTGGTCGTTTTTTTTTAATAGATAGAGTGATTCAAGAGGAAGGTTTTTGTATAATTCTACGCAGACGAAGTCGCGGGCAGAAGCTAGTAGGTACTAAAACGAAGATATCCTAATATCATGTCATGTTAGGCGCATGGGCATAGGAATCATGACTTATAGGCGATGCGGCTAGTAACCCATCACTATTTTGATTCCCCTTTCCACCATATGCCCAGAATTATGCTAGCCGTGACCTTGACGTTGACGTGGTCTTGTTACCATAGGCTCTGTCTGTGTCTCTGTGTGCCGTAAGAGATATAGACGTGATAGGTGTGTGTGTGCCCGCAATCATGGCCTTTACGTCTTGTTACCTTAGGCTCTGTCTATCCCGTAAGGGATAAAGCCGTGATTTACGTATGTATGTATCCTATAGTAAAAAGATAGTCCCAGTAGAGCGTCGAATGTGACGTCTCGCAAAGATGCAAACAAGGCAAAGCGACGGTAAAGTAAGTAAAACCTTGTACGGGGACCTTTTCTCACTCTCTCTCTTCAGCCGACATACGTCCCACTGCTGGGCACAGGCCTCCTCTCACAATGAGAGGGCTTGGGCTATAGTTCCCACGCGAGCCCAGTGCGGATTGGGAACTTCACACACACCATTGACTTGCTTCGCAGGTGTGTGCAGTTCCTCACGATGTTTTCCTTTACCGAAAAGCTCATGGTAAATTTCAAATGTAATTACGCACATAAATTCCGGAGAACTCAAAGGTGCGAGCCCGGGCTCGAACCCACGACCCTCTGCTTGAGCCACAGGTCAAACCACTAGGCTACCACGGCTTTTACGGGCTTTTTGTAGAAAGAAAGAAAGAAGAAAGAAAGAAGACATTTATTTCTTTTTGCAAGACACAAATATAAATATAAGATAATATACACAATTTTATAGAAAATAAACAAGGTATAACAAAAAAAAAAGCATAGACATGAAAAATAGATCATCAGCGTTGTGTGTCTTCGCAAAAGTGAAACGGTCGCTGGCTCAGCATTACGCTGAGGTGTTAGACACCTGCAGCACTGATTTCCAGCCAGAACCGTCTATGATTCACGAAACGATACACGGATAAAATATACTACATAACCCATAAACTTTTACGTAAACAATGCAATACATAGATTTAACCCGACTTAGGTGTAACTAAAGAAATACATAAATTAATTAAATAGTTTACAGTAAACAAAAAATGAAAAAAGAGGGACCTACCACCCGTAATTCCAAGCGTGGTGACTGCACAGCCTAGTTACCCCGTCTTGATGTTCGAGTTACCTCACTGGTTGTTTATTACGCTATGGCTCTAGTTCAGTAATGTCTATAATGGTAGAGCGGGTAAGACAAGCAATCAATTAAGCAATTTGGAACGTGCGCCTAACGAAGCGACGACATTATGGGAAAAAAGTATTTTTGGAAAATTTAAACCCATACATATTAGTACAGGGCTGTTCTTTTATTTAAAAGGCAAGTTCGTATTTTGTTTTTAAACGGTTTTATGTAGCTCACAATGTATGGGTCAAATCTAAAATACGGTGAGTTTATAGTCATTTATGGGGATGGGGCCCGATTTTTGAAAGCACATGTGTGAATACCACTCGAAAGTGGTGAAAAACTGTGCTGAATTTGAAATACGAGTCACTTAGAAGATACTTACGACTCTCATTAGCCTTTTGAACTAGTCAAAAATTAGATTAGAGCTGTAGTTTTGAAGATATAAACAGATTTACGACCGGATAGCCTAGTGGTTAGTGACCCTGACTATGAAGCTAGAGGTCCCGGGTTCGAATCCTGGTAGGGGCAGACAGTTGTATGATGAATACGAATGTTTGTGTCCGAGTCATGGATGTTGTATGTATTTAATTATGTATTTATCTACATTATATAAGTATATTTATCCGTTGCCTGGTACCCATAGTACAAGCTTTGCTTAGTTTGGGGCTAGGTCAATTGGTGTAATTTGTCCCAAGATATTTATTTATTTATACCACTTTCGAGTGATTTGCTTTCAAAAATCGGGCCCCTGGTGCATAATTAGAGGTATTAAAACACGAGCGGGGTTTTATGAAACGAAGCGAAGTTGAGCTTATTACTGAGAAGAAACTCAGCCGATAGCATTTATTCTTCACAATAATCACAATACTAAGAAATAAAGAAACAGCATGTTTATTCACTAAAAATTCAAATATACGTAAAGCCGGGTACTCATCTGCGTGTAACTTTAACGTGGCTCGGGAGCCTGCGATCAGAACAAAACGCCCACACTAGGCGGGAGTAACCGGCCTTAATAGTAATAAGCTAATAATTATAATAAACACATGACTGTCCATCAGTGAGACACAGGAATATTGTAAGTTTTCACATTCGATATCTGTTCTCTTGCTGTGTTGTCAGTCAGCCGCATTGCAGACAGCAAGCCGTTGCTGAACTCGTAGCCTCCCGGCCAAGCAATACAAGTTTGTTGCTGGACATAGAATTTCCAACTTCCACCAGTATAATGCATGTAGGCATGTCCTCTATGGTTCTCCCAGACTCGAGATCCGTGTGTGTAACCGTAATCAACGTACTGCATGGCGTATGTAGTGTCTCCTCCTTTTTCTGCGGTGGATTTGCTGTTGAACTGTCCGTATTCTTGGCCAGCAGTTACATGTCGCAGTCTCAAGTGTCTGTTATTCATTGGAGTGACAGTCCACGAACAGCCGCTGAAGTCTGCAGAAAATACGTACTTGGGTTCGTTGGCGTTGGGATGTTCAGGGACATCTATCATACCACCTTGCGGCAGCCAGTACATTGGATCGCCTGCCGGGTCCACATTTAACACGTACATTGTCTTACTTCCACTTACGACGGTAAATTTAAACCTTCCTATATCCCCTGTTACGCTTGGTGAATCGTGATTTCCTAACGGGCCGGAGGTAAACGCGTACTGTCGAAAGTTAGAAGAAGTCAATACTTGCGACACTGTCTTTTTTGCTCCCATGTTTGCTTTTCTGTGAATAGTCCTGCCACAGTCCAATTGATCATGTTGGCCAGGCAAGTAAGTAGCGCTTCCTTGGAATAGTTTGTTGTCTCGTAGCCTCGGTAGGTTGACGGCTTTTACTTCCAATTGGTACAGTTGTATGATCAGTATAACAACCGGGATTAATTGTCGTAGTCCCATCGCGGTGGTTTCCAAAATCGTACTGTTGAAGTAAACTGGGCCCGGTCATCATTTTATACTGCTTCATGAGGAAAACCTAGATTTGTTGGTGTAACATAAAGCTGATATATATGCGGTTACTATTGTTCGATCTTAGGTATATACAGAACGTGACTCGTATGAGCAATCTTGTGGTTTACTTCAATCTTGTTATGGATTAAAAATAACCAAGTATCATCGAATTATTCTGCTTCGTTCTGATATTGTAAAAGCTTTAATTTAACTTCCAAGATAACAAACTTCCAAACTAAGTAAACCTTGTACTATAACTAGGCAAAAGGTAAAGATACTTTTACAGAAAATAAGTAAATAAACTTTTTATTGTGCAAAATAAACATAAGACAAATAATTGACAAACACTGAGATACATGCACAACATACATTATATTAAACATTCAAGACGCGAGAACAATATTAGTGAATATGCATTATTTATTTTTATCAGATTCCATAAGCAAATTATGAAATATCGTAAAAGATATGCCATAAAATCAAATTAAATGTATCATCGGTCCAGAAATAGGGTCATTTTTTTTTAAGCTAAGTACTACTAAGACAGCGAAAGAAATTCGTCATGTCATAACGACGTCAAAAAACAGCACGCCCATAAAAACTCGGAATTTGTTTCTGTTTCCCTATAAAAAGATACAAATCTTTGATACTTATTTGGTAGGTTATAGCTTGAAACATCTGTTTTTTATATTGTTTGTAACGTAAAAGAGGTTTTATCAAAGCAATTAACAAAACCACGCATATTCCCTATTCCCTTCGTTTACTTACTCGTAGTTAAACTATTGTACTATAAGATAATCTGGAACACAACCTCCGAGTAGAACCTTCGACGAGCCGACAAATTTGGGCACTGGTCCAGCGTCAATGGCCCATAAAGGCGAGCACAGATCGCCTTACTAATAGCCTTCCTCTGGCGGCTGCATCGTATAACTCACCTTAGTCATAGGACGCATGTGAACACTTGCCTTATGGAAGACTTAGACCGTCTCATTGGAAAAAGTTGAACCTGGTTTAAAGCTTGAGATTTCCATAGAGATTTTAAGACTGACCCTAGTAATATTATAATTTTCTTCTATAATTCTCTAGGCTGGCAACGCATCTGCAATCCTTCTAGTGTTGCGGGTGTCTATGTCTTGATATGCTCGCTTAGTATCAGGCGACCGACTTGCTCGTTTGCCTTCCTTGTCGTTATAAAAATTAAAACAAATATAAATGTGAAAGTAATTATGTCTGTCTGTCTGTCTGTTGTCTGTTACGTTTGATGCTTAAACCGCTGAATCTATACATACATACATACATAAATCACGTCTCTCTCCCTTACGGGGTAGACAGAGCCTAAGGTGACAAGACCCAAAGGCCACGCTTAGCATGATTGTGGGCGTGTAGGTGGAAAGGGGAATCAAAATAGTGATTGGTAGCTAGCCGCATCGCCTATATGATTATATGATTCCTATGCCCATTCCCTCGATGGCCTTTTACCATCTGCGCGGGAGGAGAAGCAACTATTTAATTGGAATTTGGTGTAGTTTGTCCTGGAAAAGGACATAAGATAGTTTCATCCCGAAAAATAGGCTAATTCCCACGGGAAAATTGTGCGCGGACGGAGTCGAGGGTACCAGCTTGTATCACAGTTTAGTAAGATTAGAGTTACTGTAACATAATTACACTTATTTCCACCTTAATAATAATTCTTACACGACCAACTATCCCATTTCAATTTTACGCTCTCGGAGGTTAGAACGTGAGAAATTATATCGTCGCTACAAGGAACAGAATAGATACATTGATGACTTTATACGATACCATAAAGCTAAGGACCTTTACACATGTAAGGGAATGCTTTACCATATAATATACTTACACATACATACATATATCACGTCTTTATCCCTTACGGGGTAGACAGAGCCTAAGGTAACAAAACCTTAAGGCCACGTTTAGCATGATTGTGGGCGTATAGGTGGAAAGGGGAATCAAAATAGTGATGGGTTGCTAGCCGCATCGCCTATTAGACGATTCCTAAGATTTTCGCCCATTCCCTCGATGGGCTTTTACCATCTGCGCGGGAGAAAAGCAGCTGGTACATTCTACTTGGGTGCAAAGAAACCGGGTCACTTCTCGTAGAAAGATTTGTGAAAAGCGAGCCGGTTTATTTGCACCCGAGTATAGTTCTTTAGGCATCCGCACCCAAAGGGTAAAAACGGAACCCTATTACTAAGACTTGGCTGTCCGTCCGTCTGTCTCTGTCACCAGGCTGTATCTCATGAACCATGATAGCTAGACAGTTGAAATTTTCACAGATGACGTATTTCTGTTGCCGCTATAACAACAAATACTAAAAACCAGAATAATGTATGTATGTACATCATCGACCAATATAAAGTGACCCCACACTCCCTACATTTTGCTTTGGAGCAGGGCTCTGCTTACACTGGTTTAAAGATATTTTTAGATAATGGTACGGAACCCCTCGTGCACGAGTCCGACTCGCACTTGGCCGGTTTTTTTATGATAGGGGGCAAGCGTGCAAGCGGGTCACCTGATAGAAAGTAATCTACGCTGCCCATATACATACAGGTCATAACAGAGGGCGTTAAGAGCGTAGTGTGGTGATAGTTTTCTTGTACAGTGTTATAATTTGTGGTGGAGCTCCTTAAACTACCTTAATACGGCCCTGTCGCCAAACCTTTCTTAGCTCATGCCTACGCCATAACTATCTGCGTGCCATATTTTAGCGCAATCTGTTCAGCGATTTGAGCTGTGCGTTGATCGATCAGTCAGTCACGGTTTCCTTTTATACTTTGATTTCGTCTGACTATTATACATAATCTTTCTCTTGAATCACTCTATCTATTAAAAAAAACCGCATCAAAATCCGTTGCGCAGTTTTAAAGATATAAGCATACATAGGGACAGACAGCGGAAAACGACTTTGTTGTAGGTAGGTATACTATGTAGTAGTGATACTATGTAATAGTGATACAGAAGAAATTTATCCTGAGAGGAAGAGCGGAAGCTATGTCATGTAATTTCTTTCTTTCAACTTGCCGAATAGCGTAAAACCATAGGTACCTCAAATTAAAAATAACTACCAATATATTTCCATTAAACACACACACACACACACACACACAACACACACACACACACACACACACACACACACACACACACACACACACACACACACACACACACACACACACGCACGCACGCACGCACACAAATCACGTCTTCATCCCTTACGGGGTAGACAGAGCCTAATGTAACAAGTACCTACAGGCAACATTTAGCAAGATTGTGGGCGTACCTATAGGTGGAAAACGGAATCAAATAGTGATGGGATGCTAGCCTCATCGCTTATAACATGATTCCTATTATAATCGCCCATTCCCTGGATGGGCTTTTACCATCTGTGCGGGTAGAGAAGCAACTGGTACATTCTATGTTTTTTATTTGCTCCCAGACCAGCATGGAAGACCATTAAACGTAGTACATAATTTAATTATTTGTAATTGTCAAGATAAAATTAAATTCAAATAGGTACTACCAATCTAGATGCTTCATTAAAATTCTACTTTTTGTTTCTACGTACCTAATTATCCATCTATATTTATAAGGTCCATATTTATGACAAAGGAATATTTCTTTGTTCATTCATTAATGACTTAACTTAACTTAATGATAGTAAGCAACTTGTCGATTTTTTTTCTATATGTAAACACTTTATTGTACAAAATAAAAACAGATAAACACAATCGGCAAACATAAAAATACGTGTACAAAGGTGGACGTATCCCCTTAAGGATTTTTATCTATTGTGTGCACTCACGTTATAAAGGCTGGCGCACACGGCGCGGTAATGATTGTCGACCGTGCGTGCCAGATTTAACGGTCGCTAACAACCGACCCGAGGACGAGAATTAATGTTTTACTAGTATGCAATACGTGTATCTAATGATAACATTAGATTGGAAAAAATTTAAACTGGTTCAGCTGTATGGAAATCAAAAAGAATATTCAAAGTTTGCGTGCTTTTTTAACGCGACAAAATTGGCTTTTAGAGTCGTGTTCAAAACACATGTACATAGTTAAGGGCCTTAATTAAAACTAAAGTTAATTGATTCCTTTGTGTTACGACTTTTTCACCCTTATAAATAAATATACATATAAATATCTTGGGACAAATTACACCAATTGACCCAGCCCCAAACTAAGCAAAGCTTGTGCTATGGGAACCAGGCAACGGATAAATACATAGGTACTTAAATACATACAACATCCGTGACTCGGGCACAAACATTCGTATTTATCATACAACAAACTGTCTGCCCCTACCGGGATGCGAATCCAGGACCTCTAGCTTCATAGTCAGGGTCACTAACCACTAGGCTATCCGGTAGTCATGATTGCAATGTAATAAAGGTGAAACGGTCGTAACACAAAGAAATCAGTTAATTTTTGTTGTGATATAAGCCCTTAACTATGAACATTTTTTTGAAAACGATTCTAAGCCGTTTCTCTTCTGAGAATCAAATTAAATGTTCAAATTCTACGAATTAAACAATTGAATTGGAAATTATTAAAGTCTAAAATATTTAGATTAATGAATTTCTATAAGTTAAGTAAGTAAGTAAGTAAGTAAATGCTTTATTGTACAAATATAAAGAAACAGATACAATTCACAAAAAAATAAAAATAACATTAATACATGCACAAAGGCGAACTTATCCCTATAAGGAATCTCTACCAGTTAACCTTTGAGTAGATGAGAGGAGCATTAAACGAGGGACCGACAAAATGAAAGTTTAAAATTCCACATAGTGAAAGCCACAATAGAGCGTACATATCTAAGTACAATAAACAAAACATAAAAAAACTACTAAATATCATTACACACATGCATACATACAAAATACAATAAGAGTACACACACAATATCTAAGGAGATGGTGTGAGCCACATCTTCCTCAAGCCTTTCTTGAACGACGCCACGGAGGCAGACTGCCTGATGGAGGTCGGTAACCGATTCCACAGCCTAGCAGAGTGAAGAGTGAAGGATTTGGAGTAAGTTAATTTGACATAAAGAGATATGCTAATTACAACAGATAGAGATGCAAAAATAAACGTATCGCCCATGTTTCAACTGTCCACTTCACCATTTCTGCGTTTATCATTTTAATACGTAAATTCAATGAATCGGTGATTTAATTAAGGGTACCTAAATTAAAAAAAAAATGTTTCTTGTAACTACCAGTGGCGTGGCGTCCATAGAACTCGATTTCCACCGGCTTGCCTATTTTAAGGCAGTTTGGCACTTTTATTGTGCAGAATTCGAGGAAAAGGCTACTTAAATTCCCTTCGGCTTGCCTTCTGATATACTTGACGCCACACCACTGGTAAACTATAATATTGCTTGTAAATGGCCTTCATTACCTAATCTGAAAAACTGGTTTCTGATCACGTCGTCGATACGTCTTCTCTATACACGTTATTGTTTTTAAAACAGCATTGTTAAAACCAATTGGTGGCAACCTTACCTCACAGGGTGCTTCTAAGCCTTATTAAAACAGAAGTGCTTCGGCTTCGAGTTCGAGTATTATCGTACACGTTCGGGGCAGTAAGTGGCGGCGATTAAGCGGCGCGGGCGCCGAGCGCAAACAGACTTTGTGACGCCGCCGTCTTTTGTTTATCCATACTTATATCCCAACAGAGACATAAAAGAAAACATTGCCACAGTCATATCCAAACTATAGTTATAATTAAGTAACGCGGTCAATGACGTTTGCGAACTTACCTACATAAATCACGTCTTTATCGCTTACGGGGTAGACAGGACGGGGAATCAAAATAGTGATGTTGCAAGCCGCATCGCCTATAACATGATTCTTAAGATTTTCGCCCATTCCCTTGATGGGCTTTTAATCTGAACGGGAAGAGAAGGAACTGGTACATTCTACGTTTTTTCTTTACTCCCTGACCAGTAGGCTTATTACTTAACTCGCTCGCTATCGCCATCGTGTTCATTTTGAAAGTTCTTGTATGAATGTGACAGCTAGCTGATTCCGATGCCAATTGTCAGCCCCTACATGAACTGTCAAAATGAACACGATGGCGATTGCGAGCGAGTTAGGTAATAAGCCTACTGCATGGAACTTTTGCAAACTTGAACTGGTAAATCAATTTTGATGACTTTTGTATATTATTATGTCATTGTGTCTTAAAATTATTCCGGGACACTTCAGCGGGTGGTTGGGTCAGTCAGTGTGACCCCTGTACTTTTTTTCAGGATTTTTTAGTGAGGTTGACAAAATGTTTTCGTAAATTGGTCGATGTTTAAAGTGAGGTCAGGTTAAACCCGGCAGGAGGGCCAGAGTGGTTTTAGTGGATATGCTCTCCCCGCCCCTTTTTGTGCGGAGAGACGCCGGAGGAGAGAGTCCCACTTAACCGTCCCAGGCCTCCCCGGGCCTGGCGGTACTCGTAAAAGAGTTTCCACTCCGTGAAAAAAAACACAGAATATACCAGTTGCTTTTCTTCCCGCGCAGATGGTAAAAGTCCATTGAGGGAATGGGCAAAAATCTCAGGAATCATTTTATAGGCGACCGCTAGCAACCCATCTCTAATTTGATTCCCCTTTCTACCTATACGCCCACAATCATGCTAAACGTGGCCTTTAAGTATTGTTACCTAAGGCTCTGTTTACCCCGTAAGGGATAAAGACGTGATTTATGGCGCCAAAGAGGTGACTTTAGTTGGAATCCAAAAATGAGAAATCTTTAAGTAAGTACCAGAGGCGTGGCGCCAAGTATATCAGAAGGCACGCCGAAGGGAATTTGAGAGAGAGAGAGAGAGAGAGAGAGAGAGAGAGAGAGAGAGAAACATTTATTTACACAAATTCGATACACGTAGATATATAATAGGAAGAAGAAATACAATATACTTAGGAATAGTACCGATATGGTATAAAATGGGCCCCACTCAGCATAATGTAATTTAACTAGCCTTTTCCTCTAATTCTGCAGAATAAAAGTGCCCAAGCTTTAAAATAGGCAAGCCGGTGGGAATCGAGTTCTATGGACGCCACTGGTAAGTGCAGTTGTTCAATTAACTAAATGTTAAAGATCTAGTTGCTACGCTACCAATCTGTTTTGTGTTCTTGTAACAATCAACCGTCAATCACTTACTGTCTTACGCTATATTAAAATATCTTCCAACACACTGCGACTCGTATATTATTCTACAGGTCATGGCCCAGGCTACGAAATTTTCTGTTGCCAAATTGACCGGATTAGAAGATTATTCGTCATGGAAATTCGCGATAAAATTGCTACTCGTTCGTGAAAAATGTTTCACCTATACGTTAACACGTTTTGTGTTCTTGTAACAATCAACCGTCAATCACTTACTGTCTTACGCTATATTAAACGCTTTAAAATCTTCCAACACACTGCGACTCGTATATTATTCTACACTAAACCACTGGTAGTTAAATTCCGTATTAATTTTAGGAGACTTTGTAGCGCTTGGCGATATCCCGTGTACACGTGCTGTAAAGCGTTTTCCCGTGTGCATGCGCAACTGCATTTTCCTCAAAATAGCCAATTAAATATGCCAATGTTTACACGTTAAAATACTTTAAACTATTAGTTACAACCTTCAAATTGAGATGCACTAGTTCAAAATGCATTATAAGCACAATTCACTGGGAATAACGTGATTAGAAACATTGTTTTTGCAACATTGTAATTAATTAATCTAATAATGAATTTCCTTATTTACTCGAACAGTTAGGGCCTAGAAATGGGTTCAGTACATTTTGTAATGTTCCCCATTGCTATAATTATATTTTAAAATTACCGTTTCATCGATCCGAAAGATTATTTCGTTAATGCCGAGGTTTTCGTAGAGACATTGTTCGGTAACTTGCGCAACCTACCCTGGGTTTCTCAGCCGAATACTTCCTCTCATAAGGGCCTAAAATTGAAATAAAAACTGGTACTAAACTGTACTGTCTGCGAAAATGATAAACTCTACGCATAAGATTTTTATTAATTAAAGGAATCTTTCTAGCCACATGTAATTTCTAATGTTGAACTAATCACCTCTCAAATTATTTAATACTGTCAACATGGATTATCCACCTATGTAACTGTAAAATCCATTAAAAATTGCTTGAGTAATAATGAAACCCACTACAAGAAGTTTGCGGTTTTAATAAAACCCATCTATTCGTACTAATGAGTCAATACAAAGTATAAAAGGATTTGTATTATCATCTTCAGCTCAAACACGTCGTGCATCGCAAGCTTCAACCATGGGGCTGCTACGCATCATCCCGGTTGTGGTACTTGTGATCCAGCTTCAAGGCTTGACCGAGGCTGCGAGTCAACTGCCTCAGCTGCCTAACAACAGACTAGCAGAAGGACCAGATAGAGAGCTCCCAAACGCCCACGTAATAGAATGCGGAAGAACCACAGTAAACGCTGGCAGTGTGACGAGGAAACGAGCCATATCCCAAACACTGTCTTCATACTTCTCGAGCTACGCGTTCACCGCCGGCCCAATAGGCTCTCAAAGGCCAACATTCGTAAATAACATTGGGCACTTCACATTCGCTGAAGTGAAAGGTAAGAAGTATGTCTACGCGCTTCAATCGGATGCTTCAGGAGAAAATGCTTACTGGCTCCCTCAAGGTGGACATATTGACATCCCGCGACATCCTGATGCTAACCAACCGAAGTATGTCTTCACTCCTGACTTCAGTGGCTGTTCGTGGACGGTCACTCCTTTGAGAAACGGAGGCCTACGTCTTCGGCACGTCGAAGGTGGAAGGGAAGCTGCTCAGTTTAACAATTTGTCGGAAAATGATAAAGGTGGATCGACTACCTACGCGATGCAATACAAAGACTACGGCTACCTGGTGGAAACCGCACGTCTCGTAGGGAACATCCCAGCGTTTGCTTACATGCATTACACTAATGGCAAATGGACCCTCATCTTCCAGCGTAAAACGTGCGCGACAACCACAGGTGGATACCAGTTCAAGAATAACTTGCTGACGTCTACAACCAATGTTGATTCTAGCAGCACTTACAGGCCTGTTACTGGTACGAAAACTTACGACATAGCTTAAATGTACTTACTAATTAATTATTTCGTATATTTTACTTTTTTTCATTGAGTTTTTATTAGGAATCGAATAAGATAATAACTTTGTCCCTTTCGGTATTGAGACCCTTGGTCCGTGGGGTCCTAGCGCTATTAGCCTCTTCAAAGATATTTCGAAGAGGCTAATAGACGCTACGGGTGACCGCAGAGCTGGCAGCTTCCTTGGACAGCGTATTAGTAATTGCTGTCCAAAGGGGGAATGCTGCCAGCGTCTGTGGTACTATGCCACGGGGCCCCTTCTTTTTCAATTATTTTATTTTAAAATTAGTTTTAGTTTAATTTTTAATTTGTTTTTATTTCCTTTTTTGTATTTTTTTTCATTAATAAATCCAGAAGGATTCACTTCAAACCAAATTTAAGTCGCAGGTTTTGCCAACTACTACGTAAACGTTTATTTTCTGTATGCTGTTTATTTGGTCGCTTCTTCTTAGTATCTAATGACGATTTGTTTTAAGGCACTGGTATTTAACATTAATAGTTTGAATTGGAATAAATTGACAGCATCATCACCATATCTCCTTCTACAATCTGAAACTAATAACAGCAACAATCCCACAAATAAGGGATTAGTGGTTAAGCATAATGGCATATTTTTTGTTTTTATTTTCTGAGAAATAAACAGTTTAAATTAAAAAAAAAAGTTTTACATCAGCCGTAGGACGTCACTTTAACCAGAATAAATTGTGCATCAGCGAAACTTTTGCTTTATTGTGCGTATATTTTTATACCTTACGAAAACAAACTGAAAATGTACCAATAACTTATATGCACATAAACAGGAGTATGAACGATTCTACGAAACTCTTACTAAGTTTAGTTACACTTACATACATACATATTTTACACCTGGTCAACCAAACCAAAAAAAAAATGTCCCGTGCCATCTCCAAGCTAACCTCACCTGCTCGAACACAAACCAACTAATTTGACTTATATTGCTTCTACCCAATTCTAATAATTAAGAAACGGCGGAACTAAATATGCACACCCATACACTTAAGACCTTTTAATACCGTATAACAAGGTTCTTCATACGGTGAGTTCTGAATATTGTACAATAGACCACCTTTGAGATACCAAAACAGGGTATTGTGGTTGAAATTACAAATGGGCTAGGACAATGCATTCAAGTGGCCACTGTACTTAATGTACAAAATTTTGTTTGTGCTATTGTGCCACTTGTCAAAGGACTCTTAAGATTTTATTGATAGCCAAAAATTAATGCCTTTCTAAAGTTTTGTTACTCGTATAAATCATAACATTGAAGCTATCTCATTTACTTGTATTCTACAAGTGACAATACCCTGTTATGCAAATTTGGGATTTTGTGGAATTGGGGATTTGCGTGGGAACTATTGCCCAAGCCTCCTCATTCTGAGAGGAGGCCTGAGGCAGTGAGACGTAAATAAGCTGAAGATGATGACAATGATGATGACGCTCGAATGCAAAATACTGCAACGTGTTTCCCTACCGACTGTAGGTATGAATATTCTATGACAACAGGCGTCATTGAGACTACAAAGGGCATTTAAGTTCTGAAAAGAATAATTCGCAAATTTCACGGACAGTAAAACCAATAACTTACCGTGCGAGCGGCACTTTCGATATTTTTGAAGTGTCCGATGAATGCTTTCGAATTGGCCAATAATGGGTGGGTGTGAGAGGCGTGAAATGGCGGTGATTTTGTTCCATATTTCTATGGAGCGTGACGCTGGCGCCATATGGCCGATCATTAGGGCTAGACGTTTGACCATTGGGGTATATTCGATACCTATAGATGAAGTCACAACGGCCAATAACTTGTATGATAACTAGAAAAAATATCACAAGCAACTAGGCTAGCAAGGGATGACAAGTATTATTCGCTACCGTTCGCAGACGTAACCTTTCTTTAAAAGTTAGTTTTTATGCAAAGATTCACCAGGTCATGGCAATAAGAATCAACTTTTGAAGTCCAAGGATTTATTCTAACGCCAAAGTATTTATACTTATTGTATTTTGTATGTATGCATGTGTGTAATGATATTTAGTAATTTTTTATGTTTTGTTTATTGTACTTAGGTATGTACGCTCTATTGTGGCTTTCACTATCTGGAATTTTAAACTCTCACTTTGTCGGTCCCTCGTTTAATGCTCCTCTCATCTACTCAAAGGTTAACTGGTAGAGATCCCTTATAGGGATAAGTTCGCCTTTGTGCATGTATTAATGTTATTTTTATTTTTTTGTAAATTGTATCTGTTTCTTTATATTTGTACAATAAAGCATTTACTTACTTACTTACTTTCACACGAAACATCACAAATATTTCAAACAGTGCTTTATCTGGAAACTTTCCTTATATACTACCACATTGGTCACATTCGGCGCGCTTTAAAAGACGTAAGCGCGAACACAATTGCGTTGAAACCAAATCATAAAGGTAACGTAAAGGAAGGTGGCGAGACGACTTGGAGACATAGAGAGTGACAGGAGCTCAGGCCCGCCGCTAGCTGTTTCGTCGCCCGCGTGCAATACCGATTGGTATCCTATGCACGCCCTCTGCGTAGGAGTCGACCGGCCAAGGGAACAATGACTTGAATTAGGTATGAGTAGCTCCTGAGGAGCTTGGTCTTACTCTTGACAGAGATGAGTCACGAGAAGTAGGGAAGGCATTTTGCCCAGCGTGACGTGACACTTTAACAGGCTGAAAAAAGACAATCGCGGTCAATATTCCGTAGAAAATATTATGCATAATATCAACCGTGAATAAATTAATACTGTTATAATATAAGGAACCTAAAACACGTTTCAGAATCACATTTTCTGAGCACATTGTTATTACTGTAAGGATAATCGTCTTTTGTAGGAGCTGCCGTAACGAGCTATGCCTTTGTAAGTAAACTTTCTTTGCGAAATAATATGGTAAAGGAGCTTTTAATGATGGAGCTTTTGTTGTGTGCTCAAAGACGGGATGTGATGTCTTGAGCAAAGTGAACCTTGCCTTTTTATTTTTGTAATCTCACTGTACCTACTGATTTGTAGTGTTCAATAAAGAATATTTGTTATTGACCGTGCCGTTGTCCCGTGGGTGTCGTAAAAGGCGACTAAGAGACCTGCAATGGGGCCTTATTGTCTGACGCACTCAGAATCACTATCGCATTCATCATTCCTATCTGTCAAACTGTAAAGAATGCGACTGCGAACGCCCGCGTGTTTCTTTTTTTTTTTTTTTTTTTTTTTTTTTTTTTTTTATTCTCTCTATCTCCAACGTGATCGGAGTTTTGTTTGTTCTGTACACATTCATTCCAGTTCTCACATTTTTGCCTCTCGTACTCTCATGCTTCATACGTTATCTTTCTGTCTTCCATCTTATCTTTCGTGGCTTTATATGGGTGGGACTCCCATCTATCTATCTGCTTTTTGGTCAATTCTTTTTATTTCGGGTGAATAAAGGGGGGGTGAGCCAGGTTTTAATTTCCATCTTAGCATTTGTTACCTAGTTACATTACATTTTGACAATTATTTGCTACTTTTCATGATTATATACATTTGTTACCTTGATTGTACTTATAAACTAACATTTTTATGTTATGCTTATCTCTAAAATATAATGCAATATATTTTGACAGCATATTTTCTTATCTAGTTTTATTTCTATAAACTACCTTATTTGCTATTTTAACCATGAACTTTATATATTTCTCTCTATCATTACCTCTAATTATTTCATGTACGTTCTCAGCTGTTATTTTTATGTTTAATTTGTTTTCTATTTCGAGGCGCTCCATCGCATGCACCGGGCACTCAAACAACAAGTGTGATACCGTTTCTTCCACCCCAGGCTCGCAAATGCACGATGAGTTCTCCTTGCACTTGAAACGTTTCAAGTATTCGGAGAACCCACCGTGCCCTGTCATTATTTGGGTTGTAATGCCATTTGGTATCATCTTGCGCACCAGCCGGTACGCCTCCACGGCGTCCGGGAAAAACATTTTTGTGACTGAAGAGGTAGTGGCTGTTGTGTATCGTCGGTTCCATTCGTCAAGCGTTGCCATTCGAATGCAACGCTTGACGTATGATATCGGGCACAGGTCGTAGTCTGGTCTCTTCTTGGATTTTATGGCGGCCTCCTTAGCTAAGTTATCTGCTCTTTCGTTGCCTTCCAACCCCGCGTGAGCCTTTATCCAAAACAAGGTCACAGATTTGTTCTGGAGAGATACAGCCCTAATGTTATCTCGGGCTTCCACAGCTAAGGGGTGGAGACAACTATGGTTGATGACAGTCTGGAGGGCCGCCATTGAGTCACTGTAGACTCCGAAAGAGGACGCTCCATTCTCGAGGATCAGACAGCCCGCGTGTTAGACAATATGATCCCAGGACGGCTAGCACGAGAGCGTGCGAGAAAGACTGCCCGACGTGTTAGCCCTGCTGATGTGAGATGGGCAGCAGCGTTCTCTATTCCCAACAGCGAACTCACGATTCCAACAACCATTGCGGTGTCGGAGGCCAGCTGACACCACCAAGATTTACGTCCTTACTGCAACTTAGGAAAAAAATCGGACTGCCAAGCGGCAGCGCGATAGCTGTGTTCCAGTGTCTGAAGAGTAAGTCTGTGAAATTATTGGTAGGCACAGGAGATATTTATCTCAGACCTCAATGCTGGCAATAATTGCAAAGTTCTGATGCTGCGGATGTCACACATTCAGAATGAACATCTCGTTTGCTAGGTACCTTAAATAGAAAAAGTGTTCATCTATTTTTCAACTGAGCGATACCTTATCTAATTCTAAAGCTAGGGGTCCTTACAGGTACACTTCGACCTTCGTGGATCTTTTGTGTAAAAATGCTCAATGCAATAGGTACCGAAGTACCTATACCTACCTATTTGAATGCAGCAGTGGTTAAAAAGATGGATCGCTAGATATAATTTAATTCATCAGCAGTCGGTCACAACATCCACAAAAATGTATTCCTTAGTGAACATCCCATCAAAATTGTTTTCAAGCAAAAACGGAACATCTCGCGCGTCAAAGAAACAAGATGGCCGACAGTAGCCATTTTGCGTTGCGAAATTTTAATTGGAACGATAATGGCACGTTCGGGGAACCTCGCCGGGAATGTGGTTCGAGAAAAAGTTTTATCTGTCGTCGATTAAAATTCTGTCCGTAAATCGAACAAATAGGTTCTTTTTTTGCCGACCACGCCTGCGCGACACCAATATGGCGGGCGCTCGGACATATTGACCGTCGATTACAATTTGTACTTAGTAGTAGTCAATTTGATAATAGTTTTCAATTGAGTAGAGTTTGCCAATGGCCTATTTTTACATACCGAAATAAACAAATCACGATATTCACAAGTCGAGTTACAAATAGTATAGTATTAGGAAACAATTATAACATACATTATGAAGTTAGGTGTCTTGACATAGGGGTCTCTACACTACTCGCGAGTTGATCGAAGTAAGCCGAGGAATAATCCACCAGCTTAAAATTTCTTTTCCGTAATTGTAGTTGTAACACCTTCTCGATTTCAATTGTTCGACGTGTAAACCTTGTAATTGTCACCCTGTGCGCTCTTCTAGGAGTTTCTTATACAAAATCTTAGTGTCCGTATCGATAGTGTTTCGATAGACTATCGATAGTTTAAGAAAAGACAGGCATAGGTCTACTATCAAAATGAGAGGGCTTGAGCATAGTTCCCACGTGGGCCCAGTGCATGCAGATAGGGAACTTCACACACACCATTGATTTGCTCCGCAGGTAGATATGTGCAGATTTTCCTTCACCGAAAATCTCAAGGTTAATTGTAATTTTGCACATTAACTCCTAAAATTGACGAATGACTTATTGATAGAATCGATTATTTTGCTTAAATCCCTACTAATATTATAAATGCGGAAGTAACTCTGTTTGTCTGTCTGTTACGCTTTCACGTCTGACCCAATGAACCGATTTTAGTGATTTTTGGTACAGAGATAGTTTTAGTCCCGGGGAAGGACATATGATAGATTTATCCCGGAAAATTGCATAGTTTCCGCGAGATAGCGATAAGCGAATTCTGCGCAAACGGAGTCGCAGGCAACCGCTATCACATAAACTGTTGATACTCTCGATAGTATCTATGTGTTATGACATTTCTCGATTAAAACTGTCGATAGGGAAACTATTGTTGCGGCAACTATATAGTTTCCCATGACAAAGTACCCACTACGTCGTCTAAGGCTCAAGAAGTTTAACGTCATTTTCACTATTTTAGTTCAAATGACACAATTATTGTTGAATCATTACACGCAAAATGTTAAAGTTACACGGATTTCCCTAAACCGCAAATTGAATAAAAAAGGAAAATTAATTAATAGTAACCAGCTGTTCAATAACATCCGCTGCCTATATTAAATATTTCGTTATTTTCCGGTGTACCTAATCTATATCCTGCCAACATAATAGAGGTAAATTTAGCTTGTTTTTAAACCAATTCCAAAATATCGTACAGTAGGTTACCCACCCTGTCATAAATATTGCACATCGATCTTCTCGGCTAGTTTCGCCTGCGTAGAGCGCTGTCTCACTCTAACTTACGTAAAACCAATTGTCTCTTTCCAAAATGATAAAGAAATTAGGTCAAATGAAATCAATCTAAAAGTCAAACTTTTCTTGTGTCTATGTAAGTATCCAATTTAAAATGACCTCGCACTGGTCACATTTTGCTTAAGAGCAGGGCTTTGCTAACACTGGATTACATTTTCACTTGTTGAATTTGTACGGAACCCTCAGTGCGCGAGTTCGACTTGCACTTGACCGGTTTTTTCAAATAACCGTAACCGTTGATTTCAATTTCAAAGAAATGTAGTTAATCTGTACTAATTAAACTGTTTTAACCATCCATAGACTTAAAGTACCTACGCCAATTAAGTAAGATAAATGTGTTATTGCCTAAATCGCATCCGTAATGCTCGTGTCTAATTAAAACACAACGACAATTTGTATCGCCTAACAAGTGTCAAGTTACATCGTCAATCATAGTTTTTAACGTTGAAAAAAACGGTCCGGGCCAAAATATCTGCTAATTGACGTTTTCCTGGTCACATTAGTTGGCTTACTCGTGTAATGGGCTGGCCTGAAACGGGACACAGATTGGTCGCACTAGAAGCGGCTATGTAATAGACTATGGTAGACTATATATATCTCTAAGACTTTAATACCACGGGGTACGTATGGGGGACTATTTGCTAACGGGACGAACAGCGAACCTGACGAGGTGCGTTTGCGGGACGAATTGCTAACGGGAGGACAGCGAATGTGATGAGGTGCGTTTGCGGAACGAATTGCAAACGGGACGAACAGCGAATGTGACGAGGTGCGTTTGCGGGACGAATTGCTAACGGGAGGACAGCGAATGTGATGAGGTGCGTTTGCGGAACGAATTGCTAACGGGACGAACAGCGAATGTCACGAGGTGCGTTTGCGGGACGATTTGCTAGCGGGACGAACAGCGAATGTGACGAGGTGCGTTTGGGGGACGATTTGCTAACGGGACGACATGCGACACTGTGATTATTTATTCAATAAGTAATTTACAGCGAAAAAACTCATTAATTTTATTACTAAAAAAATCTGTACCTACTTAATGGGTAGATATATAATCGAACTAACTCACATTCACATGTCGATATTGTAATTTACTGTAGTAAACAAAAATTGCATTAAAACTGTACATTAAAAATTAACCTAAACCTAGCCTAACTTAAACTACTTGTGATTGTTTATGGATATGGAGGTTAACTCTCCAATTGAATCTTGTCGTTTCAAAGTATAGTACCTATGTTTCTAACGTGTAAACGGAATAACTAGACTGGGGAAACACTAACTGTTGCACTTACAGACATCAATTACGTGACAGTCAATTGTTATCTGGAAAAGTCGCGAATGATAATGTATAATTAAATAATGAAATAGTGGGAAGGTGACCTATTTAATGAACGAATTGATGGCAGGTTAATTATTCCCATTTAAATTGCGTATAAGTGTGATTTAATGGTCATTCCACTATCGTGTACCTCACTATCTATTACATTGGATGACGAGACTACTGTTGTTGCTAAAGACCACTTGAATTGGTATCTTTATTAGTCATTCTTAAGTTTCAGTTTGACAAACTGACTTTTTCAGTTTTTCCGTCATAACATTGCTGAAAAAATAGGCCATGGTAGACTAAAAGAGAGTAGAGTATGTACCTATCTCAGTGTTTGTCACTTTGTATCTATTTGTCTTGTTTATTTTGCACAATAAAGAGTTTACATACATACTAAGAGACTAACAAACTGATTTGAATTAGTGGCTTTATGCATGTTGCTTTAAGAGAGAAAATACGTCCTCGTCCATACAAAAAGAGGAACCGTTTTCCACTTCTAAATTTTTTATAATCTCCTTGATTTTTTAGTATTGACATAATGACAAACTAGGTTTAAAGGTATCTTTTTCAAATTTTGCAATATATTCAAACTTTTAGGTACCTCAAAAACTTATTTTTTGTGATTAAAACGTGGTCGAATTAACCCTAAAAATAGAGTAAGATCCCAGAGCGATCAGACATAACTTATTTTCTGACGAATGAAACCTTAAGTTTTCAGTAGCGTCTCGTGTGCCTTGACGCGCTTGTGAAAACTTGCCGAGTGACACCTGGGCAGGTACCAGGTGAGAAAGGTAACTAAAAATAAGGGTTATTTAACTTAAATTCAGATGGCTGATTTTTATATATATATCATGTAGAATATTATTTTAAAGCAATATCATAAGTGTCAGACACTTTTGATGGACCAGAGCTTTTGTCAGACGCTTTTAAGCTACCTTAAAAATAAATGAACTTTACTTATTTTTACATGTCTGATTTTTGAATATGTTATTGAAGTATTTATTTAAAACTTATATTCAATCAGTCAGACAAATCAGAGTGACCAAACATCCCCTAAGACAAAAATTATTCAGTCAGAAGTATGAGGGCGAGAGCACTATGTATACTTCTGGCTGAATAATTTTTGTCTTATGGGATGTTTGGTCACTCTGATTTGTCTAAAATACTGCAAAGGGATGCATGAGAATTAACCTTCTATGAATGCTTATCAATGTCACATCCAGTTGAATAGTATCATTGTGAGCTATATCTTCAGCCGCAATGATATTTTGATTTAGATCTATTAATTCGGTTTAAATTACGTCGATGATATATTTATGAACTATATTTTAGTCGCCACCTTTGAATGACTTCTAACTCTCAGGACTTTAAATGAGTTAAAATCGCTAAAGTATAAAACGTAATCAGATGACCTGGTTAAAGGTCTGGCCACACTAGTGCGTAAAAGACGTCGACGGTGCGTTTACGCAACATGTATTGAAGAAACGGTGAGAGTAGACGCATGCGACACGTCACTGCGTATACGTAGCGGTGTGGTCGCGCTTTAAAGTCGCGGGTTCACCGTGGATGGAAGCCGCTTGATTGAGGCAACTGGGGATTCTATGGGGAAGGCCTATGTCCAACAGTGGACGTCCCACAGCTGATATGATGATGATGATAAAACGTAACGTAAATGTAACTCTTTTGTTTCTTAAACTGGTTGTTCAGAATTGTTAAACTAAGCTAACCTAAACTATAGAGTTCTACAGGTGACATTTTCAAAGCTCCTGAAATAATAACGTGTTTGAAGAAAAAACTAGTTATGGCAATTATCATTATGGCATTATTATATGGCATATGAAAATCTTCCACGCTGGTCTGGGAGTAAAGAAAAACATAGAATTTACCAGTTGCTTCTCTTCCCGCGCAGATGGCAAAAGCCCATCGATAGAATGGGCGAAAGTCTTAGGAATCATGCTACCCATCACTATTTTGATTTCGCTTTCCACCTATACGTCCTTAATGATGCTAAATGTGGCCTTAAGGTTTTGTTACCTTAGGTTCTGTCTACGCCGTAAGGGATAAAGACGTGATAATGTATGTATGTATATGAAATTCTGGCAAATGAAAGAGTTTGGACGAATGTGACGTGGGTTTCCACTAAGTAGCAGTGCTTGCACTGCTGTGTTCCGGTGTGGAGAGTAGGACAGCCGGGGAAATTACGGGCACAAGAGGCATTTCATCTTAGTCCTCTAGGTTGGCAACGCATCTGTAATCCCTCCGGGGTTGCGGATGTCTATGGGCAGTGGTGATCACTTACCATCAGGTGACCCACTTGCTCGTTTGCCTTCCTATTCACATAAAAAAAAAAAAAAAAAAACGATTAGTTAATTTTGCACGTTTCACATCCACGAAAGTGCACCCTAAGCCATAAGAACGACATACTCGTAAATTACGGGAGCGTTCCTTTTTCGATTATTTTTTGTTTCGCTACAAATATGCGAGGGTAAATCATAAGGACGCATTCCTCGGATATTTGAGTGAACATTTAATACTATATTTGGATCGTTTTTAAATACCCCATCATTTGCTACCAACAACATACCGGCTAACACGTGGCTTTATGTTGTGTCATTAGTTTTTTTTAAACATCTGTGAATGAGTGTGAAGGAATACATCAGGGAAAGCTGTGACTTTGTAACCTACTTCAAAAAAGGAGGTGGGTCTCAATTCGGTTGTATTATTTATGTTTGCTACCTCAGAGTCAGAATCGGTTTGATATTTTTTTTATTTAAAAAAAGTTACCAATTTGTAACCATTTTAGTTGAAAGTTTAAACCTTTAGAAATCCATAACGATTTTTTTGCATTTTATAATTCTGATTTTATGAAGAAAAGTCATTTACAAACATCTAACTTAGCTACTAACCCTATTCTACTATTACCCATTCCGATATGATTTATAAAGGACTAGCTATGGTCCGCGACTTCGTCCGCGTAGAATTAAATAGCCTGTGACACTCCCAAATAATGTCGTGTTCTACCAGCAAAACAATTTTCAAAATCGGTCCAGTACATCCAGACATTACCTCCTACAATCTCACAAAGTCATAAACTTTGTCTCTTTATAATTGATGTAGATAGATAGGTGCTTTCATTAAATACGCGAAGCTAAAATAGTACACAATAAATTAGTAAACTGTTTTCCAATGGCAATACTTAACAATATTTAACAAGCTGCCTAGGAACATAGCTGAGTTGCCCCAAAGCAAATTCAGATTTAAATTATTTAAATGGCTTAATGCCAAAGCATTTTATTCAATCAAAGAATAAGTACGTGAAATCAATAACTGCAATAGGTACTAATAATTTATAATAACATTCATTATTTTATTTTTTGTTTAATAAAAATGAAAACTTTGTAAAATGTACTAATTCAAACTACCAAAAACTACTTCAGAAAATAAGTTAATGTTTGCATGCCAATTTATTTGGTCAGACGTGTCGCTGGACATCAACACTAAATAATAGATCACTTTTTATCATGTCTAAAGCAAAATAAATGATTTCAATTTCAATTTCAGTTCAATTTCAATTATTTCAATTTCAATATTTCAATTCCATTTTAAATTTAATTCCATTTGTACCTACGTAGGTAGTGAACGCGCACCAAACAACAAAACTGGGTAACCAGCAAAATTTCATTTTCTCGCCATCGCTCCGGAACTTAATAAATAAATAACACATTTATTCCGCCGCTTCCTCGTTCATTTAATACGGCAAACCGATCCCGAGATTCAATGCTAAATGCCATTATGAGCCAGATAAGACCTTATTGCATTAATAATAAAGCATAAGAAACATTTCACTAATAGCGTTCAACTATCTCATTTTTCTTCGCACCCTTCGCAATTAACTATCTTCCCTTTGGAATACTAAACACCTATTTAGTACCAACTATCCTGTGTGACAGGGATGGAAATACATTATTGTGTCGGTGTGAAGGAGATGGATGTAATAGATATCGCCCTGTTTTCACGGTGACTGTAGTTAGGACGTCGGGACGCCCCTTGTGTTATTCTTAGACGGCAGCCGCCCGTGAAGTGATAGGAAATGTTTATTTAGTTAAACGATATTTACACTTTATTGGATATTGGTTTGGTTTATGGTCATTGAAATTTCTGATGCACACGAAAAAAGATTTTACCTAGATGCAGACGAAAAGTTTGTGCTGAAGTTTACTTATAAGAAAACTTTATTATTAGTTATACGGATCGATCGCTAAAATTTGATTTTTTTTCAACAAAAAAAATCTTAACACTACCTACTTTAAAATGATGACGGCAGCATAATTATCGAAAGGATTCTCAGGCGTATAAATCAGTTGGCGAATATTGTCAGCGCTGTCACACTAAATCACGGCTCCTAATTTGAAACGGATCCGTGCAGCGTCAGAACCCGACGCGCACTAATCTCATAAAGGGAGCTGAGCACCGCTCAATAGAATTTAACAAGCGGCATTCATCCTCATTATATTTTTATACTTTATACCTCACGGGCATAAAGTGCGCGATCAAAACGCGCGAACCCCTACAAAAGGTAATTATGTTTTGATTCCTACAAAAAATCGAGTATCACAAAGGAGACTAACGAGATAAGAGCGTGCTAAATCGCTCCCCCCCTGCTCCCGCGCGGATCAATTCTCGACCGAACGGTCGATTGGCTGAAAGAGACGGCTCGACTCGTGAGGCGGGGCTTGAGTTTACCACGCCCACGATCCGGTACGAGGGTCTTTACCGCTCCTCGCCCGCCAGTCCACCTCCGACCGCGTCCGCATGCGTACACGATCCCACGATCGCAAAGTGAAGTGCTAAATGGAACTGACCAGCGTTCAATGTTAAAGAAACCAAGCTACGAAGAGAAAGAAGTAAACATGGCGATAGAGAGCGTGTCGAGGTATCCGAGAAGCCCGGCGGAGGCGACGGAACCCCCGAAACCTTCGAGGATCAGCTTCAGTGTTGCGTCGATACTAGCGGATACTAAGGGTACTCAAGAGGATACGGCTGAGGTGCTACGGCACCACAGAAGCATACCTGAGAGCCCTTTGAGACAGTCTCCATCGGCGCAGCCAGAGCTGCCCGGTGGGAAGTCGTTGTCTCCGCGGCCAACATCGCAAACTCCTCCCTTAAATTTGAACACGACTGCGATGGTGACGTCCTCCGATGATGAATATGAAGATGTTGAAATAGAAGACTTGCAAGATGGGGCGCATAGTGAAGATGAAGAAAGAGCGGCGGAGAATAATGGCAAGGAGCGGCTAGGACCGGTGCGGCCGACGCCGTTCAGCGCGTTGGCGGCGGCGGCGGCGGCGTACCACGGGCTTGGCTGGCCCAGCGCGCCATCCGTCGTGCCTTCCTTTGGAGGTTTATTTCCTCCACACTTTAACGTCGGACACCTAACAGGTTAGCACCCTCAACATTTTTAATAGAAAACAGAAATACCTGCCTGCCTGTAGTTGGTACTTGGGGTCGATTTTAAGCTGTCCTGAGCTTTCTTCCGTAATTTCACGTTGGAAATTTAATACGAACAAAAATTTTCTGTAGTGTTTTACAACTAAACTTTTTGTGCTGACATCACATAATCCCGTCTGTTTTCTAATTAGCAGTAATGATTTCTCGTGTTTCTTGTCTGTCTGTTGGTTTTTGCGTCTGTCGGTGGATCATTAATTTATCGCGGGCCGCCTTCTGCCGGTCATCAATCATCTGCCGGGTCTCGGGTTTCTTGTCTATCGACTTTTGTTTGAATGGCTCCAATTTGAATAATTATTGCTAATACACGTTTAACATTATGTGTGTTAACAGGATTAGTTTTATTTTTGTTTTCAAAATTTAATTATGAAATGAAATTCTTTATTTGCATAACATTATGTCCGTTTAGATGTTAAGAATAATAATGTTTGAGACCAGATAATACTAAACACCTGTTTTAAGTAGGCATGCAAAGTAATATTATTATTTTGTGAGTATCTACTTATTTAATTGCGATATCGTCAGCGCCGGAAAAAATATATGAAGGGAATTTGCATGATTTTTTCATTGCTTTAATGAAAGCTCATATAATATCACAATCGCTCATATAAAAGCACAAACAATATAAAAAATATATTTTTCAAATAATTATATAAATAAACTATATAAATAACTAAGATATAAGCTGTCGAAGATGTCCTGTACCTCTTTCTAGAAAAGCTGAATTTTAAATGGAGTTTAGGTATATGAGCTTAGTGACTTGTGACGTCACATAACATGTCGGACCTCTCTTTCTAATCGCTGTCTAACTAGTAGTTTTAAATTCTTTTATTTTCCTTGTTTGTTGACCGATATTAGTTTAAATTTAACTTTTTGTCATCTCATTTACGTTATTTTCATATTTAGTAAAAAAAACTTAAAAAACATTCATGTTCCATACTGATTCGAAATTCTTATAAGAATGTTTTGCATACTTACAGTTAACATTTTGTAAAATTCGTCCACATTTAATGATTCTTTTCGTATCAAACCCGCGGTTGGTCGGGCATTCCCGTGTTTGTTATTTCCTGCACACGATAACTATGACCTAACCAAATAGCTTCAATGAGGAAGATTTTTAAAATAATTAAGCAATTAGAAACTAAACTTTGAGGAGGTAGAATTAACCCCACCGCAAGCAAAAATAATATTATTTGGACTTATTGCCTTTTAGTTCTTCCCGTTAATTACAATGCTATTAATTAGTAATATGCAACCTTATACAATTAAAATTATTAATTGAGTTGTGAATTTACATTTATTGCTGCATGAAGTTATTTAAGTCACTTTGAGCGTTTTCCGTGAGATAAAGGTTGATGGTAAGGTACTAGGTTAGGTTTAGATTTAAAAATATCTTTATTCCCATTAAGAATTTTACATTCACTTTATGAGAACTTAGTACTAAAATCGTCAAGATATTTACAACACCCTGTATAACTGTCCACGTTTCAATTTCCGACCCCAATCAAGGTCTAAAGCAGTGCAATGCAAACAATAGGCCCAAACCCATAGCAACTTTGACACCCGGATCGCATAACACCTTTGCGGCTCAAATAGGAACAAGCGAACAAATCCCAGAATCCCGACAAACTGGCTGCCGTGAATAAAACCTGAGCCCGCATAAATAACGGATCAGAAACAATATCCCATTGAAAGCAAGATGGCGGGATCGACAACATGGCCACGCCGCGATTTTATAATTGGCTCTTTTTTGCGGCGAGAAAGGAGCGCTGAGAAAGTTATAAATATGAGGTTTTGTAGTTTTGTGTTGTGTTGTTTGTTATATACAATCTTTAATTTTTCAACGTACGTACCTATTCTAAAATTTTTAATAAAATGTGTTGACATTTTTCAGTAGGTACCTACTATAAAATTATAGTGTCCTTTTCTTTCTGTATAAATATATGGTTTGCATTGGAATCTCATGAAAGTCGAGGGCTTTCTTACACGTAGTAAAAGTAATACGTCTAAAAAAGCTCGTAGCCAGCCAGTATCTAAATAATAATTAATTTTAATCACAGGCAACTTTTTTTTCATTAGCATAATGCATAGATTGCCAGCAGTAGCTTTCGCGTGTGAAGGGAACGTTAACATTCTATACGATTAGTTGCCAGTACGTACATGGTTATTCAATTACTTCACTAATCGTTACTTATTTCGAAATTAATTATGTTTCTAGAATCGCTTACATTCATAAAAATATTAGATTTTTTTTTACTAACATAGTAAATGGGAAAATTTGTGTGGTGTCTGTACTGTCGGTTAGTGGATTTGATTTTTTGGTATGTAGTGAAACTCTAGAATAACGACAGGCTGTTTCTTAATCCAATATTTCCACAGGGTCGACATTAGTGCATGTAAAATTTCTAAATCTTAACCGCTAAGTCTAGAGACGTGAAATTTTGCACGCATGTTCTTCATGCAACGTAAATGGGACCACAATGAGATTTTTGAGAATTCCCATGTAAAATTAAAAACCAATGGAGTCCCGAGAGTTGTAAAGTTTTTAGTAAAAATTTCGGACGCATAAGTACCTACCAGGCAGAAAGAGATCTCTATTGCGTCATGGATGAAATACAGCTCTGACGATCGTTTTACAAAAGCTCGACCAAGTGAAGTTGGCGAAAAAGTGGTAAGGTCTGAGAACCTAGCTTCAAATCGATTAATCCATAAAATAAAGAAGAAAGAAGACATTTATTCATTTTTGCAAAACACAAATAGGTAATAAGAGATGAGCATAGGTACACATAATTTTATATTAAATTGTACGAAAAAACACAGATATGATATAACAAAATGAAAGAAACAACGTTATATAACTTTTAACTAGCATCGAAAAATGATAACGACAGAAAAATCATAAATTTTTATGCAAATAAATTTTTATAACATTGTGTAAAGTCTATTTTCCTCTTTATTATGGAAAAACTAAAAGGCTGATAAATATTAAACACGCAACTTTATTGGCTTTCATATCATGGAGTTATTCGCTTGATATTGCCTTTGTTAATGCAATAAGAGTTTGCTATGGCTATTTCACATGAACACGCTCCACATTATTATAAAATATATCAATCGTAATATTATTTTAGATAAGTATCCTATTATTATAGGAAAATATAAGCCAACCGAATTAGACCACTAGATAATGCAATAATAGATCAATTTTAAACACCCTGTAGAAGCAACTTTTGAATAAAATAACTACCTTAAAAATAACCTAATAAAAATAAAACGTAGGTCAAAATAAATAAATAAATTACTTTTGAATAGTTTTTACATAATTATCTTTTTCCACATCTCATAATTATGCATGTAGGTACATCAAAATGGCGATAGTTTTAGACGCTACGTTTGTGTAAGTACCTATTTAGTGAAAAGTGCAATTAATTTGCCTGATATTCCAGATAATAGCTGTTGGTACTTTGCTAGCTTCACTAACAAATCGCAATCATTTTCCATCATACTAACTTCCATACCCAGTTTCCATTGGCCCAGCAGCGATCAAAGCAAATCGCAATTTTATCGCAACCACAACATTTTAATTTCCTGAAAAACAAAACACAAACGTACAGCGACAGAAAAACTACAATAGCGGAAACCCATTCCAATCACCTTTTGAACCCAATGTTATAAAACTAGACTGGTTGTGCACAATACGAGCACTCGTACTATTGTGGCGACAAACCTTGCGAAACCAATGGCAACTAAAGCAAGAACAGGACCAACTTACTTTGGACTCTACAAAGCTGGACGTAGATTATAAATTAAACCGGTTTGTGGTTCCCACTTGTAACGTTTTACGTTAAGCTAGCTAGGGTACCTGAGCATGCGCGAGAGTGTGAGGCTAACTTAATAGCTAATGCCCTATTATCCATACTTTCATATTCGTTTACGATCGCACATAATGGTCTATTATGATTGTTAAATTACTAACGTATAGTGAAGTCATTTGATTAACAAAATAATTACTTGACGATTGAGTTGTTCCCAGTTTATTATTTTGCTTTGATAAGCTAGCACTTAACAGTTTATACATAGGTATGTACATCCAGAATAACCTTACTGACACTATGAAGGTGAAGGTCATCTATCACTCTGTCTGTTTGTTTGCCACCGTTTGAATTAGTAAAAAGTATCAGAGGATCTTCGTAGTTAATGCATTTTGGCCAGAAGATAATTTTGAATATTAAGGAATAAAATAGGCTACTTCTCTTCTCGGAAAAATGCAATTTCCCGCAGGATAGCGACAAACGAATTATTTGCAGACAAAGCGGACAACAGTTTGTTACTATAATAAATCCGTAGATAGTTTTCATGAAGCAATGGATCGACACGATTTTTTCATGTGCGTATTTTATTTCGAGCGTGGCATAGGATACTCTTTGTCCCAGGAAAATGCATATTTCCCGCGGTATAGCTACAAGCATCATTAAAGTTTGTGAACTTGCATCAAATAGTAAACCAACATCAAAGTAAGTAAGTAAATGCTTTATTGTACAAATATAAAGAAGCAGAGACAAAGCACAAAAAGAACTTAAATAAATGCATAAAGGCGAACTTATCCCTATAAGGGATCTCTACCAGTTAACCTTTGAGTAAATGAGAGGAGCATTAAGCGAGAGACCGATGATCAAATGTTTTTCCGTGCAATATCTTAGTACCATTTTGACCTCTTTTATCAGACATTTTTTTTCCGACACTTGCTGACAACCGTACAATAGTTCGCAATTGAACCACCACTTCAATACCTATAAAAGTTTTAATTTCACACCCATTGCACGGCTATACGTACTCACGTAATATATGTTTATATGTAACGTAGATTAGGGGAGATCTAGCTTATAGCTTTATGATATGCTATCGGCATACAGCGGTCGATTAAGAACGTTTCAGTTACGAGATAATTGAAATTGAATGTTATTGGTTTTTATATGGCTGTTATTGAAGGATAGACTGATATAGAGCGATCTATATGTTTAAGGCAATTGCAATGAAATTGAATGAGGCTTGTAGAATTTAAATACTATGAAATACGATAGAATCTAATTACGTATATTGTTATAATTAAATGCGTTAGCAAATGAAATAATGAACGCAAAATCAACCGAACCCACAGTCAAAAATAAACCCCATACGTGTTTAACCGCTCTCTTATTTTTATTTTTTTCATGATGTCAATGTCAATCATTTAAAACTGTTATTGTTTTTCGCTGAAAGTTTTTTACTATAATTGATTTTAAGTAAGGTTGTAAAATTGATTTTCCAAAATAGGAACGAATTACAATATTAGGAAATTCAATTACCTACTCCACACTAGGCACAGCCTGTATCATGGCAGCCAAGAAATATCAAGAAAACGGTTACCATCAATTATGAGGCGGTCAGAATAACAAAAAAGTTAAAAAATATTAAAAAAATATATAAATAACAATAATTTACAGATGGGAACCCAAATACTAACTAGAAATTAAAACATTGTATTCATAAATAAATAAATAACTGCAAATGCGTGTGTATGTGCTAAGTGTGTGTGTGTGTAAGTACACCAGAACCCTAAAGTAAATCAAATCATGAAACGGATCAAAGCCAAGAAAGAATGGCCAATTTATTGATAGCGCGGGTACAACTTGTTTAAAAATCAATGTCAAAGGATTGCTTCAAAACAATCAGCATAAAAAATGCATTACGTAAATATTGTTATAAAAAATGATAGCAGATATCATTGTTTTGGTTCGGCCATTCAAACGTTCAGTTTCTTTAAATTGACAATCAGCAATTAAACAACATGATCGAGCTATTATAAATACCCTTGATTAACCATTAGATTAATTGGATTATGTGATTATCTGTAGATGTCCTAAGCTCGGCGAAATAAAGGTGTGGAAATTACATACACAAATCACGTCTTTATCCCTTACGGGGTAGACGGAGCCTGGTAACAAGACCTACAGGCCACGTTTAAACACTGAGGGCGTAGATGTGGAAAGTGGAATCAAAATAGTGATGGGTTGCTGCCGCATCGCCTATAACATGAAAATGTTGTCCTAGGCTTTTTAAATGGCTGAAGCTTGGACTGTCAAAGTGGGAATTGTTAATTGATACTCCAAAATAGTTCTTGAAAAATGTTTAATAAATTATAATCAAACCTTTTTTTTGCTGATGGTGCATTATTGTTGCATAGCCATGCATAGAAATTTAAATTTATTCGACCACTGGAAGTACCTAATTCAAACTTATTCACACGCTTCAAGCAATTAACTAACATATTTTTCAAATAATAATAAATATCATACTAGGCACCGTAGGTCAGGTTTTTACAATGTTTTTATATTTTGTATTAATATCGTTTTAGTACTTTTTAAATGAATATTATATTCTTCCATGCTGGTCTGGGAGTAAAAAAAAACAGAATTTACCAGTTGCTTCTCTTCTCGCGCAGATGGTAAAAGCCCATCGAGGGAACGGGCGAAAGTCTTAGGAATCATGTTAGCTAGCAACCCATCACTATTTTGTTTTTCCTTTCCACCTATACGCCCTTAATCATGCTAAACGCGGCCTTAAGGTTTTGTTGGCTTAACTTTTGTTACCTTTGGCTCTGTCTACCCCGTAAGGATAAAAACGTGATATATGTATGTATATTGTAAAAACCTAACTTGTGATAAAAATAAAATGTACTAGAGAAAGTATAGCATTAAAAAAACGATTTTAGTTAATTTTCTTGTTTTTCTTTTTATGATTCGCTTAAATGAAAAAAAATACAACTGTGGTTAAGTAGTCATCAGAGCCTCTAGTGTACATTTTCGCATATAAAAACGTCTCGAACGCGTTCACGTAAACGTCTCAATTACTATAGAATAATTGGCAGCGCCACTTGCGGATCGAAACGCCAACAAACTGTTCTCATAGTATTTGACATTTTAACGCAAACGCGTTCGGAACGTATTTTGTGACCGAAAACTTACACTAAGCATACAGTTCTTTATTAGTTTGTGTAAAGTGCTCAAGTTCTAACCATTTTTCATATACATATTTAACTAGAAACAGAGACAGCCCTAGAAATTTTAGCAGCCTTCATTAGGAAGAACAAAAGACGATTCTGAGTACCATATTGATGAAAAACCGTAACCACGCAAAGCTGTCAATTATACCGGTCACAATAACGGTTTTTTTTCACAATTTGTAACTTAAACGTGTCCTAGCGACAACTGCGCCCGTAATGCAGCATAACTAATGCAAATATACAGATAAATACGTCCATATTTGTCTATCAGTATAACTGAAATGGCTTATCGGGCAAGTGCACTCGTTAGCGCGTTGTAACCAGAGCCCTCTGTTATCCAAACAAAGGAAACACAAGTAGTGACTTTACAGCGTTAACATTAAGCCACAAATTCCCCCGCCGACCATTCAAAGGTCTTTTTTCGTCCGGTACTCGCACGATTGCCTTTCCTAATTGGCTCACCATGTGTTTTAATTCATTTTGCCATAGTTTAACAAGTATTTTATTGACGCGTGGCTCCGCCTGGCGGTCGGCAATGTAACGAAGCGATTAATCGATTCGTTTGCGTGCGAGTCGCTCGATCGCAGCCGTGGATCGCGATGTTCAATTATTCGATTTTTGAAGTATTATTTTTCTTTGCGCTTTTTGCGGCGCAGATGTTAGCCAGTATTAGGAATTGGTATGACCTTTAATGAATGTCACTGATGCCAAACGTAAATAAAAACAAAATATGCCAAGTGCCTACTTTGGACGTTTGCGTAGGGCAATCATTACACAGAAGTACGGGAGGTCTTTTCTTACGTAAACGAAAGTAAAGCTTCTTGTACAAGCCTAAGATCGATTTTGCTTAATTCAGTTTGTTAACAAGATAAGTCCAGTAGCGATGCTAGTGACGCATCGCCTAGCGCCACCTCTTGGACGATGACAGAAACTAATAAATCTTCAGATAACATCAGAAGAAGATTATACGGTGCTGTGTTCCCATCACACCATCCGTGCTTCCTGTACCAGCAAATTAGTAAACTACAAACGTTTATGCAAACACCCAACTCTATTGAAAAGGGTTAAGTTTCATAATTGTTTATGGACGTCGTGCGAGATATAAGTGGTCTGAAAACACTGAATATATTTTTAGTAGTTCGCAGAACAGTACGCTGTGGTTACGCCGGGTCGAACGACGGTACAGAACTAAGCGGTTTAACTTTTAAGTAGGTAGTTAAACTTAAACTGCAGTTACGGTTGAGACGTGAACATATTGTTAATGCCCTAGTCATGTTTGCCAGTGTTTTAAACTAGAGCACATTTGTTTTTAATCTGTGGAAAACAATTTTAAGCACGGAACTTTGAAATGTATAATGCTAATGTCTTAATTGAAACTGATTATTAAAAGCAAGGTCAAGACTAAAGTCCTTAAAGTTCAAACGGCGAATGCGACCTCAGCCCGTTGACCAATTAGAGACGCCCATTAAATACATTCGGCAAACTCCGCTCCTTTTCGGCAAATAAATGCATTCTTTCACGAAAACAAGCCCGCTTAATTGGTCAACTTGCGCCGAACAAAACACGATCGGTAGCTTTTGAAAATTGAATCATATTTAAAATTATAACTGTTAACGTCTAAACTTATCAATTTGGACTATAACCTGCTGTTGGTTACGGCGCTGTAATTAATATGATTAACACAATTACTTTTAGGGAAAAACAAGCGTTTATTATTCGTGTATCACACTGCATAAATAACTACTATGAGTTTAATAATTAAACGTAATTGGAGAGAGTTGAAACACGTGCCCGGAGTATTCTTTACAGTGGTGGTGGTTTTGGTTAAGTAGGTACGATTCCCTTTTCGTTGATTATTTAATTTGCTTGTAGGTACAATATTCTACGCGAGTGAGCTGTTTTGCATGACTTAACCTTACTTTATCGCCGAATAGCATACCTACTCGACAAACTTTGTGTTTCATTTGACTGACGTCTGAACTGAAGAAATGTGAAGACCGAGAGGCATTAAAAAATAGAAGCAATGTACACACTATTTTAGTGACGAAGCCGTTGCCACAAATTATGTGTAGTAGAGCCGTTAATAAAAGGTTGTTTTATCAAATTAGTCGTCTCAGAAATCGGGTTTATACGAATTTGAATTTTATCGAGTCATCAGCCGCGATAAACTGGAATGTTTATGAGCGCCCGCGCCGCCGCCGTTAAAGCAAAGCTCGCTACTGTTTTAATGTGAGAGATTGAGTGATACCGTGCGACATTATAAAAACGTATAATTTTATAATTGTTTTCATATTTTTTGCGAGGTTTTTTTTGTAGTGGATATTCGAAAAGCGGTGCTCAGTGGGGTAAAGCAGATCGTCAACAATAAAATAATTGCACAGGAATATTTTAGAATTCGAATATCAAGACGGGTTGTAGGTATTACCAATTTAATTGAGATTATGTTTTTTTATGTGGCTCTGTCCGTTAGAAGGGCAATTCGGCCAGTGACTAAGTAAAAGACAGTTATAAAACATTTCGGACATTTTATGGTAAATAAATGAGATTAGTATTTGCTGTCCCTGTCCAGCCAAAAGCGGGTTTTCAAGTAAAAATGTACTTATGTGATGTCGTCTTTTTAGGAATACTAATTGCGTATAAAACAATCGTTTAGTCTAATGCTAATGTTAGTTTCAATGCATTTAAACATGAGCCATGAGGTCAGGGTTATCCCATTGTAACTGATAAATTGGTTGATGACGTCGCAGTACTAGACTTCTAGGCCTTTGTGTGGCGTGATGATAAAAAAGACATTATAAAAATGCGTTAACGCTCTTCTAAATTCAAAACTGAGTAAGATACTCCCCATGCAAAGCACACATAGACATGCTGTATGCATACACACTACATGTTCAGTTTCGGATTATTCGATTTCTAATTTAACTATCGTAGGTCGATAGGTTTGGGAAATAGCATACTTGTGCTACTCCAAAAGCTTATTCATTATTATTGATTATTGAGTGCGACTGCAGGATAACTAATAATAACTACTTGACCAGGAAATTGTAGGTAGGTATACTAAAATACGCAAACCGCAGATTACAATTCTACTTGAAATTAACTAATTAAATATGTAGAATATCAATAGATTCGTAACATTACCAGAGGTTAGTGTTTCCTGGAATTTTAATACGTTTTAATATCGCAATGTTATTTATTTGTATCTAACTTAATTATAATAATCGAGCGTGGTGAATTACGCAATTTGTCATCGAAATGGTCTCGAGCTTAAATCATTTTATAACCACAAAGTCCCATGTCATGTTCGGCTGGAAATGTAAAACTGAATAACTAAAAATTCGATTCACGTCGTTTTAGACTTTGCTGATATGTGTGAAGATACAAATTTGTTTTGTAATCTATGCTATTTATTGCTTTTTGGCTTGTTAACAATCACCTTATGCCTTTATTGTTAGTATAAATTATTAAATTCCAACTTCTAAGAACTAAAACATTTAAATATTAAGAAATCTGCCACAATAAATTAGCAAATGGCATTGTGCGACCGCTTGGCATAAATCAAATGCGTTCGACGATATTTTGTCGGTTTTGCAATCCGCTCTAACACTGATATAGGTATTTAGTCGAGGGCGATATGGTTACGCGATTATCGATAAAATCTATACGATTATTAGATTGTGAATCGTTGTTGGAATTTACATTTCGTTTGAGTTTTGTATATTTGCCTGACGAACGAATCCTACAGAAAATAATGTAGATAGATAGATATGTTGGGATATCATTGATTAAAGACTTCGAGAGAAAGAGAGAGAGAGAGAGAGAGAGAGAGAGAAACATTTATTTACACACATTCGATACATGTAGATATAAAACAAGGAGAAATACAATATACTAAGGAATAGTACCGATATGGTGTAAAGTGGACCCCACTCTGCATAATCTACTAATTCACTTAGGTAAAGTTAATGCAAATAACTAATTATAAAAGAGGGTATTATGGTTATTGGTTAACTAAATAAGAGTTATTTTCAAAATTGTCGGGACTCTACATTTATTAAGATTTCGATTTTATAAAGACCTCATTTATTTCCACTTTTAATATTCTGCCAAAATCATCACATATGAATCGAAGGTATTAATTATCCTACTAAAGTTTGTAGGTATGGATGGATGGATGTTTGTTACTCTTTCACGCCAGAACGGCTGGACAGATCTGGATGAAATTTGGAACATCGATAGATTGTAGTCTGGAATAACACATAGGCTACTTTATATCCCGGAAAATTGCGTAATTCCTGCGGGATAGCGATAAACTAATTCTATGCAGACGAAGTTGCGGGCAACAGCTAGTGTTGCCATAAGCTTGAATTGTAATTAGTTGTCACTAGTGACTTCGGCAGAGTTACATTCGCAATAAAATTAGTTTGAATTTGTATTTGGCTAATTTACCAATGGAATGCCTGACTCTCACAAACTGACAGTTTACAAGTTAATATCCTACTCACAAGGCAATTAATCATTTTGCAAACCACCCATCCCATACATCTTCGTTATAAAATGATAAAACTGACTTTGACCATAAATACCGAACCTTACCTTGCATTTGGTCTATGCTACAGATGCACAGTACTGCAACAAATTAATTTGTCTTGACTGTAAACCACGCAATACCTATTTACCATCGGTAAGCATAGCTATGCGGCTCTTTCGCATGCGCCTAATACATTGCCTGTTTTGTTAATTAAGCAGTCTGTTGTGCCAGTGTAGACGGTGCAGTGGATAGAGAATTTATTCCCCGTGCCGCTCGGTGTACTTGGTTATGGTTAAGGTTTTACTCTGTTTCGATTTAGGTGGGCTGCGCAGACGCCCCACTGGGAGCGTCGCACGCGCCGAAACATGTTCATTTATTAATATTAAGAGATGGGATTGGTAGAGGCGGCAGAGAAATACCATTTATACTGGGAAAGAATATGAGTAAGTTATGTTTGATTTCGCATATTTTTAAGTAGTATTTGAGTTGATTACACAGGGGAAATACTTAGGTGTGTTGAATTTATGTAAAAATCAATTGTTATTCTAAATTACTTTCACGTGAAACAAAGAATATCTATATTAATAATATATAATAATATTATATATTAATATTGCGTAACACAGGCCCATACAATTATTTTCGTCGAAATGTAGCAACTGTCACTTATTACTTGTATAAAAGAAACTCTGTTGGATCCGTCCGAGGGGAAGTGCAGTGCTTGTTCCGGTGCACCCTGGGCACCGGTTAATGATTTCCTGGCGGTCTCCGAGGGATATCGTTATCCGTTGGCTAAGAGCCCGACAGGGGGGGAGGGGGTCTTTGACCATTACCGTACAACGTTGCCGACATTTTTGTCACAAGATTTTTGAATTAGTATATTTTTACCACACTGACATTGGCCCCAAGCCTTACGGCCGCCATTAAGGAGAGAAGAAGAAGAAAGAAACTCTGTTATCACAAGAGCCAAATGGTTGTACTTAAGAATGTATCTGTCATTCTGGTTGCCATCGCAACCTATCTGAAATCACTCCAGTGCAGTGGTGCAGATATCTGTTAATGTCGAAGGTCGGCAGTCATCACTTATCAGATACTTATGCACTTCCTCGTTTCCTAATGGTGGTTTCATAAAACACTAAACATCAATTAGTGTCAAACATTGACATAAAGCCAATGTCAAAACTTACTTGTACAAAATGAAAAATGCGATTGTGTCATAATTTGTTTCACCTCGAAATTTGAAGATAAATGATTATGGCAAAAACAGGTTGAAAGGTTAATCAAGATAGCAGCAGCTTACATTTTGACACAAAGTCGGGTTTCGAAATTGACAAATCACTTTGACATTATGTTTTGAGCGCTTTTATTTTTTATTCTTAACGTTCTTGTACCCACTTGAAATGTCCAGTAGAACTAAGTTTTCAATAAATGACCTAAATAAAATTATCAATATTTTGTAGTGTAAAAGAAGTGAGGTCATCATCATCATCAGATCAGCCATAGGATGTCCACTGTTGGAGATAGGCCTCCCCAATAGATCTCCAGTTGCCTCGGTTGGAAGAGGCTTGCATCCACCGTGAACCCGCGACTTAAACCTGGTCCTCTAAGAAAGTATCTAAGAATTAAGTGCAGAAAATTCAGATTAATCCCTTTTTACTGAATCTTTCACTTATGCTTGACAGTTACATAAATTTTGACACTACTAAGCAAGCCTTATGCTCCGAAATTCGATATTCAAAATTCGCTTTGCGCCGTTCCGCTCACTCTAAGTCATTAATTTGAGAGTGAAAAGGACGGTGCGATACCAACTTCGAAAATCGAATTTCGGAGAAGTCCTAGCCCTGTCTATTCTATACTATCATAAGGCCGCGCGCACACTTGGCGTGGGCGAGCCTACAAGCGATTAAGTGCACAATTACTTATACGTGCTCTGTGGATGCCGCCTAAGTGCCGTACTAGAACCAACGCTAGCACAATGAAAACTTTATTAAGCAACAGCTTAATATAAAATTGTATCTAGTCTATAATCAGTGCGTGTGCCAGAGCTGACTTATGGCGCTGAGACGTGTTCCTTTACTGCTGGTCTTTTGGAGAGGCTCAAGAGTCCCTCGACGAGCTATGGAGAGAGCTATGCTCGGAGTTTCTTTGCGTGACAGAATCCAGCATACGAAGATTCGCCGAAGAACTAGAGTCACTGACATAGCTCGAAGAGAGAATAGTATTCTATCAAAACTTGATTATTATGGACTTAATGTTGACGATAGAACCTTGTTGCAAAATTTCAATGTCAAAATATTATTGAAATTGATCGTTGACATGGCGTTACTTTACTATGACAGCGTTCCATGTAGCTCAACAATTGAAGTCCTCGTGTACCGTCTTCATTAGTTGCCAATTCCTACTCAACAGACAGACATAGCTAAGTACAGTCAGCAAGTCACGCTCCTAATTATAGAAGCATTCCCAATCAATTACCGCTCGAACAAGAGAACAACGCGACCGAGGTAGCGTCGGCAAAAAAAACGCTTAATGGAATTAAGACGCGCTGTCGTTTAGAAGCGATACATTGTACTGTTGTGGCGCATGTGAGTGTATTACCGTCAGCAAAAAAGTAAACTAAATAACTGAAAAACTTAACTGTTAAATGAGTTTCAGATAAAACGTTGACGGAATTAAAAAAAAATAGTGTGAATGTCTGTTCAGGCTTAAGTGTATTTTTTAATACGTTGTAAAGAATACTGTTATCCTTTTTATGGCAAAGCCTTGGTGGAACACAACTCTATTTTTGATTTCCCTACAGATAGATTAGATTGTATCTTCATTTGAATTCATCAAAAACAAATACGAAAATCAGTCTCGCAAATAAATAAATAAATACATACAACATCCATGGCTCAGGCACAAGCATTCGTATTCGTCATACAACTGTCTGCCCCTACCGGGATTCGAACCCAGGACCTCTAGCTTCATAGTCAGGGTCACTAACCACTAGTCTATCCGGTCGTCAGAAAACTTTGATTTCAAAAAAAACATGGCCTCTATTCATAGTTGTCTACCTAAACTCGTCAATATGCGTGGACTATTAATACGGCGGCGCTAAGAGGCGAAGTACTAATATTCCCTTAAACATGCCATTTGTTACGAAGTCTGAAATAAACGACCGCTTTGACTAGGCGCTTGAAATAGTTCCCGTTTCGGTGGCCACAAGAACAGCGGTTAAAACAATACACACATACATACATAAATCATGTCTTTATCCCTTACGGGGTAGACAGAGATTTTTAGGCATTAAAGGTTAGATAGTAAGTTTTTATGCGCATAAAATACAAAAATCATTGGTGCCCGTTTTTTTGCAAGGGGGTGTACTCCTATGTAGATGATGATAATGTATTTAAAATATTACAAACGTGAAAGCTTGTAAGTATGGATGGATGGATGTATGTTTGTTACTCTTTCACGCCAGAACGGCTGGACAGATTATAGTCTGGAATAGCACATAGGCCCCGAAAATTGCGTAATTCCTGCGGGATAGCGATAAACAAATTCTACGCAGACGAAGTTGCGGGCAACAGCTAGTATTACATGAATCTTACTACGCTTGAAAAAAAAACCATACCTTCAAAAGCTTCAAAACCAGGAAATCTCAGCATCCTTTCTCCCCGCGCTTCCTATGGCTGTGAAGTATGACGATCTATGGATAGATCTCTGATGAATGGATGACACTTTGATCGCGAGATAACTGCGTGGGCGCATTAATAGCTGAAAAACGGCTCTTTGTACCATTTAATTTATGGCGACGAGATTTTTTAAATATTTTGTTTTGGTTACACAAGCGTGTTGAAGATGGATTCGATGTTTGAATAGCTTTTAGCCTTTTTAAATGGCGGTTGGGAATTATTAAGTGGTGTAATACAGGAGGCTCCTAAATGATTACATGGTAAGACACAGCTCACGTGTGACTTAAAGTATTTGGGAAATAATTCATCACAATGATTGATTTTTGAAAAATTGTTTGTATGTTTTTTAAAGTTACGGTTCGCACTTCCAGCCTTAATTTACTGATTTTCCCTCGTGTTCTAGATTCAGTTTAATTTTGACATACGTACATACATATATCACGTCTTTATCCTTTACGGGGTAGACAGAGCCTAAGGTAACAAAACCTTAGACCACGTTTAGCATGATTAAGGGCGTATAGGTAGAAAGGGAAATCAAAATAGCGATGGGTTGCTAGCCGCATCGCCTGTAACATGACTCCTAAGACTTAATTTTGAAATAGGTATGTAAAAAAAATACAAATGAAGTTAGTAAAAAAACAAACAGTGTCCAGTAAATTCTACAAATAAAAATAAATTACGTGTGAAAAGTTTTTTTTTTAATCAAACAAACACAACAATTGAAATTAAGTTCAAAAATGATGCAAAACTACAAATTGCTCGCTGAATTTTAGAAAAAACTATAGTTGTGTCATACTCACCATTCAACATACAAATACAATATTAATATCACCTTCATTAAACGTAACAGTTAATTGTGAAAAATCGCTCAGCCACAAGGAATGCCAGCCGCTCGTACGGACAGCAAAAACGTCAAGTATACAGCGAGCATTTAAAATATTGGGATGAATGACATACCACGCCTCGCACGATTAATGGCGTACCGTCCACAAAAAGCAAACACGCTCATTAATATATCAACTGTCTTTTAGTGGCGGTAGCGTCGGCAGAACAATATGGCTTAAGAGATTATAAGCGATTGAATTACTGTAGTCGTACTGTATTTGGTTATAAAAGTTAAGGTAAAATAATTGATTGAATCATGTATTACTTAGTGGCTCCCCAAACACACATGCAAAACAGTTATGTCTGTGCAACACGTGTGTGATTTATAAGCAATAAGTATTAGTTATTGTACGTAAACCTTCCATGAAAAATGTATAGAATAAGACAGAAAAAGTAAGATAAGACAAAAATAGTGATAAATCTTCTAATTTAATTGAAGGTAACCATTATGTTTAAACATAGATATAGCTTTTAATAGTATCTAATGTGAATTTGACAAAACAATCAACATAAAATGAAAGACAATGCACGTAAAACAAAAGACAAAATAATCTTGTAGTCAGCCCGATACAATAAACCTAAAAATTCGTTCAAATTTCAACCGTGGAACAAAGATATTAAAACTCATTCAATAATAGTACATTGTTTTATCGCGACGCTTCTCATATTTCTCTCGACGCTCACAACATGGGTATAATTCAGCAGCAAACATCTGTAGCCGATATCTCTTTAGACAATTAACATGAAAACGAAAGCAGACAGTCCCATTTATGTATTTTTAAATGGGATAATTTAACGGAAAGCGCGCGCGCACACGTGCGGCTAAACGCTGAAAAGTCGACTACAAAAATATCTACGCTTATTAAATTCAAACTGTATGTATTGCGGTGTAATCTTTATTCGACGGCTGTTTAAAGCTAAACAAGTTTTGAGTGGATTACTGTTAAGGCCATCTTTAAAAACCACAATATTTATCGATTGTTTTTTTTTACTTTAGTTTTTAAAAGCACAGTGCGACGCATTTGAAAATGCTGGAGATTAGGATACTAATTTATCTTGTTAACTACCTAGTCGGAAAAATAATTTGAGCTGTAGTTTTTAGACACAAGGGCTTTACTAATGGTATTTTGAAGCGGTATGCTTTCAAAAAAAGGGTAAGGCTAGACTGGAAGGATATAAAATTAATGCAATGCAATGTACTAAATTAAATTAGGAGCACCAAATTAATTTCAAATTTGTACTATCCATACTAATAAGTATTAGAGGTAAGGTTAGTGAGTTTTTGAGGTGGTAGGGGTTAATCTCTGGATTTACTGAACCGATTTTAAAAATCTTCTACCGATAGAAAGCCACATTATTTGTGAGTGTCATAGACTATATATTTAATTCTGCGCAAAGTCGCGGACAACTGCTAATTTAGTGTAAAGACGAACTATACTGAACGTTTACGATAATTGACACCGCTTTAAAAAAACAGATGTCTGCGATTTAAAATCGTCAGTCGCGAAGTCGCCCGCTCGCGGCCGGCTTTACCCTATTTCCGTCCCGCACCGCCGGTACTCTTTGACGTCTGCTAAACACGACATTAATACGCTTTTTTTTGTCCTGTCACATAATTTAACTTTTTATTTTCCCCATTAGCTATTAAGCGGGGTCCATACCGTTTGACACTGGGATTAATACGTTGGCACAACAAGAGCTGAGCTATATTTCAGATACGGGCAGCAGAACAGGTAGGGATTAAAATGTAGTATTATGACTGCGGCAATGAAGACAGATTTTACACCGATACAAGAAGGTGTGCAACTTCACGTGGCATAAGTGACTGGCTTATGCCTGCGACTTTGTGCTCATGAAATATAAAAGGTCCAATTAATTTCGCTAACAATATTGTTAGTTTTAGATTAAATTTAAATTTTGACGATTGTAGCCGGGAATTTTTACCTGATAGCCAAAAAATACTTCCCTAGAGGGAATTCCGAATACTATCCGAGTAATATCATTGAAAATGTGATACATACAGAAACTAATTTACTATCTATTTCAATTAGGTATGTCATTAGCAATCATATTAAATTCAACTATAGTTAAAATTAAATGTAACTGTTAATTGGAGAAAAATAGTAAAATCCGGGTGTATCACTTTCTCAACACGTGTTTCTAATTAACTACGTATCGTTAAACGAAAGTTAATTCAACAAATACTAATTAATACCGATTGTAAGAGTCCATCATAATTGTCATATATGTTTAATTGTGAATTAATGGTTTTACGCACTTGACATTCACGCTTGCTGACAGAAAATTTACTTTCTCAGCTACGAATGAAAGCTACTATTATAATAATAATAATAATAGTAATAATAATATCTTGGGACAATTGACACCAATTGACCTAGCCCCAAACTAAGCAAAGCTTGTAATATGGGCACTAGACAACGGATAAACATACTTATATAGATAAATATATACTTAAATACATATTAAACATCCAAGACTCGAGAACAAACATTCGCATTTTTCATACAAATATCTGCCCCGACCGGGGATCGAACCCGGGACCTCAAGCTTCATAGTCAGGTTCTCTAACCACTGGGCCATCCGGGCGTCAAATAGAGTATTAAATAGAGTTTAAGTAGAAAAAGGAAATGTTTTAAATCATTAATTAGAAGGTAAAGTAATTACTTTCAAATAAGCGGCATACTTTCGATATCAAGTTTCAACAAATTAAATTGATCGATTAGAAAAGAATAGTGCTTAATGAAGGTCATTAATTAGTAATACAAACGCAATTTACGACTTTCTTTTAACGGCATTTTGTTAATGACCGTTTCACCGCTAATTTTGATCAATTCCCGTTCTTTTTAAAGGCTAAATAATTAATTGATCGACTCAGGCCGGAAAACTACGCCTCGCCGTGTCCGTACACTTGCACGCACACGCGGGCAACCAAAATTCGCCAAGCAAACTAGTTGAGTTACGCACATGCACAAGTCAAAGCGTAGTTAAACCTGGCCTCACGTTTGCAGAATTTGTCCTTTACTTCGTTTGGTTAGAGTTATTTAACCAAAACTAGTCATTTTGCAAAACTAGTCATGCTGGTCTGGGAGCAAAGAAAACACACAGAATGTACCAGTTGCTTCTCTACCCGTGCAGATGGTAAAAGACCATCGAGAGAATGGGCGAAGCTTATAGGAATCATATAGGCGATGAGGCTAGCAACCCATCACTATTTTGATTCCATTTTCCACCTATACGCCCTCAATCTTGCTAATTGTGGCCTGTAGGTAACCTGTTACCTTAGGCTCTGTCTACCCCGTAAGGGATAAAGACGTGATTTGTGTATGATTTGTGTGTAGTCATTTTGTTTTTTCATACCGGATTAGTGAACTTTCTGGTATCGCGGACATTTTGATGCTCTAAACCAGTTGTAGGTACCTACCGGAAGGAACAATTTTAATTAACTTTATCCGTTTTTGAATCACATCTTATAAATCTGGCGTGCATTGTTGTTAACATGAAACTGGTTTGGTCTGGATGGTGATTGCTAGAAGTACCTACCTACCTACAGGTAGGTACCTACTACAAATCAGTCGGAAACATGTCGAACATTCCTCGACTTCCTAGGTAGGTATGTCATAATCAGTATCTTGTACTAAACTAAAAACACAACAGAATCTTAATAACCTATTTGAAATAAAAAGCTGATTTCCTGTCAAAGTTAGCGGTGAAGGAAAACCTGTGTTTAGTTTAACGGTCGATGATAAAGATCATGCCGTCAACCTCTGCTATCACTATCAATAATCCAATCATATCTTCGATCCTACATAGAGCGCTTACACTGCCTCCCCGATTCTTAGAACAAATAATTAAGATTCCCATGCTGGTCTGAGGGTAAAGAAAAAACATAGAATGTACCTGTTGCTTCTCTTCCCGTGCAGATGGTAAAAGCCCATCGAGGGAATGGGCGAAAATTTTAGGAATCATGTTATAGGCGATGCGGCTAGCAACCCATCACTATTTTGATTTCCCTTTTCCACCTATGCGTTCACAATCATGCTAAACGTGGCCTTAAGGTTTTGTTACCTTAGGCTCTGTCTACCCAATAAGGGATAAAGACGTGATATATGTATGTATGTTTGTAATAATTAAGAAAAAATGTAAAAACTTTCGACGGCATAGGGCGTTATTGGGTCCATGTCCATTACTGGTGCCGTCACCCTAATGTTGAAAATAACTTTTTACATCCTACATAAATCAAATCTTTATCCCTTACGGGGTAGACAGAGCCTAAGGTAACATCTAAGGTAACATCTAAAAGCCACGTTTAGCATGATTGTGGGCGTATAGGTGGAAAGGGGAATCAAAATAGTGATGGGTTGCTAACCACACCGCCGATAACATAATACCAACTATTTTCGCCGACTACCTATATCTAACTATAACTAAGTAACAACAAATTTTACCTATAACATAACTTTTTAGCTATATTTATACAGCGTTATGTATAAAACAGTACCGTGACGTGATAATTATGGCAGATGCCTTATGGATCAAAGAATGTAATGAGAATGATTTCTCAAAATTCTTACGGGTTAGGGAAATAGCTTGTTTTTAGTTATCCACGAGGTAAAGCTGCGGTTATTAGCTAGCTAAAATGAATAAAGAAATTAACCCTTTATTTATAATGTGTGATTGTACAAAAAAAAAACTAAGAAGATTTGTAAACAATTAGCATTTGCTCGTGACTTCGTCCTCGCAGAACTAAAATTTGCGCCTTAAACTCCCTTCTTACGTTTTTCGAACTAACTTTAGCCTTTGGCGAGAAGCTATAGCACCGTAAGCACACTATTATCAGTACCCACATCTCTGAACGAAGTGGAAGTCAATAAAGCATTTTAACCAAATAAGGTAATAAATACCAACAATTTGCGTACTAATATGCTTGTTATGGTTTAAGGATCGTCAGATGTAATCGGCGACGCATTTTGCCTTTTATATTGAGTTATGTTGGATTTACGACTTGGAGGAAGGAAAGGCGGCATTCCGATTGTATTTTTTACCGGTATTGTGTTATTGGAAGACTTTTTGGAGAATTCTCTCTCGTATAGGCTTGTTCAACTGCCAACGAACGTACCACTGATGCTTGTATGACACATATTTTTAATAGATAAAAAGGTCTTCTGTTTCAAACTGTTCTGATTCTTTACTACCCCAAAAATTCATTCTCATACTATCCTACTTCCTACTAATGTTATAAATCTGAAAGTTTGTGAGTAGGTATGGATGGATGAATGTTTGTTACTCTTTCACGCCAGAACAGATCTGGATGAAATTTGGAACATAGATTATAGTCTGGAATAACATGTAAGCTACTTTTATCCCGGAAAATTGTATAGTTCCTGCGGGATAGCGATAAACGAATTTTATGCAGACGAAGTTGCAGGCAACAGCTAGTGTGCAAATAATGTCGAAATAGTGCCTTTCTGGCGATTAAAAATGCAAACGAATATTGATAGCTACGGTAGGACTGTATAAAGAGGATAATATAAATGGAGGATGACGGAAACACCTAAACGTAATCATATTTAATTATTTAAAGGCAAAAGTATATGCCAGTAATTCAACACACGTATCAAAAGGTAAAATATTATATATTTGCGGGTGGTAGGGCCTTGTGCAAGGTCCGTCCGGATCGCTACCACCATCTTACTCGCTAATCCTGCCGCTAAGTAGCAGTGCTTGCACTGCTGTGTTCCGGTGTGGAGAGTAAGACAGCCGGGGAAATTACGGGCACAAGAGGCATTTTCATCTTAGTCCTCTAGGTTGGCAACGCATTTGCAATCCCTCCGGGGTTGCGGGTGTCTATGGGCAGTGGTGATCACTTACCATCAGGTGACCCACTTGCTCGTTTGCTTTCCTATTCATAAAAAAAAATAGGTCGCAAACCAGCCAGTAGCAAACAAATATGGCGTTTCAAATCTTTAACCACTGTGCGAAAAACACCGTATGAAATTTAGGGTATATCTTTTTCTTTTTGTACTGTAATCATTGAAATTGGTATTATATGAGACAAACGAGACTGGGACGCCGTTTTTTGTCACTTGCATACGAGAGATTAGGCCTAAAAATTATTTGTCACGACACAGTTTAGTATCTCGAAAGACTTCGTCGAGTTTTACCACACAGCGTTCGCAGTTCGTACACAATACGTCCGTGATTGTAAAGGATGTTTATTTTTAAACTTAGTACCAAACAGGCTGTGATGTGTGAATCGCCCAAATTGTCCAATTATGCTTGACTTGACCTTTTGGACTCGAACATTCGCCGTTTTGACAGACCTTAGCATCGCGCGTTTGCGGTCACAGATTGATTACAAAATCACCGACAATAGCGAATGATACAGTGGAAATTGAGTGATTTCGATTGTCCAATCACGCGTCTGTGATGACTTTATTACGTACATTACCAGAGTCGGCCCAAATTTAATGTGAAATCTTTAGGACGCCGTATTGAATTGTGATCGCTGAGAAGTTGGCAGATGTCTACTATAATACTTAGCAAGGATACTAAATTGAAAATTCAAAAAATAGTAAAATCATTTGGAATGTAAAGTTCAGATAAGATTTTTAGATAATCCTATAAATATTATAAATGTGAAAGTTTGTGAGTATGTTTGGATGTTTGTTACTCTTTCACGCTAGAACGACTGGATAGATCTGGATGAAATTTGGAACATAGATAGATTATAGTCTGGAATAACGCATAGGCTACTTTTTATCCCGGAAAATTGCGTAATTCCTGCGTGATAGCGATAAACGAATTCTATGCAGACGAAGTTGCGGGCAACAGCTAGTAATAGTATAATAAACCAATTGCTTTTGATTACATATACCACCATTTCGACGAAATTTCGATTATGTTGTTTGCGGGACAATTTAGCCGTTCTGGCGTGAAAGAGTAACAAACATCCATCCATCCATCTATACTTACAAACTTTCGCGTTTATAATATTAGTAGGATGTACCTACACTCCGTCAATATCTAAACAACTTTATGACATAAACAATAAGGCCAATGACATATATTTAACATGATGACCGTATCGATATTCATGCCGTCGACTGTATATGTATTAATATGTAAGTGTTAGAAGTAATAGCAAATGATTGACGACCGAGAATCCAGCGATTATTACTCAATTCCTAATTTGAATGTCTTTTGTTTCAGACGGCAATGGCGGCCCGCCCAAACTGAAGTGCAACCTGCGCAAGCACAAGCCCAACCGCAAGCCGCGCACGCCGTTCACTGCGCAGCAGCTCCGCGCGCTGGAGAGCAAGTTCGTCGACAAGCAGTACTTGAGCATCGCCGAGCGAGCAGAGTTCTCGTCGAGCCTGGGCCTCTCCGAGACTCAGGTAAGAAGAGTATTTATTCATTGGTCGTAATTATTCGTTAGTCATCTTTTTTAGGACACATATAATGTGTTTTCAGTAATTTTGGAAATGTCATAACCCAGGGTTAGGTTACCTACTATCAATTCTAAAAAATAGTAAATTCACACACAGAGATAATTAAATTTCAAGTCAATGAGGCCACTGAGAATGTGTGCCTAAAAATCAAAGACAACTAAGTAGTGAGGTAGACGATTTTATTGTGCATTAAAAAATACTTAAAAATAAAACGCTTTATTACCTAACGAAAATTATGTCAAACTATACAAAACAAAAACAAACGTGGCCTTAGATCTTGTTACCTTAGGGTTTGTTACCCCGTAAAGGATAAAGACGTGATGTATGTATGTATATTAAATGAAAAATCATTGCGAAAGTTCCGAATGTATGACTGTATGGTGTTAACCACATTATTCTTTTTCATCAGGTAAAGATCTGGTTCCAAAACCGACGAGCGAAAGCGAAGCGCGTCCAAGAAGCCGAGATCGAGAAGCTCAAAATGGCACAGTTCACCCGCCATCCCCACCACCTTTACCCCCACCACGCGCTCCAGCAGTACTTCCACCCCCACCACCTAATGGGGGGTAGACCTTTACCACCAATGGGGCTCCCTCCCCCACATTTAACGATGGTCCAATCACCAGTGTCTGGGGGATCGCCTTCGCCCAGCACGCAAACTGGCCAGCAATAAAGATGCCATAGTGTGAAAAAAATGGCCATAAAATTTGAATTTCGAAACAAAATGTAAGGACTGATTTGATGATATCCTTGACAATATAAGATAGTCCGAGTGATTGTAAATTATTGTGTAAATATTAAATTAAGTTAGTACTAAACATAAACATAGCTGGTAATTTGTATGCGATTAAATACGTTGTGTAGTTTATTACCAAATATTTCGTTTCTCTGGAAATGATTTGATTGTTTTCGGATTTGTATGGTTCAAGAAAAACTATTAGACGGAGATTGAAAACTTGAGATTCTGTGGAACACGGTCAAATTAACCTGTTAATCTACACATCCATTTATTACGACACGGTTCCACATAAGCTCAACAATTTGGAATTGTTACTATTGCACTTGAGTGTGCGACAGAGCACGAATGATATTGCTTTGCTAAACGTGTCACTCAGTGCTAGTAGTGGAAAAAAAAAGTTTATTTGTCGTGCTACAGTTATATACAGAAGTATATGTGAAAAACTTAAATAAATGACCTGTTGTATGTAGTAGTGTACAGAACTGATATGGGACTTAAGTCATTTCTCTAATTTGGAACGTCAATTTGTCTATGCACACATTACTCACATATACAAGTCATTTACTTTGGGTTTTCACCTGTATGTGAACTGTGAAACATTGTCGACGAATATTTGAACCCAGCTAAAAGATCCTATTGTAAGATATTTTTGTACATATACATATATGATAACTGTACATTGTTATTTCTACTTCCGTAGCTAAATATATAATTATATATTTCTTTCACAATGAAATCTGGTTTGATTTTTACACCGTTTTTCAAACTAACCCAACTGCCTATATCACTAACATGACAATGTCGGTGACAAGTGACAATTCTGCTTAATTTACAAACTCGACCAGTACCTTCGTCGGTTGGCTTCATATTGACTACGCCTTGCATTTCGAATTGTCATATGTCGCCGACAATTGTCAAGTTGGTGAAATATTTTTCCCATGAACTACTTTCTTTAAACAAACCGGACCCCGGTCTAACATAACATATATGAAATGTAATAGAACGACATGCAATTAAACAAGGACAATCGCTGAACTACACTCAAGACCAAAAAAACCGGTCACTCCCCATACTAGGCCAACCGCGTCTCCATCAATTATGTCCCATATTAATGGGACTTCTGATTTTCATGCGAATGAAGTAAAATTCGGACCGCACTGTTTTAGGATCCAAACGAAGGCAGTTGCTAATTTTCATGCAAGTGCACAAATACAGAAAACAATTTAAATGTGGAACGAAAAAGTCTTCTATGTAATAAACTGTAATAAACATTAAGCCTTTTTGGCCTTCGCCGCAGTCGGGTAATAATAACTACGACCATTATCGACATTTCTTCCATGCTGGTCCGGGAGCAAAGAAAAAACAGAATATACCAGTTGCTTCTCTACCCGCGCAGATGGTAAAAGCCCATCAAGGGAATGGGCGAAAATCATAGGAATCATGTTATAGGCGATGAGGCTAACCCATCACTATTTTGATTTCATTTTTCACCTATACGCCCACAATCTTGCTAAATGTGGCCTGTAGGTATCTGTTACCATAGGCTCTGTCTACCCCGTAAGGGATAAAGACGTGATTTGGGTATGTATGTATGTACCATTGTCTACAATTTGTCTGTGACAAGTTCGCCTTTGTGCATGTGTGTTATCCTGTATTCATCTTTTTCTTGTGTTTTATGTACGGTCAAGTGCAAAAATAAGTATGGATAGGAACTCCTCAAAAATATGTCCCACGACCTTATTACGCTGGCGTAAGAGCGTATGGTACTTATTTTTGAAACTTTGTCTAGATACATATTATTACACTTGACTGTACAATAAAGAGTTATACATACATACATACATACAAGTACAATTGGAATTGCAATGCGTGGCCAATACGAAGCCAACCGGCGTGGATTCCCGTCGAGTTTGTAATGTAAACAGAATTGGCATTGTTCATTTTTTTTAGTATGCTCCAATTCGAAAACCATTTCGAGGAAAACCATCAATTATCCGATTTATCTTGTCCGATTTCAAAAATACTTTATGATTGCAGATATTTTTGTAAAAGTACTTTGAACCTTTGTTTGACCGAACAACCGGGTTTTTAGACAGAATCCAGCATCGAATGCTTGCCACAAGAATGAAAAAAAAAGTTTGGCTACGGCAACTGTCACGTGTCACTGTCAAATCTACAAAACCATAGACAAAGCCGTTTTTTTTATAGCCAGCCGAACGAAGGCGATTGGGATTCTGTCTAAATTCACGAATTATCAAACAGCGAAAAAATATTTATTATTAATTAACAAAGCTACGTAAAAGCATAATATTCAAATTAGTTGCTTGAAATAGTCCATTTTATCAAATAAAGGTGTTAAAAGCACAGCTTAAAAAAATGAACAATGCCAATTGTCACTTGTCGCCGACAATTGTCGCTTTGGTGAAATAGGCCTGTTGGCGACTGTACGCTGTAACAATTGTAGTTTATTTCCTCACACGAACGATAATGTGATAACAGATATTGGCAATTGAGTGTGGCACTAATTTAAATAATATCCATTAAACTTAATTGGCTGATAAAGGGGTCACACGGGATGTAGAGATAGCGAAGCCGTATACAGGGGGATTCATTAATAAAGCTTGTTTTTACGGTTTCGTACCCAAACGAGACCATATTACTGAGACTTCGCTGTCCCTCCGTCTGTCTGTCTGTATCTCATGAACCGTGACAGCTAGGCAGTTGAAATTTTCATAGATGATGTATTTATGGTGCCTCAACAACAAATACTAAAAACAGAATATTTTAATGTCTGTCTGTCTATGTAAGTAACCGATATAAAATGACTTCACACTGCGTACATTTTGCTTAGAAGCTAGGCTCTGCTAACACTGCGGTGCGCCAGTTCGACTTGCACAAGGCCGGTTTTTTTAGAAAATATAACAGTTCAACTCGCAGGCGTACCTACCTATTGCATATTTATTAAATTAAAGTTTCATTTCTAGAGAAACTAAACAAAAAATTAACAATCATCGTTTGTTGTCCTAACGCCATAAATTAAATATTGCCGATAGTTTTGTTTACTGTTTTTTTAAGTGCCGTGTCACAAATAAGGGTGGAACGGAAACTAAAAAAGAGCACTTTGCGGCCTTGGCCTGCAATGTTATATGAAATCCCATCACCAATAGGTACCTCTAGTCGCGCCTGAAACGTGACACTTCGCAGCCTAATATCACTACATAGTATAAAACAAAGTCGCTTTTTCTGTCCCCAAGTCCGTTTGTATGCTTATATCTTCAAAACTACACAACGGATTTTGATGCGAGTTTTTTTAATAGATAGAGTGATTCAAGAGGAAGGTTTATATATATAATACATGCATAATATACCGTGCGAAGCCGGGGCCGGTCGCTAGTAAGGAATATAACATCAATATTTCATTGCATGTTTGAGGAAAGAAATGAAACATGCTGTATCGGTCTGTAAGTTTCGGCTAAACAAAGGTTAACTCTTACCAAAAACAATTTTTATCATGTAATTTATGGCAAACGATTTACCTACATCGAAGTTATGTTTGTCCCACATTCCTGATTAGTTATCATAATTACAATTTTGGAATTACGACAGCATTGTTATGCAATTGGCTGACAAATGACAATATTGTTTGAAGACCTCTGACTTGGTGCGCGAAGGCTTGCATTTTGTTAATAAAGTAAGAGAAAGAACGCTTTATCTCTCTCTCTTTCTATTAAGCAGTGGACTTAGTGATTAGGGAGATCGAACTCGATATATCGAAGAAAAGTATCGATAGATGTATCGGTCAAATTTTCGGAGATATTCGGTTTTTAAATATTACTGTAATACCTATTTTAGTTAAGTCTGAGTCATTAATTAAGTAAAAATAATACTAGTCACGCTACAGTACTGATTCACGCTAAAACGGCAGTTCGGATTCGAATGAAATTCGATAACGTCATAGTAAACTCATTATAGAGATTCAGCGTTGGGGAAGGACATTAGGATTGCTTTTATCCCGGAAAACTGAATGGTTCCCGCAGGATAAACGAATTATCCGCAGAGCAACAGCTATTTTCCTCGATAAAAGTTAATTTAACTTCAAAAATACTACAGAACGCATCTAAGAGTGTCTCTGCTCCATAACACCTAATTTCTTCCACGCGCGATTAGCGGCGCCCAGAGCCCGTCAGAGACCGTTTGAGACTAATTAATATCGCGAACGCAACATCGTGTGTTCACAATTACTCTGTAATTAAAAATAACTTATTCATTTTGCATTAAAGCGGCTCTCTTAGCGCCCGCAGTTGAGAATTTTACAGTAGGAGCTTTGGTATTTTTGTTTTTTTTATTCGGCGTTCAAAAAAACATATGTTGCCAGTAGGTATAATATTGTTATGTTTAAGATACTGGAATTGAAAAAACAATCACCCAAAACACAATTTTCTTAACACATACCTATACATTTTTCGCTACAGTTTTTAAGCACAAAAAACAAGAGTTTTTTATAATTATAATCTAGCTTCATGTACATAATTTGCAAGAAATCTGAACAGATCGAACTGCGAATGAGTAACTAAAGCTGAATTAATTGAATATTTTTTACTTTTACGTGATTTTTTTAGTTTTAAGTAGGTAAGGGCTGTTGTAGTCTTAACGATAAATTAGTAGAAGCTTAACTAGCGTAATAAGTCATTAATTGCACACAAAATAGAACTCTTCTTGTATCTAATCTGTATTTTCTATCTTCTTCTTCTTCAACCATAAACCACCCAATGCTGTGTGTAGGTCTCTTCCAATGCACGCCACTCGCTCCGATCTTGCGCCTTTCGCATCCAATCCTTCCCTGCCACTTTAACAAGATCTTCGTCCAACCCATCGGTGGCCTGCCCTCATTTCAGTGTCCCACTCTGGGCCTCCACTCCAGCACCCGTCTACTCCCCCTTTTGTCTCGTCTGCGGCATAAATGGCCTGCCCACTTCCTCTTTCTTCTGGCTATCAGATAGGCTATGTCGATCAGTTTTGTTTTCCTCCGGATGTGTATTTTCTATAAATACGAGATAAAGCTTTGTTAGGTCAGTGTTTAAATTTACTTCCTTATTTTATTTGCAACATCTGCTATTAAGGACCTGGCCTACTGTACACCCACAGCACAATATCTTAATTACCGAAATTAATCACGTTAATGTTTCGTGCCTGTTCATTTTCAGGCCACAGGGCGGCTTTGTGCTCGAGCCGAGTCGAGCCAAGTGCTCGACTGCTCGAACGCTCGAGTGACTGGTCACGCTTATTAGAGCCAACTCGAGCGAAGACGGGCACCCGGGCGGCATTAGATCTGTCATGACATCAAAAAAATATGTGTTGTCTCTGTGCTATGCAAAGGAAGAGACAAGGATAGTGTTTGTGAAGTTTGTGGCCAGTGCTTCGGTTTGACGGCGGCACTGATTGCTTTTCTTCATTACGTATATACCTATGTACCTTTATTAGGTATACATGTATTATTGTTGGTTACATTAGCCAATAGGGAATATTCGTGATATTTTTCATGGTTTTCATTAAAAGTTGATCATCTCTTTTAGGTTTAATATCCGTTGCGTTATTCCTAATCCTGATAAGGTTTTTTCGAGTAAGCGTTATATTTTATTACGGCATCAGCTTTAACAAAAGGTAACTCAATACACTTAATCGTTATTACTGTATGCATTTAATTATCTCAGTGTATCGAGTTTCAAGTAATGCGAGAATAATAGTCACACCAGTGCATATTGGGTTGTTTCGAATACGTAGGTATATTTACTGTTTTTTTCTTGCGTTTTATATAGTGACGAACGTGATCGGCCAAATAATGGTCTATTAATTTTCGGTTCGTTTTTGGATCCGCCCGAGGGGAAGAGCAGTGCTTGGTCCGGTGCACCCTGGGCATCGGTTAATGATTTCCTGGCAGATTCCGAGGGATATCGTTATCCGTTGGCTAAGAACCCGACAAGGGGAAGGGGTTTTTTGACCGTGTTCTACCGTACAACGTTGCCAACATTTTTGTCACAAGATTTTTTAATACTGTATTTATTACTTTGACGTTGGCCAAATTATCGCATCGATCGATGGGGCCATATTAAAAAAGAAGATGTTTTATTACGCTGTTGGTAAAAGAGAATAATGAACATGTTTATTTTCAATAACAATTCCTTCGATCGGCTTATTATTAATCTTGCGGACATAAAAACAGACGTATCTTCAGACCCATTTCTCAATCACGTATAACTAATGGCCGACACCACAATTTATTAGTCTGATCATAATAATTATATTGTAACAATTATTGTTCCGTTAAAGACACATTAAGATAGTAGTATCAAGAGACGATTCGGTGAAGCAACTACGGATATTTGATTGCTTTACAGCATATGCTTGGCAAACAGAATAGGTAGAAAAAACAATTCGAAAAATATTTCTGTCTTTTTTTGTATGCCCTAACTGAAAACCTACCGAACGTACTGAAAACCAAAACACACGGGAAAATTCGAAAAGTAAAGCTATATGGCCGGCAATTGAACCCGGATCCTAATTACTCCGTGATGGTGGATCCACAACTGGTGGATAAGTATTCGAATTTTTCCATCCGCACCAGCTTTCATGTCATTTACTAAGCTTAAATTGTCGCCTAGCGCCATCTGTTATAAAAATTGAGAAGTAAAGTCCTTGATTCATTGTTTGGAGGTACATTATAAACCAAGCACGTAATCTACGAAGAACGTGGAAACTTTTTACTCGCGTTCTGTTCTTACAAAGCAGTCATTGCATAAATTCGCTTCTGTCGTGAGAGCAGGCGAAAGCGGCGGCGTATTTGGCGCATTGTTTGTAGACGACATACTGACTGGGGTGCTACTTCGAAATTCGGTTTTCCTTATTATGCCATCGCTCGCACTCTCAAATTAATTACTTTAGTTTGAGCGGAACGGCACGAGACCAAATTCAAAAACCGTATTTCAGAGTAAAAGGCCTGGGCTTTGTGTCATGTTGTGACAATCACTGTCGAACATGAATCCTTCCCTTAAATATAAACATGAAATGATCCACTTTTTTTACACCCACTTGATGTCGATTTAATCAAGTTCCATCGCTTTTGGATTCAAGGATTACGCTATCGAACAGTTTTTTACCTCTGTCGCGTTTCAATTACGCAGTGTGTCAGTAGTTATGTTTTCCTACACTAGATGTCGCTAGGCTACAAATTATTCTAAACTACATCATCAATACATCAGTGTCCAAAAAAAGATTGACATCATACCAACCGGGAGAGTCCTTTTTTGGACAATTAGGCTTTCCCCAAGGATTTCCACGTCGATCGGTATTGTGCTACCCACAGTCAATGGTTTCCCTGATTGGCGATCTTTGCTAGATCGTCCATTCACCTTGTGGGAGGCCTACCAACACTTAAATTTTCAGTTCGCGGCATTACATTATCACCTTTATACCTAAAACTATTATTATGTCTTACTTGATCGCATTCCTAGCAATCTTTAAATACTACCTACTTTCTTTTGTCGATACTAGATGTCGCTAGTCGCTATAGACTTATTCCTAGCGCGCTCATCTTCTACAGACAAAAAATACAAATCGTCCACTTTGAAACTCATCCACATACTGTCGGGAACATTAAAATGGCGACGTGTCACTATCGAGTGATACGGCTGAGTTGTTTATGACTTCCCGCGGTCAAGCTATTTCAGGCACTCAATGGACGAGTGAATGGAGAGCGCTGAATGAGATGTGCCGGCTAATTAATAGCTAAGTACATTCTTTAGACAATGAATTCGAGCACAAAGTGACTGATTTTCTTGACGTTTTTTCTTAATTACATTTCATTTGTTTTTTTGAGATAGAGTGGCAAACGATCAAGTCACCTAATGGAAAGGGGCGTGTGCACCTCCAAAGGATATGTATAACACCAGAGGGTTGCAGTTGCATTGCTAGCCTAGAGGGCTAAGATGGAATAACTCACGGCCAGTACTCTCAACGTCGGAACATAGAAGCGTGAACGCTGCTGCTGCAGTAACATGGTAGTAGTAGTACGGATGGACCTTGCAGAAGGTTCTACCACCCGCAAATATACAATAATAAATGTTTATTTCCATTTTTCTTAGTTCCATGCTGGTCTAGGAAAAACATAATGTACCAGTTGCTTCTCTTCTCGCGCAGATGGTAAAAGCCCATCGAGGGAATGGGCGAAAATCATAGGAATGAAGTTATAGGCGTTGCGGCTAGCAACCCATCACTATTTTGATTCCACTTTACACCTATTGGCCCACAGTGTCTTGCTAAACGTGGCCTGTAGGTCGGTCTTGCTACCTTAGGCTCTGTCTACCCCGTAAGGAACAAAGACGTAATTTGTGTATTGTGTATTTTTCTTCATGACTACTTCATAAGTAACTAAATTATACAATAGAGTCATTCAAACTACGTCTCAAGAAATGTATTATTTATTTGTTCTTATATTCAAATCCGTGACGTCCCAATCTCCATCGATTGACATATAAACTACTATTCCTTTATTAAGCCATTAAATGGAATCGATTAAGTTTCAATTAATGCGTAAACAAGTAGTAAACCTCTCGAAGTATTTAAGTTGCGTCGTAAAACTATTTATTTATGCCTGCGTCCGAACGGTAAGTGGCATTTACACGTATTGATATTGGGAGCCTCTGGGTATGTGGTGCGGGAAGGAGTGAGGCTTGGGCACACCGAGGAAGGCTGTTAACTAAAGGCAACTCTCATGAGTATGAATTCTAAAAAAAATGCTATATAAAAATGACCCCATAATGTAAATCTACCACGCAGGGTTTTAGGCCCTAAATCACAAATCACAATAAAAATTAAGAATTTTGTTGCTTCACATTTTTTCATTTAGCCGACGTACATACATACATATAATCACGTCTTTATCCCTTACGGGGTAGACAGAGCCTAAGGTAACAAGACCTTAAGGCCACGTTTAGCAAGATTGTAGGCGTAAAGGTGGAAAAAGAATCAAAATAGTGATGGGTTGCTAGCCGCATCACCTATAACATGATTGATGACAATTGACAAGTGAATCAAAGACTTGCAAATTTGAATTTTACATACCTACATACATGTACGTACGAACATTGCTGGAAAAGGTGCTTGTAACTATGCAGAAAATCACAATACAATCATTTCTATTAGACACCGTAGTTATTTTTAATCCATTCGCGGACATCCTGTCTAATTGTAAAAAATTAAGTTGGTTACATATAGCCATATTTTATAAGATATAAAAATAACACTCGCAGCAAATTTTGGTTTTCCTTATTTACAAAGCAGTATAAAATGAGAGTCGTTGACAGCTAACTTTTACAGTTCAATTCTGAAAACCACCATGATAATAAGCTTTGCTTGAAAAACTTGTTTCTATCTTTGTTTCAATCAATAGTCGTATATTTACTGAAGATATAGCTTTAGTTTCGTTTTTTTAATGCAGTACCTAATCCACAATCCACAATTGAATCATCAGGCGGTGCCATAACGGACTTCCTGTTTCCCAACCTCTTATTCTGCGGTAAAAAATAATTTCGATTCAGAAAAAATCTTCATTTGCCACTCCAAGTGTACCCCTTACCGTGGTCAATATCCCAGCAATCAAAACCCAAGTAGGGCTAACCGATATCACGCATAAAAGTAGACAGTAAACTTTTATGAGCCAGTTTAGTGGCGTGAACTATGGCTCGAAAGGCCGACTTCCAAAATGGTTCCCCGCATTGTTATTCTACAGTCGTAAGTACGGTTTGTTATGGGTCGATTGAAAGTTTAAACTTTTCATATGCTTCTAGCACTCCCTAATTTCAAAAATAAAATAAAAAAACAACTAAATTTAACTTACCAAGCCGGATAGAGTACACATTAAGGAGAGCTGATGACCATATAGCCAACCAGACGTGACGCGTGCTATACCCCTACACCATCCATAGCACGCGGGTAAGCCATCGAATTTTTCTATCTGTTACTAGCTGTCACGTGACCTTGTTATTATGCGATTATTTGTCGCTAAGCGTCATATGTTTGAATGATGTGTCTGTACGACACAATTACAAACTCTCGTGGAACATCTACTGCTCACCAGGGACAAGAAGAGAGAAAAAAGAGAAAAGAAAAAGAGAAAAGAGGAAGGAAAAGAGGTCGTTCTAAAATAACATGGCAGCGCTCTGTTGAAAGGAAATTGGAACCCCTAGCCTAGTGGGAAGTATAGCCCAAGCCCTCTCATTCTAAGAGGAGGCCAGTACCCAGTCAGTGGGACGTATGTAGGCTGGAAATGATGATGCTGACGATGAGCTGGCAAGAGCCAGAAGTCGCGGCGCGAGATCGCCCCTAGTGGAAAAATATGCTGAGAGAGATGTCCTTGATCAAGAATTACAGGATAAAATGATGATCAAATTATGACTCAATTGAATTAAATTTAAAGTCAACCTTAATTACTAAGTCTAAAACTTTATTTGAACTGTGGTTTTGAAGGAACCCACAGATTTATGTCACATTCGAGTGATGCGCTTTCGGAAATTGGGCCCTAGTCTATGCACTATGCAACAATAAATGAATAACTTTACTTATCTACTCCGTGATTATAGTGAGGTCAATTCATGCAAAACAAACACACAAAAGTCACCGGATCGTTCGTCGAGTGTCAACATCCGCTGAGGATACCTCGGAGGGAGACGAAACACGTGTCCGGAATATTCTATGTGGTGGTCTGGTGGTGGAGGTTCTCATTGTCATTTCGGTTGTTTTCCGTAGATTTTTGTTTTCTTGAACATTGACTGCATGGATAGTATTCGACGGAAGCGTGACTTTTGCACGATATATCGCAGAGTGGCAAAGTAAAGTTATCCATTTATTTTTTGACATGGATCTCCGCAAAGTAACGGCTGATTCTATACAGTATGCACTGTGCCTTCCACCGGCATTTTCATACAGATGCTATAGCGCCGCGCATGTGGTCCCACCAACTCATTGGCTTACATTAACCCGTCCATTGCCCACCCAAAGAAATGTGTTTCCTAGTAAACTGCCGCCCGTACGCCCAATTAACTCGGCCTTCTTGAAAGGCTTTATCTTTGAGATTAAGGGGCAGTTAGTTTGGTTGTTTTACGAAGCAAAATATCAATTTTGAGTAAATAAAGATTTTAAAAGCAAGTTCAATCATATAAAGTAGAAGTAATATTTTAATGCAGCTATAACTCAAGCTCCTGTGTCGATCAAAGGAATAAATATAAAAAAAGGAAAAATAAGGTGTTTTTTCAATACCTATTTTTTTAAGTTTCAACACAATGACGTGTGTTATTGTTGACAGCATTTGATTATAACATTGACATAGGAACTAAACAAGTGCTAAATGTCAAGTTTACTCGACTACAGTCATAAACAGTCAAAATTTACTTGCAAAATCAAACAACAAACAACTTTATTACATACAAAATGAAATATTATCTTATATAATATTATTATTCTAATATTATTTTCGTATACGGACATAATAAGCTGCTCCGACACAAAAATTCAAGCAGTTTCTGTAAGTATGAAATAAAAATCGAGAATATTCCTAATCTTAACTTTAACCCATTTATTAATGATATTATTGGCATAGTTCAAGATTAATTGTAAATAAAAATTAAAAACACACGATATAGCTTTATCGCTCAAAAGTTAAAGTTCACCAGACTTGATATAAGTAGATTTTAGAGTTGTAAACAATGACGTCCTATTTGTGAATTACAGTTTTTAAATTTCACAGTTAGTTCATAGGAATTAGAAATAATCACCATGTTGTGTACATACTTGATCAGGTATAAGAAAATAGTTTATAAATTAATAATTATACTAACTACGTAGATATCAACATATTCACTCAAACACGTACGTAACATCTTCTTTTTTTTTTAATTTCGACATTCTATACTCGATATAAAAAATAAGTGCCGATTTAAATGTACATGCACTCCATTAATCTCTAACTCAGTAATTTACTTGCCATTAAATCCATAAATAAAACCCAACTATTAAACAAACATAAATCACGTCTTTAGCCCTTACGGGGTAGACATAACCTAAAGTAACAAAACCTAAAGGTCGCGTTTAGCATGATTGTGGGCGTATAAGAAAGGGGGAATCAAAATAGTGATCCGCGTCGCCTGTAAACATGATTCCAGCGATTTTTGTCAATTCCCTCGATGGGCTTTTACCATCGGCGCGGGAAGAGAAGCAACTGGTACATTCAATGTTTTTTCTTTGCTCCCAGACCAGCATGGAACAGACAAAGAAAAATAAAAAAAATGGCAATACAAACGTAACAACATAACTCAAGCTATATTTTTAAATCCGTTTGAAGGTGACCCCGCTCCCTCTTAAGACGGCACCACCAAAGTGTCGCGTTCTATTCCGAATAAAATTTTATCGCCGAATCAACATTTTTATTTATTTTATGTCTTCATTCGGCTTCTTTCCGGTAGCGGTTAATAGTTAAAATCCATTAATGTTAATTATATATTCACCCGTTTATCTGGCATTAGTTTTATGAACTATAAAGAGAGCGCAGTGTAATTTGTAAGCAAAACTCGAGCCGGCGATTGTTAATTCGTTCGTTATTGCCGATTAAAAACCGGATTGATTTAGCCCGGGTTAGTGTAATAGAAGATTAGGCGGCGGTTTTGTGGCCGAGATTATTGACGTGATGCCTTAATGACGCTAGCGGGAATGAATGTTATCGCTTAATAAGTGGGCGAATTGATTATCGATTCGCTAATCGCATGAGGTCGAGTTGACCGAACTGACTAACGATCACTGTACAGTCGGTTCCTAAGTGTCCTTTTTTTAAACAAATTAAAAAAAAGAGGGTCTTAATTCAGTTGTATTTTTTTCCTCAGCTCAAATAGTTCCAAGGCGAATAGGTGCTAGACTACTAGGTAGGTAGGCAGATAGACTTTGAGGGTCGTAGGGTTGAATCCGAACTAGCACCTCTGGACTTTTGGTAATATATGTGCGAAACTTTAGCAATTTATCATGAGCTTTTCGGTGATGGAAAAAGCATCGTGAAACAGATCCCACAAAGCAGTTCAACGTATGTGAAGTCCATAGTGGGTTCACGTGGGAACATAAGCCCAATCCCTCACATTCTGAGAGGAGACCAGAGCCCAGCAGTGGGACATTCAGTCTGAAAACAAAACGGATGCGAGGCAGCTTCGTATTACATTCCAATAAGCTAAGTGCACAGATGTTTTCGAGAAATTCACAATCTCACATCAAACTCGTCGATGAGATTGTTAGCCTGCGCAGAAAACAGGCATGTTAGAGTGAGAGGTATAAAAGGAACGGCAAACGTTTAGGATCGCATGCGCCTAATTGCGGCGCAAAACGTTTCCTCCGATTCGATTTCTGTTTAATTGCTTCGTTAAGGAGACGCTTTCATTTGTTTCGACTGTTTTTACTAAAGATATTGAGCAGGGTCCGTGTAAGCGAACCATGAGTACCTACGTTAAGGTATAGACCAACCGCTTAAATGAGTCCTCGCCTGCGCGGTGCAGGGGCGCGGGGTAGGACGACAAAGGGGGTCGAGAGAGGTGCGGGCGGCAGGAAAATCGTAAGAATCCTGATATACAGGCGATGTGGCTAGCAACCTACTATTTTGATTCCCCTTGCACCTAGACGCCCACAACCATGCTAAGCGTGGCCTCTAGGTATTGTTACCTTAGGTTCTGTCTACCCCGTAAGGGATAAAGACGTGTTTATGTACATATGTGTGTATTGGTACAACACGATGTAATATAAACATTAATAGAAGGAAATGCATGACAAAAGGGGAAGGGACGGGCCGAGAATAGAATCAGAACTTAGATTTGTAGGGTGAAATGAGGCGCCAAGAAGTACACACAGAAGGTTTATTAAGTAAACTTACAAAACAAGTTAAGTCTTACTCTAGTCGAATACCCTAGCTAAGCAAAAGCATAACCATATGAGTTTTGGAATGGACCGCAGCGGCGTTCTCACTCCACTCACTTGATCGGTTTCCACTGGAGGATGGCAGAGGCCTTCTCTCCAGCTTGACCGCTGGCTAGCGAATGATGATAGTCCGGCCGGCGGCTGCTGCGGTTTTATAGGGACCGCGCGCCGCGTTCGGAGATGCTCGGGTCCGTACCGGTCCGCCGAGCGAGATAGATAGCGAGTGTGCGAGCGGGAACGTATTCGAGTCCGCGCGCATTGCGTAGTTGATGTGTTGTTTCGTTAACTTGTCGCTTCAGATTAAATATAAAGAAGACAATAGCCGCTGTCTGTCTCTGTACGTACCTATTCAGACCAACGTCGGTATCCAAATAGTCGTTTAAAGAATTGCGCCTTAACGCGTTCCGTGCTGATAACTAGTAAACCAACATTGTAACACAATTAATTATTAATAAGCTGCGTTGATCGACGCAATCATGTTTAGAATGAAAAACGATCAATCCCGTGCAATTTACACTTCTCAAGAGTTCGATTGTACCTAAACAGTTTGTAATTTGTACGGCATTGAGAATTATCAGAAAAATCGACACTTCAGTCATTTGTTTTGACCCTTAAGCGGTTTCATTTACTTGATTTTTTTCATTTACTCGGCCGGCAATATGCTTCCTATGTCATGAGTGTGCTAGTTTTCTCTATCACCTTAAGAAAATTCGTCCCGAAAGGGGGGCGAAACACAAAGAGGGGGTAGGGGGAGGATACCTTTTTAAAGTAAGGCTTGCGTTCTTTAATATTACATTCATATAACATTGCTTGTGACTGCGACTCGGTCCTCTGTGTTTTTTTAATTGCCCATAATGTTATGATTTTTTCTCAAACATTGTCGTAAATGTCGTCCTTGTATTCTAAGTAACAGAACACGAAGGGCCTTGTTGACGGCCGAATTACATTGCAGGCGCGATTTCCTGACTATAAACCGGATTGTTGGGGTGTTTTCATTTGTTTTTACTTTTAAAAAAGTCAAATAGACTATGGAATAATGAACAACAATGTCATACAGCCAAGTCAATGCCCGAAAAATGCGCGTTTTGTTCGAGTCTAACGTGTTTATCAATGTCTCAAATAGCTTACGGTAACAGATGAATTAAGAAAAAATGCGGGATCGTGAAAGCCATCTAAGTTGCAAGGAAGTTTAGTGCAATTTTTTTTTTTCATTTCCTCTCAATGTTTGAGAAAAACATTAATCTGCCTCAGCTGGTAGCAATTGCTGGATGAGTAACTTTAAAAAGCACTCACTTGCGGTTCGTGTTTTAAACAAGTTACTTATCCAACAATTGGCTACTTCCCAGGCCTCGGCATTAATCTACTATTAAAAGGTTAACGCTGAAAAGCGCAATCACAGCAATTTGCGTGGGTTTAATTTTATTACTCTAGGTATATTAAACATAGGTACAACAAATGTTGTTGCGGGTGGTATTTATCTCATATTATTATACTGGCTACCTCGTATTGTTTTAAACGGCGTCATTAACGAAATGCACCCGCGCGATAGCTTATCAAATCGAAATTCTGCGAATGGCGACTGGAATCGGTAGAGCCAAGAAACTTAGACCTCTCAAGGCGATTTTATTGAATCAGGCGTTACTTTGCGGAGGTCCATTTCAACGAACAAAAAATTTACCTTGCTACTCCGCCACTGACGTGCAAGATAACCAAGCCTGTGTGAAATATATATGTTTTTCATGCAATCCCTCCCTCCACTGCTGCCAATAAAACACACATAAATCCCACAAACTTAATTATCCCTTACACCACACAAACACTGACGCGTTTCGATCCCTCTACGGGATTATTATCAAAGTTTAATGAACACAACTGTTACACATGCAAACCAACGTTGTACTCAAACGACGACGTACGACGTTGGTTGGTTGGTGGTGAGTATCGGAGTAGCAAAGTAATTTTTTTGTTCGCTCTCAAGGCGACTTTGTTAAGACGTTACTATTAATGTATCAACAAATTTTACTTCCCGATTTTTGTTATTTTTACGGTATGTTTACTGGTACATTATATGTTTTTTCTTTGCTCCCAGACTACCTTGGAAGGTACTTTGAGTCATATTTGACAAGTTTCCATACAGATCGATATTCAAACGGAACAGAGTCAAGAGTGATACTAAATTTTGAATGGAAAATTTAAATGATAAATCTGTGTAGGGTGTTCAGTGGAGCTAACCTAACTGCTCAAATATTCTGAGAGACGTTCTATATATGCTGACCCCTATTTCACTAACACGACAATGACAATGACGAGGATCCGGGTTCGATTCCCGGCCATATCTTTACTTTTCGGATTTTTCTATGTGTTCTAATTTTCACTGTCATTTAGAAATTAACGACAATTGTCGGTGACAAGTGACAATTCTCTTTACATTACAAACTCGACAAGAATCTACGCCGGTTGGCTTTATATTGAAAACGCATTGTGTTGGCGACTGGCTGGGTCTGGCTCCAGTCTCCTTTTAGTACGTATAGTTTGCATATTAACCCGTCAAGCGTCCAAGCGACTACAGTAGTCCCTAACTTTTTCGGGCGGGAAATGTCCTAGGGACTGCATTATGCATTCACGCCACTGGCCAGGTCTTCCTCCCTTGAGCCAGCGACAACTCGCTATATATGCTTCTCGCTCTCTTTAAGCCTCCCGCCCGAAAAAGTTAGGGACTACTGTAGTCGCTTGGACGCTTGACGGGTTAACTACTTAAGTTCCAATTTTAAAATACCTTCCTTTTGTGCTGATATCAACTTCCAAGACAGTTGCTCTGTCAGGTTGCTAGCATAAACAGCTGTTCCGTATTAGGCTCCTAAACTCGTCGCAAAATAAAAGGCCCGTTTTGACATTTGTCTTTCCGACGTAACTAGTGATGTAACCATACGACTCGGTACTCGATACTCACGATAAATCGATTCAAGTTTGCATGAGTACTTGATCGATTTGAATATATATTGTAAAGTGCATTGGATTAAAGTTCTGTTTAGAAAATTTTACTTACACTGATGTTGTAGATTTTGAAATGATACAATGTTACAGAAGGTCAATTTTGGAGCTCCAAGCTCATAATTTTCAGTAAAGATCACTACACAGCTGGTGAAATTCAGTAATTAATTGATTGATGAACACTAGTATTTAAATAAATAAAACCGGCCAAGTGCGAGTCGGCCTTAAAAAAATATCTTGATCGATTTTTTTTTCTTTAACCGATTATTATTAGTCTGTGGACAATATGAAAAAATCGTTATGCACAGCACTTAGCCGAGTGGGCGGTACCCATCAATGAAAAATGTAATTACCTTCAGAACATTTCGATCGGTAAAAAATAGAGAACTTCATAGGCGTGAACTGTCAAAACGGGCCTTTTATTTTGCGACGAGTTTAGTTACTTTGTTTATGTTATTAAACCATTTAAACCATAGCGGAAACGTTTTTAAATTCCGTCGTCGACACATTGTATTTGGAATTGACAAGCGGGTGGTAGGGCCTTGTGCAAGGTCCGTCCGGATCGCTACCACCATCTTACTCGCTAATTCTGCCGCTAAGTAGCAGAGCTTGCACTGCTGTGTTCCGGTGTGGAGAGTAAGACAGCCGGGGAAATTACGGGCACAAGAGGCATTTCATCTTAGTCCTCTAGGTTGGCAACGCATCTGCAATCCCCCCGGGGTTGCGGGTGTCTATGGGCAGTGGTGATCACTTACCATCAGGTGACCCACTTGCTCGTTTGCCTTCCTATTCACATAAAAAAAAAAATGGTCACTGACAATTGGCGAGTTGGTGACATAGGGGCCTGGAGATGATGCATAATGCAGTGCTGTCGTTTCATTCGGAGCTCTATCGTCCGAGGTTATCTCCCAAGCAGTCGACATAACAATTAGAGTGCAGAGAAATTCAACGAGCGGTGAGCTCGTATCGGTCGATAAGGCGGCCAAAGGTCGATGTTTACTTAATAGTCTATTTTTTAAGTCTCTGACGTCTGTATCACAATCAGCCTGGTTACAGGTCGAGACCAAAAATATTCTGTGTAAGTCGCTCTCTTGAAAGAAGGACCTAAATATTTTGTTTATACGACAACGAAGACTGGGCATTTGTCTTATAATTATCATTGGTCACGATAAACGTTAGTCGTGATTTTCTGGTCGTAACACAAAATCGTAATTACACATAAACGGATAACTCACGTTTAAAAAGTCGAGTGATGCTAGACATGTTTCGGACTATTTCGTAGTCCTTCTTCCTGGAGCGCTCGCCCCGGCGGCAGCGAAACGAACACAAAACATCGAACATAAAATCGTGTATTTTTCAGGATTTTTGGATTAGGTCTTGTTACCTTAGGCTCTGTCTACCCTGCAAGGGATAAAGCCGTGATTTATGTATGTATGTATTAAAAGCAACAGCAATTTGATTGAGTCCACGCCAAAAGGACATCTGGCAGATCTGATCACCTGCCAGGACTAAACGAGTCTGGGGCTGTGTTTTCGCACTGTTCAATTTGTGTTCACGTTTATTAGACAAAACAACCTTGTTACATTATGAATATAATGACCATTTCACTGTATGTTATACTGATGGGGTGCTCACATGTCCGCAATGCGCGCGAACTTTTGTAAAATGTCGCCTTTGCGCATATATTTAAGTTCTTTTTTGTCATTTGTCTCTGTTTCTTTCAACATGAAACTACCGTGAGACTTAATCATTATTACACATAAACGGATAACTCACGTATAAAAAGTCGAGTGCTGCTCGACATGTTTCGGACTATTTCGTAGTCCTTTTTCCAAGAGCGCTCGCCCCGCGGCGGCAGCGACACGAACACTGCGCGCCAGCGCTCTGCTCCCGCGGCTGTTCGACGCAACTGACAGCGGCGCACAACTACCCTCGTTTTCATCGTCATTTTTATTATTGTCAAATGTCGGGCAGCACACAACAATGATCACGTCAATCCGTAAAGCAGCAGCGACTTTTTATACGTGAGTTATCCGTTTATGTGTAATATTGTCTCTGTTTCTTTATATTTTGTTCAATAAAGCATTTACTTACTTACCATTCATAATTTGCACTTAAAATTACCGCATTAATCGCGTACGTGTGACCGCAATATTTTTCACACCAAACCGATATTGTATATACATAGACGTATCATCTGACCTTAGATAACAGCGTGCAATAACTTTTAATTTTAATTGCAATTAATGCAGACAATTAACGTTTTATGGCATAGTTAAAGCAGATAAGCTTTAGGCTGAGTGACCATTAAAGTGATTGAAGGAAAAATAATCACGACATTGCCTCTGCAGCTCACAGTGCCTAATTCCTTTAGTCCGTAAGAGCTTCTGAGTACAATGCACACATACATACATCACGACTTTACCCTTTACGGGGTAGACAGAGCCTAAGGTAACAAAACCTTAAGGCCACGTTTAGCATGATTAAGGGCGTAGGTGGAAAGGGTAATCAAAATAGTGATGGGTTGCTAGCTGCATCGCCTATAACATGATTCCGAAGACTTTCGCCCATTCCCTCGATGGGCTTTTGTAAACAACTGGTAAATTCTATGTTTTTTTTACTCCCACACCAGCATGGAAGATAGCATACAAAAGACCTTTGGTAGTCTCTGTCTCACTCATTCGTCTCATTTCATAGAGACTTATTCAATGGTACCCGAAATTAGAATGTCGTTCAAGTATGTAGGAGCTCAAACAATGTATATTTCTTATACGAGTAATTAGGCATTAAAAAAAGCCGTGGTAGCCTAGTGGTTTGACCTGTGGCCTCTCAAGCAGAGCGCCGTGGGTTCAAATCCTTGGCGCGCACCTCTGAGTTTTTCGGAATTTATGTGCGAAAATTACATTTGAAATTTGTGAAGGAAAACATCGTGAGGAAACCTTGCACACATCTGCGAAGAAATTCAATGGTGTGTGTTAAGTTCCCAATCCCCACTGGGCGCGCGTGGGAACTATAGCCCAAACTCTCCAATACACGGAGGAGGCCTATGCCATGAGGCACGCCGAATTACGCGACAATTTAATAATAAAACAACAACAACAACAACAACAACAAAAAATGAAATTGCAGCGAATTCGGAATAAAAAAGGCTATATTATTATATTATATTATTATTATATTATTAATTAGGCATTAGACTTATTGTGAGTGTGAGTGGCCTAATTCGACGAAGTTTCTTTCTAATTAGAAGAGCGACCATAAGCTTGTGTAAAAGAGACACAGCTACAGCACGTCTAGCACGAGAGCGCAAAAGATTCGCGTCGCGCGCGAGGTAGGTTGCCCGTCTTTTTCTTACTCTTTATTCCAGAAAGAGACGGGTAGTCTAAATCGCGCGCGACGTGACTCTCGCGCGGTCGCGTGCTAGCCGGGCTGAGAGATTTACATGAAACCGGAATCCCTTTTACGCTAAGTTAAAGTAACGGCATGCATGGTGCTGAGTTTCAAATTAATTTAGATGTAAAATGTCGAGTGAAATATAAAGCTGTCACTATTATCGCTACGCTTCTGCATCCGCGATGGCCAATCGCCGTACATCCGTACAACATGTTTTCTGCTCTCTCACTCTCGAGTTTACTTTCTGTTAATTTTAACTGCCTCAGATAAATAAACAATAAATGAGTTGATGGCTGTTGCTTATCGAAAAATGAAATTTACGATCCCATCGTTAAATACTAATAATGAGATTAGGATGTAACGACTTTATTATTGTGATAACGTTTTCCGCTTTTTTATGTTCCGTCACAATGTGAACCTATTTACAGTCGAGGCGCGATTTGATAGTGTTAATTACGATTTGCACCATAATTAGCACTTAACAGCTTAACTGCAGCTTTCAGAGACCTTAATGAATTCAAATTCCGAAGCCAAGGACAGTACTGTACAATACTAACTCAGTGTTTGTCAATTGTATTTCTCTTGTTTATTTTGCACAATAAAGAGTTTACATACATACATACTAATATTATGATCCTAAGTATCTACCTATCACCAGTTTTAATTCGGAAGGGGTTGTCTACAAATTCACCGCGTGTTCCCAGTACATAACTATTTTACATTACCAGGACATTTTAAGGTAAAATAAAGACTATTTCGAAATTAAAACAAACATGTTTGCGGCTCTGGGGCGGCCCAAACCCCGCCGCACATAAACCTAAATTAAATCAAATGAATGATCCTACATTGGTTTTACTAGTGCCGGTTATGTAACTTGGTTATTTACGGGAAACAAGCTAAATTCACAATGTTGTGTTCATATAAGGGGTGTGATTCTCAAAGACATATTTTCACGTCTTCCATGCTGGTCTGGGAGCAAAGAAAAAAGCATAGAATGTACCAGTTGCTTCTCTACCCGTGCAGATGGTAAAAACCCATCGAGGGAATGGGCGAAATAATAGGAATCATGTTATAGGCGATGAGGCTAGCAACCCATCACTATTTTGATTCCATTTTCCACCTATACGCCTACAATCTAGCTAAATGTGGCCTGTAGGTACCGGATACCTTAGGCTCTGTCTACCCCGTAAGGCATAAAGACGTGATTTGTGTGTGTGTATGTATGTATATTTTCACGGGATACAGAGAGCTATCTTTAACAAACTCCAGATATTTCCACGCAGTTGCATGCTGTCACGAGTAGACTGAAGAAATTGCGGGTGGATGATAATTTGATAATGTTGCGAGGTCTCGCGGTTAATATCATAATCTTTTAAATCTGTTATGGTGATTCTGTAAACATAATTCGTCTATGAAGTAATCACATGACCCGTGTACCTACTAGCAGGCATTATGCAGTCAGATATCTGACGTAGGATGTGCGTTTATGTGGGCAACGATATCTGACTCGCTGCTGCACACTAAATAGCATTGAAATGGTTAGATAAAGAATACTTAGAACTTTGGTCCAGCGAGTAGAAAATAGATGACGCCCACTTTAGTACCTTATCGCTTTACGGCTACGATTTTTATTTCGAATCCTTTCATTTACTATAACTCTATTTTCCTCTGAAACCGTTTTTTTTTTCAGGCGCTTTGGTGTGGTCATCTTGTAGAACTATATGTTAGGTTAGTTTTATAACAATATTAAACAATCTAACAGTTTAAGAGAAAAAAGAGTTACGGCAAACAATATATTTATGGCATACTAGCTGTGAAGCAATTCAAAGGGGTGTGTGAAGTTCCCAATCCGCACTGGACCCGTGCGGGAACCCCAAGCCCTCTCATTCTGAGAGGAGGCCTGTGCCCAGCAGTGGGACGTACATAGGCTTTATGTTTTCCCTGCGGGAACTACGCCATTTTCCGGGAAACAAAGTAGCATTACGTGTTATTCCAGAACATAATCTATCTCTGTTCAAAATGTTATCCAGATCTGTTCAGCTGTTCTGGCGTGAAAGAGTAACAAACATTCATACATCCTCACAAACTTTCGCAGTGACAATATTAGTAGGATAATAGGATGAAATTATTGGAAAATATAGGGTATCCACTTTATATTATCTTCCTTATTATTAAGATGTCCTTATGTTTGGCAGGAAGATACGAAGATTCGAGGAGAGTTGCTGTGTGGGAGCGCTGCTGGGACAGTAACCGGCGGCTCCAACCAAGGGGAGCTGGGCTGAATGATCGCCACATCGGATCGACAGCCCGCCTGATCCAGCTAGGCGTCCCCACAACAACATCAACACCAAATCAACAAATATTATCTTCGACGCTATACTGTACTTACCCGACCAGCAAAAAACAGCATGTTGCTGGACAAATCTACGACAGGTCAAAATGTTATAGTTGGTTGCTCCGAAAATCTCTCTCACTCTTTATTAGGTGTAAGTCGTTATTTGAAGTTTTATAACAGTTTTATATTTCCTTTTTTAATATTATTTTAAGTTAGTTTAGGTAGTGTTTCGTTTTTGTCAGCCACACTACCATTTCCTACATCTTAGGTGAGGACTGAAAACCAGCAGTTCTGCTGAGTCCTTCCCTTTTCACAAATTGCTTTTTCATTTTTATTCTGTTTTTATTGTATTGTTTGTTTTAGAGTGTGAATAAATATTCTTTTATTTTTTATTTATTTTATTATTTACTTAAACCCTGACTACCGTCGGGTGCCAGACGGTCTAAGACCTAAGCTGCAAGAGACATCGGGTGCCAAAAAGGCCGAAGTTGGCGAACATTTATTACTAATTAACCGTATCAGTGATACCGGTGTCCGTCGCTGATGGCTGTCAACTTGTCAACCTGGTTAACACGTCCGATGCCGCGGGAACTGATTCGTTGTCACCGGTCACTCAGGCCCATAGAGTTAGGAATCTAATTTTTGTATTAAGTACCTGATTGATATACTCAGTGCAAGGGATGTAACATTTCAATCTGCAACAAATCCAACGATACAATTAGGATTACAGCTTATTCTGACGACGCTTCACGTCACATCCACGACTGACTGGATTCCTTTGTTGTCTTAATATGATGTTAATTTGATAACATGCAATACAGTTGGTATTGTATTAAAAATAAACAGATTAACTGTGATTATTTAGTTTATTGAGCTGTTAACAATAAAAATGTGTTTAAATTTCAAGAGCATCAATCTGAATTCGATTTTTTGAAAAAAATGTTTACGACAGACTTTCCAGTCTGCTATAGAACACTCACCTTATTTAGTGTCTTTTCTCAGTAGATTAAAGTATGCACAAGTTTATCTTTAAATCATTTTAAAACAGCCACACGCTAAGAGTCTGCCGCATTAGAAAATAGAATAATAAGTAGGTAAGTCTTTAATAAGATGCCATCGTATTTTTAAATTCCATTCTAACATTCGAGCCCGGTCAATTCCACCCACGTCCGCATATTTTATTGCCCACTTGATCATTGCAGGGTTAAACTCAATACCTTAACGAGAGCTACCGTGCAACTGGTAGAGACAACTATTTATTTTACTGTCGTGTTATCTTCCGTCTCTCTCTGGCTGGGGCAAAAAGTTCACGTGCGTCCTTGTCTTTCAGGGCAATTAACACTCTCGTATACGGTAGCGATGGTAGAAATTAGTTAAGAGTAAAGTCGCCCTCATTTTTTCCACAGTTTTGAAGTGGACAGTAGTGTAACGATATTTTTACACTGACGTAATTTTGATTCGCATCTGATTTTATTTTGAGATCTGTTTGGTGACATAAAGTTGAGATACAGCAGAGATATACCTATTTCTGGACAACATCTTTAAAATAATCATAAAATACTAAGCGTAGCAAACCTGCATTTCCAAATATGCAACTATTTGGTAGTGCCACGATGCTTTCTTCTAGTTTGATGTACAAAAACAAGCAGAAAAGTACATTTTTTTAATACTTTGCACTTTATTTTGTTTGTTATTTTTTATCTAGTATTTATTATTTAGTAGTCGCACTGTCTTGTAATTCGGTACTTACACATAATATAAAGGTCCAATGATAGTGTGAATTCATATTAATTATCGATTGTCATTGAGAATTAGGAAAAATCAAATAAAACAGAGCCCCCAGTGCAGACTTTGACTTAACAATATACCTCAAACGCGTTCGCGTTTACGGCTCGATTGCTATGGGTACTTCCACTAGCAGAACGTAACAGCAGCAAGGTATTGTCATAGTCATAGCATTTGACACCGTAATTCAAACGCTAATGGTTACACTAAGAGCCCATGATGTTTTATACATACAATAGTTCCAAATAAGAAATTCATGTCATACCGTCCCTCTCCGGGTCACTTTTTGTCGCATAATTTTCATTAGTCATAATAATCGTTAGTCATAATCGTAAATTTTCTGGAAAAGTCTTTAGAATGTAGTGGGTTAAGTTAGATTAGTTAATTACCAATTACAAAATATGCTTACTGTTTCAGAAATAAAACGCTTTATGACTAACGAAAATTATAGCAAACTGTACATAGGTAACTTACATTTTATGGCACAAAATATAGAACCGTCACTATCACTCTATAGTAAACATTAGTGTGAGCGGAACAGCACGAGGTAGTGTAAAGGAACAGTTGTGTTCACATACCGCGTTACCGTTCTGCTGCGTTACCTGTCTTGTGGCCGGCAGCAGAGTAAACAGGCAGGTAGCGGCTTTTTGTCGTCCAGTTCAATTTTAATGGTCGTTTATTTGTTTTTGTGACTTTCGAGTCATTAGCTCACGTTATTGCGGGTTAAAACTTAACCGTTCGGTAAAATGCCACACTAATGAGAGTCTTCGTGACACAAAGCGTTTTCTCACAGGAGATGGAATACTTTCCCCTCCGCTAATAATATGATCTGAGCTTCTAGTGTAAGTTCATACAAACAAACACCTCTAACGCGTTAGTAAACGTCTCAATTACTATGGAAACATTAGCAGCGCCACTTGCGGATCGGGACTGCAATGCAACGAATTGTTTTCGTATTATTTGTCATTTTTGTGATCGAATCAAATGGTCTGTATAAATGGAAAATCACGTCATTATCCCTTACGGAATAGACAGAGCCTAAGGTAACAAGACCTAAAGCCACGTTTAACATTATTGTGGGCATATAGGTGGAAAGGGGAATAAAGATAGTGATGGGTTGCTAGCCACATCGCCTTTATCAGTTGTTTTTGTATGTTTTTTCTTTGCTCCCAGACCAGCATGGAAGCAATGGTCTGTATGGTGGTATTATACGAGATAGTGGGTCACCTATTGGACACTTTCAATGTCAGAGGATAGCAGATATGTTGACAGCCGAAAGCTACGATAGAACCTCATGGCAGCACAAGCACTGCGGCTTAGTTGGATAAGTACTGGCTAGAGTAAGGTGAGGGTAGCGATCCAGCCTTCTACTCCGAAATTCGTTTTTCTAAGTTCGTTGCATGCTGTTCCCCTCACATTAAGTCATAAATATGAGAGTGAGAGAGGGACGGTAAGATATATTTTTTAATTAGCCCAATTGAGTGTCCCACTGCTAGGGAAAGGCCTTCTTTCCGCCACTCGTCCCGGTCGAGGGCATTCTCCTGCTACTCTACTTGATACGCTTCCAAATCATCCCGCCATCTTCTGGGTCTGCCAACGCTTCGATGGCCACCACGCAGAACCCAAGGGGTAGCAATTAAGGCCCATCGCTTTGGATTCATGCGGCTAACCTGACCAGCCCAGTCCCATTTCAGCTTAGCGGTCTTTGCCCCCACATCCGTAGTGATGATAAGAACTTCGAAAATCGAATTTTGGAGTAGCCAGCCCGGGTGACGGTTTCGGTGTGACTGTGTAGGAATGTAACCTTTGTGACACGAGTGTAGGCGTGTGCTATGTTGTACGTCAATACTTTGCTCCCGACGATGATTGGCAAAAATAGTTAGAGATGGGCCCCTATCTACTGAAACAAAAGAAAAACATACAGGTATTTTTAAACAATAGACCAAAAAGTATTTACCAAAAAATCAGCACCACAAATAGATTTTTTTATTTTTATTTTGGACACTGGTGATTCAAACAGTCAGGGTTAGATTTACGCATGCGATTCGATTTTACCCGAGCCTACTGCGAAACTATAGTGTACTAGCTGTTGCCCGCAACTTCGTCTGCATAGAATTCGTTTATCGCTATCCCGCAGGAATTACGCGATTTTCCGGGATAAAAAGTAGCCTATGTGTTATTCCAGACTATAATCTATCTATGTTCCAAATTTCATCCAGATCTGTCCAGCCGTTCTGGCGTGAAAGAGTAACAAACATCCAAACATACTCACAAACTTTCACATTTATAATATTAGTAGGATTACTGCGAAAATAAACTAAAGGCAACTCTGGTCGTAAGAGGTGTGTGCTTCGTGCAACAATGACTGAGTGGTTTGAAGCTTGTGTTCAATATTTTATTGGCTGAGGTCGTGTCGGGAATATGATGATGGTTTTATGGTCACATAATTGAGTACGGGAGGAGTGCTAATAGTGTCTCAACGCATCATTGTATAATCACAGAAGTTTTTTAAGCAGTAGGTATGGCTGGAGCTCTCACGATCTTCCTGCAAATTGAATACAATGCTATGTACAGTCCGCGGCATTAACATCGATACAGCCATCATGTCAAATACATGTGTCACCGACCTCATTGTTTGTGGCATAAGGGTGTATATATGTTTTTGGCGTTTTGGTAACGTATATATTTATGCCCTTGACTACACTGGAAAGGATGGTTAATTCGGAAAAAAAACTCAATAAGCTCAGTCACTCAGTCAATTGAGCCTCTTGCTACCTAATTCAATTGAGCCGTATGTAGGTCACAACACACCAGTGGCGTGGCATAGAACTCGATTCCCTCCGGCTTGCCTATTTTAAGGCAGTTGGGCACTTTTATTGTGCAGAATTAGAGGAAAAGGCTAGGTAATGCCTTCGGCTTGCTTTCTGATATACTTGACGCCACGGCACTGCAACACACAGAATTTTTAAATTTACTTCGGGATTCCAGTTTTAAATCTCGTTTGTCTAATGTTTATCTACGATACTTCTTTTATACACACACTAAGCCCTTACGGGGTAGACCGAGAATAAGGCAACAAGACCTAATGGCCAATTTAGCATGATTGTGGGCGTATGTGGAAAGGGGAATCAGATTATTTGTCAATTCATCACTTCTTTTATGGGAATCGGTATTGGTAAGTATCGGTAACGAGGCATGTGGAAACATCCCTACTCTCGATTAATAATTTGATATGCTTCACTATGTCCGTTTAAAAAAGCAATGCAGTTCCCTCCGTTGGATGCTACAATGTAAACAGACGGGAATACCGATTAAGAGGCTTATTAGCAGGTATCCTTATTGTTATAATACTCGTCAAGTGCGAGTTCCATCTAAGCAACAAGGATTTCGTGTCACTCTACGTGCTTCACTGGGTTGATTTTCTTGAATTATAAAATAAAAATTGCCCTTACCGCAACGATTTTGCGCGAAAATGTGAGTTACTACAAATATCTTGGAATAAATTACACTAATTGACCCAACCCCAAACTAAGCAAAGCTGGTACTATGGATACCAGGCAACGGATAAACATACTTATATAATGTAGATAAACACATAAGACATCCATGGCTTTGTATTCATCATACAACTGTCTGCCCTTACTGGGATTCGAACCCAGGACCTCTAGCTTCATAGTCAGGGTCACTAACCACTAGGCTATCCGGTCGTCAAATGCAATACAAGTTTATTTTAAAAAGTCGTGGTAGCCTAGTTGTTTGACCTGTGGCCTCTCTAGCAAAGGGGAGTGGGTTCGAACCCCGGGCTCGCACCTCTGAGTTTTCCGGAATTTATGTACGAAAGTACATTTGAAATTTACCATGAGCTTTTCGGTGAAGGGAAACATCGTGAGGAAACCTGCACATAACTGCGAAGCAATTCAATGTATGTGTGAAGTTCCCAATCCGCACTGGGCCCGCGTTGGAACTATAGCCCAAGCCCTCATTGTGAGAGGCCTGTGCCCAGCTGTGGGACGAATGTAGGCTGGAGATCACTACCGACCGATCACCTCAGCATAATGCTGAGCCAGCGACCGTTTCACTTTTGCAAAGACACACTCAACGAAATAACAGAACAATAGACAATAAAAATATATAAAAACTATTTACAACGCCAACAATCTATTTTTCATGTGTGTTTTTTTTCTTGTTTCTTTCTATGAAATTGTGTATATTCTCTTATATTTGTGTGTCTTACAAAAAGGAATAAATGTCTTCTTTCTTTCTTTCCTTCATTTTCTTTAATAATTTAAAGCAATTTTTATTACGGTTCCAAAGATACGGACCCTAAAGGACAGAGACAAATAGCGTGGACTTTATAATCAGGTCTGATTAGCACACTCCGAGTACGGACCCCTAATAAATGGCAACATTCCTCACCGCATGCCAAGATCAACGCTCATTAGTAACGTTATACTTTTCGATTTCATACACACTATGTTTGTAAGCGTAATGAAGAAATATCAATTATCATTAGAGTTGAATTACGAACAATTAATAGTTTCAAGCAGCGGCTATCTGCTTTTTACAGCAATGCGTGAACGTGGTTTTGCGTGGATTTTAATTACACTTTGTAAGTACTACGGTTAAGTGGCGACTGGTATTTAAAGGTTCAGGAAAGAGGAAAATTAAAAGGTGCGTTTGTTAATTGCATTGCTTATACAGAATGGATTCAATGAACAAAAAATATTTACAAAAAATATTTATATTTATAAGGTAATTTTTTTCTCATTGAAATTTACCTCCGCAAAGTAACGCCTGATTCAATAAAAGATAATAGAATGGATTCAGTAAACGCGTGACGTAGGTGGACTGCGCTTTTTTTCTATCCTACTGTTTATAAAATTAAGATGGTTTAATTGCCTCTTCAGATATAGTTACCTACATTTTGACGATTGAATATCCTTAGTTAGAGAACTTGATTACAAAGCTTGAGGAAACCGCGATGACAGCATGTTTAAACCACTGAACCGATTCAGTTGGAATTTGATATAAAGATAAAAAGAAAGAAAGAAAACATTTATTCGTGACATATAGGACAAAAAAAGAAGTAAATAAAAAAACATAAAGACATACATCACGAAATGGTCCCATCTCAGCATAAGTCCTGTCACGGTCGCCACTTGTTCAAATTAAAATGCACTTTTTCCTTGCGAGAGATGTTCTTTATTAGACCGACTGACAATGACACCAAAATGACACGAAGTTATAAAAATCTGCCAAAAAGTAAATTTCATATGAAACCTCAACATCGGCCTTGCAGCCAGCGCTGGTCTTCCGATGGGACCAGATAGTTTCAGTCCCGGGGAAGGACATAGGATTGTTTTTATCCCCGAAAAACGCATAGTTCCCGCGGGATAGCGAGAAGTGAGTTCTCTCGGCCCCCTTTGTCGTCCCACCCCGCGCCCCTGCACCGCGCGGGCGAGGACTCGTTTTAGCGGTCGGTCTGTAGTAGATAGGCGATAATCATTCAACCATTACAACACTCCTATTACCATAACATAATTATTATAACATTTATTTATTAAAAAAACTCTACACGACTTTAATGGACGATAAAACAATGATTAAGAACTCGTTACTGACACGTTGAGAAACAAAATGGCGACAACAGTTACACTTCCTTTAATGAAGTTTAATGTGATAATTGCAGGTTAGGTTTTCCATTAAATCCTGGCATTTCATAAAAAACTAAAGCATTATGTCAAAAAAGTTTATAAACATATAAACGGATAACTCACGTATAAAAAGTCGAGTGATGCTCGACATGTTTATGTGTAATAATGATTAAGTCTCACGGTAGTTTCATGTTGAAAGTTTATAAACATCTTTAGATATGAGTAAAATGCGTTACTTCTGAAAATCCGTTGCCAAATATAATGCCTACCTGTTGCCCGTGACTCCGTCTGCGATGAATTCGCTTATCTCTCTCCCGCGTGAACTATTCTATTTTCCGGGATAAAAACTATCCGGGACTGTAACTATCTCTGTACCAAATTTCAATAAAACCGGTTTAGCCGTTTTGCCATGAAAAAGCAAACATCCAAACATCCAAATTTACAAACTTTAGCCTTTATAATATTAGTAAGATAAGATAAAAAATGGATAACTTAACTTTGCTACTCCGCGATACAAAATCAAAGTAACGCCTGAATCTATACAGTTTGCCAAATATAATGATTGCTAGCTGTTCTAAAAGCTGCAGGTTACGAAATTTATTACATCACAGGAAGTAGACGAAAAATTACATGTAAAATTTGAAATGCATCTAAGAATCGAATTCGGACAAAAGCTTGTAAAACATGCAGCATGTCGAATTCCAAATTTCAACTCCAAAAGGATCAAGTTGTAATCTGTCAAAAATACAATCCACACTCAAAAGTATAATCCTAATCCTGATATAACAAGAAAACATTCACAAAAAAACCTTTGTTACCATTAACATGGGATTACTACACCTTGTGGCAAACACGCATAAGTCCGATTTTGACCCTTTTGTGTTCATAATTGGCTTAACTTTACCAGCTTACTTTTGCAGCTATAGTACGTGTTTTGTGCCCAAAATGATTATGAACTCGTTAATAATAGTACTTTTTTGAACAGCAAAAGTGTTGGTACAACTGTGAACAGCGGGTGTGACACTCGTAACATGGATTGACTTGACGTTTGCATTGATCCCTCAATGGGCCGGAAAATAATTGCTTTCTGGTAAATTGGACATTACTCGAATTATAAGTGGGCTTGAGGGTTCCAATGGAATTCAGAAAGCAATTTTGAGTGACAAAAACGGAAAATAATTTAGAAAAATTTTTCGTCACTGTTTATTTTAACACTTGCATGTTTCTTTTTAATGACGCAGGGTAGTAAACGTATGGGCCACTGAATGGTAAGTCAGTAAGAAGTAGAAAACCTACCTATAATTTTACCAGTTGGGAAACTTTTCGCGTAGAATCACAGTAACGCAAACATTGTAGCTGGTTACAGAATTAGCAAGATAGCGGAAGCGATCATGTTGGACCAAGCAAGAAGTCTTTCCATCCAACCGCATGTTCCACACGCCCTAACCACAAGCATTATTATAATTACTGCAAATACGTAGGTAGGTATAACAAAATTAACCTAACCGTTATAAAAACAATAATAATTGGCACTGGGTTTTCCCTTCACGCTGTTTCGTAGTAATCCATCAAAATGATTGAAAAATAAACAAAATTTCCTTAACATTGTGCTGCATGTTTTAAATAAAAATAATAGTGATATTAACGATATCTATACATATAACAAAACTGTAGTAATCAAATGTCTGTACAAAGAAAAAAAAATGCTTGAAACCAAATCAGGGGGATGTTAGAAGTGAAATAGAACCAACGCTGTTTTTTTCTTTTTTTGTTCAGAAAGGAAAAAAAACCTTATCGAATCTCATAGTCTTTGACCAAAATGCCATAGTGCTACGGTGCGTGCAAGCATGCGTCAATCACCGAACGCTCAATTCTAAAGCACATTATTGATTTATCACGTGTACCACGCTAGTCTTTTTTGCGATAAATTTTCCTTAATTTATTCCGTTGAAAAAAACCATTTTAATTAAATTGTTAGTTATTCCTTTAATATTGTGTTTTGTTTTGTTTTTGTTTTATATTTGCCGGTTACCTATTTTTAAAAAGTGTTTTTCGACAAAAAAACTTCAAATTGTTTATCTTCGTACTAATGTTAAAAAAAAACGAAGTGTAGTGAATTTGATTTTGGGCCGACCAATCACAGTGAACCTGTCGCTGCAGTGCTTATGCATTTTTTTCATCCCTTTCCTATTTAAAAAAAGCTAAAATAGAATGTGGCACTGATCTTGTGCGCTGACGGAAAGTGGAAAGGATTCACTTTCTTTTCTGCACTAACCGGACAGACTCGCTAATTTATTAATTTAATTGTAAGCAAACGAATGTACTGGTGTAACCTTTTATCGTGTCATAAATAATGTAACTGTACCATTACGGGCAGTAAACAAGCAATTAACGGTAGTGATAATTTATTTATTTCCCGTATCCTGCCGATTGGGAAATGACCATAACTTGGTCCGCAATAAAATTATTAATTTAGACCTCGTAACCATATTTATGGGAGCGTTAGCACTTCCAGTGGAATAAAATAAGCTTCAATCTTAAATGTATCAAAGTAGCATAAATAAAACTTTTACTTTTGATTTTTTGAAATATTTATTTATATTCATTAAGTACCTACATATTATTTGTTTTAACGAAAACAAAACAGAGACCAAGGTCAATTAATTATACAGATTTTTATCGGGTTTGATGGTGTGATTGTTTGTTGTTGTAAAATTTGAAATGCGCAGAAAGGAATTAAGCTATTCGTCTCTCTGTGGTAAGGGCAATTTTTGATGTAATAATTTTATATGAAAATAAATACTTGTCTTATTTTTAGTCGATGTACTAAGACTTAAATTAAAAGCTTGTTTCGACATACATATTTATTCATGTATTGTATATAATATATAGGTGCCTACTGTATATGCTGTTAAGGTTTGATTGTACCAATGCTATAAGTTTTATAAAGATTACTTCACACCATATGGCGCTAGATGGCGTTTGCAAATGTGGCAATATGGCATTTGGATCCTTTGTCATTGATTGGCGTCCGGCCACCCAGTCGTGCCCTGTCACTCACACAAACATGGGTTTACTTGTAAACAATACACAATAAACGCTTTTGTCAAATCGTTTGTTAAATTTTGTAAAGCAAAAGGAGATAAGTGGTAATTTCAAAATTTTATTCTTTCGAGATAAGTATTTCTTATTTTGTAAAAATAGGATAAAATTCAAAACAGCGTTCAGGTGAGTATTTCGGCTTAGTTTTTTAATTTTACGTATGTTTTGGTTCTGTTAAGTATCTGCAAAACTGCAAAAATCCGGAGAAACACGTTGTCTCAGCGATACGCTTTTTAAGACGCGTTTTTCCCCATCCCTAAAGAATCGTCTTTGCAGATTTTACATTATTACAGATGCTTACATAATTTAAAACGGAGTAACAATTGTAGTCAGTTGTCGTGTGTTTACGGCCATTACGCATAATATATACACATTAATCCACTATTTGGCATAATTCATGACGAATTGATGTTGTGACCTTACGTGTCCATCGATTAACAAATCAAATTTCAATTAAAGCATTACTTTAATTCAATTCAGATTAACTAAACAGGTATATATGGGGAGTGTGAATGTGTGCGTTGAGAAGGGAAGGCCTAGACGGACGTTGCTTGACCAAATTGGGGTCGTTTTGGAAAAAGGTCAGGTCAAGAATAGCCGAAACCAACGAGCATGTATGAAGAGATTGATGAATGTGGATGAAGCGAAAGGGGTATGTCAGGATCGTAGCAAGTGGAACTAAATAGTATCTGCCTACCCCTGTGGGAAAGAGGCGTGACGGTATGTAAACACGTACATACCGTCAATTGAACGTGTAAAAATAACGGGTTTAAGCTACTTTACTTGCATATCCTGACACCAAATAGTGCTTGTGCTGCTTTGTTTCATTGTGGAGAGTAAGACAACTAGTGAATTTAATGGCACATGAAAATATTCTATCTCAGTCCTCTAGGGTGTTGTGAATGTCCAAGGGTCGTGGTTCTTACCTTTGTTTGAACCACTTGCTTGTTTGCTTTCCTTGAAAAAAAAAAACACAAAATCTTACTTACACGTTTTTGCTACGCTACCCATTCCACCTACAACAGACACAAAAATTATCCAATAAAATTGAATTTTGCACGGCACAGTGCACTCGAAGTGTTCACAATGAGGAGTCAATCATTTTCGAGTTATCCAAGATGGCCGACAAAAGAAGAGTGACACTTGCAGTGACAGACAAATTTAATGCTCAATGATGGATTTGAGGCAAAAAGGTTATGGGAAATGCTCAAAATTTGATAATAGTGCCACGGATTGTGATGGATGACTTCATTTAAATGCGTACTTATATTGAAAATAATATGTTAATTCGGAAAAAATATTGTGGCAACATTTATGAAGTGGACTACAACGAGCTCGAAAAGTACCTAATAAAGTACAGTCCGTGTGCTCTAGAACGACATTCGGGTTTGGGATTCAAGTATCAAGCCCATGAGAGTGAATGAGACAGCAAAACAAACCATGTCATTTTAAATACTGTACAGTTTGACAACAAAAATAATGCTCCACGATGTACCTGCGCAGTAGACCAATTTTATGTTTTAATGTTTTTTTTTTTTTTGTAAATTGTATCTTTATATTTTTTTTTTTTTTTTTTTTTTTTTTTTTTTTATGTGAATAGGAAGGCAAACGAGCAAGTGGGTCACCTGATGGTAAATGATCACCACGGCCCATAGACACCCGCAACCCCGGAGGGATTGCAGATGCGTTGCCAACCTAGAGGACTAAGATGAAATGCCTCTTGTGCCCGTAATTTCCCCGGCTGTCTTACTCTCCACACCGGAACACAGCAGTGCAAGCACTGCTATTTAGCGGCAGGATTAGCGAGTAAGATGGTGGTAGCGATCCGGACGGACCTTGCACAAGGCCCTACCACCCGCAAATTATATATTTGTACAATAAAGCATTTACTTACTTACTTACTTACACACACACACAAATCACGTTTTTATCCCTTACGAGGTAGACAGAGCCTAAGGTAACAAGACCTACAGGCCACGTTTAGCAAGATTGTGAGCGTATAGGTGGAAAATGGAATCAAAATAGTGATGGGTTGCTAGCCGCATCGCCTATAGCACGATTCCTATTTTCGCCCATTCCCTCGATGGGCTTTTACCATCTGCGCGGGAAGAGAAGCAACTGGTACATTCTATGTTTTTTCTTTGCTCCCAGACCAGCATGAAAGTTACCTCAACGAAGGATTCAATAAATTAATCTTTAAGTCACGCGTAGAAATTTCTCTTTCACAAAAATCATTGCTTGTAAACCGTGAATTGAAAGAACAAAGTAATGTGACCTTATTTAGCATTAATTACCATGATGTATAAGTGACTGATTAGAGAAAAATCGCCTTATACAGAAGCAGTAATGGATTCAGTAAAAACTTGAGGAACAATTATAGTGCAGTAAATAATGGCAATTACCCGACAACGTGGGAGCGACCGTTACGCTATGCTACTGACACCATGGTTTGGGTGAAACTGGGGATATCCAACATTTAGCAGGGACGTGAGACCGAGAATTGCTTTGTCACTCAGTGTATTGACTTAGTCTTGGGGGTATAAACAAGAATGTATACAGCTTTCTTTGAGTAGTTATTGATCGCTTTATATGTTAAAAGAGTGCATATGCTTAATTGGTTATCTACCCAGAGTTTACGAAGTTTGCGAAATATATGTGTAAAACACCAGCATGCAGAATTTCACCATCATCATCACCAGCCTATAAGTATACCTACGAACCACAAGGCACAGGCCTCCTCTCACAATAAGAGGGCTTAGGCAGTTCCCACATTGCAGTCTGAATTTTAAACTTCACACACACCATTGAATTGCTTCGCAGGTGCTTTCCTTCACCAAAAAGCTCAATGCGAGATTCATTCAACAGAAACCATGTACCGAAGACCACGCGACCGTGGTCACCCTAACCCTCGATGTATGAATGCACTGTTAAATGCAAGTACACAATTCTTCTCGCTTTAAGGAGACCACCCAGTCTAGATACGGGATTAGCAGAAACAATGCTGTGCTAATTGACAGGCGTCAAATGAGGGAAAGTTATCATCGCCTGACGAACGTGAAGTGTCATGGACCTCATTACACTGATAAATTTTAGGATTCCGTACCTTTCAACATGAAACTACCGTGAGACTTAATCATAATTACATATAAACGGATAACTCACGTATAAAGGCCTTCCTCTTGGAGCGCTCGCCCCGGCGGCAGCGAAACGAACACTGCGCGCCAGCACTATGTTCGCGCAGCTGCTCGACGCAACTGACAGCGGCGCACAACTACCCTCGTTTTCATCGTCATTTTCATTATTGTCAAATGTAGGGCAGCACACAACACTGATCACGTCACGTGAATTAGTTCGAAACATGTACCGTACCTTATACTATATTATTATAATTATGAGCCTATTGTGTCCCACTGCTGAGCAAAGGCCTCCCCCCAACGCTTCCACTACTCTCGGTCTGCTGCGGTACGTGTCCAGCCCCTTAAGAAGGTGTCCAACTCGTGTCTTATCTACCTATACTAAATACTAATACTAATAATATTATAAAGAGGAAAAAATTGATTGTTTGTTTGTTCGTTTGCATTGAATAGGCTCCGAAACTACTGGACAGATTTCAAAAATTCTTTTGCCGTTAGAAAGCTACATTATCACTGAGTGACATAGGCTACTTTTTACCGCGGGAAAATACCTTTTCCTACGGGAAAATTAATTTACCGCGGGCAAAGCTGCGGACGGAAGGCTAGTACTATAATGAAAATAAATAAATAAATATCTTGGGACAAATTACACCAATTGACCCACCCCTAAACTAAGCAAAGCTTGTACTATGGGTACCAGGCAACGGATAAACATACTTATATAATGTAGGTAAATACATACTTAAATACATACATACTACATCCATCCATCCTGGTAGAGATCCCTTATAGGGATAATTTCGCCTTTGTGCATAATTTAAGGTCTTTTTTTTTGTGATTTGTCTGTTTCTTTATATTTGTACAATAAAGCATTTAGTTACTTACTTACATCCATGACTCGGGCACAAACATTCGTATTCATCATACAACTGTCTGCCCCTACCGGGATTCGAACCCAGGACCTCCAACTTCATAGTCAGGGTCACTAACCACTAGGCTCTCCGGTCGTCCGATCCTAAATAGTCCTAACTAATATTATAAATGCGGATGTGACTTTGTTTGTTGCACTTTTCGAGTAAAGTACAGTCGAAGGCATTAATATCGATACAGCTGTCATGTTATGTGAATAAATAAATAAATAAATGTCAAATATATGTGTCACTGACCTTATTGTTTGCGGCTTGAAGGTATTATAGATGTTTTTGACGTGTTGGTAATGTATAAATATTTATGTCATCGACTGTTACAACCGATCGTGACAAAATTTGGTATGGACCCATCACTATTTTGGATTCCCCTTTCTATACGCCCAAAATCATGCTAAACGTGGCCTTTAAGTCTTGGTACCTTAGGCTCTGCTACCCCATAAGGGATAAAGACGTGATTTATGTATGTATGTTTGTAAATAATTATATTAACACACACACACACACACACACACACAAATCACGTCTTTATCCCTTACGGGGTAGACAGAGCCTAAGGTAGCAGGTACCTACGGGCCACATTTAGCAAGATTGTGGGCGTATAGGTGGAAAATGGAATCAAAATAGTGATGGGTTGCTAGTCTCATCGCCTATAACATGATTCCTATGATTTCGCCTGTTCCCTAGATGGGCTTTTACCATCTGCGCGGGTAGAGAAGCAACTGGTACATTCTATGTTTTGTCTTGGCTCCCAGACCAGCATGGAATTATATTAAAATAGGGATTATTACCGTGGGTATTCAATAGCGTAATTAAAACCGTCACTATTATTACAAAAGTGTTGTTCATGTGCAATCAGATCCGCTTTATATAACACTTTACAATCAAAGTACGGGCCGACACAGGAAGATCATTTGTATACTAAATACACTTAACGAGATCATAATACGACTCAGACGCATTGGCTCACGGATATTTAACCGGATCGCTTGTATTTGATTGTGGAATGGGGAGAGATCTAAAGACTTTTAGCATATTTCATTTGCCATAATGTTCTCGAGTCCTAATGGTCATAAGCCATAATATTACATTACCTAGTGCTCTCATTATTCATGCTTAATGTAGCCTTATGGTTTTGTTACCTTAGGCTCTGTCTACGGCGTAAGGAATAAATACGTGATATATGTATGTATGTATGTATGTTAGTGCTCTAAATACCCAATTTGTTGCGTACTAATATCGCAAGACATGACTACATCTAACAATAATAAAATATACAAAACCATAACATTAAAAATATTATGACATTTATATTAGGCCAAACGTCGTTATAGCAAAAGATCATTATGACTAAAGTTATAATTACACATAAACGGATAACTCACGTATTAAAAGTCGAGTGATGCTCGACATGTTTCGGACTATTTCGTAGTCCTTCTACCTGGAGCGCTCGCCCCTGCGGCAGCGAAACGAACACTGCGCGCCAGCGCTCTGTTCGCGCGGCTGCTCGACGCAACTGACAGCGGCGCACAACTACCCTCGTTTTCATTGTCATTTTTATTACTGTCAAATGTAGGGCAGCACACAACCCTGATCACGTCACACGTGTAATTATGATTGAGTCTCACGGTAGTTTCATGTTGAAAATGACTAAAGTTATTATATGATACTTTGTCCGTGTAGAATTAGATTGGCTATCCTGCGGGAACTGTGCAATTTTCCGGAATAAAAAGTAGCTTATATTTTAATCCAGGGTTCCAGCTATTTCCGTTCCAAATCTGATCCAAATACGTCCAGTCGTTTCAGCGTGAAGAAGTAACAAATATACACACTCACTAACTCACATAGTCACAAACTTTCGCATTTATAATTTAGTAGAATAGGACTAGTAGGATACAAATAGGACTGAAGATATAATGGATAACAATATAGACCTCGTTTTTGTAATACATTGCGTGTGCTGCCAATTAAGCAGTGTGCGATCAGCGTGTGGGATGAAAATACAACGTGATAAAATAATCCCCCCCCCCCCCCCATCTTGAGCTACTAATGTAAGTAAACGTCTCTTTCTTCCATCCAAAACCATCAATCCAAAATTAGTGAGGTACTTCACTGGGTTTTATTATCGATAAAAATCCGGATCAAATGAAGTATTCAGCGTGTGTAAAGTGCCAGCGGTGTTGACAGAGACGGTCAATAAATCACTCGCCGCCACAAAGGAATCAATGTGTGCTGATTGTGCATCGGGATCGCTTTTTAGTATTAGATAGTGACGGGGTAATATCGACATCGATAAAGATATGTAAATTTTATTCATATTTTTAATCTTACCATCTAATAGCACTAAGTAGGCAATGGTTTTTGCAGTTCTTTTATAGGCACCGACTAGTTTGTATCATTAATAAAATGACTTTACAACTTATACTCATAAAGTACGTATTTATGCTGGATGTAAGCGGCATAAAATTATTTTTTATACTCATGTGCTTAAAGTAAATCTTCACGTATGACCAAACAGGCGCCAACAGTCGTGCAACCGCTTGGGAGGATATAAACGTATTTACACAGCAATCCAAAATTAAAATTTTATGACAACACAAATTTTAAAATTTACAATACAACAATACAATACAAATACTCTTTATTGAACACCACAAATCAGTACAAAACAGTACAGAAACAAAGAACAGCCTAGTGAACTGTAATAAATTGTCGCTGCACGGACGTAAATTAGGACTATCAGTACCAATCAAACAATAATTATGTTGCGAATAAGTATAGAATATCAATAGAAACTGGTGGCGTGTGTTTAATGTTGTGGAATTGATCAGTTACTAATATTATCTACGTCCGTGCGCGCGCAATGAGATGTATATAATCAAAGCACTTACTGTCACGCAAGCACTAACAAGTGCTAAGTGGTTTTTAATACGCACTTAGCGGATTCATTCTTCTGTTTCTTTATTCTTAATCAATTATTAATGGGATCTTTGATTGCTGACAAAATAATTGCCTGTTATTAATACTTCGTTAAATTCGTGCAAATCTAAAATCAATGTAAAACTACCGTAAGACTCGGGCGCTTAATTGGTCTAATCGATCAATTATGCATACACGTAAATATACCGACACATTAAATCATTAATAAACAAACATCGATAGGTACACCACTGGTACATCACTACTAATATGTTTTTATCCGCTCATTGGTGGTCCATCTTCAATCGAAAGAAACTGCCGAATCATGGAATGCGATTCAAATATGACTCCGATATGACTCTTAGAATACAACCCCACCACTAACATTACCGTCGCTTCATTTTACCTAGCACCTTAACTTTTTAGAATAAGGTTGATATTTGTGACGGTTTTCGTTTTATGGTGGTATATTTAATGTGGTGTCAGTGGGAGATAAATTTATGTCTATTAAACAGTTATTATCTGTTCATTGATGCGAGTTAATAAAATATTGTGCTCGCTGTGGTGTGCGGTCTTAATGTGGCGTTTCCGGTTCAATTTTGTTTCGCAATTTTGGTGAAGTCGTTTTTGTTCGCAATTTTATTTACAAGGTACCTATTTATACCTAGTTTGGGATACCAATAGAATGTAGCCTACACTTGGGGGGTTACCACGATCGCTTAATGCGCGCCACTATTCAGCGTAAGGGGCACAGTTATACAGTCATATAGCTCTGTCCCTTACGCTGAATAGAACTTGGCACGCGTTGGTATCTGTGTACCAATTTTTATGAAAGTCAGTGTGGCCTACCAGGACGTCTATACTACCATCCTAATTCAAAAGAACGCAAGTCCAAAAAACAAATCTAGTTTTTTTTTACATTTTTGTTCAGATTAGACATCAAGGAATGCGCCTATTTTGCGTGTTTATGTTTTCTGTTTCACAATCCTTGCACCGCCCTCCTTCTGCATTAAGGTAGTCAATGTCGTGCGTGACACAGCTCACGCGGCCTCCTGTGCTAGCCTAGTGCAGATTGGTTGATTTGCTTGTAAAATTATACTTGTAACTTCGAAAAACGGGCTAATTATGTGGCCACACCAATACTTACTATTGATTATTTATTCCTATATTAAATTGCTTTTAAAATGGGAATTTTAATCGTATTTTGTTTTTATTTAAATTATTATTATTATTATTATTATTATGTGCACATGACGATCTCTTGTGAATCAACTTACATTGAAATTTTATTTAGTTTAATTTTAATTTCAATTATTTTAATTTTCTTTTTTTATTCCAATTGACGATCCTTTTGTGAATTTACCTTTATTTGTATGTATGTATGTATGTAAACTCTTTATTGTGCAAAATAAACAAGAGAAATACAATTGACAAACACTGAGATACATGCACAAAGGCGGACTTATTTTACAAATAAATTTATCTATCTACTCATAGCGCGAATTATACGCAATTTACACGAAGTCGATATAACTTGTTGATATAATTTAGTTAACCATTGCTCGCTTGTTTTTTATTCCAAACTTCCTTTTTCTTTTTCTCGAATGTCTTTCTATAAACGTTTCTGTCTCTCTCATTTTGACGACTACTTAGCAATTTTCAGCTCGCTGTAACTGGCCACTTATAAAGCGGAACACTTAGCGGGCCCCACGGCGGTCCGCGGGGGCCCGCTGCGTCAAAATTGCCCTCGGATTGGCCCCCCGCGGGACCCGATACACCGCATTAACTTAACTGCCTCTAAGCAGTAATTTGCAGTAAAACCTTATTACGATTATGATTTTATTTGGATTTATTCGGTATTGATTAGCGGTCTTTTTGGCATGGATACGGTCAATTTATTAATATTAATGTGGTTGTTTTGAAATCCATCATTGACATAGCAGTATCGGGACTCCTCATTTGATCGAATGATCGTTTGGTCTAAATGATTTCCAGCTGAAACTTAAAATATTTTATTTATTTATTTATTTAATGCAATTCACATGTCCCAGGTACAATAGAAGATGGTATATGCACAATATAACATTATGAAAACCTGTTGGGCACAGCATTTTAAAGAAGAAGAGATAGGCCGAAGTTACATAACAGAAATGAATTGTATTATACCTACATTATGTGAATCTAGACTTACAATAATCAACTAATTGGATTTCAATGAAGATTGTCCTATATATATGGGGTCACAAAAAGATAAAACTATACTATAGGATAAACTATTTCAAAAATGAGTGTCGATTAAACAATATTATAACATTACAATGTCATTAATTTTAGCACAATATGTATAATTAAACAAAAGAATATTTTTACATAGGCTTTGGCTTTAGAATAGGTTGATTTAGGTTAGGTTTTTTTAAAAAATAGCCATGGTAGCTTGAGCTTTTCAAGTAGAGGGTCGTGGGATCCCGGGCTCGCACCTCTGTTTTTCCGAGTTTATGTGGGATATAACATTTGAAATTTACCACGAGCTTTTCGGTAAAGGAAAACATCGTGAGGAAACCTGCACACACTACAAAGCAAGTCAAGGGTGTGTGCGAAGTTCTCATCCCGCACTGGGCCCGCGTGGAAACTATAGCCCAAGCCTTCTCATTCTGAGAGAAGGCCTGCTAGCAGTGGGACGTAAAGTTAGGCTGGAAATGATTCGGTATTGATTAGTGGTATTTTTGGCGTGGAGACGGTCAGTATTATCGCGTGATCCACGCGATTCATATCGCGAAATATTGATGCGTGTCGCAGCGAGTCCTGTTGTTTTGGTATCCATGATCCTATACGGACATACCAGGCCTTACACTCCGAAATTCGATTTTCAAAGTTCGTGTCACGCCATTCCGCTCGCACTAATAGACACTAACTTGAGAGTGATAGGGACGGTATGATACGAAGTTCGGAAATCGAATTTCGGAGTAGCCCCCCAGTATCGGGAGCCCTTCGTTTGGTCGAATAACTTTTTGGTCTAATGTATGTTTGGTCGAATGATGTTTGCAGATGAAACTGAAAGTATTTTACCAATTTACAAAAAATAACTTAACTCCCATCAGTTCTGAACACTACTACGTACAACAGATCATTTACTTAAGTTTTTCACTTATAACATTGCGTCTTTACCACCCACTCGACGTTGAGTCGCGGCAGTTGTATCGCTCTTCAATTTAAACATTTGGTAATAATATTAAGTCCTGTTCACTTCAATACGTCCGAATACATTCGATAGTCACAACAGACAAGTGACATTTTCAGCACTGCAGGACCCTAACCTAGGTACTAAATATGTATGAAAACAAATCTTTATAATCGGATTTTGACCCGGATTTTGACCAATTTGTCGTGGTCAGATTTATTTAAGTAAAATACATTAAAACAGTATCATCTGCAAAAAGGAATGCATGAAATAACGATCAAGTATTTACTTAATTTGTTTGGGTGCAGTAATTTGTAGTACAAGTATTGAAATAATACAGTTATAATAGCGCATCAGTTTTATAGTTTTCTTGTACTAAACTTATTTATACCCTCAGTTAAGACCTCGTGGAAGAATAAAAAATAGAGCAGTTTTCTATCCAGTGGGAATTTCGGAAAATGTTATCATAGTGCAGCTGTATGATAATACAGCTGTTTAACCGTCAGCTTTTCAAGGCTCTTGCTTTAGTAGTTTAGGCGATGCGTTATATCTGAGTGACAGATCACTCAGTTGTGGTATTGTTTCATAAGTGTCTTAGAAGATTCCACCCCTTTTTTTTAAATGACTTCCGGAATAGTTAGAAGAGAATGAATAAGGACGTCAATTTGTCTGCATTTACCCAAAATCCTTTTTAAATAGCGTAACCAAGATAACATCAGCATTGCAGACGTATTGATTCGAACAGGGCTTAACTCGAGAAGGTGAGATTCAATTGGAAAGGCATTCAGCAAAACGTAGCCACAGCAATTCCGTTGACCAATGGCTGGCGTGTTTTGCATGCCGCGTTCCTCTTTGACTAGATAATGGTTCCCGATTGCATAACTCCTCCCTGATAACATAGATTACATACTGATGTTAATTTATACTAATATTATAAAGAGGTAAAGTTTGTGAGTTTGTGAGGTTGTCGGGTGTAATCTCTGAATCTACTAAACCGATTTTGAAAATTGTTTTACAAATAGGAAGCCACGTTGTTTGTGAGATTCATAGGCTATTTATTCCTACGCGGACGAAGTCGCGGGCAAAATCTAGCAATCATTCATTTGAGTGTGAAAATTTAGGGTCGGTAATGTCGGCATAAAATCTTGGGAAATCTAATTTTGAAGTAGCCGCTTCGTAATACTGTGGCGACCACGTGTTAGAAGGTGATATGCTTGTCGATTAGTTACATGTATAACAATTTATTGTACATAAAACATATTACATACATACGCACATAAATCACGTCTTAATCCCTTAAGGGGTAGACAGTAAGGTAACAAGACCTAAATGCCACGCTTAGCATGATTATGGGCATATAGGTGGAAAGGGGAATGAAAATAGTGACGGGTTGCTAGCCGCATCGCCTATAACATGATTTTTATGATTTTCGCCGATTCCCTTGATAGTCTTTTACCAACTTTTTTGTGAATAAAACACATGAAAAAAATTAATATAGGACAATACACGTACGTAACTTTATGTTTATGGTACCTACTCTTAAAACTGTGTACCTACCTACCTAATCATTTGCGAAATGTAAAGGCCCATTTAGACACATGCAAGAACTGCCTGCAAGTTTCATTACATTGCGGGTTGCCGGGGTAAACCGAATTCAACCGATCTGTCAAACTACGCAATGTAACTATAACGGCATACAATTCTTGCATGTGTCTAAATGGGCCTTAACCGTAACAGTTACTGTTACAGCTCGCAGATGACTGTGTACCCAGCTTAAATATTTAATCCTTACATACAATAATCCGCGTAAATATATCTTAAATCTTTTGTTACATTCCTGGTCGTAAAAATTCTTAGCGTTCCTACTTACGAAGCTGAATCAATAACAAAAGAAAAAATACGGCAAATGAAGTCATAACAATGGGATGGCTGTTCAGCGAAAGGTAACATAACTTGATAGTTTGCTGCTGCTAAATCTTATCCTGAGGGTATAGGGCGTATTGTTGCTAGTTCTTATTCGCAAGAAGAATCAATTTGCATACTAGCATTCTTTTCTTATTAGGATCTGATAAGTCGTAGACGCGCGGGTGCCGCTGTTTTGTAGAAAATAAAATGGCGAAACAAAGTGTTCTGCATCTGCACACAAAAAGGAATAAAGAATACTTAAATGCTGGTCTGGGAGCAAAAGAAACATAGTATGTACAAGTTGCTTCTCTTCCCGCGCAGATGGTAAAAGCCCGAGGTAATGCGCGAAAATCTTAGGAATCATGTTATAGTCGAGCAACCATCACTATTTTGATTCCCCTTTCCACCTATACGCCCACAATCATGCTACGAGGCCTATAGGTTTTGTTACTTTAGGCTCTGTCTTCCCCGTAAGGGATTAAGACGTGATTTCTGTATGTATGTATTTAAAATTCATTACAGTTACTTTATTGTTGTTTCGTAACTGGAAGTTTATATATGTACATGTACCCATTATCAAAGCGCTTTGATCATAGGTAGAAATTAAAAAAGTGGATAAAAACTCATCCGAATGTACCCCTGGAAAATGTAAAGGGATATTTTAGACAGACGGCTTAATTGAGTCCTCGCCCGCGCGGCACAGGGGCGCGGGGTAGGACGACAAAGGAGACCGAGAGAGGTGTGACGTATATAGTTGCCTTAGTAACGAAAATAACTTTGTTATAATCTCATATCATAGCCTTGAGTTTGAATCGATAATAAGAGGTATTTTTTTTCGAAAACAATAGACTTTAAAAACTTCAAATTTGTTGCGATGCGGCTTGTCTTTCCGTTGTAAGTATTACCACAATGTGAGAGGATAATGACCAGACCTATCCCTTACGGGATAGACAGAACCTAAGGTAACAAAACCTAAAAGCCAATAGCATGATTGTGGGCGTAGGTAGGTGGAAAGGGGAATCAAAATAATGACGGGTTGCTAGCCACATTGCCTATAACAGTGGTTCTTAACCGGTGGTCTGCGGACCACTGGTGGTCCCTAGAAGCATCTAAAGTGGTCCGTGGGGCCATTCTAATAAAAAATTTGATAAGTGATAACAAGTCGACACAACACGTCCATTGCAGCCGATCAAAGCCACGCACTAAATCATAATGTATGTAGTTACTAGGTGGTCCATGGCAAGATTGGCAAGACATACATTTTCTCAAACGGTCCCTCATGTCTAAAAGGTTAAGAACCACTGGCCTATAACATGATTCGTAAGATTTTCTCTTACTCCCTCGATCGGCTTCGCGATATAGTGAAGTCAAGTCGTGGAAAACAGGTAGAGTCCCGTTGAAGAGAAGTATCTGGTACATTCTATATTTTTCTTTGCTCCCAGACCAGCAAGGAAGCATTCACGCAAAGACTGTACTTATATACGTATTATGACTGTTATATAATGCTTCAGTGACTCCCAGCCGGGTCATCACACTGAATGGCGTCCCCGAACTACTTAATAGGGTGATAATTGCGGACCCATTACAGCCCCCCAGCCCGCCGCCATTGCTAATACAATCCCACAAAACCGAAACGCCTTAACTCACCTGAACACCATGTACACATAAGCCCTTTTAACATCTACAAATCATCCGCGCTAAAGCTGACAATACAAATCCGAACAGTCGTAACTACCCTTGATTCTGTACATAAATGATCCCTTTTTAAATTCACGGGCTGGTGTAAGAGTGAATGCTATGTTGAGCTATGTTAAATTGTATGCTGGTTAAGTAGAGTTGGATTTTGAGTGGCTGTGAAACTTTGATATGGATAATATGGTTTGATGAAGTGACGATGTTTTTGAACTGATTACAATTTCGATATTTGTGCATGTGGTTTAGACTATAGGTTATTCCTCGGTTGAATTATTAAATTACTAGACTATAGGGTACTATTCTACGGTTGAATTATTAAATTACTAGACTATAGGGTACTATTCTACGGTTTAATTATTAAATTACTAGCTTATGCCCGCGACTTCGTTCGCGCGGATTACGTTAGAGTGACATTGCAAATTCATCGACTCCTGACAGTCTTCAATTATTAACTCTTTATTTCCTATACCGTCCTTTCGTCCTTTTGTTATATTCGAAAAATCGCTACGTAGTGCATATCTGCACACCAAATTTAATAGCTCTAGTAATTTAACTATAGATCTCTATCTATAGTTAAATTACTAGCAAACACAATACGTTATATTTATTATAAATCTTATCCATATCCCGTGGGAAATTCTATACATCCCTCTTTAACCTCTATGATACTCAAGGATATGTCTACCGAATTTCAGGCTTGTAGCTTTAGTGGTACAACTTTTCGGGATTTGCCAATCCCGTGGGTAATTTCTTCCTTGCTGGTCTAGGAGCAAAGAAAAAACATAGAATGTACCAATTGCTTCTCTACCCGCGCAGCTGGTAAAAGCCCATCGAGGGAATGGGCGAAAATCATAGGAATCATTTTATAGGCGACGAGGCTAGCAAACCATCACTATTTCGATTCCATTTTCCACTTATACGTCCATAATCTTGCTAAATGTGGTCTGTAGGTACCTGTTACCTTGGGCTCTGTCTACCCCGTAAGGGATAAATACGTGATTTGTGTATGTTATGTGTGTAAGTGTGTACACATGTTACGTACTTAGCGGACGGTAAATTGCTACTTAAAGGCGGGCGACGTAAAGTATAAAACAAGCTTGATAATAATTGAATCAAAATATAAAAGACTGTATCCTACTTAACAATAACAAATGCCAGCCAGCGCTGCCGCTGACTCTGAGGAACCTAAGCGTCGTTAACTTTTTGCCAAACCGCAGTCCACACTTTATTTAATTTTAACAAAATGAAACCGCTTAGTGAGCAAAAAGCATCCTTTTTACGGCTCAGTGCCAGCCTCTTGTTGCTCTGAAAATTCATTACAAACTTCTGCGGGCGGAGATTGCTTAATTTTCTTTAATATTAACTTGTACAGACCCCTTTTTAATTAATATCGACAAAGTAGTCGAGTCCGCCGCGAGTCGAGATACGGCTAGTGATGCGCGGGAGAAAGTCGATAAAAAATATTCCAATTTGAAGAAAAATATCAGGGGCCCGATTTTTGAAAGCACGTCACTCGAAAGTACCAGTATAAATCAGTTTATATCTCCAAAACTACAGCTCTAATCAAACTATTGACTACTTCACAAGATTAATGAGGGCTGTGATTGTCTTCTATGCTACTCGTACTACAAATTCAGTACAATTTTTCACCACTTTCTAGTGGTATTTTCACACGTGTGGCCCGAGACCTATTTACTTACAACTTGTTCGATAGATGAAATAAGAGTAATGTCAATGCCATACAAAGCGCGACCACAGAAAATGGTCAAAACTTGAACAGAATAGACGCGCTCTTAAATTAGAGGCGTTAAAAGCAAAGCGATAAGTCTAAAATTTTTCTACGTTCCTGACAGGACGTAACATTTTGACAGCTACGTGAAAAGTCGAATAAAAACTAGTTACGTAAATTGTTGTTGTTGTCCTCATAAATTGTTGATTGATACTTATAGTGACATCTATCGGGAACTTTTGTACAGTTGCCATTAGATATATCGTAGCGGGCGAGGTCCTCAAATATTTCGAAGCAGCATTATCACTACATAGTATAAAAAAACAAAGTCGCTTTTTCTGTCCCCGTGTCCCTATGTCCCTTTGTATGCTTATATCTTCAAAACTACACAGCGGATTTCGATGCGGTTTTTTTTAATAGCTAAAGTGATTCAAAAGGAAGGTTTTTATGTATAATTCTACGCAGACGAAGTCGCGGGCAGAAGCTAGTATTTTAATAAATTCGTTACACTAGATAAAGTTAATAACATCAGAATTACAATTCGTTATAAACATAAGAGCACCAACATAATTTTATGCTGATACAAAAAATTACGTCAACTTCAGAAGACTATTTCACGACAATTATGTGCTTGGAAGGCAAAACTTAGTAGGTATCCATCATGAATTTTCTACTACTTAGCTGCGAAAATAAACAAGCAACAAGCAAACAAGTTTACTTGGCAGTTAATTTTTAATTAGCATTTTCAATGTGCTTTTAATCTTATCTTCCTTCAGCCGGTTATTTTGAACGGTATCACACAACCATTGGCACCAAACATTGCACCCAAGCCTAACTGTACACCAATGGACTCTTGATAAAGCGTGTTCAAGACCGTTCAATTATGTTATGATACTGGAAATAACCTTCAATATTACATACATACGTAAATCGCGACTCCCTTACGGAGTAGACAGAACCTAAAGACCACATTTACCACGATTGTGGACGTAAAGGTGGCAATGGATTGCTATCCGCATCGCCTATAACATGATGCCCGAGAATCTTAGGAATCATTTAAAGGCAATGCGGCTAGCAACACATTAACTGTTTTGATTCCTATTTCCACCCATATGGCCACGATCACGCGAAACGTTGCCTTTAGGACTTGTTACCTTAGGGTTACGCATATGCATACTTATGCATTTGAATACAATTTAAAGTGGTCCAACTTTTTAGTCTTCGTGCATTAATGAAACAGACGAACCGACAAACATCGATGCGAATGCCCCGCACTTCGTTATTAATTTCAAAATTGCTTTAAACAGGCATTTCGCCGCTTGTTAGCCCGGGCCCAAAATGAACTCATTAAAACTATAAAGGCGGCGGTAATTAAGGCAAACCCGGCTCGACCCCCGCCCCCACCCCCGCAACCCCCTGGGGTGTCAACCCCCAATGTCCTCCCAAGTATATAAGTTTGATAGAGCCGCTGAATGCGACATTTATTTACCTTGGTTTATTGTAGCTCTCGCTTCCAACGGTATTTCCTTGTAGTTGTAATTTGTTTCTGTTATTTGTCTCCGTCTTTTTTTTTTTCGTGGTGGACTTGTATATCTGGCGATTACAGTTCTATATAAAAAAGCAGTGGGTTTACAATGCGTTGACTGTAAATCAGATTTTATTAATTACTAGCTTTTGCTCGCGACTTCGTCCGCGCAGATAACGTCAGAGTGATTACATAAAAATAATATTTTTTTTAATAAAAAGTATCCTATGTTACTTCTAATACCTCCAAGAACATGTGTACGAAATTGCATGATGATCGGTTGAGTAGTTTTCGCGTGAAACCGTAACAAACAAACTTATATTCGCATTTATAATATTAGTAAAAGTAAAAAAGTAAAAACTAAAATTTATTTTCCAAAATAGAGATGAAATACAATATTACGAAGTTCAATGACTCCATACTAGGCACAGCCTGTGTCGTGGCAGCCAAGAAATGTATAAAAAAAAGGTTAGGTACCATTAATTATGAAGCGGTCAGAATAACAAAAAAGGTAAAAATAGAAAAAATAAAATTATAACAATAATTTATAGATGGGAACCCAAATACCAACTAGAAATTAAAACATAGTAATAATAAATAGATACATGCAAATGTGTGTGTGTGTGTGTGTGTGTGAAGTAGGGATTACGTCTATATTGCGTATCTATATTATTGGTTTTACATAACCATGGCCCGGACAGGTCATCGTAAAAGAATCGTAACACGATAATAGAACAATAACTATGACAGAAAAGCAACTAAAAAGGCTAAACGTTAACGTTAAAATGTTAATTATACTATTACGACTCTTGAATCCTGCTCTACGGACCTATCTGTTCTTGCGACAACTTGTCCGAGTTATGTATTATTTCGATTACAAGTACAAGCACACGCTTTTTCGCAACTGTGAAAATGTCTGCTTGTCCTCATTATTCTTCTAATTGTTCTCATAATTGTTAGCAAGGCAGGTCGCAAGTTCCGTTGATTAAATCTAGCTTTAGAATGCGACCGAACAAAAAACATTTACGTTTACTCCGCCACCGTAACCGCAAGCGGAGTAGCCAGGCAATTTTTTTTTCATTATGATGCCGTTCCATTATACGGCATCCTCCTGTATATATGGCCAGTAACTTTCAACCTGTCAAACCTTATGTAATAGTTTAATTATAGGTGAAAAACTTAAGTAGATAACCTATGTAAAATAGTTATGTACGGGGACAAGCGGTATGAGCTTGTTCCTCGTACATAACCAAGTTACATAACCGGCACTGGTAAAACCAATGTAGGATGATTAGTAGAGACCGGATTATATGCAACATAAAAAGTTTGTTATATGCATGCAAATATGCATGAAAAATGCTTGAAATATGCACGAAAATTGGCAGAATATGCGAAATTAAATGATACATTTTAGGATTTACATGAGTATTCATATAACAATTTATATGCGTAATAGGTGGAACTACTTTGTAGTACGCGAGCGCGACACGTTCTTCTGTCTCTTTCATTTCATTATTGTAACTGTCAAAACAAAAGACGCGCGCGGCTACTGACTGCGTTCCGAAATGCAGTAAAAAGTCACAATTATTGCTCAATATAGCCCTTATATTTTGTGACTGTTATTAAATTTGGTCGCATTTCGGAACGCAGGGTGAGTGAAAATATTGTAAATGTACCGATAATATGCATCATAACTAGTTCTTAGGTAAAATATGCTTATATCGCTGAGAATGGCTGAAATATGCAAATGCAATATGCGAATATGCACATGCATATAATCCGGTCTTTAATGATTAGTTTGGATTAATTTAGGTTTAGGTACTTCGGGGGTGTCTCTTGGGCCACCTCTGAGCCGCGAACACGTTTGTTTTAATTTAGAAATAGTCTCTATTTTACCTTAGAATGTCCTGGTTATGTAGAATAGTTATGTACGGGGAACAAGCGGTTGTATGTAGTAGTGTACAGAACTGAAATGGGGCTTAAGTCATTTTTCTAATTTGGAACGTCAATATGTCTATTCGCACACGGTACTCACACATACAACTGGTCATTTAGGTATTTAAGTTTTCCATATATACCCAATTTCTCTTCCAGTTAGCAATGTCCTTGTCGCGCTATTGCCGGTGTCATTACGGGCTGCGACGCGGTAATTTTCAATTAATAACCATCTTAATTTTCACTGCTTTTATTAAGCTTAACCTCTATTACCTTGCCATATATTTACTTTTATACATTCAGTTGCTGTAATCAAGTAATTACTATGTTATTTACGAGCTAAAGACGTGATAATACTACAATTATAAGCCCCAGCGGACCGGTATTAATTTTTTTATACGATTCATGCCTAAAATTTTAAACAGAGACGACGAAAGATTACTTTGTAATGGTTTTTATTAAGATTAGTCCTCATTAACACTTTTACGATGTTTTTATTCGGAGGCTTAATAAATTATGTATGTTATGAGAAAAGATAGCTGGTTTATTCAGAAAATCTCGCCGGTGTTGTTAATGTGAAACAGTCTTCAAATGATTGTTTGTTAATTTACCACTTCTAATAAAGTGCAGTTGAAAACAATTCTACCACTGATTGCAATCACGATTCCAATTGTTCTGTTTTTTTAGTCGAATAAAATTAGTAATACTATGTACCTACTTATACAACCAATTCCATACTTATACAGTTTCCATTTTCTTCTGTATAAAACAAAACGCACCACACAGCGCATCTATTGCAACAAAATAAAGCTACTAAACCTTTATCCAACACCCGGTATGGTTTCGTCTGTTTCCAGGGCATCATCAGAAAACTTTACATACGTACATAATCACGTCTTTATCCTTTACGGGGTAGATAGAGCCTAAGGTAACAAGACCTAAAGACCTAAAACTCCATAAAAGTTTAATATAAGTTTTATCGTCACAGAATTCGTGACATCAATAAGGTCAGCAAATAAATGCCTGGTGATGTTATAGTGAGCAAACGATCAAAAATCCGTTTGGCGTTAGAGCGGATCGCTCTAATGCGGATAATCAACCCATTACCGGGTCGGCGGGGTCGCCGGGCCGCGCGGCCCGACACACGGCTCCAACAAACCACCAGCAAGCTCATATATAAAAATACTAGCTTTTGCCCGCGACTTCATCCGCGAATGGAATGGGCGAGTCTTAGGAATCATGTTATAGGCGATGCGGCTAGCAACCCATCACTATTTTCATTCCCCTTTCCACCTATACGCCCACAATCATGCTAAACGTGGCCTTTAGGTCTTGTTACCTTAAGCTCTGTCCACCCCATAAGAGAAAAAACGTGATTTATGTATGTACGATGCAAGAGGTGAAAGAATCTTTCACCCGCCGTACTATTTGGACCCTCAAAATATTAGTTGCGAAATCGTTTTTGTTGCTACGGTTGTTGACCATGTCGGTTGATACTAAAATATTCTTTCGTTAACGCTTTTTTTGAGGGTAGATTTTTATTTTAACGACAAAATTTCAGCCACGTGGTGGGTACCTGACGGCTACCAGCGGCAAGGCAGGCCGAGGCGGAGATGGCGAGATGACCTATACGCGGAACTGGCTGAGTGGCCGGATCTAGCTCTGGTCAAGAGGGAATGCCTTTGTCCAGGGACACATACAGGCTGATAAAATAATAAAAAAAAACAATATAACCTTGCTGTAGACGCTTGCCGAACGTCCTACCGGTATACCCCCAGTGTAAATCACTTTATCAGAGGGTTATTCGAAGGCGATTTCCGAAAATCAATCGGCGGGCAGATCAGATAGCGGTGATGTATCGGTCCCCGGCCATTTTAGATTGACCCCCCCTCCAGAACTGAACGGTTTGAATGACGTGTCACTAAGAGCCGCGCTATTTGTATGGGAAAAAATTGATTTGCAATTTTGCTGGGGATTGCAATCTGAGTGCTTGATTGCCGTGTTAGGCATTTCTAAATCGTGAATGAAGTTAGTCGGGAGTTGTAATTTTTAGAGGATCTGAAAAATGTAAGTAAGTAAATGCTTTATTTTCCAAATATAAAGAAACAGATTCAAATAACAAATTAAAAAATCATTAAAATTATGCATAAAGGCAAACTTATCCGTATAAGGGATCTCTACTTGTTAACCTTTGAGTAAATAAGAGGAGAATTAAACGCGGACTAACAAAGAATGAGACAAAATTCCAAATAGTGAAAGCCACAATAGATCGTATATATACATCTCTAAACACAACTAGCAATTAATAAAATAAACTACTAAATATCATTACACACATGCTTACATACAAAATACATACAATAAGGGCCGGTTTCACCACTGTCTGTTAAGTTCCGGTTATCTTAAGTGTCAGTTATCTGTGTTGACGTCTCTGTCTATTTCGTAGTAATAAATAGAGACGGAATCATAGATAACTGACACTTAATATAGTTGATGAATGTGGATGAAGCGAAAGAGGTATGGCAGGATCGTAGCAAGTGAAACAAAGTAGTTTCTGCCTACCCCTGTGGGAAGGAGGCGTGACGGTATGTATGTATGTATGTACTTAGTGACAATATAATACGTAACGAAATAGAAAAAAAACTACCATGTACCATGCTGGTCTGGGAGCAAAGAAAAAACATAGAATGTACCAATTGCTTCTCTACCCGCGCAGATGGTAAAAGCCCATCGAGGGAATGGGCGAAATCATAGGAATCATATTATAGGCGATGAGGCTAGCAACCCATCACTATTTTGATTTCGTTTTCTACCTATACGCCCACAATCTTGATAAATGTGGCTGTAGGTACTTTTACCTTAGGCTCTGTCTACCCCGTAAGGGATAAAGACGTGATTTGTGTATGTATGTATGTATGCAATATAATTGGATCTTAACAGAGAGTTGTGAGACAGGCCACATCTTCCTCAAGCCCTCCTTGAAAAGCGCCACGGATGTTTTTTTTTTTTTTTATATCAATATGAAGGCAAACGAGCAAGTGGGTCACCTGATGGTAAGTGATCACCACTGCCCATAGACACCCGCAACCCCGAAGGGATTGCAGATGCGTTGCCAACCTAGAGGACTAAGATGAAATGCCTCTTGTGCCCGTAATTTCCCCGGCTGTCTTACTCTCCACACCGGAACACAGCAGTACTTTGATGAGTGAACTTGGAAAATTGTACTCCGTTAGGGATATTAATACGTATGTGTCTATGTTTTCTCCAGTTGCAACAAAGGTAGGCAAGCAGTCGTAAAAAAATAGTGCGGAGTATTAAAAAAAATACACACATAATAGGTACAGCTTGAGTAAAGCACAGACCTAATTCAAAAAAGAGTAAGTATATCCGGCCAGTTAAACAGTGAACTCTCAATCAAAAAACAACTCGAAACTCCGGCGCACCCGAAACCCGTCAAACAACATAAATAAATCATTCACGACCAATTTACTAACAATCCCTTACAAACAAAGCAGCGCTTAAGCGATTTGACGACATCTAATCTCAGATAAGGTACAGTACACGTGTACTATTAGGCTATATCTCATTACTTTCCAAACAATTTCGAACACCCTTTATAAGCCACTCAACCCGATCAAATTCCAACCTTAAAACTTCAAGTTCAAAGTTGATTTTGTCATGGCCTGGCTCGGTGGATGGGACGTTGTAAAGGGTGTCCCTGTTTGTAGTTTTAATACGTAATCTGTGTATTAACATCACAAAACGTTCATTCATCAGGCACATCAGACGTCGCGATGCTGAGATAAGGCTGCTGTGCGTGAGATTTGGAAGTTTAAAGAGCTGTTATTACCACTTTTGAAATGCCTTTGATGCTGATTTAAATTTAGGAAACTTAATTTATACGTTTCTTTCTGCTTTCGAACTAAGCATTTAACGCCTTGATTAAAATAATAGGAGAAAAACATAGCTTTAAATTAGGCACAAATTATATTGTACCCATTTTAAGGTTTAAAGCCGTGGTAGACTAATGGGTACCTGTAGCCTCTCAAGCCGAGGGTCGTGAGTTCAAATCGGGCTCGCACCTCTGAGTTTTTGGAATGTGTGAAATTACATTTGAAATTTGCCATGAGCTTTTTGGTGAAGGAAAACATCGCAAGGTAGCTTGCACACATCAGCGAAGCATTCAATGGTGTGTGTGAAATTCGTAATCCGCACTAGGCTTGCGTAGGAACTATAACCCAAACCTTCTCATTCTAAGAAGCCTGTGCCCGGCAGTAGGACGTGTTTAGGAAAGAAAAGAAAGAAAGAAAGAAAAAAAGTTTATTTATGACAATCAACGACAGTCAAAAAACATCAAATGTAATAAAATAAACAAAATAAATAAATTGTCACAAAATGGTCCCAACTCAGCATTTGCTGGCCTTACAGCCAGCGCTGGTCTTAGCTGGTGGCTGGTTTGGCTTGGTCTGGTGGTTTAGGCTGGAGATGATAGGAAATAAAAGCACTTTTGGGTAAGACTGAGATTATTTGGGTGGGCAGGCACCCGATGGAGCCTTACGACGATTTGCTACGGACGTCTCTGGTAAGTCTACGTTCATCTTTTGTTTTCTAACATCCCTAAGTTCTAGAGAAAATATTATGATTTACATTCCAGTCAATAGTGTCACACCTTGTGTACCACTGTCACACCCAAATCTCTCTACACAATAAGTCGCGAATAGCAAAATCGCGATAGCGAATAAACTAATTATACAGAACCCTTACCCTATGACGCATGGAATAACAATAGAGTCCATAAAAACCTTAATGTGCAGAACAATTAAAACGCACTACCTTAATACAAGGAGGCAGGGTTCACAATTGAAAGGTAAATTTTAAAATTAAATCCGGGGACAGATTTTAAACATCGATAACTTTGTCCTAGGTATTTTATTTAAATAAACAAATTAGTGATTTTTGTTTAAGATTAAATTAATGGATATTTATTGATATGGCTTAACTGATTAATGGTAATGTTTATTAGTTATTAAGGTTATTATGTGTTGGGTTATTAATGGCTTTTATTGGGTTTTGACTTGGAGCGAATTTGTATGTGAAAATCAACGTAGACTAAAATATTTGTATTACATATGAATATTATAATAATTAATTTAAGCTTTCGCGGCATAAATTTGTGCATTTTAATAAAACTGCTTAATTTGCGTTGGGGTAAATTCGTAATTCGGGGAATGTCGTAAATCGTGGATATCCACTAAACGGGGAACAATTTCATAATCTGGCAAAGTTTATCTAGACGCCAAAGACATTGGAGCTTCTGGGTAAGCGTTGCTAGATTATGTAATTGTTCCCCGCTTTAGTGGGTATCCACGAGTTTCGAAATTCCCCCAATTTCTAATTTACCCCAACGCACTATAGATATTTATGACATGTTTGTATATCTCACTAGGAGTTAGCGCGGAATAAAATAGACAAATTTGTAAAAAATCAGGATTGTCTTGATAAATTATGGGAAAGGATTAACAATATGTTTTTTTATTATTCGACGGTGGACGCACTACCTAGTTAAGAGCCAGTTTTGTCAATAACGAAAACTTACCAATACCATAAATGCGGAAGTTTGCGAGTATGCCTGTCTGTCTGTTGTTTTTCAGGCTAAAACGGCTATATATGATACTAAAGACTAAGAAACTTCTTCCATCCTGGTCTGGGAGTAAAGAAAAAACAAAGAATTTACCAGTTGCTTCTCTTCCTGCGCAGATGGTAAAAGCCCATCGAGGGAATGGGCGAAAGACTTAGGAATCATGTCATAAGCGACGCGGCTAGCAACCCATCACTATTTTGATTTCCCTTTCCACCTATACGCCCACAATCATGCTTAGCCTTAAGGTGTTGTTATCTTAGGCTCTGTCTTGTTACGGGGTCGTAAGGGATAAAGACGTGATATATGTGTGTATGTATGTATGTAAGACTAAGAAAACAGGACTAAGAAACAAATGCCCCGTATAAAACAACAATGATATTGCTTAGCGGCAGCATTACCCAGACAGATGACGAAAATCTTTATTCTTATTATGTGACTATAGCGAATAGCGACAGAGCGAGTCGCAATGTCTCGTAAACACATTATCTCACATTACATGTACGGGTATAGTATTATCTGTGGTACAGGGTATGTACAGTCGGGTTTGCATATTAACATTCCCATGTCGGCATGCTATGCCCGCGCCTGCATTGGGACGACTCAATCCTGCCACAGAGTAGCGAAATTTATTTAATCTGAATAGATACGAATATAACATATTGTCATAGGTAGCAGGCAGAAGAGCCGTCGGCCGTAGGAAGAAGTCGTGGTTGCGCAATATCCGGGGGTGGACCGAAGTCGCAAGTGCTGCCGAACTTTTCAACCTCGCGAAGGATCGGAGGAAATATGCGGAGCTGACTGCCAACCTCCACTAGTTGGAGAGGCACTATAAGAGAGAGAGATATTGTCATAGTGGCTTTAGGAGCCAGGTATTTTGCACAAGCTTGAAATGCATTTCCTTGATTACACTTTCCATCCATACGCCCACAATCTTGCTAAACGTGGCCTGTACGTCTTATTATTTAAGGCTCTGTCTACCCCGTTAGGGACAACGATGTGATTTGTGTGTGTGTGTTGAAATGCAACGTTTTTAGATGCTTGAAAGTATGTTGGTATAGGTACATGTATAAATTTTTATTGTACAAAAACACAATAATAAAAAGAACTAAAGATTGTAACTTTAGTGTAAGTGTAAGTTTTTCTTCGCAACAAACGCCTCAGACACGTGCATGTTAGTTACAAATTTTCACAGATAAGGACAAACGATTGCTAAGTTAGCAGAAGCCTATAGAGCGTTTATGAATAAGGGGGTAAGCGTTTAGTTTCGTTACGTTTAGTTTCGTTGCAATGCGCATTCAATATGAAGCCAGCCGGCGTAGCCTCTCATCGAGTATGTAATGTAAAAGAATTATCACATGTCGCTGACAATTGTCGAGTTGGTAAAATAGAGGCCTGCTAGGCCGTCTCTGGAGCAAACGTGCTCTGTGCAATCGGACACAGAATCCGTGATTTTTCCATCGCATCTCTTTCCTTTTGTTTCGTTTTCATTTGTTTCCTTTTCTGTCGGACGTGGCTCACAATGTGGCCGTATTTTATCGGCGGCCGTTCGAATATTCAAATTTATGATGTACGCGAACGACGCCATTTTGGCATCGGCGGACGTTAGTTTTTCAGAATTCGAAAGGATTTAAAATAAGTTTCTGTCAAACATAACATTTTTAATATAAGCGTCTTTTGACGACTGTACTTGCATTGTCATGCGTCCTACATATGTGTACCAAATTCCAAGTCAATCGGACCAACCGTTGAAGAGTTCCCTCCTGCGGAGACGGTCCTGGCTGGGTCACCAGAACTCTACTAGTAGATTATTGTAATATGCAAAATTGATAGTGTTGATTTTACAATACAATACAATACAAATACTCTTTATTGAACACCACAAATCAGTACAAAACAATACAGAAACAAAGAACAAAGTAGACAACAGGCGGTCTTATCGCTTAATAGCGATCTCTTCCAGACAACCAATTAGGAAATAAGTTAGAGACAGTTTAAGTAGGTGGCGGAAACAAATAGACAGGATAAACGCAGGGATAATAAAACAACAATACCAAAATAAATATAATACATAGCTAAATAAATAAAATAAACTAATACATACATATACACATAACATTACTGTATAATACTTAAGAAAAAATAAATGTGAGAAAGTAACAATGAAAAATAAGAAGGCCATACAAAAGAAAAGGATTTGATCAGAAGCAAAAAGAAAAGATAAGGTACTAAAGACAGGGAGTGGATTAAATTAGCGACAAATAGCATTATTTAAATGTTGACTGTTTTAATGGAGATTTTATCTTTGACTTTAAATTTTGAATATTAATTGATTTTCAATTTTGTATTGGAAATTTATTTTGATTATAATCTTAACCCTAATTTAAATTTTTGATTTTTTATTAGTTTTGATTTTGATTGGAATTGCAATTGTAATTTTGTTATTTAATGTTTGATTTTTAATATCCTGTGATGTGCCCTTCCAAGTGGAACAATGTGTTTTTAAATCAACTAAATTTACCATGGCTGCAATAATAAATAAATTACAGCCACATCCATAAACACATCTGTAATACATCGGCGGATATCTGTGGGCAGTGTTGATTACTTAACACCAGTAGGCTTATTACCTAACTCGCTCGCAATCGCCATCGTGTTCATTTTAACAGTTCTTGTATGAATGTGACAGCTAGCCGAATCCGATGCCAATTGTCAACCCATACATGAACTGTCAAAATGAACACGATGGCGATTGCGAGCGAGGATGGTAATAAGCCTACTGGTATCCCACTTGCTCGTTTACCTATAACACACACACTCAAACACTTAGGGCTATGCACATCTATGTTTATACGTCCGTGTTACTTAAGACGGGAGCATATAGATACGCACCTTTAGCTTATGTTGCGGTCGACCTAAGAATTTTAAAATCTAGGACACAACGGCCTGCAATCCAAGGCCCGATCTGATAATGCATGCAAATGACTTAGCCAAAGGCACGTGTGCTAAACGTATCAATTAAGACAATAGAGATAGCATCTAGTGAATAAACACGGGAATAAAGCGGTGTATAGAGAATGAGATGAAATCTGCAGTGTTCTTCCATGCTGGTCTGGGAGTAAAGAAACACATAGAATTTACCAGTTGCTTCTCTTTCCGCGCAGATGGTAAAAGCCCATCGAGGGAGTGCGCGAAAATTTAAGGATTCATGTTATAAGCGATACGGCTAGCAAACTCATGCAAAACGTGGCCTTAAGGTTTTGTTACCTTAGGCTCTGTCTACACCGTAAGGGATAAAGACGTGATATATGTAATGGATTCTAGTCTTTGTTCTGAAAGAACTTTCAGGTTTTCAGTGGCTCAGGTGTCACGTCGCAGTCTGTTGTTTGTTGTTTGAATCCGACCTGTGGAATAACCGACTGACTCCACTTATATCGTATATCGTAATAAAACCAAGCAAACTGAACCTAACTCAATTAAAAACAAACCAGTTCCATTAAACGGAGATAGTGCAAAAGCTTCGTTATTCCACGTTTTAATCTGTACAATTAGTCTAAGCCCGTGGCCGCCTTATCCGCCATGACACTTACAAAACTATTTAATTTAGACGGTATTACCCACTTCACAATCCGCGTTAAGAGGATGTACACACGGCAATATAATCAGGTAAGCACCTACGCACGCTCGCGCCGTATCTATCCTGCTTACCGAATAGCTTTGCTGTGTGTACTACAACTTTCAAAATTCTTTTTTTTTTATGTTCAAAAGAGCAATGTGTATTTTATCTTTCAGCCTGGATGGCCGCGCTTTGCTCGGTATTTTTTTGGTACGTCTTCTAAAAATGAAATCTAGCTTGATCAATTTATCTTGATAATTATATAAATAACAAGACCTAAAGGCCACGTTTGGCATGACTGTGGGCATTTAAATGGAAAGGTCAAAATAGTGATGGGTTGCAAGCCGCATCACCTATAGCATGATTCCTAAGATTTTCGCGTATTCCCTCGATGGGCTTCTACCATCTGCGCGGGAAGAGAAGCAACTGGTACATTCTATGTTTTTTCTTCACTCCCAGACCAACATAAAAGCAGCAAGTAGATCAACTTATCGCCCCCGGAACCCTCTGCATACTACATGAAAATCGTTGTAGCCGTTTCAGAGATTCAAATATATACACACTAGCTTCTGCCTGTGACTGCGACCGCGTAAAATTAGCAATGCGTTTACATACTAAACAAACACAAACAAATTTTGACAATAATAAAAATGACGATAAAAACGAGGGTAGTTGTGCGCCGCTGTCAGTTGCGTCGACTAGCCGCGCGAGCAGAGCGTTTGCGCGCAGTGTTCGTTTCGCTGCCGTTGGTGCGAGCGCTCCGGGAGGAAGGACTCCGAACTAATCCGAAACATGTCGAGCAACATCAGCCCTGATGACCAGGAGATTACCTTCTTATTAAAATGGTATCTGTATAGGTAGATAAATAGTTGGTGTATCGGATTTGGCGAATCATCAACCTCTTAATTCCTACACTCCATGTTTCCAAGTGTATTAGCCAGTTAATTACACTTTGATTCATTATACACTGGCGTGCATGATTAATGACACAACTAAACGTACAAGATTTAGTCTACATTATACTGTAATTGCTTATTGCCGTAAGTGGAGCAATTACTATTGACACACGATTAATATCGATCGATTAAAAAATAACTACATTTAGTAATGTATATACGTTTTACTTTTATTTTGGCACAAATTAAATACATTGTAAGTATGTAAATGAGACAATTAAGCTGCACGTATGTTGCATCTGAATAACTTATAAATATCTCATATCGTCTGATCGATGCTGGTCTCTGAGTAAAGAAAAAAGATAGAATTTAGCAGCTGCTTATCTTCTATATCTGCTTATCATCGAGGGAGTGGGCGAATCTTAGAAATCATGTCATAGGCAATGCGGCTAGCAACCCATCACTATTTTGATTCCCCTTTCCACCTATACGCTCACAATCATGCTAAACTTGGCCTTTAGGTCGTGGTACCTGAGGCTCTGTCTATCCCATAAGGGATAAAGATGAGATTTATGAATGTATGTATCAGGGGCGTGGCGTCAAGTATATCAGAAGGCAAGCCGAAGGGCATTTAACTAGCCATAAAAGTGCGCAACTGCCTTAAAAAGGCAAGCCGGTGGGAATCGAGTTCTATGAACGCCACGCCACTGGTATGTATCTGATCGTTAATAGTTATAGAAGTGAAGGAAGGAAGGAAAATATTTTAGAATTTGGTATAATGTACAAAATGTTAATATACATGTTTTTGTCGTGACAAAATTTATTGAAATGCGTAATTGAGTTGTTTTACGTCTTAGACTAACAATAAATTACACGTGTTTAACAAACAATACGCGCATTAAATGCCTTTAGGGATACCTTTGAAGAATTTGAGCAAGTTAAAACGACAATTTAAAGAGCCGACGGCGCGCCAGTTCGAGCCTGGGCCAGCCGAAACAATTACTTAATGTCAACGAAAAAGATAATTTAATAATTGTTGCTGATGATATATGAGGGGTCTTCGCCCACCTGGGGCCCAGCATTGAAATACCCGATACTTCCCGACCTTTATTTATGTCTCGGCGCAAGCCTACATCTTACTCCGTACGTCCTCGTGCATTTGTTAAAAGAACACGGTAATAGTCGCTCGGAGATTTCTAATGTCTCAATTTCCTTTTACAATCATATTAAATAAGACCCTCTAACTTACAGGGCTGGGTGCATTATCGGATGCCATTACAACTGCACGACTCGAGTACCGGGGAATAGGAACGTCGTAAGCCGCAGAAGAAAGACCGTTTCGAGTTGGATCGTACGTCTTTTGTTTTCATTTGCGATTCCAATGTCGTAGGGGGTTGCGTTTAAATTATGTCTTGTTTAATGAGTTGGAATGGATCTACAGCTATAAAGTCGTATACTATATTTTGGTGCGTGCGGATTTGGACTCTAAAAGGTCTGATTACGGCTTGATTTATCGTTTTGTGCAAGTTGTAGTTGTGTGGGAATGTTCGGCGTGGAGTTTGCGAGATGTTTTCACCGGGAACACAGTCATGTAACTAATGCAGGGAATCTACATATCATTAAGAGATGTAGGCTCGTTTTATACGTGTGTACCGCTTTGTTTCGTATATTTACGGGTGGATATGTCCGTATTTATGATATGGACGCATCGCTATGCAACGCTATAGGCTGGGAATAAGCTTGTTCCGAGACGCCTATTGTATCAAATACGATGCACAATTTATGAGGACGGGCCCCGACTTTTATTTATGTCTTATGTTAAATTTAAACGTATTTCCTACAATATTCAGCAGGGCACCATTATTGAGAGCTGGATACACAATGTTGTTGAGCCAAATTGAATTATTTTAAACATGAGAAATTATTTGTTGACGTGAACGTTGGTTGTGTGTCCAAGAAACACGTTATCATACTTGGTTCACTGTGTACAGCTTTTTCCATTAGTAATTCTGATTGCACCTTGAACAGAGTAATTTTCAAATGGCCATATCTTAATTGGAATTGAAAGTTGAGTAGGTACGGGAGGTTGGTTTTACGACATTGAAAATTAGAACACATAGAAAAATCCGAAAAGTAAAGCTATAGGCGGGAATCGAACCCGGATCCTCGTCATTCCGTGACGCGTGCTATACCCCTACACCACCCATAGCAGGTGGGTAAGCCTTCGAATTTTTCTATCTGTTACTAGCTGTCACGTGACCATTGTTTTTTTTTTTTTTTTTTTTTTTATTCATAATTTATTTCAAGTTTTACAATAAGGTTTTTACAAATTGAGCCACTATTGAAAACCTCATCGGTTTATGTAATGTTACTATGCGAATTTTTGTCGCTAAGCGTCATCTGTTTGAATAGGTACGTAATGTTTGGAATACAGCCGGTTCGTTGCGCCGTGGACAGAATTCCGGTATGAAGATACATAACTCTTTATTTTTACCAATCTCATCATTTCTGGGCGCAGGTTCAGTGCTGATTGAGAACTTCACACACACCAATGCATTGCCTCGCAGGTATATGGCTTTCCTCACAGTGTTTTCCTACGAACAGCTCGTGGTAAATTACAGATGAGATTTCGCACATAAATTCCCAAAAACTCAGGGGTGCGAGAACGGGCTAGAACCCATGATCCATAGGTCTAACCACTCGGCTACTACAGCTTTTTTACCAATATGTCACCAAGTTTTGTGATCACTCTTAGCATGGCGACCGTTTTCTTACATATTAGTACAGTGGTTCCTAACCTTTTCAATGTCACTACCCCTGTGAACAAGTATGGTAATTGAGTTTACCCCTAGCTAATTTAAAATAATTAAAACCACACGAATTCGAACGAAAATATGTTTATTATGTAAGCAATTGCACGTTTAGGTAACTAGTAAGTAAAGTAATATATAAATGTCGGAGTTAACCGTACTATTATTTTGTTTATTGCTATTTTAATACCATTTCGTGCTATCCCGTGTTACCCCCCTAGAATCTCCGTTTTACCCCTGCGGGGGTAATTACACACAGGTTAGGAACCACTGTATTAGTAGATCCAATACAATATAATATATATTTTTTAATTAACTTTGGCACACAAAACAAATTGCAAACATTTGGTTTAAACAATACAAATACTCGTAATTGAACACCACAAACCAGTACAAAACAATACAGAAACAAAGAACAAGATAGATCCTTGTTTCGACCTTGTTTTTATTGTGCTTGATTCCCTAAGCTATTCTTTGGTTTAGAAAATCACAGAGTAGATCTCTACTGGGTCACGGAGACGAGTTTCACACGTTTGCACAGGGTGATCACTGCGTCATTCGAAGCTCTAACGTGCTGGGCAAAGTTGGGCTGGCCACACGCAGCGCTGGGCCGTAAGGCTGGCCATGCTTGCTTCTATCACAGCTAGGATACTTGATTGAAGAAGTTAGACTCATTAGAGAAGCCAAAGAAAATTGTCCGCAAATCACTGATTACTATTCCTTATGTTGTTAAGTGCTAGTTATTTTACTTTACATTTGTCCATCCATAAAGAATAGGTAGGTACTTAATTTTTAAAGAAAGACCCGTACGATTTCTGTGAATTTGAGTGTGTTAAAACCCAATTTATAAAAGATAGTTATAATTTATAATCCGACCGACTCACACATGACTTTTTTTTAAGTTCCCAACTCAGTACGTTTAAAGTCAAAATTTATATTTTGACAAAAAGTCACCAATACAGAAACCAAAGATAGCTAAATACTCGTAGTGAACATGAGAAAAAAAAACTTTTTGGCCTATAAGTCATTCCATAGCCCGCTTTACACTTATTGACCAATTACTGACTATTGGCCGCGCAGGTGCTAACCACCCAACCATAGACAGACAAACACACGAACAGTCGAACAGACAAACAAACAGGGCCTGCAAGCTTTCTTGTATAACCGGTATTATGGGACGATTACGTACAACCCACTAATTGATTGTACCCTCTACAGTATTCGATGGAAAGTATTAACTGTGTTTTTATTGAAAGCCTCTAGTGTTAGTATTCGCACATAAAAACGCCTCGAACGCGTTCACGCAAACGTCTCAATTACTATGGAAAAATTGGCAGCGCCACTAGCGGATCGAAATGGCAACAAACTGTTCTCATAGTATTTGACATTTTAACGCAAATGCGTTCGAGACGTCTTTTGTGTCCGAAATCTTACACTTTGCATACTGGTGTAAATAAATACGAAGTTAGAAATTTTAAGATTAGTTTTAGCTTAGTTTTTAGGTAATTCGTTTTTAATTTAATCATAGTTTAATTTGTTTCTAATTCCCCTAATTCATTTTTTTTTCATTAATAAAGAATACGAAGTAAACGGTAAATATTCTGATAGTTACGTTTCTAACCTCTTGGGTTCCAATGTACTATGCAAAGAACATAATAAAAAGTTAATTTTGAACGCTAATAACAATTTCAATTTTACTTCCATGCTGGTCTGGGAGTAAAGACAAAACATAGAATGTACTAGTGGCTTCTCTTCCCGCGCAAATGGTAAAAGATCACCGAGGGAATGGGCATAGGAATCATGTTATAGGCGATGCGGCTAGCAAGCCATCACTATTTTGATTCCCAATTCCTCCTATACGCACAATACAATCATGCTAAACGTGGCCTTACGGGCGCCATCTATATTATTCGATTTTGACCATGATTTGTTTGGTGATCATTTGTACTATCAAATAAATGAAGAATTTTTATTTCTTGATTTTCTGTTTACATTTCCGGTTTTACCATTAGAAATTAAATTTCTAAATGTCACTGAAAATTAGAACACATAGAAAAATCAGAAAACTAAAGCTATGGCCGGGAATCGAACCCGGGTCCTCTTCATTCCGTGACGCGTGTTATACCCCTGCACCACCCATAGCAGGTGGGTAGTCTTCGAATTTTTCTACCGGTTACTAGCTGGCACGTGACCTTGTTACTATGCGATTTTTTGTCGCTAAGCGTCATCTGTTTGAATGATGTGTCTGTACGACACAATTACCAACTCCCGTGGAACATCTACTGCTCACCAGGGACGAGAGAAGGCGCTGTTTTTCAAATGATAGGTACTATCAAATGAAACAAGAATTTTTATTTCTTAATTTTTTTTTAAGCAGCTTTACTTTTCGGATTTTTCTATGTGTTCTAATTATCAGTTACGTTTAGAAATTCGATGATGATTTGTTTCTGTGGTCGCGCTTTTGTAGCGCTAGTGTCAGTCCTGTCTTATTTCGTCTATGTATAAATTCAGTTCTTCGTTTTCACCATCTTAAAAGCCTTTCAATCTATACTCGTAAATAATGTTTACCTCATTAGGTGCTCCTCCGTTTTTGTCACTTTCTCTGATTAGCGTTGCGGAGCACCTGTCGGTACGTCATCAATAACGGGAACGCGCAGATGCGTCCGTGATGTATTGGAGGTGGCGCGCGTTTCCACTGTTGAGGGTGTCGCGACGTTTTTCTGCTACAAGGACAGCAAGAGTTAAGTGTGATATTCCATGCCGTTAGCAACTCATCACTATTTAGATATTCCCCTTTCCTTCCCTTTTGTTCTACGCCCAGTCACGCTAAACGTGGCCTTTATTTAGGCCTTGTTATCTTAGGCTCTGTCTCCCCGTAAGGGACATGGACGTGATTTATGTGTGCTCGTGTGTGTGTGTGTGTGTGTAGATGAGCCAGCCAATACTGTTTATTTTATTTTTCTTAAATGTATTATGGGGTATCTCCGTGTGTGTCAAATGTGTGTAAATAAATGTCTCCCTCTCTCTTCTCTCTCTCTCTCTCTCCCAATAATATTCTCGAAATCGGCTCCAACGATTTTTATGAAACTTAGTATGCATGGGTTTTGGGGGCGATAAATCGATCTAACTTGGTTTCATTTTTAGAAAACTTACCAAAAAAAGATACTGAGCAAAGCTCGGTCATTCAGGCACTATATACTACGCATGCGAAAGTTTCTGTGTGTGTATTGAATACCTATTCGTTATGTTTTCACGCCTACAGGATTGACGGAAAGTAAGTAAGTAAGTAAATACTTTATTGTATAAACTAGCTTCTGCCCGCGACTTCATCTGCGTAGAATTATACATAAAAACCTTCTTCTTGAATCACTCTATTTATTTAAAAAAAAACGCATCAAAATCCGTTGTGTAGTTTTGAAGATATAAGCATATATAGGGACATAAGGACAGAGAAAGCGACTTTGTTTTATACTATGTAGTGATAGTGATATAAAGATACAGAGACAAATCACAAAAAAAGACATTAAATATATACACAAAGGCGAACGTATCCCTATAAGGGATCTGTACCAGTTAACCTTTGAGTAAATGAGAGGAGCATTAAGCGAGGGACCGACAAAGAAAAGTCAAAGTCGTATAGTTCCCGCGGGTTAGCGACGAACAAACCTTCCCTAGACGAAATCGCGGTTAGCAGCTAACAGTACATGTAGAACAATGTTGTGTGTAAAAGATAATAACTATGAAAATTTCCACCTTTGCCCGTGTGAACACACACCGCGATTTTTCCCCACCAGCGTCACCGATAGCGATACGTATCACTAATGTCCCGCTGGAGCGATGAGACCGATGACACCGATGATTCAATATGGCGTCTAATGAGGTGGTGCTTAATGTGAGACAAAGGGTAATGACGCAAAAGGCATTTTTGTAAAGGAAGAAATGAGATGCATAGAAGAGTGAGAATTGAATGTATATTTGTGTTCCTTTCTGTTTAAAATTCAATTTATGTTCAATGTCTAAAGCGCTGGTTACCTGTAAGAGCTATCTTACAAATATCACGACAGCTAAAACCAGACAGACATTAGTTTCCTGAAAAATAAAATAAAAAAGTCATGTGAGACTTTTTCTACACGGGCTACCAGTTTAAACATATTTTAAACATATCTCTATTCACCTTAAGGGGCCATCCATAATGTACGTCACACAGTTAGGGGGAGGGGGGTATTTTAATTTGTGGTCTTCTTAGTAAAACCTGTGACAAGGGGGGGGGGGTTCTCTAAAAATGTTGAAATTGGTGTGACGTAGGTACTTAATAGACGGCCACTAAAAACTTATTTAAATCAGTTTCTAATCTTAACGTTACCTTCTTTTTCTACCTTGATTTATACACTAAACACTAATATTACCTACCTTTTAAGTCTCATAATTTCTTAATTAATCTAATGACCGAAATAAATCAAATCACAAAACCCCGGAACCCGAGCAACAACTTTATTCCCGAAACCCGATCATTCACAATCTCCCTCATTACACCCTCTGAATAATTCATAACTAAATTAATAATAATAACAATAACCAGCTTTATTATTACTATCCATTATCCGTCGGGGATTTATTAACCGAATATTAATAAAAAATTCAAATGTGGCTTACAAGCGTAAGCCGTGGATTTGAATTGTTTGGTGTTCTCACATTAAAAAAGTAATAAATTGTAATTTGGATAGTGGGTGGCGAGTAAGCCGCGGTGTGAAATGTCAATAATCGTGTAGTGTGGTTGCGCCCATGGGACCATTTTATGGGTATATTATGTCATTACGCTCACTGTTTTTGGTAATTTTATGACTTGTGTTGTATTATGTGTGTGGATTTTAACAGTTCTAATGATTTAGGAAAATCTTTTCCTAGTAACAGTGGTTTTTATTTGATAAAATCGTCGTCGAAGAGTATAATAAGTGTAATTAAGACCTCTATCAACTCGTTTACAACTTTAAACTCCTTAAAATATACACAGGTAATTTTTTTTCGGCGTGGCTACACTACCTGCATACTTACAATGTGTACAAAGAAACACCGAATTAAATCGTAAATGGCAGATACTGTTCTCTATTATTAAATATTATTAGTATTAGTAAATGACATAAACAAAGTTTTTTCTTCCATGATGGTCTGAGAGTAAGGAAAAAACAGAATCTACTATGGTAAAAGCCCATCGAGGGAATGGCCGAAAGTCTTAGCAATCATGTTATAGGCGATGAGGCTAGCAGCCAATCACTATTTTGATTTCCCTTTCCATTACGCCCTTAGTCATGCTAAACGTGGCCTTAACGTTTTGTTATCTTAGGCTCTGTCTACCCCGTAAGGGATAAAGACGTGATATACTCGTATGTACTGTATGTATGTAAGTTTTTTCAATCATGTTTAAGCTCTGACCGTGGTCCTTAACTCGACTCTAATAGTCATGACTTTCTGCCAAGTTTCTTGCGGCGCATTCTTCTTGGCAATGATGGTCTTTCCGAATGCGCTGGTAGTTTCAAAAAGACATGTGAAAGAGCCCTTGGCGGCCAATTTGCAAAAATAAATTTTCATTTTCATTTTCATTTTCATGAATGACCCATTAAGAGTATTTTAGTCTCACGGTTTAATGTGAAAATAAAGATCATAAATTTAATGGAGTCCGCCACTTTCTATGACGCTTGGATAGGCTACAATGTCATATGAAAAACTGTTTCCTAGTATTTAATTTTGTACTCTAGTTTTGTGAGACCACCCTAACTAACTGTTTAAGTAAGTCACAGCGCTATCAAATAACAGTAGAACAACCCACTATTCACAGGGTGATATGATTGATGGTCAGAAGCCACATGCAGCCCTCCGTAGAACAATGTCGGAAGTATTTATTTCTTTTGTGTCGGCCTCAAAATGTTTGAATATTTTTGAAATTAGGTCATATGTAAAACAATTGTTCGTTTTGTATTAAGAACTCCTATTTTGTTTTTACGTGCCTTTGATGTCTAACTACTAACTTTAGCAGGCAGATTTTTAAGATACGTAACACCCAATATATCGAGACATCTAACAGGACGCGCAAGTGAAACACTGGTTTATATGAAGTTGTCTTAGTGTTAGATTAGAACCGTGAAATCTTGAAGTTACTGACTCAAATTTCAGCTTTAAATACATACTTATTAATCACGTCTTTTTTCTTTACAGGGTGGACAGAGCCTAGGGTAACAAGCCCTAAAGGCCACGTTGAGCGTGATTGAGGGCGTATAGGTGGAAAGAGGAATCAAAATAGTGATGATTCCAAAGATTTTCGCCGATAAAATTTTTATTTCGGTTGAATTATCGGCTTGACGTAATATTTTTTTAAATAAAACCAGCTATTCACTATCAATCAATTTAGCTTATTTTCAAAACGTATGCTCGCTTCCGACTTAACTCTCCCAAGGGTGCGAAAAGTTAATTTCCTCTCCCAACAAATTCCTCCCTCACAATGGGGCATATTTGCTTATCTTTAATTGATTCACTTTGGCCCCGCGCGTGTTGGATTAGCCCTATTCACGCGCTTTTACAAGGGTAGCTTAACGAGGGCTGATAGAGAGCAGTTAGTTGCAGAATGTCGGTATTTGGGGAGCCTCTGAGAGGCAACAGCGTTTTAATCTTCACCAATACCTGTAAAATTTAATGTGTTTTATGTACAATAAAGAGTTATAGATACATACATTCATAATATCATAAAAAGGATCTGAGTGTTTGAATATTTGTTTGTATTGAAAAAGCTCCGAAACTACTGGACTATTTGGAAAAAAAATCCATTAGAATATTCCATTATCCCTGATGAACATACTCGTAGGTTATATTTTATTCTCTGAGACGAAGTCGCGGGCAACAGCTAGTAAATATAAATCTGAGGCAACTTTGTTAGCTTGTGTTAGAACTACTACTCACCAGGGCCGGCTTTTAGTTTTAGCTTGCAGGAACATTATTGACAACATGGGACTTTAGTTTATTCTTAAAAATATTGAAAGACAACATCTTTTATTCACTTTGCAGTCTTAATGTATTCCATCTCGACTTGTAACTAGTCCTGTCATCTGACAGGTTCCTTGCCTCTCTTCCAAGTTACTCAGAAATGAATAATTTTCCGTACAACAATGTCGCATCTGCAGCAGCCGCTCTCATTGCGACATCGGATTTCATAAGCGGGCGCGTGGCGCGCATTATCGCCCGCCGTTCCCCGTAACGCGATATTCTGTGACGTTCGACTTAGCGATATCCTTATGCGATTGTACTTACAACAGTTTATCGCCGCGTGTTTGCTTTGCGGGAATGGATGGATGGTTGATGGTTGGCTGAGATTGGGCGAACAGTGATTAGTTTTTCTTGTTAGTGATCTTTGAATTGAAATGGGTTGTGTAATGAGAACGAACGTTGGGATTGAATTCATTGTGTTTATATTTGAATGTTACTAGCTTCTTGGTGAACCTTAGGGATCACCACAAAGCTATACAGCGCATTAACAATTTTATCATCTCATAGCTATCTCTATCGTTCTGTTTTCCAATTATTTTTAGATACAGAAATGAATTTTAACAGGTTAAAGTGAGCGGTAGAGAAAACAGAAAAGAGAAACGCAAAATTATTCGTTAAGAATCAAATTATGTAAGCAAGTAAAACGTGGATTCCACCATTTTTATTCCAAATCTATCCAAAACACTGGCACATACCAAATTAAAACCCCACCGGCGTCCCTCACATGTTCGTAAAAAAAGTTATTCAGTCCATTTTAATAACGCGGGACACACGTCAGCAAAACAAAAGGGCGCATATCCCTTGGACATCTATAGGGACATAAGTTGTTTTAGTTTACACGGTATAACAGTGTAAGTCAGTCGGGCGGACGCGTGATATGCCTAGACGGGGAAATTGGAAAAACGGGCGATCCGATGTCTGGCCGTGAGGGAGACGCTTTATTTTTCGGCAGTTCGAAATTTAAAATGATGGACGTCATGCGTGTCAACGTTCGAAATTTGAAACGCTGAGGAACTTTGTTGGCAGTTTCGAAAAAATGATTTCGGTCCGTAGTTGTGTGGTACAATGCAAAGTTGTTTGCTAGCAGGAGTTAACGTTTATATATTCGGAATATACATTAATTAAAATACGGATTCTTGCAATAAATGAATAATCAAGCAAAATGACCGGATTTTAAGCAGTGTTATGATTCCAATCTGTTTTTACTGAGCAATTTTATTACCTACTCTTGATTTAGTACATAAATAATTTATGTTTTTTTTTTTCACTAAGAAAACTTTTGTCGGCCCGACACGAATATTTCTAAGTTTAACTTATACAAAAAAAAGTTAATAATTAAACAACCGAATAAAAGATGCAACAAAGTTTATCGACACAATAGCTCCAAAAGCTCGGATAGCTGCGGATATAAAAATGACATGAAAAACTCACAATGGCTGCCACTCGTCACGGGGCGGCATAAAAATCAATTTCCTGCGCAGTCTGTGGGGGGCTTTTAATAAAAAAAAGTGGGGATGAGTGAATAAGGTGCAGTTGGTGCGACTCCTGGGTTTTATGAATAAAAATATTTACTTCGCTACTCCGTTACCAAAGCAAGGTTGCGGAGTTGCAAGATAAATGTTTTTTGTTCATTTATTAATAACCTTCGCAACGTAACACCTGATTCAAATTAATGGGTCTTAATCAAGCAGAATTATAAAATTTGTAAATAAAAATATAAAAAAGGCGTGGTGGCATAATGGTTTGTCTCTAGCAAATCTTTGAGTTTTCGGTTTTTTGTGTGTAATAACATTTATAAGACAATTTATTTTGTGTGATTTGTATGCATTAAACACGCTTGTATGTTTTTTCCAGGGGTGGCGATCATGTTCTTCCATGCTAGTCTAGGAGTAAATAAAAAACATAGAATGTGCCAGTTGCTTCTCTTCCCGTGTATAGATTTTTCCCGCCTGCTGTATTCTTTTCAGTTACTTAAATGCTTTTGCACTCGAATTTTTGGTTTTTGAATAATTAATTTTTTTTTATAAAACTGGCCCTTCGATAAGAATTCGCTTACCGCTATCCTGCGCGAACTACAAATTTCCGGAATAAAACTATCCTATCTCCCGGGACTTAAATTATCTCTGTACCAAACTTCATTAAAATCGCAGTGGTGCAAACGCGAAATCGTAACAGATAGAGTTACTTTCGTATTTATAACATTAGTGGGGATAATTCACAGCTTAAATTCCGTCATTTGGGTCGGGTCGCAAAATGCAGTAGGTATTACCGTCTAAAGCAAGAAAAACTGAACTAAATAGCTCACTATATTTTCCCCTGCGACTAGGCGTCGGCCATGTTTTTTCCGGCCACAAATCCACGTAAGTAGCCACCCATTCGTAATAGAAGGGGAACAAATACCTACGTTATCATAATAGCTCCCCTTCTTACCTACGTACCTTATCATTTGGTAACTTTATTTGTATTCAGGGGGAAATCTTTGGGGAGCGAAGGATAATGGGGGATGCAATTACACCACGTGAGAATTACAACTCGCGATTTTGTGTTACACCAACGTGTAAAAGTCGAGTAAAGCACGTGAACACGCGTGAATGTTCGTTTCGCTGCCGCCGGGGCGAGCGCTTTAGAAGGAAGGACTACGAATTAGTCCGAAACATGTCGAGAGTCACTCGACTTTTACGAGTCAGGCTCACGCGATGATGGCTCCGTAGAATTTTTAATATTGTAATTATGCTCATAAGTTCCCTGTTACTTGCAAAAACAACTTTCAAACTATTTTCAACTTGATCATCGATCCGTGATCTAGATCTTATTGATTTATGCATCATCACTACATAGTATAAAATAGTCTCTTTCCGCTGTCTGTCTGTCCCTATGTATGCTTAAACCTTTAAACTACGCAACGGATTTAGATGTTATGTATAATTCTACGCAGACAAAGTCGCGGGCAGAAGCTAGCTTGTACTATAGGACAAAATTACTGACCTACCGTATAACTGTCTCAGTAAACGTTACAACGATTTATTAAATTTGATGTGAAAAGGTTCTACAGTGTGCCAGGATTCAATGGTACATACTACGTCTCATACGAAAAATGACGTTTACGATTGCGCTATTATTTAAATAAAACCAGTTATTAAGAAACATTCACTCTTAAACATATACAGAGCAACATCAAATAAGCATTTAACTGCAAACCGTTCCGCAGTAACTAAACTTACAAGTAAATAAACAAGCGAAATAAACTCAAACGCTGTTTCCAAACGTAAACTATTAACTTAATTTAAATTAATTAAGTATAATTTTAAGTAGTAAAATTTTACGTAAGTTTTAAGTAAGTAACTAACGCGCGATTCTAGGAATCCTTAATTGACGTGTATCGTTGAAAATGTTGTTTATGTAATGGTCCTTTTTATACGTGTTTTGGTATCGTTATCTATGCTCGCGCTCTACTTTTTATGAGGTGGGATAGAACGTTGTAAATTGAAATGCATATGCATTACGTTACGCTACTGCTAAAAGGTTATGTGGCACTTTGCTTCACTAATCATTAACCCCCGACGGGAAAAGAGGGTGTAATAAGTTTGGCGTCAATCTCTCTCTCTCTCTCTCTCTCTCTCTATTTCTCTCTTTTTTTCATTCGAAAGCCAGTTTCCTTACGTACCTCAGAGATGTTTGATAAAAATAGGTCCAGCTCTTTGAAGAGTATCAGTTCTATCCCAAAATGATGAAAGGCGTGTTTGGCATAAAATTGAATTATTTTTTTATTTTACTTTTCTTCTTCTTCTTCTTCTTTTATTTGTGGCGTATCAAGTCGTTATAGTGACGACAACTTCGCCAATGTCAATGTAAATTTTTTTATTAAAAAATCTTGTGACAAAATGTCGGCAACGTTGTACGGTAATGGTCAAAGACCCCCCTCCCCCCCTGTCGGGCTCTTAGCCAACGGTCAATGATATCCCTCAGAAACTGCCAGGAAATCATTAGCCGTTGCCCAGGGCGCACCGGACAAAGCACTGCTCTTCCCCCCGGACGGATCCTATTTTACTTTTTAAGGTTACTATACTAAATGACGTTTTAAATACCTGATCATAGTGTTGCCATCTCTAGAAATATAGAAGCTTTAGCCGCTAAAACGCTGCTTCTAGCGGTTAGATTGATTTAGAGTGTGTACAATGATAATAATTCGAGTACAGTCAGCAAAGCAAAAATGTGATTTATTTATTTTTTACCAATAAGTGCTCAATTTGATTTCTACAAAATATATTGATTCCGTACAAAATCCGATTCAATAAAATCATCAATTATCAATCATTTCATAACATTGCCTAGACGTCTTTTTAACGTAATGACATTCAAATACTATTTTTATTTAAGAACTAGACAATGTTTTTGTCGTAGAAGGTAGTTACTTATTTTATTGACATTTACCTTCAATCCACCGGGAAAATATTTGTTAACATTGTTTACCCTCTAGGCCGGAACTGTGACACAAACTTATCCCGAATTGAACTGTTTATCTAGGCTAAGTGGGCCATACATTAAAGTTTATGGGCCATGGAGAGATAGCCTCCCCTTCACGCGCCTTACATCTATTATTGCCCTTGGTATGTAAAGCAGAAAGTAAACAGGGTGATCTAAACTAGCATTGAATACGTAGATCATACTCTAGATAAGATGAAGAAAAAAAAAAGAACCCGTAGAGAGATCGAACCGCGACAGTGTTTGTGTGGTGTAAGGGATAATTAAGTTTATGGGATTTATGTAAATTTTATTGGCAGTAGTGGAGGGAGGGATTTCATGAAAAACATATATATTTCACACAGGCTTGGTTATCTTGCACGTGAGTAGCGGAGTAGCAAGGAATATTTTGTTCATTGAAATGGACGCCCGCAAAGTAACGCCTGATTCAATAAAATATCTAGATAAGATTTTTATTCAAAGTAGGTTTACCAGATGGTCAATGCGTGTGACACCACCCATGGACCCTATTCATTCATACCTACATAAATCACGTCTTTATCACTTACAGGGTAGACAGAGCCTAAGGTAAACTACTTTCATCATTTTCCCTTCCAGCATTCTGCTTTGTACTTGATGGTAACAATTGCGTAACATCCCTCCGTTACTGACTAACTCCCTTCTTCATAAACGCTCTATATGCTTCTGCTAACTTAGCAATCGTTTGTTCTTTTCTATGAAAGGTAAGTGTCAAAGTGGCAGATAAGGACAAACGATTACTAAGTTAGCAGAAGACTACAGAGCGTTTATGAATAAGGGGTAAATACTTGCTCTAAAGTCGGTTATTGAATTCCAGATCAAAAATGTAAACAAAAATGAGACCGTAACTTACAATAATTATTTAAATGTCAATAAAAAACAATTTGATCACCGACTTTAGTTACCTACATTACAATAATATTGTAAAACAATTTTAATGAACATTTTTGATCTCGAATTCCATCACTGACGTTAAAAACTTGCGGTTTTCCTAAGCCCTAGTTAACCTTTTTAAACGTCAAATTCCCGCCAATCGCATTAACCCGAACGGCGCCAATTCCAAATTTAAATTACCGACTGTTCCCCGTACTGGCCCCGCCCCTTCCAGTAGGGCTGTACAAAGTACACTTTACCGATACAAAGAATCGGTACTGGCTACCAAGTACTGGTCGTAAAGACTTCAGACGCCGGCGTTTTACTGGTTTTACTATCTGTTGAGAAGTTTTCAGTAACTACAAAGAGGTTGAGTTGAAATGTACAGTCGCGCACAACAGTGTTCGAAGAAACCTATATTTTTGTCAAAAAGTCTAAATGAGTTGATGCAAAATTCTTAATCGACATAAAGATAGAAATGTTCTTGTTTGTAACTGAGGTAGTTCTTTTTTCATTCCGTAGTTTCACCATGGATGTGTCGAGTGTGTATGTTTGTTCCGACTGAGTGGATTTGGATCAAATTTGGAACGGAGATAACACTGGTACCCCAGATTGAAACATAGGCTACTTTTTATCCGGGAAAATTGCATGATTCCCGCAGGAGGTTAAGGCTAACGTTATCCATTAATTAAGAGCTCGGTTAAAGAGGCCACAATAGAATCGTGGATATTTTATAGTTCCCACGGGATAGCGACAAACATGTCATTGCTAATTCTACGCGGACGAAGTTGCGGGCAAAAGCTAGTGAAAGATATGAGCGGCGTGCAGAGGAGACGGCGTCAGAGTATGTACTACTACTTCGGCGCTGTCTCGTAGGTGACTGCTCAGTGACGGCAGCTAGACGACTTAACACTTTTGTACATAACTGTACGTTGGGCGGGGCAGGCGAGGCGAGTCGTTTTACAGCGTTTCACGGTATGGCATTAATTGAGCTCGACGAAATCAAAGAGCACCCCGTTCTGACCGCGTGAACGTTACAGCTTATAGGTAAATTAATTAAGGAATTCAAAGAAAATTACATAGGTACATAGATGACGTATTTGTCTCTTACGGGGTAGATCAGGGGTGATGGTGCTAATTTGCCTTCTGGTGACCCACTTGCTCCTTTACCACCTGTTCGGTTTTCAACCTTGCTAGGAAAATGCTCCAGTCAAGTCTCTGACGTAAAATACACTTCTTAGCTGTCAAAGCTGACAGTAGAGAGTTTAATTCGATACCTCGTTCGTGGTAGCACACTCTCTGATTGCTCCGGGGTTATTTTGGCTATAATTGCAGCTAATTCGCTTCCAATGCGCTCATTTCGGGTGTTATAAACACGCACTCACACACTCATCCGCATCACCAAGTGTCCTCAAGATTAAGAAGCAGCAAGCGCGATCCATTGGGTACGGCCGGCGCACGCGTCGTCACCAGGTCCACTTTTAACATCGTATCTTCGTATCTAAATATATATAACTCAAAGGTGACTGACTGACTGACTGACTGACATAGTGATCTATCAACGCACAGCTCAAACCACTGGACGGATCGGGCTGAAACTTGGCATGCAGGTAGATGTTATGGCGTAGGCATCCGCTAAGAAAGGATTTTGATCAATTCTACCCCCAAGGGGATAAAATAGGGGATGAAAGTTTGTATGGAACTTTGTCAATTTTAAACCGACCGGGCTGAGACAGCTGATAGCGTTAAACGAATTCTATGCAGACGAAGTTGCGGGCAACAGCTAGTTATATATATTTATTTATGCCTCATAGCTCCGCCTAGTGCGGATGTATATACCACCCCATAAAACAAACGATTAGAAGACACTATTGATTTCATCGCGTGTATTATGGCACAGCGCACCATCTACTTTAGCATGTTTAAATACTTCCACCTCTTCATATACTTTTGTTTATCTTCTTCTTAAACTTAGAGCCGGTGGAGAATTTTCCACAATTTTTGTTTGTCTAAAATAATTTGTAAACTTATCTACTATACTTTTGTGGTGTCAATAAAGAGTATTTGTACCGTATTGTATAACAGCATTACACCTATTAGCATGGAATGTCCGCCCATAGCTGTCACTTCTAACAGTATATCTTCATGCCCCTGGTCAGACCAGCCATTTGAAGCGTTAACGAACCGCTCCGACCATCCCTCACTCTAAATAAGCCATATAAAGACCCCTAAACATGGTCCGCGACCAAAATCGACCCCTAGTCGTTCCGCTTCTTGTCATAATATACAGGAACAATAAACAATACAAACTTATTTGTACATTCCAAAGTAGCGCTGTTGTCGCTAAGCTCCTGTAAGTTAGTATGCGGTGGGGCTTAGTTCCAGTTTCGGCCACCGCCTGATAAGTTTGTGCTAAACAGATGTGAGATAACATTTGATCACCTTTTGACACCTACGGTTCGCCTAATTGAAATTTATGAAGCCCAACCTTTAGGGGTTACTATTGGTTCTCGTTCTTGAAATCGATTGTAATGAATAAAACCTACCAAGTATAGCCGGCTAAGAAAGTCCTTGGCCACTCACCCACAGCTTCGCATTTGTACGGTTTGAAATGTCAAGACTGTTTTCACTTACAAATGAATATGAGAATGGCACTAGTGATTTTTGTTATGTAATTCGGAGATAAAAAGCATGATAATAATACCTGAACACTTTGATTTATTAATGAAGATTTACGTCATATTTTCAAATCCAGTACGTAATTATCATAGTGTTTTTTACTAACCGACAGAACAACAACAAATGAAGATCCCAATACACAAGGCCAGCATGTAAAGTACAATCAAACCTCTCATTCTGACAGAAGCCCTATGCCTAGCAGCAGGATGTAGGCTACCTATCGACCATTAATTTCTCAGCTGATATGCATTTCAAACAAGCCGACTTGTAAAGCGATTAAACTCGATCGCAAGTCACTCACCGACATTTAAAGTGTCAAAACCCATGGTACCTCCGCCCACGATCTTTTATCATTCGTATATTTCAGTTCGGCTGCGCATCGGATAGCTTCCGAAACCGTTTCCGGCATAAAACCGCTTTATTTGTTCTTAGTGTTATCTTAATTAAGAAATTAAAACATTATTTCACAAAGACCTTGTATTAAAGGAGCCGCGGCGCATCCACTTGAGTTTCTGTGGCTTCGTGATAAAGTTGATATTCGTATGATTTAAAAGACGTTTTACTGGTTTTTGTTAATTGTTTGAATATTTAATAAGATAAAGGTCTACACATTGCTCGCGTTTGTTAACAATGGATGGCATTGAGGAATGCTGGTTTTAGGAAATTAATGCAGTTGAGCTTACTTAATTAGCAAACGTTGGAGTTTATTAGTTAAGTGTCCGTCTACAGTCTTTTAAAATTGTACATACATACATACATACAATACATAAATCACGTCTTTATCCCTTACGGGGTAAACAGAGCCTGAGGTAACAAGACCTAAAGGCCACGCTTAGCATGAGTGTGGGCGTATAGGTGGAAAGGGGAATCAAAGTAGTGATGGGTTGCTAGCCGCATAGCCTATAACATGATTCCTATGCCCATCCCCTCGATGGGCTTTTACCATCTGCGCGGGAGGAGAAGCACCTGGTACATTCTATGTATTTTCTTTACTCCCAGACCAGCATAGAAGCATTTAAAATTGTTCTAGAATATATTTAGCAAGTGATTGGGTCAGTTTGACTACTTAAATAGCCCTGTAAACATGTTTTTCAGGATTTTTGAACCATCGACAAATATCCGTTACATCCATTGATCGATGTTTAAAGTGAACTCAAATTCAGCAGGCTTATTACGGAACTCGCTCGCAATCAGCATCGTCTTCATTTTTGACAGCTGATTCCGAGATTGGTTTCAAAATGAAAACAATCGTTCCACGTAACTCGATCGGCTTGACATCGCATTCGAAAGCGATTGCGAGCCATTTTTGAAAGCAATTGAACGAACGATTTGCCAAAAAGACGTTCCGCGTAACATAAATCCCACCAAAAACATAATTTCAATTAACCAAAATCACGTATCTAATTTAGTTATCTAAGTGAATAAAAACGCTAGAATTAGGGTCAATTAATTTAATAAAAACCATTCGTCACTAAAGTTGTTTGCAAACAAAACAATAAAACAAAACTTTTCGGTTCATTCAATTGGTTTCGTTTTTGAAAGCGATTGCGAGGGTAATCGGAATCATTTTTTACGTAATACCAATGTTTCAAGGCGGTCGGAATCGGAATCACAATCGTCTTCGACGACGAATAGGTATGATCGCGAGCGAGTTACGTAATAAGCCTGCAGATGTCAAATTTAGATGAAAAATCTTTGTAACGGTGTTCAAATATAACGCAACCACCCTGAATTATTTCGAAAGAATTCTGAGAGATCTTGTATTGCTCCTCCGTTTTCAAATCAGACTACACAAGCACTGCTGCATAGCGGCAGGATTAGCAAGAAAAACGGTGATAGCGATCCGAAAGGACCCGTGACTAGTAGAAACTTTATACATCCTTTTTATAAATGCATTTAAAGTAGAATTTAAGTATTGCAGTACCTCAACGTATATGTTATTTTGAATTGGCGGCTAATTTGCAAAAATAAATGTTGAATTTTTGAAGATTTTGAATTTAATTTTTTTGTTGCAACAGTTAGTTAATTCTTTGCAAAAGAAATATTACAGTAATACTCTAAAATACAGCTGTGAAACTTTACAGCACCAAATGACGGTAGATTCAAGTCCGTAAATTTGCATTTACCACCCGTACTTACCCTTATTTCTCCGGATACCCTAATCCATGCCGAAAGTAAATATATCTAGCATCGAGATTTTGGAGTATGCAGTACGGTTGATACCGCTGAAATTGCCTCGCCCCGAACCGTATCCAAATCGAAAATCAACTCTTTTTATTCAGCGCTGGAAGGCTTATTCCAGAAATATCGATTTGAGGGCATCGCGAAATTTGCTGAGCTCGTCTTTCCCAGCCACTTTGTGTCCCTTTCACACTATTAAACATACATACATAAATCACGCCTTTATCCCTTACGGAGTAGACCGAGCCCAAGGTAAGAAGACCCAAAGACCACGTTTAGCATGGTGGGCGTATGGATGGGCAGGGGAATCAAAATAGTGATGGGTTGCTAGCCACATCGCCTATAACATGATTCCTAAGATTTTGGCCCATTCCCTCGATGTGTCTTTACCATCTGCGCGGGAAGAGAAGCAACTGGTAAATTCTATGTTTTTTCTTTACTCCCAAACCAGCATGGAAGAATAATAATCCTGCTATAATACCGCAAAATAAGGAAGTGTAAGTCCTTTCCCTTATCCAATTAGCAAGTGTTTCCTTATTAACGCCACGCTTTTTTTGGGGAAAACCTATCGAAATGGTTTTGCCATTGGATAATTTCAGGAAGAAAGACGTGCAATATGTGCCTCATATAAGTAGAATGTTTCAATTCAGGAAATACCCCATAGATTTATCCTGTTTATCCAATATTGCTGGTACATTTTATGTTTTTTCTTAGCTCCCAGACCAGCATGGAGCACTATGAAAAGAGAAGTGAATTCATATAATCAAACGTTGCTTTGCAGAGGTGCGGATGTGTAACTAGAACCTATAATCTGCGAATCCGCAATCGATTGTTTCTTGGTTTTGTTTTTTTATAGCTTTATCAATAATATCGATTATTCCGTAATATCGAAGGAGATGAAATGTTATCATATCGTATCGTATTCTGCTAATATCGAGGATGAAGAAGAAAGTGAATCGATACTTTATTAGTCCGCTTATGTCGCGGTCAAACCAGACCATGAGGTTTTACTTACAAATGCGTTTATAAAAGCTAGCGCTGGCAGCTGTCAAAAGTAATTAAAAAAAAACGTCAATTCAATGTGTTTGTAAGCGACGAGCGAGCTAGGGACAAAAGTTTCCAGCCAAGAAGGAAGGGGAAGGCCAAAACAGAATTGTACTGAAATCTTATACACCTTACACAATAAGCTATATCTAAGATTAATTGATAGTTATAAGGAACGAAAAACGACGTTTAAACGACATCAGGAAACATAAATGTCATGGAAGGAGGCCGATGTCCGAAGACGGATCAACCAAGGGTTATGGTGATGATGAGGTATATAGAAGACAGAAGTCGAATAACTAAATGGTGTCGATAAACCAGAATACTCCCGCCAATTCAGCCATCTTTGCATATCAAACGCCACGCAGGCATAAGATTTTACTGCGAGGCCCTATTCCGATACCGTTCAACAAAAGATTTTTCTAATAAAACAGTCTGAATCATTTGCATTGTAAAACGTTTTAGTATTGTTCGGTGTCGGGGGAATAGGGAATAGAATTGAAAGAAATTCCGTGTAGGTTTAAATGAGATGAATTTAAATAATGAAATATCTAAGATAAGAGGGTATTGCATTGAATTTTGTTCAATAAAAGAAGATTGCCTGAGTTGGTACGAGGAACCAAATTTGGTTATTCCCTTGAGAACAGTGCAATTTTACGGAATGAAGGTACGTACAACATCATATACTGGAAATAATAGTCCTGATAGAAGTCACATCGGTTAAGTTAAAGCATTGCTTGTGGTAATATTCACTGGTAATTCACTTAAACATATTCCAAACATAATACAGGACGACCGGATAGCCTAAGTGGTTAGTGAGCCTGATTATGAAGGTAGAGATCCTGGGTTCGAATCCCGGTAGGGGCAGACAGTTGTATGATGAACACGAATATGTGTGCCGGAGTCACAGATGTTGTATGTATTTATCTACTGTATATAAGTATGTTTATCCGTTGTCCGGTACAAGCATTGCTTAGTTTGGGGCTGGGTCAATTGGTGTAATTTGTCCCAAGATGTTTATTTATTTATTTTATTAAATTTATACCCCAAATTTATTTATCCGAAAACTTTACTATTCACAGATGTTTTTTTTTTATTTTCACACACCTTGTTACCCATAACTTAAACACCACATATACAATATCACCTGCTAAGAACTGGGAAACCCAAGTTACTGTCCTATGTTTTCATTTTACAATCGAAAAATTTGCCTGATTCATTATAATATTAAAAAAAAAAACAAATTACGCAAAAGAATCGACCCCGCCTGCTGAAATTTTATAATCATTAACCATTCTAATTTAGTAGAATAATAAATTACTCGATGGCTCTTTGAGAAGGCACATACTTCCATGCTGGTCTAGGAGCAGATGGTAAAAGCCCATCGAGGGAATGGGCAAAAATCATAGGACTCAAGTCATAGACGACGCAGCTAGCAACCCATCACTATTTCGATTCCACTTTCCACCTATACGCCCACGGTGTCTTGCTAAATGTGGCCTGTAGGTCTTGCTACCTAAGGCCCTGTCTACCCCTTTTCTGACACGCCTTTTACCAAATATCGTTCTCTTCCTATCCCAACAACCTTTTTCGCGACAAACAACATTATTAACTCTAAAATTATCATAACTGCGCTGTTTGCGCGAGGTAACGCGTTGAGCTTTACGTAACGCGTTCCATGCGTTGCGGGATACAATAAGCGGGATAATGGGTTCCCGAACGCATTATGCAGGATGTAATAGGCCCTGAAAATGTCTTCAAACTGTCTCTAAACCAATAACACATGATATAAGTTAAACTATAGCTACCTTTAACTATAATTACCTAGTTATAAGTTAGCTTCCATGCTGGTCTGGGAGCAAAGAAAAAACATAGAATGTACCAGTTGCTTCTCTACCCGCGCAGATGGTAAAAGCCCATCGAGGGAATGGGCGATTATAATAGGAATCATGTTATAGGCGATGAGGCTAGCAACCCATCACTATTTTGATTCCACTTTCCACCTATACCATACGCTGACAATCATGCTAAGGGCTCTGTCTACCCCGTAAGGGATAAAGACGTGATTTATGTATATATGTACATTTCGTGAGCTCGTTGATGCCAGTCGGGATACCAGTCGGGATACCATCGAGTACTGTAGCTTAGATAGAGTCTGGCTTACGATAGTTGAGACTGGAATCGCGTGGCAAATTTAAAGTCTGTGTGTTGTGAACTTGTGACTTAACTATACTCGGGACCAAAAAAAACGGGTCACTTTTATACAACTTTCTACGGGAAGTGATCTGGTTTTTTTATCATAGCTTAGGAGCTATGAGGGAACAGATGAACATACATCACGTCCCACTCCCGCTGGTCCAAGATCCTGAACAATGTTTGTTAAAGAAAGTCGTGTTAGCTACGCTATTTATAGCTCAAAAACGACTGAACCGATTCAGCTGAAAATTGGTGAGGAGGTAGCTTAGAACCAGGAGACGGACATCGGATAGGTACTTTAGGTGGTATCTATGTAACGTGTGACTACGGCTTTTCAAGTTTGAATATGTGTCTCTACATCTCTCTCAAATCTTGTTTCATACTTTTTCTGCTTCGTTTTTTGTCGTAGTTGGCTTTTAGTTTTCTAATTTGTTTTTTAAATTTAATTTGCCGCGTGTCTTGAGTCACAACTTCTGTTAGCCAGAACCGCAAAAGAAAGCAAAGTCCTCTGAGACATCACGATATATTCAAGCAAAATAAAACGGCCTCTTTCATATCACAGAGAGCGGTGATTGGAATAATTCTCACATATATATGCTGAACGGGCCGTTACATACTCGTAGAGTGTTTGTGACCAAATCTATAGCTTATTGATGATTCCCAACGACTTTTGGATTGAAATATACTTATGCTAACGTGGATCTTAGGTAATATTACCTTCCTTACTTCTTATATCGTGTTCTAGCTTTTGCCTGCGACTTTGGCCTCGCCGATAACGTCAGATATCCACTCATGCCTCCAAGTATGAGGTTTTTATTTGCTACCCCGTGGGAAATTCGGAAAATCCCTTCTTAAAGCACCTACGTGATCCTCTAGGAATATTATATACTATATTATAGTATTAATTATTTAACTCGTGTTTGTATCCCACGGGAAATTAAAAAAAAATCCTTTATACTAATCAAGGAATAATAATGTAGTTCATGCCAAATTTAATGTATGTAGCTTTATTGGTACATTATTTCGCGATTTTCCAATCCCGCGGGAAAATCGGGATAAAAAGTACCTATCCTATGTCCGTTTCCTGGTTCTAAGCCACCTCCCCACCAAATTTCAGCATAATCGGTTCAGCCGTTCGTGAGTTATAAATAGTGTAACTAACACGACTTTCTTAACTATATACTTAACCTCTACCTCTACTACCTACTATACTATTACCTCTTAGATAATGTTATATTATTTGTGTGCAGTCTTCTTAATAGTTCACGAAATGGTGATATCGTGATCCATTCGGTCTTATATTATTTCGAAACAATGAATATTAAGAGATGTTTATTGTAGACATAAAGCCACATTGGCTCTTATAAAGATGTTGGTTCTATTCGGGCAATCGCAACTCATTATGAGAGGTCTGAGCCCAGCAGTGGGACGTGATTCAATAAGTTTCTGTCAAAAAAACCTTTTTAATACAAGCTTTTTTGCTGACTGTACTTGCATTGTCATTCGTCCTACATATATGTCTACCAAATTTCAAGTCTATCGGACCAACCGTTGAAGAGTTCCCTCCAGCGGAGACGATCCTGGCTAGGTCACCAGAACTCCACTACCAGATTATTGTATTGACATCCGAGGTACATAAGTATGCAAAATTTCAGCGGAATCAGTTGAAGATATCTGCTTCAAAACTGAGTCGCAAGATTCTACCCGGCCATACAAAAAAATACATACATACATACACATACACAAATCACGTCTTTATCCCTTACGGGGTAGACAGAGCCTAAGGCAACAAGACCTACAGGCCACGTTTAGCAAGATTGTGGGCGTATAGGTGTAAAAAGGAATCAAAATAGTGATGGGTTGCTAGCCGCATCAGCTATAACATAATTCCTAAGAATTACGCCCATTCCCTCGACGGGCTTTTACCATTTGCGCGGGTAGAGAAGCAACTGGTACATTCTATGTTTTGCCTTTACTCCCAGACCAGCATGGAAGTAAATACCGTGAATAACTAAATAAATACATGAAAAGCTTGTAATCACTACATAGTATAAAACAAAGTCGCTTTCTCTGTCCCCATGTCCCTATATCCCTATGTAAGCTTATATCTTCAAAACTAAACAACGGATTTTGATGCGGTTTTTTTTAATAGATAGAGTGATTCAAGAGGAAGGTTTTTATGTGTGATTCTACGCAGACGAAGTCGCGGGCAGAAGCTAGTAATACCTAATAAAAATTATGAAAAACAACCTGCTGAAATTCCGTAACAATTTTGAGAGACCTTGTATTCTCTATTGGTATTATTTCTCCATACCCTGAGTTCACCATAACAATGTCACCTGTAGGTGACACCCAATTACCGCAGTATATAGTCTGTAGACTATATACTGCGGTAACTGGGATATCATATACGTTGTTAACGTCATAGTTACTTGCACATCAGGCTAACAAGAGACCGAAAATCTACAGAGGCGGTTAAGATAGGAATCTGTAGGCTTTAGAATTTCACAGCAGCCACCCTAGCGTGAAGATAGTGCCTCAGGCAAGGCATCCTATTTAAACTGAGCGACACGTAGAGCACCAAACCAACCGAAGAAGTTTTCGATGGGCCTGGTAAACAAGACAAGTATAAACAAGTTTCAAAAAGAAACATTAACAAAACAACAACTAGGTACCTGGAAACTTCGAGACATTCGTTCCCTCCACTTTCGTAATATCGAACAAAATGAATCCTGAACCACCAAGAACATTCTCACAGTAATTTTCCTTCTCAATTCATGCTTACGTCATTATGATATAACATACAATACATACACATATCACGTCTTTATCCCTTACAAGGTAGACAGAGCCTAAGGTAACAAAACTTTAAGGCCACTTCTAAACGTTAATCATGCTAATGATTAAGGGCGTATAGGTGGCAAGGGAAATCAAAATAGTGATGGGTTGCTAGCCGCATCGCCTATGACATGATTCATAAGACTTTCGCCCATTCCCTCGATGGGCTTTTACCATCTGCGCGGGAAGAGAAGCAACTGGTAAAAACTGGTTTTTTCTTTACTCCCAGACATTATCCCACAAATTATAATATTTGCAGTAAAAAACTGTACAATGGGTTAAGATTATTCGATAGGGCATTAAATATTATTGTTGCTTAATTAAACAGAATGATGATTCACCTCATCGAGAACATCGAATGCGAATGAGAGCTTCAGGCGTGAGGTCCATCCACATTGATGTCAGTTTCTTGACAAAATGGCAAGTAATTGATTAAATGATTTGGCGGATCCCCAGCTAGAATCCCAGAGCTACCTGGGAAAAACTCATGGTCCACCCCTGCAGTTTCTCATCTTAACCATTAGACTATCCAGTATCCAGTCACCGTATATGAGTTCGCATGTCGCCACCGCTTCACTTGATGCTCTAAGAAGTCAGGGCGTGAGGCACCAAGCATTTATGACACAATCACTCGGGACAAAGCTTTAGGTTAGGTAACCTACTATAACCTGGCTAACCATAAAAGCTTCAAGTAGGTACCGTATTGCGTGCTTTAGTTTACGCCAACGGCTCTACTTATATTGTATGTATGTATAACTCTTTATTGTACATAAAACACATTAAATTTTACAGGTAATGAGATAAACAGATGTACAAGACGAACTTATCCCTTAAAGGGATCTCTTCCAGCTAACCTTCGAACGATTGATAGGACAACAGAAACCAGAGTATAGAGAGTAGACATACTCAAAAGCTAAGACCAAAGACCCTAACTTAACCTAAACAAATAAAGCATTAAAATTATAAAAATACACCAACACAACAATACAGGTACACGCTAAAACATATAAAAAAATACGATAAACTAATAAACAAAATATACTAAGTCCACTTAAGAAGATTCATCAAGCCAATAATTCTTATTGTATTTATATTCCGTCATTTCAAGGGAAAGAAAAATCGGGTTATGTTCTTGTTTAAATGGAGATTTTGCGCAAATTTTCAGCTTTAATTAGAGTAGTAATTTATTTGACGGTGGAGGCGTTTTACACCTCTACTGAACTTTTTTTTTTAAGCTGGTCAAAGGTATTTTGCAACCCATATAAAATCACAACTGGTCATACTTATTTGGGTATGTCCCTGTTTGATTTTCTCAACTGAATTCACCTCGCGCGTTAAACAATTCCACGCAGACAAACTCGCGAACAGCTAGCACACTATACATCACCCCATGACAACCCACCGTTGCAAACACCGTCTTATAAGTACGATTTACACCACAGATAAGATACAGAATAGTTTCCACAGAGGGCGTGTCGGAAGCGGAAACGCTGCGGTCGTCCGTCATCGAGCTAACGCCTGTTGGAATGCCTTGTATTGTTTATGGTAGCTTGGATTTTGTCTTGTTAGTTTTGAGTCAGTTCGTATGTCTAAGGAAATAAATAAAGGGCCAATGTGACGACCGAACAAAAGTAGATAATTGCCACTCTTAAAGTAGGCACAGTCGGACCATTGGATTCATGGGCATTGCAACAAATACCATAGCGATATGAATCATGAGTCAGTGTTAATTTTACTCTGATATTTACACTAATATTATGAAGAGGAAATAAATAAATATCTTGGGACAAATTGATCTACCCAAACTAAGCAAAGCTTCTACTATGGGTACCAGGCAACGGATAAACATACTTATGTAATGTCGATAAATACATATTTAAATACATACAACATCCATGACTCGGGCACAAGCATTCATATTCATCTGACAACTCTCTGCTCCAACCGGGATTTGAACCCGGGACCTCTGGCTTTATAGTCAGGGTCACTAACCGCTAGGCTATTCGGTCGTCATCGGAAAGATTTGTTTGATTGTTTTTTTGCATTCAATAGGCTCTGAAAATACTATACCGATTAGAAAAATTCTTTCACCTTCAACATGAAACTACCGTGAGACTCAATCATAATTATACATAAACGGATTACTCACGTATAAAAAGTCGACTGATGCTCGACATGTTTCGGACTATTATTTCGTAGACCTTCTACAAAAAACGAAACGAAATAGTCCGAAACATGTCGAGCATCACTCGACTTTTTATACGTGAGTTATCCGTTTATGTGTAATTAATTCATTCACCGTTAGAATCCTACATTGTCCCTGATGAACATGAGTTATATTGAATTCTGCGCAGATGAAGTCGCGGGCAACAGCTACCTAGTTAATAAATAAAATTCTGATTTGAAGAAATGATAAAAATAAATACAATCGTATACAATTCACATTAGCTAAAGAGTATTTTACATTGTGACTTTTTTGACCCAAGTCACGTGACCCACGTCACGACTCCTTAACAAAATAAAGTGTCATTAAAGTTCTTAAATATAGATTTACATACATACATACACAAATCACGTCTTTAAGTTACGGGGTAGACAGAGCCTAAGGTAACAAGACCTACCGGGCCACGTTTAGTAAGACTGTGGGCGTATAGGTGGAAAGTGGAACCAAAATAGTGAGGGGTTGCTAGCCGCATCACCTACAACGTGATTCCTATGATTTTCGCCCATTTGATGGGCTTTTACCATCTGCGCGGGAAGAGAAGCAACTGGTACATTCTATGTTTTTTCTTTACTCCCAGACCAGCATGGAAGTCAATGAAATTCTGCACGGAATATAGATTTAATATATATTTATGCGTATTTAAGTGTAGCCAACGAACGCTGAAATAAATTCTACTTAAGTTACATTTATCCATCGCCTTCTCAAACATGTAACCCCAATACAACAGACACCTTGAAGTAACCAAATCACCGTTCAACACTCAAATCCAAAAACAAACGTATATCCGTCAATTTTACAAAACCAACAGAGGGTTGTAGCAAAAACGGTCGGGGGCGGCGCCGGCGCCGACTTAAATATTTGGGATGCGATTAAGCTGTGCCCATTGATTGATGGGAACATGATCTGAGCATAGAGTAGGATGAATAAATAATAATAAGGATGAGTAAATAAATGCTTTATTGTACAAATATAAAGAAACAGATACAATTCACAAAAAGATAAAAATAACATTAATTTATGCACAAGGGCAAACTTTAATGAGGGATCTCTACAAGTTAGCCTTTGAGTAGATGAGAGCAGCATTACATGAGGGACCGACGAAGTGTGAGTTTAAAATTCCAGATAGAGAAAGCCACAATAGAATGGTAATAGGTTTTTGGATGTTTAACCAAATACTGGGACACTTTGATTGTTAATTCGAAAATTAGTAAACAGTAATTCGCTGTAGGTATCCAATGGTACGCGCCAAAAAAATATTAGCTCGCTTTTCAAAAAAGTAAAAATTCTTGATTATTTTGATAGTAGGTACCTATCATTTGAAAAACAGCGCCTTCTCTCGTCCGTGGTGAGCAGCAGATGTTCCACGGGAGTTTATGATTGTGTCGTAGAGAACAGACACATCATTCAAACAGATGACGCTTGGTGACAAAAATTCGCATAGTAACAAGATCACGTGATAGCTAGTAACAGATAGAAAAATTCGCAGGCTTACCCACCTGCTATAGGTGGTGTAGGGGTATAGCACGCGTCGCCGAATGACGTTCGATACTTCGGCCATAGCTTTACTGTTCGGATTTTTCCATGTGTTCTAATTTTCAGTACCTATCGTTTAACAACTAAACCATTTTTATTTTAAGTATCAACACCTGAACCTGTGTTTTAAGTAGATGACTCAGTTCTTACTTTAATTCTTCATCGAAGTTGAGTTTGTCACCCGTTTGTCGGTTTTAATATAAAAATAAAAATAAAGTTTCGCATGTCTTCACGCGAACGGTTTCGTCGCGAAAATAAAGACTTGCGCATTTTTGAGTATAAAAGTAATTCAGATACGGCGGGCTAGCGTCTGAATTTAGATTTCTTCGATTGAAATATCGTATTCAGATTGACACGCTCGCTCATCACTTATTTCGAAGTATCATGTACTTCAATATAGGTCTTCCAAATGTAGGCGTTCGTCAATCGACAAAATGTTTAATAACCTCTAGTTTCTCATACTCTGTGCTTTGTCAAACACAGCTGGGCCCACGCCGCCTACTTTGTCGTAGTTTAAAACAATTAAACGTTTGATACGACAAACCTAACGGAAAATCGCCGTGGGATAATTCCATGTTTACCTAAACGATTTAAAGTCCTAATGGTATTTTTATTGTTAGCTTTAGCTAGTAGTCGACATTCGGTTGTATTTTAAAGTCCTGTACCCAGACACAAAAGACACACTTTTGGTTTCAGTAGATAAAATATAGTTTTTTTTTTATGCCAATGTAATGCTCAGAGTTTTAGAAGGAAATCGTCTTAATTGGACATGGACTCATTCCTAAAATTCATCACATTATTATTCTAATTGTAATTGCAAAAAGCTTCCTTTATAATGGAGGCAATTAAATAAAGATGGATTTCGCAAAATTCGTAACGGATAGGGAATTTTGCAACCGGGGCGAAGCTGCACGTGCAAGCTAGTCTGCTATATTACATGAAACTGTTTGTACACTGCGTCTTAATATAATTATCCAGATTATTACCGCAAGTTGTTGATAGGTATTCAAACTAGACTGTACCGCGTCAAAGGCGTGACTTAACTTTAAACCAAAACTAACAATGAGAAACTTTTGCAGAAGTGTTATTTAAACTAAACTAACAAGTTTCTTCCATGCTGGTCTGAGAGTAAGGAAAAAACATAAAATTTACCAGTTGCTTCTCTTCCCGCGCAGATGTTAAAACTCATCGAGGGAATAGGCGAAAGTCTTATGAATCATATTATACGCAATGCGGCTAGAAATCCATCACTATTTGGATTTCCCTTTCCATCTCGCCCTTAATCATGTTAAAAGTGGCCTTAAGGTTTTGTTACCTTAGGCTCTGTCTACCCCGTAAAGGATAAAGACGTGATTTATGTATGTATGTATGTAAAACCAATTGCTGAAATATTCTAGAATAATGCAAAGACATCTTGACGTACACTTAAACCGCTTTTGAGAAAGAAGCCTCGGTTTTGACGTAGACGGCGAAATACAAAGCGTCCATTTATACTGTTACTGCAACTAAGTAGTTAATAGTATAGCAAACAAAGCCTTGCAAATTCGCTGCATCCTCGAAATCGGACACGAAAGGTGTTCAAACAAATCAAGCATGGCGGCGGAATCAAAGGCTGTTCGACGTGCGGTTTTAATTTTCACGCGAGGGTTAAGTTTATATGGCGTGAGCTTTGTTCTGAGTATAATAAATACATATTTACATATTAATCACAACTTAATCCTTTATGGGATAGACAGAGCTCTGGGTAACAAGTAAAGGCCACGCTTAGCGTGGTTGTGGGCGTATAGGTAGAAAAGGGGAAACAAAATGGCGATCGGTAGCCGCCTATAACATGATTCCTAAGATTTTCGCCTCCTTCGATGGCCTTTTGCGATCGGCGCGGGGAGAGGAGTAGCTAAAGCCTATGTTTTGTCTTATTACTTGGAGGAGGCTCCTCTTTTTCGCAACTTCTATCTGTGGCGTATGTGTCAGGGTTTTAATTAAGTCAAACTAACCAAACCACCCTAAAATATTTCGTAAATTAAGAGACCTTGTATACATTAACCCCCTTATTCATAAACGCTCTATAGGCTTCTGCTAACTTAGCAATCCTTCTTCTTCTTTTTTTAATATGGCCCCATCGATCGATGCCATGATTTCGCAAATCAGTGGTGTAACTATAGGGTGGCAGGGGTGGCAAAATGTCACGAGCCCCTAGCTCTACGGGGCCCCCAACTGGCTTGGCTTAGAGTACAGAAGGGACGCTGATGCACTTCTTTATATTTAGGAAGGAGCCCCATCTGACGAATTTGCCGCGGGCCCCAGACGTTAGAGTTACGCCACTGTCGCCAATGTCAAAGTAATAAATACAGTATTCAAAAGTCTTGTGATAAAAATGTCGGCAACGTTGTACGGCAGAACACGGTCAAAAGACCCCTCCCCCCCCCCCCCCTTGTAGAGTTCTTAGCCAACAGATAATGATATTCCTCAGAATCTGCCAGGAAATCATTAACCGATGCCCAGGGTGCACCGGACCAAGCACTGCTCTTCCCCTCGGACGGATCCAAAAACGAACCGCAGCTCTTGACCACACGCGGAGGTAACCCGACTCGCACCCCAACTTAGCAATCGTTTGTCCTTATCTGTGAAAGTTAAATGTCAAAGTGACAGAAAAGGACAAACGATTGCTAAGTTAGCAGAAGCATACAGAGCGTTTATAAATAAGGGATACAATACAAATACGTTAATTGCGTAACTTAATAAAAGGGATATCCTTTCCATCTCCATATTGCCCTAGCGCCGGCAAGATCACAGACTTAAGAGGCGCTTGCGCACCCGTCACGCTTCCCACGCGTATAGCGCCACTTCACGTACATCACTCCATTGGCATGGATTAGGCCAATATCGTGATACTAGTATGTCAATATAGTGGATTTCAAAACAACCGGATTCACTGCGATACGCATTAATAATATCGTCATATGGATCGCAATATGCATGGATCACACACAATAATATGGATGCCATTGATGTGATTCTCTAAGTGTGAGTTACACCAAATTACTAACACACATACACAAATCACGTCTGTATCCCTTACGGGGTAGACAGAGCCTAAGGTAACAGGTACCTACAGGCCACATTTAGCAAGATTGTGGGGGTATAGGTGGAAAATGGAATCAAAATAGTGACGGGTTGTTAGCCTCATCGCCTATAACATGATTCCTATTATTTTCGCCCATTCCCTCGATGGGCTTTTACCATCTGCGCGGGTTGAGAAGCAACTGATACATTCTACGTTTTTCCTTGCTCCCAAACCATGGAAGACTTAACTATAAATAATGGAAGCTTTTCACATAGTATTTCATAGGTTTTCTGACAAATATTACGATAAAATCATAAATACATATATACATACATAAATCACATTTCTATCCCTTATGGTGTAGACAAAGCTTAAAGTAACAAGAACTAAAGGCCACGTTTAGATGATCGTGGGCGTATAGTACATCTGCTGTTGCCATCTGCCCCATCCCGGGGCGGCCAGTGGGCGTCGCGGTAACACCTAGAGCTCCCGTAACGCTCACAGTCCATAGTCAGGAGGGAACGTGTCGATTTTTAGACGGTAGGCTTCTCCCCTCCTTCCATCAGGGAAGGCAGCGGTGAACTGAAGATCCCGTCATACCTACCCCCGTGCTACCCCGAGCGCACCGGGAATGCATAAGATGCATTTTCCACACGTTAAAAAAGGCATATACGGAGTCAGCGGTAAAAAATTGCTGGTTAATTAATTGAGAACTAAATTTATATTGTATTTATTACATACTGTTAATATAAAAATAAACTAGGGAAAAAACAGATACTTAAAATGTAAATACGAAACTAAAACTACTATTAAATTTAAATAACTAAATAAACTTTCAAATTAATTGTAAAAGAGCGGTGGGCCTCTTGGCGGGGTGCCCGTCAAGCAGGCAGCATTCCCGCGCTGAACTGCGATTGCGATTCTTTGCGTGAGATGGCTGCCGGCGCGAGGGTCGCAAGGGTTGAAGGGTTTGTTACGCGAACGCGTTTAAGACGTTTTGATATGACTGTGAAACCTTACACTTAGATTGCGATTCTAATGCGTGGCTCTTTCTTGTACTACGAGTCACGGAAAGCTAGCTGTTATCGACAAACTGACGCCATTATTGCGTACGAGAGCTAAGGATAGATAATAATCAATTGCTATCGCAATGTAACTCAGTAACGATTCATTGCTTATGTACTTTATCTCGTCTCGTTGGATTTACTTTAGTTGACTCTGTCCTTAAACCTTATTCAAAGAAATTGGCGCCAAGTATTTTAATATAATTTTCATTTGCACATTCTCGGGCTAAATGGTATTAAGATAAAATCTTCATGTGTTTACAGACAGCAAATAAGGCACGAACAACATCGCATGACTAAACGCAGAACTATGTCTTTATTGAACGGTTTATTGCGTTTATACGCAGTGACTTTATAAAGGCATGTGCTTGCAGCTTCTGGTTTCCCAAAGCACCTTTGTTTAAACACTTTATTACGTACCTACTTAAAAACCAATAAAAGGGAGTAAATCTGTTAAGTTTTGAGCGCAATTTGAATTTTTTAAGATAATATTTTTAAAAAGCGTACAAATTCAGGCGTTACTTTGCGGAGGTTCATGTCAAAAATTACTGGATAACTTTACTTTGCTCCGCGATAGTGAAATCAAATCATGCAAAACAGTCACGCTAACATCAAATCCTATTCATGCAGTCGATGTTTGAGTAAACAACGACAGCACAAAACAAAAAACAATGGAAAATCACTTTCAACATGAAACTACGGTGAGACTTAATCATTATTACACATAAACGGATAACTCACGTATAAAAAGTCGAGTGATGCTCGACATGTTTCGGACTATTCCGTAGTCCTTCTTCCTGGAGCGCTCGCCCCGGCGGCAGCGAAACGAACACCTTTTACTTGGACTTTTTATACGTGAGTTATCCGTTTATGTGTAATAATGGAAAATCAATCGAATTGGCGTTCAGAACCACTACCAACACATAGAATATCCTGAAAATATTATTGTAAAAATGGATTAAAAAAGGTTGTTCGAGTCTTATCAGTAGAAATGGAAAAACCGGGTAAATACGAGTCGAATTTGCATGCGAAGGGTTTCTTCCATAGAACCTCGGAAAAGACAAGAGCGTGCTCGATAACTAAGTGGCTAGGGCTAGATATACCAACATAGAAATCTCATCATAAAGATAAACCAAACTTTTATAGGGCCTCTATAATTTTTAACTTTTTTTCCTATTTATTGTTATAGTAGTCATGACGATAAGTACGCACTCTGTGAAAATTCCAAGTGTGTCTTCTCCCTACTGCTGTGACAGACAGACAGACAGACAGACTGGTTTTAAGGTTTCCATTGTAAACCAACCTCTTCTAAATTAACAGCTACCTTGCTCTCGTAAGATAACTTTTTCGTAAAACAAAATTATATATTTTTGATTAGATTAGATTATGTATTCTTTCAATAAAAATTACATAATGATTAACTTTTCCTTTGAGATTACAATTGCATACTCAACTGATTTTAATAAAATTAATCATTTGGAAAATATAAATAAATCGGACCACAAACAAAGCTATCGTCATGAAACCCGAGTAGTTTTCAACACGATTAAAAAGTACCTGCTTCCCAAAATCAACAAAATCACGCCGACACACATTCTGAAGTAGTCAACTAACAGTCGACACTTAAGTGGCGTTTAAGTGAAAGGTTTGTAAAAACTCGTGCGCCGGCGCCTGTGAAGCAACGAGTTCGCGATCAGAGGAAGTAGCTAAGTAGGTGATAGTGAGCCCACCGGACGCGATTTAGTAAGAGGGCTTACGAAAGTGTGAGTAGTTTGTTGCTGATTACACAATACACACAAATCACGTCTTTATCCCTTACGGAGTAGACAGAGGCTAAGGTGACAAAATTCAAAATTATATTTTTGCAATGTGGCCGCCAAGGCCTCTTTTACACGTCTTTTTTGACACTACCAGCGCATTCGGAAAGACCATCATAGCCAAGAAGAATGCGCCGCAAGAAACTTGGCAGAAAGTCATTTTTTGTAATAAAATACAGTAAGAATACTTATATTCTACTTAAATTAAATAGGTACATTTATAAAAGGGATGTATAAGATCCCCAAGCCTTAAATTATATTAGTCTATAGTAGAGATGTAATTTTTTCATTTTCAAAATAAAATCATTTGGCTTACCTTTATTATCTGTTATACATATTTGCTAAATTGTAAACATTTGAACTTCTGCATAATCTAATCGCGTGTCTTAGGCTATGTTAGGTTAGCTTTATGATATTTTCACAAAGCTCATGTAGCAAATAAAAAAATTGGCCAATTGATTAGTTTGTGAAAAAAATATACACGAAACATTTCCTGCGTAAACTGGAACAGGAACAGATAATAAAATTATAGTGAATCAAATAATTGTAATGAGTCTGCTGTGTTTTATACGTCCTGTGAATTTTATTTTATTGCTGATATTTAAAGGAAATCTTTTTTATTTAACATTGAATAATAGTCAAAGTGGGCGAGAGTGGAAAATCCATTACCCACTGAAATACCTATATCGTAGGAGCACAGTAGTGGAGGGATGAAATTATCGAAATTCATCGACATCGATGTTACCTTTATGATGTTTATAATACGGCATAATAAAGTTTTATTAATGTGTAATTCATCTGTAAAATCGCTAATAACCACGACAAAACCAATGACCTGACTTATAAATGCAACCTTCATTTAAACCTCTGATTGCACTTATTTCTTGCAAAAAATAAGATGTGATAAAACGAATACTTCTGTGTAAAGTGAATTCCACTACATATGGAACACATAAAATACGCCGTAGTAATAAAATGTTAGGCTTATTAGGCAATGCGCCGGTCTGGGTATTTATGTCTAGGTATCTCTATTAAAATGGTGCAGAAGTTTATCTGGCAATTAAGGGAATATAATGTCCATTTGCCCATTCATTAATTTAGATCGCGAACCGGCTTCCATGATAATGTAAAATATGTGTGGGTGTGTATTTGTGAGAAATTAGTCAGTTCAGAGCATACGTTGACATTTTTACTCTATGTAGTTTCCTTCGAATTGAGATAGAACCTTAATTTTTTCTTAAAACTGATTCAATAATGACTCAGGCAATTTCAGTGTCTGAATTAGTTACATAAATTCACTTAAATTCATGATACGGCGCAATTCTTTAAATAACTTAATTTCCCAGTAAAACTAAAGGAATTTTGTAAAGAAGATGTAACCATATCTAATCAAATAACTTTAATATATAAGTGCAGTTATGAGCTTTAAGAACACAATTAGATGCTTTCTATAATTACAGTCTTGAATGATTCACAGTCAATTATAAGAAACATATTTTCTACGAGACATAGTACCGTAATACTTTTTATGAGCTCTCGATAAAAAAAAAATATTTTTTACAATTAAACCCCTTGCACATCCCTACGAAAACATATTAGAGTGCACGTCGTCACATTTTCTAATCTATATTCAAATTGGCGCGCCCGCACCCGCGTTGTGAAAACGGAATATTTTTCCAATTTCGCCTGGAAAACCACTCCCCAAACAACAATATCGAGTAAACAGACGACGGACGAACCCCAACTCTATTCTCAGGGTACTAAAAACCAGCATACAATATTACGGGTGATAAAGTAAAATGGTGAACCGAACAGAACGACCTGAAAAACGTATAACGCGCAACTGCTATTGTCATCTCTTTTCAGCGTTTAGACTTTTTATTTCGAGGACGGGTTGTTACTTTTTATTTGTTATTGATTTTCGCCGCCTTCTTTTATTATGTGAAAAATATTCATTTCATACGTGAATTTAAACGCCATAGGATTTTTCAGCACCATTCCAAATGTCAATCTTTCTCACAATTAGTAACTAGGGTCCAAAACTTTACAGAACTGTTCAGACCTAGCATGACAAGCATGGCAAGCAAGTCCTGTATTGTTATGAGAGTTACAATGAAACGCTTAGAAGATATAATATAATGATTTAATTTCATTACTTTTTGCCCCCGGTCCCAAATTTTTACACGCTGGTCCTGGCAACACTATTTCTACTGCTAGACATTTTTGGCTAGGTATTTGCCAAGCTGAAAACTTGTCCTATACCTCTCCTACCTAGAAAAGTCTACCAGGTCTCAGACCATATGGGACAAACTAATCTAGCAACAAAAATCTAGCAACAAAATTACAGCTCAGGCTTTAAAGTTCGAAATTCAATTTTCGAAGTTCCCTTCGTGCCGTTCCGCTCACTTTGACTTGAGAGTAAGAGGGAAGGTATAATACAAACTTCGAAAATCGACTTTTGGAGTAGTCAATCCCCAGTTGACAAGACTAATTGGAGCTGTAATTTTGGCGTATTATACGTATTTGTAGTTTAAATTCAACACAAATTATTCACCACTTTCGAGGGGTATTTTCACATAAATGTGGTTTTTAAAAATCGGGGGCGCGGAGTCTGAATTACCATTATCCCATTATTATAACAAGTGTCTGTTTATTTGGCCAGATTCAAAATGGCGGCGATGGCGGGGCGCCGGCCGGACAGCGGAGGACGTTGTTAGTGATGATCTGAACCAAAAGTTGGCTGGAAGAGATCCCTCGTAGGTGTAAAGACTTTATTGACACGGGAATGTTGAATTGAAAAGTCAATCAAATACTGAGTAGGTTCTTAACTTAGGCAAAACACTATTTTCAAACTCTATATTGTTCATTCTCGTTGCGCACGCGTGCCAAAACACTAGTCATGTATAATGGGTACTTTTAATGACCCATTGAACAATCTATTATTTTAACCTCCACGAAACCGAATGGTTAAAAAGGGGTTTTTTAATTGAATCGTACCGTAAAGAAATAAGTCGACAATGAGAGATGACGTAAAGATGACACTTAGTTATGGAACCTGATGCTTCTGCCCGCGACATAGAATTAGCAATACGATCCATTCGTTTGCAAAATAGTTTACGCAACTCTCTAGGCAACTACGGCCGTTTACATGTTGTTCGCTATACCGGGGGGATCGCGATTTTCCGGGATAAAAAGTAGCCTATGTTTTAATGTAGGGTACCAGCTATCACCGTTCTAAATTTGATCCAAATCCGTCCAGTCGTTTCAGCGTGAAGAAGGAACAGACATACACACACTCTCAAACTTTCGCATTTTTAAGTATTAGTAGGATTGCCGTTTATTGCTTTGCCGTTTCCTGCAGCCTAGCTCCTGGTCAACAAGAGCCTTGAGAATAAGACGTCTCGTATCAGCTCATATTTATTTTTATTTATTTATGATTATTTGCATGGGCCGCGCGGCAGCTGACAGTGCTGGCGCTATTGTCTCCCGAAATAATAACGAGATATGGCGCTTCGATACATTTTATTTTTTTATATTTTCATTTATTTATCGTCACGATTGCGGACTTAAAAGGGTTGTAGGAGCATGGCGTTTGAATAGGCTTGAAATAATATAATGTTCGATGTCAAGATTTACGACCCTAGGGAGTTTCGCTTTGCTTTCGGTGGAGTCGACAGTGTATAACCCCCTTTAGTGTGAGTTGCAATAATTTTCACTATAACCGACGATCTTGACGTATATTTTACAGAAAATAGATTGATCTTAAAATTAGTAGGTATATTCTTCGCGGCAATACAAAGAAGTCATGTCAGCAAAAAAGTTGTATTTTTATCGTAGTTTGTATTCGAAATTCAGTCACCCTTTTGACGCCGTACACTTTGAACATGGTAAAATTTTATGTATTGCATGAATTTGCATGAGTACCTATTCAGTGAAGCTAGCCCAACCAGCCGCAATATTCCGGAGTAATCCTGAGGCCTTGCGAATCACTAACAGCCATTATTTAAAACACATTTTCTTAACGACCTGCGCAGGAGTTTGCCGCGATGCCATAAATTCAATTACAAACGAATTAATTCCAATAAAACGTGGCATTTTCGCCCAAAAACAAACAAATGGCTCGAACGCGAGCTCCAAACCTCGGCAGGTTCTTAAAAAGGCAAATAATTTAACACCCGCCCGAAATGTTAAATAGCAATGCGAAAATATCCTTTAACCAAACACACTTGTGGTACGAAGTCGGTTGCAGTTATATTAATTTTTAGGGTTCCGCACCCAATATTTATTCTTGAGTAAAGGCCAGTTTAAACCTGCATGCTGTATTACATTGCGGCACTTGATCGACGACTTTAACTTGTTCGCGTCACAGCCAGGCAATGTAATGAAACCTGTGGGAATTTTTCGCCCGTCCAAACTCTGCTAAGATAGACAGAGTTGAGAAAATTATGACGAAAGAGGCAGATCATCTTAGCTTAAGAGCTAAAAGACAGGGGTTGCTCGGGATGATTATCCTTTAAAAAAACCTAAAAAATGACACAACCTTTTTTTATTTCGTTTAGTACGGCATGGCACAACACAATACAAATAAATAACAAATATATGGAAATTTCGAGACATTTTTTTGCTCTAGCAAGGATGGAATTCTCGTGATTTAGGTGGAAATGACAAGAAGTGGAAGTGGTAGAAAGGTTGTTTTTTTTTAATTGCCCAGATATGTATACTTGGCCAAAATGATATAGGATTCTTGAATACCGTACACTTTTCGACACCACAAAGTCAACCGAACCTCCTAACTGGCAATTAGTAAATTCGAATGCCGAAAAAAAAACAAGGACTAAAATAAACACAGGAAACAATAAAGCAAAGAAAAAGGCCGAATTCCAGTCGCTAAGCTCGGCGGCATCTTTGCGATAAGATCTGGCCATAATGTTTCAATTAAACAGTAGCCAGTATTTATTGGGGACGCGGCCCATTCAATGGCCGACTAAAAAAAACAGCGTAGGCCGTTCGGGAATTAATAAGCAAGCGATGACAACTTTATTTACTGTAATTATGTAGTGAGGTGAGCTAGAGACTTTTTTACAAGCTTCAACTTGTAATGTTTATTGTGTTTCCAAGTCATTTCCAGTGGTTAACTTGACTTGAAATTTGGTGAAGGATACTACTGTTAACACAGTAAAACCTATACTTATATTTCTTGTTATTTTATCAAACACTTGCTGTAAATGAGGTAAATGTGTTATTTGATGTCTTTTGAAGGTCTAAAATTGATACGGTATTGAAATAATACTTTTATCACGCAAGGAACGTACAGTCGACGAATTTAATTACTGACCCCTCGAGGAACCTCTTCACATAAAACGTCATAGTGACATCGCATTATTTAACAAGGAAAATCGTTACGGCGCTTACTCTAAAAAGGTTCTATTAAATTCCTTGACTGTACTGTTATGTAAAAAGAAGTAGACTATAGTTTTTGATGATAGGTAGTTTAATGGATCCGACAGAACTGTGATACTGCTCCAACACGTGATATAGATCATAGGCTCATAGGCTCTGCCTACCCCGTAAGGGATAAATACGTGATTTGTGTATTGTATTGTGCAATTATTTAAGAATGATTCAGGCCTAAGCCGTTGCACAAAAGTAGGCATCAAAATTTATAAACTGAAGGTGTTGAGCAGATTACAGAATGTTTACGATAACTACGATAAGTATAATAATCCCCATAGTTCTATCCCGAGATAAACAACGAGCCACCCACAAAAACACGCGCTCGATGCCCCAGTAACAACCCGCTAGCACCGCGTAAAATACAATAACAGAACACAACAAAACAAACACTTTTCCTAACAAGCCACCGTGCAAAACTACAACAACAAAAACCAAACGCCGCACTCACCCTTAAAATACAACGCACAAAGTTTAGAACACCCTGTATGGACCGCACTAACATTAAAGGTGCAAAACTGAGACAAAGAAACATCAAACCACCGTAACCACTTCTAAAGTCTTTCATATAAAGTTCAAAATACCTTGCGTGAACTGTATAAACTTATAAAGGATTTACCTTAAACGTCAATTATAACTGGAGCTCGCCTTGAAAACATTTTCCCGGTACAACTGGGTCAGGTTACACTGGTTTATAATTATAATCCATTCGAGATAGTCCGAGCGTTGGCGGCGGCGCGAAGAAGCCCGCCGTATATTCTAATAGGCTATTAACATATAATGCTGCTGATTGGACGGATGCAGAGCGGCAGATGTGACGTCGTTCAGAGGCAGTGGTCGGCAACTCGCGCAGGTAAAATAATGGGCGCTTTTCTAATTTAAACCGTTTTTTAATATTCCTCTTTGTGCGACACGGTTTGACCATCACAACACAATAGGAGAATAAGGGTCTGTTCCACTGCTCCGTTGGTTTCGAAGTAATAAATAGAGACGACACTATATCATCAACTTGTCACAGAGTGGTAGTACATTCTCTTAATATATTTAACACACGTTTTAATGGTATTGTCTATGTTTTATATTTGGTAAAATTCTAAGTAAGCCCACAATATTAGCTACCCACGTATTGTCTTTGCTTTTGTCGGTTTCTGGCACAAAAAAAATTTTTTTTTGCACCAACTGCAATGAGGATTAAGGAATGTAGTGCAGTAATTAGTTCTACTGATTTAGCTATCCTTTTTACCTACGTATCATTTTTATTTTGATACCTAACCAAAAATTTACCTACACGACTTAAGACTCATACCGAAGTCTAATTAATTCCTATAACATACTACTGAACTTTCTCTAGCATAATCACCTTCAATTACTACTTAATAAAATCATAGTCACGACCAACATTAAACCGGCTCCGAGTTCGCGACCCCTGACTCGCGATGGCGCGCGATACGGTAGCAAATAGCGCCACTTTCGCGACTCGCACTCGCTTTACCTACCTCACACTAGATCCCCGGCCAACTTTAACAACACCCTGTATCTGCCCAACCAACAACAAAAATTCAATCATGTTTTAAAAACCACAGAGTATAAAGCTCGAAGCGCAAGCGATGAAAAGTTATGTCGTTTTAAAATTCGATCAATTTAAAATCTGAAAATCGACGTTCTCATTTCGAAACGTTTTAACCGCAAACTTTCTAAAACAAACTCCGACTATGTTTTGTTCCAAATACGATTCAAATTCAAACAGTTTTTGCAACTGGCCATTTCCCGGAACGGACTGAAGAAAATATCTGACGTTCCAAGAATAGTGGGACGCAATTCGTGGAACATAAAGTCCAATTTCCTTGGTAGGGGGAAATACGTATATCATTTGGTTATAAATGGCCGTATGCATGAGAAGCAAACATAAACTGCATTGTAGGTGCACCAGCTTTTGTAGAACCTAAATAGGGGGCGGCAGGATAGTGTGGAATACGCTTTACAGTTTTTTGAAATCAATTAAATACGTAGATAGACCTCAGTGTCTAATGTGCTTGGAATCGCAACCACATTCTCTATTTTTCTGCCAAATGATATAAAATAGTTGAATGCGATTGCGAGCGCCCACGCGTTAGGAATGGCGGCCTCAGATTAAGGATCCGGTTAAATAAATTGTTTTTGAGAGTAAATTTTCGACTACATAATTAAACATAATAGTAACACAGACATCTTACTGTTATATAAAGGCTTTCCCTAAGGATTTCCCAAGCTATTATTTTAGTAGTAGTAGATCTTTACCAGATCATCCGTCCACCTTTGCGAGAGACCTGCTAATACTTCACACTAGAACCAGAACCTTACCTTCCGAAAGGTTATAAGTTCTGCGATAAATGTGCTACGGTTTCAGCCCATTTGAAGGGTGTAATTTGATGAGCTGTGTAATTAAAGTTGCAGCCATAGCGCTGTATTACACCCAACCAAGCAACCAAATCAAATCATAAAGTGCTCTCCGCACAGCCCAACCTTACAATCCGCGTCGTGTGGGACTGAAATAATAGGCTCGCCACACTGGGGGGTATTGAGACATCAGCCAGTATTAAATGCCTCGAGCCTTGCCTCGTTAGGGACCTGTTTGCGAGCGCTGAATTAGAACTGGCATGTTGGTAATTAGCAATGGTGGCGCGGGCTAAACGTTTCAATTTCGAATGTGTCGGTTTGAAAAGTGCGTCGGTGTTTTGTTTTTGGAATATAAACTATCCATTTAGCAAAACGAAGGATCGGATACTAGACTACAAGCTCATGGAAAAAAAACATGTGAAATGAACCAGCGTGAATGAAGCCTAGAAGGCTGTTACTATATCATAAAATAACTCTGAGCACTATACCGTCATTTCTGAGCGGTACATTTATGGAATTTCTCAGGTACAAGTGAGGAATTACGACTAATTATTAATTTACGGCGTTTTATAGCTTATGGATGATTAATAAAAAAATAAATGTCGAAAAACCTAGTGCCGCTTTAAATGGTGGTGCCGGAAGTTAGTGCAATTTTTTTTTCAATGTATGAGAAAAAATCTGTACCGCTCAGAAATGACGGCATAGCGCTCAGAGTTATTTTATGATACAGTAAGCCTTCTAAGCTTCATTCACGCTGGTTCATTTCACATGTGTTTTTGTCCCATGGGCTTGTAGTCTATACCTGATTGAATGGACAAGAATTATATACATAAACATAAATAAAAAACAAATAACATGAGTAAATTTACACCAATTGACCTAGGAAAATCCAACAAAAAGACGGGACAAAGTAGTGAAAAACCTCTTATCGAATAGCCCACTAAATTTCACTGTACCACCTATTTAAGCTTTAAGTAAAGCCTGGAACAGATATTCTACCAAAGTAAAGTAAATTCATCTCTGTTTGTTTTTACAATCAATAAACAAATGACGGCTACTTTTAACTCAACCGCCGTATCTCATTTCTTTTTCAAACCTAGAATACCCCCCATTCCTTCCACATTCAACTCACAACTCAATCGCACTGGCTGCTAAATTATTCAAAAGCCATTAAATGGAGCGACTAAAAGCCACTAATCGAGAAGCTTCCGTCAACCGCCAACTTTACGAACGAAAAAGGACGTAAGATACTATACCGCTTTATAGAGTAATTTTCAGAACGGTTGACATAAGTCACTACAGCACTTCGAAATAAGACTCTACTTTTAATTTTTTTTAGGTACAATTTTGGAAAGATACGAAAGAGGAGATAGCTCCTTGTGATGTTAGGTTCGTTTGAGACACTTACGCCTTTTTAAATAAAAAGTGGCGCGCGGCAATTATCACCGTCTTAAACACGCGGCGTTTTTTTTATGCCGCTTTTTTATTTTGTTTTTGTTTCGGAATAGTCGTGGGCGTGAGTGGTTTAAGGTTGAGTTGTATGGCGTGATTTTTAAAAGTAAAATATTATAAACAATTTTAGAACTAAAAAACAGGGATTTACTTCAGGCTGTAGTCCCATATCATATTAGTATTGATCATTATGAAATCTATATAATTCACATAGTTATCTAAACGAAAGTAACGCCTGAATCTATACAGTTTAAATATTATTTATTAAAACGGATTACTTACTTTTGCCTACCCGATATTTGGACGCAGTTATTGTTAGAGTTCTATTTGATGGACTCTACCTATTATTTTAAGGAAACTCTAAATATATGCGCATACTGTAAGACTTTATTTTTCTAAAGTGACAATGTCTATTTCTGAACAAAACTGTTGCTACGACAGAAACCATATACTTTAACAGTTATTTGCATATTTATAGGAAGTGGCTGAACTCTCTTGCCATATTACTTAAAAAATAATTATAAAAAATATCATGGGACAATCTACACACATCGACCGAGTCCCAAACTGAGCAAAGTTTGTATTATTGATACTAGACAACGGATAAATATACTTAAAGAGATAAATACATAATAACACCCATGATTCGGGTACAAACATTCATATTCATCGTAAAAGTACCTGCTTTTACCGGGATTCGAACCCGGGACCTCTAGTTTAATAGTCAAGTTCTCTAACCACTACGTCTTGATAGTTGGGCACTGAATTACTTACATCTTACTTTTTACTGCCTTTTTACTTGGTCTGAGATCTCGCCATGTAACCCCTGTTCTAGCTAGCAGCGTAACATCTTCCGCTGACAAAGCGGCGCCTGCGCAGCTAATATTAGGCTGATTAACTGATGAGTACGGCACTGAAGTAAGTTTTTTGGCGGCATAAGTATGCCGTGCGGGAAGGAAACGGTTAAAAGCTTTATCTTTGGCTATTTAAAAAACATAGAGTGTACCAGTTGCTTCTTAACCCGCGCAAATGGTAAAAACCTGTCTAAGGAATGGGTGAAAATCTTAGGAATCATGTTATAGGCGATATGGCTAGCAATCCATCAGCCCATCGCCATTGATTCCCGTTTCCACCTATACGCCCACAATCATGCTAAACGTGGCCTTTAGGTCTTGTTACCTAAGGCTCTTTCTACACCGTATAGGATATATACGTGATTTGTGTATTTGCACAAAAAAATCGTCAGTAATTGTATCCACGACGTTGTATAATGAATTAAGGGTTTTGTGTTAAAGAAAGAAACAGTCAGCAAATCTTAATCGTATACTGGCTTCTGCCCCCGACTTCGTCTGCGTAGAATTATACATATATATACATACATACAAACGTATCATGTAGAACGAAGACATAATCATTACAGCTTGACGGTAGATGAAAAGGAGCAACACACTTCCGATAATAAAACGTCCCAAAACATTGTAACACCGTCACTAAAAACTCGTTAACTTTAACAAGTTGTCACTAAAACAAAACGACCGTTTATGACGGCCCGCGGTGACGAGCTGTCAGCCTGACAGCTGTCACGGTGACAGCTGAGAGTTACGAGCGCGGGTTTAACGATACATTCAAGTTGGTCGTAAAGTGTGATCAAGGATATTTAATGAATTATTAAATCGCGTGGAGATGGCTAGGTGTGAGCTCGCGGCTCTGCCCGTGTTTACTTTACTTTTAAGAGAGTATTTTTATGGCAATGTCTTTTCTAACCAACGTCCGATTTAGATGTAGCAAGGTCTGTAATTAGCTTCAGACTAAGCTTATTGCCTGTTTCACCACTCTCTGTTAAGTTCCAGTTATCTTAAGTGTCAGTTATCTATGGTGACGTCTGTCTGTTTTGTATCGGAGACGGAATCATAGATAACTGACACTTAAAATAACTAGAACTTAACAGACAGTGGTGAAAATGGCCCTTTAAAAGGAAAAACGTCTAAACGTTTGTTAAGTGCAAGTGCCATACTAATATTATTATTGCTGTTATTATAATAATAAGTTTTAGTTTTAAGATTATTGGGTAAATGTTTGAAACTATACACATAATAACATCTTTGTCACAACATTTTTATACAATAAATAGTTTGAGTTGAGTAGTTTGAGTAAATATTTTAATGTAAGTATACTATATTTAATTTAGAATGAGAAACCACAACAAAATTATTATTGCGTCTGGTTAACTATTTCTTACCTAGCAAATAGTACAGTGCAATAGCCTGGGAGCCGCAAAATAAAATTGTTTTAATGTCACTTTATTTTCGTGTCGTTTACAATTACAGTACAAATTGAAAAGAGAGTACGCTTCACGAGCCGCAATATAATGTTGTTGTGGTTTCTCGTCCTAAATCAAATGAAGTATAGTTCCAGCATTTTCACAGTACACTAAGCTACAACGGACCTAATTATTTGGAAGGTCTGGTACGGCATTTCTGTCTGTATCTCTTGAAGTAAAATAAGCAGAGCAGGGATAAAAATAATATATTAGTTGTAACGGTATGCAAGAGAGTACAGAGACAAGTGATTGACACAATAGAACACAATAAAGCGTATTCTAAATTATAAATCAATAGTATCAAAATGGCCAGGGTGTTTACTAATAGTTAGGACACAAGAAGGTTTAACAGTATCATAAGTGTCTGTATTTTTTTAAGACGTTGGCTAAATTTATCAAAAAAATAAACGACACTGATAATGAAAACACATAGAAAAATCAGAAGCTATGGCCTAATTTAATAAGTAAGGGTAAAACCGTAAAAATAAACATAAAAAATCAAGAACTAAAATTCTTCATTCATTTGATAGTACCTATCGTTTGAAAAACAGCGCCTTCTCTCGTCCCTCGTGAGCAGTAGATGTTCCACGGGAGTTTGTAAATGTGTCGTACAGACATATCATTCAAACAGACGACGCTTGGCGTCAAAAATTCGCATAGTAACGAGGTCACGTGACAGCTGGTACAGTTACAGATCGAAGGCTTACTCACCTGCTGCAGGCTATGCTGGGTGGTGTAACGGCAGGCATCACGGAATGATTATCCGGGTTCGATTCCCGGCCATAGCCTTTAGTTTTCGGATTTTTCTGTGATCAAATTTTCAGTGTCGTTTAAAAATTTAGTTTCTAACGGGTAAAACCGTAAAAACAAAATTAAAAAATCAATAGGTAAAATTCTTGATTGATTTGATAGTAAGTATGTTCAGTATAACTACTTAACCCGACCTGATATATTTCGCTGATATATTCTGCAATAATTCTGAGAGAACTTGTATAAAACATTTCATCGCGTAAAGCGCTGCGGGTGTCTATGGACAGTGGTGATCATTTAACATCAGATGACCCACTACTTCGTTTGTCTGGCCTCTCTAACATAAAAAAACAATACAAAATTATCAGTCTACTTTAAAATTAATCCACTCACTGTTATTCTGAACCAATCCACATAATAAACATCTCTGATCACTTTTAGAGAAGCATTTAAGAATCAATGGCAAAGATTCAAAATAAAGATATCGTTTCCTCTTCGGCTACCAAATAACCGCCAATTTGCAGTTCGCCAAATCCAATCACAATAATTTTTATTTTTAATTATGGCCAGCGTCATTTCGGAAACAAGAGGAGGCGGGAAACAAAAAAACATCGGCAACACCACTATAAATTTACCGCCAAAGTAACAATACTAGAGTCTTATTTTAATGCCGTAAGGTTTAAAGTTCAGTGGTTTTGGTTTATTTAGGCGTAATTAATAATTAATAAGATTATTTGTCAGGTAGTAATGGATGGGCCCGTACTATAAATATTGCTCCGCCCACCTATTAGGTATAGTTATAATTTTGGGCCCGTTTTTATGAAACGCAATTAAAACGTCTCTTAATTTGAAACTGGCAAATGATAGCTTAGTTATAGACACGATCAATTAAAATAAATAATTGCTAACGTTTTTAAATGGTTAAGAATTTAATTGAAATATTAATTGTATTTAAAAATTACTGATATTTAATAATACGTCAATTTTATTCAGCCGTTTCATAGTGACCTTGTATGGTATCACTGTCGAACTATTTGATTCCTGACGTACTGTAGAGTTATCATATCACAGTAAACGTCACATAATTTTCCTTGTCAATTCAATACAACATCACAATGACTCTTACTGAGAAAGGGTTCGAAAGTGAGTCTCGACTCGACAGTACCTATAGGATATAATAATGTTGTTTGGCCTGTGTATGTAATCATAAAGACTTTCATGGAGAAATTCTAAAGTAAAATAGTATTTTTATTTCTATAGCGTAAGTATAAAGAAGTTAGTCGTCATCGCATATGAATCTAATTTAATATTTTAGACATAAAAATACGTTGGTCATTTCATACCTTATTGACTGTCTTCGTTAGTACTGTGTAAAAAGTCATCTATGAGCTATTTCCAAAATATTCCACATGAACATTTTTTCCAGAATTTAAATATTTTGGACTTTTTTTACTCAGAATCGTTTACCCTATCGATTCTCATACAAGAAAAAAATGTGTCTCAGATTTTACTATGATTTTTTTTCCTGTTCGTCACGTTCCATACCCATATTCAAAAAGGTGATGGAAATTTTGGGGCACATTTTTTTTTAATAAGAATCGATGGTAAACGAATCTGAAGTAAGAAAAACCCAAAATAGTTAAATTCTGGGAAAAATGTTCATGTGGACTTTGGAAAACGCTCCTATAGTCGAGGTTTCTGAGCTTACCCGTGGGCAAATCTTTATGCATTTCATCTGTAAATTAAGTAAATTAAGCAATCACAATCATCAAGTCCCAATTAAATTAAATTGCTAAATCAAAAACCAAACGTAAATTGAACATCAAATCGCGGATAACGCGGATTGAGCCCAACCCGGCCAATTTGGTCGAAATAAAAAATACACCACAATATCTTATTAAAATGTTATAACGAATAATTTTATAGTTAATAATGACAGTTATTTCTTGGGACAAGGATTTAACTGCCAGATGTAACCACTAATTGAGAGATTTAGTTTATTACCGCGAAAACAAATAAAATTCAGCGATGAAATTAGGAATGTTAAGGCGTATTACATTTCCTGTACGACGTGCAAGTCGAGTAACCTCCTGAGATTAGCGTTTGGCCCGGTGCACCCTGGGCAACAACGGTTAACTAATGTGTTATTATCTCTTCACTACATAACCGTTGATATGATATTATTTCACGATATTTGGCAAGAAGATACACTGACGGGTAAAAATAAAGGGTCGCCTTCCATACAAATTTGTATGAAAAGTGAGCCGTTAGTTTGCTCGTGAGTATAGATAAAATATTAAAAGGTAAAAATGGGCTTTATTTATAGCCTTAAAATTTTCTATTTAGCCTTGGGATGTTTTGAAGTTGTAGGTGGTACGGCTAGAAGTCCATCAGCCCATCGCTATTGATTCCCGATTCCACCTATACGCCCACAATCATGCTCTTTAGGTCCTGTTTTAGGTGTTGGTGTTGTTTTTAGGTGTTGTTTTAGGTATGTTACCTTAGGCTCTGTCTACCCCGTAAGGGATAAAGACGTGATTTGTGTGTGTGATTCAAAATATTTTTTCATGCCACTAGGAATCTTTTTTTTTATTATTTGTAAATAAACACACACAAATCACGTCTATATCCCTTACAGGGTAGACAGAGCCTGAGGTAACAAGACCTAAAGGCCACGTTTAGCATGATTGTAGGCGTATAGGTGGAAAGGGGAATCAAAATAGTGATGGGTTGCTAGCCGCATCGCCTATAACATGATTCCTAAGACTCGCCCATTCCCTCGATGGGCTGCGGGAAGAGAAGCAACCGGTAAATTCTGGGAAAAACTGGGAAAACTGGAGAATTCCCGAGGGACAGTAAAAGTAGGTATATAAATAAGACCAAACTACCTTATAAAAAATCTTTATATTCGTTGAAAATATGCTCCAGAGAGAAAATAGCAACAGTCCAATTGCACCAACTATGACAGACTTACTCTTAACGAACTCATAAAACTACAGTGATCACTCGTTACTATATTATTATGAGGTATGGATCCACGCCGAGTTAACTGGCTAACGTTTAATTGATCGTTAAAATTAATGGCACTGGAGCCTATTTTAACTTGAGTCAACCATGTTAATAACACTTTCGTTTATAGAGACATTAAATAAATAAATAAGAAATTCACATTTTATTACCACAAACCACACAAATCTGCGAAGTAATTCTATGGTGTGCGTGAAGTTTTCAATCCGCACCGGGCGTGGGAACTATAGTCCAAGCCCTCTCGTTCTGAGAGGAGGCCTGTGCCCAGCTGTGGGACGTATGCAGGCTGGAGATGATGATGATGATGATGATGATGATGATGATGATGATGATGATGATTACCACGAATCGTATTAATAATGATGATATACACACACACACACACACACACAAAACACGTCTTTATCCCTGACGGGGTAGACAGAGCCTAAGCTAACAAGACCAACAGGCCACGTTTAGCAAGATTGTGAGCGTATAGGTGGAAAATGGAATCAAAACAGTGATGGGTTGCTAGCCGCATCGCCTATAACATGATTCCTATTTTCGCTCATTCCCTCGATGGGCTTTTACCATCTGCGCGGGAAGAGAAGCAACTGGTACACTCTATGGTTTTTCTTTGCTCCCAGATCAGAATGGAAGTTAATAATGATGATGGATGTTAATAAAATAAACCAAATTGAGAGCGAGCTCATTTTTAAATCGGTCGAATATTAAAACCTAATATCGACCAAAAGGCTTTTAGGCAATGATGATAAACTCTTGCGAGCAAAGCCTGAAGTATAATGAAAATCATAGTATTACAATACTGATAATAAATTTAATGTCACAAAGTCGTCAAAAATTATTACAGGAAGCAAAAACAACATCGATTTCTCAACTATAATAAAACGTCACAAATATCTTCACCATCTTAAAAAATGCGTCCAAGGACCATATTTCACACTAATTATAAAAGGTCAAAAAATCGATGCGAACCGACGATAGCTATTTCTGAAATAACTATAAATAATGTCGCGCAGCAGGTGAGGACTGATCCCATTGTTAGACATAGAAAAAAGGTCACTTTATGTCTTGTGATTTTGGTCAACGTTATCTTTGGACAAACTTACGAGTTTATAGAGTAGCGTGAAATAGTTCTACATATGCGGAAATGTATAGAGCTGCTCAAACCGCCACTGGCCATAGCGGCGCGTGTTGTTGGCCCGTACCCTATCACTGCTGGCTGAGAAACCCAGGTAGTGTTAACGCTCATAGGGGTGCTGCAAAATTCGTATCATATTGTAGGAGTTTGTATTATACAAGAGTTTGTATATACAAAGTAACTGGCAGGCAATGTCAATTTGATTTAGGAACTAATTTCAAATAATGAGAAACAAGGGTTTTTGCATGTGGCATTAACTGTTCGACCGCCTGTGCACGCAGTCCTGCTAATCTAACTGTAAATTTAGTATTCTAGATCTTTCTACGGAATAAAATAGTAATTGATGGAAATCATTTTATTAACAACTAAAAGATAGGCCGTCCGAGCGCCAAGATTCCCTTCTCGCTAATACCAGCAAGTTTAATTCAGTTTTGGTAAGGTTTTTCGATTTTTAATAAAGTTTACGTTTTATCAGATACTAGCTTCTGCCCGCGACTTCGTCTGCGTAGAATTATACATAAAAACCTTCCTCTTGAATCACTCTATCTATTAAAAAAACCGCATCAAAATCCGTTGTGTAGTTTTGAAGATCTATATCTTGGACACTATGGACACTTGGTCCCTATGGACATAGGGACAGAGAAAGCGACTTTGTTTTATACGATGTAGCGATTATTAAAGGGTTGTCAAATGACATGTTTGTCAAACGATACACTTATGAAAAAATGTTTAGCAAGTAATTGGATACCCCACTCATCACCTATGAATTTGAATTTGAAAAAACACGCGCGGCGGTAAGCACAGCTCCGTGTCCCTCCAAGGGTCAGGTATAAGTATTTTTTTACCAATTTTTTTGGTGGCGACGGTCGTTAAGTGAAAAGGACCAGTTTCGGCGCTTTTGAGGCCAAATGTTCCCGGTAGCGGTACGATATTAATATATGTTATCGGATTAATTAATCGGATTGTTTTTCAGCACGTTTAATTGAGATGGAAGCGGATTGGCAGTTAACTAGCACTCAGTTATGAGTACCGGTATTTTGAACCGATGAAGCTTTTTGTTTGTAAATTTCAAGATTTCAAGCGAATTTTATGCATCGTTGCATTCAAATTTGCATGTAGCGATAACCGGATTCAATTGATCAAACCTACTCAAGTTAGGTATATAAATTAATTTAAATTTTTAAAAACCCCTTGAACTGATCGAGGAATTTTACGTAAATTGAAAAAAAAAAACAATTTTATGCCAAAAATGCCTTACATCATTTTGGAAGACCTGATAATGTTCAAACTGCTGGACCGATTTTTGCTAAATATGGCTAAGAACGATGCGTTATGGCGATGCGGCTAGCAACCCATCACTATTTTGATTCCCCTTTCCACCTACACGCCCACAATCACGCTCATAGATCTTGTTACCTTAGGCTCTGTCTACCGTAAGGGATAAAGACGTGATTTATCTGTGTATCCATGGCTAAGGACTACACCGCACGGAAACTGGCTTTCGAATGAAAACAACCGCATCAAAATCGGTCTATCCGTTTGAGATCCACGATGCCACACACACACACAGCAATCGAAGACAACTTATAACACCACTTTTTTTGCATCGCGTCGGGGATTAGGTAAAAATGGTGAACGAGGAAGCGAAGATCATAAGAAAACTTCACAAACGTCACGCCTTACAAAGTCACGATTTACATATCCCTAACACTATAACTCTTGTTCCCATGCACATCGATTGTCACCATAAATAGTGGCTGACAGCACCTTATATATCGAGACATTGTTCTTATGCCCGTTATAGCCACCAATCAACTCGGTAGCTTAAATATATCTGAAGACGCGTTTAGGAAACCAAACGTTAAAGTTTTACTGGGATTTGAATTTTGAATGGAGAATGGAAACAATTAATATTGAATCTTAAACTATTGTTACTAAACTGAATTAAAAAAATAAGGTGGCTATTTTCACCTGTACTTATGACGGGTATACAACAGTTTTAATTACAACCGTATCGTTTGGGGCATGTATCACCACTCTGTAAAGTTCCGGTTATCTTAAGTGTTAGTTATCTATGATACCCTCTCTATTTCTTACTACGAAACAGACAGAGACAGGGACATCATAGATGACCGACATTTAAAATATTAGAGGGGTTACCATGACGTCTTAATGCGATTAAATTCCGATGCAGTTTAGGTTCGCTCGCTGTCAGATCCATACTCAATTCAATTTTTAAAAAAGAAATAGCGCCATCGATACTGTCGATGATTCCGCCAATGTCGAGGTTGAAGAATGAGATCCATACTAAAACTGACAGCTAAAACCAGAACCTGAACAGACAGCGACGACATCATAGATATCTGACACTTAAGATAACTAGAACTTTACAGAGAGTGGTGAGACAGGCTCGTAGTAAAATCTTATATATAAAATTCTCGTGTCACAATGTTCGTTCCCGTGCTCCTCCGAAACGGCTTTACCGATTCTTACCAAATTTTATATGCGTATTCAGTAGGTCTGAGAATCGGCTACTATCTATTTTTTATATTGAAATTTACTCTTAACAACATTTCACTAATATACATACGTACATACATATATCACGACGTTATCCCTTACAGGGTAGACAGAGCCTAAGGTAACAAAACCTTAAGGCCACGTTTAGCATGATTAAGGGCATATATGGAAAGGGAAATCAAAATAGGGATGGGTTGGCCGCATCGCCTATAACACGATTCCTAAGATTTTCGCCCATTCCCTCTATGGGCTTTTACCATCTGCTCGGGAAGAGAAGCAACAGACCAGCATGGAAGAATCATCATCAGTAAATAAGATCTCACGTGCTATGCCACTGAGGCGCTACTTGCCGAGACGGTGATTATGACCACCGTTATTATTATAAAGAGGAAAGATTTGATTGTTTGTTTGTTTGCATTGAATAGTCACATTAACTACTGGGCCGATTTGAAAAACTCTTACACCATTAGAATTCTACATTATCACTGATGAACGTAGGCATTGTTAGATTCTGCGCGGACGAAGTCAAGGGCAACAGCGCGTAGGTTATATTTAAGCCACGAATACACTAGGGGACAAATGTCCCACGACATGTCGACTAAAGCCGGCCGATTTCGGTGGACTATCTAGCGAAGTCCGGCAACGTCGTATCACTTCACCCAATGTCGTTGGCGACACCGTGTTGTAGGATGTTTTTTTCCGGTGGGAAAATGCTTTGCGCACACTCCCGCGCCGCGGGGACGGCATGAGATTTATATAGGACTCTCCTTCTCCACTGCCCGCTATCTTAGCGAAAGGAGGGAGGCATACCCACTAAAACCCACCAGTGTATCCGTGGATTAAAGCTAAAACCCACCTGTTATTTTACTACTCAGGGGTATAAGTGTAGAAATAGTTTGTAAGGTTTAGTTATACCACAACAGATGGCACTGTCTCGTGCGAGAGACAACCCTGCATCGCGCTGTTAAGATTTTTTAGTGAAAGTATAAAAATCGCAAGTTTGAAGTTATTATTGAACACTAAACCACGTTTGATTTATTCAATATAGCTTCTACCCGTGACTTCGTCTGCGTAGAATTATACATAAAAACCTTCCTCTTGAATCACTCATCTATTAAAAAAACCGCATCAAAATCCATTGTGTAGTTTTGAAGATATAAGCATACATAGGGACAGAGAAAGCGACTTTGTTTTATACTATGTAGTGATAGTGATAGTGAAGAACACACAAATTTCGTGTGGGAACTACAACTGTATTAAAGAAAAAAATCTATGAATAGTCATACGTATAACAATTTTCCATGGCGAATCGGTTAGCGGCGCGAACCCATATCCCATGGAATACCATAAAAGTCGCACTTTGCAGCACGAAACGGTTTTAGAAAAAAAAGTGGGTCGAGTTTGAATGTTCTATGGAACATTTAATTTTACAACGCATTCTGCTTTTGCGGGTTCCGTATTTAAAAATGGAAATAGGAATCCTTAAGTGGAAATGGGCGGGATACAGCCTGAAAAACTAATTCGTGGTGCAGAGCTGTTCTGGATTGGAGGCCATGGGAATGCAAAGCAGTTGGTAGACCACAAATGAGATGGAAAGACGACATTACATACACAAATCACGTCTTTATCCCTTACGGGGTAGACAGAGCCTAAGGCAACAGATACCTACTGGCCACATTTATCAAGATTGTGGGTGAAAAATGAAATCAAAATAGGGATGGGTTGCTAGCCTCATCGCCTATAACATGATTCCTATGATTTTTTCCCATTTGGTGCCTTATACAATACATGCATACATCACGTCTTTATCCCTTACGGGGTAGACAGAGCCTAAGGTAACAAAACCTTATAGCCTTATAGGCGTATAGCTGGAAAGGGAAATCAAAATAGTGATGGGTTGCCAGCCACATCGCCTATTGTAAATGATGCTTAGTCTAAGGTATTTACACTACTGTACCACATGTTTACAACTTGTTTTGTGTGCCAAAGTTAATTAAATAAATAAATAACATGATTCCTAAGACTTTCGCCCATTCCCTCGATGGGCTTTTACCATCTGCGCGGGTAAAGAAGCAACTGGTATATTCTATGTTTTTTCTTTGCTCCCAGAACAGCATGGAAGATAGACATTAAAAGAGTATGTAGCGGGCAGCCACTGGACTTTCATTGCCCATAATAGATCGGAATGGAAATGGTTGAAGGAGGCTTACACCAAGAACTTAGTAGAGAAAGGCTAAGAAGAAGAAAGCGTCAAACCGTTGTTTATCGGTCAAGAGTCTCACGAACACTTGGAGATATCAAGTCTCTAAGAGTCTCTTGCAATCATAAAAAGTGTTCTAATTTCATGCGATCAAAAGCTCCTTTTGAAGGCGTGTGTGTTGGAATCAAAATCTATAGGGACTATAGGGTTTAGGTAAAAGAACTTAAGAAAATAACCTGATGTATGTGTGAGTAATGTGTGCGAATAGACAAATTGACTTCTGGGGCCCGATTTTTAAAAGCACATGTGTGAAAATACCACTCGAAAGTGGTGAAAAATTGTGCTGAATTTGAAATACGAGTAGCATAGAAGATACTTACGGCTCTCATTAATCTTGTGAACTAGAGAAAGCTTTGATTGGAGCTGTATTTTTGAAGATTTAAACAGATTTATACCACTTTTGAGTGGTATTTTCACACATGTGCTTTCAAAAATCGGGCCCCTGTACACGACTACGTGAAACAGATCCTTTACTAAAGTTTTTCACCTATAATTATGCGGCAGCAAAGAACTGGACTTTCAAGGCTCAAAACAGATTGGAATTCGCTACTAGCGTTTAAGCCCGAATAAGAGCAAGAATCAATAATTAAAAACTAAAATTACCCTAAGTTTTATTGCAGCATAATCGGCGTTCCTGTAAACTCTGCGGACCCCTAACTCGGAGCTATAAACAAAAAACCCGCGCTTTACTCAGCGTTGACAAAACATGATTAATGTTCACAATAAAAATATTTCAAAACGTTGCGTTATTAATTCAAATACTTGACTTTTTATGCTGTTAAAAACCGAAGAATGTTCGACGGGATAGTTATTTATGTCGTCGGGATCATTAGCCACACCCGACGTTTAATAATTACATTATATCAATAAAATTCTTTATTAAACTACGTGTAGTGTAATTATTAATCCTTGTAGTTTATTTTTTGAGCGTTTGATAAAACACCTCCACACCAGAGCTCTCTATAAGCCTTATAAAAGCGATCTATAAGTGGATTACGGAAATTAAAGTGTAAACTTAGATGTTGGGTAAGAAGTCACGAACGCGTTTGCGTAAATGTCTCAGTTACCTACTTTAGAAAAATTTACAACGCCACTTATGACAGGTACGTACCTAGGCAATCTCGGGCCCGCACTCAACAGTGCCGTTGCTATTTGCCCTATACCGGGGCGGCCAGTGGGCGTCGCGGTGACACCTTGTGCTCCTGTACCTAATGCTCACATTCCATGGCCAGGAGGGAACGTGTCGATTTTTAAGCTTCTCCCCTCCTTCCATCAGGGAAAGCAATGGTCAGGAAGGAACGTGTCGATTTTTAGACGGTAGGCCTCTCTCCGCCGTCAGGGAAGGCAGCGGTGAGCTGGAGAGCCCGTCATACCCCTGTTGCTGCCCCGAGCGCGGGAATGCATAGTGTATTTTCCACAAGATCCTAGATATAAGGCTTTTTGAGATGGTTATTACGACATAAAACTTAAATTAAACTTCAGTAAAGATTCTTCCAAAGTAAAGGTTGGTGCCGTCCAAATCGTTCCTGCTCTACTCTACCTAAATATCTTCTCTGAGTAGCACTTTACTGGACGTCGCAAGGGAAATAGTAGAGCAGATGTAGATATACCCAGCACACAAATACAACAAAACAGTTTAGATTCTTTACTTAAGAATAAAAAGAAAAAAGTAGTAATTCCACAAAATGTATCAAAAAACAATAGTAGGTACAATAAATAGTTTCATTAATCACAGACACTTACAGACAACACATGGCATGTTCCATTATACCCCTTATTTCCCTTCATTTTTGGTCTCCACATTTGCGTGTTGTTCCTTAGCCTTCATATGCGCCAAATACACAGTCCAGACGAAGCTCGCAGCGCTCACAAATATGATCCTATTCCTCTCCGAAACATAATAAAAATTGAGAGTCTGTGCCGTCGGCCAAAAAACTACACCAATCTTGTACGTAGGCCAAAACTTTTCTCTCACTTCGTTCACACACGTTTGAAAAGGCTTCATTTCCAGTGCGCTCATACCGAAGAAGAAATAAGCCATTGCCAGGGGAGAATAAGACACTTGCTCTAACGCAGCCCTAGTTACGGCTGTTGCTAGGTCTTTCTTCTTAAAGAATCGACTTGAGAACTTCAACCAGCCGTAAAAGACGGGTGCCATAAAAAATGTACCGAAGATGCCGAAGCGCGCGGCGCGAGACCAATCAGCGTTCTCCACGGTCGTCCCGTGTGCTATGTACTCTTGGACAATGCTGCATGTTGGCCAGATGACTGCGTATGACACCATGCCACGTATTAAAGGGAACTGTACTGGAAGGTTACGGACTTTTGCAAAGATACCAGACATTTTGAAGAAGAAACGGTTTTTTTCAATCCGTGATGGCCTAGCAAGAGATTACAAAAAGCATTCGAAGAAGCGGTCAGAATATTTGTTTACATGGAGTTAGTTTGACAGAGAGTGACGCGCACTGATTCTTTTTTAGTGTGTTTTGGAACTCTTTTCTATTATAATTTGTTGGTAAAAAGGTTGCAATCTTGTGTTGAAATATCTGGAACAAAATTTCAAAAAATTGTCATTTTTATCACTTCTCCAAACATTCTAAAAAAACAAGTGTATTTAAGGGGTGCGAGTCGGGTTACCTCCGCGTGTGATCAAGAGCTGCGGTTCGTTTTTAGATCCGTCCGGGGGGAAGAGCAGTGCTTGATCCGGTGCACCCTGGGCATCGGCTAATGATTTTCTGGCGGTCTTCGAGGGATATCATGGACCGTTGGCTAAGAGCCCGACAGGGGGGTTTTCTGACCGTGTTCTACCGTACAACGTTGCTGACATTTTTGTCACAAGGTTTTTGAATACTGTATTTATTTCTTTGACATTGGCGGAATCATGGCATCGATCGATGGGGCCATATTAAAAAAAGAAGAAGAAGTGTATTAAAGTCAAACAGTTTACAACAGAAAAAGAACAGAAAATAAATTCATGAACATGAACACACCATTTTCTCCATTATATCAGACATACCAAAAGCGCAACAGATTTTTGAAAGCACATCACTCGAAAGTGGTATAAATCTGTGTAAAAAACTAGCTCTAATTAAAATTTGCATCAGTGAACTCCACCGTTCTGCGCTCCATAACTAGAATAATTCACAACAATTGTTGTCGTTGTAGGGGTGAAAGCCAAGCCGCAAAACTCAAGCGGGACTGGGCGGGACCCGTCTGCCGAACGCATCCGTATCGCTGGGCAAAAATCACGGAGAGGGTTCCAAGCGACGGGCACCGGAGCAGAGGTAGACCAAAAAGGAGATGGCGGGACGATTTGGAGTCTATTGAGCAGGACTGGGGAAGCCTTGCAACAGACAGAGACGGGTGGAAAGAGAAGGGGAGGCTACACAAAAAAAAGGAGCCGCAATTTACTTTTAATAAGAAGAAGGAGAACTTTATTTCACCACAGAAGTTACAACGTGCATAACAAGGACACATTGTTACATAGAGATAGGTAGATGACATTTTATGCGGTGAGTGAAACAGCGGCCTTCGCACTAGACTCAGGGTCTGTATCGCGAGTGCCAAGTGAAGTACTCAAAACACAATAATAATTAGAAAGTGTGTGCGTGTGTGTGCGTGCGTGTGTGCGAATATACGCGTAATGCAAGTTCAGACCAATTTTAAGAATCGGGCCTCAGCATTCTTGGTCCTTCGACCTCTTGATGTAAAACAAACAACGATATAAAGGATTATTCGATTCGTCGACTGACTAATTGCAGTCGCCAACTCATGGCTTGATGTTAACCCGACCGTCTCACCGTCTATCTCAGTCTATCTCAAAGCAGGATCTCCGTCTCACACGACTTAGCTTTAGGGTTATCAGATCGATTTTTGGAATCACATCTGTGAAAGTACTTCTCGAATGTTAAGAAGAAAATTGCAGCTCTAAATTATTGTGAATTGGTACAAAATTTTGTTCGAGCTGTAGTTTAGTAGTAATAGTGCTCATATTTTTAACCCTTTCGGGTATTTTTGAAACCCTGGATACACACAATTATCTATTTGCCTAGTAGTAGTCACTTTTAGTGAGGCACAGGCCCGATTTTTAAATCACATTTATAACAATATGTTCCAGTCGAAAATGGTGATATTTATGCTGAATTTGATATGCTACGATTAGAGAAGCAGAAAACTATAGCTCCAATAATGATTGTATACTGCCTACTTATTCAAAAAATTTAGTTTGTGGAGGTAAATATTTTGTAGCAGTCCACAGATTTTTACCATTTCTCAATAGAGTTTTCGAGCGACGTGCTTTTTAAAATCGGGCCCCTAGAGACGGCGCTAGTGGGACAAGGCAACTCAAGCTTGGTGAGTTTGGCAACCCTATTCGAATAGCCTAATTCGAATTATTCGATTGTTCTAAGCGGGTGGCCACTGCCGTCACGAGCGCTAAACGGTCATCTCGCCGCTGATCGTAGCCTAATTTGACCATTATTGTTATGATAAGATCACCTTTTAGTTAATTGAGGAATTATGGGTCTTTCTTGACATTACAATCGTTTGTTACAGTTAATCAGAATTAATTTCATTTTAAGTTGAGTAAAGTTAAGTAAGTGTAAGTTAAGTTAAGTTAAGTGTCCTTCATTTTTAATTTCCCGTGAAATTTGATGCCTTATACATACTACACATACATCACGTCTTTATCCCTTACGGGGTAGACAGAGCCTTTAAGGGCGTATAGCTGGAAACGGGAATCAAAATAGTGATGGGTTGCTAGCCGCATCGCCTATAACATGATTCCTAAGACTTCGCCCATTCCCTCGATGGGCTTCTACCATTTACCAGCTGAGAAGAGAAGCAACTGGTAAATTCTATGTTTTTCCTTTACTCCCAGACCAGCATGGAAGAAAATACCATGGGGAAAATTACATAATCCGGCTGTATTTACCTTGTGCCCATGCCGGTGAAGACGCTGGCTTTCAGTCCCATGTCAGCGTTCACCTCCTTGATCACCTTAAGACAACTGGAACTTAACAGATGTATATTATTTTTAATTTATATTAATGACCTGCCTAAAGTGATAGATCCATCAAGCGTCCTCTTTGCAGATGACATTTCCATAGTTTTCCCATGCTCATCCAATACCAACGTAAATTTAAATCTAGAGAATATTCTTAATAAAGTTGTATCCTGGTTAAGTGATCATAATTTGGAACTCAATCTAAAAAAAACTAAAATAATGCAATTTCGACCTTACCAAAAACCACCATTGAAAATAGACTTTTGTTATAAAAATGCAAAATTAGAGAATGTTGATATTTTTTCATTATTAGGCTTAACTATAGATTCACATTTAAACTGGAAAAACCACGTGCAAAAAGTAGCTAGCACATTAAATAGATTTACATATGCGTTGTATGAATTAAAAAGAACTACTGATACTAAAACTGCCACCTCCGCATATTACGCATATGCACACGCGTGGCTGCGGTACGGAATAGCGCTGTGGGGAAACAGCACCAACGCTAGCAATCTGTTCGTCCTACAGAAAAAGTGCATTAGGATCCTCGCGAACATAAAACCTAGAGTCAGCTGTCGATCATATTTCGAAAAACTTGGAATACTTACCTTAACCAGCCTATACATCCTAGAAATTTGCAATTTTGTTAAATCCAATATCAGTTTTTTCTCTCAAGCTAAAGATCACTTTACCCGGCCGCATAACTTACGATACCAAAACAAATTAGCACTGCCAATCTCCAGCTTACAAATATTCCATTCTGGACCACATGCAATGTGCATAAAAATTTATAATAAAATTCCAAACTTCATCCAAAATATAAAAGACATTAAACCTTTTAAAAAGACACTACATAAATACTTGCTGGAGAAATCCTACTACACCCTTCAGGAATTTTTTGATGATAAGCAGAGATGTTTTAGAAATTAAGAAAACTTTATAATGTAATGTAATTTATGCCTATGTGTGTTAGTACAAATAGTAGTCTATTTGTACATTAAAAATGTTATATTTGCAGTGCCCCTACAGGGTTTGATCTTGTACATTGTATCTTGTATCAAAGCAAATAAAAGTTTGAGTTGAGTTTGAACATGGAGTGGTGAGACCAAACCTCTAGCGCCATCTATCACTATCAAAGTGGAATAAGTTACAGCAGTCCTTGGCAAAAGTTAGAAGCAATGAGTCTTCTGTCAGCGCCATCTATTTAATAATTCTTGTATCAGCGAGCTGAACGTCTGCACGTCAAAGCTCAAAAAGTTAACAAACTCGAGTATAGGTAGCGCTGTAAACAAGCGTCGAGGTTAGTTCTGCTACTGCACGCTAGATGGCGATACAATTCACACAAAACAGTGAACTATATTGCCGCTATAATAGTAGTATAACGTAATTTTCAAGAATAAAAAAGAGTATGTATAGACAAATGGTTTACGATTTTACAATGGAACTAAATTCTGCATATAAGTTACGTATCTTTATATAACTACTTTTTGTAATACTTTTATTTAAGTTACCTGTCCTTATTATTTTCTTCATCACTCATGGATATTATGCACAATAAGTTTTATCATATTTATAATAGTGAGTTGTTAAAATAGCTAATACTTATTGTTTATTTCTTTAGTTTTTCTCAGTTTTACTGTACCTAACCCATGCCAAAACTACCTCACGGAAACATAAAAAACCGGTCAAGTGCGAGTCGGACTCGCGCACCGAGGGTTCCGTATCATTATCTATAAATATCTAAAACCAGTGTAAGCAGAGCCCTGTTCCAAAGCAAAATGTACGCAGTGTGGGGTTACTTTATATTGGTCACTGCTATATACAGACATACATACACATTTACGGTTTTCGCAATTATTCTTTAATCTGTGCTATAAGACCTACCTCCATACCAAATTTCAAGATTCTGCGTTCACGGGAACTACCTTGTAGGTTTTGATTCCCTTGAGAGTTGAAAATTTGCGGAAATTTGCGGCATAAACGGCTGTATCTTTTGATTGCGTTGGCTTAGAAGTTTGATTTTTTCACAGCTTCAAGGGACAGTAGACCTGAGTAATTGATATAAATTTCAGCTTCATACCTCCACGCGTTCCTGAGAAAAAGGGTCTTGACAGACGGACGGACGGACAGACGGACAACAAAGTGATCCTATAAGGGTTCCGTTTTTTCCTTTTGAGGTACGGAACCCTAAAAAACGACTAGCTTCACAGGCCACTTAAGTGAAATACTTCAGTGTAATAAACCCGCTACTTTATTAGCAAAATGACAAGTTTCAAGTTAATGCTTTTAGCATTTTTGTGTTTTTTCCCATAATTTGACCACTTCAGAGTGTTACTGCGTGTTAGCGTTGTTTATGAGGTGTAAACAATGTTTTAAAATATTTTTACGGTATTTTAAATGTTTAGATTTAGACAAGTGATTTTTGTAAAATAAATAAATACCCACTGCGCTGCGTGATAAAATTAAATAGAAAAGAAAACTATGGGCACCTATTGACTTTTGTAAATATGTACTTCTTTTAGCTGAACGTCTGCACGTCAAAGCCTAAAGTTAACAAACTCAAGTAGACTAACTATGCCGAGGTCTGGGAAAGTTGGGAATTGCTGATGAGGTGGTTTGCATGCCGAGCACCGCGAGGCTTGTGAAGAGACGAGTCAGGCAATTCATGTTTCCGTCGAGGAATGTATAGCGCTTTTCTCAAACAATATGAGCAAATAAAAAAAAACAACTGGAAAAAAACAAGTACCTACCGTAGAATTTGCACGAAATACATAAGTTTATAAAAAATAAGTAAGTAGTTTAATTATCTACCGCCTTCTAAAAACTTTTTTAAAATGATAGACATTATAAACAGAAAATTAAAAAAAACTTACACACGCACTGCGATGAAAACCGAGCGGTGGGTCTGGCTGTATGGAATTATTCTATCGTAATCTCAATTTTACACGCAATTGTATGAAGTTTTAAAAAGTTAACGAAGCGGGAAAAAATGGATGTTAGTACATTACATTTACTTCTAGGTAGGGAAGTTTCGTTTGTTTAATTTCGAAAAGCAAAAATGACTTTGGGGGCGTCCATTAATTACGTGAGGCATTTTTAAGGATTTTTTGACCCCCCCTCCCCTCTTGGTGAGATGTCGTAAGATCTTTCTCGACCCCCTCCCCCCTACCCCGATCTCACGTGAGATTTTTCAAAACTTGTACTTTGGGTATAAAAGACGTATTGGATTTATTAAAAAACATAACACAATTTGTTTAATTACTTTTTTAAGACTAGCAAGGACTAGTATTTGCAAATATTGCTGTCATTTTAATTATTAATTCAACTTTAATTTAACTTAATTTTCACGCAGTTTTACACCATTTTCTGCTAAAAAAAAATTACGTGATATTTGCCAAGACCCCCCCCCCCCCCTCTCCCCCAAGTGAGATTTAGTAAGATTCGGCTTGACCCCCTCCCCCCCTTGAATACCTACCTCACGTAATTAATGGACGCCCCCTTTCCGTGTTCTAACTTTCTAACGGAAAGAGAAAATTTCCGAGAATGTTCGAGAAAAGTAAGTTAATAGGATTTTGTCACAATTGTGCGACTTACTGTTGGTCTCTGTTGGTCATTTGGCCATTATTGATTACAACGACGCGGTTCCGATTCCGTTTGCTTTTTCATTAATCACACCGAAATGAGACGGCGCTATGCAAGTAAGGAGCGAAGAGCGACTATCTTTTTACGCGAGTAATTTTGTGTTGCTGTTCTTTTTTAATCTTTATTTATAAGCTTGGATCATTTGAGAATGAACGTGTCAGCTCCAAAAGCACAAAAAATGTTTTTAATTTAGGTAAACAAGACAGAATTGAAAAACTATTTATAAAAGAATCCGTATACAAATTTAGCTCATTGCTGCGTTAAGCCGGGTACTCATCTGTGAGCTGTAACCGTAACTTTTGCACGTTACATTAACCAAAAACACTAGCGCAGGCGAGGCTGCCGCGAGCGGTGATGCTAGGGTTCTTGGTTACGTGCAAAGAAACTACACGAGACCCCCCCCCCCCCCATTTGCAGCTATTCTAAATTAACATCTGTCTCTGATCCATTCAGAAAATAGTAGAAATATCATCATGGGCATTTACTAGGCAAGCGTGTTTCACCCTAGATCACATCTACAGGGCCGTCTTAAACTAGGCTGGGGCCCTCGGGCACACAAGAATGGCCCTTTTGGAAAGTAAAAAAAGCGAATCATAATAATTGAGAATAAATGCGTGAGAGAAATTGTCGGTCCTTCGGGGCCCCCTGAGAATGGGGAACCTTGGGCAGGGCCCCGTGTGTCCTTATGGTAAAGACGGTTTTGCACATCTATGCTTACCATCAGGCGTGATGATGATCAAACGCATGCCTATTTCGCATCCTACTTCCTACTAGTCCTACTAATATTATAAATTAGCTTCTGCCCGCGACTTCTTCTGCGTAGAATTATACTTACAAAGCTTCCTCTAGAAGCATTCTACCTATTAAAAAAAACCGCATCAAAATCCGTTGCGTAGTTTTAAAGATCTAAGCATACATAGGGACAGACAACGAAAAGCGACTTTGTTTACAAATTTTCAAGGTATAGGCTGAATTTTTTGCCGCCCTTGCAAAATCTGTTGCAGACTTCTTAAAATTTTTATTATGAGGTAAAAAAAAAAAAGGTCGTGCCCCAAATTTGCCGCCCCCAAAATCTGCCGCCCTAGGCTCGAGCCTTCTCAGCCTTATGGTAAATCCGCCACTGCGAAGGTTTGTATACTATGTTGTATTGGATGATAGTGTGGATGAGATGTTTTGCTACGCTTTCACGCCATAACAGCTGGACAGATCTGGATCATATCGTGGGATAGCGATAAATGAATTATTTGCAAACGAAGTCGCGGGCAACAGCTATTATTGAATAAACCAAACATATGCCGCCGCTCGTAGCTTACACCGTCTACTCCATCCGACATAATAGATGGCCTGGAACAATATTGACGTATTCACTGTAATTTCATAATTTACTGTGTGTAAGTACAGTCGAGTTCATATATTTTTGTGCCACTTTCTGCTCGCAAATATTTAAAAAATCGCGTGTATGTGTGTAAATACACATATACAAATCCCGTCTTTATCCCCTACGGGGTAGACAGAGCCTAAGGTAACAAGACCTATAGGCCACGTTTAGCATGCTGTGGGCGTATAGGTGGAAAGGGAAATCAAAATAGTGATGGGTTGCTATATAGCCGCATCGCCTATAACATGATTCCTATGATTTTCGCCCATCCCCTCGATGGGCTTTTACCATCTGCGCGGGTAGAGTAGCAATTGGTACATTCTATGTTTTTTCTTTGCTCCCAGACCAGCATGGAAGATGTAAGGGGTAAAGACGTGATATATGTATGGATGTATGTATGATAGACTTGAGATGATAGACGTGGTTGGTCTAGTTCTAGTTGGTAGTGACTCTGCCCGTAAAGCTTTTAGGTCTTGTTACGTTAGGCTCCGTCTACGTAAGGGATACACGAGAGCAGTGGCGTAACTATAGGGTGGCAGGGGTGGCAAAATGCCACGGGCCCCGAGCTCTACGGGGCCCCGAACTGGCTTGGTTTAGAGCACAGAAGAGACGCTGATGCACTTCTTTATATTGTGGAAGGAGTATGACGAATTTGCCACGGGCCCCAGACGTTATAGTTACGCCAGTGCACGTGAATTATGTATGTTTTTTTCTTAAACAGCATAACTAGGAAGTGACCCCACGTGCCAGTAGTTTTTGTCCCAATAAAAGAGTATCCGTTCATTTTGACAGCAACCGGGTCGGTTGCAGGTTTTTGTTGACCTCGTGTCGGGGGAGTCGAATTACCGACACAAAAGAAAGGTCCAAACTTCAGTCAAGTTAGATCTTTTTTTTTAAAGTAAAGCAACAAGAATCTTAGTAAAATTTTAGAAATCATGATTTACATTTAGATTTAATTATTACATACGTACCTACATAAATCACGTCTTTATCCCTTACGGGGTAGACAGGGCCTAAGGTGACGTAACCCCCCTGTTCAACCAGTGCCAAAAATCTATACATCCCTATAAATCCTGAAAAATTTTCGCATGTATAATAAATACTTCTTTGAGGACGGAACTCTAAACAAATCGTGGCTTCAAATTAAAACAAAAGCCAGCCCAAACACGGCGGCGTCCTCACAACCCGCCGATCGGGTTCGCGCGACGACAGACATGTAAACATACCTTTCACACCCTAAAGGCTAAACAAACGTATTATCGCCCTCATAAAGATTATGATTAATTATACTGAACGATGATAAAGTTGAAGGCTGAAATGGAAATAAAGAAAAATGATCCTCGACTTTTTATGTTTTATTAGGACAAATATTACACTACCTTTTTTATTATTAACGTAGTGAAAACTTATTTACGAGATACGGCGGGGGGCCCGGCGGTTATGTGAGGCTCTCTCCCCGACAGAGGCGTAACTATAACGTCTGGGGCCCGCGGCAAATTCGTCAGATGGGGCTCCTTCCTCAGTATAAAGAAGTGCATCAGCGTCCCTTCTGTGCTCTAAACCAAGCCAGTTCGGGCCCCGTAGAGCTAGGGGCCCCTGGCATTTTGCCACCCCTGCCACCCTATAGTTACGCCACTGCTCTCCGATCTCTTTCCCTACGGATCCCGAAGATGCAAGACGACGACGCCCCCCGGCTGCCCCGGCAAATATTACACTACCTAGCTAATTTTTAATACCCAACTCACTCATATTGTTGGCTAGGTATACTCTGAGTACTGTCATTTTTTAACAGAATGATGATGATCAATGTTAGGTGAGTTTCTTTAGCATGGAAATAGTTTAAGTTTCACTTGATGCTTGTTCGGTTTGAGGCACACCCAGACAGTTTGAGTGGTAGAGACTTTATATATCTCTACTATAGACTAATATAATTTAAGGCTCGGGGACCTTATACGCCCCTTTTATAAATGTATTTCATTTAAGTAGAATTTAAGTATTGTAGTAGCATAATGTATTTTATTTTGAAAAAATGACTTTCTGCCAAGCTCCTTGCGGCGCATTCTTCTTGGCAATGATGGTCTTTCCGAATGCGTTGGTAGTTTAAAAAATACATGTAAAAGAGCCCTTAACCGCCAATTCGCAAAAATAAATTTTGCATTTGAATTTGAGTGCCGACTAGCATAAACTAGGTACTTTTCTGAAGTTCCTTTCCACGTATACGCCCACAATCATGATAAACGTGGCCTTGGGATTTTGTTACTTCAGGCTCTGTCTACCCCGTAAGGGATAAAGACGTGATGTAAGTATGTATGTATGTATGTCATTTGAAGTTCTCCAAGAATTTTGACGGAATGTTTCAGCGTGTGGTTGGAACTTCCATTCTGCGCGAATGGGCGCGCAGCGCCGTGTGTAGTAACATGATTTTCGCCTATTCCCTCAATGGGCTTTTGCCGTCTGCGCGGGACGAGAAGCAACTGGTACATTCTATGTTTTTTCTTTGCTCTCAGACCAGCTTGGAAGCATACTTTATATCAAAAAAAATAATTTCTTAACACTGCACGGAAGTTTATAAATAACGAATTGTATTACGAGTATGTACCTAATAGATAAGCACTTACCTCCGTCTATTGTAGACGACCGGATAGCCTAGTGGTTAGTGACCCTGACTATGAAGCTAGAGGTCCTGGGTTCGAATCCCGGTAGGGCAATAGCAATCCACAAACAGCTGATGAGGGTGGCAAAGACCAGCTGGGGCCTGCACCCAGAGGTTATTCGCGTAATATATGTCGCCGGTCCCGGGGAACAAAAAGATAACTGCAAAAACCAAATTTTTCAGGAAAAATAAAATAGATGTTTCGCTCAATTGTGACTTGTATATTGAACGTAAACGGTTGGTAGTTAGCTTTATGCAAAGTTAATTTTTCATTACGTTTCAATATGTTACTGTGGCACACGAGAAATGTCTCAAAAGAAAGATATTTAAGAAATAGTAACTTAGTCAAAATAGATCATTCACTATTACGCGTTAAGACGTATATCATTTTATTCGGTGTTTACCGAGGTCAAACGCTAATATTGTACCATTGGTGTACCATTTTATTCGACTAATTTTTAATGTGATTGCCGTGCAAGATAATAGTGCAATATCATTTTATTCCCGTAATTATTAAGATTATTTTTTTTACTAAGGGTTTTTAGGAGACTTTTATAACTAAACAATAATATGATATTCAACATTGCAATTATATTACGAACGATTCACATAGTAAAAACAGTCATTAATTTCTTAAAATCAAAGTTTTCCATTATAAACCGTGCAACAATACCACTAAAATTTAAGTATGTCTCAATCAAATAGCAATAAATGCCAGTTTCATAAAGTAACTAAAATCAAAAGTTTTTTTTTCAGACTAATAACTTTAAGTTTGAAGCATAAAATCAAACCAAATAATCTACGCATTTGGTATTATTTTTCATCAGTCTAATATAATAATAATTATATTATAATTAGTTCTTTCATTGAGCACTAACCTGGGGGACTATTAAACATGAAATCAGGTAAATCAATTGCCATCATCTTCGTCTTGGTTTTCATTAATTGCAGAACTAGTATTAACGCCCAGGGAGTCATAAAAGCCATGGCAATGGGCTGGGATGTCTCCTGACTTGCAAAGACTGTTAAGGTCGTCATGTAAAGGCTTACTTATAGGCAAGGGCTCTGTACATAGCACTTGCAGTTCAAAATCGTAGGCAGGATTTGAGTTGACTAAAGGAGCTGCGGTTTATCTTGTTCCCCGCTCGAAGTAAAATGATGCATTTTTGATACCTCTTTGTTTTTCATTAAGTAGGAATTGCCATATACTGCTACCGATTTCATTAGCTCCTCGTTTTGCAACCTGAGCATGCCATACATAGCAATAGCCTTTACTTCGAATGGAATCATAATGCCGGAATAAAGGATTGCCGATAAATGTTAGCGTAGGCAGACCCTGGAACTCAAAAGACACTGAAAGAAAAATACGACAAGCATCAGAGAAATAAGGAAGGTGTACGCCAAATTAAAAAAGAGGACAAGAAATCGGCAGATGCTCAGGTTGCAAAACGAGGAGCTAATGAAATCGGTAGCTGTATATGGCAATTCCTACTTAATGAAAAACAAAGAGGTATCAAAAATGTATCATTTTACTTCGACGGTTGCTGTGGCCAAAATAAAAACCGATTCATAGTTACAACGTTAAAGAAATGCTTCAAAAGGAGTTTTATAACATAAAAGCACTAATAAATAATAAGAATTGGGTCCAATATGAGGTAGGGCAAAAAGTATTATGGACACAGATAATGGAAGTGAGAGTCGCTTGCTCACAGCCCTCAATTTTACAGTATAAATATGATTTTGAGTCTGGATTCTGGATATTCTTAAATGAACATAGAATCTGTCCAAAAACATGAAGCAAGCGGGGAACAAGACAAACCGCAGCTCCTTTAGTCAACTCAAATCCTGCCTACGATTTTGAACTGCAAGTGCTATATACAGAGCCCTTGCCTATAAGTAAGCCTTTACATAACGACCTTATCAGTCTTTGCAAGTCAGGAGACATCCCAGCCCATTCGCCATGGCTTTTATGACTCCCTGGGCGTTAATACTAGTTCTGCAATTAATGAAAACCAAGAGGAAGATGATGACAATTGATTTACCTGATTTCATGTTTAATAGTCCCCCAGGTTAGTGCTCAATGAAAGAACTAATTATAATATAATTATTATTATATTAGACTGATGAAAAATAATACCAAATGCGTAGATTATTTGGTTTGATTTTATGCTTCAAACTTGAAAATAAATCTTTTGTTTTTAGTTACTTTATGAAACTGGCATGTATTGCTATTATGATTTTTGATTAAGCTATAATGATTAAGACATAGGTACTTAAATTTTAGTGGTATTGTTGCACGTTTTATAATGGAAAACTTTGATTTTAAGCAATTAATGACTGTTTTTATTATGACTGTGAATCTTTCGTAATATAATTGCAATGTTGAATATCATATATTATTGTTTAATTATAAAAGTCTCATAAAAACCCTTAGTAAAAAAAATAATCTTATCTAATAATTACGGGAATAAAATGATATTGCACTTCACTTATACTCCAATCACAGCAATAATTATATAATTTTTGAATTAATCAATCGAAATCGAACACTAAAACATATGACATGTCGATATTTAAGCCATTGTAATTTACATTCGACCCGTGCATGTGACAAAAGGATATGGCAATACTTTTTATAGTTCCTTTTCAAATGTGTAGTTTTGGTGAGCGCCATTGCACGAACAGTATCTAGCGGCTTGCGACGAGAATACAAAGATAACTGCGCATATCATTACTTAGCGATCTAATTTTGACGAGAACATAATAATATGGATGTTTGTCATGCGATGAGCTATAAATAAAAACATTGAAAACTATTGTATTATTTTTTAATTTTGTCATTTACCGTACAAAAAATGCGAAAAAAATTGAGCTGGTGCATTGGCACCTACGGATTCCAAATATGACATAAAAATAAAACTAAGATAATGGCGGTTATCATTTTGTTCTCCGGGGCCGGCGATGTGGCGACGGTTGAGCCGGTTATTCTGTATGCTGCCGGCGCCTGGGCACCGGCCGTTGAAAAACTGGGTATCATAAAGCAGCTAGGTGCGGTGCAGCGCGGTATCGCCTTGAAACTGTGCAGAGCCTACCGCACCGTCTCCCTTAACTCCGTGCTGGTGCTGGCGGGGGTTCTCCCCCTCGATCTCCGGGTTCGCGAAGTAGCCTCACTGTACGAGGCCAAAAGGGGGGTGCCCCAACAGGAACTGGGGGACAGGGAGGTGGAACGGATGGCCCCTTTGGTCGGCACCCCTCACCCAGCGGAATGTGTTGACCTGGAGGTCACGAGCCTGGCGGACCGTGCAGAACTAGATTCCCACAGCGAATATGATATTCGAATATTTACGGATGGGAGCAAGATTGATGGCAAAGTCGGAGCGGCGCTATCCATATGGAGAGGCGAAGCCGAGACAAAAGCCATCAAACTTGCGATGTCTAGGTACTGCACGGTCTACCAAGCCGAACTGCTGGCGATATGCAGGGCAACGAGGGTGATTGCAAAACACGGAGCTTCCACGTTTGGGATTTACAGTGACTCGATGGCGGCCCTTCAGACCGTAAGGAACCATGCTTGCCTCCACCCCTTGGCTGTAGAGACCAGAGAAAACATAAGAACTTCAATTCTGAGTGGCAAAACTGTTGCTTTGCACTGGGTGAAAGCACATATAGGGTTGGAGGGCAACGAGAGGGCTGACTACCTAGCAAAGGAGGCCGCAGTAAATTCCAAGCGAAAGCCCGAATACGACCTTTGTCCGGTTTCATACGTCAAGCGCAGCATCCGTATGGCGACGCTTGAGGTATGGAACAAGAGATACACAACGGGCGGTACCGCAGCTGTCACGAAACTTTTCTTCCCGGACGCGGTGGCGGCGTACAGAATCGTGAGAAAAATCAGGTGTACCAACATAAAAACACAGGTGATGACGGGGCACGGCGGGTTTTCCGAATACCTGAACCGGTTCAGGTGTAAGGACAGCCCATCGTGCATCTGCGATCCAGCCAAAAGCGAGACTGTTATGCACGTGCTGCTCGACTGCCCGGTACATGAACTGGACAGATTGGAACTGGAACGGGCTATTGATGTCAAACTGACGGAAACAGGTCTAAGTGATATAATGCTGAGTAAAAACAGAGATAAGTTCTTAGACTATTGCGTAAGAGTAAGTGGGATGGTGATAAGACGAAACAAAAAGTAGTATAATTATATTTACATAATATAATGATTATATTAATGTTAAGTATAACAAAATATAGACATAGAATAAACATAGCCGAAAAGCAGCTAAGAAATAAATGTATAAACGTAGAATAAAAACCAAAATAAATTGTTAGACCTAGACCTGGCTAGAATGAAAAACCAAGATTAATTGCCAGAAAAAATAAGTAAAGTATGTAATAAAAATAAGATAAAACCTGCCGTTACATCCCTTCCCTAGTATATAAGAAATAGTAAAAGATGATGAATGGTAAAGTGGACAGCTCAAATGATCGAAGGTATGACAAAGAGAACAGAATGCAAGATGGAAAGATATAGATATTAAGAAATAGAGTAGCTAAATCAAGTATTAGAAGAGGTGGGACAACCCACCCAAAAAGAGAGAAAGAAGAAGCAAGAAAGAAAGAAAAAGTATGCGGAATGAAAGTACGAGCGGTAGCAAATGCGAGAATTGGTATGCAAGAAATCAGCTAACATAGGCTCCGATTATGTTGGAGGTAGTTATATTATTAAAAAAAAAAAAAAAAAAAAAAAAAAAAAAAAAAAAAAAAAAAAAATCCCGGTAGGGGCAGACAGTTGTATGATGAATACGAATGTTTGTGCCCGAGTCATGGATGTTGTATGTATTTAAGTATGTATTTATCTACATTATATAAGTATGTTTATCCGTTGCCTGGTACCCATAGTACAAGCTTTGCTTACTTTGGGGCTGGGTCAATTGGTGTAATTTATCCCAAAATATTTATTTATTTATTATTATTTATTTATTTATTGTACCTAATGAATGGATATAAACAAAAAAAAAAGCATTTTTATAAAGTTAGTACGAGTATTATTGTTTATTTTGATTTCCCTTTCCAGCTATACGCCCTAAATCATGCTAAACGTGGCCTAAGGTTTGGTTACCTTAGGCTCTGTCTACCCCGTTAGGGATAAAGACGTGATATATGCGTGTAAGTACGTGTATTTCTCTACTTATGTATAAGATATACATAAACATCACCAACAGTCACAAAAAAAATATTAAAAAAGGTGATCCAGTTAAGCTATCTGTGATCTTCTCTTCTCTACTCTTCTTGTTACCTTAGGCACTGCAAGACCCCGTGGATATATGTGATTTATGTATGTATGTTTGAAGTAAACGACCATACAGATAAAACACCTACATTACTAATTCTAATTAGGCCAAATCATTTATCTGAGTCACTGTCTGTAACTCACATAACATTGTAATACAAACGTACAGCTATTGGCCACAAATCACTTTACCAACCATAAAACAACCCAAATATCTTAACGCTAATGAAATCATCCGCTTTATTTACCCTGCTTTGTAAACATGGGGCCCAGAGGGAGACGCCTTTATACAGTCCACTGCGTGTGAAAGTGGGACAAAGAAGCCCCCATAGCCCCGCCCATAAGCACTTGAGTCGCTTGGATTGGCTTCGGCCCCACAACCTCGCCGCATCGCACCATCAGTCTCACCCGTGCCTCCAACATAATCGCAATTAACCAAACAACAATTAATCAAAAAGTGCAGTGTAAAATGGAATACGAACAGCACAACGAAATCACAACGTCATATAACAACAACACAATCAAGCACAATTACAACGACTGCAAAGATTTCTACAATTACATAGACGTTAACTGTATAGACAAACAGAAAGAAGATTTTTTGGAGCAGAAAAATTTCCGCGCGAAATTAGACGATGCCGCAAATTTGAGCACTCCGTTTTCCGTGAAAGACATTCTGAATATAAATCAAACGACCGTTTATAACTACGAAAGGACTGAAACTTGGAAAGTGAACGAGAGAGACAGACGTTACGACTACATACCCTCGCCTCCCTGCTCAACGGATTATTACAGCCAGGTTTATCCAAATATCCCTATGCACTCGAACATAGAGCCATATTGGACCCAAGAGATGTACCAGTACCATGAGCCGAAGATGGAGGAGTTCTACAGTTACAATCCCTACTGTCACAATCTGTATCAGAACTTTGAGCAATGCACAGTGACACCACAGCTTGTGGAAGCCTTTGTAAAGGAACCGCTCAGAGAACAAGCGCCAGCGCAACTTGTACAAGAAAGGAACTTTGACAAAGCACTTCCAGTTGAAGTCAATCCTCCACATTACCCGAGTGGAGGAGCTTTTGATAAATTGCCCGCCGCAACGAGGAGGAACTCGAGTAAGTATTTAATTTTATTTATATATTCTAGCTGATCTGAGAGGCACCGTTATGTTAATTCTTACGTTTTTTCGAGCAAATTTTCAATATTTTTCTCTACATAATGACTATCTTCGGACTTCAAAAATATCTTAATTTGTCCAACTGTTCTAGAATATTGAGCTTAGCAAAACGTTAACGTTAACCTTTAATTTTTAATTATATGTCTAGATCCTTTGTTGCCTCAAATAAACATTCACTTATCTGTACTGGATCATAACTTTTGTTTTATAGGTACAATTCATTTACTAATCGTACTTATTAGATGAGCTGTATTAGTTAAATCTTTTTTAGCACGTTTGGCGCAAAAAAGACTCTACTTTACACAAATTTACTTTGTTACAAGATTTATGTAACATAACATCAACATTTACCTATATTAGCAAATAAATTATTTGATTGATTGATTTTGTACATTTAACTTGTTTAAATCTGTCCACCTGTTTTTAAACCTGCGGTAGGATCTTTGTCAGCATCAAGTTACTTACTTAATGTACTATTTTGTCAGCAGAAACACCGACTAGTCCCTGCTCAGAAAAAATGGACAGAAAAGACAAGAGGGCCAAACGAAAACCTAGGATACTCTTCTCACAAAATCAGGTGCACGAGTTAGAAAAGCGGTTCAAATCTCAAAGATATCTCTCTGCCCCAGAAAGAGAGGAAATGGCCAAGTATCTCCATCTATCGCCGACTCAAGTCAAGATATGGTTCCAGAACAGAAGATACAAAAGTAAAAGAGTAAAATCTGATGAAGTTTCGACATCAACCGACGCTAAACCTAGCAAAAATATTGGCCGGAAATTCTTTAAAACAGAAAATAAAGACAAATTAGAAATATTCGATACATTCAAACCTGTTGCTGGAACAGCTACAAGCAACAAGTATGAGATAGAAAAGGACGCAACTTTGACTTCATCTCATTACTTTGAAGATACTTTCACTTATGAAGAAGACAATGGCAAGTATTATAGTGATAAGAGGGATGGTGACGTAGGAACGAGCACGGATGTTGGAATTTATACACCTTTAAACAATTTATACGAAATACCGAAGGACTATATCGAAACGGCAGATAATAGAAAATATTTTTCGAAATTACAATTTGTTGATAGCTTTTAAGATTACATTTTAATTGTTTTTGGAAAACCGACTGTTATCATTTGAAATAGTTTTACGTCGTAGTTAAGACTGTTTTTGTTTTTAATAGGCTAAGTTTTGGTTTTAATTGGTTTTTGAAAATCTTGCCTTAAAATGTGCCATTATTAGACTGAGTACCCAAGTATTATTTTTTTGTTATTATGTACTTAATGTTTTTATTGTACCTACCTTGTGCGCATGTGAAAGTACAATAAACTGTCAACAAAGCAAAAATTACGCATGTCTAGCTTATAATTTTATATCTAGTGCTGACTGTTCTTAGTTTATAAGGATTGCAGCTATATGTGCCAAAGTATTAATTAGTTAGACTTATTTGTAAATAAATAATACTACTATTACTAATTTGATTATTTTATTTACAACAGCCCCTAAGATCCAACTGCGGGCGGTTTTTGAAATCACACCCTTGGTAGTATCGGTTTTAATTAAATTACTTACATTCGATATTATATTTTTCTCGGGGCCACGATCTCCTGATATTTTGACGCCGTTGCATCTATCGTGATCACGGTTGCATTACAATCTTTGATTTGGGCATGGCATAAGGCATCTCAGAATTGTTCTGAAATAGGTATTTCATTAGGGGTTGGTCAGTTTTACTGGACGGGAGGGGGGGGGGGGGGGGGGGGGGGCTGGGTTACCACAATCGCTAATGCGTGCCAATTAAGTTCTATTCAGCGTAAGAGACAGAGCTATAATGGCTGCATAACTGTTTCCCTTTCGCTGAATAGTACTTGGCACGCATCAAGCCATTGTGGTAACCCTCAGGGCACTCGTGTGCGTTTTTCGAAACTACAAGTTACAACTTTACAAGTTTATGCTTGTTGTTTACTTAGTGGTTGGGATTTGACCAATGTTGTTAGGTTAGACTTGTCCCTTTCGGTTGGTCCGTGGGGTCCTAGCGCTATTAGCTTTTTATTAGCCTCTTCAAATATATTTCGAATAGGGTGTCCGCAGAGCTGGCAGCTTCATTAGACAGCGTATTAGTATCGCTGTCCAAAAGCGGAACGCTGCCAGCGTCTGTGGTACCTACTATGCCACGGAGATCTCGTTTTTTGTAATTCTTTTATTTTAAGATAAGTTTTAGTAATCGCTTAAACATCAATTAAATTAAATCATGAATAAAAATTTGATACATTAATTACATTAATTACTTACAACGATTAAATTAATCCCTTACTTTTAATGACCTTAATTACCAACTTTAATTACATTTATTACTTACTAGCTTCTGCCCGCGACTTCGTCTGCGAAGAATCATACATAAAAACCTTCCTCTTGAATCACTCTAACTATTTAAAAAAACCGCATCAAAATCCGTGGTGTAGTTTTGAAGATATAAGCTTACAAATAGGCCAGGGTAATACTGTAAGTTCGGGATATAAAAAGGTAAGTTTTCACCAAGTTTCGTGAAAAAATTATTATTTTTGCAAAAGATAAAAATAAAAAACCAAAAACTTGGTTGTTTGAATTTTTCACATAAATTTTGAGGTAATGTGAAAAAAGTGTAAAAGCAAAAGTTGTAGATATTTTTATTACCTACAACTTTGCCATTTAACTTTTTTTCATAAGACTTGTAGTTTCGCTGGAAATCGAGATAAACCGTTTTTCACCCTTAAAAACACCCCCCCCCCCCCCCCCTTCCTGACCTCAGATCGACCGTAATTTATTTTTCCTTTAATTTTTGTAATATTCTCTACCTTTTCTAATGGGTTTCATCCTACTATAATTTTATTTTGTCTCAAAAATTATCGACCCTGGCCTAAAAGGGGCATAGGAACATAGGGGCATGGGGACAGAGAAAGCGACTTTGTTTTATACTATGTAGTGATTAGCTACTAACTTTAATAGATTCCAGATTTCAAGATTTTTAAATTATGGTCAAGATATCCGAAACCGACGAGCATGTATGAAGAGATTGATGAATGTGGATGAAGCGAAAGAGGTATGTCAGGATCGTAGCCAGTAGAACAAAGTAGTCTCTGCCTACCCCTGTGGGAAAGAGGCGTGACGGTATGTATGTATGTTACTAGGGTCAAATCTTCTAAGTCCATTTTTACCCACTTCTAGTCGTAATTTTATACACCTTGGTAGCTAGGACGAATGACAGGGCGAGTACAGTCAACAAAAAGTACAGCCGCCAAAAAAAGCTTGTACTACATATTTAAAAGGAAAATTTTAACAAAAACTTATTTAACGGGTGAAATTACGATATAACTACTTCATACGTGAGGATGTAAATGATTTTAGTTCATTGAAATGGACCTTTGCAAAGCAAAGCCCGATTCAATAAAATACTCCATGCCTACTTGTTCTTTTTCTTATTTCTTTTACAGCCAATAAAAATCCGGCGACTAATTTTCTCATCGCTGCATTACAATGTTTTTTGTTCAGTTCGCCCGTTATCTGAATTGCTACCACGCGGGCGCGGGCCCTGCGCACGAGCAGGCCAACCGCGCGGTTATAAAAACGCTGCTCTGTCGGGGCACGGGCGCAGAACATTTACACGTGCAGTATGATTAGTGCCTGTTTTCGGTCACAAAATATACCTCGAAGGCGTTTGCGTTAAAATGTCAAATGCTATGAGAATAGAGCCTCTAGTGTTAAGTTTTAGACACGATAAGTTTCTGACAAAGAATTTAATACATGATTTTTATACTAACTGTGCTATCATCCGTCATACATTATGTACCTAACACGATGGCGATTGCGAGCGAGTTAGACAATAAGCCTACGGGACTCCTCAACTAATTCATACTATTACTGGTTGATTCGACGCGAGACAATCGGCGCAGGCGCCGGCGCCACCGACCACGCCCCAACCACGTGCAACCTGCCTGGGAATCGAACCCCCACCTGTCGCCTAAAAGCTTTTACTGCATGGGAGCGTGCGCGGTTTTAACTTTTTTGTTTTACGAGTGTACTAATGGCCGTAAAGTTTTAAGTTGGGATTAAGTAATTGCTCTGTTTCAACCCCCGACGCAAGAGGGGTGTCAAACGTTTGACATAGATATCTGTTTGTCTGTGCCTTCGTAGCTCTCAAACAGTTGGACCACGGGCGTAGCCAGCGGGGTGGTTTTGGGGGTTCAAACCCCCCGAAAAGTTAAGCTATTAACTTAATTTATAAGGGTTGTTTTCTATACTTTTAGTCGTTTTATTTTCTTGAACAAGCTGTTAGTCTGTTTATCAACTCCTGATGCTGACTGTACTTACTAACCAGATTTCAAGTCAGTCCCACCATTAGAAGGTCAAATTTGTCCCGCAATATTACGCGGATTTTCCCTATAGGTCTTGTGCAGATACGCAGCATTTACCAGTGCTAGTTACCCGGTATTGCACTATCCCAACGATATCACAAATTTATTATTTAAAACGTTTACGATTTGTGGCTACAAAATTGCCTTGTGGCCAATCTACAGCAAGACTATAGCTATGTGTAAGTACTTGTCTATCCCATACGGTTCCCTCGTATATTTCAGACTGTCACATTTCATGCAATCCTAGTAAACGCGGAAGCAAATTGTCCCTCGAACTTGAATACCCCAGGGAATTTAGCTTCTAGCGCCATCTAGGGAGGTTTTTACGTCACTATGCTAAACAACTTTCTCTTAAAACCACCGTTCTTAAAAATGACAAAATAGGTAAACATTTTTAATGAATGGCAATTAACCAATCACTCTGATTATGAAAAGCTTTATATTAATGAATTTCAATATAACACATTAGATCTTTTATCAAATAATAATGACAAAGCTGACATCTATTGAGTTGAAACTGAAAGTAAACCGCCGAAGCGAGCTGAAACTTGTGCCGTAGTTAGTTCGAGGCTTTCTTACATCTTATGCTATCCTAGCACACGCGGAAGAGAATTTGCTCCAAAGTCTCAACTGACGTATTCGGGAAACAAACTGGGGCCTGATTTTTGGAAAGCACATGTGTGAAAACACCACTCGAAAGTGGTGAAAAATTGTGCTGAATTTGAGATACGAGTAGCTTAGAAAATACTTAGGGCTCTCATTAATCTTGTGACCTAGTCAAAAATTTGATTAGAGCTGTAGTTTTGAAGATATAAACAGATTTATACCACTTTCGAGTGGTGTTTTCACACATGTGCTTTCCAAAAATCAGGCCCCTGGGGGGCTACTCTGAATTCGATTACCGACGTTCGTATAATACTGTCCCAGTCACTCTCAAAGTAATCACACGAAACGAACTTCGAAAATCGAATTTTGGAATATGAGGACTCTCCTGTACGCAACGACGTCAATGTTGGACAGGGGATTTTCCTCAAATGATTTGTTTTCCTGTCGAGGGTTGAAAATAGTGCCATCTAGCGAACCACCGAGGATTGGGTCAGTTGGGAAAATACAACAACTCAGCAGCAGTTTATGCAAACCTAGTAAACGCGGAAGCATTTCATTCCCTGTTATGGCAAAGTTTGATTTTCAGGTAAGCGGGGCAGGTGATTATTAGAATTGAAAGAAGAAAGGACCCAGAATCGAACCCTGTGGCAGCACACCAAGGTTTACTTTCATCCAACTGGCTACACTCTTCGGATTTTCTGAGAGAGACTATCGTGATTAGGTATTTTTCAGAAAATAAATCTAAGTGGATCCTTCTTCTCGAATTAACGACTACAAAATTTGTTGTGCTTACAAAATAGCCAGAGTGGGGATAGAATGAGCAATCGCTCGTTTGGTCTAAGCCCGGGCACAAAATGTCCCAAAGTTTTCAAACAATTTTAAACTTCGTTTTGTTACAAGTCTCAAAGTAATCACACGAAACGAACTTCGAAAATCGTATTTTGAAGTATGAGGCCTCTCCTGTCCGCAGCGACGTCAATGTTGGACAGGGATTTCCTCAAATGATTTGTTTTCCTGTCGAGGGTTGAAAATAGTGCCATCTAGCGAACCACTGAGGTTTGGGTCCCTTGGGAAAATGCAACAACTCACCAGCAGTTTATGCTAACCTAATCAACGCGGAAGCATTTCATTCCCTGTTATGGTAAAGTTAGATTTTCAGGTAAGCGGGGCAGGTGACGATTATCGGACAGAAAGAAGAAAGGACCCAGAATCAAACCCTGTGGCAGCACACCAAGGTTCACCACTTTCATCCATCTGACTACACTTTCGGACTTTCTGAGAAAGACTATCGTGATTGGGCATTTTTGAGAAAATAAACCTTGGATCCTTTTTCTCGAATTACTCCAAAATTTGTTGTGTTTACAAAATAGCCAGAGTGGGGATAGAATGAGCAATCGCTCGTTTGGTCTAAGCTCGCCGTAGGGTAAAAAGTGTCCCAAAGTTTTCAAACTATGTTGAACTTCGTTTTCACACGAAACTAATTTCGAAAATCGAATTTTGGTATATGAGGCCTCTGCTGTCCACAGCGACGTCAATGTTGGACAGGGGATTTTCCTCAAATGATTTTGTTTTCTTGTCGAGGGTTGAAAATAGTGCCATCTAGCGAACCACTGAGGGTTGGGTCCGTTGGGGAAATGCAACAACTCAGTAGCAGTTTATGCAAACCTAGTAAACGCGGAAGCATTTCATTCCCTGCTATGGCAAAGTTTGATTTTCAGGCAAGCGGTTCACAAGGTGATTTTAGAAAGAAGAAAGAACCCAGAATCGAACCCTGTGGCAGCACACCAAGGTTCACTTTCATCCACCTGACTACACTTTTCGGATTTTCTGAGAAAGACTATCGTGATTGGGCATTTTTCAGAAAATAAACCTGAGTGGATCCTTTTTCTCGAATTACTTCGAAATTTGTTGTGTTTACAAAATAGCCAGAGTGGGGATAGAATGAGCAATCGCTCGTTTGGTCTAAGCTCGCCGTAAGGTAAAAAGTGTCCCAAAGTTTTCAAATATTAACAGACCTCCCACTTCACTACATAGTATAAAACAAAGTCGCTTTCTCTGTCCCTAAATCCCAATGTATGCTTATACCTTCAAAACTACACAACGGATTTTGATGCGGTTTTTTTAATAGATAGACTGATTCAAGAGGAAGGTTTTTATGTATAATTCTACGCAGACGAAGTCGCGGGCAGAAGCTAGTACCTGAATATAGTTAATATTAACAGAGCTCTTACAATACCTACAAAAGCGAGCAGTTCGTACCATGTTTCGCATTCCTCCATGGGTATTGTGTAGAAATTATTTTAGAGAACTAGGAATCCTAACTGTGCCTAGTTTATATGTTTCAGTGCTGCTCACAAAGTTCCTAAAGTATGAGTCCTATAAAGAACAAAATTAGTGCCTACTTACGCGAACTAAAAACCGAAAATTAAATTTTTGCCCAAGACTGAAGGTCGTATCACATTCCGATGCTTACCAAGCTGTAAAACTGTACAACAGGCTGCCTACTGATCTAAAAATTATTACGAATTACTCATTGTTCAGAGGAAACTGAAAGTTTTTTGTTAAGAGGTTGCTTTTACAGTGTAGAGGAAATATTCAATGATTAATTAGGTATAGGTTAGATATTATGTATTTCTCGTTATTATTTTGATAGTCCTAGTTCTGTTGTAGTGTTTTTATTGTTTCGTTTAATATTCTCTTTTATTTAGGTTACTTAATTGATTAATCTGTATTTCAAACACAATACCGGTATTGTTTTTTTGAACAAATACTGTCTATGTCTATGACTGTCTATGTCTAATAATTTTGAACTTCGTTTTGTTACAAGTCTCAAAGTAATCACACGAAACGAACTTCGAAAATCGAATTTTGGAGTATGAGGCCTCTTCTGTCCGCAGCGACGTCAATGTTGGACAGGGGATTTTCCTCAAATGATTTGTTTTCCTGTCGAGGGTTGAAAATAGTGCCATCTAGCGAACCACTGAGGCTTGGGTCAGCTGGGAAAATGCCACAACTCAGCAGCAGTTTATGCTAACCTAGTCAACGCGGAAGCATTTCATTCCCTGTTATGGTAAAGTTTGATTTTCAGGTACGCGGGGGCAGGTATTATTATTAGAATAGAAAGAAGAAAAGACCCAGCAGAATCGAACCCCGTGGCAGCACACCAAGGTTCACTTTCATCCACTTGACTAACTACAATTTTCTTTTTGCTTCTGATCAAATCCTTTTCTGTTGTATGGCCTTCTTATTTTTCATTGTTACATTCTCACATTTATTTTATCTTAAGTAGTACAGTAATGTTATGTGTATATGTATGTATTATTTTATTCTATTTATTTAGCTATGTATTATATTTACGTTGGTATTGTTGTTTTTATTATCCCTGCGTTTATCCTGTCTATTTGTTTCCGCCACCTATTTAAACTGTCTCCAACTTATTTCTCTTATTGGTTGTCTGGAAGAGATCGCTATTAAGCGATAAGACCGCCTATTGTCTACTTTGTTCTTTGTTTCTGTATTGTTTTGTACTGATTTGTGGTGCTCAATAAAGAGTATTTGTATTGTATTGTATTGTACAATTTTCGAATTTTCTGAGAGACTATCGTGATTGGGCATTTTTCAGAAAACAAACGAGTGGATCCTTTTTCTCGAATTAACGACTTCGAAATTTGTTGTGTTTACAGAACAGCCAGAGTGGGGATAGAATGAGCATTCGCTCGTTTGGTCTAAACCCGCCGTAAGGCTGGACTTTTTTTGGAAAATGCTCTCATCCATACTAAATATTACAGGTAAAAATGTACTGAGTCGGAATTGAATCGCATTAACACGTCGTGGTAAGGCCCCTAATCCCTAATCGCCACAAATTTTTAGGATATCGCTGAAAAAAGTGAAATCGCTCATTTTTCTGAGAACGGATCCATACACATTTCTTCTCCAATTATGCGCCTTCGATGGTGGTTCTGTTTTAAATTACAAGCACTAATAGACTACGGGCCCATGACCAAAAAATGGATGGGTCATATGAACCACCAGGTAAAGTATATAATATAGGACGATATACACTATGCCGTCACTTGTAAGCTGTTCAACTGAGTGCTGGTGAGAATTCAAAAGTGCAGGTAGAGTGAGTACATTTTGGTCATATATTTTTGTACGGCATTTTTACCATTGATAGATCCATGAAAAATAATAAGAAAGCGCGCAGTGTCGTAAAAAAATGGTGCGCCACAAAGTCGGTAATTTTTTATTTATTTTCTGACAATTTCCAGGGTAAATTTGGTCATTTCATTCTGTACGGCATCAGTTTCATACTGTTTCAATACAGCTTCTAATCCATTATTCCGCAACGCCGTAAAAAATCATGCGACAAGGGGAAAAAATCGAGGGTTGCAACCCCCTCTCTTTCCGTGGTCCGGGGGGTGAAATGACCAAATTTACCCTGGAAATTGTCAGAAAATAAAAAAATATACTGACTGTGGCGCACCATTTTTTACGGCACTGCGCGCTTTCTTATTATTTTTCATGGATCTATCGATGGTAAAAATGCCGTACAAAAATATATGACCAAAATGTACTCACTCAGCTTATTATTATTATTTTATGCTCTTATGTCGTCCTATATACGTCACTTAGTGGTTCATGACCCATCCATTTTTTGGACATGGGCCTGTAGTCTATAAGTATTGCTTTGTCCTATTTTAGTTTGCCGAACACAATCCGATAAGACCATTGAGCCCGCGATGAGTTCTTAGGTCCCATTTTTCAATTTGAGGGATCGTTAGCGTTTTGTTTTCAGTAAATTTTCCCTCATAATCGGGCAGCGTGTACCAGGCACCCATAATGCGTGCGTTAGTCACGCGGCCTCGCGCACGTGGTGTTTGATGTATTAATATTGGGGGCTTTTAAGGTTATCGCTCGGGCGAGGTGATCTGGCCCGATAGTCCGATACCATGCCACCCGACAGCACAGGCCGACGCTGCGGTGGCTAATCTGTAATCTCTATCCTATCCTACTAATTACTATACATAGTATAAAACAAAGTGGCTTTCCGTTGCGTTGTCTGTTTGTCGGTCCCTATGTATGCTTATATCATTTCTTGATTATTACAGAGGTGCACTAAGAAGGGGTTCAAAAATTCCCACCCTATAGAGATTAAATGGGGGATAAGGGCCTTGAAATATGGCGTGGTAAGATTGTACTACAAAGTGATTTTTCTAATTTCCCGTAGAATAAAACAGGATAAAAAAGACTGAATTTAAAGTAGACAATATTTCTTGAGAATCACGTTGGTGCTCGAAAAGCTAGTTATAGCATAATGGTTTTTTCTGATTTGTTGTTGTATTTTATGTATTTGACGGCGCATCGAGACAATTGGCTTGATGGCGCTAGTATCGCCCGTTCGATTGCTGAACTAACCATCTGTCAAATGACGTAATACTTAGCGCTGAGAGTAGCGACTAAAAAGAGCATTCAACTGACAGGGGTCAGATTGAAAGAGCTTCTCACGGTGCTCGTAAGTACGGTCAAGTGCAAAAATAAGTATCGATACGAACTTTTCAAAAATATGTCCCACGGCCTTATTACGCTGGTGTAAGAGCGTATGGTACTTATTTTTGAAACTTTGACTAGATACATATTATTACACTTGACTGTACCTCATGTGTTGCGGTAGAACGTTGTTAATTAATAATCTGTAATCATCTGCTATAATCTACTGTGATTTGAATTTGATTTATGTGTGATTAAATTATAACCAAGTGAACTGCATAGAACAACTTTTATTTCGGCAATCGTTGATCTCCTCGCCCGACTTCTTCCGTCGCTAAACATGTTCCCATTACCCACGAATATGGGTAAGGTAAAGCCGGTAAGGCTGATAAAGACCCAGTACATCACGACCCAGCAGTGGACGTCCTTCGGCTGACATGATGATGATGACATCACGATCACAACTATGCACCTTTATATTCCCTTAGAGATCCCTTTTAGGGATAAGTTCTCCTTTGTGCATTTGTGTGATCCTGTATTCATATTTTTCTTGTGTTTTATGTACAACTAGCTGTTGCCCGCAACTTCGTCTGCATAGAATTCGCTTATCGCTATCCCGCAGGAATTGCGCAATTTTCCGGGATAAAAAGTAGCCTATGTGTTATTCCAGACTATAATCTATCTATGTTCCAAATTTCATCCAGATCTGTCCAGCCGTTCTGGCGTGAAAGAGTAACAAACATCCAAACATCCATACTCACAAACTTTCACATAATTTATAATATTAGTAGGATAGGATAAAGAGTTATACATACATACATACATACATACATACATATTCGTCAGCACAAAACGCCACGTCTTCGTGCGGGTGTGCGCCATTACTAAGCCCCCGAACAGTGCTCGTTAGCTTTTATTTGGACACCGGACTCCCGTTCCAGCGCCGCCTACACTCGCGGACAATCCCACTGTCCCAAAGATTTATTTATTTACTAGCTTATGCCCGCGACTTCGTCCGCGTAGAATTAGACTTGAGAACTGATGTTGATAATGTATTCTGCAATAATTATTAACGTGGGAAAATCGGGATAAAAACTACGACTCCGCTGTCCGTCGGTCTGTTTATCACCAGGCTGTACCTCGTCTCGAGAACCGTAACAGTTAAACAGTTGAAATTTTTACAGCCAATGAACCCAATAACAATATTTAAAAAATACTATTTTTATGTCTGCCTGTCTGTATCAAACCAATAAAAAATGACCTCACACAGCCTACATTTTACTTAGGAGACACGGCTCTACTAACCCTGGATTTTATGTTCGCATGCCGAATTTGTACAGAACCCTCGGTGCGTGAGTCTGACTCGCACTGTGCGGGCTCTTTATTTGTCCCCAGCCGCACTGTACCATTCTCAGTGCGTTATCGCGTCCATGTGCGCATGCGCAGTGTACGGCCGCCGCCCGCGCACCCGTCGCTGTCCTCATCAATATATTTAGATGATTACCGCTGGGAAATGCTGCCGTTGCAATAGAGCATTTAGACATGTTTATTGCGTACTAGTTATTACCCGCGGCTTCGCCCCCGTACTGGTTTTTTTTTTAATATTGTTACATAAGAACTTTCTCATAACAATAAACGACAAAAAAAGAATTATCGAAATCGGTCCAGCTGTTCCCGCGTGATGCCGTGAACAAGGGAAAATAGGGATTCGTTTTCATTATAAATAAGCTATGGTTTGGACCTATGGCATATATCACCATCTACATTATTTCCAGCCTATTATACGTCCCACTGCTGAGCACAGGCCTCCTCTTAGAATGAGAGGGCTTAGGCTATTGGCATCTATCATTCAAATTCAAATTCAAATTATTTATTAAAATAATCAATTGTACAAATAAATTATAAATGGTTAGTAAGCACTATATTATGTCTATCTATGTATTAGTAAGTACACTGCAAAATTAACAACTAAACTAATGACTCGACATAAAACAAGTGCGTCTGCGCTTACAACGAAAGTATAATTATAAACTGTGCATAGAGTAATTAACTAGAGTAATTAGTCATTACACTGTATTTCCCATTCCAAACCATTTTAAAAATGTCTTTCATGCTGGTGTGGGAGTAAAGAAAAAACATAGCTTCTTCTCGCGAAGATAGTAAAAGCCCATCCAGGGAACGGGGGAAATTCTTAAGAATCATGTTTTAGGCGATGCGGCTGAAACCCATCACTATTTTGATATCGGCCTTTAGGGCTTGTTGTCTTAGGCTCTGTCTACCTAGCAAGAGATAAAGACGTGACTTATTTATGTAATAGGTCGGGGAAAAAGTATTTTCGCATATAGTCTGTAAAAACTTTTAATAAAGTCTCTTTGGCTGTACTAGTTGTATCTGGCTGGTTTTGATACTAACCATTAAAGAGGTTACATTTCGGAAAAAGAAACAATTTAGTAAAATATTGATTCCTGCCGATTTTCATTTATTTTTCTATCTGTAAAAATGAGTGAATACAATGAAGAAATTCGGCACATTTAAAAATGTTATTACAAAAATGGAAAAAAGCAAAGCAAGCCGCAAAAAAAATGTCTTTTATGGAACTAATGCGGTGTCAGTAAGAGTAACACAAAGTTGGTTTAAATGTTTTCAATCCGGGAATTTTGATGTCAAAGATGCACCTCATGCAGTCGGGTTCTATCTATTTATTGCTTTGTTTACGTAAAAGTTTATGGATTATGTAGTATATTTTATCTGTGTATCGTTTCGTGAGTCACAGACGGTTCTGGCTGAAAATCAGTGCTGCAGGTGTTTAACACCTCAGCGTAATGCTGAGCCAGCGACCGTTTCACTTTTGCGAAGACACACACAAACGCTGATGACCTATTTTTATGTCTTGCCTATTTTCTATTTTTAATTGTGAATATTCTCTTGTGTGTCTTGCAAAAAGAAATAAATGTCTTCTTTCTTTCTTTCACCTCGTTCTAGTCGCCCTGTCACGGATAAAATGGACGCCATTTTTTTTTAAGTAGAGCAATATTGGCATATCAGTGGTTATGACATAGCTCATCTGGGAATTGACCACAAAACAGTTTTAAACCCATTTGAAAAAAGCTGGGTATACAAAAAATGTCATATATAATTGTAATTAAATGTAAATAAACTTTGAAAAAAAATAATAAAAATATCTTGAGTTTTTATATAAAATACCTACGAAGAAACTTTTTCATCCAAACCAATTTCATCTGAATTCCCACATTATATGCAATTACCTTGTTTTCTGTGAGAAGAAGGTTACGAATACGTTTCCAGTCGTAAAAAAGAGTGTAGACTCGTTTTCGAAAAATTTATTCCTGGTAACTCTTTTCAAAGTTTTACCGTGCGTGATAAAACCGAAATATATTCAGTGCAACACGACCGTGGAATGCCAAACCGCAGCTCACCTCCATTTTTTACGATCTTCACCGAAAAACATACGTACAAGCAAACAGCTTATCAGCGGTCACATCCATCGGCAGAACGCCTCCAAAAACGGCGAAGAAAGAGAAAAAATTGAAAAAAACGTCGACGGCGCCGGCGCCGGAACCCCAATAAATTATATTGGCATTTGTCAATACGACGCCCCCGCCCGCCTCCGATATGTCGGTGGAAAGGAGAAAAAAGTCGAGTGGGAAAAAAATTACAGTAGGTTACAAAAATAAAATTAGTTGTTATATTGGAACATTAATTGCATTAGTTGAGAAAAAAACTCAATACCTACGAATAAAAGAAGCGGGAGTGCCTACCAGAATTAATCGAAAATACTCTTGATCTTTGGAAAAACTATCAAATTTAAATCAACTAAAATCACTTTGAATCTTTGAACTTTGAAGGAAGCGCGGCGGCTTTCCAATATCAAGCACTTTCAAACGCCTGTAGGAATCGCGAGGAAACTGCCATCTAGTGAAATTTTGTGCGAATCAAGAATATTCGTATTCGAGAAAGCCCTCATAGCGCTATGCTTCCCTGGTAATCTCAGACGCAAACTCGAACCCTTAGCATAGAAATGAACCCTGCGTTTCGTACACACTGCCATCTAGGGGGCTAACAGTCGTAATGGTCCATAGATGTGAATCACTTCAGTAAGGCTATGCTTGCCTAGTACACCGTATCAAAGTGTTTTGCGGCTTTGGTTCAAAATAACGTCAAGGTTATCGTGTCACATGACGTATTTAAGTTGGATTGGCTAGATACTAATAAAAGTAGAAAAGAGAAGGCAACGCGGGAAAACAAGGGGAACTCCGGGGAAAACCCCTGGAATAGCAGACGGATGAGAATGTTGTTTTAAGTGCCATCTAAACTTCCGGTCCGGAACTTCGTGGAAAGCGGAAAAGCTTCTTAAACTCATGCTACACTGGTAAACGCGTCAGCAAAAACCTTCAGCCATTTTGATTAAACCAACTAACTCAAACGTCAAGCTTTAATTAACCTGGAACAACATGATTTTCGTTTATCTTTTAGTTTCATGGCTCTTTTAACTGTTATAACCACTCCGACAAAAGAAACCATGCAAAAATAGAAAAAAAACTGCGTATTGCTACTTAATTTCCGACTTCTTATTTGAAAAAAAATTTATGTAATTTTAAAGTTCAAAAGCGACGTTTCGCCACTTTTGAATGGGATTTCAAATTACAAAATCACTTCAGAGACCAGAGGGCACTGTGAATTTGTATAATATAATAATATTTAATAAGAAATTCTGCGAACTTACGAGATTCCATTAAATTCATGCATGGGTATTGGCGTTGTAAATAGTTATTTTATAGTCTACTAGTTTCTGCCCGCGACTTCGTCTGCGTAGAATTACACATAAAAACTTTCCTCTTTAATCACTATCTATTAAAAAAAAACCGCATCAAAATCCGTTGTGTAGTTTTGAAGATATAAGCATACAAAGGGACCCAGGGACATAAGGACATGGGGACAGAGAATGCGACTTTGTTTTATACTATGTAGTGATAACTAGCTTCTGCCCGCGACTTCGTCTGCGTAGAATTATACATAAAAACCTTCCTCTTGAATCAGTCTATGTATTAAAAAAAACTCATCAAAATCCGTTGTGTAGTTTTGAAGATATAAGCATACATAGGGACATAGGGACAGAGAAAGCGACTTTGTATTATACTATGTAGTGATAGTGATTATTCTATTATTTGAAGTTGCTTTTTTTGTACGCGTTTCTTAAGTCACTGTCTTTTTTTATGTCTAGAGAGGCCAGACAAACGAACTAGTGGATCACATGATGTTAAATGATCACCACTGTCCATAGACACCCGCAGCGCTTTACGCGATGTCAGTGCGTTGTCGGCGTCTATGTTTGCCTGTCTCATTATAATTGCAAGGTCAGCTGCTGCTTTGATTTTTACTTCTCTTCCACTTTTCTGCTCCTTTTCTGCTAAATAGTTATCGAATCCGCTTCAATGGCGCTTGCTTTGCTTACTTGGTTATTAATTAGTGCACGAGGATACAATAGCAAAGAAAAATCTGAATCTACTTGTAAGCGTACTACTTATAAAGTTCCTGGAGATAATTTATTTATCTTTATGTAAGCCGTTTTCACTTCAATAGAGAATTTAAACAATATAAATAAAATTGAAGAATGCTTTCCATAAATCTACTCAGTTAAGTAGTAGTTTTCAGTGGAAAAAAACCTCATCTTTTCGTAGCATACATCCCAGCAAACCAACAAACGTGCCAACTACTTAATTGCATTGTCGTGTCACTTAAAAACCGCATGGGGTCAGCAGAATAAAAAGAGGGTCAATGGGGTCACGCGCATTAAAAAAAAGGGTCACCCGAATAACGTTGCGTAAAATTTGCCTGTGAATTATTGCAAACATAAGGCGGGCGAGGCGCGCTGGCGCCGCGGGGAGACACACAGATGCAAGCCTGTCTGTTCGTGGTATTTGTGGTGGCCATTTAGGTGTCGTGTGAAAGGTTGCATATTTGATTCGTTTTTTTGCGTGCCGTGAAAAAAGATATGGCGTTTGCCTATTAACAAGCTTAGAGTTAAATTGTAATGTCCGTTTATTTTGTTTAGATAAGTCTTGCACGTGTTTACCAACACTTTCATTCTTTGTTTTTATGACTGTGTTTTATGTAAAATTAAAATTTATAACTGTACCTAATTAGATCTGAAACGGAGACCAAAGAGCTGGCAGCTTCCTTACATAGTGAATTCGTATTGCGGTACAGCGGGGAAATGCTGCCAGCATCCTTTGACTCAATGCCGCGGGGAAGTATTTTTTAGATTTATTTTAGTTTTAGTTTAATTAATTTATCCTTTACATTTATATATTTATCAATAGTTTTTAAGTGTCATTTTATTTTTTTTATTTCCCCCTTTCCATCTATATGCCCACAGTCATGCTAAACGTGGCCTTTGGGTGTTGTTACCTTGGGCTCTGTCTACCCCATTAGGGATAGAGACGTGATTTGTGTATGTATTTTTTTTATTTGTTATTTTCAGTAAATAAATCATTTATGTCAGTAAGAGTTATACATACACATATACTTCAAGGTGGTCAGAAAAAGCTTCTCGAATTACTGTGCATAATTATTCTCTGAATAAGTCATCCCGCTAAGCAGGAGTGCTGGCGTTGTTGTGTTCCGAAGAGGCATCTTGGTGTCACATCCGTTCTTTAGTTTGGACGGATCTGCAACCTACTGGTATTGCGGGTGCTATGGCCACCGAATATCGGTTACAATCGGGTTAAATTAAAAATGAAATAACTTCGACTTAAACTTTTTTTTTAAACATTTTTTTTTATCAAAATCCACAGGTGACCATAGAGCTGGCTCTTTCCTCGGGCAATGCATAGGTATTGCTACCCAACGAGGAAATGACATGTAGCCAGATTATGGGCACCTTGCCCAATGGCAACGATCTGGGCGGTATTTGTAAATATAGGTATTTAGGATTAGATTAAGGTAGTTTAAGGTTTTTTCATATCAACTTTTGGATCTTGTAAATAAATATATTACGAAAATAACTACAGTGAAAAACTACAAATACTTCGAAGTACCCGTTCGAATCTAATTCTAAAAGACAAAAAAAAATGAGTGCGTACTTTCTACTCTTAAAATACAACATACTTATTTTTTATTATTGCTCTGCTCCTGTTAGTAATCAATGATCAAAAATCCGTGAACTGAACATATCAATTACCCCAATACCCTCCAAATCTCGGCGGAACAACGGAGGGCGATTATAGTATCGCTTACAGGACTCAGACATGTGGTTATTATCAGGGTGGAGGGACTAACAATTTAAAAACATCACCCTGTGTATTGCACAGAAATAAATTTTAAGCAGTGCTCATATTTTTAAATGTAAGTCACTATCCTAAAAAAAAATACCTTTAACCATTTAAACACAGGGGTTTTCTGTTCTTCTAATTTTATTTAGCGACACGAAATTTGAAATTATAACCCAGCTTACGCCAACTTTGACTGTGAACATTTTGAGCATTATGAAGTTCTCTTAGATAAAATAGTGATCAGATCAAGAAACGATGTAATTATTTTTCAGTTAAAATTTGGCCATGAAAACGGAACATTTATTACTTAAGTTTTTGGTAACAGGGGCACGATTTTCAAAAAGCCCACCACGGTTACAAACGTAGAAAACTGATGAAAACTGACGAAAGAAAAATGAATATATTTGATAAGCGTTCAAAAAATAAGGTAGTGGTGCCCTAATTCATTCTTTGCACGTTTTTGTTTTCTCGGGTATGTTGCCTGCCATTGTTGCAAATACTAGGGTGTCATGATGACTGAGGGGACCAACGAAAACTTTATGAGACTTATAGCGCCATCTATGGAGGAGTAGCTTAAAATTGGTTTATTTAATGAAATAAATGATTAGCCAAGTAACTACTACATAAGACTTTTAAATAAGATTGTTTCCTTTTATTTTTGAATTTTTAAACTATCGGTTTCTTGTTGTTCCGTCTATTTCAAAAATACAAAATGTTTACTGAAAAGTTGTGATTGAAAACAGCGCTCTCTAGTGGCAGATAGTTCAACTACATGGACACGTTCACGACATTCAGCGCTGCCTCGTCCGCTTTAAGTTTTAACAGTGCATTTTTGTCTCAACAGATGTCGGCATGAGCTCTTCACGAAAGCAATTATATATGTCTTCGTGCTATCAGTAACATATAGACTACAGGCCCACGTACAAAAAATGTGGGTCATATGAACAACCAGGTGACGTATATAGGACGATATAAGAGCATAAAATAATAAGATTCAGCACTATGCCGTCACTTGTAAGCTGTCCAACTGGGTGCTGGTGAGAATTCAAAAGTGCAACCCTCGATTTTTTCCCCTTGTCGCATGATTTTTGTACGGCGTTGCGGAATAATGGATTAGAAGCTGTATTGAAACAGTATGAAACTGATGCCGTACAAATGGTGCGCCACAAAGTCGGTAATTTTTTTTGATTTTCTGACCATTTCCAGGGTAAATTTGGTCATTTGATTCTGTACGGCATCAGTTTCATACTGTTTCAATACAGCTTCTAATCCATTATTCCGCAACGCCGTACAAAAATCATGCGACAAGGGGAAAAAATCGAGGGTTGCACTTTTGAATTCTCACCAGCACCCAGTTGGACAGCTTACAAGTGACGGCATAGTGCTGAATCTTATTATTTTAAGCTCTTATATCGTCCTATATACGTCACCTGGTGGTTCATATGACCCACATTTTTTGTACGTGGGCCTGTAGTATAATACAGCTTCGTTATGGGACTCACTTTTAATATTTCCCCGTTTCCAATTTCAAATAGCGGCTTGCCTTCTGACTTTAAAAAAATAGAGCTCATTCGAAGATTGCGAGACGAGACGGACCTAAGACTTAGGTAATTAAAATGGGGTTCTAATTTTGCCAGGTATACGGAATCTCACTAATGATAACGACAAAAAATTGTCAAATATGACTGAATACAGACAGACTCAGCCCCCATCCACCAGTCTCAGCTTTCGCTGCCCCAGGATGTGTCGTAGACCGCTTTTCGGGCACACACTGCAACAAAGGTAGATATATACCTACCTAATTGATAAAAACACACAAAAAAAGTGTGTACTTTGAATAATAAATAGACGCCATTGCGTAAAATGTAATCATTTTAGTATGAAGTGACCGCCCTTGCCTACTCGATTACAAAATTTAAAAAAAAACATATGAATTAACATAAGTGTGCCGTAACATAATCTACTTACATTGTTAAGTACTATAATAGCTATCGATAAATCCGTAGCAGGAATTACTCATCTGCTCTTCAACCACTACTTAACTTCAAACAAATCAATAAACCAATAACTGAAGAAAATCAAAAGATCGGAAGTCCATTAATATCTGTTTACCCTTATTCCGGACGCGTTCATTGTTCAACAAATTAGCTCTTTGCGCTGAGTGCTTTGTCTTTTTAATCTTTTCAATTGTTTACGAACGCGACCGGAACACTTGGAGGGAATTGACTTTTCATATTTCGAATGAATCGGATGTTATGAAAATGGATGTGGATGGTTTTTACGCGCGGTTGTAGGATGGAGTATTTTTGTGGTAGACATGTTTTTAGCATGCTGCTATTTTGAAATCAGACTATTGAGTTGGTATTGTAAATCATTGTTTTGAAATATTTCATCAGGTGGTTGGGTAGGTAGGTAAAGAAAGAAAGAAAGAAAGAAGACATTTATTCCTTTTTGCAAGACACACAAATATATTAAGACAATATTAATTAAATTTCATAGAAAATAAACAAGTAAGTTGACCAAACCCGTGGAAATAGGTTCCATGCCGGTCTGGGAGCAAAGAAAAAACAGAGAATGTACCAGTTGCTTCTCCAAAAGCCTATCGAGGGAATGGGGGAAAATCTTAGGAATCATGTTATAGGCGATGCGGCTAGCAACCCATCACTATTTTGAGTCCCCTTTCCAGCTATAGATACGCGCTTAATCATGCTAAACGTGGCCTTAAGATTTTGATACCTTAGGCTCTGTCTACCCCGTAAGGGATAAAGATGTGATATTATGTATGTAAGTATGTAAGTATTCCAGATTCATTTTAAGTCATGTTTATGTGCCCCAAATTAAAGTTCTAAAACCTTTATGTACCTACAACATAACCTATTAACTACCCTACCAACTGATTGATTACCGCTCCTGTTATATGACGGTATAAAACCGATATCGTACCGGTTCGGTACCGATATGTCGGTTAAGCCCGGCCACAAACATGCCACTTACGGCCACTTCGGAAAACACTTAGCGCTGCCGCAGACCTACGAAACTACCGTCAAGGGCATACATATCGATGGGTCCAAAGTATATGGTCTTTATCCCTTACGGGGTAAACAGAGCCCAAGGTAACAAGACCCAAAGGCCACGCTTAGCATGACCGTGGGCGTATAGGTGGAAAGGGGAATCAAAATAGTGATGGGTTGCTAGCCGCATCGCCTATAATATACCTAAGTCATGATTCCAAAGCCCGTTCTCTCGATGGGCTTTTACCATCTGCGCGGGAAGAAGCAACTGGTACATTCTACGTTTTTTCTTTGCTCCCAGACCATCATGGAATATTATATAATAATAATAAAATATTTTTAATGGTGAAAAATTGTGCTGAATTTGAAATAGGTACGAGTAGCATAGAAGACAATCACAGCTCTCATTAATCTTGTGAACTATAGTCAAAACTTTAAATAGAGCTGTAGGTAGGTACCTATTTTTGGAGATATAAGCTGTAGGCTTATTACCTAACTCGTTCGCAATTGCCATCGTGTTCGTTTTGACAGTTCTTGTATGAATGTGACAGCTAGCTGATTCCGATGCCAATTGTCAGCCCATACATGAACTGTCAAAATGAACGATGGCGATTGCGAGCGAGTTAGATAATAAGCGGGGAAATGCTCCCAGCATCTTTGCATGGGTCAATGCCGCGGGGAAATTTTTTTTTGAATTATTTTAGTTTTAGTTTAATTAATTTATCCTTTACATTTATATTTATCAATAGTTTTTTAAGTGTCATGTTTTTTTTATTTGTTATTTTGAGTAAATAAATCATTTATATCAATCAGTTAGAGTTATACATACATACATACTGCAAGGTGGTCAGAAAAAGCTTCGAATTAATAATTTAAATAAGCTGTCCATGAATGTGAGTAGGAATTAACTTGTATTTTTGGAAAGACTGCATAATTCTTTTCTGAGTAAGTCATCCCACTAAGCAGGAGTGCTGGCGCTGTTGTGTTCCGACGTTGATAATAAAGCGGATACTTTGCTGGCGCTAGAGGCAGTTTCAATGCATCTTGGTGTCATATCCGTCCTTTGTTTTGGACGGATATAATACAATAGAATACAAATACTCTTTATTGAACACCACAAATCAGTACAAAACAATACAGAAACAAAGAACAAAGTAGACAATAGGCGGTCTTATCGCTTAATAGCGATCTCTTCCAGACAACCAAAAAGCTAAATAAGTCGGATCGGTAAATAAGACGGATCTGCAATGCAACCTACTGGTATTGCGTGATGTATACCTACCACTGTGGTACTTTCGAGTGATGTGCTTTCAAAAACCGTGGCCCTGGTTTAGGGCAGTCCTGTCTGTCCGTCTGTGTGTCTACGGCCACTCGCCGCTGCACCCGATACCGTCATCGTAACGTAATACGGCGCGGTACAGTCGGCTAGCCCAGCTGGTTTACCACTTGACTCTTTTAATTGGGTTACGTTAATAACAAGTTTAGTATAAGCCCGTGGCTTTCCCCGCAAATAATAAATCCAATGTTTTTTTTTTAATGAGTTGGTGCTCTATACACACTACATACACATACACAAATCACGTTTTTATCCTTTACGGGGTAGACAGAGCCTAAGGTGACAAGACCAACAGGCCACGTTTAGCAGGATTGTGGGCGTTAAGGTGCAGGATAAAGGAATCAAAATAGTGATGGGTTGCTAGCCGCATCGCCTTCGCTCGATGGGCTTTTACCATCTGCGCGGTAAGAGAAGCAACTGGTAAATTCTATGTTTTTGCTTTGCTCACAGACCAGCATGCAAAAAATTGGTGCTCTATGGTCGTCAATAATGGTACCTACACAAATCACGCCTAGATATATCCCTTACGAGGTAGACAAAGCCTAATGTAACAAGATCTATAGGCGTTTAGCAAGATTGTGGGCGCATAGATGGAAAATGGAATAAAAATAATTATCTTAGGTTTATATAAGTATAATGGTAAGTAGTATAATAGATCTTTCATAGAAACTCAACATAATCCTACCAATATTATAAACGCGAAAGTTTGTAAGTAAGTATATGGATGGATGAATGGAAGTTTGTTACTCTTTCACGCCAGAACGGCTGGACAGACCTGGATGAAATTTGGAACATAGATAATCTGGAATAACACATAGACTGAGCCCTTGTGCTAGCCGCATCGCCTATAATATTTTCCCCCATTCCCTCGATGGGCTTTTACCATTTGCGCGGGAAGAGAAGCAACTGGTACATTTTATGTTTTTTCTTTACCTACTCCCAGACCAGCATGGAAGAAATTCCCCAAATACACTTGATTTTCATTCCATTGAATGGTCCTCAAAGTTTGACACTACTTAGCTCGGGGTTAGCTGTAGGTAGGTGACTTGGAGTTAACACACACACACACACACAAATCACGTCTTTATCCCTTACGGGGTAGACAGAGCCTAAGGTAACACACTCTAAAAAATGAAGACCAACTAAGAGCAGTTTTCTCTTAGTTGACGTAAAATTAATTATAATAATTAAGATTTTATGTAAATCAAACAAAGGTGATCACTTAAAACAATAAGTGTATCTGTGATTGAACTAATAAAGTAAGTATGTTATTAATCCTAACAGTTGTATACCTTGCATCTATTATTTAACTTGTTGATATAATTATGTAACGTAGGTTAATTCAATCCCTAACAAATTCATTATCACAGATAAGTATGTTGATAGTTATGAACATTTTCATAGTTTATTTGATTATTTTTGTCTTTGTTGATTCACATAAGATTTGGTATTTTAATCTACTAAACATTAATATTTAGAACAACGAAGATAAAACATTCAATTCCATTATGATCAAGTTATTGTATTGAATTACGAAACTTTTATTCCATTCTACTAAGAATTATTTGTTAAAACGATTTTCATAATAATTAAATTAAATAAAATATAAAAAAGTAGGAGGAGAGCGCCTGTACACCCGCTCGGTTAGTTGCGTTGCGTCATCCATCGCCATGCCCTGTGAGCGCGAGCGAACTTGTTTATTTCGGTGCGGCGGTCACAAATAGTTATTTATTTATTTTTCGCTCTTGAGACACTGTCTGTACTGTCGGGAATTAGTACGTATACGTATTATCCAAGTCTGTGTGAACTGTGACCACGTGTGCCGATAATAATGGAGGATGTAATAGAATTACTGAAGACTTGGGAGTTGGATAACTTGATACCGGAATTCACCAGTAAGTACATTATATGTATCTCATTGTTTGTGTTTGTTTGTTTGTTTGGTCAGAGGGTCAGAGAAATATTTTTAGATTAAATGATCGTTATAGAAAATGATAATTAATATTAAATTTAAATATGTTAAATGTTGTAATATGTATGATTCAATAATTATATCAACTGAGCGTTATAGCGATTAATATTATAGCAAAAGTTTTAAAGCCTCGTGATTATTTTTTAGGGTTCTGTAATCTCTAAAGTTTAAGGTGTTCTTAAATTAAGGTAGCTCCTAACTAGCCGCAATTTTTGTTTTAGCGTCCAATGAGGAAACTACGAATATAGCCGCTTTTCTCACCATTCCACTGTTGCTGAACACTGCGGCAGTCCGCCAAAAGAAGAAGCGAGGTTCGGGTGCAAGTCGAAGTTGGAAGCCCAGCAAAGTGGAAGTAAGGGAAGGTTTCATAAAGCATGTCAGGTCCAGTGCAGAAATTACCCAGACCATCGAACTTCGAGTAACCACACTACAAAAAATAGGATTGTCAGCCCAGCCATACATTATTGTAGTGGGTGAGTCTCAAAATCGATACGTTTTTAATTGTTGCGAACAGATTGGTAATGGACCAAGAACTTAGAATTTAAGATTTTTGGAGTGACATCAGCTTTTTAAAAATTAAGTAACACAAAGTTCCATCTTTAAGCATAAAATGATTATTTAAAAAAAAATATTAAAATTTAAATTATAATACAGTGTGTGACAGAAAGTTTAATTTTTAAATGCAAAAGTTTACTTGCAAAATGTTTAAAATGAATAAATAACATCTTGGTATTAATGTTTTTGTTTTATTTATTTAAACTTGTACGAGTATAACATACCTGCTTAAAATGATATCAGCATACTGAACTCAACTCTGCATACAAACGTAGTTTCGTTCTCATTTTGAAACAGCATGCTGGAATAACATGAAATTTTGCCATGGATGTCCAGACTTGAAAAACTAGTTTCTGTTGCTGAATGGAAAAAAAATAGCGCAAGTTTATCAGTCTTTTAGATGCTGCTTAAAAACCTTTACAACGGCTGTATTTTTTTCTCTATTATGATTTTTAACAGAAACTAGTTTCAAGCCTAGATAATAATATGCCGGATCCTATGGTTTACCTACACAAAGTATCATGTTATTCCAGCATGCTGTTTAAAAATGAGAACGCAACTACGTTTGTATGAAGCATTGGGCGTACTGTGACTCTTAACTACTTATTCGTTTAAATTTGATAAATTTCCTTTGTGCTAGTTTTTATACGCGCCGTGCTGAATAATGCTGGTCCTCTTACTCATGTCATACTAAAGACATTGGTCTTAAATAGGTACTAAGATATACATTTATTTCAGATCTTTTTGAGGATCGACCTAGGCCGGTTTGGCTTCATAAACACGCCTCCTACCGTGTTTGTGAAGCTAAACCGGTCTAGGTCGACCGCCAAAAAACTAGATCTGAAAGAAATGTCTTAGTAAATGGGACAAAGTGAGGCATAGTACCATTGAACAAGAATGGTATTGCAGTGAATAAGCTACTTAGTCCAAATGATTAAACAATTAAGATTTAAATTGACCAAAATCTTAGTTCAGTCTAATATGATGCATAAGTCGCTGTAATCATGTTCTTAGTTAAACTTATTTGGGTCAAATAGTTAATACAGTAATTCTTCATGTCAATATTGATCTACATCTTAGTTGAAATGATTAAACAATCAAGATTCAAATTGACCAATATCTTATTTCAGTCTAATATGGTGCATAAGTCGCTGTAATCATGTTCTTAGTTGAACTTATTTGGGCCAAATAGTTAATACAGTAATTCTTCATGTTAATATTGATCTATATCTTAGTTGAATTGACTTGTTTGTATTCGTTGGTTCAGCTACGTATCATGATAATAATTATGAAGCGCTTAGTTGATCTTGCTAGGATCAATTAGTTGGCATAATTATTTTTCATGTAAATATTTAACAAGATCTTAATTGGCTCAGTTACATAGCAATAGTAAGAGCAATCAGAATTACTTTATTTGATGTGTCTAAGTCCTTGTTAGGCTCGTATGGAATCAAGATGCTTGATTATGAATATCAAGATATTGATAGGGCCAACCAAATTTTTTTTACAGTGCAGGTACCTACAGGCCACAATTAGCAAGATTGAGGGCGTATAGGTGGAAAATGGAATCAAAATAGTGATGGGTTGCTAGCCTCAACGCCTATAACATGATTCCTATAAGCTTCGCCCATTTCCTCGATGGTCTTTTACCATCTGCGCAGGTAGAGAAGCAACTGGTACATTCTATGTTTTTTCTTTACTCCCAGACCAGCATGGAAAAAATTCCCCAAATACACTTGATTTTCATTCCATTGAATGGTCCTCAAAGTTTGACACTACTTAGCTCGGGGTTAGCTGTAGGTAGGTAACTTGGAGTTAAACAATCAATAAATAATAAACCCGTCTAAGACAAAATAAACGGTACCTAGCACCTTTTTTCCTTCTACGCAATAAATTTGCTTCAAATTGTTGTAATTTAAAATTCTCAGCTCAATCAAACCCAATCCTTAATCCCTCCATTCATAAAAAGCCGATAATTGTTCCCAATTCGAAAAGATAAAAGGGAATTAAAAGAAAATTTATTATTGACACTTGAGCGAAGCCCACTTCTTTTATTGGTCAACCGCAGGCCGCGCGCGTTGCTATTGGTTGATTTAAATGAGGCCCTAGGGTGGGAAAGGGACGGTGACTGTACGGAAACGCTGCGGTAAGTAGGAGTGAGAAGGACGGATAGACACTTGTCAAGTACTTACCGCGAACGCAAGGCGATAACAGAGCGCTAGGAAGTTAGCGGCGTGGGCGGAAAGGGATGGCGAGAATTGGCTCGCAGTTGATTTTAAATTTTTGTTATGGATTGATAATGTAAGTAAGGTAACACCAGAAAAGTGTACCGGGAAGCCGACCACGATATTGTTTTTTTTCGATTTTGTGTTTTTTTCTACTTTAACTAAATATAGACTGCAAAAATTATTATTAGTAAATGTCACTCTAATTACATATTTTACAAAAGAGGGTCTTTATGGTTTTCTAAGAAAACCCAGTTGTCGGAGGTCTGGCTAAGTATTTCGCATCCCACTAATATTTTAAATCCAAAAGTTTATTTATAGGTATTCAAGCCACATATCGGTGTAGTTGAAAAAGGTTAGGTGAGCAAAAAGGAACAAATTGTAGTTTCAAGTTACAGCAGTCTAACTTACTCTAATTGCATCTAACAGTTTGCACTCGTTTTATAAAGTTTTGGACTGGATTTCTTTCTAAAACAATAATGCTTCTGTAATTACTTAATTTAAATTAATTGTACTTAGAGAGACATAAACGGATAACTCACGTATAAAAAGTCGAGTGATGCTCGACATGTTTCGGACTATTTCGTAGTAAATACGCGAAGCGATGTATTTCGTAGTGAATAGTCCGAAACATGTCGAGCATCACTCGACTTTTGATACGTGAGTTATCCGTTTGTGTAATTATGATTAAATCTCACGGTAGTTTCATGTTGAAAGTACTTAGAGTGAACTACATATATGAACAGGCCCCTAATGTAACTATCTAAGCAATATTGAATGAAAATGAAAATGTATTTAATTTAATTTAATTTTAAATTGTTTATATATTTTAATTATCACATTTATCAATGGAATTATATTTTACATTGATAAATAGTTACTTACGCACCTGATCGTAATTCTAGTACCTAATAATGTAATTGTGATCCAATTGGTTTATCTATTTCGCTTATAAGTACCTATGTACTTGGGTTTATCTATTTCGCTTATTAAATACCTATGTCCGAATGCGCTGGTAGTTTCAAAAAGACATGTAAAAGAGCCCTTGGCGGCCAATTTGCAAAATAAAATTTTCATTTTCATTTTCATTTTCAATTACAATACAGTTGAAGATATTTTTTATTGACACTTACTTATAAAAAAGATGTAATTTAAGTATGATTTGCTTATCTCGCTATTAGGAAAAGAATAAATGCTCCATTTATAATTATACAGACTTAAACCTTACCTGAAGAAAATTGAACAGGTTCCACGGAATAGTGATAAACAAGTTAATTTGCGATAATTAAGAGGCGAGCTTTGTTCAAATGGGACGTCTTTCAGCTGATGGTGATAATATGGTGCCTGATAAACGAATCTATTGCGGATGAAACTTCATGCATCCTGCAACTGCAGGGAACAACAAATAAATTATGGAATAAATAGCGCCAGTAGGTAGAGCATAAAACATTTTTTAAAACATTCACATCACAACTTATGAGACGTAGGTAAGTAGTTATTCTGTGAACATAGGTACATAGGTAAGTACATAAACCACGTCATTATCCCTTACGGGGTAGACAGAGCCTGGGGTAATAAGACCCAAAGGCCATGCTTAGCTTGATAAATTCAGCTTTTAAAAAAGTTGCTTTAGATTAGGTATCTTTAAAAAACCGTAGGTCTTTATAATCACTTAGTTTATTACTAAACCTGAAAAGCAAATTAATAAATGAAAGTACAATTGGTGATTAACTTATTAATTTATGCTCCAATTACCGTAAAATAATTGAAACAATGTAACTTCATGCAACAACAACCAATTCACGTCAGTGTTACACGGGCACGCGACTGAAGCGATCAAATCGCATTTCACGTAAACATCTTCAAGAAAAACTCACTGATCCCCACTACTTATGCTACTTCAGAAGCTTTTTTAAAAAACGACCGCCCCAAAACATCTATATCTCTTTCTAACTAAGTTAAAACGAGTCACGGTTAGAATTTCCTGTCTCCCTCTACAGCTTAAACACGTCAAACAGGCGGGCAATCTATCACGCAAAGTTTATTCGTTGGAAATCGCTTCTGCGGTGAGGTGGCTCTAAGCGCGGTCGAAGTGTTCGTGAATGTTTGAAAATGGAATCCAAAATTAAAAACTTGCAATCGCTCACGTTGCAAGACTGTGAAAAAATAACGACACCGTTTTCTATAAACGACATACTGACGAAGGAGAACGAGGCGAAAAGTGAATTTGAAAATGGAATGCTCGACGGTTTTGGCGCGAAGAGTTTTTTGAAACCGGCCAGTTACAGCAAAGAGGATTTTGGGAAAAAGGAGGTTGTTAATAAGAGTTTGAACTATTACGACGATTGTAACTACCGGGATTACGCTGACGATGGTGCTTTGGACATGACGAGGAAACATTATCCGGTCACTGAACTTTCTGGTAAGTGGTCATTCACTTATTTTTTTTATTAATACAACCTAAGTTACTTTAGGAGTGTCATGTTGCTAATGCTAAACTTTTAGTAACTGTAGATATCAAAGGAGCTTGGAGTTCTTTTTACGATTTTCTTATAATATATGTTTCGTAAGTTATTATTATCCTGTGGATTTCGATTAGTTATTTTGACAATTTAATTTCAATTTAATTTTTACATATTGTAGTAGCTACTAATGTTACAATTTATCATTATTACTTACTAAATTTTTTTATCGCTATCCCGCAGGAATCACGCAATTTTCCAGGATAAAAAGTGGCCTAAGTGTTAATCTAGAATAGTCTATCTCTGTGCCAAATTTCCTTTAAAAAATCTGTTCAACCGTTCTGGCGTGAAAGAGTAGCAAATCTGAATTTATACATACATCCTCGAATTTCAAATATTAGTAGGATCTAATTAGAACTAGGTATATATTTCACTGTTAATTTTCAGCATCAAGAAACTCATTAAAATTTCATTTTTTATTTAGACTTTGTGTAGAAAAAGGCGATAACGTAGCACGGATAGTAATCTTTTTAATCTGTGGTAGGTATAAAAAATATTTTAACTCAGAACAGAACATAGCTTTTTACTTGTTAGCACCTACCTAATTATTGGCATGACAACAAAATTGTATTTACCTAATTAAGGATGACTATTTACAATATTATTAGAATGGGATACCTTTAGATTAAGCATTGTTGACATTTTATACCCTGACAGGGTGTCATGTACCTACCTCCATTTTACACAGCAACATCTTGGTATTTATGTAATGAACATGACTTGAATGATTAAATGAATTGAATTGAATTGAATTGAATACCTATTCAAGTACATCCAGTAATCTTATCATACGCGATAAAGTGTAAAAAGCTAGATAGGTGCGCAGGTATGTATGTACCTATACCTATAAAAATATTAATCGCTATCATTTATTCCGTGCGATAACACAATACCTAAATCCAGTTATCTTATCATACGCGATAAAGAAGTGTTAAACAGTGTGCTAGGTGCGCAGGTAATATATATGTAGGTATGTGAGTATTTATGAAATATATACATATACATTATACATATAAAAAAACGTCTTCTCGCTCTATTGTGGCTTTCACTATATGGATATTTTAAACTCACTCTTTGTCGATGCTTCCGTATCATAGAAAAAAAAAAACGGTATTAAACAATGTAAAAAGACGTTAATATAATCTCAAGCTGCTTTATGACGAAACAACAAAATACAAAAAAGAATCTTAGATACAGTCCAGTTTGTCTCGGTGTTAGCGCTTAGCAACATATTTAGGTAGTGATTCATTTTTAGTTATACACTTGACTTCAAATTGGCAGAACACTTGATTGCGGATGCGCTTCAGTTGATAATCCTTTTTTTTGTTTTAATTTTAAACCGAAATGATTGTCACCCTATGCCTGGTTACTACGTTCTTTGCCGTAACTGACGTATGCGTATGCACCTCAAGAAATGTAGGGTGACCATGCAATCAGTCTACATAATGTTTTATTACTTTATTATTAATTGAATAATTCAGGAATTAATTTATTACTTTATTAATACACATAGTTACACTTCATTATGTCCAGACAGTAAGATAAATTTGGTTTCCTGGTAGTTTTAGATATAGGTAGGTACTTTAGTATCTGTTATAAAATGTTGAGAAGAAAGAAAAAGAAAGAAGACATTTATTCTCTTTTGAAACACGCAATTAGAGCATACACACAATTTTACAAAAATCAAACATAAAACACAGACATCAAAATAGATCAATGTATTTAATTTTTTTCTTTTCTCATTTTTCTGCAATGTGGCAATCTGTAAGTGATCACAATGAGCCACCCCTTTGTCAATTACTTGTGCTCGGCATCGACCGAGGAACACTCCATCGAGCATCCCATCAAGAGCTGTCACTGAACCTGCTTGCTATTTAATGAGTGTGTGCCTATCTTCGAATGTTATATGTATATATAACTCTTTATTGTACAAAATCACAAGAAAAGTATAGTATGTATAAAAAGATGCTTGAAGACTAACATTGAAAATTGCGTAGCGACTTAGGCGCCCATGGTTAATTAAGTTACAATATTAATTAACACATAAAATATTGAATAAGTAGTAACATTTAATAACCTATTTCACTTAATGGAACTCATTAATTAAGTTAATAATGCGTACTAATAAAACATTAATTAAACATTGCCAGTATCTACCTCAGCAGGTACTACTTATCTAATTGAAAAAAATGGATTAGTTAAGTGTTATTTAGGTACTTAATGATGAAACGTCATCTTTAATTGTACAATAATTACTAATATACCTTTTTGAGTGTCAATTTATTTTTTAATGGTTAATCCGTAACATCTGATTTTATTCGAACCATACCTTTTAAAAAAACTTTGTAGATATCTACCCTATTACCTACTTAAAAAATACGTAATATTTGCTTTTTATAAATAACTAGCTGTTGCCCGCGGCTTCGCTCCCGCTTTTTTTTTCTTCTAAATTTAAAAATATTTTCTCACCGTTTAAACCTTCCCTGGGCTTCCACGAATATTTGAAGACTAAAATTAGACAAATCGGTTCAGCCGTTCTCGAGTTTTAGGGAGACTAACGAACAGCATTTCATTTTTATTTATATAGATATAGGATGTCAAAAAAAGTATACAATTATGTATCATATTAAAATGTACTACGTGAGCTATGGTTCTACCTGAACCAATTCCTATTAAAAAAAAGACAAACCGCCAAAACTCCAAACTCAATTAGCTGGCGCCACACAATCGTATTCAATTAATCCGACGAATCACGCCAACCGCGTATAAGGCTGCGCCACAATGGGAGCATTACGTATAAGGCCGCGACACAATGGGGGCATTACGCAAATTGTCGCCCATCATTAGACACGAATGGATCTAACAGTATTTTTGCGTGCGATGTCGCCTTTTGTTGTAAGTTTTAGAAGGTTCCGGGGTCTTGTTAAGTATCATGGATAATGATGTTAACGTTTAGGCCGGGAATCGATTGAATATTAATCTAACCGTTTTTCGGGCGAGACCCACGAGCGCGACTGTTCTAAAAACATACGATATTCTACCTTAACGCTTGTTTACTGCTTATTTTGGACAGAGTAAAATATAAATCTATACTTCCATTTCCGTCCATACTTATTATGAGTGCGAAAGTAACTCCGTCCCTCTGTATGTCTGTCTGATTGCTACCTCTTCAAGGGAAAATTTGGTATGGAGATTGTTTGAACATTGAGGAATAAAATAGGCTGCTTTATAACCTGGGAACATTGCATAGTTCCCGTGGGATAAGATAACTATAAAGAAGTTCGCAGTTGCTAACAGAGACCTATCAGTAATTAGATACTTGAAAAGGGGGCCGCCATTTTCTTTGTTCCCTTCCAATTCAAATTTTAGACGAAAGGTTGGACATTACAAAAATGTAAAAAAGTAAGCTAAAACGTTAGCCAAGACCCATAATTTAAATCGCACGACAATAATTTCGAATATCCACAGGAAATTGCCTACAACACTTTGACTAATATTCCTTGCACTTTAGCGCCCCACAAAAAGCACTATTTAAAGCCAACAGAATTCTGAACGCTCCCACGGCACGCGCGCAACTAGTAATTACTAAATTGAATGCGTCGATAATGCTTTTAAGCGTCACTTACACTAATGAGGGTGTGTAATCACGCGAAGTGACGCTAAGTGGAGACGTCGCGGGCGTCGCTGGTGTGGACGCACCATTACGCGGCCATTGTCACTGGCTGAATTGTGGTGGCAAATTTGAATTTCGAATCTTATCGATTCGTTTTTGTTGATGCGTTGATGCTCTTTTGTTCGGAATTTCAAAGTGCTTGGTCGATGGAAAGTGACACCATAAGGACAACACTATAAAGATAATGACTATCCCCCTTATTCATAAACGCTCTATAGGCTTCTGCTAACTTAGCAATCGTTTGTGAAAGGTACATGTCACAGTGACAGAGAAGGACAAACGATTACTAAGTTAGCAGAAGCCTACAGAGCGTTTATGAATAAGGGGGTATGAGACTTGGAATTAGTAAGTAAGGAGAAGGGAAAAGGATAATAGTTAGAATTAAAGTTAGTTCTTGCTGAAAACCTAAAATTAGATAGATTATCATGGGCCTTTTAAATTGTCCAATGCAAAAGGAGTATAAAACTCAAGTAAAGACAGTGGGCTGAAAAGATGTAAGAGAAGTATAAGTACTTACCGTACAGAACCAACGAACTTATTGATGTTCCTTAATGTTCTTGAAAGACAGCATCCCCCGGTCGACAAAATCTATCTTCTTATCAATATTCTCTATTGTTCCAGATGACTACGACTCCCGATCCTCCAACACGGGCTCCCCCGTCCGCCGCACCTCCTCCCCCAGTTCCGACATCGCGTACAAACCGTTCATGTACGAACGAAAGACGCCCCCCACTTCACCCCTCATACCAAACTACCCAACCATGGAGTACACTCAGAACTCAGGCCGAAAAAAACGCTCCCGCGCCGCTTTCTCCCACGCCCAAGTGTATGAATTAGAGAAGAGATTCAGCCAGCAAAGGTATCTGTCAGGACCTGAGCGTGCTGACTTAGCGCTCAACTTGAAGTTGACAGAGACTCAAGTCAAGATATGGTTCCAAAACAGACGGTATAAGACGAAGAGAAAGCAGTTACAGATGCAAGAAAATGGGATGTTAGCGGCAGCGGCGGCCGCAGCCAACCACGCGCGGAAAGTGGCAGTCAAAGTACTTGTAAACAACAACGGACAGCCGAGCTTGCCAGATCTGAAGCAATACCCGCCGCCTATTATAGGAAAAGCGTTAAACCCACTGTTCGCGCCGCCTTTGCTCGACGGTTCCCCGGTTCTAAAACACTTCGCTGGCGTTTACGGCGTTGATTTCGTCAAAAATCCGGAGTACAAAGCTTTGTTGCAAGAGTCGTACAACCAAGCCGTGTTGCAGTCTCTTTACGGGTCACATTTAGGGGTGAATTACCCCAATTTACCTAACTTACCACTTTCTTATATGTATTATCCTGGGCACCCTGCGTTTGGGATCCCGATGTCGTGTGAAAGCCAGGATAAGGAGTGCGGAGAACATTCGAGAGGCAAAGAGAAGAAACCTCAAGTAGATGTTAATGAGAACAGCAGTGAAAGTATGGCGAGTAATATAGAGATAGAAAATTGAATGTTTAGAATTAATTTGTAGAACGTTATAGTAGGGAAATGAATGAAATAACTGGAGCATTTTTGATTTTTGAGCCGCGAGAATTAATTTGCTCTAAGTTGTAACTGATTATTCGTGGAGTTGGTAGATAATTGAATGCAAAACACTTTTTTGTACTTTTCAACCGATGGTGACTTGCTTTCGGAACGCTTAGCCAATTATAGCTCTATTCGATATTTTTATTTTTTCGTTACTCATTTCATTTGATACCTTAATGCTTGATGATTTACAAATAAAATGTCGTGGATTTTAGTCAAACACTGCAACATCGCAGCATCACTCTATTTTCCATCCTTTTAAGGCCCAGGGCTAATTACTGCTCATAGACAATGCGAGTATTACGACCTATGGTTCTACCACTAGTACTAATTTTGATACTTATTAAGACTCTATCACAAGTACTTAAGACACTTTTAGTACTATAGGTAGGATTACGGGCCTCAGAAGACCTATAACTTCAAGTCATATACAAATTTTCTTTTTAGTTATTACATATTTTCTTTGTTGCTTGAAATATAGCAAGTCATCAAATAAGCTTGTGTTAAAAATGTATTCCCAGCACAAAAGTTTATTGTAACCGTACCTAACTAAAGTACGACACGATTTTGCTGTGTCGAATATAATACTTAGGTACTCTAAATTTTTCCGAACGTAGTCGAGAATGTAGTGGAAATCATGGTTTTTAACATTCTTTTATTTAAGATTCATTTGGAACTAATTTTTGTTTGACGCCAGTTGACAACCGTTTAAAACAGTTGAACGTCGAAATTATGTAGAATTATTTGAGGCGAATACTCGAGCGAATTCTTGGCTTACTCAAGAGTAAACCCAGTTATTTTGCGTATATTCATATTTTTTAGTAAAATGGTGTCAAGATTAAGTTTATTGTTAAAGTTAAACCAAAGAAGGAACAGTAACCAAAGTCAAGCACTGTAGTTGTAAGGCTGTTAAAGTTTAGTTTATTGTAAATAATGTTTAAGCGTACGAGTAAATGTTGTATTTAGGTTTATCAGCACGTTTGTAAATAGTACAAAGTTTAATAAAAGTGCAATACGGTTAACTTCTTATTTTATTATTCCCTTACTTTTCATGAGTATCTTAGGAATCATGTCATAGGCGATGCGGTTAGCAACCCATCACTATTTTGATTCCCCTTTCGACCTATAGGTACGCCCACAATCATGCTAATCGTGGCCTTTAGGTCTTGTTACCTTAGGCTCTGTCTACCTCGTAAGGGATAAAGACGTGATTTATGTATGTATGTTATGTCATTTTACATTCTCACCTTGAATAAAAAAACTGGCTGCGATAGACTTTCGTTTGTTTGGCAGTTGTAGCTATAAGAAATTAAAAGAGAATTTTGAACTATTTACCTTAGCTTCCCAGAGTCCGCTTAAAATGGACGCTTTGAAAGTGCCTAAGCAATTAGGTAAGGTACAGACATTTAACCAAAATCCAAACAATAGGCGATGTAGCAATGCAGTGGAAAGTAACTAAAAAGTCATAGAACATAATGTTCCACGAGTTCCCAATATTTCGACATAGTTGCATGCACCATGATCACGGATATACTTATACGAGTACAGTCGAGAGCATAAATATTGATAAAGCCATCACGTCAAATATATGTGTCATCGGCCTTATTGTTTGTGGCATAAACGTATGTATAGATGTTTCTGAAGTCTTCGTAACGTGTCATATATTTATGCCCTTGACTGTACATGCCACTGCGCCCAAATATCAGGAGCTCTTAGCGTTACTAGATGATCTAATCACGTAGAAAATATGTCTTATATGTATTTGACCGTGAATAATCTAAAACGGTTGTGAAACTTAGTCGCTTTGTTTAAATATTGTGTGTAGTGCTTGCCTTGAGGAGGCACGTATTAAAAACGGCACGGTGTAGCTCTTTACTATTATGAAAGGCTTTAAAGCAGACTCTGACTTTCTCCTTGTTTCGAATTATATTTTTTTTTTACTTTTAAAAAATCTTACTTATCAACTAAGATTCTTCTTCAGCACAGCACAGCTACTTCTGGCCTTATATTCCAAAATTCAATTTTCGAAGTTCGTTTTGTACCGTTCCGTCCACACTAATAGTCAATAATTTGAGTGAGAGGGACGGTATGATACGAACTGCGAAAATCGAACTTTGTAGTAGCCCCTCTTTGCCGTCTGCCTTCGCACAAGTTGCCAATAGAAAAAGCCGAGGCGTTCTAAATCGTATAGAATCGTAACGATTTGATTGCTACCGTCGACGATCGCAATCGGGACATAATAGACCCCTGATAGTAATTGTAGTGCATGTCAAGTGTAGCCGAAGAATCGTCTGCGGCGGTTGGACGTTGTGGAGAAGGACTGCGATTTTTTAAAGAAATATGACTAACGAGCTAGCCGTCCTTCTGATGGTAAGTGTAAGTGAGCACCAGATTCCGTGGATACCCGGGACATCAAAGGATACATACATACATACATATATCACGTCTTTATCCCTTACGGAGTAGACAAATTTTTATGTGCAATAAAGAGTTTACATACATACATACATACATACAAAGCCTTAAGGCAACGTTTAGCATGATTAAGGACGTATAGCTGGAAAGGGAAATCAAAATAGTGATGGGTTGCAAGCCGCATTGCCTATCTATAACATGATTCCTAAGACTTTCGCCCGTTCTCTCATGCATGGAAGAAAAGGATTCATCAAAGGCCATCAAAGGATTGCAGATGCATTAGGGCTAAGATGGAATATCTTGTGACACAATTTTTTTCCGTTTGACTTACTTTTGACAACGGAACACATTCTAACATTGCCTGGCGGCAAGTATAAATCCAATGGATCCAGCTGAGCGTTGATGAAGTCTGACAAAAGGTGTGAAACCATCTAGTAACTAGTAAAATAGTTTTCAGTCCTAACATGTTTAAAAACCTTTGGTTATGGTAACTAACAAATTGTTTCTTTGTTCATATCGTTTTAAATAGTGCTCTGGTGTTTGCTGTTATACTGTGTAAGTTTTTATCACTACATAATTATAAAACAAAGTCCTCCGCCGCGTCCTTCGTCTTGCGATTTTAACCAACAGACGGAGTGATTAATGAGGAAACTTTAGGTACATTTGTCAAGATTTTGTGTAAATTAGTTAAAATATAATTGTCATTGTTGGTATCGGAAAAAGTCAAGCTAGCCTGGAATACACGTTTTAATTCTGCGTGGGCGAATTGGGCAAACACATAAATTGCTAGTAACGTAAATGAGACGCGAAAAACAAAACACTTCTTTACACGTAACGTAGCACATGAAAAGCTATGTCAAAGCGAATCAAGACGATTCAAAGTTCCCCAGTTAATTCCGATTCACTCAGAAGCCTCTTCCAGCACGTTCTTGGGACGAATTATCATATGAATACTGGCTGGCATTATGAAAATACCAGTTGCGACTTCCGGATGAAGAATTTTCTGAGACTTTCCATCTCAAGTGAGTCCCTCGCCGTGTGAAAGGAATAAATTGTGAAACTGTATTAAGTACTGACTAAGCTGTTTAGTACATACATACATACAGACATATATCAAGTCTTTATCCCTTACGGGGTAGACAGTGCCTAAGGTAACAAAACGTCAAGGCCACGTTTAGCATGATTAAGGGCGCGTATAGGTGGTAAGGGGAATCAAAACAGTGATGGGTTGTTAGCCGCGTCGCCTATAACATGCGCGGGAAGAGAAGCACTGGTAAATTCTATGATTTTCTTTACTCCCACACCAGCATGGAAGAAACTTAACAGATACCTGTAAAAAAAAAAGATATTAATTAGGTATACCTATAGACCGACCGCTTGAATAAGTCCTCGCCCGCGCGGTCCAGAGGGGGGGGGGGGGGTGTGGTACGCCAAAGGGGATCGAGAGAGGTGCGGGCGGCAGGTCTCTCTGCCCCCTTTGTCATCCTACCCCGCGCCCCTGCACCGCGCGGACGAGGACTCATTTAAGCGGACTGTCTATAATTTAAAAACTTCACGAAGTCCAACAAAGTGCTACAGAAATGACGTTATTATTAGTCGAGGGCTGTTGAAGACAATTGCGGGCCGATTGTCGATGCGCGGACGTAAACAGTGCATTACCGCTCTTCCTGCAGGACGAGTAGGGACGGGCCAAAAGTTTCATCGATATCGTCAAACTTGGCTGTCTATCGAGTCACACGTCATGCAGTTTTCTATGTTTCTTTAGTTTTCTTTACACTTTTCATTAGGCCGGGTCTTCACTTCGTTCAGGATTCTTTGGTTATATGAAAGACGGCGTACCTGGTTGAACTACTTCAATGTTTAATGGCGCTTCTCGTTTTGGGCATTTGGACTGCGGTTTTGGTAGAGATTATTTGGTTTACGAAAACAGACTCAGCTTAGCAACTAGTATAATTATTTTGCTTGAAGCTTTTCTTCTAAAAAACAGAACTATTCTACTTCCTGCTCTGGGACTCAAGCGGTTTAAACCTGAAGAGGTAAATAGGCAGAATGGCCTTAAAGTTTTGTTACCTTAGGCTCTGTCTAGCCCATAATCCCACAAGGGATAAAGACGTGATAAAATCAAAAATGTTTATTTGGTTTTTTACATTTATAGTTTACAGTCACATAGGTTGGAACCTTCCTTTAAGCATGAGAAATGCTTGTATTGGAATGCTCCGCTCTTTCTTAACTTGACGGTTAACAAAAATCAAGCAGAACTTAAACCAATTCTATCACTAACTTAACTACTTAACTAGTGTGCAACGCGCGCGGATGTGTTTGTGCGTGTGTGTGTGTGTGTGTGTGCTATATGTATGTATGTATATAAGTTACTATTAATAGACTAACCCAATCACCTGCTGTAATATTCCGGAATAGTTTTAAGGGGCCTTGTGTGTTGTGCATAACAATGATGTCCTAAAATATCGTTTATCGACATCGATATACCGTGTGTCGCAGCACTAAGCTGCATTAACCCGTGCTCGGGTTACGCGCATGCGCACGTGCGCCGGAAATGTCGTCAGGTAAATAAATACGAGTCTCGACGTGCACTGCGCCCGCGCGCTCTCACACGCTTTTAGTCCCAGAAGTGTAGTTGCGTCAATTGTCTGACTAATTGGTTTAAAATAGTCTGATGATGCGGTCGCAAGCAGCCAAATAAGTGGTCTATCACTTTTCATGCAAATAAGAAACAAACGCAAACCACGCACATTTTAGGCGGGCTCTGGGAAGCAAAGGTCAATAGTTCAAAATTCTCTCTTAATTTCTTATAGCTACAACTGCTTAGTACTCAAGTTCTATTTTTTTACGCGTTCAGTTTAAAACGAAAGATTATCATAGCCAGTTTCTTTTTTCAAGTTTAGAATGAAAAATGACATAACATACATACATAAATCACGTCTATATCCTTTACGATTCCTACGTTTTTCGCTGATTCCCTAGATGGGCTTTTATCATCTGCGCGGGAAGAGAAGCTACTGGTGCATTCTATATCTTTTAGCACTAATTGGTCCTGTGCACTCTGGGCATCGGTTAATGATTTTCTGGCAGTTTCTGTGGGATGTCATTGGCCGTTGGCTAAGAGCCCGACAGGGAGGGGAGTCTTTTGACCGTACAACGTTGCCAACATTTTATCACAAGATTTTTCAATTTTTTTTAATCATTTTGACATTCGAGAAATTGTCGTCGTAATGACTACCTGATACGCCACAAATAAGAAGCAGAAGAAGAAGACTGCAAAGGATTTTCAAACTTAGGGTGGCAGTGGTAGACCACATATTTGGCTGATGGTACACCAGTAAAAGAAAAATCGCTGAAATAAATATGTAAGTCTATTTTAAAGGGATCTCTTTGATTTAATTTGCAAGCCAAAGACTGACTTCCAGTTGTCGCATTGATTTTAAATGAGCAGTGACAGTGACCTGGGAGGGGTGTTTTATTTGTAGTTTAAGTTAGGCTAGGTTTAGGTTAATTTTGTTCAGGTATATACTTGTACATGTGGGATGGACGACAGTGCTAGTTCAACCAACAAAAATCCAGTCGGCAAAAAAGATTGTATTAGGAGCGACGTTTTTAATAAAACTTTCCTCTCATTGCCAAAGTAGGTAACATCGCATTAACAGCCCAGCCCAGTGCTAATCAGCAGAAGTCCTTGCTAATTCTCATCAAGTCATCAGAATCACTACAATAAAAATGACTCATCAGCAATAACGATCGCGTTATGGCATCAATTCCCATCGTTGTTTACATCATACACATTTGGTTTGACTCTCACTTTATGACGAGTTGCATTTGCGAAATGCACTGTTTATTATTATGAGTGCGTTAATGAAAATTATTAATTATCTTTATTTGTTAATGGGAGCGATTATTTTTATTATATTTAGAACACGTTCAAGACGAAAGTTTGGTCCTTTTTTAAACTGAAGTTTATGCGACACTAGCTGTTGCCCGCAACTTCGTCTGCATAGAATTCGTTTATCGTTATCCCGCAGGAATTACGTAATTTTCCGGGATAAAAAGTAGCCTATGTGTTATTCCAGACTATATTCTATCTATGTTCCAAATTTCATCTAGATCTGTCCATCCGTTCTGGCGTGAAAGAGTAACAAACATCCATCCATCCATCCATACTTATAAACTTTCGTGTTTATAATATTAGTAGAATTGAAAATTTTAAATAAGTAAAGAGTATTTGCCAATTTTCTCGCGGCATATTGTAGAATTTATTTTGCTATATTATGGTCCTGTTGCACCATTCTCTGTAAAGTTCCTCATATCTTAAGTGTCAGTTATCTATGATTCCCTCTCTATATCTTACTTAGAAACAGACAGAGACGACATGATACTTAGATAATCGACACTTAAAATTAAAAAAATTAAAATTAAAAAACAAAAAAAAAAAAAACGGTTGTAAACTGTTGGCACGGTATCAGTACGGTCCAGAATTTAATTCGTTTTTAATAAGTTACCGATAGTGTTTTGTGGTGAAACCTATATCAAAGTGATCCCAGGTGCACTGTGAATACCTATAGAAATAATCCAAACGTAATAAGTGTGTTTAATAAACTTTATAGAACTTTAATTGTGGGAGTTGCAAGTGAATCGCGTGAACGCGTAAGCGCCTCAATATCCACGGCGCTTGAGCCCTTTTCGTCGCGACTGCGCTCTTGTGTAGTGGGTTGCGGTATAACCGAGCACTTATACAAAGTTATTAAGTTAACGATTGCTAACCCTTATTGCTATTGGATCAGAATCGCTCTCAGATTGTCATATCCGTCCTATATAAAATGGCACCAGCAAATAAATGTGCAGCTTGCAATAAGAAGATACCGTCGAATAAAGAAATCTTAACATGTTATGATTGCAAGCTTAAATATGACCTCGACTGTGTCAACGTATCCCAAAGGCGTTTTTCTAGCATGGAACCGCGGCAAAAGGAAAGCTGGAAATGCCCTGAGTGTTGCTGTAAGCAGCCAAAATCGGGAAATACAAACACCCCAGTCCGTCCTGCCACTGCAGTACCCTCTGATGATGACGGTGGTAGTAATGTCACTCAACGCGTTAAGAGGGACGAGGAGAGTGATTTTGCTCGCGAGATGAAACTGTTCCGGTCCGAGGTGGAGGCGTTACGACTGGAGGTCAGCCAACTCCGAGAGGAGTTCAGCACCGGTTTCGGTAGGCTGTCGCAGGCCATCGAGGGTGTCAGTGGCCGCATGGATGGTCTCGAGCTCAGGATCCAGGCGTTAGAGGAGCGACCGGTCTCGACCGGCCCGGCCGATGACGTCAAGGACCTCGTTGCCACTATCGACCGCTTGCAACTGGAGCTCAATGATCGGGATCAGCAGCTAATGTTGATGGACGTGGAAATATCCGGGCTCCCCGAGGTGCCAAATGAGAGTACGATGCACCTAGCGAGTTTAGTATCGCATAAGCTGGGGGTGGGCCTGGAGATGCGTGACGTGGTGTATGCGGAGCGGGTCGGCAAGCCGCACGATGCGGTCGAGGGCGGCGTGGCGCCGCGGCCGCGCGCGCTGGTGGTGCGGCTGGCGCGGCGCGCGCTGCGGGACGAGCTGCTGGGCGCGGCGCGCAGGGTGCGCGGCGCTGACACGGCCGGCTTCGGCCTACCCGGCCCGTCCCGTAGATTCTACGTAAACGAGCGGCTCACTCGTATGAATCGCCAGCTATTTTATAATGCCCGTCAGGCGGGAGCACGTCTCAGATGGAAATATGTTTGGACTAAGGATGGCCGCATTTATGCCAGACGCCTTCCGAATTCCGCCGCACATAGGATACGAACTGAAGCGGATCTTATGAAAACTTTCGGCCAGTCGTCTGCGGCGGGCTCTGCCCCGGCCTCTGTGACGAGTCCTCCCTCCGGCTCTGCGGCTGATCGTCCTCTGGCCCCTGTCTTGGTAGCGGACGATTCGACTTCTGATGTTGTTTCTCGAGATTGACTGCTGCCAAGTGTTTGTTATAATTATAACTCGCTCTCAAAGAAGCCGTTACTCCACGTCATATACTTCCTAATTGTTTACCTTTTTTGTATTAAAATGTATATATCTGTTACAAATAGATTTTTTTATGCTGTGTTACTAATGAGTGTTGCAAAACCGGCTGTATTTCACTCCATAGCGTTAATATTTATGCTTTTGTTTATGTTATTGTCGAATTCTAGGTGTTGTTTCATGTCTTGTATAATTTGTAGTTTTGTGGTATCTAAGGAAAATTTGCGTAACTCGTGCATGTTTTACTGTTGTTTATTCACTTCCATTTCTTTGCATCAAAGGTGCTCGACTGTACATGTTATTAATCGTTTTGTCACTGTGCGATACTCATCACTCTACAAAGAAACACATTTAATTATCAACTACCACACTGTTATTTTATACAACTATATAGTGATATATTGGCACAGGCAAGGGCCGTAAGGAGATGAATTTGAGGATTGGTCTGCTGAATGCGTGCTCATTGGGTACGAACCATGATGAATTCATTGTAACCATGGAACATCATAATGTGGATATCATCGCTATAAACGAGACGTGGCTGAGGGAGGGGGAGGAGGGTCGAGCGCCTGTGCTGCCCAACTACCGACTGCGGCACAACCCGCGCGCCGCCTCGGTGCGCGCGCGCGGCGGCGGCGTCGGTTTTTATCTGCGGAATGGTCTTAATGTTCAAAGATGTAGCCATCCCGTCACTTCGCAGGTGGAACAAATGTGGGTTAGAGTATCCGTAAATGGAATGAAATTGCTCGTGGGGACGGCTTATCGACCACCGTGGTTCGACGTCGAAACTTTTATAGACGCGATGACAGAATCCCTGTCTTCGTTTTCAGGTTTTGATCGCATAGTATTAATGGGTGATTTTAATATAAACCTACTTGAAAATGATAGACACTAAGAATTTTAATAATTTTTTAACATATTTCGGCCTTAAACAGTACGTAAACGAACCTACACACTTCACTAATCATAGTAGTACTTTGTTGGATGTAATTTGTAGCAACGAAACAATTCTAAATGCTAAAGTAAATTATATCCCGACCCTCAGTCATCATGCATTCCTAACCTGTGAATTAGACATAAAAAAAGTTAAACTGATTTCAAAAAATATATTTTCAAGACCTTTAAAAAGTATTGATCTAAGCTCATTTAATCAGTCTGTTGAGTCTATTCCATGGGAGAATATTAGCGTTTTGCCAGATGTCAATGACATGGTTGCCAGCTTCAATAGTGCGATTTTGTTTTTATTTGATTTGCATGCACCATGCGGGCGGATTACCGTAAGAGAGGGTAACTACCCGTGGTTGACTTTCACTGTTAGAGAAATGATGCGTCTGCGGGATGAAGCTCATAAGAGATTTAAAGAGTCTGGGTTAGACAAACATAAACAGTATTATAAGGAACTCAAAAAATGTGTGAATTCGGCTTTGTATAATGAAAAACGTGCATATTTCGACCAATATATTAACCGTAACATCGATAGCCCTCGAGCACTGTGGAATAATTTAAAAAAAACCGTAAAAATTACTAACAATGCTCAAACTTCAGAAATCCCATCACATTTGCAGAATCCTGAACTAATCAACTCTCATTTTCTTGACGTTCCTGGTAAAAATGATGCGACTTATTCATACCTCAATTATTTTGAAAACAATTCTTTTCATTCTTCGGTATTCCGTTTGGAACCAGTTGATGATGGTCTAATATTGAAAATAATTAAGTCTCTTAAGTCAAATGCACTAGGCATTGATGGTATCTCCTTGGATATGTTGCTTCTCACTCTACCTAGGACACTAAATGTCATAACCACTTTGGTAAATAAGTCCATCACATCTTCTGTTTTTCCTGATGCGTGGAAGTCAGCGTTGGTAACGCCGCTGCCAAAGAAGTCCAACATTACTGTTTTGAAAGAATTGCGGCCAATCAGTATTCTGCCTTGCTTATCGAAGATTCTCGAGCGCGTGGTCTGTATGCAGCTGTCTGCATTTCTTGAAAAAAATAATATACTACCAGCACTGCAGTCTGGTTTTCGCAATTCGCGTAGTACTGCGACGGCCCTTATCGATGTCATTGACAATGTGTTATCTGCACAGGATAACGGTGAGGGTACAATTATGACATTTCTCGATTTTTCACGCGCATTTGATGCTATTAACATACGGCTTTTAATGTCCAAAATGAAATATTATGGATTTGAGCCGGAGGCAATTGAATGGTTTTCAAGTTACCTCAGTGGGCGTACTCAAGTGGTAAATCTCCATATCGCAAATGGTTCCTGTGTGCGATCTAGCCCGTCTGCTGTGACAAGGGGGGTGCCGCAGGGTTCGATTTTGGGACCTCTTCTTTTTATATTATATACTGCAGACGTTTGTAATGTAGTGCAAAATTGTAAGTACCATCTTTATGCGGATGATATCCAAATTTACCTCTCTTTTCATCCTAACAGCACCGAATCGGCCGTGGCTAAAATAAACGAAGATTTAGAGCGCATCACAACTTGGTCTGAGTCAAACTGCCTAGTTCTAAATCCGGGTAAGTCGAAGGTCATGGTATTTGGTTCTATTAAGCAAGTAAATCGAATAACTGACCACAACCCAGTCGTATTGATCTCGGGAGACCAAGTGGAGAGAGTTTCAGAAGTGCGTAATCTGGGAGTTTTGATGGATGAGTCGCTGCGCTTCGAAGGTCATATAGCTGAGGTCGTTAAGACCTGTTTTTACAGACTCAAAGTGTTGTATCGCATTCGCGATTTCCTCAGCGTTGAATTACGTATTAGATTGTGCGATGCTCTGATACTCTCAAAATTAGGTTATGCAGATGTAGTGTACGGTCCTCGGTTGCTCTCCCGCACAGATCGTATAGTGCAGAGAGTCCAAAATGCATGTGCTCGTTTTTGTTTTAAAATTCCCGCGCGTACGCATGTGACGCCATATTTAAACTCTGCTGGCCTTTTGAAGATGGCATATCGGAGAGAACTTCACCTATCCTCATTGCTTTTTGGTATTATAAAAAAAGGAATACCTGAATACCTGTTCCAAAAATTAAGCTGGCGTAAAAGCAGATCCAGCACACATGGGCTCCGAGAGGTTAGCAATGAACTAGCTGTTCCGTATCACCGGACTGCCGCTTTTAGGGGTAGTTTTAAATACACTGCCACGAAGTGTTGGAATAATTTGCCTCCGCCATTCAAAAAATTGATCACTATTAGTAATTTTAAGTTTAAACTAAGTAAACATCTAATTAATTTGCAACAAGCACTGCCAGCAGGCGGGAAGGCTGCTTCTTCTTACCTCTGATGCGGCTACCTCAATTTTAAAAACAGATATTGCAGTTTTTGATAAATCTATGTATTTTATTATTTATTTATTTTATTTATTTACACACTTTTCCTACACAAACTTATTTGTGCTGATTCCGGTCCAACGCGTTTGATGCAAAGATGTGAGGGGTTTGGCTGAAAATCAGCGCTGTAGTAGGCACCTACTGCAGCATAATGCTGAGTCGAATACCTTTTCGGCATCATCAACTCAGTATGTTTTTGTATTAGTTTAAGAGTCTGTGTATTTTTTGATGTCGAATAAAGTTATGTCTATGTCTATGTCTATGTCTAAATATCAGGGTCTTAACTCAGAGCGGATTCATAAAAAAAAATGTTAAAGTTACATATTGTATAAACAACGTTTGTGATAAGAATTATAGTTGTTAAGTATCGCAATTAACATGTTAATCCGCTTCGTTAAGCAATCCAAGTTAACTTTTTTTACATATTTGCATGGCTTTTAGACCTTTACCCCTTTGAACAAAAAAAAAGGGTCGTCTGCAAAAAGCAAATTAGTAAAACTTCGCTACGCCACTTAACGTAGGCAAAACAGTTTGAAAGGAGGCGCGACGTTAAAAAAATCGGACCACATTTACGCAAGTATGGACCCTACCATTAGTTTAAAATCCGAGTTTGCGTGTATTGGACTCAGTCAGTAAGCTTAGTGAAAGTTTTCGATCACCAAACACGTCTCGATCGAGTTACGAGAACTGGGGCTTTACCATGACGTCTTTATGCGATTCAGTTTAGGTTCGCTCGCTGTCAGATACATACTCAAAATGACAGCTAAAACCTGAACTGAGTCATAGAATTTAACTATTTTGGGTATTTCTTACTTCGAATCGTTTACCATATCGATCCTTATACAAGAAAAAATGTGTCCCAAAATTTATATTCCAGTTCGTCATTATTAGTAGGTGGGTATATGTACCTATGAAACGTGACGAGCAGGAAAAAAATCCTTAGTAAATTCTGGGACACATTTTTTTTGTATGGGAATCGATAAGGTAAACGTTTCTGAGTAAAAAAAACCAAAACATTTAAATTCTGAAAAAAAGCACATGTGGACTTTTTTTGGAAAACGCTCAGCTACATAATTCTTTACCTATTTTTATCTTAATTTCAAAAAAGTGAGGTTCTTGTTCATCATTAGATACGTTTTTCATTTTTGTACTCATGTTTATCTCTATACTCTATATCATCTCTTATGTTCGTCAAATAAAACTGCCTAGGATAATTCTCACAAGTTTATCACTTGATTCCAATAAATCGAGTTCCACTAGTACCTACGCGCGTCTAGACGACAATCGTCGGGCGTCGGTCACTTTGGCGCTGATGCGATTTCGAGCATGGTGGTCGATTCAAGTCGATTGCACGTGGTGGTCGATCCTCAATTGCACACGTGGTGCTAAAGAGAAATACAGAGTTGTCTTGTCTCGCTCGAGTGTGAGAGCGTGAGCGATTTATGAGGGCGAGTATTATCGCTCCACGACGTGATTAACCCCTGATTATAATAAAGGATAGGTAAGCCAAGGAACTGTACTATCAAAATGAATCAAGAAATTTTTATTTCTTGATTTTTATGTTTTACTTTTTCGGTTTTACCGTTAGAAATTACATTTCTAAATGTCAGTGAAAATTAGAACACAGAAAAATCCGAAAAGTATAGCTATGGCTGGAAATCGAACCCGGATCTTCGTCATTCCGTGACGCGTGCTATACCCCTACACCACCCATAGCAGAATACGTCACGCGTCATAGCGTCACGGAATTACGAAGATCTGGGTTCGATTTCCGGCCATAGTTTTACTTTTCGGATTTTTCTATGTGTTCTAATTTTCACTGACATTTAGAAATTTCAAGGAACTGTGGTATTATATCACAACAGAGCGTTGAAAATCTGGGTCCGATTTTAAATGCACATCACTCGTAAATGCCATTCGAAAATGGTGTCAATTTTATTGTGCTGAATTTGAAATAAGAGTGGAGTAGAAGAAAGCTACGGCTGTAATTTATTTTGTCGTATATTCAATTTTTTATTTGGCCATCATTTTGTATTGGGTACATTTTTACCGCTTTCGAGTAGGTAATATATCCGACTGGAATGGTGTGATTTCAAAAATCGGTATGATGTCAAACTGAAGATCAAATTAAATTTGTCTAGTTTGAGACTAACTACAGTCTACAACTGCAATTTTATCCTGCTTCACTAATATTTTAAAATCAGTATAATTTCCACCATTTCCACACACACTTCACTATGCATTCCTACATATATCATTCTGCTGCTTTTAGTCATGTGACATTGTTTTTTCAGTGTAATACATAATTTTTCTGTACCTAGATATCTACTAATTGCTTCCATGCTGGTCTGGGAGCAAAAAAAAAACCGAATGTAGGTACCAGTTGATTCCCTTATGGGCGAAAATCTTAGGAATCATGTTATAGGCGATGCGGTTAGCAACACATCACCATTTTGATTCCACTTTCCACCTATACCTGGTGGCCTCTAGGTCTGGTTACCTTAAGCTCTGTCCGCCCCGTAAGGGATATAAACGTGATTTGTGTAGTTACTTAGTACATAAGGTATTTTAACTGAATGTTTATCTGTTGAAATTTGAGCCCGCTGTGCCGGGTACAAAGCGAAGCTGAACTACTTTCGTTTCATATTTTTGGCGTAAGAAGCGGTAAAATTTACATAAAAAAGCTTTGAAACGACTAGTGCTAGATACAGCTTGTAAATACCTCATTACTCATTACCTCTATTCGTAGGGGTGTCGCATAAAAACGTTTTTCCTGAAATCTGAAGACGTCGTGCAGTGAATAGAGTAATGTTTGTCTATTAATATCTTTAAAACACTCATGAAATCATGATTCATATAATTTTACTATATTATATACTTTCATAGAGTTGAGTGACTAGCAAATGTAAGAACTAGAGGTTTGGTGGATTTATTCAAACAAATTTTATAACATTTTGACTTTACTTCCAATCTACATTTTATTTAATTTTTCCCAGAAGACGCAAAATATATTTTGCAACAATATACATAAAAAAGAAAGAAAAAATAAATAACTAGGAACAAGTTAAAAACGAATCTTAAAAGTTCTCTATATCTCTAAAATTAATAAGAACTCAAAAATATATTTTCCTAAAAGTTCTGAATTGAAAATCATTCATTTCTTGACAATGCGTGCTTTATCAAATACCAACTCGCTTTACCAACCGGGTTACCGTAACGTCCTAATGCGATTCAATTCCGATTTAGTTCAGGTTCGCTCGCTGTCAAATCCATACTAAAACTGACAGCTAAAACCTGAACTGAGTCCAAAGACGTCATGGTAAGGCTCCTGGCATCACCAAACACCCAGACAGAATATGAAATACTAGCTGTTGCCCGCAACTTCGTCTGCATAGAATTCGTTTATCGCTATCCCGCAGAAATTACGCAATTTTTCGGGATAAAAAGTAGCCTATGTGTTATTCCAGATTATAATCTATCTATGTTCCAAATGTCATCCAGATCTGTCCAGCCGTTCTGGCGTGAAAGAGTAACAAACATCCATCCATCCATCCATACTTACAAACTTTCGCGTTTATAATATAAGTATTAGTAGGAGAAAATTAAAAACCTTCTACAATAAGATGGCAACCCTGAAGGCACCTACACGTGCCTACTTCCCATTACTCGCATCATTATCCGTTCTCCTTTACGCGCATTAAAAAAACACGTAATTATGGATATAAAACCTCCACCATAAAGCTCAGATAAAAAGGTCGTGGGGCACTTCCTCCGCCTGATCTCCCATAAAATGGTTCCGTGCACCCATTAACACTGTTTTTTTACTATTTTCCAACTTTCATTGAACGCGCGTCCTCAATGAGGCTCATTTATATTTTAAAACTTACCAAAATAACATTTTGTATACATAATTTTTTTAGTGTGAGACGTTAACTCTGTGCCGAATTTTAAGGCAATTGCTGCGGGCTTTAGGGGTGATAATCGCGTCGTACAGAAGGCAGTGTTTGTAGGAGTTGAATAGTGTTAACGGCGTGTTAGTCAAGCGATTGCCGTCTTTAGCGCAGTTCTAATTAATTTATTGGCGGCTTTGAAAGCGGAAGTAAAAAGGAATGGAGACGACATTTTTGTAAAAAGGTTTCTTAAAGACTTAACAAGCTCTGTCCTCTACGCAAAATGAAATAAGCCATGATGTCCTACCAGACGTGTCGGTCTACGGCGACACCCTAGCAAACTACTCCTGGCATGCGCGCGAATGTGATTTGTGAACTCCAACCAGTAGGCTTATTACCTAACTCGCTTGCAATCGGCATCGTGTTCATTTTGACAGTTCAATCAGTGACAATTGGCTTCGGAATCAGCTATCTGTCACATTCATACAAGAACTGTCAGAATGAACACGATGCCGACTGCGAGCGAGTTAGGTCATAAGCCCACGAGCACGCGATCACAAGTGCAACAGTATAACTGTCCGCTAGCATTGCATGTATAGTTGTAGGAGGGCTTTTTATGCGTCTTGCGGAGCTCGCGTTTGCCAACAAGTTCTTCAAGGCGGAGACGCTCAGAGCCTTCTACACCCGTCTTCAAAGCCTTTCGCCAATCCGGTCTCAGCGCCGCAAGCTGGGGAATAAAATACTGTGTTTATTATAGATAAGTGTGATTAATCTTACAACTGTACTACCATACCTCTATTGCCATACTGGTCTGGGAGCAAAGAAATAACATAGAATGTACCAGTTGCTTCTCTTCCGGAATATAACATGATTCTTAAGGTAGACTTCAAATTTTATTCGGGAATAGACACCAGATCCAGTTTAGTCAGATCCATACTAAAAATGACAGCTACGACCTGAACTAAGTCGGAATTGAATCGCATTAGGGATGCGAATCGGGTTACCTCCGCGTGTGGTCAAGTGCTGCGGTTCGTTTCTGGATCTGTCCGAGGGGAAGAGTTGTGCTTGGTCCAGTGCATCCTGGGCATCGGTTAATGATTTCCTGCCATATTCTGAAGGATATCATTATCCGTTGGCTAAGAGCCCGACAGGGGGGGAGGGGTCTTTTAACCGTGTTCTACCGGACAATATTGCCGTAATTTTTGTCGCAAGATTTTTGAATACTGTATTTATTACTTTGACATTGGCGAAATCATATTAAAAAAAGAAGAATCGCATTAAGACATCATGGTAAAGCCCCAGGAGTTTTTTTATTAAGATGACAGCTCCACGGCTCTGCGCGCGCGCCGGTATATTTACAAGGCGCATCCGGCGCACGACTATTACTTAATAGCCAACGACGCAGCGCTAATGCTTCGCGCTGCTCAAACTTTGCGGCCAGAGCCCATTTTAATAATGGCATCTATGAAAAAATTGCTATAAAATTACCGGTAGAAATAATTTTTCACTTGGTAAAGGTTATTATTAAGTTGAGCTGAAATTTTATGCATTGCTAAATGAAATTACCAGTTCTAGAATTTACCAAAAAAAATTTATCAAAAAGCGTAAAGTTGCCTATCTGGGCCACGTGCTTAGGCACGCCAGATACGAACTCCTGCAACTAATAATGATGGGCAAAGTAGCAGGCAGAAGAGCCGTCGGCCGCAGGAAGAAGTCGTGGTTTCGCAATATCCGGGAGTGGACCGGAGTCGCAAGTGCTGCCGAACTTTTCGACCTCGCGAAGGATCGGAGGAAATATGCGGAGCTGACTGCCAACCTCCACTAGTTGGAGAGGCACTATAAGAGAGAGAGAGAGAATTTACCAGTTGCTTCTCTACCCGCGCAGATGGTAAAAGCCCATCGAGGGAATGGGCGAGTCTTAGGAATGTTTTTAATGAAATACGGTACAGAGATAGTTTTAGTCCCCGGGAAGGACAAACGAATTCTACGCGGACGGAGTCGTTGGCAACAGCTAGTTTAAGATACGAGTAGCATAGCAGACAATTACAGTATATTACAGTTCTCGTAATTCTTGTGTACTTGTCAAACTTTTTATTAGCGCCGTAGTTTCGAAGATAAATGGATTTGTACCACTTTCTGGTGAGGTGCTTGGAATCGAGCCTCTTGATAGCGCACTTTTTTGTTGTAAACACCATGTTTGAGCACCGCTGGCGTAGTGCGGCTCGACGCAGATTTTTTCCTAAAGCCCGGTAACGTGATACTAAAATTGAGTTAAAACAAACAAACGACGCCAACTCCATTCAAAAGGGGTTTATTATATAAAAGCTTTGGTTAAGCGTAGTATTTATACATTAAGTTCATTACACGTCTTAAAATTATATAGAAATAATATTGTCGGGCATTTGATGACGTCCTCCTGGCAACCCGCTAGGCTCGCTAGATGGTGGTGGAAGGGTCCTTCCATGCTGGTCTGGGAGTGAAGAAAAACATAGAATTTACCAGTTGCTTCTCTTCCCGCGCAGATGGTAAAAGCCCTTGAAGCAAGGTAAAAGCCCTGAGCCCAAAAAGCAAATGGTGAAAGCTATCCCGCAGGAATTACGGAATTTTCCGGGATAAAAAGTAGCCTATGTGTTATTCCAGACTATAATCTATTTATGTTCCAAATTTCATCCAGATTTGTCCAGCCGTTCTGGCGTGAAAAACACATCTATCCGTCCGTCCATACTTACAAACTTTCGCGTTTATAATATTAGTAGGATTTTGATTGAATGAATAAATAATCTGAGTCTAAATCTGAATCTAACCTGAGCTTTCTATTGAAATATTCTAATACACTTACTAATGCACTTAAAGTATAACATTTGTGCGATTTGACCTCTGGCGCCCCATTCTACTTCGTAAGCAAAGTCGATAAAGTGAAAAGTGCCGACAAGGCAAATAATAGCACATTACAGTGTAGTATTGCAACCCGGAGAGCGGGGGCAGGGTGCTTTGTTCTCTTTTAACATAGTTTAAGAGTAGGTAGACAAAAAAAACACCGTTTTTTTATGTGTGACACGTGTGAAAGTGGGCTTTGGGAGACCACTACCACTGATTCAATAAGGTTTGAATTAATAGGATAAGAATTTACGTCTATAGAATACAAACACATAAACACGCACTAATCATGCCTTTATCCTTAAATGGTTCTATGTAAAATTCTATGTTTTTTCTTTGCTCCCAGATCGGCATGCAAGTGTCTAAAAAATAGACTAAATAAATTAAATTAAATTTTGAAATAAGTATTTTTTTTGACGTATTACAACGTTTAACTGACTCGGAAGCCATATTGTCCAAACTCAAAATCACTATCGAAGTTTCTACGAGTAGTTCTTTCGGTCAAACGGTATAATAATTAGAAACTTTATTGTGAACACGATTGCGAGCCGTGCTGTAGACAATAACGATGTTCATTTGTTTTTTTACCATAGAACGGCTAAATTATCCCCCAAGTGAACAAGCCCATATTAAATAAAACCAACCGCAAACATCGTAGACTTGAAGAGTTTTGTTCTGTACTTGTTACATTGGTTACAAAAATTACTGGACTGTTGTAGACCGAAGTCACGGTTAAGGAAAACATAAATAGGTGCAATTCTTGTTGCCTTTACTTTAACTTTCTAAACGACACTGAACATTTGAACACAGAAAAATCCGAAAAGTAAAGCTATGGCCGGGAATCGAACCCGGATCCTCGTCATTCCGTGACGCGTGCTATACCCCTCCCATAGCAGGTGGGTATTTGGCCTTCGATTTTTTCTATCTGTTACTAGCTGTCACGGGACTTTGTTACTATGCGAATTTTTGTCGTTAAGCGCCATCTGTTCGAATGATGTGTCTGTACGACACAATTGCACCTTTACTTTGTCGACTCCTCGACTATATCGAAGTGATGGATCACTCTATGTACACAGATTTGCCTGCGAGTCAGCGTCAAACAATCACTTGACTCTGTTTTAGCTTTTAAGAGGGGAGGCGGCGAACCATGAAATTTCGCCTATATCGCTTACAGGTTAGTAAAATAGGGCGTTTTAGGCATACCGCCTTATTCATAAACGCTCTGTAGGCTGCTAACTTAGCAATCGTTTGTCCTTATCTGTCACTTTGACATTTACCTTTCACAGATAAGGACAACGATTGCTAAGTTGGGGTGCGAGTTGGGTTACCTTCGCGTGTGGTCAAGAGCTGCGGTTCGTTTTTGGATCCGTCCGAGGGAAAGAGCAGCGCTTGGTCCGTTACACCCTGGGCATCGGTTAATGATTTCCTGGCAGATTATTGAATACTGTATTTATTACTTTGACATTGGCGAAATCATCGCATCGATCGATGGGGCCATATTTAAAAAGAAGAAGAAGGATTGCTAAGTTAGCAGAAGCTTATAGAGCGTTTATGAATAAGGGAATTAGTGTATAATAAGGTCTCTTAAAATCGTTCCGTAATATTATTTCAACAGGGAGCACTCGGTGTCACCGCGATGCCCCACGACCCAGGTGGTAAGACCTTGCACAAGGTATGGCTACCACAAAGTCCAAGTGCTGCCGCCGTCCGGCGTTTTTTTTTTTTTTTATATAAGAGGGGGCAAACGAGCAGACGGGTCACCTGATGGAAAGCAATCACCGTCGCCCAGGGACACCTACAAGACCTGGGGAAATCTATCTATCTGGGCGTGAAGAGTAAGACAGCCAATGAAATTACTGCCACAAGAGGTATTTTATCTGGTGTCCATAGATGGTGGTGCTCGCTTACCATCAAATGACCCACTTGCACGTTTCGTGCATACATACATACATATATCAAGTCTTTATCCCTAACGGGGCAGACAGAGCCTGACGTAACAAAACCTTAAGGCCACGTTTAAGGCGTATAGATGGAAAGGGAAATCAAAATAGTTATGGGTTGCTAGCCGCATCGCCGATAACATGATTCCTTAAGAAGTTCGCCCATTCCCTCGATGAGTCTCTCGTTTCTTTTGCCATCTTATTTCGCTAATAACGTTGAAGAAACAATTATAGCCAATAGCTAAAAGAATACCTTATGTACCTACCTACCCATATGTTCATCTCCCCACTTACTTTCCACGCCGGAGCGGACTTTGCACAAGGCCTTTCCGCCCGTTAGCTTGTCTCCTGTCAACACTTGATGGGGGCATTGACAATTGTCAACGTAGCTTCTTCTAAAGCATTTGACAAGTGTCTCTCAAGCTGTAGGCTAGACAGGAGCGTCTATTTCGCCACCGACGTCTGCGCAGCGTCAGGTGGAGACGCTCAAGTACCTTTGACAGTTAGTGATGTTCGATGTTATCGATATCGATATTTTTTTTACCCGATTTAAATATTTTTTTACAGGATTTATTACATTTACAAAAAACGTGACTGATCCTCATTAGTAGTAGTACATAAAAAAGTGACTCTGTCTGTTATCTCTTCACGTCGTATTGAACACAATGTTGATGAACTTTGGCAACCGAGATATTTGATACATTGAGGAAATAGGTAAAACATAGGTTTTTCTAGGAAAATTGCAAAGCACCGGTAAAAATAATATGAATTCGGGGCAGATGAAGTCGCAGATACTAGCTATTTATGCGCTAATGTCTCCTTAGTTAAAGTTAAATAATGCTACTGTTCCAACAATCTAGTCCATATTCTTATTACGGGCCAAAGTAAGTAACAAAGTAAATGTAACAATGATAGGCTTTACGCCTAAAGGAAAAACACTACAAACCAAGCAAAATTCTATTTCACTCTTACGCGTAAAGCTTACTAGTAAAATGCTCGAGTCATGAAGCGTTTACTTACTTTTGCAAGCATTCCATCTGAGCACACTGTTTGAAAATACGTTTATCGATATCGGTAAGGATAATATTGAATCCCACCCCTATACCTGAGTTTAGCAGCTCCTTAAGTGGCGTAACCCATTGCCGGTTATCTGGTGCTTCTCCGTCCGTCTGTTTACATCTTAAGTGGTGGATTACGTACCGGGTTCAAGTATTGGCGTCTTGCGATCTTGCCTGTTAACCTTGGGTCTTAATTTTAGGAAGAATAAGCTTCACTTATACGAGAAACTTCGATGAGAATTTGATGGCGTTAACGTACCTTGCGGTATTTTCTAAGCGGCATCTCAATAGGTTCAATCAAGGACATCCTACTAATATTATAAACGCGAAAGTTTGTAAGTATGGATGGATGGATGTTAGATAGATTATAGTCTGGAATAACACATAGGCTACTTTTTAACCCGGAAAGTTGCGTAATTCCTGCGGGACAGCGATAAACGAGCAGATAAAGTTGCGATGCAGGTAAAGTTGCGGGCAACTTTAGAGCTATTAAATAATATGTACGTTACCAAGACCTCAAAAACATCTGTACATCTTTATGCCGCAAACAATAAGGTTGGTGACATATATATGACATGATGGCTGTATCGATATTAATACCCTCGACTGGAATATGTTTTTTTTTAATTGTATGCGTGTGCACACACTAAGACTTATTACTTTATAAATTAACTTCAAAAGTCACGAGTAGGTACGTAATATTGCACATAAATTTTGAAAAACTCAGCTGCAAGTCCGGGATTCGAACCCACATTCCCTTGACAGGCAATACGTTAAACCACAAGGCTACCACTGTTTGTTTATGTATCTTTTAATAGGTACTTACATTACTAAATACAAAAATATTAGCATTCGGAGCTCTCGTTGCTATTAACTCGCATGTTTGTCTGTATCGGAGTGCATTGCCAAATTTTCATGAGTTATTGTTATTGCTAACAAATTGAATGATTGAAGTGCGTTTTAGCATCGCGATGATTTAAACTTGTGCAACACATTGCTATACCAAAGCCCAGTTTATGTACAAAAATGTAAACAAGCTGACCGACAAGGTTATACTGGCCTCTTTGGACGACAATGGCAACCCCATAGGTTTTAATTTGTTTTTAATTCAATTAAGGATAGTTTAATAAAGTGATATTCATTTAAGATTTTTTTGTTACATTTTTATTACTTACACACATTGATACTGAAATAATTTACTAGAATTCACGAATACGCAGAAAAAACAAATTGGTGCTAAACTCTATTATAAAGATGTTTCTGTATAGGTCACATTATGTTTTAACTTTTCCTAAAAGTTCCATATCAGCAGAAAATAAAATCAATCATCACTATCAATTAAACGGTACCTACTAATTTTATCAAAATGACCAAAGTCTATCGGTAATTTGAAAGGTAAAGATGCAATATATGTTTTATTTATTTACTACATTGCCATAAAAAGCCCTAGTTGAAATTATTTACCTAATTAGACACCTCTAAAGAAACACAGTATAGTTTTCGGCTAAAGTGTAAGCAATAAGCTGCCTATCAGCCGAACTGAACTAGACTTTAGACACAGTATAAACCCAGTATGTGATCTACGACCAACACGCTAACACATATTGAACTACATATTTTTTAAACCCTGACCGCATTTTGATTCAAGTACTTGCCGAACCTACTCAATCAGTTGGCTTATTACCTAACTGGTTCGCAATCGCCATCGTGCTCATTTTGACAGTTCTTGTATGAATGTGACAGCTAGCTGATTCCGATGCCTATTGTCAGCCTATACATGAACTGTCAAAATTAACACGATGGCGATTGCAAGCGAGTTAGGTAATAAGCCTACCTGGTCAAAGTTTTGCGAAAACCTTTTCACGTAGTAAGCCAAAAATGCCAAAAGTTTTGGCACCCCACATCTTAGAAAAATAATTAAAAAAAAACAAAATTATGTATTTTATTGAATCAGGCGTTACTTTGCGGAGGTCCATTTCAATGAACAAAAATTTTTTTACCTTGCTACTCCGCTACTCACGTGCAAGATAACCAAGCCTGTGTGAAATATATATGTTTTTCATGCAATCCCTCCGTCCACTGCTGCCAATAAAACACACATAAATCCCACAAACTTAATTATCCCTTACACCACACAAACACTGACGCGTTTCGATCCCTCTACGGGATCATTATCAAAGTTTAATGAGCACAACTGTTACACATGCAAACCATTTCCACATGTATGCTAAAATAGAGGCGTATAGATGGTTCAAAAAATACATCCATCTTCAGCCTGCAATTATACGCCTGTCACTGGGAACAGGTGTCTCAGTGAGATACACTTGACACTCTTATAAAAATTGACTTTTTTTACTGAAGATCAAATGTTTGTTTCATACTGTGACTGGACTTTAGTAGACTACTTCTAGTACTCGACCTAGTATATTCTGATAAGCGGTTTTATGCAGCATGCCGATCTGTGTGTGGAGTGGTTTGTTTTCTGTTTTAAATAAACATTACGTTACTTGTTTTAGATCATCTTCAAACTTACTTGTTATTTATTACTATAGATTTTTTTTAAATTTTTGGTTTAGACGATTAGGGGAGGGGAGCTTCAAGTAAAAAGTATAGAGTCTTCAATTACAAGTAAGATTCGATTTGTTTAAGATTTTTTTTTGTAATTTGTTTGCACATGGTAGTGGAAGTGAATAGCGCGATTATAATTTATCGAAAATAGTAACTATCCATGTTTTAAAAAATTACTCAAAAGTTGCCAGAAAAAGTAGCTTTTGTCAAATAGAGTGAGAGGGATGAACTTCTAATTTCCCCATGACGCTGTAAACGACATTAATCGCGTCTTTATCCCTTATGGAGTAGACAGAACCTATGGTAACAAGACCTAAACGTAACGTAAAAAAAAAGATTTTAGGGCCCGACTAAAGAGTGATTAAAAGTCTCTATCTAGAGTCTTCAAGTACCCTAACTTATAGTTGCATTTAGTTCATACATACATACAAACATATATCACGTTTTTATCCCTTACGGGGTAGACAGAGCCTGAGGTAAAAAAACCTTAAGGCCACGTTTAGCATTATTAAGGGCGTATAGGTGGAAAGGGGAATCAAGATAGTGATCGGTCGCTAGCCGGATCGCCTATAACTATAACACGATTTCTAAAATATTCGCCCATTCCCTCGATGGACTTTTACCATCGCGGGCAGAAAAGCAACTGGTAACATTCTATGTTTTTTCTTTGCTCCCAGACCAGTATGAAACTTTAACGTCCTAACCGGCCCTTATAGGGAACAGAGGAAGACAGAAGATGAGTGATGTCTCATTCCCTCTCGCGCTCGACATCATATCTTCACATTATAGGGCATAAATACCCAATCATAACCAATACACACACTTACAGATGTCAAACATCGTGGGAGCCTGACCATCTCAATACATCCTTGTTTGACCTCATACTTGACATCAAACCAACTTAACATACCTTTTACAACCCCTTATTAGAAGTAAATAAAGTTCTAAACTGTTTTAATCAGACGCAGGCGTAACTAAGTCAATTTGAAAGACCTCCCAACATATAAATGCGGGTGGTCAAATGTGGAACTTTGACTTTTTCATTTGTTTTTTGTTCAAAGTTAGACAGTGGTGCCATCCTCAATTGTAATGGTAACTTTGTACAAAGCACACGTTAATAACTGAGATAGTGGAATAAGTAAACTTTGTACGGACGAGTGCAGTAAGTGGCTCTAAGTACTTCAGTTTTAAAGTGGAGTGTACAAGCTCCTTTATAAGCTACCGGTGCAATACTCGTAAAATATGGATGCTTAAGAACATGGGAACTTGTTTTTAAGGGGTGCCTATGAAATCAACTTTACTGTATTATCTTATCTATAACCATCTACACAAAGTTGCGAGTATAAAGTGATAAAATTGCTGTGTCACTTTAACCATCATAATCAACATCATCATCAGCCTGATACGATGATTTTTAATCGGTGATCAGGTACCAGGTGCTTCCATGCTGGTCTGGGAGTAAAGAAAAAACATAGAATGTACCAGTTGCTTCCTCCCGCGCAGATGGTAAAAGCGCATCGAGGGAATGGGCATAGGAATCATGACTTATAGGCGATGCGGCTAGCTACTGTGGGAGTGCCCACAGCTGGGCTGAGGCTTCCTCTCCGTTTCAATAGAAACACCTAAATCGCGCTCAAATTTTTACTTACAAACAAAGCGATACACAGAACCCATACACAAACACTTAAACATCAGACCCATGTTAACTTAATTTAGCCAAAGGTTATAAAACACCCATCTCCGACCACTTAACAAATCAATTACGACCAATCAGGAGCCAAAACGGTTCGGATTAACCAATAAAAACCCTCCGTACTTTATGACTGAGGTCAATACCCATAATTAATGGCCGCGAATGATTTACGACGGCTGAGAGCTTCGGAAAAACTCATAAGTGCTATGCTCTTCTGTTGCCAAAAGAATCAGCAATGTACAGTCGCATTCACAAGTGGTAAGGCTGGTTTTAGTCTCACGCCACCGTGCGCGCTGATAGCTACGCGTCATTCAAAAACGCTTCCTAGACAACCGGATAGCGGGTTATTGACCCTGACTATGAAGCTAGAGGTCCTGGGTTCGAATCCCGGTAAGGGCAGACAGTTGTATGATGAATACGAATGTTTGTGCCCGAGTCATGGATGTTGTATGTATTTATCTACATTATATAAGTATGTTTATCAGTTGCCTGGTACCCAAAGTACAAGCTTCGCTTAGTTTGGGGCTGGGACAATTTATTGGTGTAATTTGTGCCAAGATATTTATTTATTTATTCATATATCTCGGCCATCAGCGCTGACGGTGCGCGTGCCGTCGGCGTGAGACTAAAACCAGCCTAAAAGAAAAATTTACTTATTATTTGATGTTATAAGGCCATGACACATAGCAATGATTTTTGATTATGTCACGTGATTTTATTGAATCAGGAGTTACTTTGCAGACCTTGCTGTTCCGCTACTTAACCGTTACTTTTGTTAATCATAAGTAGCGGAGTAGCAAGGTAAAATTTTTATTCATATGTCAATTGCACAATCTTGCCCAACGTGGCCTTTGGGTCTTGTTACCTTAGGCTCTGTCTACCCCGTAAGGAATAAAGACGTGACTTATGTATGTCAATTGCATCAAAAATTTAACTTTTTTGCAAAATTGGTCATGCTCTTATAAAGTCGCCTTTGACAGCTATACCTTTGGACCTTAGTCAACAGTGGCGCCAACTGGTGAGCAAAGAAATGATAGTCCCCATTAGCACAGCACAGATAAATAGACGTGTAAGTTAAGCCAACTTTATCCCTAGCCATACAAAGACTGCTGGATAATAAAGAAACTAACACTTTCGTAGGCCACGGTACACAGAAGAAGTGCCGTCGAATTGGGCAAGCGAAACTCAAGTGGTCGCTACATTTAGACCACACTCGTGCAATCGGGTTAATGGCGCCTACCTGCCTTGTGCTAGTCGTGGGAATACGTCGGGTTTGTCTGTGTTCAATTACATATAGACTACAAGCCCATGGAAAAATTAACCTGTGAAATGAACCAGCGTGAATAACGCTAAGAAGGCTGTTACTATATCATAAAATAACTCTGAGCGCTATGCTGTCATTTCTGAGCGGTACAGGTGACCACGTTTTTTAATTTAATCTTTACTTCACTACATAGTATAAAACAAAGTCGCTTTCCGCTGTCTGTCTGTCTCTATGTATGTTTATATCTTTAAAACTACGCAACGGATTTTGATGCGGTTTATTTTAATAGATAAAGTGATTCAAAAGGTTTAATTAAATGCAAATTCTACGCAGACGAAGTCGCGGGCAGAAGCTAGTACTTATTAATATGTTTCATAGGTTTACTGGCAAATTAAATATACGTCATACAATACAATACAATACAATAACTCTTTATTGAACACCACATATAACAACTAAAACAGAAAAAAGGTATACAGAATATTACAAGGTAACAATAGGCGGCCTTATCGCTACAGAGCGATCTCTACCAGGCAACCATAATCGCCGGTTAAGGTTAAAATTAGTGTTAAAAATAACTTGGTGCAATAACACTTATTGTAAAGTCGTAAATAATTCTAAAGATGCCATTCACGGGCGTAATCGCTCACGTCCCAAGCCGCGCCAAATTTCCGCTCGTATCCACCGCGCACAAGCGACACTCTTTAAAAGTAAGAAAATCGGGCAAGGGCGACGCGAACTATACAGCCAAGGTGCCACGCGGAACGCAGGTGGTTATTTTTTATTAAATTATACATGCATACATAGGTACATATGCGTCTTAACTTAATCCCTTACGGGGTAGACAGAGCTTAAGGTAACAAAACCTTAAGGCCACGTTTAGCATGATTCAGGGCGTATAGCTGGAAAGGGAAATCAAAATAGTGATGGGTCGCTAGCCGCATCGCCTATAACATGATTCCTAAGACTTTCTTCTTAAGTTATTGTTGTTTTATTAACTGTGATCACGGAGTTATACTTTTACTGCGAAAAACGCTACTTATTAATAAAAGAAAGCTACCCACTTAAATTTAATTATCCGTTTAGATTGGATCTCCTCCATTGATTTTATGGAATAAGATAAATTAAAGCTAAAGCTGTAATAGTGAAACAATAAGGGCCTGTTTTACCACTTTCTGTTAACTTCCGGCTATGATGGTCCGGTCCATCTATGATGACGTCTTTATCTGTTTCGTAGTAATACATAGAGACGGAATCGGACACTTAAGATAACTGGAACTTAACAGCGAGTGGTGGCACAGGTCCTAAGGCTAGTATAAAGTAAAGTAAAATCAATACTTTTTATATTCTAATTTTATGAATTCAGTTTGTCTCAGTCAGTTTCGTAGTAAAAAATAGAGAGGGAATCATAGAAAACTGGCTGTTAAGATAACCGTAACTTTACAGAGAGTGATGAGACAGGCCCTTAATATAGTAAATTCATAACAGTTTTTTTATTATATACTTGGTACTCTCACGATAGAGCACAAACAAACTAAAAAAAACGCATTTTATGTGATTACTAGGTAGGTACGTTTCTTCCTAACTATTACGGCTCAAGAGAGTATCTTAAGGGCTTGTTTTACCACTCTCTGTAAAGTTCCGGTTATCATAAGTGCCAGTTATCTATGACTCCGTCTCTATTTATTACTACGAAACTGACAGAGACGCCAACATAGATAACTGACACTTGAGACAACTGGAACTAACAGAGAATGGTGAAACAGGGTCTAAAGATTGGACAGACAAGCACACATAGACATTGGTTTGCCACCCGCCTTTACGGAACCCTAAAAAATGCTCAGCAAATCGTCGATTACCTCAATTTGGCCTCAAACGGGAAGGAGGCTAATCAAAAGGAGATTCAATAGGCGGAAACCGCCGCGAGAAATTACCGAGGAGTGGGGAGGAAAAAAGTGGAAATAATTCGCTAATCCCGTAATTGGAGCGCTACCGAACCGGAAAACAAATTTGCTATTATTGGCGCGCAGGGCTGGCGACTTTTTCTTGGAAAAGTGTTGGAAATCCTGACAGCTAGTAACAGATAGAAAAATTCGAAGGCTTACCCACCTGCTATGAGTGGTGTAAAATATAGCACGCGTCACGGAATGACGAGGATCCAGGTTCGATTCCCGGCCATAGCTTTACTTTTCGGATTTTTCTGTGTTCTAATTTTCAGTATCGTTTAGGTTTTTTTTTATTTTAGCCAAAGACTCAATAGTGGTCAGATTGCTTTGAAATTTGGTACACATGTAGGAAGAATGACAATGCAAGTAAAATCAACAAAAATCTTGTATTGTTATTGAACTTTTCAACTTTAACTTTTAAATCTATCATGAACGACATCCAGGGCCATCTAGTGCATCTGAACCAATGCAGTTTGCCGCCTCCATTCTATGCGCCCCTGGTCAACGCGGAAGCAATGCCGATGCCCAATGCATTCCCGCCGAAAACTAATAAATTACACACGGTCCAAGTACAGAAAAAGCTGCGCTAATTGTTTTTTATTTTTCCCATTTCCAAGCAGTTAATAAATAAGACATGCTTATCAAGTCTTTCTTTAATTTATGTCAAAAAAGGTAGACACATTGTAACAATCCCCTACAAAACATTGCGTTTTTTCGTAATCCATAAATAAGATGCATCACTCGTAATGTTACTTACAAATTGTCAATTTACACGCAGCCAACGCATCAATGGTTTGTTTTAGTTAATTATTATAAGCACATGATTAATTAAAATAAATATAATATTATTATAAGCTTTTATTTAATACATTCGCGTTTGCCTGTACGTCTGATAATTTTATTTACGTTTAGCTCAAATTTTGCAAGTTTTCACTCGCTTCCAGTTTCTAGATTAATTTGTTTGGTATAAATATACAAATCTGGACAAATGTCCAGATTAGATGACAAATAAAAAGAAAGTTAACATTAAAAACACTGAAGAAAGAAAGAAAGAAAGAAGACATTTATTCCTTTTTGCAAGACACACAAATATAAGATAATATACACAATTTTATAGAAAATAAACAACGTATAAAAAAAAACATAGTCATGAAAAATAGATCATCAGCGTTGTGTGTCTTCGCAAAAGTGAAACGGTCGCTGGCTCAGCATTACGCTGAGGTGTTAGACACCTGCAGCACTGATTTTCAGCCAGAACCGTCTATGACTCACGAAACGATACACAGATAAAATATACTACATAATCCATAAATTTTTACGTAAACAATGCAATACATAGATAGAACACGGCTTATGTGTAACTAAAGAAACTGTACGTTTTTTTTCGTCATAATAATATACTTGGTATTTAGGTTGCTTGGATGTAAATTTTAAACTTTAGTGCCCAATTCCAATAACATGACATATGCATGCAACTCTTAGTGCATCTCAATATATAGATACGTACCTACTTACTTTCGAGTTCAGACCACACTACGTTTTAGAGACGCAAACTATTAACAGCTAATGTCCTTTTCATACCAATACCTGGTGCGAATGTGACCGATATAGGCTGATGACCCCGTGCTTTACTTCTGGAATGCAATTTGACTCCTTGTTTTCATATAAGCCTGGTACCAAGGGAGGTTTTTCCAGCAGTTGCAAAGTCCAACCAGTAGGGAAACTTTCCTGATAATACGTTCTCACAGTAAACGTCACAATATTTTCGTTGTCAATTCAGTGTAATGTCTCTGTGATATTTGCTATGAGAGGATTCCACAGTGGACCAGGAAGGTTTAGACGTATAGTTTTATAACCTGTGCGAGACTGGGGCGCACTAGTCAATAATGAGAAATAATAAATCCTATTTGTACAATTGTCTCATGCCTGTGTTACTTATTGGACCAATACAGTCTACCTGAGGGATTCCATTTCATTTTACAATGAGCGCCATGTACATCTTTCTTTCTTTTTACATGAAGGGCCAAACAAGCATGCGGGTCACCTAATAAAAAGCAATCATCGCCGCCCATGCACTCATAAGATTGGGCGTTAAGTGTGTTGCCGGCCTTTTAAGAAAGATTACGCTCGTTTTTTGAAGACCTTAGTTACTTTAGTTAACTTAGGTTGTTTATAGTATAACTGCATCCCTCAGGCTGCCGATGTTGTCTGATGAAACTCATAAAAGAACCACTACTATCGCGCAATCTAGTGGCGAACGGAGGTGTCCTCGAAACTGCCTAGAGCAAGCAAGCCCTGCCATCTATTGCATTTTGCACTCCCTGACACAAAGTGCATCGGAACAACTACATTTTATGCATTCCTGGTATCCGATATCGCTACTTGTTGGATAGTTTTGAACTCGTTTTAACCTGGTTTTTGGACCAAACTTGAGATTGTGATTGAAATAACAATATCCAATCGAACTTTTGTTCGACGGTGTCCCAAAGCTACCATTGACTGATGAATTGAGTTTTATTTTTTATTTTTTAGTTAATCTTACAAGGTGAAAAGTAGAACTAATGCTACCTTAATAGTATAGTCTTGAGCAAAAAAAATTAGACACTTCCCACAGAAAGTTCCATGAAAAGTGTCCCCGTTTTTCTTGCTCGTCACAAATTTAGTTTGTTTTTTTCACCGTACAATTACTAAAATGTTACAAAACTATCTTTTACACGAAATTGACAATATTGTGGTCGTCACCGCCAAAATCCATACTAAATACCTAAGTTTCTGTCAAAAATGTCATTTTTTAAAACAAGCTTTTTTTGCTGACTGTACTGGCATTGTCATCATTGTACACCAAATTTCAAGTCAATTGGACCAACCGTTGAAGAGTTGCTGGAGAGAGGCTGGGTCACCAGAACTCCACTAACAGATTATTGTATTGTCATCTGACTTACATAAGTACCTATGCAAAATACCAGCTCATTCGGTTGAAGATATTTGCTTCAAAATTGAGTCGCAAGCATGTCGCAAGATACCCGGACCATACGTTGCAAGTTAATAGCTTGTAAAAAAACACCATATAATATGTGGGAATAGCAGCACGACGCTTTTGATCCCACCATAACTTCGAGATAAAGAAACATGTTGCTAATCCTAAAAAAAATAGAAGCAACTGGCAACCCTATAAAAAGAATCCCAGAGTCGTTGGAACAGAAAGTGTAGGTTAGATAATTACTGGAGTCCTCATTAGAGACGATTGTCCGACACGGCACACCTGACCGGACGGCGACTATTGGCTGGCGGCAGGGCACTTTTTGTACAGGTCGATTGTATAAATATAGGGTTGCCATTTCTAAATCTTGCGGCGCATTCTTCTTGGCAATGATGGTGGCAAATGAGGGAAGTGTTCCCTCCTGCGGAGACGAGCCTGACTGGGTCACCAGAACTCCACGACCACGACTTACTCAAGATTGCAAGGTTTCAGCTCAATCGGTTGAAGATCTGCTTCAAAATTGAGTTGCAAGAATTCAGCTGGCAAACGTTGCAACATTGCAAGTTAAAAATAAAAGCCTGTAGTAGATAAAAGTTATTTTTTTTTTCATAAATAGAGCTGGTACAGCGCGTTAAAAAGCCTAATTTTTACTCAAGTACGGTAAGGAAAAATACGAGTATGTTGATAAAAAAAACGCATAGTTTTGATGATATCTTAACACAAATACTATGTTTAAGGCACTTTATAAGTTCCAGTTAAGTACTATCGAACAAACCGATTCCTGACCTGACCCACAGTAGAATTCTTTCACAGTAAATGTCACAGCGAGATTAGACTGAATTGACGAAGAAACTCAGCGAGATGTTTACCATGAGAACGTTCTACGGTCAGGAATCAAATTGTCCGATAGTCCATTTAAAGTCACTAGTCACCAGACCACCCAAACTAAATCAATCATTTTTAAACAATCAATCAATCACACTAATGCATCGAGTGATGATCCCTTCACCGCCGAACGACCAAATATTGTGACCGTTGCCGCGTTACTTTACTACTGCTTTTTGACATGACTGTGAAAGCAAAAACAATTGAAAACACGTCTATTTTGGACTACAAACATAATAATAGAGTGAGGAATGTGACTTCTGGATTTTTACCGAATTAGGTACAGTGTGTTACCGCTCATAATGTTTTTCGTATTAAAATACATTCGGTAGCAAAAATAACGGCTCGCTTTCCATACAAAATTTAATGAGAAGTGACCTGTTATTTTTGTTGAGTGTAAATACGCTGAAACTGGTGTAAGGGTGTTTACTGTTTACGTTAAGGTAGCCGGGGCCACTGGGGGGGCGTTTGTGATGAAACCCTTGTGGCATCCCACTGCGTCCCCATCACACCGGATTGAGGCAACGCCGGAGAGTTTTAGTTCGGGTATATCCCTTCGGGGAGAGTCCCACATAACCCTAGGCATCCCCGTGCCTAGGGCATGCATAAAGATTTCTTCTCCGTTAAAAAAACAAAGGTGGATCGAAGTGAAGACATATCGAACCTCTAGTGCACTGATTTTCAAAGCAAGAACAGAAAAAAATTGGCACGAACGCGTTTCTTTGGACAGAAAACGTATACCAAGCGTCCAGAACTGACCAGTCTTTGAAACTAATTGTTACCTTAATATTTTATAGGGCAAATAATAATTGCTGTAAGTACGGGATAACAAAGTTAGCTACAGAATGGCTACGGCTACGAGGCTACGAGGCGTAGCTCGGTGACAATATCGTAGACACTTGCTACGCTACGTAGACCATGGTCGTGCATTATGTTCGATTTTATTATACTGTATTGTATACTTTATTGTAAACTTCAATTGTTGTTGTGTTGTGAGGAAACCTACACACACCGACGAAGCAATTTAATGGTGTGCGTAAAATTCTCAATCCGGACTATGCCGCGTGAGAATTATTGCCCCATCTCCCTCACTCTCAAAAGTGCCCTATGCCTAGAGCAGTGGCGCGTATATTTGTGGACTGGATATGAAAGTAAGATACGTTATAGCATCTCGAAAATACGTAGGCGGGTGGTAGGGCCTTGTGCAAGGTCCGTCCGGATCGCTACCACCATCTTACTCGCCAATCCTGCCGCTAAGTAGCAGTGCTTGCACTGCTGTGTTCCGGTGTGGAGAGTAAGACAGCCGGGGAAATTACGGGCACAAGAGGCATTTCATCTTAGTCCTCTAGGTTGGCAACGCACCTGCAATCCCTCCGGGATTACGGGTATCTATAGGCAGTGGTGTTACTTGCGCGTTTGCCTTCCTATTCATATAAAAAAAAACCATTTAGGTACTACATTTATTCCAAGTAAAGCATTATTTTAAGTTTTCGTTAAACAGAAGCATGTAAACATCACCCTTTATAAAAGCAAAAACAATTCCACCTTCTATCAAATCAACGTCACGCTGTATACGCTGTCAGAAGCTTCACTACAAAACAAAGAACACAGAAACAAATAGTTCACTAGCTGCGTGTTTACGCGCCAATGTTTATCATTTAGTATGAAATGTAAGCACTGGTTATAATTATACTTGCGGCCAGTATCTGGCAAGTGACATAGAGAGTAGACGCATTTTGTTCCATTTTCAAATGTGTGGGAGGAATAGTAGATTGTACAACAAGAGCATTAAACAAGCTATTTTACCCGAGACGTTCGAATAGCCACCAGAGCCTGTACGGCAAGGGTGGATAGATACTAGACACGGCGAGGGAAAAATGGGCTTAATGCTCGAGTTTTAGGGCGTGTTTCACCACTCTCTGTTAAGTTCCAGTTACCTTAAGTGTCATATATGATGACGTCTCTGTCTGTTTCTTAGTAATAAATAGAGAAGGAATCATAGATAACTGACGCTTAAGATAACTGGAACTTAACGGAGAGTGGTGAAACATGCCCTTACACTCCGATTTTCACTTCGATTGCTAGGAAATAAAACAAACTAGTAGACATTGTATAATGTCGATTAATTTGTCAAGTTTTTGACCACTTCTCAACAAATTCGGCTAGTTTTGACAAATAATTAGTTTCCCGCCACAAAATTATTATTTTCTTTTCTTTTCAGGTAGTGATATACGACTATAGTCAGAGATCCATAATGCCAAGTTACAAAATAAATATTTGTATTTTTTACGTAGGTACGCTTACTAATCTAAAATTGGTAATGAGAATAAAAAACAAAATTGTATTTAGATAACTAAATGTTTTAATTAAAGTATGACATAACTAAATTTATCTCATAAAACTTGTCTATTCAATGAAGGTGTATTGTGTATGTGGCTGTAAAAACTAGTTGCCTGAGCTTTAAAAGAAGAAATAACTTTATTCACGAGAGCATAAAAAGCAATTTTATGCAGCATTCTCACGACATAATGAACAACTTTACGAGCATGAGAAGTGAAAAGTAATTAGGTGAGTTTTCTGATACTTAGTCAGAATAACGTAGATTAGATGTCACTAGTATCGAGTCTAGAGATTTGCAACATGTCTTAGAAATATATTTCATTTAATATTTGGTTTAGTTTAACTGGGACCAGTAGGCTTATTACATAACTCGCTCGCAATCGCCATCGTATTCATTTTGACAGTTCATGTATGGGCTGACACTTGGCATCGGAATCAGCTAGCTGTCACATTCATACAAGAACTGTCAAAATGAACACGGTGGCGATTGCGAGCGAGTTAGGTAATAAGCCTACAGATTTTTTAAAGTACCTGTGTGAAACTCGAAAGTGGTGAAAAATTGTGCTGAATTTGAAATACGTTCAGCGTAGAAAACAATCGCAGCTCTCATTAATCTTGTAAACTAGTCAAAATTTTGATTAGAGCTGTAGTTTTGGAGATAAATGCTGATTTAGACCACTTTCGAGTGGTACTTTCGAGTGATGTGCTTTAAAAAATCGGGCCCCTGGACACCCTGTAAAGGCTTTTTATGTTAACTTTTGATTAAAACTGGTCCTAACTCTCAATAATTAAAGTAGATCAAGTATATGGCGTTATTATGGCGTATTAAGGCCCATTTAGACACAATGCAAGTTTCATTACATTGCGGGTTGCCAGGGTATACTGAATTTAACCACTCTGTCAAACTACGCAATGTAACTGTAATGCCATACAATTCTTACATGTGTCTAAATGGGCCTTTATTCCGTCAGGCAATCACACGCACACAGTCAAATAAACGGCGTTTTACTGCAACAATAAAATCGTTTGACACACACACGGTACACAAACAAACACACGTGTGGCTACATGTATTTTTTTAAGTTTAAAAACGCGTCTGGCATTTTTAATTGCTTGTCAGGGAATGTTGTGTAACGAACAAATTAAATTATTCATCAAGGCTGGTTCTTTAGTGTTTGTTTTGTAATACGGTTCAGATATTATGCCCAGAAGTGGGACGCTCTCTCTCTCTCTCTCTCTCTCTTCCTCTCTCTACGTCTCTACGTCCTACGGATACACTTCGACCCATTCGTGGACCTTTTGTGTAAGATACTTGCAGTGAGACGCTCTACTATTACGAAATATCCTGTAAGTGCCAGAGTAACACTTTTTTTTTCGTTTTCATCGCTTCGCTAGTTATATCAATCTTCCTTCCGAATCACCTGAAATAACATATTAACCAGCACATAATTTACTATGATGCCAATTTGTATTTTATTTGTGCCCAGTCTACAAGCAATTTATTACATAGATTAGCAGTAACTCTGACCACAGACGTTCTATCACAACACTAGAGCCAATCCGAACCGTTCCTTGGAAACATCACGTACTAATTAATCGGCTGTGTACATTAAAATACCGCATTCACCTAATAATTTCCTCTTACCACACCTTCGACTTGAAACGAAACCTAGCAATCCCTTGCGCGCTATAAAAGAAGCAAACTACAACGAACTCAAACTAAAGCTTCATTGGAACGCGCGGAGTTCCAAAAAACCGAAGGTCTTTTTAGTGTAACGATCTGTTTATTTCATATTTCAGCGGCCGATGTGCATAAAACTGGAAGCTTAACTACAAAATATCCTAACCTACCTGATTTATACATTGCTATTATAAACGCTATACATTTGATTTACGTTTGAATTTCGAATGTTCTTGTTTTGGAAGTAAGTCGTTTTATTATTATGGTGGTCGATAGTGTGGCAGAATAAACACAGCATCCTACGTGCATGTAAAAAACCTACGTACGCTCTCTTTGGAAAATGCGTAATTTTTATTTAAGTATCGCCTAATTTTAAACGTTCTTTAGTTTTGCAACAAAGTTCGTCTGGAATTGCGTTTCATTAATTAACGATGTTTTTTTCCACTTGAAACGTGTTTAGAGACTTCAGATACTAGAAAAAAAAAAAGTGACAGGTGGGAGTTAGTCTAGTGAACATTTTTAAATTTACGCTTAAATTATATGTAAGTATAAACATCATCACTACATAGTATAAAACAAAGTCGCTTTCTCTGTCCCCATGTCCCTATGTCCCTATGTCCTTTTGTATGCTTATATCTTCAAAACTACACAACGGATTTTGATGCGGTTTTTTTTATAGATAGAGTGATTCAAGAGGAAGGTTTTTATGTATGATTCTACGCAGACGAAGTCGCGGGCAGAAGCTAGTAATTACTATAACATATTATCGTTAATTACATAATACACGTGTTATTTAATAATAGCAAAACAAATGATTTATTTAATGCTGGCCGTTAACATTTTATAACAAAATTAAAACACGCGAAAGTAAATATCAAATTTTGAATTCGTCTTGCTCTCACTTTCACGGACACAATAAAACGGGCGATTCGAAATTCAAACCTCGCTTTTTAAATTTGGAACGGCTCAATCATTGAATGGGCACTAGGATGGGGCGCGTTACTTAGCCGTTTAGAAGTCAATTAGCGCGCGGACGGAATTAACCGCCGCTCAAACAATCCCGCACGTGTGCGGCTTACTCCTTCGCTGGCCCGCGAGTTGCAATAACGAAATGTTTTTTTAAAAAGCCTATTAGAACTGGCAAGCAATAACTGCTATCTATATGGACACAGCGCAACGCTCGAGGTAGGACGTTAGCGACCCAGAGAGAGCGAGATACTCAGTAATAGTTCAGCGTCACTCTCTCTCGCACTCTCTGATGACAACGCGTATTTGAGCATGAAACGCCTTAAATACGACAGTGGTGAAAGAATAATGTTATCATGTATTAGTATTTTGAATACTGCAACAAAAAAAAACTAGACGGCGATATGACGGGACCAGTTTTTTTTGAGGGACTGGTCACTTGACGCTGTAGACCGAGATATTTGGAATCGTTGGAGGAGCCCTTTGCTCAGCTGTGAGATACAATTGGTGCAGAATAATAAAATATATTTATAAAAAAAATTATTGCAGTCTCTACCGGAGTGAACCTAGCGTTCAATTTAAATATAAATCCGAGCATAGACAACTCACGCGTCCGCTTCAAGGAAGCCTCGTTTGTTTGGTTCTGCCTAAGTATTTATAGTTACTTGCAATTAAGTTCACTTGCAACAAAATTAAGATTTAGTTTTAACTGTAAAACCTAAGCGTGAGTTGCACCAAGTTACTTTAACGATAACAATACAATACAATACAATAACTCTTTATTGAACACCACATATAACAAACAAAACAGAAAGAAGGTATACAAAGGTATACAGAATATTACAGGTGGCCTTATCGCTACAGAATGATCTCTACCAGGCAACCATAATGGACTGGAGAAAAGAATTGATCTGGGCAGGTGGTGCAACTTTTTTAGAATATATATTAATATACTAAGTAGCGAAAATACATAATACATAACTAACTTCAGCCATAACCCACGATTTTGGCATAATATGTATTTCGTAGGGTTTCTGTCAAAAATCGTTGGTAACGGTTAAAGTTATTATTAAAGTAACTCGGTGTATTTCGCGCTAAGTACTATTTCAGGTATTCGTTATTAGTTGTCATGAAATGAATAGTTCTATTTTGAGAATACAGCCTGCCGCTTTACGAAAACACTTCTTATTTATTATATTGCTTTTTAACTTTCACCCTTTAGGAACAGAGATGGCGCGACTTTTTAAAATAAACTTTGAAAAATTGTACCCACCTAACTTAGATGGACAATATTATTATGTTTCTTACTAGTTGTAACATTTTATCACATTGTTTTTTACTCTGTTAGATAGCTAAAATGTGTATCTGTATAGGTATCATAAATTAAGGAGCAAATGTTCAAAATTTCAGAATTCTAGGCAAACTTAGCAGAGTCAGTCAGCCATGATTTTTCTTTTAACTAGTTTAGTGGTTATAATGTATATTATAGGCCTTTTCTCTTTTGTTGAATAGAAAATATACGTATTGTATTGTATATAAGGATATCTTCAAATATGGTTCGCAATTGATACCTAATACCTCTTACACCTTTATAAAAAAAACACTGAACTTTGAACTTGCCCTAGTACTTGTTCCACTACTAACCCCGTTGTAAACGGAGCATTTCTGCTTCCGACAATGCCAGTAAACAGGTAGAGAGACATATCAAACGCTACCGAATGATAGCAGGGGAGTGATTCTCTAAATTAACTTCGTTCGTGAAGTCATCGCTACGTATGACCATCATATACTTGACCCCTTCGCTCGTAGGCAGTGTGTAGAGCCAGGTATCTTGACGTTGGTCACCTTCAACACTAACACGCGACCAATGCGACCCCTAAAAATTAATTAGAACGTCAGTTTCGTAGAAATACACAGATTTTTATCACTTCCGCATGGTACTCTTATATTAGATCTTTCTTCTTATATTTTTTATTTTAAATACTTACGAGTATATTTTTAACTTTAATTTATAAAACATTAACTAAATTAATATATGGCTTTGATACTTAAAAATACTTGTTATTTAATATTTTTTTACGTGCGCTAAATAATGGCTCTACGGACCTTGTTTCCTTTGACTACTCTTATCGCTGGACGGACGAAAAAAAACACTGATTTAGCCGTTAATTATAAACATGTATAGCAATTGCAAAATGTAAACCTTAATTTAAATTATTTTAGGTACAATAGACAAATAATTAGGCCCAAATATTTTCTTTTCTCGAATAGTTTTACACGCGTTGTGATTGGCAGACGCTGCAACCCGTACATCTACTGGGAGTTAAGGTTTCTCACATTAGATCAAATTAATTTAATTTAATCTTGTATTTCATTTATACATACGTACATACCGTCACGTTCCCATAAGGGTAGGCAGAGATTGCTTTGTGCCACTTTACTACGATCCCGACATATGAACTCTTTCGCTTCATCTATATTCATCTATCTCTTTTTTTCATTTGTCTTCCGTATAAAGAATGTTTCTAGATACTTTTTATAAGTATAAAAATGAAGGCAAACGATTTAGTGCCGCAACATCAGGCCCCTTTTTCACCGACTTGACAATATAAATAAAATACGAAGCCAGGTGCAGACACTGGTCGAGTTTGTAATGTAAACAGAATTGTCGCTTGTCGCCGACAATTGTCATGTTGGTGAAATAATCGGCAGAGGCCTTGCATAATCTGTTGATTCGTTGCCAACCTAAAGTTGACACACGCAGCTAAGAAACGTCAATTTTCGTTATGCCGTTAAAAAAGATGTTTTACATAAAGTGTGAGAAAATCTTCAGTTAAGTAACCGAATACCAATTATAATCATAACCCCCAGTTCACTACCTGGGCCGGCCTAATTTCCTAAGAATTATTTTTCCAACATTCGGGTATTACATTTTATTAGTTTACAAAAGATAATTAACCAGTTTCCTCGAACGGCACACGTGACGTCCAGTATTAATTATTTTATACCTACAACACAACACCAATGTAAAATAACCCTTTAAATCATCGCAATAAAGTCCGTTAAGTCATTTCAATCCGAGTCAATGGCGTTTTTTGTCGCTCCTAGGTGTTTATCTTACGTTAGAGCGGGTTTATTTAATAGGTGTTTTTAAGTTTTTAAAAGTCTCAGTGGTGTTTTTTTAAAGGTTAACTCGAAGCATGTGTTTCGGTGATACTGGCCGGTTACACTTCTGGCTGCGTTATGTTTTATTGCCACATAGTAAAAAGGTGGAGTAACACGTTTGAAAAATAAAAAAGTTTACGAAAAGCTATCAGGGTCGTATTATGTTTGGTGTTGGAATTGTGTGCGATGTGGGGGCACCCTTTCAGATGAATAAAAACACAAGTCAAGACTTAGGTAGTTAGGCAAGATAGTGCTTTTAGTAAAATGCGAAAAACTTTTATACATTGTGTCGACTTAACTTGTAGTTCGACTAAATATCACTGTTTATGTTTTCTAAGGCAGCAGACTAGTACAGACTTCATACATCTCTACTATAGACTAATATAATTTAAGGCTCGGGGACCTTATACATCCCTTTTATAAATGTATTTAATTTAAGTAGAATTTAAGTATTCTTACTGCATTTTATTTTGAATTTCTGCTTTCCTGGCAATGATGATCTTTCCGAATGCGTTGGTAGTTTAAAAAAAACATGTAAAAGATCCATTGGCGGCAAATTTTAAAAAATATACTTTTTTTTTGCACCAACAGTATCTTAGGAACAGGATAGGCTAGACTGTCCATTCATGACCCACTGCCGTGCACTTTCGAACGGTCACGTGCAGTAGTGATTTGTGTATGTCTTTTATACTTACTAACATTAGCAATAAGCAATTATGTAACTAACAATTTGTGGGTGTCAGTTACCCGAATAAAGAAATTAATTACTATTCTGTATATTTAATTTTTACTTAAGTTTGGTTTTAACAATATTCATATAAAAAAAATATACAAAACCATTAAAAACTAAATAATAATAAGGATCACTAAAACTACGAAAGTTGATTCAAAGTAAATTATGTTAAAAATTACAAAATATACAAAATATAAAAACATTATAAAAACCTAACCTAGGGTGCCGTCGGCAGCAAGGCGGCTAAGCTACCGGTGGTCAGGGCAACAGAGTGAGGAACCTCCTGACTATCCGAGCCGTGTCCCGCCTTCTGTATCTGGCCCTTGACCCAATCGCCTAGCGAGAGCCTTTTAAGGTGATTAAATTTATTATTATTATAAAGTACGTTTCCTGTTGAATTGTCAGACAAACGTTACAGCACAGTGTAACGACTGTCTTTCGAACGATGGTAGGGAGACCGAGGCGAGTTGGTACAAAGCCTTTTTCTCTGCACCTATGACAGTTAGCGAGGTCACAACTTCACACAAACTGTGGAGTGTAGAAAGAGCAACGAATTAGCGAAGTTACCAGCCCGATAAACTGTCACAGCTCAGAGAAATCGGCTTTGTATCAACTCACCTCTGTCTCAACTCTCCTCGGTCTCCCCTACTGTTCATTCAACGACCAACAAGCCTCAAATATAGAAAGAAAGATGCTGTCCACTACCTCCATCTTAGTTATACAAATACAATACGGAATATCCTTCTATGTGCTGGTCTGGGAGCAAAGAAAATACATAGAATGTACCAGTTGCTTCTCTTCACGCGCATGGTAAAAGCCCATCGAGGCAATGGGCGAAAATCTTAGGAATCATGTTATAGGCGATGCGGCTGGCAACCCATCACTATTTTGCATATTTCCACCTTACGCCCACAATCGTGCTAAACGTGGCGTTTAGGTCTTGTTACCTTAGGCTCTGTCTACCCCGTTTCATTACCTACCTGCATTACACGGTCTAATCGTCTAAGGGTAGTCAGGCCCGGCGTACGGGCCCTCCCTTCGTGGCGCAGTCCTGGCGGAAGCCGGAGCCACCGGGGGGGCGTTTGTGGTGAAACCCTAGTATGGCATCCCACAGCGTCCTCATCCCACCGGACCGAGGCAATGCCGGAGAGTTTTTAGTTTGGGTATACCCCTTCGGGGGGGAGTGTCACATAACCCTAGCATATCCGTGCCTAGGGCATCCATAAAGATTTCCTCCCCGTTAAAAAAAGGCTCAGTCTACCCCGTAAGGGAAAAAAGAGGCGTCACGGTATGTTCTGTGAGAACTTGAGTTTGTATATACAAAAGTTTGTATATACAAATCAACTCGCTGGCAGGTAATGCAAATATTTATAATTTGATTTTAGAATTTAAATTGAATCGAAAGAAACAAAGTCTTTCTTTAGGGCATTACCTGAACAGCTGCCTCCGAAGGCATGACTGTTGTATTATACCTACATTGTATAAAGTTCAAGAGTTTAAAGTTATATACGGTTAAAAGCTTGATTATATTTTATTTATAAATTTAGCGCCTCAGAGCGCCAAGACCTCGTACTCTCCGCATGAACCCAGGAGTCTCCTAAGTAATTCAATGTAGACCTGGCTACAACTCTCGGAGCCCTACAGTACGTATGTATAATGAAGTATTCCGGATTAATTTTGAGACAGTGTATACAATATACCTAAATTAGGTATACTATCAAGTGCATCCGGGGAAGCTCAAAGGAACAATAGCGTCGAATAGCAAATCCTAGGGCTAAATCTAGATCAAGAGTCGTTAGATCTCAGAATAATCAGACGTACACATCCGCGCGCCTAGTGCCAGCCGAGTCTTTGAGCTAGTGTGCATGCGCACAATATTTATGTGATGCTGGCTGAAAAAAGACCTATACATAGATGAATCAAGTCTCTATCCCTTACGGGGTAGAACAAGAACTAAAGGCCACGTTTAACATGATTATGGGCGTGCTTATAGTTGGAAAGGGGAATCAAAATAGTTTCCGATCTACTTCTATATAATATTACTAGCTTCTGCCCGCGACTTCGTCTGCGTTGAATTATATTAAAAAACCTTTTTCTTGAAACACTCTATCTATTAAAAAAAACCGCATCAAAATCCGTTGTGTAGTTTTGAAGATATAAGCATACATAGGGGCATAGGGACATAGGGACAGAGAAAGCGACTTTGTTTTATACTATGTAGTGATAGTGAAACTGATATTTGAAAATAATAAATCTTAGGGATCATGCGGCAGCAACCCATCAATATTTTGATTCCTCTTTCCACCTACTTCGTTTTTTAGCGTTAGAAAGAAGGTAAAAAAATTGAGGTGTTTTTTTAAACACTTTCTAAAATCCGTAACTGAAAAATATAAAACCTAACGGATAAAATATGTACATACATACGAGTATGTATACGCGACAACTCTGGTACTCAATGAATTTTGCTCGCATTTTACGATCCCTGCATATTCCACACATACTTCACATATGTACGTACATACATTACATACATTGTACATAGTCAATTTGTTTGTGTGTAATGTGTGGGACGCGATATGTCTTTTACTTCGACTAATGGCCGCTTTGTGGTGCCCCGTGGTTGCACACTTGTGAAGTTCTATGAATGGATGGTGTTGTCCGAACAGCCGCCAAGAATGATTCGTCGTTTATTCGAGCGGTAGGTTGTTTCTACTGAATATGGTCGTACTAGTCCTAAGTAAGATAAGGATATTAAGTTTTATCTGAGAACAAAACAATACTTTTAAGACTATTATTTGGTTTAATACAAAAACTTTTTTTTTCCAAGGAAAAACTGTCATTTTAGTTTCATATTCAACTATTCACGGTTAATTCGATAAGTACACTTTTATTTTTCAATGCTCAAGGGGCCTAGGAAACACGGTTAACCTTAACAAGTTCCAAATATTTTAACGCAGTTTCATGCATCATGCATGACATGGGTAGACTAGAAAGAGACAGAGGGAGAAGGCTGGGACCTCATCTACACTAATAATAAAAAAAGGAAAGATTTGATAGTTCGTTTGCATTGAATAGACTCCGAAACGAATGGGCCGATTTGGCATATTCTTTCACCATGAGAATCCTACATTATCCTTGATGAAGATCACTACATAATACCTCTACGGTTCTGGCTGAAAATCAGTGCTGCAGGTGTCTAACACCTCAGCGTAATGCTGAGCCAGCGACCGTTTCACTTTTGCGAATACACACACAACGCTGATGATCTATTTTTATATGTCTTGATTATTTTCTATTTTAAACTGTGTATATTCTCTTACATTTGTGTGTCTTGCAATAAGGAATAAATTTCTTCTTTCTTTCTTTCTACATAGTATAAAGCAAAGTCGCTTTGCGCTGTCTGTCGGTCCCTTATTCGCTAGTATGCTTAGATGTTTAAAACTACGCAACGGATTTTGATGCGGTTTTTTTTAAATACATAATATAGTTGAGAAACACTGATTGCTCCCGTGTCGCTATTAGGATATATTTCATTCTGAGCGGACGAAAAGACGAGTAGCACCTTCTAAGATAAATTTGTTTAAAACGCAGTTGGTTCCTTACCGCATAGAGTCGTCCAGAAACCCGATCCTCAATACGTGTAATTGCAGATGTGGAGGAACTAAAATAATTTATTTAAACAAATATCGAGCGAATCGGCGCAATGATAGCTTTTACTGCTAATGTGCGCTAACAGCGCCCCTACGTAGACTGGGGAGTTAAGACACAATAGAACTTTTACAAGATTTTAGAAACTTTATCCGGTAATGGTATACAATTACATTACTGTATATAGTAGGCTATATCAATAAAACTGTAGTAGCCTTCGCGGTGTGCAATAGGGGATCGCCAGGGAAGGAACAGCCTTGTAAAATTATGTTACAACTATTATTATGCGTTTGTGTATCTTAGAACAGATGCCGCTTGGCGACAAAAATTCGCATAGTAATAAGGTCACGTGACAGCTGCTACATATACATATCACATCTTTATCCCTTACGGGGTAGACATAACCTTAAGGCCACATTCTGACATACCTCTTTCGCTTCATCCACATTCATCAGTCTTCATACATGCTCGTCGGACATACACTGCAATATTTTTAAATCCCAGCTTGCAGTGGTGGCACCTGCTATTTAATATAAACTATTTTTACGCTGCGAACAGCCTCGTACGTCAAATTTATTAACAAATTGTTTACGACAAGATTTAACCGAAATAGACTTAAATGACGGTGACGAAATACTTGGCAGTGGTACTTGTGTACTACAGGCGCGGATTCGCCCGGCATCCTTCAATATTGGACCTTAAGGTACAAACAAATCGTCTATATCAATGGTTCTTAACCGGTGGTCCGCGGACCACTGGTGGTCCCTGGAAGCATCCAAAGTGGTCCGCGGGGTTAATCTAATAAATAATTAGATAAGTGACAACCAGACACAACGCGTGAATGTGCAATTCCATCCATTGGGGCCGATCGAAGCCATACGTTAGATTTTTTGTAGTCACTTAGGTGGTCCATGGCAAGACAAAAATTTTGTCAAATGGTCCCTCATGTCTGAAAGGTTAAGAAACACTGGTCTATATATTGTGGGGAGTGCCCCAATAGAGAGATCAGTGGCGTAACTATACCATCTGGGGCCCGTGGCAAATTCTTTTGTTGGGGCCCTATCAGTAAAAATTGTCACGTTGTACTCAGTTTAATTTTAATATTTTTGAGCTCGCGGCCTCTTGGGCCGGGGCCCTCTTGAGTCGGGGGCCCCTGGCATTTTGCCAGTCCTGCCACCCTATTGTTACGCCACTGAGAGAGATCTCTCTCCAGGAAGATGTTATGCCTGGGGTCCGAAGTCCGAAGGAAGAGAGTTGAAAGTTGTATTTATGCATCCGTGTTGAGAAACTTCGTTAGCGGGATGTAGAACGATGTGACAGCTGTCACTAGAGCAGGCGCAGCTACTCGTGCCTCGTAGTAGTTATGTAGTCGACAACTAGGTGGCGCTAGGGTCGCTACATCAGCCCCCTTTTTAGGCCGGAGGTCGGTGCGGAATGCAGTGCCGTCTGTGCGTCATGTGGGCCCTTGCCAGTGCCAGGTGCTCAGAGCCTAGTTGGCGAGCGTTGTCGCTCCCTGCTAACTGGGTCCAGTGGGATTTTCGCCCATTATCTCGATGGGCTTTAACCTTTTGTGCGGGAAGTGAAGCAACTGGGTATATTCTATGTTTTTCTTTGCTCCCAGACCTACAGAAGAAACGCGCCAAACAAATACGCTAAATGTCAGCGCCAGCCCCGGGCGGCAGCGAAACGAACACCTCGGCAATGCACCTCAGCACTTGATGAGAGCTGTGATAAGAACTACGAATTAGTCCTAAACATGTCGAGCATTTATATATAGCCTTTTTATTCCGAATTCGCTACAATTTCATTTTTGTTGTTGTTTCTTTTTTTTTATTATTATTAAATTGTCGCGTAATTCGGCGTGCCTCATGGCATAGGCCTCCTCCGTGTATTGGAGGGTTTGGGCTATAGTTCCCACGCGCGCCCAGTGGGGATTGGGAACTTAACATACACCATTGAATTTCTTCGCAGATGTGTGTAAGGTTTCCTCACGATGTTTTCCTTCACCGAAAAGCTCATGGCAAATTTCAAATGTAATTTTCGCACATAAATTCCGAAAAACTCAGAGGTCCTCCGGAGATTGGCAGATCAGAGATTTCAGAGGGCCCGGGATTTGAGCCCACGACACTCTGCTTGAGAGGCCACAGGTCAAACCACTAGGCTACCATGGCTTTTTTAGTATGTCTTATGTCGAGCATTACTCGCTTTTAAAAGTAAATTATCCGTTTGTTTAACTATGATTGAGTCGCGCTGTAATTTCATGTTGAAAGTGGTAAAAATCTGTTTATATCTTCAAAACTACAGCTTGTTCATATCATACAGCCTGCCCGCTGGGTAGACGACATCGCGAAGATAGCAAAAAGCGGCTGGATGCGGACGGCACGGGACTGCATTAGGTACTTGGCGTGCTCATGTAGAGGCTTACGCCCAACAATGGACCACAGGCTGAAGGAGAGAGAGAAGAGAGATTTCATAAGTTCAATGAGAGCTATAATTTTCCTATAAGCAAATACAAGTTGTATTTTCGTACTTTTGAGTGACATTTTCACATGTGCTTTTCGAAATTGGGCCTAGACTTGCCCTTGACTTAGCAATGAACAAAGACCTTGTCGCAGTGAGCTGTCACTTTACTATTGAGGAGCTCATCCTCAGCTCACAGCATTGAATACCAAAAGGTTCTTTTAGGGGCGTGTAGCTACTGTGGATTTTATGATATTATCAGAATATGATAAAGTTGCGACAAATAAAACAATGTCCTATGTATTAAAAAAAACACATAAAAAGGCAAAGGGGAGAGGGAACAATGAGCCACAAAACACGTCACTTTTACACATTTGAGTGGACTAAAAAAGCTAATTAGTTTCGATCTGTCCGGGGATACTTCCGTCGAATGTGTCAATGTGTTTGACCCTAAACAGTTACAATTCGTAATTAGAATTACGTATTTAAATGCTTCCCTCACTCATCCACGACTGTAATCAACGTTTACCGGGAAGCCCACCCACGCTCTTGACAAACAAACGGACAGAATGCAGTAGCCGGCTATATCCAGAGGCCCATCGAGCCTGGAGGCTCGGCCAAACAACTTCACGGTTAGTGGTATCGCTGCATAATATAAAACATAGTTGAGATCAGGCAGGCTCAGTCTCGCCTGAAGAACTATTGGCTTGATGAATCTTCTTGAGTGGACTTAGTATGTTTTTTGTGTGTATATTTATGTAATTTATATGTATTTTATATGTAGTATATATCTTTCTGATATAGTCCATCGTATTTTTTTATATTATATTTAAATATATATTTGGGTGTACCTGTACTTATTGTTGTGTAGGTGTATTCTTCTTATTATTACTATAATGCTATTTTTGTTTAGGGTCTTTGGTCTTAGCTTTTAGTATGTCTACTATCTATACTCTGGTTTCTGTTGTCCTGTCAATCGTTCGAAGGCTGGCTGGAAGAGATCCCTTTAAGGGATAAGTTCGCCTTTGTACATCTGTTTTTCTCATTACCTGTAAAATTAAATGTGGTTTATGTACAATAAAGAGTTAGATACACAGGTACATACATAGTCCTCCGCCGCGTTTGTCTGTTTGACTCTATTTAACGGATTTTCATGCGCTTTTCACCAATCTAGATACAACGATTAACGAGGTAGGTTAAAATAATTTGTCAAGGTGCGTTTGTCGCTAGTTGAAATAAATAAGATACTCAATTGATAGGTAAATGATGCAGAAATACACATCCTACTAATTTTATAAATGCGAAAGATTGTGACGATATGTGTGTAGGTATGTTTGTTCCTTCTTCACGCTGAAACGACTGGACGATTTGGACCAAATTTAGAACGGAAATAGCTGGTACCCTAGATTAAAACGTAGGCTACATTTTATCCCGGAAAATTGAATAGTAGCCGCGGGATAGTCGTAGCTGTCTGGAGTGGCAACGTTTATTATTGCAGAATATACTATCAATAACGGTTCCTAAGTCTATCTCTACGCGGACGAAGTCGCGGGCAGAAGCTAGTTTGACATATTTCTACAGAGAGTGGGGTCCAGTGAAAAAGGGTTTAAGTCTGAAATAAATGACAACCTATTTTCTTTTCTAGTGTAAAGCGCCCCGTAAACGATCAAATTTGTTTGACAAACTTGCTTGTCAAACTTCACGTTTTCATCAAACATAAGCGTAAACGATCAAACCAAATATCAAACAAATTTGTTACAGCGCCCCGCGCAAACGGTCAAACTTGCTTGTCAAACTTGTTTGTCAAACTTCTTCTACCGAGATCTTGTTTGACAAACACTGTCGTACACGTTCAAACCTGTTTGTCAAACTCGACATCAATCCAGATTTTTATCAAACGTATCAAACACGTAGATTGTTTGACAAACGCCTCAAACACAGCCGTACACGATCAAATTGTTTGACAAACACGTAAAGTTTGACAAACAATTTGATCGTTTACCGGGCGCTTTAAAGGAGTTTATTATTCCTCTTTTGAATAGGACCCTAGCTTAACGTCCGTGAGCAATATCTTCAGTCTACCCGCAATCGTGAACCATGCACCTTGGGGCCCGATTTTTGAAAGCACATTTGTGAAAATACCACTCGAAAGTTTAGAAGAAAATTACAACTCTCATCAATCTTGTGAACTGGTAGATGTAGTTTTGAAGATCATGAGTAGGTTTTTACCACTTTCGAGTGATGAGCTTTCAAAAATCGGGCCCCTTAATTGAAATATCGAGAGGTCATCAAAGGTAATCGCGGTCTACTACTATACGACGACCGGATAGCCTAGTGGTTAGTGACCCTGACTATGAAGCTAGAGGTCCCGGGTTCGATTCCCGGTAGGGGCAGACAGTTGTATGATGAATACGAATGTTTGTGCCCGAGTCATGGATGTTGTATGTATTTAATTATGTATTTATCTACATTATATAAGTATGTTTATCCGTTGCCTGGTACCCATAGCACAAGCTTTACTTAGTTTGGGGCTGGGTCAATTGGTGTAATTAGTCTCAAGATATTTATTTATTTATTTATTTATATTTTCACTGTCACACTGAACTGAATAACATAATTGTGGAGAAATTAGTATTGGACTGAAGTTTATAAATTCACACCAAGAAAAGCAAAAATGCGTTATAAAATAACGCTGACAAAATTAAAATCTTTTGAAATCGGAGAATGTAGGTTGAAGTCTTTATTTCTTTATTACCCTCGTTACAACCTGTAACAGGTAATGTTACCTGCCTAATAAAATAATCATTCAAACGTTACGTATTAGAAACATATAGCAACACACCCACATTTAATGAATTTATCTACTATGTTTAGAGCTTCCAGTTAATCGATACAAACAGTTTAAATCGTATCGATAAAACACAGACAAAACTGTTGGAATCTCAATAAAATCGCGTTTAAACCGTGCGAGCCAGAGGTATTTATTTAAGTGGTTTTACAGCCCCGCCACACGCACTAAATAACGGACTTTACTATTACGACAGACCACACAATACCGGGAACGTAATTGTTGAAAACATTACTAATTTCGGCGGTGACTGCTCAATAATATTGAGTATACAGTAAGTAAAAGCTTTATTGTACAAATATAAAGAAACAGATACAATATAATTTACACAGATAAGATACAACAGTTGTTGGAGCGTGAACGCAACCTCTTTAGATTTAAGCGTATTGTCAATTCAATTCAATCGCTGGTAGTTTCAAAAAGACATAATTAAGAGCCCTTGGCGGCCAATTTGCAAAAATAAAATTTTCATTTTCATTTTCATTTTCATTTTCATTTTCATTTTCAATTCAATTTTTAGGATATTTATGGCCCGATCGATCAATGCGATGATTTAGCCTAGGTATAGATGTCAAAGTATTAAAAATATATTCTAAAATATTGTGACAAAATGTCGGCAACGTTGTACGGTAGAACACGGTCAAAAGACTCCTCCCCCACGTCAGGCTCTTAGCCAACGGATAATGATATCCCTCGGAGACTGCCATTCAATCATTAACCGATGCCCAGGGTGCACCGGACCAGCGTACCTATCGTCTTACAATATGTTTATGATGCTCTTGTCACTGTCACTCTTCTTACCGTAAAGCCGTTGCCGATGCTCCATCTGTGCAGAATTCGCTTAATTTTATCGATCCCTTGGGAACTATGTGATTTTCCGGGATAAAAAGTATCCTATGTCCTTCCCCGGGACTAAAACTATCTATACTTATACCAAATTTCACCTAAATCGGTTCGGCGGTTTTAGCCTGAAAAGGTAACAGACAGACAGACGGACCGACCGACAGATAGACTGACAGAGTTACTTTCGAATATATAATATTAGTAGGGATTTAAATTCATCAACAGTAAAGGAACATAGTGGTAGGTAATGGTATTTTGAGAGTAATTTTAGACGTAGTATTAATCGACTATAATGCAATACTGCGTTTATAAATAGTTACCTATTCCTTATTTAACAATAAAAATCAGCACAGTGGGTTTACAAAAACAATAGGAGAATAGGCGGTTTTATGGCTTAAAAGTGATCTCTATCAGCAACCTTATGACGATTACTAAGTAAGTCCTTGTTTGAGAATAGGTGCTGCTATCTATCGTAAAATATTGATAACTCTTCATACTTTGAGGAGGGTACAGTTCGCGGTTTCATGAAATTATCAAACGCTGGACTGTTGATTTAGTTTGACTACTCACCAACAGATGGCAGTAATAACAGATTTGGCAGATTTTGAAGTATGTCAACGAATGATTGAAACTTCAATCAGAAAACAATAAAAAGTAGTTTTAAAACCTTTTTCATTTTAAAACGAACGCGTAAAATGTTTTCTTCAATCATTTATTGTAAAATGACTCAGTAAGTCAAGGTTGACATCATAAACATAACCTGTGGAACAAATCAATACGGAAAAATGACGTTTGTTGACAGTTTGGCTTTGTTATCGTGCAGATTATTTTACACTTTTTGGACCAGAAAAAAATTCTCGTGTATCAGTACAGTAAGATTTCATATGGATTTGAAGGATGAAGCAAAAGCACACACCGACGTGGTCAGCGTACCGCCCATCGTTGCGACCTACCGACTCGCGCTGCAGACTTTCCAAGATAAGGCGACTTCTGATCTTCCTGCTAACTTAAACAAGCTCAAAAAGGTAATGGACAAGTTAAGAAGCGAGGACCTAGGTTTAGAAAGAAGATTAACCGACCCAGAAACGTGGACCAACCCTACCAAAGCTCCCTGCACTTACATTCAAGTATTTCAGAACCACGAAATAAACATGAGTATTTTCGTTCTGCGACCCGGTTTTAAGATGCCTCTGCACGATCATCCACACATGCACGGACTATTAAAGGTAATAGCAGGTGCCGTGAACATTCGCAGCTTCTCTGAGCATCCACTGAAGGAAGAGGTGAGCGCTTTGGACTTTGCAGTGAGGGCAAAATACCAAGCAGCACGGTTGGCACACGGAATTCATAAACGCAGAAGGTTTTTCGCCACAGTTACGCAAGATCGCGTATGCCGAGATAATGCTGAGACTTGTATTCTGACTCCTACTGTTTCAAATTACCATGAGATAGAGGCTCTAGAAATGCCTGCTGCCTTTTTCGATGTTTTAGCTCCACCCTACGATACTTTTATCGAAGGCATCGGACCTAGAAGATGTCGGTACTACTCTGTAGCTAACACATTAAGCAGTAACCTAGTTGAACTACAGGAGGGCCCAGCACCAGACTGTTTTTACTGTGATCAGGCCCCATACCTGGGTCCCAAGCTGTTTTAGATACAAATTAAATTAGGTAGCTATGAAATTCTGATGACTGTACAAGGAAATGAGTACCTTAGTGAAATTTAAAATGTATTTACAAAGTACTGATTGACTCATGTTATGTGCTGTTATTTGTTATCCATCCACTATTGTATTTTTACTTTACAATCCATTTCAAAAGTAAAATTTTTGGTTCTATACTCAAATTTGGGGCTCAAGGCGACTTCAACTTTTTTTATCTAACTTTCCTGTCTCATCTTCAATATCATATAAACTTCTCCGTATAAATCTTAATTCTTATACATAGTTATAGTCTGATCTCTTTCCAAACTTGTCCACATTCATATATTATTGATAGCAACTACATGAATCATTGAAAGTCAATTTAAGTAGGTTAGGATGGTGGACAATATAGGAAAGTTGAAATGCTAAAACAATGGATAACATAGCTATATAGATATGTAAATGTTTGAGTTTAAATAGAAAAGTGGAAACAAATTATGTGGATAAAGTCACCTAATCCAAATTGAAAGTATTGAAACTAGAAAATAATCTGCCTTCAAAATTTATTGTGGCCGCAATGAATACTACATAGTTCAAATGTTTTGTGCCTTGATTTAAGATACTTTGTCTGGCTGGCCCAGGCTGGGTGTAGTATAAGATATCAGTCACCGTTACTATATAAGGATTCTAATAGCGTTGACAAATTTAAAGTTTAAATGTTACCACTAAGTAGATCCAATGATGCTAGTGTCGCCAGTTTACTCTGCTAGTCTGGAATAACAAAGTCATAAGCTATTGCTACAGAAGTGGCAGACTTTTCACTTTGTATGTTGTATAAAGAAAAATTTTGCCGTTTTTTATTACAATTTGGGATTTTTTCCACCCATGCTGTTATTGCTTCATGGAATACTAGAATTTAATCTAATCAGGATGCTTTGCTTACATACTAAAGGCATTACCCACATCTGATATTTTATTAAACTATTCTTTTCTTAATAATATTTATATATGTATATGCCATTGAATTTAATGTAATAAAATGCACAATCGGTCAATTTTGTGACTTTATAATAAGACCTATCAGGTTTACAGATGGGACAATGTTGTATTACTGACACTTTTTACAAAGAAAATCTTAGGAATCATGTTATAGGCGATGCGGCTAGCCCATCACTATTTTGATTCCCCTTTCCACCTATACGCCCCAATCATGCTAAACGTGGCCTTTAGGTCTTGTTACCTTAGGCTCTGTCTACCCCGTAAGGGATAAAGACGTGATTATGTATGTATGTATGTTTACTAAGGAAAGTCTTTGATGTTTGGGTTCACATTACCACATTTATGAAACCGAGAGCAGGGCCCTCAGTTCCACTGGGCACTAGGGATGTGCTTAGGGCCCCATAACTCGTGAGGCCCCCTACTTCATGTCAGGTACTTCCTAGTAGTAACAGGGGGCCTAATAGCCTAAAAATACTCCTTTTAGTATATTGGGAGTTCAGCTAAAATTGTATACATACACTGAAGATATCTTTGCATACTCCCATGTTAATATTTGTTTTTCGTGTACTCTTACAATTTGGATAGTAAAATGGCAATGTATTTAATTAATTTCATAGTTAAGTACCAAGGTATTGTAATCAGCTTAGTGATTTATCCAAGGCTGCTTGATATTTGGAAGGCTAATCAAAGTATTTCAATTTAGGTTTATCTTTATCTATCTTGTAACCAAATTACAATTGTGACCCTCAGTAGGATTTTTTCACAATAAATCTTAGTGACTTCTCTCTACTAGACAATTAGCTAGCGATGGCTCAGTTTGTTAGAATTGAGTACAGTTGATCAAGAAATTTCTTTACCACCATGTTTTTTTTTTTTTTTTTTTTTTTTTTTATGTGAATAGGAAGGCAGACGAGCAAGTGGGTCACCTGATGGTAAGTGATCACCACTGCCCATAGACACCCGCAACCCCGGAGGGATTGCAGATGCGTTGCCAACCTAGAGGATTAAGATGAAATGCCTCTTGTGCCCGTAATTTCCCCGGCTGTCTTACTCTCCGCACCGGAACACAGCAGTACAAGCACTGCTACTTAGCGGCAGGATTAGCGAGTAAGATGGTGGTGATGTGGTGTCATTATCAATTTATCATTTACTAGCATCTGCCCGCGGCTTCGTCTGCGTAGAATTATACATACAAACCTTCCTTTTGAATCACTATCTATTAAAAACCGCATCAAAATCCGTTGCGTAGTTGTAAAGATCTAAGCATACATACGGACAGACGGCGGAAAGTGATACTATGTAGTTACAAGTCAATGACACAATCAGCCTTTGGGTTTTTCTTTTCTGATAAAGCAACTGTTATGGCATTTATACTCAAGTTTTTATTGTTTTTTATGCCATGCCGCTTTTAATTTGTTGATCAATATGTATATCACAATTTTTTATTGAAGTGTATAAGATTGTCTACATTCCAAAAATCTTATTTATTTCACGTTATGAATACTTAACTTAATAACGCAATTAAATTTGAAGAAATTTACAATTAACACCATGATCTCTGAAAAATTAAAAGTTAAAATGGAAGTTTATCGTGAAGTAAATATTTTATTTTAAGTATTTTATCTTTTAGGGCCAACTTAGGGTTAAGTTTTCTGAAGGTTTACCGGACATAGTCTTGTATTGATGTTTTTGTTAAAATAAAATATTAACATTGTTAACTCCTCTATTTTATTTATGGCTCACCGAGTTAGAAAAAATTGGTAAGTTTGTGATGATGATTTTTCATACATACTTCAATTGATTGCTGTATAAATAAATTTTCAGAGTAGGGTGAAACAATGAGAAAATTGGTTAGTAATTATTGATTTATTAAAAAATAACAGTAGCATAATGAATTAAAGAATTGTTAAGAGCAGACTGCATACAAAGTCTTCAAATGTAGGTGAACAGTTTAAAAATATTCCCATCATATGCAAATAACTAGAAGTAGTAAACTTATTCATTTTACAGAGTCGTACAATTTTCAATAATTATTTGCAATATGACAGTTACAATAATTCGGTGTTTTGCAAAAAAAACAAGATTCTTGACTTATCTCTCTTTCTCTTTCATTCTAATGTTATTCTGTATTAAGCTAGAGAGAGAACAAGCCTCGAAGCGTCACACACACTTAGCTTTGATTGCTACGTAAATAGTTAAGATCTTTATAGAAACAATAAGCTGAAATATACGTAAATATAAATATATATCTTTGTGATTCTAGTAAAATAATTTTATGCTTCAATTTGACCAGAAGTACATACATTCTTGGGTACTAAAAACAAAGTAGGTTAAAAAGTAAGGGGTTTCTTCACTATTTTACAATAGTCACGGGATTTACTAGAGTGGACAATATATTTTACGTAAAAAGTTAAAATTTGACAGTTACAGTTAATTTTAAGCTTTATTTTACACTCCGTGAGAATTTCAAGTTTTCAGTTTAGAAGATACGACCCTCTGATAGACAAATACACAGAGCAGAGCCGCAGTAACAGTACTAGCAAACCGCCGTGAGCCCGCAACACATACAACCTTGTCTCAGTAAGCCATCATTGTACTCATCAAGGAACTAACAAGTATTTCTGGTCAAATTTCAAAGCGAATAAGGCATACCAACACTTCACTGATACGAAATATGAGTGAAAATATGAATTTATATTGCACTTCGTTTCACATGTCACAGATAAGAAATCGTAACATTATCAAACTGCTTTCCCCGTCTGATTCTATTACAAATAAATTGATAAGACATTTTGTTGATGACAACTTAAATATTGTTAGGTAGGTATAGTAAGTGCCATTAGCGAAGACGCTTACCGCGGTTCTCATTACTAAGTTGTTAAAAGTTAATTTTGATAAATCCACGTGTCTTTGTGAAGGGCAGATATACACACTTTATGACAGATACACACGCGTCTGTTACTAAATTCTTCTTATTTTTCTATTAGACGGCTACTAAATTATAGAGTAGAAATTATATGAGAACGGTACTTAGTAACTGTCTCATTTTGGATGTAAAATAATTGAATGTGGTAACATTTATTTGCGTACTATTCCAAAGCTTACACAAATTAGAAACTCGAATTTCGTATCACGTGTCCCGCTCATACTAAGTTTTAAACAGGAGAGCGAAAGAGACAGTACGATGTGAACGAATGCCTAGACAGTTGTTTCAACTAATTACACAAGGTGACTTAGAATTGTTCCTGAATATACCAGCAGGTGGGGTTAGTTTGATGGAACACTCGACTCCAGTATAAGTTTTCCATCACAGCTCTTGATTCAAAATCAAGTCACACCTTTGACGTACACTTAGAACACCGACCATTGAACGAAAACATTAAAATTGTCAACCACAATTAAAAAATCCTGCAACACGTTTACAGGGAGTGTTCAAACTAACTAGATTAATTAGGAGACACTCAATATGAAACTACCGTGAGACTCAATCATGATTAGACAAACGGATAACTCGCGTATAAAAGTCGAGTGATCGTCAACGTGTTCGTTTCGCTGCCGGGGCGAGCGCTCCAAGAGCAAGGACTGCGAACTAGTCCGAAACACGTCGAGCATCACTCGACTTTTATACGTGAGTTATCTTTGTGTAATTAGTAGACACAGTGCACAAAAAAAACCATGAAGTCATCTAAATAATATAGATTTAACACCAATATTTAGCTTAACTCTTGATACCAATTTCTTTGGACAATTTCGGTATTTCTAATCACACTTATCTAACATGATCTTTGTATTGGTTACGTTGACATTAACACGTACGCACTGTTTACACAGATGTGATTTACTTGTGATTTATCAGTGATAAGAACGGATACACTTGCAGTGCGAGATAGTGATTCTGTATCAATAAACATTAGAAATTTCAACCATATGGTCATGACAAGGAAAAGTGATTCAGACATGAATGAATATAGCAATATAATGATATTTTAAAATTAACATTTTGCATGACAGGGGATTTTACATCAGATAAAATTGCAATATCCAGTTGCTATTAGGAAGAAACTGACAATATACCAGTATAGGCCCCACGAATTAAGGGGCCTGGGGGCTTCACGGATGCCGCCCCAAGTCTATGCGTGTGCTTGTTGAAGTAATAAAATGATGATTCGTTGGTGTACAAAATGCAATTTGGAATAACGTATTAACTATATCACAAATTAAGATTCAGGCTTACAATAATTTCTAACTAATAACCAGCTAATAAAGCTTAAATTCAATTCCAATAACGATTCGACAATATGGTTATAATAATAAACAATTCTGAGTTGTACTCAACCCTAAAACTGTGATTTGATATTATGCAATTATGTGTTTTTTTTCGTTTAAAGTGATAAAGAAAAAAATCCAAGGTTTTTGGAAACCCATAAGTAGATAAAATGTATGTATTTTGATGTAATTAACCTTGCCATTAGGATGACAGATTTTTTCTGACCATGCAATAAACATTTAAATTTGGTCCTTGATCAAAAATACACTCGGGTCTCATCTAATAAAATCGAATTAAACTATTTAATATTATTGACTAAACATATTATATCCGACAGGCTAGTCACTTCTTCATTTTACATGATTTAAGTAAGATTAAAATCTTCTACAGATAAGTTATACATATGTAATCTTTATTATGATAATGATAACTTTAGTATCATCTTCGTATGGATCAAATAGATACGTATTGGTTAAAAAAAAAGTGATAACTATTTTAGTTTAGTTTTTTTCTTGTTTTTTTGAAGGGCAATGCCTACCTGTAGGATATATTCTTAATACTAATAAAAAGGCAGTGATTAGGTTAATTCTAGGTAGCCCCAAAACCATCAACCTTTTCGGCTAGGTTAAAATAATTAGGCATGCAATAACAAAAGGTAAATACTACTGCTACGTTTTGTGTTATTATAATAATATAAGAAAAAAATCAACAAAACTTGCAGTTGTCACTATAATATTTAAACTTATACTATTTTACCCCACTGGACTAGAAAATGAAGTCCCCAAATCATTGTCACAAATTATGAAAACCGCCGGCTAAAAACGTGCGTCTCTTTTCAACAATTGAGTAGAAAGAGAGGGAGAATCTTAGCTGGCTGAACCGTCCGTCTTACATGTAAAATATTTGTCACATAAGTCATTGTATGACTGTTATACCCAAGGTCTTTTAATACCTACTTTAGTGAGCAGAAAATATCTGTCTTTCAAATTTGTTCCTAAACTACCAGCATCCAACTTAGTCTAATTTATACCGTATTTTCAAAATATAGTCCAAATTTTAAATAGACAACAACGCGTGGTTAAAATAATGTACAACTTTAGAATTTACCAATGGGATTGGGTCATCCCCGTTATAATTTACGAATGGATTATTTCCTTTAGAATTTACCAATGGATTATTCCCTTTAGAATTTACCAATGGATTATTCCCTTTAGAATTTACCAATGGATTATTCCCTTTAGAATTTACCAATGGATTATTCCCTTTAGAATCTACCAATGGGATACCCTTCAGAATTTACCAATGTATCATCCCGTTTAGAATTATCAATGAGTTATTCCCTTTATAATTTACCAATAGGATATTACTCTCTAAGCTGTGTCCCCTGTAGGGACAAGTGGGGAAAAAATATACCTTCGCCAAACATCAAATCTCACAGATTACAATAATTGATGTTATCTGGAATTGCCATCCCGTTCTTTCACAACGACTCACAATACGCTTGAAAGGGAAAGCGTGTCAACACCGTTGATGTTTCTACCAAATCTCATTGCTAGGCAGAGGAATAACATCCATAAAACATCCCGACTTTTGTCTTACTTTTCAAATGTATACATGAGAAAATTTACGAGGGTAAATAGAACCCATTAAAAACAATTGTACCTCTAGATTGTGATGCACTTTTATTCATTTTTATCACGTTGGTAGTATGTCTGCCGATTGCGTTTAGTGTTGTTACGTCGACTTAAGCGGGTGTGGGACGGTCGCCGACTCCGCCGGCCAAGTCGTACACGGCCTGTGCGACTTGAGCTGCCAATCTGTCTGCGGACTGTAAAAAAAGATTTTTTTTAATGAATGAAAAACATTGACGTACAATAAACAACTAGACTCCCAATCACGCTCAAAAACTGCCCGAAGCAAAAGTCTGAACGACGCGTCTATTGTTCAGAGTTTTGGTTCAGTTGTGTTTCGACCGCGCTTTGATAACAATGTATATGTCTCTTTCGCACCGTAATCTTACTATTGAGAACAAAAGAGACAGGCAGGTTTACAGCGCGTGGCGTCGTGTCATTACTTCTCACAATCCTACGCCATTGATATTAAACATTACTGCCACGAAATAAGGTGTCAATTTGAACAAATATGTTAATGTTATCTGTCTAAGTCGATGTGTTGACACACACAACACATAGACAAAGCAACTCGGACGTTTCTTGAGGAACCTTTGTTAGCGACTGAGAGTCTAGTTGTTTATTGTAAGTCAATGATGAAAAAACATTTCTTGCTACTCCGCTACTAACAATCATTATGTATTATTGAAATGGACCTCCGCAAAGTAACGCTAGCACGGCTAGCAAGTGTCACGTTAAATAGACTATAAGTGAAAAACTTTAAGTAAATGACCTGTTGTATGTGTAAGAAAAGTACATACATACATAAATCACGTCTACTTTATCCCTTACGGGGTAGACAGAGCCTAAGGTAACAAGACCTAAACGCCACGTTTAGCATGGTTGCGGGCGTATAGGTGGAAAGAGGAATCAAAATAGTGATGGGTTGCTTGCCGCATCGCTTAACATGATTCCTAAGACTATCGCCCATTGCCTCGATGGGCTTTTACCATATATAAGTGTAAGTAATGAGTGCAAATTTACAAATTGACGTTCCAAATTAGAAAAATTACTTGAGTCCCATATCAGTTAAAACATAAAACATAAAATAAATATTCTTTTGGCAGGCCTGACATATGACAGCTTACTAGGTCCGTTAATATTATTGCATTAGGAGATGTCTTCAAAAAAAATAATACAAAAGTTAATTGATTCCCTTGTGTAACGACCTGTAAAGGCTGCAATAGAATATAAGATGATAAGGTCGTTACAAAAAGGAATCAATTCGTTTTTGTTGTAATTAAACCCTCCACTGTGTACAATTTTATTGAAAACGAGTCTTTGATGAATATTTCTATTTTGTTATTTTTGTAAGATAGAACAGCTTACCTCCTGAGTGTCAGCCTCCGCATACACCCTCACTACATCCTCAGTGCCGGAGGGCCTCACAAACGAGCGCCCACTCTCGTACGCGGCCACCAGCTCGTTGATCCTGGCCTGCAGACCCTCGGGAGCCGTGCAGGTCCGCTCAGCATCCGCCGTTGATATTACATTCCTATCCTGTAAGCGAAAAGACGTGGTACAGAAGTGGTTTCAGATAGGACCCTCTAACACGGAAACATAATGAAATATATCAAAAATTACGATGAAAAACCTTTTTTACCCACGACGAAACGGAGAAGAGGGTAATAGCTTGTTTGTGTGTGGTGTACAGGAGTGTTTAATGAACTAAACCAAACACCTATTGATATATTCCACAACATTATTTTTGTGTTTTTACTGATCGATGTCCCAGTGGAAAATTTCTAAAATATGCGAAAATTCCAGGAAAAATAACATAGGAAAATATCGGAAAAAATCTCAATTTTTCATACGGAAATTGAAACTTTCCAAATTTCCTATTTTTCTGTAAATTTCCAGAAATTTCCGCGAATTTTTTTCCGACTTTTCTTGGAAACTTTCCGCATCTTGCACATCTGTCTTCCATTTACCTGTACGGTAACTTTGAGCTGCCGGCAGGGTAGGTCTGTGTAGGCCGTCATCCAGGCCTGCGCATCAAGCCCTCTCGCACAGAGCACTGTCTCCACGAGGAACAAGTCCGATATCGCGTCCCCAACCGCCTCGTTGGTCATGTCTATGAAATTGACTAGTAGCTGGGCCGCTTTACGTTGCTCCGGCTCGCTGGATCACAAATGAGACAATTAGAGAGAGTAAAGATTTTTTCTCAAAAATGTCCGTTAAAGTCGTCATTGTTAACTACATATCAGAAAAGGAAGTTAATTGTTGCCGGTCAGTCCAAAAAAAAAAAAAAAAACATTACTGTAGCGCTAAACTCTCCAGTAATGTTGCATACAAATTCCATTTCTGTCTAGTTATTAACATTTGAAAAATGCAAATCACCATTATAAAAAATAAAGGCACAAGACTTAAAACACCTAATTAAAAAAAAGCTAGTACGACAACGTTTTTATCTGTGTCTGAAATAGCTTTAGATGTTCTGGGTAGAAAAATACTCTCTTCAAATGCTATTGATAGAAAAAGGCGGCAAAGCAAAAATAATTAATAATTTATGTCAATTAAATTTTCATTTATTTTTGTTGTTTTCTTTTTCGATTTTTGAGAAAAACACTATACTTGCCTCGGCCAGAATAGCATTGCTGGCTTCGTATTACTAAACGGACTCGCAAGCTCGGCCGTTCAAACCAATACTCAGCCAGCAATTGCCTACTTCCTGGCCTAGACATGTAATGTAGGTACTATTTATCATACGACAAGGTAGGAGATCAACTGCGTCACATGATACGTAATCAGAATATCAGCATCATAGTCTGTCCAATCATTTATTTTCTCGATGACAGCTCCCGTAGAATGTAACTGCGCTTTTTACGCAAAAATTAACTTTTAAATGCGAGGTATAAAAAATATGACGACTGCCTAATTTTGTTCCTTGATCCCATATAATATACATCTAAGACAAATTGAGTCCAGATATGCAGTAATATCTTTTTAAAGTACGATAAACAATAAACGTTTTAATAAAGTTACATTCTATGGGAATGCAAATAGTGATGTTATGATTGAAATATCGATATTGTATCGGTATTGTATGACGGAGGGACGAGCGGGATAGGTGGAGAACTTGGTTCCTCATCGTCCGCCATCTTGGGTAGTGTGGGTGGTTTCTTTGAAATAAACTCGCGGATCGATCACAAACTACCCCTTTAATCAATTTACTTAGTAAGTCACAAGAAATATGCTAACACTAGTGCGATGTAAACGGATTGCAATACGAAACGTGGAGAGTTCTGCGCTTGCGTCCGTTCAATATGGCGGCTCAAGTTAGAATGCCTCTTTAAACCAAGCACAGACCAATCCCAAGTAATGACAGCTGTCAATGTCATAACTTGACGTTTCGCAAGGCGCCATAGATGTAAACAGGTGACAGCCACAGTTGACAGTTGACAGTTGACGTCTCGCACGCTCGAAGCGCCACCTCGCCGACACGGTCATCCTGCCGCATCACACGTCCTCGTGTGAGGTATCTGTGGACCAAGATAATCCGCAAAGCAAAACATTTCCCACTCGGCTTCCTGACTACAAAGGACATCAGGAGTAATATCAATCGGGGAATTAAATTCACAAATTCTTACTGGAAAACAAACATCAGTCACATTCAATGGAAGTCATAAGTCCCGTAATAATGAAAAACAAACAACGTAAATCATAATCAGTAGTCAAACAAAACTCATAAATCCGTAAATCAAAACATCAACGATCACAAACAACTGATACGTTGTTGCCTCCAACCAGCAACCGTAATCCAAACAAGTGTGCAAGGCTCTAATCATTTATTTCCCACCTCCATCCGACAATTAATCCTCAAACCATGTATAAGCTGCCTCCATCCGGCAACTAATCCTCAAACCATGTATAAGCTGCCTCCATCCGGCAACTAATCCTCAAACCATGTATAAGCTGCCTCCATCCGGCAACTAATATCCAACACTCAACAACGCATGGACTACTTGGCTGGGGCCAGTATCCATGTCACACATAACACACAACAATCACCTCCATCCGGCGATTTCAGCAACCACATACACCCCCAAACCAAACGCACGCCACTCAACGCCGTGGCCGCACTGCGACGGGAAATCAAGCCCGAATTTACGCCTACGCCTACGAATGATTGAAGGTGTATTCAGTCTGAGCCAAGGACACCTACTATCAGTGAACAACATATCGGAGTACGGAATGAGTTTTGTTTAGTAATCTTAATGAGAACTAACAGAAGGTCCAACCCCTTCATAATCACTTAAATTACCTTGGTTGTCATTTTCATTGTCAACGTCTAACTCCTTGTCGTTTAAGTGGTCATTGTCGGGCATCTTTCTTAGTCTGTCATGGGCATACTTGTATGTCCTCCTAGAATCTAACGCCTTTAACAAGTATCGATCACCATCTAACAACTCAATTACCTTAAACGGTCCCTTGTATTTCGGATCTAATTTCGTCTGGTTACGCTCCTCATTTTGTAACAAAACAAAGTCACCTACGGAAAATTTAACCAGCTTAGCTTTACCTAAGTCAAAACGTGCCTTGTCGTATTGAGCATTGGACTGAATACTCTCAGAAGCGTGGTCACGAATTTGGTCCAAATCAACTGGCTCCTCGTCAACCGCCGTTACCAGATCTAGTGGTCTCGCTACCTTACCTATGAGAAGTTCTAGGGGACTTGATTCCGTAACGCGGTTATGAGTACAGTTAAGGGCTAACTGCACATCGGGAAGGGCTTCTTGCCAAGACCTATCGCCTGACTCGACAGCCGTGAGCATGTTTTTCAAAGTGCTCATAACGCGTTCGACCTGTCCGTTGGCCCTACTACTACCCGTAGCAATCAGATGTAATTGTATGTTGGACGTATCACAGAACTCGCGAAATTCGCGGCTAGCAAAGCAGCGTCCTTGGTCCGCGATAATACGCGTAGGCACACCAAATAGGGAGATAGCTAATTTTATAGCTCGGATGCTGTTCTTAGAGTCGATATTGGGAGTATAGACAAGCAAGGAAAATTTGGTAAAAGCATTGATCAGAACAAAAACGTACTCTTTTTTATCATTCTTGCCGCTCAATTTGCCTGTAGCATCTACGTGCAGAGTATGCCACGGAATAGCAAGCTTAGGTATCGGGTGAAGCTCGGCTTGAACTCTACCTGTATGGGTTTTAGAAATTTTGCATGCGACACAGCTATCGACGAATTTACGGACATATTTGGCCATGTTTTCGAACCAATAGTGACTATAGAGTTTTTCCAGGGTTTTCTCCCAGCCCAAATGCATAAGGGACTCATGTGTGTTGTTAATAATAGACCATCTAAGTGATCTCGGCAAAATAGGCAAGCAACGTGTCCTTCCGTTGCGTTGGATCCTGCGGTGTAAGATACCGGAGCGAATCTCGTAAGTTTTAGCGATATCATCGGGAAGTCGGCTATCGTTAATATCAGAAATTAACTTAGGACGTTCACTATCAAGCTGCTGTTCCGCGAGTAACCAATTATTGGTTAACTCGGTGACGTCAACACGTTTGGGCTCAATTTTCTCAATCGATTTTGGAATTGAGGGGGGCAGGGGGTTACGTGAAAAGTAATCTACATGACGCATACGTTCACCTGATCTATGCACGACGTCAAAGTCAAAAGATTGCAAAAACGCCCACCACCTATGTACTCGCGGTGCAAGATCGAGCTTTTTGCGCGATGATTGTAACGCATTACAATCGGCAACAACTACAAACTTACGGCCGTGTAGAAAGTGCCGGAAGTGCTTAACGGCATTTACAACAGCTAGTGTCTAAAGCTCATATGAATGATACTTGGACTCGGCCATCGTAGTGCGCTTACTATAATAAGCGACTGTCCTGAACTTGCCGTCTTTCTTTTGGAGCAGTATACCTCCGTACCCTAAGGAACTCGCATCTGTGTGGAGCTCAATGGGAGAACCGGGGTCAAATATTGTCAAGACAGGCTCACTAGTGAGTAAAAAGATAACCTGCTGTCTTACGGCTTCATGTTCCGCCGTCCAGTTAAGTTTGCTCTTGGAATACGAGGTCAGAGCGTACAAGGGTGCCATAATTTGGGAAAACTTGGGTACGAATTGCCGGAAATAGGATGAAAGTCCTATAAATTGACGCAATTGAGTAACCGTCTCTGGTGGTGGAAGAGCAGTCAATGCCAGAATTTTCTTGGGATTAGGTCTTATCTCTCCATTACTGATAACATATCCTAAGTACTCTACCTGTTGTTTCAAGAAAGAACACTTCTTAATGTTTAAAGAGAAACCTTTCTCTGTAAGAATCGAAAGAACAGTTGAAAGTCGCTCAAGAGCCTCTTCAGAGGTCGAGGACCACCACGTACGTGTTAGTAAGTTCACCCAGAGCCTGACTGACCGCTCGTTGGAAACAGCCGGTGCGTTACGCAACCCGAAGGGCATAGCAACGTATTCAAATTGACCCTCAGGGGTTACAAAAGCAGTTCGCTCAATCGAGTCGGGGTGAACAGGGATCTGGTGGAACCCTGAAGCCATGTCCAGAGTGGTGAAGTAACGGCCACTGTGCAAACGAGCTACCTGGTCAGAAATCAAGGGCAGAGGAAACCTATCAGGAACTGTGTTGTCGTTCAGTTCTCGATAATCGACACAAAACCTATCGCTACCATCCTTCTTCTTTACGAGGAGGATGGGGCTCGCAAACGGTGACGAACTGGGGCGAACTACACCTGCCTGCATAAGGTCATCAACACGTTCGCGTACCACACGCCGTTCTTCAGTCGATAGCCGATAGGGGCGACGACAAACAGTCTTATTTTGGTCCCTAAGCTTAATCTGCATAGGTTCAGTCAGAGCGCGGTGGTCAGGAATACCGGAAGTAAAGTGATGTTTAAATTTGTCTAAAATAGCATCAAGTTGGGGTCTAAAATTGGAGGAAACATCCGTGTCTATCTGAACCAAATCAGTATCCGAAAAGCCTTGAACTTGACAGGAATCAATAACATTCACTTTCGCAAACTCTAATTTACTCAATGTCATGTGGACGGCTAACCCTTGACTAAGGATCTCCCGCCCTATCATAATGTCGTAACGTGAGTATCGGTCTGGTAAAACATGAAAAAGAACCTCTACACACATGCCGTCTATAGTAACGGTAGTCAAAATCTGTACAGTACTGACAACTCTCGCCAAACCTATACCCGTCATGGTAACAGAGTTATACAATCGTTTGCCCTTAAACTTGTTACAAATCGTCTCTTTCATCAAGGAACACTCAGCACCCGAATCGCAATAAAACGAAAACTCCTCACCTGAGTGTCTCATTGTACCACGCGGAGCAGTGACGTCACACACGTCGACTCTCTCCTCGGCAGATGTCTGGGCTGCACCACCGGTTCCCTTGTCGCTCGGCTTCGTGCAGTTCTTCGCGTAGTGTCCGATGCCACGGCAGTTGAAGCAAACGACGCCTGGCTTCGCTGGAGGTAGTTGAGGTCGCGGATCCCTTGACGTGGTAGAAAGCGGCTTCGACTTGCACTGGGATGCTTTATGTCCGGGTTTTCCACAGTTGAAGCATTTTCCCAGGCTGGGTATGGTTGAAGGCTTGAATCGCTTAGCATCAGGCCCATCACGTTCACTCACCTTCCTCTTTAAGAACGATACCGCAGACAGTTCTTGTTGAAGCTTCGCTCTTGACGACACCTCGGTGGTAAAAGACAAGCGTTGCACACGTGGTTCAATTTGTGCGAGGTGTGCGAGGATGGTGGATACCACTACCTCTTCGGTAGACATATCCTTCCATCGCAACATAAGCGACGTATACATCGTAGCGGCATAGGAAGTTAACGACTCGCCTTCCTTTGGTCGATTATTGTTCAAGTTGATGAGAAACGCAGCAGCAGTATCACGGCAGTCATATCTCGCATTGAACAGGGATTTCAAATCGGTCCATGTAATGCCCGGGAACGTAATTTGCGAAAACCATGTAGACGACTGGCCCTTCAGTGCCTTACTCAGAGCGATAACAAGCGCTGCGCCTTCTAACGGTTTTTCCGCAATACAAAGATCAGCCGTGTTTAACCATGCGCGCGGATCGCAATGTTTATGTGGCTCAAATTCGGGTAACTGAATACGATTTGGTTGCGGTACCTTCATAGCCTCGATGATCGCCAAAAAGTTCCGATTTTGTTGCTCCAACAGATTGCGCCACATGTTGTCGTTGTTCCCAAGTGGGAGATGGCGAGCAGATCCCACTTCTGATGACGGAGGGACGAGCGGGATAGGTGGAGAACTTGGTTCCTCATCGTCCGCCATCTTGGGTAGTGTGGGTGGTTTCTTTGAAATAAACTCGCGGATCGATCACAAACTACCCCTTTAATCAATTTACTTAGTAAGTCACAAGAAATATGCTAACACTAGTGCGATGTAAACGGATTGCAATACGAAACGTGGAGAGTTCTGCGCTTGCGTCCGTTCAATATGGCGGCTCAAGTTAGAATGCCTCTTTAAACCAAGCACAGACCAATCCCAAGTAATGACAGCTGTCAATGTCATAACTTGACGTTTCGCAAGGCGCCATAGATGTAAACAGGTGACAGCCACAGTTGACAGTTGACAGTTGACGTCTCGCACGCTCGAAGCGCCACCTCGCCGACATGTATATATTGAACAAGATGTGTTCCTGTGACTTTGTACACGTTGTAATTTTTTACCGGGATAAAAAATAGCCTATGTTACTCAGGAATAATGTAGCATTTTAATGGTGAAATATTTTTTGTTTGTCCAGTAGTTTTTACTTTATACATTACAAACATACTGTCATTCGGCCATTTTGCACGCTTAGTAATAAATTAGCATTCAAGTCGGTTGTTTTATTGGCTCCATAGCTGAATACTTCTCAACTATTCGTATATACATATAATAAAATTGGATCGATATCGTATCTACTGATCACTTATTAGGTCACAACACTATAACTATCAAACTACATCTGTCATCGAGAAAATAAATGGTTGGAAAGACTATAACAAGATTGATAAGAGCTGTATTTTTTTCTACTCTAGTCGTATTACAATCAGGTCACTTACTCGATTGTTTTAGTTTTGTTTCGCTAAGTTTCCTGTAAACACGCTTAATTATTAAAAAAAGTATTAAATTTAAAAGTGAAAATTACCCCTCCTGAGCGATCCTCCGTATGGTCCTCTTAGCCAGATCGCTATAAACAACAGTGCCGTGCCCGTTAGCCTCGAAGTAAACGCCGACGTCGTACGCCAACGCCGCGTGGTGCAAATGCTTCACGCCCGTCTTCACGCACGACACTGGCACTTTCTAAAACAGAAATAATTACTATTAATAACTTACCCAGCATTTTATAATACTTTTTTGAGGTAGTTCAGTTACTCGACAAGAGATGGCGCCACAAAAAAAGCACGCGGAAAACAACACAAACTTTCTCATTTATACAAATCGTCTTAGAATTGTTCTGGAATATATCAGCAAGAGTATTGAAACATTTGTCAACCGCAATTAAAAAATCTTATAGAACATTTAGACCAGTCATAGACGGACTGCTTAGATCAGCCAGAGCTTTGCGGTGTCTGCAGTTACAATACAAAATTCTGAGCAGGCGGGTTCAAGTCGACTCCAACCCCAACGCGACTGCTCTCGCGCCGTTGGTCTCGAGTCCCGACTGCCCTCACCAGTCCATCCATGGCCGGTCATAGAGGAGTACTCGGTGGAACTAACCTTACCAACCGCTGAGGTATTCCAAATTAATTTTAAGACACACTGTTATGTAGGATTATAAAGCCACAGATAAACTAGGAGACACAAATCACAAACATCGCGCGACTTGTGTCGGTGATGTCGCGCCACGTTGCCGAACTTGACTGGTTTAGCTCGCGAAGCACGGGTCGCGCGATCTCGCCAGATATCAGGTGAATTTTCGTTGGCTTTAGTTTCTCGTTAGTTTCTCACCAGATCTTCAGTGATGTATTTAGTGGAGGCACCGTTGGCGTACGCAGTCTGCACCAGGCCTAGTTTGAGGTCGGTGGCCTCACAAGCCTTCAGCAGCTCGGTTATGTAGCTCGCTAGCAGTGTAGCTATCTTGTCGCCGTCAAGGAGGTTCATCTGGTTCCTAGAAAAGAAAACATTTTATGATTTTATAAATAACATTTTATTTTTACATATTGCCTTCTCTACGCAATATTGACCAATAAAAAATCACGCAAATTGCAGATACCCATCTTGCAACATGATTTTATTAATCCAGTGATTTAATTAGAAGTATTTTCTTGTATAAAAAATTCCAAGGTCTTCTTTCCCTTGACATATTTTCTGACATATTAATTTCATGGGTTATAAATTCCGAAAGCGTTCTTTCCGTGTATTTTTTTTTAACATCCGCAAAATTTCTTAGTCGTTCATTTTACCAGGGCCACAAACGCTTAATCTGATTTGTTCCACATACATAACTATTTTTCATAACCAGGACATTCTAAGGTAAAATAAAGACTATTTCTAAATTAAAACAAACATGTTCGCGGCTTAGCGGTGGCCCAAGCCCCGCCGCACCTAAACCTAAATTAATCCAAATTAACCATCCTACATCCTATCAAGAAAAATATAAATAAAAAAAATATTCCATTCAAAATTGCAAACAGGGTCACAAGCGATCAAGAAGTTTTGTCTCTAGTAGAATGAACTACTACGAAATCTTGCGTATGTTAAAAAAAATACAGGGATAAAGGCGTTCAGCGTACAGTATTCTCATGATTTTGTATAATTCGGATAACAATGGTAGCGAAATTCTGGTGGTCCGGCCAGGACCATCCACAGGAGAGAACTCTTCAATGGTTGGTTCGATTGACAGGAGGTATACATTTGTAAAAGTGATGATTGAGTGATGAATGAAGTGGTGCAGATTAAAAATGTGATTATTGAGAGAAATGCACATTTCGAAGTCCAACTATTGCAGTGGGATCCTATAAATTCCAAGAGGATGCAGCAGATGGATGACGTCATGTTTTACGTAAATTTATGTCTTGCGAGCTGTTTTTTTCATGCTTAACATTTTTAAATGAAATTTTAAAAAATGTATACTTTTAAGGATGGCCCTTAGAAGTTGAGGATCGCGACATGCTTTGACTTTGATCCATCTCTGCACAATTTTGCTTCCGCGTTTACCAGGAGCGCATACATTTCAAGACATCAAATGCACTGGACGACCTAATTGCCTGAATCGATAACATTGGATCCAAATCGAGGGAAAATTGCACTTCAGATGCTCTATTCTATTTTCGAATCCAGACTTTCGTATGATTTCGTGACGTCCTTTATATTGCTGCGTCGTCGAATTTGCTTCCGCGTCTACCAGGAGCGCATAACATACAAAGGTCTGTCCAGTATCCGTGAATGCACCCATATGACCTAATAACCTAGCTAGATCGATAAAGTTGGATTTCCAAAAAGAGAAAGTTAGAACGATGGTCTACATTACAAAATTAAGATTATGGTATTAAACCCACAAGAGTGAGCGAGACAGAGTACACAAGTTTCTGTGAAAGCCAAGTCGCGATCAAAGACCACTTGGTGCAATGCAGGCCTACTCTTAATTTTGGTTTTTAATAGGTGGGTGGGTTAAATTGACTGGAAACCCCTGTCTGATATTAGAATTTTTAGAGTGAAAACTTCTTTAGCGGCGTTGTGCACTTTTTGGGATGGGTAAAAATGTTGACCTCGCGTCAGGTCACGTGACCTGATCGAAAATTCGTAAGACGGAGGAGAGTTGCTGCTGGGTCGTTTAAGCGGCGCTGGGCGCTTGTGCGTGTGTTTGGTTTTCACTTCTGCTGGCACTCCCAGAGTGCTACCCGTTTCTTTTGATTGAGCTTGGCATGTCTCCATATATTGGTCGATGCTCTGTGTACAGAATCAGAAGCGACTTGATTTTGAACCCAGCCATGTTTTTTTTTCAGAAGTGTCAACTAAACTAACTCAACAGCAATATTTTTATTATTATTCGGATTAATTCTAAGATTCCTTGTTGGAGGCCGACAAGGTTGGAGTCATGGGGGTATGGGGCACACTCCCCCACTGCCAAAAACCCCACGCACTCATATGACAAACCTAATAATACTCTGAGAAGTGCACAATGCTCCTTCCGCGTCTACTAGGATCACATGAAGTGAAGACATCTCTCGATGCAACTGCATGCACTATCTAGATGACCTAATAGTCCAAGATCCCAGAGCGATCAGACATAACTTATTTTCTGACGCATGAAACCTTAAGTTTTCAGTAGCGTCTCGTGTGCCTTGAATACCTATGCGCTTGTGAAAACTTGCCGAGTGACACCTGGGCAGGTACACACAGCAAAGCTATTCGGTAAGCAGGATAGATACGGCGCGAGCGTGCGTAGGTGCTTACCTGATTATTTTGCCGTGTGTACATGTCTGATTTTTGAATATGTTATTGAAATATTTATTTAAAACTTATATTCAATCAGTCAGACAAATCAGTGACCAAACATCCCCTAAGACAAAAAATATTCAGCCAGAAGTATACATAGTGCTCTCGCCCTCATACTTCTCACTGAATATTTTTTGTCTTAGGGGATGTTTGGTCACTCTGATTTGTCTGACTGATTGAATATAAGTTTTAAATAAATATTTCAATAACATATTCAAAAATCAGACATTTACACACGGCAAAATAATCAGGTAAGCACCTACGCACGCTCGCGCCGTATCTATCCTGCTTACCGAATAGCTTTGCTGTGTGTACCTGCCCAGGTGTCACTCGGCAAGTTTTCACAAGCGCGTAGGTATTCAAGGCACACGAGACGCTACTGAAAACTTAAGGTTTCATTCGTCAGAAAATAAGTTATGTCTGATCGCTCTGGGATCTTACTCTATAATTGCTCTGGATCGATTGCGTTGGATTTAAAGAAACCTACAGAGCTACCGACCGATGCTATCAATAGGACTTACACATACAATGAAATACAATGGTTTCAGAGAAAGAGACAGTACTATACCTATAAGGATGTTTTAGAAATACCCTCAAATTACCCATCTTACAGTACTCGAGAGAACCAAGAAGAGCAGTAGGGGTATGAGGCGGCCAGCGGCGGGCAAGGCGAGGTGTGTCGCCCACATCTCCTACCCTGACTGCACTCAGATCGCGAGCGTACTGTATTCTCATGATTTTGCATAATTCGGATGACCATGGTAGCGAGATTCTGATGGCCCAGCCAGGACCGTCCATAGGAGGGAACTCTTCAATGGTTGGTTCGATTGACTGGAGTATACATGTATGTAAAAGTACGTACAGTCAGCAAAAAAGATTGTATTAAAAATGTGATTTTTGTCAGAAAATTATTTCATTTACTCTATACTTAACTGTCGAAGTCCGACTATTGCAGTGGCCTATAAGGTCCAAGAGGACGCAGCATATTGATGACGTCATGTTTTACGTAAATTTATGTCTTGCGTCTGTTTTTTCATGCTTAACTATTTAAAATGCAATAAGGAATCGTTATCACCAAAATCACTTTGGTTGAAGGAACGCGACACGCTTTGACTTTGATCCATCTCTGCACAATTTTGCTGCCGCGTTTACCAGGAGCGTATAAATTTGAAGATATCAAATGCACTGGACGAGCTAATTCTTCTTCTTCTTTTATTTGTGGCGTATCAAGTCGTTATAGCGACGACAACTTCACCAATGTCAAAGTAAAAAAAATATAATTAAAAATCTTGCTGTCGGGCTCTTAGCTGACGGTCAATGATATCCCTCAGAAACTGCCAGGAAATCATTAGCCGATGCTCAGGGTGCACCGGACCAAGCACTGCTCTTCCCCCTGGAAGGATCCAAAAACTAACCGCAGCTCTTGACCACACGTGGAGGTAACTCGACTCGCGCACCAATATAGTACTTATTCAAGTTTTCGAACCAGACTTCATATTTTTGTATGACTTGTTGACGTCCTTTATATTTTTACCCTGCAGTCTGTGCTCGATTTTGCTTCCGCGTCTACCAGGAGCGCATAAAATACAAAGGTCTGTCCAGTATCCGTGAATGACCTAAAACTTACCTAGATCGATGATAACATTGGATTCCCAGAAAGGGAAAGTTAGAACGATGGTCTACGTTACAAAACTTAACAGTTTATTACGGGTGCAATCACTACTATATTAAAGAATATTGAATCAGTCTATCTGTTAAAAAAACCGCATCAAAATCCGTTGCGTAGTTTTAAAGATCTAAGCATACATAGGGACAGACAGACAGCGGAAAGCGACTTTGTTTTATACTATGTAGTAATCACGCGGACGCTGCTGAACGGGCTTCCTTCAATGACATTTAATTTTACACGTATACAGATGACAGAACATACAGCCCGTGACCTCTTATAGTCTTTCCAATCATTTATTTTCTCGATGACAGATGTAGTTTGATAGTTATAGTGTTGTGACCTAATAAGTGATCAGTAGATACGATATCGATCCAATTTTATATATACGAGTAGTTGAGAAGTATTCAGCTATGGAGCGAAAAAATCAACCGACTTACTTGAATGCTAACTTATTACTAAGCGTGCAAAATGGCCGAATGACAATCTGTTCGTAATGAATAAACTAAAAACTACTGGAAAAACAAAAAATATTTCACCATTAAAATGCTACATTATTCCTGAGTAACATAGGCTATTTTTTATCCCGGTAAAAAATTACAACGTGTACGAAGTCGCAGGAACACATCTAGTTCAATATATACGATACCGATACAATATCGATATTTCAATCATAACATCACTACTTGCATTCCCATAGAATGTAACTTTATTAAAACGTTTATTGTTTATCGTACTTTAAAAATATATTACTGCATATATGGGACTCAATTTGTCTTAGATGCATATTATATGGGATTAAGGAACAAAATTAGGCAGTCGTCATATTTTTTATACCTCGCATTTAAAAGTTAATTTTTGCGTAAAAAGCGCAGTTACATTCTACGGGAGCTGTCATCGAGAAAATAAATGATTGGAAAGACTGAATAACATCCGGGTTTGTCTTGCTGTCTTATAAAAATATGCTGGATTAATTTTAAGATTCCTTGTTGAGGCTGACAAGGTTGGAGTCATGGGGGTATGGGGCACACTCCCCCACTCCCAAAAACCCCACACACTTATATGACAAATTTCCTAAAAATACATATTTACGGAGCCTTCACACTCCCTACTAAAAATAGAGATTTATTTTTACTCTGAGAAGTGCACAATGCTCCTTCCGCGTTTACTAGGATCACATAAAGTGAAGACATCTCTCGATGCAACTGAATGAACTAGCTAGATGACCTAATTGCCCTGGATCGATTGCGTTGGATTTAAAGAAACGTACAGAGCTACCGACCGATGCTATCAATAGGACTGACACATACAATAAAATACAATGGTTTCAGAGAAAGAGACAGTATACTATACCTATAAGGATGTTTTAGAAACACCCTCAAATTACCCATCTTGCAACATAAATTTATTAAACCAGTAACAGTACTCGAGAGAACCAACAAGAGCAGTAGGGGTATGAGGCGGCCAGCGGCGGGCAAGACGAGGTGTGTCGCCCACACCTCCTACCCTGACTGCACTCAGATCGCGAGCAGATAAATTTTTACTCTGAAAAGTGCACAATGCTCCTTCCGCGTCTACTAGGATCACATGAAGGGAAGACATTTCTCGATGCAACTGAATGCACTAGCTAGATGACCTAGTTGCCCTGGATCGATTGCGTTGGATTCAAAGAAACGTACAGAGCTACCGACCGATGCTATCAATACACATACAATAAAATACAACGGTTTCAGAGAAAGAGACAGTACTATACCGTAGCCCACTAGGATGTTTTCGAAACACCCTCAAACTACCCACGGCATCATTCCCATTTTTCACTTCGTTGCGTCATCTGTGTACGATTTTGCTTCCGCGTATACCAGGAGCGCATAAAATTCAGGAGACTAGCACCGTTCTATGCACTAGGTGGTCTATGTCTGGATCAATAAAACACCGCTATCAAAGTAAGGGGTCATTCAGGCTGCCCTATCACTAGAGATGTGCTAGGTCAAAGCTAACCACATTCAAAATCGCCTCGCTAAGCAACTAATCTATGAAAACAAACTACACTCAGCGGCAAAAAAAAAGTGGCCTTCAACGTATGCAATATAGGTAAGTTTGCATGGAGACGGGACCAAGTTTTTTGACATAATTTGTTACATGGTGTCTTGGAATAATTCTGGAAAACTTCGGCAGATGGTTGGGTTATTAGTTCGATTAAACACACCTGTAAACATATTTTCATCGTATTTTTCACTTCAAAATTAAGGTACCCTTTGACGCCGCACTTTCCAGCCAATCGACTAAATGCACTGAAAATCCTGAAAATAATTTACAGGGGCGTTCAGTTCAACTAACCCAGCCACAGCCACCAGCTTTTTTTTTTTTTTTTTTTTTTTTTTTTATGTGAATAGGAAGGCAAACGAGCAAGTGGGTCACCTGATGGTAAGTGATCACCACTGCCCATAGACACCCGCAACCCCGGAGGGATTGCAGATGCGTTGCCAACCTAGAGGACTAAGATGAAATGCCTCTTGTGCCCGTAATTTCCCCGGCTGTCTTACTCTCCTGAAAATAATTCCAGAATAAGTAATTTTAAGATCCAGTACATATCTTTCCCTACTTCAAAGTATATTCTAGCGAAAATGCAGCCTTATTTATTTTATTTATTACCGCATGGTAGTTAAAAAAAGGACGGCATTCAAGTCTCATCTGTTTTAATACGCAGTAATTCTGTTGATTTCAATTAAAATACAAAAAGATATAGCTTTAAATTAAAGAACACACCTCATATCGGTATGGTGTGTACAGGGTGTTTCGTTGGATTTCGCTTCCGTGTTTACCAGGAGCGCATAAAATCTAAGAGTTAGTCTACAGGTAATAGTTGAGTGCACTAGGTGACCTATTTCCATATTTTCCATGGATCGATAAGGTATCATAGAAAGGGACAGTTTATGTCGGGCCGTTGCTATCACGCAAATGCCATTCAGAAGATTTCCTCTAAGTGCAAAAAATATTTCAGATAGTTTTGACTGAAAATTTACACAAAAAATGATTAGGTAGGTATTTTGTATCATACACGCAACATCAGTTGGACAGCAGCTGCCTTGCCAACCCCAAAGTACTCGCTACGCTCGGGCGACAATCATAACTCGACCCTGGCTCGTAGACATTATACGGAGTTAGGTGTAATGCTCTTCTTATAGGAGATTCAATTAATAAATCGCACATCTGAGGGTTACAAAGAAGTGTCACTTATTCCCAGCATTTACATAGAATGTAGTAAATAGATCAGCTTGTTGCCCGTACATAACCAAGTTACAGAACCGGCACTAGTAAAACCAATGTAGGATGATTAATTTGGGTTAATTTAGGTTTAGGTGCGGCGGGGTTCGGGCCACCCCTAAGTCGCAAACATGTTTGTTTTAATTCAGAAATAGTCTTTATTTTACCTTAGAATGTCGTAATATAAATTGTAGTATAACGGAACGCACCCTTTTAACCCCTCTCCCTCTAACACTTGCCCCCTCTCGCCCTCTCTAAAATACAGCAACACGGGTGACACATCAAGCGATCTCTTTAATATTAATAACATTATTTGTAACATAAAAATAATAGAAATAAACCCGCCTCGCAAACAATCTTGTTATTCGTAACAATACATGGCGCAGTATGACTTTCTGCCAAGTTTCTTGAGGCGCATTCTTCTTGGCAAGTATGGTATTTCCTAATGCGCTGGTAGTTTCAAAAAAGACATGTAATAGAGCCCTTAGCGGCCAATTTACAAAAATAAATTTTGATTTTTTTTTTCAATGTTTTCGCTTATTTGACACATGCCGCCGACTGGTAAAATTTTCGGTCTCGTTTTAGTGTATTTTCAGCTACTACGTTCTTCTTCTTATTTGTGGCGTATCAAGTCGTTATAGAGTCAGCTACTACGTTATAAGTTAGTATAATGTTTCCCACCCCCTGGTACCCCTGGATATTTTGGGTACCTCCCATTTGTTCTATGGAACTGTGACGTCATAGAACTGTTAACATTTTTCTTTCCCAGCAGTTCCATGGTAGAACTATTGAAACAAAAAATGTGATATTTGTTCTATAGAACTAAAAGCACCTCAAGATTATGATGGGAAACTTGAGGTGCTTTTAGTTCTATAGAACAAATATCACATTTTTTGTTTCAATAGTTCTACCATGGAACTGCTGGGAAAGAAAAATGTTAACAGTTCTATGACGTCACAGTTCCATAGAACAAATGGGAGGTACCCGATATTTTAAGTTTTAATAAAGTTGAAATTGTACGCGCAATGCGCAGTAAGCGCGGTTTCGCTTCCGCGTATACCAGGATAGCATGGAATCGAGAAGCTCTCCTTTAGAATAGCCGTGAAGAGTGCACTAGACGGCATCATTACTAGCAGGGAAATAGTGCCTGGAAAATATCAGTCGACTTCGGCAATACCAAAGACGTTCAGGCAGTTGAGTTACAATATTGATACATACATATATCACGTCATTATCCCTTACGGGGTAACCAGAGCCTAAGGTAACAAGACCTAAAGGCCATGTTTAGCAAGATTGTTGGGGTGTAGGTGTAAAGAGGAATCCATATAGTGATGGGTTGCTAGCCGTATCGCCTATAACATGATTCCTAAGATTTTTGCCCGTTCCCTCGACACTTTTACCATCCGCGCGGGAAGAGGCAACTGGTACATTCTACTTTTTTCTTTGCTTTCAGAACAGCACGGAAGGGGTACATAAAAGAGTGTGAAAAAGCGTTTGTTCTTACTTGTCATCGAGGTAGTAGTAGACGATTCTATCGCCGTCTCCGTCTAGCGAGGCCACTCGCTGGAAGGGCGCGTGCTCGACTCCAACTGGTGGCTCTTGGGACACCTTCACGAAGTCAGCACCGCACTGTAACAATAAGAAACACATCGTCTCCAGACAAAAGTTGTGGTAGTAGCTTGATGAGAATATACTTTTAGGATTTTGTATCTCCAAAGGAAAGAAGGAATCCTCATTAAGCTTTGCTGACTCGTTCTTTCTCATCGCGTGGAGGTACCAGGTTGAAATAGTACATTACAGACCTAGGGCGGTGAACTCGTAATTGTCTCAGATCGCAGGTGTTGGTGGCCCGAACCGAAGGTGAGGGCCATAAATATGCGATCTGGGGCTTTACGAATTACCGCCCGTGGTTTTTTATAAAGTTTTACGTCTTGCCTTGCCCAAGAAGTGAGATTTTCTGCGACATTGTTTTATACTATTTAGTGATTAGAAATGAATTCCTATTGCTAATGTGTGTTACACGTGTCGCTAAGCGCAAAACTCGAGAACGGTAGGACCAATTTGAAATTTGAATAAACTTTTTTTTAAATAAATTGACATCTTAGGGTTAGGGATTAAAGTGCCTAAAAAACGTCGTCATTCCACTTACTCTTAGTAAATTTTTCAGAAACTCACATTCAGATTTAGCTTCCCCCCATTCCCCCCCAAATTGTAGAGCACCAGGTCCAGCTCCCCGTCCAGGCTTTTCTTTATGATGTTCAGCTTCTTGCCGCCAACCCCGTTGGCTCCGTCCACATACAGGGTGGTGTTGTAAGCACCATGCACCGGTAGCTTAGCGCGGATGTTTTTGAAAGCACCCACTATCTTCTCATAGTAGCCTGTGAGAATAGAGAGAGAATTTGATAAGTATATGAGATACTAGCTGTTGCCCGCAACTTCGTCTGCATGGAATTCGTTTATCACTATCCCGCAGGAATTACGCAATTTTCCGGGACAAAAAGTAGCCTAGGTGTTATTCCAGACTATAATCTATGTTCCAAATTCCATCCAGATCTGTCCAGCCGTTCTGGTGTGCAAGAGCAACAATCATCCATCCATCCATACTTACAAACTTTCGCGTTTATAATATTAGTAGGATGTACTATAAAATTGCAAAAAAAAAAAAAACAAAATAGAAGTGCATAAAAGTGGGAGTTTCTTCCATGCCGGTCTGGGACTAAAAAAACATAGAATTTACCAGTTCCTTCCCTTCCCGCGCTGATGGTAAAAGCCCATCGAGGAAATGGGCGAAAGTATTAGGAATCATGTTATAGGCGATGCGGCTAGCAACCCATCACTATTTTGATTTCCCTTTCCACCTGTACGCCCTTAATCATGCTAAACGTGGCCTTAAGATTTTGTTACCTTGGGCTATGTCTGCCCCGTAAGGGATAAAGACGTAATATATGTATGTATTTTATGTATGTATAAAAGTGCAATCACATAACATATTTCAAGCCTCTACCAATACATGCAATCCTGGTAAACGCGGAAGCTAACGCGAGCAAGTAATGCAGCGGAAAGATAAATAAATAGAGAGGTAGGCTATCTCTGTCGTGCCTATCAAATAAGAAACAGAAGGCGTGCTCGTTGTCTCTCTATGATTGCACAATACTCAAATATTGTTATCTCTTTTCCACGGCGGTGCATCGACCCAATCGGGTGTAACTTTCGCTTTCTACGCGTCATCGATCCAGGGATAGGTCACCTATTGCACTAGGCACACTTAAGTTTAACTGACGCCCTTTCGCCTTTCATGCGCTCCTGGTATACGCGGAAGCAAAATCGAGTAACAGCTAAAAATGTGACCGAAGACTGCTGACAACAACCATTGAAATTCATAGCTAAAAACTATGTTAAAAATAACAAAATTAACCAAAAATTTAAATTTAAAAGAGGTACCATCACGAAATGTTATATTCCTTTCTTACCGTTTGTTTCATGACGTGTACAGAGGGAAAGTATTCAAGTATGTCGTCATTCAAACTCCAGTGATATGTCACCTTATTGCGGTGCGCTCAACAGTTGCAGTGGCGTAACTATAGGGTGGCAGGGGTGGCAAAATGCCAGAGGCCCCTAGCTCTACGGGGCCCCGAACTGGCTTGGTTTAGAAGCACAGAAGGGACGCTGATGCACTTCTTTATATTGAGGAAGGAGCCCCATCTGACGAATTTGCCACGGGCCCCAGACATAGTTACGCCACTGGGCGGGTGGTACGTTAGTAAATACTTCCCCCACCGTACACATTAAAACAATTTTTTGTTGACGATACTTAATTATTGCACGCCAAAAGGAGCTGCAGCGCAAAGCGAGGCTGGGCCTATTGAGACGCCATGGCGACATCGCCAGCTTATCGATTATACGGCAGCTAGCACCCTCGGCGATGGTCTAGCAACGTCAAATCTTCATAGGATACGTAGGCGGCGACATCGCCATCACGTCCCAGAAGGTTAGGGTATTAAGGGTGTTAGCTTATAAAAGGGTACATACACACATATACCAGCATGAACAGCATAAACTGTAGCTGATGTGCAAGTTGCGGAAAGTTTTACAAAAGTAGGAAAATTTCTCGGAAAATTCTAGAACAATGCCCAATGAACATATAGGGAATGGAAAGTTTAAATTCCCATTCAATTGTTTTTGATTGTTTTCTTGTTAACTTTCCTGCAATTTCCGCAATTTTGCACACATTACATACAACGTAATTAGCATCACATCCACCTGAATTTCGATTACTTGATTATCTCGCAATATTTTATAGCAATTTTACTACGATTTTTTATTTCAATTTTACATGAATCTGTGGGCGACTAGTTAACAAAAGCGTTAAAATGGACTATAGGTGTAAACTCATTTGACAAAATGAACTGAACTGACCTTCCTCGGTGGGAGTACCGTAAGTGTTGTCATTACGACACCGCACACAGTAATGAAGTATCGGTGTAGTGACGATGCCGAATTCCTTCGCTGTACCCTTAAGGGCCATCACACCATGCACAGCCGCTGCTGCGAGTCTTGGACTCGTGTATCTAGAAATACAAGGAATGTTAGGATTATCCAGAAATATTTCAACAGGCGGTTGATTCAAATTGATTCAACGCGCCTGTTAAGGTTTTTTAGCGTATTTTTATTCACCGACGCAAGGTGTTATAAGTTTGATGTAAATGTCTCTCTCTGTGGCATCGTAGCTCTCAAAGGAATGGGCCGATTGGGATGCGGTTTTTTCATTCGAAAGCTAGTTTCCTTGCGGAGGTTCTTAGCTAGTTAAAACCAGCCAAGTTGTATGAAGAATATCAGCTCTTTTCCAAAATTGTTTTTTTTTTAATGCGCGGGTGTTTGCATTCTTTTTAGTGTTATTGAGTTCAAAGTTAAGTCACCCCCTACGTACACTTTGAACACCGACAAATGTATAGAAACATGTATCAATCACGATAAAAAAACCTAAATTATACACTCGGCGGCAAAAAAATCTGTACCTCACATGTATGCAAATACAAGTAATTTTGCATGGAGACTGGGGGAAGTTTTGCACCACTGAGTATTTTTACCTACAAGAGTGCTCATTCAAACCAATCCTACTACATGCTTCAGATAAATTTCAATCCAGAAAAATGCATAATGCCGTGGGGAAAATTACATAATCCGACTGTATTTACCTTGTGTCCATGCCGATGAAGACGCTGGCTTTCAGTCCCATGTCAGCGTTCACCTCCTTGATCACCTCAGCCGTTGTCGACTCCAAATCATTGTCACTGGAAACAGACACATACCAAGGAATTAAATCGCGTTTAGTAACCGTAACAAGCATTTGCAAACAGGAGCAGCGCGCCATCCAGTTTTAACCGGGAACAAAAATCCGGGTCTCTTCTAGTAGACAGATGTATGAAAAGTGACCCGGGTTTCGCCCCCGAGTATATATCTACATATACCAGGGTTTGTGGGTCCGTGAACCCCTTAGGGGGTCCTTAAGATGTGTGGGGTCCGCAGCAACATAGTTAACCGTTATTAGGCTTTGTTTTCTTGCTATAATAAGCTTAAACAGGGTCCTGAATTCTGGAATTCTGAAAGTGCTCCGTGACCACAAAAAGTTTAAGAAACACTGACATCTACTGACAACTGAGAAGGTCTTTAGGCATGAGTGAAGGCCTTGAATAGAACACTGTGATGATAAACAGTCACTACCTGACGTCAAAATCTCCTCTAAGTTTTGCTAATCTTCCCTCAGCGTTAATCAGCTGGCTCCAGATTGTGAGAGGTGAACTGACGTTATGGTGATGAGCAGTACTCACCTGACATCAGCAAGCCCGGCAGAAATCTCTCGGCTCTGCTCCAGCAGGGTCAATCAACTAGCACCAGTTTTGAGTGGTGAACTGACGTTATGGTGATGAAAGGTTCTCACCTGACGTTAGCAAGCCGTGTGGCCAGCTCCTCCCAGCTCTGCTCCAGCATCTCCCCCTCAGGGTCGATCAGTTTCACGCCATTGTCAGGTTCAAGGTTGTGGGAAGCTGTTATCATCATGCCTATTGTGCGACCTGGAACAGAGTTTCCATCGTCATCGTGCCTATGGTTTCCCCGCGATCTTAACCAGATCGTGCGTCCTAACTTATGGAAAACCTACCCTACTGCCTTCTGGTACCTAGACGGTCGCCAACCCAGAACCTTATGGGTTCAACGCTCATCACGTCAATTCTAAGAGTAATGTGCCCCGTCCGTAACTGATACTTAAGGTGTGTTGAGTTATGTTGGTAACTTTATAGTTCTACGGATCTCTTGATTTGATTCGATTTCGTAAAGAAACTCCAAGCATAGCTAACAACAGGTACGACTACTATAAGAATTACTATATGCTACCATTTATATGGCACAGTACAGGTACAGTACGTTCAGTGTTATCATCTAATAGCTCAGATTTTTCGTGTTTCCACAACGTAGGTGACATGTTTTATCAGTTGCCCTGCCCTTTGCAATTCATACGGACCGGACGTCCTTCACGATGCGGAATTTAGACTTAAAAGTTATCCTACAACGAAACAAGAAACGGTTTAAACCAGTCAAAATCTTACCATTTTTGACGCGAGAGCGTATGACAGCGAGCAGCCCCATGCGGTAGACCACATGTTCCAGTAGACTGGCTCTGGAAACAAACAAATTTTTACGGTTACCACTATCTCCATAGTCTTGTGTATACATAAAAGGCACAGCTCAAAGCACGAATTGCGCTGAAATGTGGCAAGCAGATAGTTAAGTATTATGACAGAGGCATCCGTAAAAGATTTGGCGACAGAAAGAAATTAAAAATTTACACGGACGAAGTTGCAGGTAACAACTAGTTCCATATAAATAATTCCACACCCCACACCACGATTCCATGAGTCACTCTGAAGAAGTATAGAATGTGACGTGGTGTGCATTAAGTGAATAACGTGTCGCTTGTTTTGTGCGGAAGTCGCTGATTAGTATCGCCACACCTATTGTCATGTCATATCTAATTATTTACCTAAACTTGACTTGAAGGAAACGTCTATTTTTAATTATTTTTTTATTATGGTTTCGTATACAAATGGTGTTGTCCCTGCTGAGAGACCAAAGGATATCAACGTCCTATTTGTATGCACGCTTAGGGGTGACAACCTTTTCAAGGAATAGACCACAATCATGTCTGATGGTGAGCTAAGATGTGGGCTAAGATGTAGCAGGGTCGCCTAGTAAATGATCATTCACAAGGGAATGACGACGGCCATATTTGTAGAGTTTAGGGAATACAGACGCCGTCAGGGATGTTACTTAGCTTTCCAGATAATAAAGGACAAGCGACCTTAGTCAGGGATGTTACTTAGCTTTCCAGATAAGGACGAGCGACCTTATTACTAAGAAACAAAAAAAGGTAATAGGCGAAGGGGGTTTTGGAGAAATATTCCACCCCTAACGTCATCGTAAACGCGAATAGCAAAATGTAAATCCGCCGTTACATGCTCCTAATTACCTATCAATGGCGTAACAATAGGCTGGCAGGACTGGCAAAATGCCAAGGGCCCCCGACCCAAGAGGGCCCCAGCCCAAGAGGCCGCGAGCTCAAAAATATTAAAATTGAACTGAGTACTACGTGACGATTTCTACTGATAGGGCCCCGTCAAAAGAATTTGCCACGGGCCCCAGATGGTATAGTTACGCCAATGTTACAGACCTATAACCTTTAATAATGTTTATATATGTGACGTGTACTAACAAAACTGTAGTACCTACTTATTTATTTATTACCACTTGTTTACCATCGGTATTCAAATAAACTTGTTTGTATTGCGCATTCTTGTTTTTAATAACAGCGTGACACACATATTAACTATAGTTTTGTACCTAGCATACATGTCTAGTTAAATAAAGCTTTTAGGCACTACTCATTGTTAGTAAACAAATCTGACATCTCTATTGGCACTATTGGTTATTCATTACATTAGGAATCCACGACCCACGACGTTCACCAAGCTCGCTGGGTTGAACCCTCATTGTATGTCGAGTTCTAGATTTCCAATCGACCACAGTCGTATACAGCTGCTCGTCAGTTGCTCTCTCTGGGTATCCGAACCCGGGATCTCTAGCTTTGGATATTCGGTCGATAACCTTATTGCCCCACTATTTCGTAGAGTAGCAACTAGCAAAGGTTATCCGTGTAGTTTGAACTCGCGAAACAAATTAGACAATTGTACATTACAAAAGTAGCTTGAAGTCTTGAATGCTTCAAACTATATGACGCTGACTGTACCTATATAGCATCCCTCTGCCATCCATCAGGTCTTCTTTTGCCAAACATATACCTCCCTATTCCCACTTAAAACGCTAACATCAAAATATGCAAAAATTGTAATAGGTAATCCAAAAGACTTACCCCCTTATTCATAAACGCTCTATAGGCTTCTGCTAACTTAGCAATCGTTTGTCTTTGTCTGTGAAAGGTAAATGTCAAAGTGACAGACAAGGACAAACGATTGCTGTTAACTGAAGCCTACAGAGCGTTTATGAATAAGGGGGTTAATGTCTGCTGTTAAGTTAAAAAATGCTATTGAAGTATGTTTAGCAAATATAAACTACCAAGATACTGAGGATCTCCTTACAGGCACGAAAATTTTGCTGCAACAGGCGTCTACTACAGCGCAGTATTATTCAGGCTAAGCGCGCATTGCGATGCGTTTAGTTGCGGTTGCGGTTTGCACCGCAACAAATCTGTAGCAAATCAGATTTTTAGCCGCATGCGGTTGAACGACCGCAACCCCAGTGTGCGAACTACCACTGCGGTTCATATCATCACAGATTTTTGCGGGAACAAACCGCAACTAACCGCACCGCAAGCCTTAAACTCTAAGCTAGGTTAGGTACTTATAAAATATGTGCTCAGAAAACCAGAAACATTCAAATCATTCCAGTAAATTTCATAGCACACCAACTAAAACAAATATACGGTTTCACACAAAACCAACGCACGGTTGTTACCTAGCATATTAACCCAGTCAATATAATCTAAGAATAGATTTCAATAGAATTCAGGGAAATGGCAACCTATTTTAGAATGGACACAGATATGCCGCACAGGATGTCCGCTTCGCCCTAGATACGGAATAAAATCTTGATAAACAAAAGATTGTCAATGATTACATATATTATCATTTTGTTATTAATGTGATTGGATCGCCTTGCCCTGGTAAAAGGTCGTTCACATTGATAGACCTAGCGATTTCACTGCATATTATAAAACAAACCCCCTATCCACCTATGCGCCCATAACTGTGCTAAACGTGGCCTTTACCTTAGGTCTTGTGTGGGTACACCTACGGGGTAGACAGAGCCTAAGGTAACAAGACCTAAAGGCCACATCACAGTATATATATAAGCTAAAGCAGTAAGGAAACTACGAACAAATCGGTTGAAACGAAACACGCACACAGGCGCGCGCTTTACACGGCCCCTAAGCGGACCTCGTCCACTCCGCTCAGGCTCAGGTCCGCTTAGGGGCCGTGTAAAGCGCGCGCCTGTGTGCGTGTTTCGTTTCAACCGATTTGTTCGTAGTTTCCTTACTGCTTTAGCTTATATACATATACTGTGGCCACGTTTAGTATGATTGTGGGCGTATAGGTGGAAAGGGGAATCAAAACAGTGATGGGTTGCCAGTGCCCTCTAACGTGATACCTAAGATTTTCGCTCACTCGATTTCCCCTCAACTTTTACCATCTGCGCGGGAAGAGAAGCTACTGGTACATTCTATGTTTTTTCTTTACTGCCAGACCAGCATGGAAAACCTTAACAACAAATACGTAACTAGGTGACTAGACTATATGCCTTCAAGCTTAAACTCAGCGCTGACATTAGACATGCGGAACCCAATCGCATTAGTTGAAATCGAATCACAGTACCTACTAGCGAAGCGGGGAAGTCAGTATGTTTAACTTAATACGAAAAAGACTCACGCGATTGCGACAGTCGCATCGCGTTGGTCGCTCTACTAAATTTATCGTCTTACTGACTTACCAAAAAAGTACACGGAGTCCTACGAACATTGAGGCTGGTTTTCACTACGCCGTATCGCCACACGCACACGAGCGCAAACCAACTTTGCAAAGCAAGTCAGTTGACACAGGACCACGCGTGGCAAGGCTTAGTTTCAACCGCCCTCACTTTGCTGTTCTCAATCTAAATTTCGATCAAACACGACATGTACATACAGCCGAGGGCAGATACATCGATACAGCTGTCATGTCAAATATATGTGTCACCGACCTTATTGTCTGTGGCATAAAGGTGTTAGATGTTTTTGACGTCTTGGTAACGTAGGTATATATATTTATTAGTGATGTTCGGGATATCCGTATCCGCGGATATCCGAGGGAAAAGAAAAATACGTATCCGTGTCCCGGTACTTTTTACGCGGATCTTTTACGGATCTTTTACAGGTGATTAGGTAGAATTAAAATAACTATAAAATTCCATTCAGAGTATATTGCAACAAGGCACCTTTATATTGCAACCATTTACCGCAGTAAGTTACCATACCAATAATAAATAACTGAAAGAATCTTTCAACATCAATCATCAACATTATACATTCAACATTATAGCAAGTTATAACATCGCTTTTATGACAATGAAATAACTAAAACTTAAATCTTCAACTATCGCTTCAAGGTCGCGGGGGTCGACACCAATCGAATAAAAAAATAAAGATCCGTATCCGTATCCGCGGATCTTGACACTAAATATCCGTAATCAGATCTGTATCCGCGGCTATACATTTTTAAAGATCCGGCACATCACTAATATTTATGCTCTTGACTGTACAGTCAAGGGCAAAGATATGTATACACCACAGAGTATCAAAAAGCATGGTCATCTAAATGGTCATAAATTTGGCAACATATAAAAGTACATAAATTAGTATACATGATTTGAGAGATAACTATGTATACAACATTTGCAATAATATGTCCTCATATATTAGGCCATAAACTTAGAAACACCGTAAAGTTCAAAAATATGTATACACTATTTAACCATTAATTATGTATATAATATGACAAATATGTAAACAATCCAAAATTCTATTAACACAACTCTATTGTCAGGAGCTTATGAACGTATTTGCGTAACATCGAACTCTGTAATCTTAATGTAATCAGCCAACCACTTTAAGCTTCAAGTAGTACAACAACTGCTATTCCAAACTCTTTAACTGATAAATTACTCTATTTATTTTAAACTAGCTTCTGCCCGCGACTTTGTCTGCGTAGAATTATACATAAAAACCTTCCTCTTGAATCATTCTATCTATAAAAAAAAACCGCATCAAAATCCGTTGTGTAGTTTTGAAGATATAAGCATACTTAGGGACATAGGGACATAGGGACAGAGAAAGCGACTTTGTTTTATACTATGTAGTGATCATGACATGTGCCCACAATCTTGCTAAATGTGGCCTGTAGGTTGTAGGTACCTGTTACCATAAACTCTGTCTACCCCGTAAGGGATAAAGACGTGATTTGTGCATGTGCATGTGCATGTGTCATGTGTCACTTTTGGATTTTTTAATTCCATTTGACTTACCGTTTCTTATGGTTTTTCTGGCGGCTTTTCATTAATTTTGAAGGAGAAAATGTATCGTATAAGCGATCATTTAAAATATAGGATTGTTGCCTTATGCGAGGAAGGTATATCCGTGCCTGATATAGCTCTGCTGACGAATTAGGCATCACGGTAAGAAATATTAAACATGTTAATAATAACGTACTATAGAAAATATTACTCTCTATGCACTTTGTCTTAAGTTTAAGGAGTTGTTTTCTTTATTATACAGTTATTTTAAGTATACTTTGCCTTTTATTAAATAAAAAAATTAGAAAATAGCGTAGATCGCCAATTACTGTATGATTTGATATTGACGACACGGATGGCTCAGTGGTGAAGCAACCGCCTTCTGAGTCGAAGGTCCCGGGTTCGAAACCCGGCCAGGGCAATGTTTGTGTGATCAACTCGAATAGTTGTGCTTGGGTCATGGATGTTCTATATATTTAAGTATGTATTTATATATATATAAGTATGTATATCGTCATCTACTCGTAACTGGTAGGTACCTTGAGGTTGTTTCGCCTTGTTTCGAAGGTACCCCCCTTGATGCTAAGTTGTCTATCAGGACCCCGTGTCGACATTTCGAGTGATGTTCAGTTCCGTGGTCATTTGGAAGGCAAAGCCAAATTAGCTTCTAAAAAATTGGGGGTGCTCAATAGAGCGGGACCGTACTTTTCGCCAGCCCATCGCCTTCAACTCTATAAGGCGCAGGTTAGGCCGCATATGGAGTACTGTTCTCATCTCTGGGCTGTGGCACCCAAGTACCAAAACCTTCCATTTGACCGCATCCAACGCAGAGCTGCTCGATTTGTCGATAACCAGGCACTTTCAGGTCGGCTCGACTTTCTGGCTGTGCGGAGGGATGTAGCAGCCCTGTGCCGTATTTATCATGGGGAGTGCTCTGACGAACTCTTCGGATTGCTGCCTGCGGCTAAATTCCACTACCGTACTTCGCGGAACCGTCTGTCCTTCCATCCTCAACATCTTGATGGTTGGCAGTCAAGTACCGTGCGTTTTAAACGCAATTTCTTTCCTCGTACGGTAACCAACTGGAACCAACTTCCTGCTGCAATATTCCCTGAGCGATACAATTTAGGGATCTTTAAAAAACGAGCCTTCCTGTTCCTCAAAGGACCGGCAACGCACTTGTGATTCCCCAGGTCTTGCAGGTGTCCTTGGGCGACGGTGATTGCTTTCCATCAGGTGACCCGTATGCTCGTTTGCCCACTCTTATATAAAAAAAAACCCATAACAGAAGCCTTCTTGAGTTTATGTATACATATTTCGATACTTTGGGTATACTTTTTTTCCTTACAGGGGAAAGATGGGGAAGTTTCAAATTTTGTTTTTAATGATATTTCAAACAATCTTACCGATTTTCAGCTTGGTGGGAATTTAGGTAACTTTACTCTTATTTTTTGGTCTAATTTGTCATCAACAAAATCTAAAAATCAACGAAATCTGAATCTGTAAAATCTGTTAAACATACCGATTGATAACGTCGTGGTGACAGGTCAAAACATGCGACAAACATATGCAATGACAAGTCTGTACTGTTTTCGTGAATTGTCAAAACATACTTTACAAATTTGTTTCGTGTGACTAGGCCGTAAAGTTGATATTCGCAGATTACATTTTGTATACATATTTTCGTAGCAATTACTGAATCTATATTTATTGACATAAGTATGACTATAATATTTTGCATTATTTGCAGGATACTAATAATGGAGTTTTGATTGTATACAAGTTTTTGGACTTGCTAGGTACATATTTATGTTGCCAGTGTAGTTTGCATATTTATTACCATTTGAATGAGTATTAGGGTTTCCGATTTCTCGAGGTTTTTTAGTTCTCGGGTGTCGAGACTTCTCGAGCCTGATTTCTCGGGTCTTCTCGGGTTGTCGAGAAAAAATAAAATACGTCTAAATTTTTGTTTAATTAATAAAAAGAGTCTTTAATTTAACTGTGTTTATTTTACATGAAAAAAATCAACATAATTTTTAACAAAAAAAACAAGTTCTCAATAAAAAATCAGCTCAAAACAAAATTGCTAACTAGGTTAGGCTGATGATGATGATGAAAAAATAGCTGTGTCCTTTTGTATACTACGTTTGGTAGGATTGGTTGGATACGTTTTGTGTTATTTGTAGTAGATAAATTGCCATAAAACAACGTCTTAATATTATGTGTTTAGTTTAGAACTTTAGGCTTTTGTGGGATTATTACAACATCTGCAATACAAATGCAATTAATGAAATCGGTAAATATTTATGCACTAACAATTCTCTTATTTGATTAAAAACAAAAGTTTGCTTAAAAACAAAAGGATGCCGCTGCCGCCTCGCATTTACAAAGAAAACTAAGCGTAAAAATGTTTATTTAAACTTCTCGATGTCTCGACTTTTCTCGAGCTGAATTTCCCGGGTACGAGACCGACCGATTTCCCGGGAATTCCCGGGACGAGAATTCCCGGGAACAAACCCTAATGAGTATATATCTTTTTAACTTTATATGATTACTTATTTTCTTTCACTTTACTTGCATATATATCTTTGCCCTTGACTGTACATTACATGAGCTCTTAGAATGCAATTTAAGTTTCGGGTACCATCAGATACAAGTATCAAACCCAAAGTGAGTGAGACAGCCAAATGTTGTTCTAGGAGCTCACGGAGTGTATTGAATCGCTGTTAACATAGGTATAACGCAAACCACCATTTTAGAGAGGTTGATGGCGCGTGAAGGTTCTTTAGGGGAGAGTAAGCCGGGAGACGGCAAGTCGGGCGCGACGAAACGGCCCGGCGGCACACTAGCTATTTATTAATACATTGCCTGTATTGAGAGTCGTCCGCTGCGCTTTGAGCGTTCCCGCCACGTAATCTACAGAGAAATTGCCTGAATTCTCGTGGCCGGGACGAAAGATGGAATGTCTAGGCTATGAGGTTAATTTTGTTGTGGAAGTTGGTAGATTATGTTGAGTCAGGACAAAGATGTCTCAAAATGAGAGTGGCAATTATATTGTTGTTAAAAAAAATAACAAAGTTTTTAATGTGTATTAATAGCAAATAAATCTCTTCCATGTTTGCAATTAGCACCAAGCATTAATTAACTTCTTGCACAAATTATTTTAAAAAACATCAACAAACAATTACTTCATTAAATGGGTGCTAGTTTAACTGGTATTATTATTATTACAGAATTATAATGGCTACTGAGCAGTTTTTTTTTGTTAATGGCTTTATCACTGATTACAGAATATTGAATTACCGCATTGTTTATAGTATAAACTTTATACTACTCCAACATTTTACTGTTTGGATATTTTCTACATCCGTCAACAATGACTGTACTAAATATCAAGGGATTTCTATTGTCTTTATAATTACAGTTAATCTTAACATAGCCAACACAAAGTAAGTTTAATGCTAGTAGCAATAGGAGGCGATTTTGCATAAACTTGCCACAACTGCCATTTCTTTGACCATGACTGTGTTCCCTGTTCTAATTTTAAAAACAGATGTTTTATTTCTGCCCTGCCGGCAAAGTTGATTGAACCAGCCAGTACTTTACGATAGCAAAATGTTGACCAATAAAATATTGAGTGTTAGTATATGAAAAGAAAATATAAATTTGAATAATGTGCTTGGCATTTCGCCAAATATGAATGAAGATCAAAGAATTTTGTTATGTTTAGGTAAGTAAATGAAGATTGGTGTAGGTGTTCACATTATCTTGACCTTTTTATGTAAATTAATTCTGCATTACACATTGTTTTGGTTGTAGGTATGTCAGAACCTTAAAAAAAGTTCTTGTGTCATTTTATAGAAACCTTTAAAGTAAAGATGCCATAATATGCCTAAATATGTAGTCCAGCTATTTTAAATTACATTTAAATAAAAAAAAACCACTTTTCTACTCATAGTACCTACAAAAGGTATAATTTACAGGAAATGTGGGTAACATAGAACATACATATTTCAAATTCCAATTCATTATCCTTTATGCTAATAACTGTGTTATGACCGACCGCGCGACATTTTAATTATGCCAAGGTCTTACTAATTTTGCGAGACTACAAAATCGATGGTGTTACATCTCAAAATTCGTAAAACTATGAATGAGTGACTAATCCCACTTATCGCCCTATCAGAGTCAATGACCATAATCACGCTAGCTTCCCGTTATAGGCAGCCAAACAATCTAAAATCATGACTCACAATGCAGTACTATCGTAAAAGGAATCACGCAAACGGAGACAAAATTGACTACGTGACATTTTACCACGTTGTCTGAGAGAAAGGTGCGTCAAATATTTAGACCCTTACACAATAATGCCGTAACAGCTACTTATGCTTATTAGAATGGAAAAACCTTGCATGAATAATGTAATAAGACTTACTTTGTGCGAAATCCGGCCGTGCCGTACTGAATGAAGACGTCCGTTGTTTTCGGATGCATTTCTCTTGCGAACGCGTACACCACTCGTAAGCTACTTGGCGGCATTCTGATATGAGATTTATATTTATAAGGCCGCGTATCGCGAAGTTACAATCACTTCAAATCAACAAACGAGATTTCTTCTACATTCCCGCTGCAAAACGTCAAGCAAAAGCAAGTTAACAAACGTCATTGGCGTTCAGTTCAGTTCATTTCGGATTCATTTTGAACGTCAAAATATTTAGTTGTATACGACTAAAAAGAATAGCAAACATTGTTACTATGGCTGGCGCTAGTTTGTATGAATTTAGTATGAAAATGTTGCAACGATTGGCTTCGTTCGTGCAACCCAACTTTGTAGTCTAATATCAGCTGTCAGATTATTTTTAAATTATTTAGTGCTAGAGCGGACTTGCTAGTGTTGCTACTCAACAATAGATGGCGCTTAATCAACCAACACATGTAGTTTACATTACGTTAAATAGATGTCGCAATTGTCAATTATAGCAGCACCCTGTGTTGATTTTACAGTGGATTTATACTCGTACAATACAGCATACTACTAATAATAATAATACCTAGACACTTGGTCGACACACTTAAGTTGATACTCTCTTTTTTACACACTACATAATTAAACTTCAAGTCAGTTGGATAATCGGAGGTGGGTAAAGCCGCATCGCAAGTAGTTAACGTGATTCTTTATGATTTCAAAATCAATAATAATGTAGTACTTAATCAGTTTATTAGTTATTTTAGTAACGAGTTTAGAAATTAACCGGTGCTTCGCTTCACATCATAGAAATCTTCACATAGATAACTGAATGACAGAATGCGCGTATTAATTGGAGGTTGGCTCGGTGCCACGTGCTTTAAACGAGGTACGACTTACTATGTTGAGGCCTAGATAAAACTGATAAACTCGGAAAACCGATTTCTGATGGAAGCTAATTCGAAAATACCAGCTGAAATTCTTAGGAATCACGTTATAGGCGATGCGGCTAGCAACCCATCACTATTTTGATTCCCCTTTCCACCTATACGCCATTCATGCTAAACGTGGCCTTTAAAGGTCTTGTTACTTGAGGCTCTGTGTACCCCGAAAGGGACATACCTAGTTAGACGTGATTTGATTTGTGTATTAAAAACCATGTCTAAGTACTAGGTAATAATAAATTTTATTGTCAAATTGACACGATTTAGCACAAAATCGTCTTCTAATTAATGATTTGTTATAGTAATTTATAAGCACCTACGCCGCCTGTGTTTAAACAATTACGTAGCTCCTATTAATACTACTAGATGGCGCTTTTTAAAACTGCCCATATCTCAAGTCAAACTAATTACCGTCAACGTCTCTCGTTGAAACGAAGTAAGGGTCGCCCCATTTACTTCGGAGTCGTTCGAGTCGACTCTAATTTTATTAATTAGCTCCTCCGCTCGCTCCACGAACGCCATTGAAGGAGATTTAAGTTGGCGACACACAGAATGCTGTGTAACGGTCGATCGCTACCACAATCACTTGCTAATCCTATCGCCAAGCAGCAGTGCTTGCGCTACTATATTCTATCGTGGAGGGTGAAATTGCTGGCACATGAAGTATTCTTATGTTGGCCGAACGCGTCATCATGCCTTTGGTGTTGCGGGTGGCCATGGGTGTTGGTGCTCACTTACCATCAGACGACCCACTTGCTCGTTTGCTATTGGATAATAGTATTTTATGCAGCAGTTGTATTAGAGGGGTCAAAAAAGGCGAGTGGAATGGGTTACGATGTGAGCGTAGCGAACGAGCTAAAAATCCAAGCTGCGGTGCATTCCCGTTGTGGGTGAAAATCAAATTAAAAGGTACCTAATTATTTTGATTGTGTTTGTTATTTGAAGAAATGACCAATCAGTAAACCTTACGATCTGCTTCATACAAAACGGTGTTATTTTTTGTCGCCTTTGACCGGTTCGAGTCCCGACTAAGACAAGCGTTATAAATGTATAATACATTGTTTTTAAAAATAAAGAAAAATCATCTTTACAAAATGTGATATTTCCATTACTTAAGGTAGTCGGCATCCACGTGGTATTCGATCAGGGTCCCGATTTTCGAAAGCACATGTGTGAAAATACCACTCGAAAGTGGTGAAAAATTGTGCTGAATTTGAAATACGAGTAGCATCACCGCTCTCATTAATCTTGTGAACTAGTCAAAACTTTGATTAGAGTTGTAGTTTTGGAGATATAAGCTGATTTATACCACTTTCGAATAATGTCCTTTCAGAAATCGGGTCCCTGTAGGCTTATTACCTAACTCGCTCGCAATCGACATCGTGTTCATTTTGACAGTTCTTGTATGAATGTGACAGCTAGCTGATTCCGATGCCAATTGTCAGCCCATACGTGAACTGTCAAAATGAACACGACAGCGATTGCGAGCGAGTTAGGTAACAAGCCTACTGATCTTTCCACCCTGTATAGAAGACGATGGAAGATAAACATATCCCAGTGCGCCGCAGCTTAAACTAAAACGCTCTCATTACGTCCAAATCGCACGATTAATAACATCCAGTCCTAAACGATCTCTGCGCGCGCGCATAAACACATGTCACGTCATTCATAATTGATTTACTACAAATCGCTTTGTGTTTGAAGTTGAAATAAAAACGGTTTGTCTTTTAACGGATGGTTAACTCGGTTTCAAATTAGTTGTGCACTTTTTCGTGGTAATTTTCATTTGCTGCGAACAAAATTCAGGAAACCGAATTTTCGGATTGTTAAGAATAAAGTAGAGAAGAAAATTACAGCTATAAATATTCTTATTCAAATATTATATATCAATACATAGTATAAAACAAAGTCGCTTTCTCTGTCCCTATGTCCCTATGTATGCTTATATCTTCAAAACTACACAACGGATTTTGATGCGGTTTTTTTTAATAGATAGAGTGATTCAAGAGGAAGGTTTTTATGTATAATTCTACGCAGACGAAGTCGCGGGCAGAAGCTAGTCTACCTATATATTATGACCTGCTAGACTTCAAGCTTCGCCTCTAAACGTGACAGAGCTTCATTACAAGATTATATAAAAGTGGAGTTAAAGAAATGTCACTAGAAGTGTCAGAGGGATCATGATTCGCCACGAAGAGTATAATCGAAATGATTGATTGATTTGACTGATTTAAGGAACGAACACACCGCTGCGTATACGCAGTTGACGTGTCGCATGCGTCGCGTTCTCTCACCGTTTCTTCATACAATGTTGTTGCGTAAATGCACCGTCGACGTCTTTTACGCACTGGTGAGCAGACCTTTATCTTTTCTTTCTTTTATTTCGAGCAGTACTTTGGAACGATGTGGGTTTCGGTCGTAGATATTAAATATTCTCAAGTTATTGGGACGTCAAACTAAAGTACTTACATTTACAGAATTTTAGCTTAAATAATCTAGATATTTTAATTTAATCCAGCCACGGCATAACTATTTACTTCTTTTTTAGGTACTCATACAACATGAAAAACGAACTTGTTTAAAATAAGCAAATACTTGATCTAGACCAGCATAATTAAGCAGATATCTTCAGTACTGGTAGCAGATAAATCAGCGTGCGCCGCTCCGCCGCTCGTGACTGATGGACGGAGAGACGGTACCGTCAGCAGCAGCACATAGCGACACGAATCTCAGGCTTGATCTTCATTATTCACATTTTGGACACTCAGTATTATGTGTTATATCACTTTCTTTTACGAATCCATGTTTATCGAATGTTTGTAAATAAATGTTTCTCTCTCTCTCGCTCTCTCTTTCTCAGTGTAACTTAGGTAATTTATTAACTTTCAACATGAAACTACCGTGAGATTCAATCATAATTACACATAAACGGATAACTCACGTATAAAATAAAAAAATAAACCGAAATAGCCCCAAACATGTCGAGCATCACTCGACTTTTTATACGTGAGTTATCCGTTTATGTGTAATTATAATTTATTAACTAGCTGTTCCCAGGAGCTAGAATTAAAATATGTATCCCAGGCAGGCTTTACCCGACACTTCCAACAATTACCATTATATTTCAACTAATTTAAGTACACAAAACCTTCAGAAATGATGTAGCTAAAATCTCCTCGTGAAAGCATAGTTCATAGTTCTACGAATCGAACCGCATACTTTAGTCTAAAAATGAGATACGGTTTCTCATTCACGCGGCGTGCGGACGGGCTTTGGCAGGGTCGCCATGTACTGAGTGGGTTCTAGAGAGATGTGAATCAAACAAATATTAAGATCGAACTGAATTATATTGTCAAGTAAATGCAATCATAAAGAGTACACAAAGATGAGTATACATTGCGAATAAGACTTACCGCTACACTCTATCTATTGTTGAAAACTGCACAAAAATTTAAAAGACTATCGCGAACATATTTACAGACAAACGCAGCGAAGGGCTGTTTTAAGCTGTTACACATCCAAAACAATGATCATGACTGTAGATGTTGGGATGCGAATTGGATTAGTTTCTCATGAGCTCGAGCTACCCTCCCTCTCTGGCAAAAGTCCTTCTCTCTCTCTCTTTACTCGTTCCTTCCTGAGGATCACTACGTTTCACATCCTTGATCAGTTGTCTCCATCGGTCTCGATCCACTGTAACCCTCACCGCTTGATGGAATTTGCTCGAGGTAGTGGTTTCCCTGACAAAGAAAAAAAAAGAAACGATAAAAGAAGTATTCTCTTTCTCTTCTCTGGAAAGTTTTTAAGAGGCTTTAAAAAAAAACTTCTTTTTTCGCTCTGTAACTATCCGTCTGAGGTCTGTCACAGTGAATTGTTAACTCTAAATCTACTGAAACCGATTAATTTGTGGGACGCATTTGCATTGTCCGTGTTTAAGTCATTCCAATTCCCGCCACATTTGTTTTACTAATTTAAAATGAATGGTGAATTAATCGAGGTCCTTAAGTGCGACTTTTATGCTTACCGTACGCAGTTGGCACGCGCGACGCACGGATAGACAATACTTCATCGTTATCTGTATCGCTTCCAGTTAGTGCTAATACTGGACAGTCATTACCTGACAGCCGCCATTTCGTGCAAGTATACTTGTTTATGTCAACTGGTCGGTATTACCCCGCTGACGGAGTACAGTATTAAATACTAAAGGTTTTAGAGAGCAAGATTCCACCCGGACAAACATACATACATACATTGCAAGTTAACAAAAAGCTTGTAACTTGTAAAAAACGTCCCGAACGGTCCTACTATCTATCGTCTCAATTACTATGGAAAAATTTGCAGCGCCACTTGCGGATCGAAATGGCAACAAAATGTTCTCTTGGGCCCGATTTTTGAAAGCACATCACTCGAGAGTGGTACAAATCTGTTTATATCATCAAAACTACAGCTCTAATCAAATTTTTGACTAGTTCACAAGATTAATTAGAGCCGTATCTTCTAAGCTACTCGTATTCCAAATTCAGCGCAATTTTTCACCACTTTCGAGTGGTATTTTAACACATGTGCTTTCAAAAATCGGGCAACTGGTATTTGACATTTACCTAAAGTTAAGTATACTGTATGTATGATGAAAATGAGCCTCTCTTTACAATGAATATTTCATAATAATTTTAGTCTTCTTACCTCATAATATATTTCTTCTACTAAATAAATAATAAATTTAATAATGTATGTTAGTTGAAGGATTTAAGTAAGTAAATCAAATATTGAAGCTTCTACACACCTTTAAGTTCCAGGCTATATTTGTTCAATAAATATTTGATGGTATCAGAACCTAGCATTAGCGTAATTCGCTTTACGCTAATATGAAATGCCTTTATTTCATCTACCACCGATTATTACTGTACCGTGCGATATTGTAATGTCATTCCAGTAATAGGCCCCTTAATGGGACCGATTTGGTACGCACCAATAGTAATAGAGCTACCGCGCCTCGCGCTTACTTTACCACAAATTTGTATAACACCATTGCTTACACCCTGAGGCTTGGCGATAAGATTCAATTTGTTATGTCTTGACGGTAGGATATAGTTGTTTGATTGTTAAGGGGGGTTTTTTAATACCAAGTTGTAGGTCAATTTAAATTTGTCTTTGCGTAGAACATTAAGTTATTTAGCCATTTCGGTTAGTAGCAGCGCTGGTTTTGAAATAATCAATTTGCTGGATATGATTTCGTGTTACGGGAGCGCGATTGTGGTTGGATAACTTTGTATACTTTCGGGGTTCTTTGTAAGTTAGGTCTAAAGTTTCCTTTATAGTCTTTTGACTTAATTAATTTCTTCCATGCTGGGGCCCGATTTTTGAAAGCACATGTGTGAAATTACTACTCGAAAGTAGTATAAATCTGTTTATATCTTCAAAACTACAGCTCTAATCAAATTTTTGACTAGGTCAAAAGATTAATGAGAGCCGTAAGTATCTTCTAAGCTACTCGTATTTCAAATTCAGCCCAAATTTTCACCACTTTCGAGTGGTATTTTCACACATGTGCTTTCAAAAATCGGGCCCCTGGTCTAGAATTAAAGAAACAACATAGAATGTACCAGCCTTCCTTTCCGGATAGCAACCCATCACTATGTTGATTCCCTTTTGCACCGCAAAAACGATTTTTATATAAAAATAATACCGATCCGGTAATGATTCGGTCAATGATTTTGAAATCACATCAATTCACTGTAAAAATGCTTTTGATAGTGTAAAAATCCGTGTGTTTCTTCTATAGCTCCAATTAAATTAATTTACTTGGATTCAATTTCATTCTTGTTATCCCGGAAATTGCATGGCTCCTTCAAGACTACAATATCCATTTATTATCTTCGCAGAATAAACAAATTTTTCGCAGTATCGCAGTGAAATAAAACTTAAAAACAAACCAGTATGAGCAGAAAAAAGCCTTGATAGCAAACAAAACACACGATGAAAGTGAGTAAAGGGACGTTTTTCATGCCAGTGAGCTAGCTCGTTTCAAATAGTTCCAATTTCCACTCCCATGAATCCGTTATGGAAGGCATTTAGCTTCCGCGTTTACCAGGGGCGCATGAAATCGTAGAAGGCTACTTCACTGGCGGGCGGCTTCCACGGGATACACAGTGAATCGGGAAAAGTCCGCTAGATGGCGTTGATGATTGAAAAAAAGCATGAGGGGAGGGATTGTTTTCTATTAAAACCCCATTTGGATATCGAAATGTCCACGAAACGAAACTTTTTATTTTATTTGAATACCTTCCCGTCTTACAGTATAGTTTCATTAATGAATTAAATTTAATAAGTAATTAAAAGTTTTAATATGAATAAACATGTTGCATTTTCCTTTGTGGAACCATGACAAATTATTACGAAATGAAAGTAAAATTCTATTCGCGCGGATTCTTTGTCGCTTTTCGCAGTCGTTTCGATATTGCGAGTTTGGAGCAGTTTCTCTTCCGCGTTTACCAGGCTAGCATGAAACCAAGATGTCTCGTACTTCGTTAATTTCACTTTCAGTTGTGTTTATTTCCATTTTTTCCATGGAGTCACGGTCGGTCGGACTGTCAATCATATAACTTGACCCGAGATATTATGCGGGGTAAGGTGTTTCGTTTTTGTATGAAATAAATAAATCTTTAGCTTGTGAAATCTTAAGTCGATCTTACGTAGACCGAGATACGTCAACGCTAAAATCATTTTCGATAAGTTTTTTCATTACAACATAGGTAATTAGGTATTATACTTAGTCATTACACCTCATTCATAAAATCGGTTTAGTATCTTAGGCGCAACGATGGAAGATACAAAAATACATTGACTGCCAGAATCATTCCTTTTGGATTCACCACAGTCGGTCAATAAATGTTTGACAGTAAAATATATATATATACATGTATAGATGTAGGTCCGTGATGTGAAGTTTACACAATGTTCGGATTTTAATTTTATTGACATTTCAATTCAAGTGCCAAGGAAGGTTTGTGGCTCCTCGCCGGGCACTCTGCTAGTAGGTTACAAGCGTATCTGGTAATAGGACTTCAGGAAGTGAGAAGGACACATTACTAATAATTCTGGGAAAACTTCAAGAGATGGCGCTGAAGCGAGACGCAACGTTGACAGGGAAAACGTTTGTTGTTATGTTGTTACCCGGTTGTTCCATATTTGTTATATGGACAGTTGTTATATTGGCACTGTTGAGGTTTCATAGGAAATTTACTTTTTAGCAGATTATTATAACTTCGTGTCAATTTTGTGTCATTGTCAGTCGGTCTAATAAAGAACATCTCTCGCAAGGAAAAAGTGCATTTTAATTTGAACAAGTGGCGACCGTGGCACAAAAATCAAACAATTTATTTATTTCTTTCTTTCAGCGACGTCAGTCTAAAAAAAAAAGTTTGCTGAGACATGAAAATAGAAGCAGGTTCTCAATGTTATTTATATCTTATCAACTTCGTTATTTTTTCTTAGACAATTTAATTATCTGAGTTTTTCGTAAACTTACGTCGATGTTTTTTGTGTATAACAGAAATTAATCCATACAAAAATATCAAAATAAGCCCCAAATTTCAGTTTTAGGAAAAAAAATCCTACTTTTTGAAAGAAAAACATTGTCTTAAAGCTCCATTCCGCGCGTTACGGAAAACTAGTGAACGCTAGAAACACCGACACGACTTTACTAGGAGCACATTAAATGGAAAGAGGTTTTTCAGCCAGGGGCCCGATTTTTGAAAGCACATCGCTCGAAAGTACCACTCGAAAGTGATATAAATCAGATTATCTCCAAAACTACAGCTCTAATCAAAGTTTTGACTAGTTCACAAAATTAATGAGAGCTGTGATTGTCTTCTATGCTACTCGTATTTTCAATTCAGCACGATTTTTCACCACTTTCGAGTGGATTTTCACACATGTGCTTTCAAAAATCGGGCCCCAGGTTTGTAGGGGTTGCAGCTGGCAACAGTTGTATCTAAAGTGGAATAGATGGCGCTGAAATCAAGTTTCGCAAAGAAAACTTCCTGCTTACTCTTGTAAAATTGTTTATTTTGTGATTTGGGTATGCTTTTTTAGAAGTATTGTAGTAAATTCCTGTAGTGAGACTACGACAGTGATAAAATTACTGGTACGTAAGGTAAGGTAAGGTATTACTGGTACTTATTTAGCTTTTTGGTTGTCTGGAAGAGATCGCTATTAAGCGATAATACCGCCTATTGTCTACTTTGTTCTTTGTTTCTGTATTGTTTTGTACTGATTTGTGGTGTTCAATAAAGAGTATTTCTATTGTATTGTATTGTATTTTGTGCAAACGCTCAAGGCTGGTAACGCCTCTACAATACTACGTTGTTGCGAATTTCCATGGGTGGAGGTGGCCCACATGCCCCTTTGCTACATACATACACAAATCAAATCTATATCCCTTACGAGGACGACAGAGCCTAAAGTAACAAGAGGCCACGTTTAGCGGTGTGGGGCATAGATGGAAAATAGAATCAAAATAGGATTAGTTGCTGGCCGCATCGCCAATAATATGATTTTTATGATTTTCGCCCATTCCCCCGACGACCTTTTACCATCTGCGCGGGAAGAGAAGCAACTGGTACATTCGTTTGCTACCCTGTAAACAAACTGTTTACCAGTTCAATAGTTAAATATTACATAATACTAAATAAATTACCATTCCTCTGTATGCTTAATTTTCGGTCACAAGATACGCCTCGAAAGCAACTGTGTTAGAACGTTACATACATACATATATCACGTCTTTATCCCTTACGGGGTTGACAGAGCGTAAGTAACAAAACCTTAAGGCCCTTATAGCATGATTGTGGTGGGCATATTATAAGTGGAAAGGGGAATCGACATAGTGATGGGTTGCTCCTAAGATCACAATGAAAAACAATAGAATGTCAAATAATATGAAAACCGTTTGTTGCCGTTTCGATCCGCCAGTGGCGCTGCCAATTTAGCCATAGCGATTGAGACGTTCACATGAACGCGCTCTAGATATTTTTTTGTGTGAAAAGTTGAGATTGTTCGATATTAATATTACCCAATAATGACGCAGCGGTCGGAACGCTTCAAACTCTCAAAGCCTTTAGTGAGACTTGTGTGGTCTAATTTAGAGGCAGGCTTTGTGCGGTCGTGCCCTATGGGAATGCGGTAATCGCACAATGTAACATGAAATTTCAATTTCTCCTTACAATTGTTACGTAACATGCGGAATTAGAAGAAAACTTATTTTGAAGATCACAGAAAACACCTCTATGAGGTCTCTGTTAAGTTAAGAAAAAAAAGAACGCGCCAAGCAATTAGCTGCCATGGACAAAGTTGGCAGCGCCACGAGCGAAACGAAACGGCAACAAGCAGTTCTCATTAGTATTTGAAATTTTAAGGCGTTTGAAACGTTTGTTGTGACAGAAAACTTACAGCAAGCATTCAAGCATACTGTAGGCTTTTTGTCTATCTTGCTCGCAATCACCATCGTGTTCATTTTGGCAGTTCTTGTATGAATGTGACAGCTAGCTGATTCCGATGCCAATTGTCAGCCCATACATGAACTGTCAAAATGAACACGATGGCGATTGCGAGCGAGTTAGGCAATAAGCCTACTATTCTTCGAGCAATGAGGCCTACCCTACCCATTGCTTCACCTTGAAATATTCTTCGAGATACGTTGGTGGTTTGTGTCTTATGAAAGCCTAAATAAAACAAATTTAAAGTAATTTAACCAACCCTATTTTATGAATCCTTTAATTTTACCGCTAAAACCATCTAATTCACCTGTACAAGCACAGAGTAAAATCTAGTTGCCATTCAAATTAATGTATGTATGGATCACGACTAAGACACCGTGGTGGTCCGATACAGCCAGCAATAAAATATAGATGCATTCAACGACTGAATGCGCCCAATGCCTTTGCCTTCGCAGTGTTAAAAAGATTTTTTACCGCGTTTCTGAATTATGAACTGTCAATAGCTTTATAGCTGTTAATTAAATGAAGGTTTAGTTGGTGGTCTTATATTAGAAGAGGCTCTACATCATGTATGCGATTAAAGTACATTGAAACACATCGAAATAAGTGGGTACCAAGGGTCCGATTTTTGAAAGCACATTGTGTGAAAATACCACTCGAAAGTGATGAAAAATTATGCTGAATTTGAAATACGAGTAGCATGGCAGACAATCACTGCTCTCATTAATCTTGTGAACTGTTCAAAACTTTGATTAGAGCTGTAGTTTTGGGGATATAAGCTGATTTATACCACTTTCGAGTGATGTGCTTTCAAAAATCGGACCTTAACCAAATAATGCGGTCTGCCATCTGAACTGAGTCTGGGCTGAATGACAAATATGGTTGATAAATTCTTTGCGCGTCATAAAATACGATGTCGACAAGACGTAAAAAAAAGTTGAAAGTTCGACTTTGGCAACATATTAATGTGGTACAAAGTTGGTTGAAAAACGATATACCGCGTATTTGTACAAAGTTACATACCTACACATACTTACCAGTTATAGTTTTTAAACTGGCTGATTCAATCGCATTTCCTTGGACCACTCTTCTTTAGTGTCTTTGAACAAATTAATAGAACTGTCTCATCACTCAGCGTATTTTAACTTTTCAGCATCCGTGTCTTGGTTTAACTCTGAACTCATCAAAATAAACGCTTATTGAATAACTCTATCTACACCAGGGGTTCCCAAACTTATTCATTACGCGCCCCCTCTCTAAAAAGATAAAACTCTGTGCCCCCCTATAGCTCAGCCGTAGGCTGTTAGGCATAAACACAAGAAATTTGTTAATAAGGTTCTATAAGGTCCTGTATCGTAACCCATGCCCCCCTTTGCAGGTCGCTGCGCCCCCCTTGGGTGGCGCGCCCCCCACTTTGAAAATCACTGATCTACACACTAAATTCCTCAAAATCATCTCCACATTTCTTAATCCCAAAAAGCTTCCGATCGTCCAATAAAAAATCCAATAAAATTAGTACAAGTCTACACCATGATAACTTCAACTAACGCCATTATGGGCCCCATTCTGGTTCTATGGTGGTAATAAATGAATAAAAACAATTACTACACGGGTTAGGTTCGTTATGGTGGTAATGGACCCCAAGGAATGAGGGGTATGGTTTAAATTCAAATGTATACAGGAATAAGAGAAATTTCGTCATGTTATCAAAGTAAGGGTCGGTGTATGGGGCTGGGAACCGCGAGCTAGCGCGGTGCGATCATTATTAACTTGCAAAGTTTGTTACTGTTCTTATAAAAATTAAATCTAGCAAAACAAATATGGCAAACAATTCTCATCAACATGCTATGCTCAACTACTTTAATTGTTAAGCATACATGGAACGTTGTCATTGTGATATGATTGCTTGTTAGTGTTTAAAACACGTTGCTAAAGCTTGGCAATGTCAAATATGACCGCAATGCCTAGTGGATCAACAATTAAAGTTCATCATTCATAGTTCATCATTAATAGCCATATCATAATATAGTTACACAAACGGATACCACGTATAAAAGTCGAGTGACGCTCGACATGTTTCGGAATCATTTGTAGTCCTTCCTCCTGGAGCGCTCGCCCCGGCGGCAGCGAAACGAACACTGTGCTCCAGCGCTGGCTCTGTTAACCGCTTGCGAGGCTACTCGACGCAACTGACAGCGGCGCACATCTACCCTCGTTTTCATAAATCATTTCATAATATCATCTAGGTACTATATTTGTTTATCTCAATAACAGCACCAAAATCCATAGTCAATATGGTCATAGACGAGCAACAGCCTGACCTCTCACGAGGACTGTGATTAGCAATCAGCGTTTAAAAAAAGTCAAATATGACTCATTTCTAGTAGTCTGGCTGACTTGTTTTGTATACATAGCTATATGCGATTAGAGTCAGTAATAATAGCTCCAGTTAAAAATCGTTGGTTATGGTTAACAATATCGTTAAAGTAACCTAGCGCAACTCATGCTTAGAATATGAAGCAACAGTATTAAGAGCTTAATACAGTCACACCCACAACCTCTACCACGTCTTCTCCAACACTTCCGCTTTGGCTCACTCACCAGCTGTGCTGTAGCGGTAATGAAAATAAATGGCGCCCTTAGCACCGCTACCTCTCCCGCTCCCGCTACCGCTGTCGCCTCCGCTCGCAGCGTGCACGCTACGGCGGCGAGATGAAAGCCGGCGGCGCGTTTGAGCCCGCAATTAGGCCGCGGTAATGAGAGAGCGACACAGCCACCGCTAATCGCCCGCTGCGCAAAGAGGCACCCAATTGAAATGGATCGAAAAAACGTTTCGAATTACGTTTAGTTCTTATGCTGTCCTCGTACCCGTGTAGTTCAAATTGGTTGCGTTTGGGGGTAGAATTTGCAAATAGTCACAGTCGTCAATTAATTTTAATGCATTAATTAAATAAACGATTTTCGTATAATTTTCAGTGAAAACATTCTTGCTTCCATTGTCTGTATCAACAAAATTACCTAATAATTTCTTTGTGCAATTTATCCAGAAGATTGCACTTAATTTTAACTCTCAACCTAAAAAATAAATTCACAGTCAAATAACTCACAAACAGCGAAGCATCTTCAATCCAAGACAAAAATGCAGTTAACATTATTAACTGTGAAAAATTTAATATATTAAAACCCGGGGCGTAAATCGTCTAATAAGTTGCGGAACTTTTGCCTCCCACCAAGTAAAAGGAAAGGGTGCTAGATTTCACATCCCAATCGCTACGGGTGGCATCCACAGTTTCATAATTAAATGATACATTATATTAATTTAATTGAATAAACATGACACTTGAAATGTATTCAGATTAGATTATTTATTTCGACGTAAAACTTGGTACATTTTTGAGTTTACCGTTACTTTTAAAGAAATATTTAGGTGTAGCACACACTTGAAGGTATATATTTTATATAAAAATAGAAACATTTTACTCAGTCTCTCGGCAGCCCCATGTCGGATGATAAGCAGTACGTCCATAACATAACAAATAAAAAAAAATGGCTGCTTGAATCTGTGGCACACAATGACATTTGTCACTGACGTTGATAGCACAGCACTCTCGGAAGCTAAAAGAAGCAACGGCTAAGTGGCGCCGTCTGTAAATTGTTGGTGTTACTAAACCTTACATGGGGAATTTTATTAACAATTACCATTGATTTCTTTTAAAAGGATAAGCAGTGTTGTTGATTCTGAGTAGAAATAGCTCAAAATTTCCAAAATCTGGGAAAATAGTACATTGTTGTAGAGGCTGGAAAGTGAGCAATAGATGGACGAGGGAGTTCGAGGGCCGAGCCGCAGGTGAGGCCCTCGAAGAGAGACGAGTCCATCTATTGCACTTTTGGCCGAAACATTACATAGTGCTTTTCACGACTACTGCGAGGAAAAAAAACATGAGCGTAAATACAACAGTAAAGTTTCACTCTCCCGCCATATTTTACTTAAAAAAAAAACGAGAGCGCTCTAGTGGCCAGTCACGCAAAGGCTTTTTTTGTTATGTTATTTTATTAAGCAAAGCGCTTCGAAGTGCTTATTAAACACACCCATAATCGCTTATAGTTTTAATATGATGTGACAAGGACGGACTGACGACTCTGACTATAAGACAGGACTTAAACATTAAAGACAAAACAATTTACGTCAGACGTGGCTGTATGGACCTAGTTTCCTTTGCCTCTCCCTGATGGGATAAACCTTGAAAAATTTTAATATGCAGCACACGACGTGTTCTGATTGGTCGATTTTGTGTAATAGCGTCACAAACTGTGTTGTGATTGGTGGTATCAGGGATCAGCATGCCGATGTGATTGGACGACTTTGGTCTTTGAAACTGTCCAACAATGTTATTGTTAGCCTGTTTGAATTCATAGTTGGCCTGTTCATTCAACCTACAACTATACTTTGTTTTGGGGCCCCATTACTGACCATCTTTTGCCACATTTCCGAGCAGTGGCGTAAAAAAATATATAAATGGTAATTTATATTGAAATTACCGACAGTTTACAGACGGCGCCACTTAGCCGTTACTAGTTTTAGCTACAAATGTTATTGCCAGAGATTCCAGCAGCCATTTTTTTTTATTTGTCATGTTATGGACGTAAACTGTTTATCATCCGTCATGGGGTCGCCGAGAAATTGAGTAAAATGTTTTTATTTTTATAAATTATATGGCTCGACGGAAAAATCTGTAACTTTTTTCTGTAGCTAAGGATGGTTAATCCTATCAATAGAAAAATCACCAAGCACTTTAAAAATAATTATCCATTACCAATTCGCTTATCGCTATCCCGCGGGAACTATGCAATTATTTAAGATAAAAACTATTCTATGTCCCCAAAATCTTCGCAGAACACAGTATAAATACAGTGCCGCATCTTCCAATGACAGCCTGTTTGAAACCGTCTAAATTAGCATTAAAATTAGCATAGAGCCGCGGCACTGTAGTCACACTCGCCGCTCGTCATTTCACAGGCAATTGCCTTTATAATGGCTATATACCAACATGCATTACTCACATTGTAAATGCGAAAGTTAATGTGTGTGTCTACTTGAGATAGTTGAGTTATATTGGACTTACAGCGAGTTTAGATTAAATGTTTCAAATGTAAAGTCGCTTATAATTAAACCGGATAATTTCAGCAAGTTGTCAAAAGTAGACATCACGTATTCTACCATTATTACGGCGTGTAGCTAGAAAATATATAAAAATAAATACATAATCACAATAAAATAAAATCCACAAATACATCATAATCATAATCGGTCACATGTCCTTAAATATCTTCTCAAATGAGTTTTATGTCAGTTTTTTTAATTAGCCACCTACACCTACCTACTTGTGTAGGGTGATTTTTGAAAGCACATGTGGGAAAATACCACTCGAAAGTGGTGAAAAATTGCGCTGAATTTGAAATACGAGCAGCTTAGAAGATACTTACGGCTCTCATTAATCTTGTGAACTAGCCAAAACTTTGATTAGAGCTGTAGTTTAGAAGATATAATGATTAATACCACTTTCGAGTGGTATTTTCACACACGTGCTTTCAAAAATCGGGCCCCTGCTGAAATCTTTCGGAAAAATTCTGAGAGACATCGTACATGAATGAGTATGTATGTATGTATGTATGTATGTATGTATGTATGTATGTATGTAAATTCTTTATTGTGCAAAATAAACAAGAGAAATACAATTGACAAACACTGAGATACATGCACAAAGGCGGACTTATCCCTTTAAGGGATCTCTTCCAGTCAACCTTTGAGTTATGAGTTACGGCTGATTTTTCAATTATCACCGTGGTTAGACAACTAACATACGCTCCAATGCGTTTCGATGTCGACGTACGCTTGCCAGTAGTTTTTGTTCCGTTAGATCGCGTGGTTTTTCGTAGGCCAATGTCAATTTGAGTAATTATTTCAGAACACCTTTAATCAATGTTCTTTTGGGTGCGAGTCGGGTTACCTCCGCGTGTGTTCAAGTACCTACTGCGGTTCGTTTTTGGATCCGTCCGTGGGGAAGAGCAAGAGCAGTGCTTGGTCCGGTGCATCGTGGACATCGGTTAATGATTTCCTGGCGGTCTCTGAGGGATATCATTATTCGTTGGCTAAGAGCCCGACAGGGGGAGGTTTTTCGACCGTGTTCTACCGGACAACGTTGCTGACATTTTACTACTTTGACATTGGCGAAATCATTGCATCGATCGATGGGGCCATTATTATCCCAAAAATTTAATTGAATTGAGTGTTGAAACAAAAGTGTTTTCAACCCACTCAATAAAATAGTATCCTTACATAGTATGAAAACAAAGTTGTTATCGTGAATCCTATTTACTAAAACAAATGGTTTCCGTTTGACAACATAGGCTTCGTTCCCACTATGCCGGACCGGTGGATTTGCCGGGTCGGTAAAACTGCTGGACAGGCTAGTGGCTGTACAATTTATATGAAGCTCCGGTTCTCCTGCCGGATCAAGGTGTAATGTGAACGCCCAGTTCCGGTTGGCGGTTGCCGGCAAATCCACCGGTCCGGCATAGTGGGAACGAAGCCATATATATATTGGTCAATAGAGCTCTTCCAGGTCGTTGAGCTACATAGCATAAGCTTTAATATAGTTCTCAAATGATCTGTACCTATACACAACACCACTACACAAGTGTAATGTATACATACAGCGTATAGCACACTGCGGCATACTTCTGACACTCGGCACTCATTTCACAGACAGTTGGTTTTATAATGGCTATATAGTGTATAACTATGCCCTCTAATATATTTAACGCTCGAAGTTATATTAAGATGTTCTACTCTTAATTATAAGACGGCATGATTAATACGCCTTTCCGGTTTCTTTATTGCATTATTAAGTAGTTTTGGTATAATGTTTTGCGGTTCGTTCAAGTTTCGAAATTAAATTGAAATAGATAATCATTTTTAACTTTAACTTAGGTGATGTCATTTACCTTTGATATTTCAAAGCGTTTAAAACTATGCATAAATGCAGCTTTGCAGTCAATGGCCTTAATTACCAAGGGTAGATACAATACAATACAATACAATACAATACAATACAAATATAAGATAGATAATAAGATAGTTATCTGAAATGAGCTATTTTATTTATTATTATTGACTTAGGTAGTTATAAAAATGTCACTTTCTTGTGTGTGGCTATAGTAATTACGGCATTTAACTGCAAAGCTGCCTTTAAGCATAGTTTTATACGCTTTTATAGTATAATTAAACAAAATATGTATTATAATGTACTTACTATCTACGGTTAATTTACCTTAGTTTCATTCCAAACTATCGCAAACGTGTCAACTAGTACCCACTAAATATACCATGAAAAAACCTTTTTAAATATACTTGTATGATTGATACATCATTCATCTCTACATTGTGGTGTAACCGATTAGTTTTTGTGAAATATCCATCCATTAAAACGTATTCCAAACGTAATTCACACCACTTGGTGACTCCATACAAATTGAGCGGAGTCACTACAAAAGCTCAACCTTGAATTTGTACGTTGATACAAACATAATGATGTCAACAAGAGCGTACTTGTCGATCAATTATCAATACATTACCGGTTTTCTAAGCCATAGTAAAAGCAAATTGCGTTGAAGCAGTGCTGGATACGATCTTCAAAAATTGTATCGTGACTCAACAAAGCGTCTTATTTACAAAAACGCGGATCAAAAGAGATCCGATTCCTTTGTGCTCTTCAAAACCCGTAATGTGACATCTATCGATGACGAATGACTTAGAATCACCAACTTAATAATACTTTTAACAAACTCTACGTTAATAAATTTTGATTTCTCCCCTTTTGACATAAGGCAGAGTATCAAGTTAAGTAATGTAAAGAATACTTTGTAAAAGTTTAAAAAGGGTACAACCTAAATACGGAGGCGTTAAAAGGTGGTCCCCATTATAATAATATTTATTCGGTGCAACATTGCCCTACCGTTATACTTAGCTAAAAGAGCGTAAGTTCATATCCCTAAGATAGCAGTTATGTCTTTTTGTTTTACGGTGCTAGTTGTTGACTTTATGATAAAGACGTTTGCGCAAATGTTTGGATCTCATTTTTAGATTTTGCTGTGAAAATTAGCAAGCGCCCTTAAAGGTAGCAAACGACCCTTAAACATTTTATTTATTTGACTGCTATCTCAAGATTTATTTGTGATTCACAATCAAAGCAATTTGAGTGTGTGTGTTAAAAAATCAAAACGGCGTAACGATTTACGTTCACTTGTTTAGATTGCCTTACCATTTATTTTTATTGTCTTGTTTCTTGGTATAAAGAGTTCATTGCGCTCTTATATTCACTTCAGATTTTGTTTGTACAAACTTAGCGTCTGTTTCTTTTACTGTTTCAGTGTATATTTAATCTATTAAATATCCGAGGATGATAGTGCCTTCCATGCTGGTCTGGGAGTAAATAAAAAACATAGAATGTACCAATTGCTTCTTTTCCCGCGCAGATGGTAAAAGCCCATCTAGGGAATGGGCATATATAGGAATCATGACTTTTATAGGCGATGCGGCTAGCAACCCATCACTATTTTGATTCTCCTTTTCACACGCCCGCAATCATGCTAAACGTGGCTTTTAGGTCTTGTTACCTTACTAGGCTCTGTCTACCCCGTAAGGGATAAAGACGTGATTTGTGTGTGATAGTACTAAAGTAGGTATTGTAGGTTATGTATAGACTAACTTCACACCTCAAGACATGATTTAAAATATAATTACGAGTAACCTTCAGTACGTTATAGCCGAGCAGAAACTCATTAGAAAATAACAGTACTTAACTGCCTTCTTGTTAAGTATGCGTACTTGGTCAAACCAATTATATTTGCCCCGAAAGCCTCTGCTAATTTAAATCCTGTTCCACTTCACACTACAGCTTCTTTTTTATAACTTCAAATATTCAGCCGAAAGGTTATTTAAAATATTAATAGCAAAGGTACAACCTTAACTGCTTTTAACCTTAGTTAACATAATTGACAATTGAAAAAAAAGTAACGATCCAAAAATCATGTCTCTATTATGGCGACTCTATTAAACCTAATGTGGATTGAGCCGCGTCTCGTGAATGGCCAAAGCTGAGTATCGTCACAGATAATTAAACAAGCCATATTGTAGTCTGTACGGTGACAACGTACTGGGGTTTAAAGGGACGGGGTCCGAATATAAAAAAAAAACAATATTACGTTTTAAAGTAGATCAAACATATTTTTTTCTCAAGCTCTACACGCCATTCCATGTTTAAATTCTGAAGTCACTGGCCTTATACTTTATCACGAGCAAATTGAATTAATTTTTAAGCTTTTATTTAACATGCAATGTTTGTATAGGTATCTTCGGGTCGAATCTAGCAAATGAATTTTGACTACCAATGGCTGAATTGATGTGAAAATTAGCATACATTATGTTGGTAAATCCAGTGACAAATCAAAAATCCGGAGGTGAGGTTCTAGTAAGGCGACCGGAGCCATCTCTGCAGGAGTAAACTTGAAATTTGCTTACGTACAATTATGTACTTATCTCTACAAATGCCTCTTCAACTAGTGAAGGTTGGCAGCCAGCTCCGCATATCTGATTGGTTTTTAACCAGTCAGAAAATCCCGCGGCGCTCTTTATTCCGGACATTCCCGGTTGCGCAGAATTCCTTTACTACACAATTTTTCGGGATTAAAACTATCTAATGCCTTCTGGTCTTGTCTTAAACCATCTTCATAATATACCAAATATTGTCACGATCAGTTGAGTTTACGCGTGACACACAAAGTTTCATTCGCATTTGCAATAATTAGAAAAGATTATGTATGTACTCGTACATGGCAATGCAAGAAATTTCTAAATAACACTGAAAATTAGAACACAGAAAAATCCGAAAAGTAAAGCTATGGCCGGGAATCAAACCCGGATCCTCGTCATTTCGTGACGCGTGCTATACCCCTACACCGCCCAACACCTAGCAGGTGGGTAAGCCTTCGAATGTTTCTATCTGTTACTAGCTGTCACGTGACCTTGTTACTATGCGATTTTTTATCGCTAAGCGCCATCTGTTTTGAATGATGTGTCTGTACGACACAATTACAAGAAATGTTATGGGTGAAACACACACAAACACAAATCACGTCTTTATCCCTTACGGGGTAGACAGAGCCTAAGGCAACAGGTACCTACAGGCCACATTTAGCAAGATTGTGGGCGTATAGGTTGAAAATGGAATCAAAATAGTGATGGGTTGCTAGCCTCATCGCCTATAACATGATTCCTATGATTTTCGCCCATTCCCTCGATGGGTTTTTACCATCTGCGCGGGTAGAGAAGCAACTGGTACATTCTATGTTTTTTCTTTACTACCAGACCAGCATGGAAGAAATGGGTGAAATTTTAGCAAAATTATTGCTTGACAGAAACTTATTTTTAAAAGTAGCATGAAGTGTGGTCACTGTGCGCAGCATCTGCGGCAACAATACGAGTGATTAGGCGTCATCGCGACATTGTGGCGTCGCGTCACCCTCGCCTCTGTCGCTGTCATCGATGTCGTCAGTGTCGTCAGTGTCGCTGTCGTGCGGTTGGATAGTGAATGGGATCGTAACGTTTAGTAATGGGAGCAGTATCCGAACGAAAGTATCTAAATATCTATCTAATCGAAACTTTTAAACGTGGCGTTAGGTCTTGTTACCTTAGGCTCTGTGTACCCCGTATGTATGTACAAATATTTAATAATTAATAGTAGGGATACGAGTATGTGGTGCATACGAGAAACATTTATGGGTGACTGAAAAAAAGTTAAGGCCCTCTCTCACCTCACTGTAAAGTTCCTAATATCTTTAGCTTTCATCTATGATGTCGTCTTTGTTTTTATCTTTATAAGAAATAGAGATGGAATCATAAATAACTGACACTTAAGATAACAGGAACTTTAAAGAGAGTGATGAGACAGGTCCTTAATTTTACGGGTTTTGTAGATGGTCTATATTTTAGGACTGGACTAGGATACCTTCATGCTTCTTTGTCTATCTCGTGGTAATGGGGTTTTTTAGAGACCACACGCGCGGACAAATTGAGACGTGTCATAATGACCGCTCCCGGATATAATGGGGGTTCCCGAAGGCTTTTACACGATCTTTATAATCGAGACATGCTGCGTTTGTGAATGAGCTTCCCTTGCAGAGTATCTCATAGAGGGTACATTTTGTAGAGGCACTAACTTGTAGAAAATCTATCTTGTGGAGGGTTTTCTTTGTAGGAAATCCATGTTTTGGAGGCACCAACTTGTAGAAAGTGTATCTTGTGGAAGGTCCATCTCATAGAAAGTCGGTCTTGTAGAGAGTCAATTTTACAGAGGCACCAATTTGTAGAAAGTTTATCCTGTGAAAGCTCCATCTTGTAAAAAGTCTGTCTTGTAGAGAGTCCACTTTGTAGAGGCACCAACTTGTAAAAAGTTAATCCTGTGGAGGCTCCATTTTGTAGAAAGTCGGCCTTGTAGAGAGTCCGTTTTGTGGAGGCTCCATCTTGTAGAAAATCTGTCTTGTAGAGAGTCCATTTTGCAGTAGCTATAACTTGTAGAAACTTTATCTTTTACACGTTTAATTTGTAGAGAAATCGTTTTATATGTACTAGGTCTCTCTGACAGGGACTTAATTTTAAATAAGCTTTTACTTTAAAGCTTCATGCCTTCCTTGTCTATCGTGTGGTAATCACACATACACAATAATCATGATCTATCGAGAGCTTTTTTAGAGACCACACGCGCGTCCAAATTGAGACGTGTCATAACTACCGCTCCCGGGTATAATGGGGGTTCCCGAAGGCTAAGGTAATGAGGCTGGGGCTACACTATCGTTGCTGACGGTGTGTTGGGGCCATAACCTTGTACCCATAGATAAGAAAATGGTTTACTTTTTTTATAACTATGATGACGATTGTCCCAATCGTTACCACTATCTTACCTGTTAATTTGCCAACAAGCAGCAATATTTGGGCTACTTTGTTCCAGCGTGGAGAGTAAGACAACCGGTGAAATTATATGGGGTATTTATCTTATCCCTCTAGGCTGTCAACGCCTTTGCGAATTTTGCGATGCTCGAGTACTGCGGGTGTCCATAGGCAGACATGACTGCTTCTTTGTCGTATAAAAATGTAACAAGGATTTCAATTTAGTGTACTTAGTTGATTCTACGATAGCGTACTCCAAGCAATTATATAGTGTTATTTATTTAGATAGTGTGGGATGCAACGTGCGTAGACAAAGTTAGGTATATTTATTTAGTTTTAAGTTTTGTATATTTAGTTAACTTTTAGATTTTATCATAGTTTAATTTTTTTTGTAATTCGATATAAATATTTATTAAATGTATGTATAATGTAGTTCAATTAAACGTTTTCTTTTAATTTTGATCACAGTTTAATTTGTTTTTAGATTCCTATTTGTATTTTCAGTTACATAGTTGTAACGGGCTATTTTCCGCAACTCGACGACAGAGACTGCACCTGTTTTGCGTGGTGGGCTGTAGGCACTACTCAGCCCACCTCCTAAAGGAAGCCTGGCACCTTAACGTAACTATAGTCTTCATTCCATCCACCGCAACGCGACTCACCCTCGGGGTGGCCTAATGACACCGACCTGTAATTCGGTGGTTCGCTTCCGCTAGCAATTTGTACTAGTTCGCCCCCCGTAATGGGGAGGTGTGGGGCTTAATCCTAATACGCGGCAAAAAGTGTTTGTTGAATGAGTTTTTTGTCCCAAATATGTCAATACTGGCAGCTTCCCTATTTTGAAGACTTGATCCAAAGTTTTAGGTCAAATAAAAAGACGGACAAGCGAACGGCAAAGTGAGACCGACTTAAACTACGCTTTGCTGCGCGCGCGAGCGCGTAACTCTTGGGCTTGGGTAGGTATACAGCAAGGAGTAGTTAAAACCAGCCTCTCTTGTTCGTCCTTGCTGGTCTGTGGGAGAGGGAATGGGCGAAAGTCTTAGAATCATGTTATAGGCGATGCGGCTAGCAACTCAACACTATTTTGATTCCCCTTTCCACCTATACGCCCACAACCATGCTAAACGTGGCCTTCAGGTCTTGTCACCTTAGACGTGATTTAAATGTATGTACGTATATTTACAGTCTAGAGCTAGTAATAAATAAAATTACGGCTACAGCTGGAACTTCTAGTAAGCGGATGCATTACAATATTACGGCTAAACTCTCCACAACTAACAGTACTCCCGCAATTCTAACAATTAGTCGACAATGAAATCCGTTCGAGATCAACGGAAAGAGATCATAATTACATCGATGTAACATACCATAGTAATTATTGCTCTTACATATCATATAATTAAGGCTAGAGGAAGTGTTGTTTCCCTTTTCTATGCGTGTGAATTGTATCGGTATTTGCGTGAGGGAAACAGGTATAAAGGTGCAACCACACCGGTGCGTAAAACGTGACACCTACGACACGTCCTGCTTATACGCGGCGGTGTTGTCGCTCCTTTACCGTTAAGTTTGGTCACATTTTTAGCGGACGGTAGGAGCTCGTGCAAAGTCCGTCCGGATCGCTGCTACCGTCTTACTCGCTAATCCTGCCGCCATGCAGCAGTGCTGGCTCTGCTGTGTTCCGGCTTGGAGAATAAGATGGTGAAATTACTGGCACAAGAGGTATTCTATCCGAGCGCTACGCTGGCAGCGCATCTGCAATCCTCTAGTGTTGCGGGTGATTATGGTTGATGGTGCTCGCTTACCATCAAGTGAACCACTTGCTCGTTTGCTATCCTTGTCATAATAAAAGAAACATTAGGTAGGGATGTTTATTTGCAACGAACTTTTTTTTTATTAAATTTGACCAGGGCTTTGCTATCCTAAGATCGCGACGTGCAGCCTCCATCTCATTTCACTGTTTGTGACATAAAAGCTTTTTAGCTTTGTTTTTTTTTAATAAATGAGTGTTCTTATGTCGTGCTCATAAGAGTGTTGTTAATTTATGATCACTTTCTTTTGACTAATTAAAACTTCATTTAAAATTGAGACTTTGGTATGCCTTGTCACTAGATCACTTACTTTTGACGTTGACTGTACAAACAATAGTAAAGTTAAGTGTCTTCAAAAAAAAACTTTAGCCCCAAAGTTACCCTATCTTAAACATCCAAAACCATCGCCAAAGTAATGGTAGTTAATAACACGGCGTACCGGAAATCGACGTGATTGGCCAATCATGGCGGAAAGCCAGTATGGCGCCGGTTCCGGTGGATGACACGGGACATTAAGTTGCTAAATGTGTCTGTTTATTATTGTTTATGTAGATATTTTTTTTTCACTCTTGATTGTTGTTTTAATAATGGAGATAGTTTAATTATTTGGGTACTGGACAGTTACTCGTATTTAAATAAAATTGTAGCTATCAAAATAAATAGACTTGATAAAATAAAATATGGATGTGTAAATAAATATGTAGGGTTGTAACTTCTACATTTCAAATAGTTGATCATCTAACGCATATCTCTTGGTAGGTAGGAATAAAACCCCCATTAGTAGTATAATATATGTATAGTATGTAATATATGTATAGTATGTAATATATAATATATAGTATATTAGTATAGTATAAACTACCTACACTTACATGTAACAGTTTCAAGATTACTGACATCGCCTTTTTAATGACTCCATATTTTTTTACACTTTTTGCTAATTACCAACTACGTGTTTAGCAATTGCATTAAACTAATTAATTTAAGCTACAATCAGACACCGACCACAATTGAAAATAATTAAAAAAAACAATTACCAGGGCAACCCCAAAAGCAAATATAACTCCCCATCGACACCAGAGTTTTCCGCTCCATAGACTACCCCGGAAGCGGAAGGAGAATAAACAAGAGGACAAAATGGCTGCGGCTCGAGCTAATATATTTTTTTATCCGTTAATGGAGGGGTGCGTTAGAAGGCTTTGTTTTAAAGTGTTTTAGATATTGCCAGTAAAAAATGTTCAAGATTAGAAAATAATGATAGCAATAGTTTTATAAGAGTGTCTGTATACAAAATAAAATTTATGAGACAGTCAGTGTAATGGTGAATTAAAAAAAAATATTTCTTATTTTCTTCCATGCTGGTCTGGGAGTAAAGAAAAAACATAGAATGTACCATTTGCTTCTTTTCCCGCGCAGATGGTAAAAACCCACATCGAGAAATGGGCGAAAATCTTAGGGATAAGTTCGACTTTTTGCATGTGTGTTATCCTGCGTTCATCTTTTTCTTGTGTTTTATGCACAATAAAGCGTTATACATACATACATACATACATAGACGATGCAGCTACCAACCCATCACTATTTTTATTCCCCTTCCACCTATGCGCCCACAATCATGCTAAACGTGGCCTTTGGTCTTGGTAGCTTAGGCTCTGTCGACCCCGTAAGGGATAAAGACGTGTTTTATGTGTAGGTAGGTATATAATTAAAATTGATTATTAGGTTATTAATTACAAATCCTGAAAATATCCGCACCCAATTTTCTAGCACCTTATATATTCCATCTCTAATTCCTACATACATACACAAATCACGTCTTTATCCCTTACGGGGTCGACAGAGTCTAAGGTAACAGTTAATTAGGTACCTCTAATTTCTAAGGCTTCCGTATCTTTTATCTTTAAGTAGGTACCTAACTTAAGTGGTACCTACACCTAATGTGGTACACAGATTTAAATATTATTTATTGGACCTAGGTAGGTAGGTAGGTAAGGTAGCCTAGGTAGGTAGCTACCTTCTACCTATTCTATTACCAGGATTATCGGTTTGTTAATAACCCTCACTTACGTCATCTTTTATTAAAATAATAAATGCCCCATAGTACTCAGAGTGCAATTATTAACTTAATGCTAGAGGCTAGGTAGGTATTAACGAGTCTGGGGGAATTAATTGCTAACTAACAGACGTTAATTATGTAAACTGCGCCGATGCATTTACGGGAGAAAATTTTGACAATGTCATTTTTACAAGCTACCTTCACAGTGTTTGAAATTTTGTAAATATCTCTGGAAATCTAAGTTATTTTATTTTTATTTGCCATACCTAATTTTTAAAAGAGTAAAAAACACATTCAAAACTTTTTTTTTTAATTTTTGTATTTTTTTATTACTAGGTAAGCTAGAATTTCAAACACTGTTTTGAATATCTATACCTAATAGTTACTTACCTATATGTAGAAATAATTATGTATAATGTTTAACTAGTTACCTACTATTAATTTACCCAATTTAAATACACATTTTTAACAACGGTGTTGCACCTATAGTTATTAAAATCTTTTGGGACTCTAATGCAGCATATTATAACACCTCTTTTTCTAACGCTTCTTCGTAACTTTTTAAAAAAGCTTATACGGCAAATTTTTACACTTTGAGGACATAGCATAAAATCAAAACAAAAATGAAAATTTCAATTGAGCGCTACTTGCCTCCTGACTCTACATTAAAGTACGTTACTGCCCTCACTTTAATTAAATCCGACACCAGCCAGTACAAACTTACCTATCTACTATTATTCCGGCGCCAAACAGCCATTACTCTATAAACAATAAATGAAGGAAAGTGGCAATTTCTCCCGTGACAAACGTCGCCTTATCGACGCTAAATAATGGAGCGCGTACTTAGACGCGTCTTCATCCCGGTAATTAACGAACTCCCTCCCCCCCCGGGCAGAATTAATCACGGTGAATCTCGCCCCCCAATCCCGGATTAAAAAGTTTTATTGGAGAACCGAGCGCGTCAGCCCGCGCCGACTAACAGCCAACCGCCGGCCAATCAGCGCGGACGCACTTTAAAATGGGTTCACGCTATTGGTTGGGAGTTGATGTAGCCACGCCTTCCCCTACCGCCCGGCGCAGGGCTGTCACAGCCACGTCAGTTGACCGAGGCGCGTCGACCCGTCAGCCGTATCCCGCGTTGTGATACTCTGTTTATTCGGTGTCTTTCGTGTGATGGTGTGAGATGGAGGAGGAGTCGATGTCCGGGCACAGTTGTTCCGAGGACGATATCAGCGTGGGGCGCCCGTCGCCGGCGCCGTCGCGGTCGCCGTCGCCTCATGACTACTTCAGACCGCTGAAGAGACTGAAGATGTCAGAGCCGGCGGAGGAGAGGCGCGGGGAGGGGGTGAAGAGTTTTGGTATCATGGACATTCTGTCGCATAGTCCTAGGACGCCGGCCAGGATTGTGCGGCCTTGGGATGGTGCTGCGGCAGGATTGGAACGCTTGCAGCGGTTACAACGATTAGCTGGTGCAGCTCTGTTGGATGGGGAGCGCTGGAGGCTGGCAGCTCTGGGGCTTCTTCGGCCGCGGGAGGCGACGGAGTGTGACTCGGTCTCTGAGCGTTCGTCCTCTGCCTCTGACTGTTGTTCCGAGCCTCGCCGTGCGTCGCATGCGGCGAACGCGCCCCATACGCCGTTGGACGCACTGTTCCACATGACCAGCAAGACTTTTGAAGCCAACAATACTGACAATGGAGGTAAGTCGCTTTATTATTGTGATTTGTTTGGGTTAATGGATGGGACTGTCGGAATATCGGTTAGGTTATGAGGTTGAAATATTGATGTGCTCTCGTTATTTCCTCAAAATTAAGTGAATAGAATTCGTTGATGCTTTTATAATATATACACATATATTTCAATAGGGTTTCTCAGGACACGATGATAGCTCGTCATCAAACTTGTGTTATAAGTCAGCCAAAATTTAAACCGGCGAAATTGCCGAGGACTTTACTTCTCTATGTTATTAATTATTTTGAAAAATGAAACAAACAAATGGTTTTTCCATCGAAACAAAAAAAATCTTCCATGCTGCTCTGGGAGTACTAAAGAAAAAACATAGAATTTACCAGTTGCTTCTCTTCTCGCGCAGATGAAAAGCCCATCGATTGAATGGGCGAAAATCTTAGGAATCCATCACTATTTTGATTTCCCTTTCCAGCTATAGGTACCTGCCTTTAATCATGCAAAAGTGGTCTTGAGGTTTTGTTACCTTAGGCTCTGTCAACCCCGTAAGGGATAAAGACGTGACATATGTATGTAGGTATGTATGTAACGAAAAAAAAAGGTAAACACTTCCGCTGCGTATCTATCACAATTTGGTGGTATTACCGGAGCACTAAATGTGATTGTAAACAATAAACAAGTGAGTTATTTAAACCTCTAGCCATTCCTTTACAATACTTACATAATCCTACTAATATTACAAATGTTAAAATGTCTGAATACGTCTTTCTGTCTGTCTGTACCTATTGTTTTGTTTGTTGTATGTTGACAATTGGACCTCAGAAATAAAACATGGGCTATTATTTTGTCTCGATATTTCTACGGAATCAGCATTCCGCATACAAAGTCTCTATACCTATTAGCTAAGTTGTTTTGTAGGTCTTCCTTTTTTATTTATTTTTAAACTCACTCGTTGCCCGTCTCTATCTAATATAAAACTCCTCTCATCCACTCAAAGGTTGACTGGAAGAAAACCTTTAAAGAGAAAAATCCGCCTTTGTGCATGTATCTTGGTCTTTGTCAATTGTAGGTATCTATTTGTTTTAATCGTGTTATAGGCGATGCGGCTAGCAACCCATCAATATTTTGATTCCCCTTTCCAGTTGTAATAGTATAGGTAGACGTATAGTTATACGTCCACAATCATGCTTCTTACATGCTTGGTTTGGGAGTAAAGAAAAAACATAGAATGTACCAGTTGCTTCTCTTCCCGCGCAGATGGTAAAAGCCCATCGAGGGAATGATCGAAAATCTTAGGAATCATGTTATAGGCGACACGGCTAGCATCACTATTTTGATTCCCCTTTCCATTAATACGCCTTAATCATGCTAAACGTGACCTTTAGCTCTTGTTACCTCAGGATTTTGCACAATAAAGAGTTTACATACATACATAAGTTCATGTAACATTATGATGATTGCCAGATGAGATTTTAGAGTTCCCATGAAACTTTCTAATCACTATCAAAATCTCATTTCAATCAAAATCTCGTAATTTCAATGGCCAAATCTAATAGTTCATTTAAAAAAAAAACTTGGTAACAGGCATTACAAGGTCACTAAAGCATATTTCTATTATGCGAGTGCCAAATCAAAAAATTCACCGTAATCATAAATATATAACGTTATCAAGAAACCACTTTTTCAGTCGGCCTTTAAAAATCGTGAAGCTGCAAAGCCGCGGGTAGAAGCTAGTTCTTTTATAAATACAACACATCTCAAGTGGTCCCAACCAGGCGATCATGAAGCGGGCTCCAGAAATAAACGCGGCATGTCAACGTACAAATAAAATGCTTGCCAGTGAATGCGTTACGTATTAATTGAACTAATTAGTTGCCATTCGCGATTAATTGAGCAAAACAGATCTATTGCTGATCAATACCATTGCTACCAGTTCACAAATAAATAGAGCGTCCCTATTTGTGTCCTAATGCTACTTCTACTTCTTTTTTAATATGGCCCCATCGATCGATGCGATGATTAAATTTCGCTGTCAAAGTAATAAACACAGTAATCAAAAATCTTGTGACAACGTCGGCAACGTTGCACGGTAGAACACGATCAAAAGACCCCTCCCCTGTCAGGCTCTTAGCCAACGGATAACGATATCCCTCAGAATCTGTCAGGAAATCATTAACCGATGCCCAGGGTGCACCGGACCAAGCACTGCTCTTCCCGGACGGATCCAAAAACGAACCGCAGCTCTTGACCACACGCGGAGGTAACCCGACTCGCACCCCGTCCTAATGCTAACTAATAAAATGTGATGTGACTTTGTTTGTTAAGCTATTGAGCGTTTTCCAAAAAAAATCACATGTACACACATTTTTTCCAGAATTTCACAATTTTGGGTTTCTCTTACTCAGATAATGACCCTATCGATCCTCATACAAGAAATGTGTCCTAAAATTTCCATTCCAATTCGTCCCTTTTTTAAATATAGCTATATATGTATGGAACGTGACGAAGAGGAAAAAAATCGATAGTAAAATCTGGGACATAATAATAAATTTTGGGATGAAGAAAAAATACAGAGTAATATTGCTATGGTAATTCCGGTTGCAATGATTGATAGAATAACTGGAAGGTCTCCATGCTGTATGTTGTTGTAAAACTTTTTTTTACAGCATCTGAAAAAAAAAATATACATATTGATTATTTTTGTGTATTCTATTATTTTACATATTATTTAGGTAAGCTATTTAAGAGCAGTAAAAATGACTAGTAATTTGAAGTTCTAAAAATTCAAAATAACATTTTTTGATCAGTCAGTTCACATAATTTCTTCGTCTTGATTTCGATTACAATAATTAAAAGTACTTAGTTGTTAATACGTACCTATGCGATGTTATAATCTACTATTTTTACTCAGACTAATGCGTGTGAAATGTACGCGCATAATATCAAATGCAATGCAGCTTAATGTAATGTATTGGTTGTAAATCGGAATTCGTACCCATAGTTTATGGAATCCACTTAGCGAAATTAATAGTTTTCCATTACTAAGTACAAATTGAAACAACCTTGCTATAGGTAATTTACTATGCGACGAGCTTTGAGAAATGAGTATGGGTAAGAAGTAATTTGTAACATGGTCCATAAAACTACTTTTTTAGTTAATTGCAGATTTGATAAATAATTAACAGGTTCTGTAGAAACCTAGCACAATTATCCCTGGATTACTTGATTAGTATTAAAGTGGATATATATGATGTTGATATATTTAACTACCTACTATATTACAAGTAAATATAGATATAGGTATAGAAAGATTTGAACGTTGATTTTAAATTTCAAAACTAAGTGTTCTTCTTTTTGTTAATTTAATTTCTTAATTGTTGCTAGTTGTAATAATTCGCCTACCGAGGTAATCTAATACCGGGTGAAAATCTTGGAAATCAATGTTATAGGCAATGCGGCTTGCAACTTGTCACTATTTTGATCCCCCATTCCTATACGCCCGCAATCATGCTAAACGTGGCCTTAAGGTCTGGTTACCTCAGACTCTGTCTACCCCGTTAGGGATATAGACGTGATTTGTGTATGTATGTATGTATGTTTAGATTTTTTTTTGTATTTACAAGTTAAATACTACTGAAAATAAAACAATTTCAAATTCAATCATCAAGCATCCCGGCGCTCGCGCAAGCGAAATTGCAAGCAATTGAGATATTATTGATTATTGAACGGGAAAAAACTAACAGTTTCATTGCGGGTTCCGTACGAAATAGGTGATTACATTATGATTGCAGAGCGGCGGGCAATAATTGAAAGCTTCCCGCACGTAACCCCGGGCTGTAATTTCGGCCATTTTTTAATGTCATCCATGTTTATACGTCCGAATTCTAATTGTAACCAATGACTGTCATTATTGATTGATATGTGCAAAAAGCGGTTTTAATTGGACAATTACTTATTCATATCTGAATTATCGCTAGGTCTTTTCATGGCAAAGCCGAGTGGTCATTTTAGCCGTTTGTAATCTGTATGTATTTTTAATCTGTTTTCAGCCAGTTAAAAAGTCTTTATTTACTAAGGGAACGAATGAAAGTTACTAGTAAGGTAATGTTGGTAGTTTGAGAAGTACTATAGTTACATTAATTTATTCTGGACTATAATTAATCTCGCAACTACACTGGTAAGGTAACAGCAAAAACTATTAATTCGTTATTACACGGCATCCCACACAAATGTAGATAAACTAATATCCCAAAAAAAGCGCTCCCCACTAATTTACCCCAAATGCATTTTAAATTAATGGTCATTTAAACTCGTAACGGACGGCATTCATAAAAATTAACCACTTAATAAAATAACACCAAATCAATGAGCCTTAAGTTATACACAGTCATTGGCCTTTTAGAAAACCGAATATGAATGCAGTTTGCGGCCCAAGAGCTGCAAAAAAAAAAGGTATTGTTCCTGGCATAAAAGAAGACATCACGGGCTATTCGAAATTTGAAAAAGAAAGGTCTGTCTATGCTCCATATGCTTCAAGATTAACACGTTAGGCGGCAGTCATTTGTCATTCCCGCCGCTTGATTGAGGAAGTCATTTCTTGTATTTCATAACGGAAATAACATTTTTTTAACATCCCCCACTGGACATTAGAGATTGTTCGAGTTATCTGTTTTATCATGTTGGATTAACGTTATTTATTGTGGACTGCGGACGTGTGAAAACTAGTTATGCAAAGTATGTCATTAAGTATCTAAAAAGTAGCACGTCATACGAGGCCACGGAAGTTGGAATCCATTCTTCTACTATCCCGATTATGTTAATACCATCCATAAAAAAAAAATACTTAAAAAATAACGTACCTAGAAAGAAACATGAAAAAAACAATCATGCTTGATCACAGTACGAGTTCGCATTGGAAGTGTTCAACTAATTCAAAAGTGACTTCAATTCGCCTTCGGAGCTCACTAAAAACAAAACAGCATCGCAATCAACCCCCCAACTGTCGTCAGAGAATATCATTTTATACTGTCCCACAAATTATCCCCTTGTGGGGTCCAAGGTGTCGGACCCGACGCGTTTATATTATTATATTACCCCCATTATGAAAAAGGCAAAAAGCTACCGCCATTATATTATATTACACAGGGTGTTCGGATTCGCTGAGTAATTGATTGTAAATGCTTTGTCGATATAGAGCTTTTATTGGAAATTAGGGATTTGGGTGTAGATTAGATGAAGTAGATAAATTAGTGTGTATTGATTAAGGTAAAAAGGAGAGGTTAAAAAAGTCGTGCTTAGCCTAGCAGCAGTAGGGGAAGAAAATAAGAGCTCTTTTTAAACAGTTCATAAAGCATTTATGATAAAGTAAGTAAGTAGGTACCTACATAAATGTAAAATTTTACAGCCCTTTTGCATCAAATGAATTAAAATTTTGTTTGTTTGAAATACTTTATTTTAGATGTACTTATTTATTACATCGCTATTTTTCACACTGTTAATTTTTCATTGATGGATTTACTATATCAAAATGTATGCTTATTTATTTTAAATCCCCCCTGTATACGACCAACCACAAGTTTCATAAATGCGTAACCAATAGCAATAATATCTCATGACTTCAGAATCAACCACAACTGTGCTCATATGCGACGAACATACGCATTAAACATAGACTTTAAATATACGTATGTTTAATAACACTATAGTCGTCAATCGTCGTGCAAGGTGCGTAGCGCTGTCCCACTCACTCGTATAGGGTGTGGGAGGGAGAGAGGTTAATTTAATTATATTATTCGGGTCGCGTCCTATCTTGTCCATCTGTGAAGGTTGTAAGGTTAAAATGCGTTCGAACAAAAAGAGTGCGTTTCTTTTGTTTTATTTAATGCATAAAAAAGTATTATCCAACCTTTCAAAATTACGATGTTTTAATGTTCTAAAAAGTAGGGTTTTAAGTTTTCTTTTTGTATTATTTTACCCTATCTGTATGGTTTTTTTTCCTAAAGCCTAACACATTACTTAGTAAGATTTGCTACCTACTTGCACAAAAGTTTAAGCATCTTTAAAACTATTTAAAAAAACCGCTATCTCTGTCGAAATACCCATACGTAAATATGTAGTAGGTGAGTGTTTTATATCCACTTAAATAATTATTAAAGCCAAAACAGTACTTCCATGCTGGTGAGTGAGCAAAGAAAAAACATAGAATGTACCAGTTTCTTCTCTTCCCGCGCAGATGGTAAAAGCCCATCGCGAGAATGGGCGAAAATCATAGGACTCATGTTATAGGCGATGCGGTTAGCAACCCATCACTATTTTGATTCCATTTTTGGCCATCTATACGCTCACAATCTTGCTAATCGTGGCCTCTAGGTCTAGCCACCTTAGGCTCTGTCTACCCCGTAAAGGATAAAGACGTGATTTGTATATATGTATGTATGTAAAATAAAATAGTTTCTAAAAACTATTACAATTAGAATACTCTTTTTTTTAACAATCAATTAAACCAACACTAAAAACAGAATATCCAAAAAGCACCTTGCGCCAAAAACGCCGCATCATAGTATAGCGAACGGTCGGGAGCGGTCATTATTTAATAACCCTGCATTTGGACACCCACCGAATTATAGGGCAGTTTTTGTAAATAAACTGCGGGCCCTTTGAAGCCTTTATTGTGGGCCGAATTGATCCGACGCCGTGCGCAGTGGAGTGGTTAACAGACTAACAAAAACTGAAGACAGTGCTCCACGAAGGCCTAACTGAGGCAGGTTAAAACTACACCTAAAGTTGCGCAATGAAACTTTATGAGAACAGAAAGTAGATTAATTTGTATAAATTACATATTTTTAAAATTACGTCTTTATCCTTTACGGGGTAGACAGAGCCTAAGGTAACAAAACCTTGAGGCCACGTTTAGCGATTAAGGGCGTATAGGTGGAAACGGAAATCAAAATAGTGATGGGTTGCTAGCCACATCGCCTATGTCACATGATCCCTACGATTTTCGCCCAATCCCTCGATGGGCTTTTACCATCTGCGCGGGAAGAAGCAACTGGTAAATTTGGTTTTTCTTTACTCCCAGACCAGCGTGGAAGATTTGTTTCTATTCTTTTGTATAATAAAGCATTTACAAAACTACTTACTGACTTGAAGCTACTTGCACAAGGCAAGGCGTAGTTAAGCTAGCCTCTCATTGCCGTTTACGGAAAAATACATTTTTGTTGAGAAGATTAATAAAATGGCACATATTTAGTAGACGTGATTTATGTATGTATGTATGTATGTATATCGAGTAAGGATTGTCCGCGTGTGTCTGCCCATTAGTTTAGACACAGACATAAAAGTCTCAATTACACGATGCTAGTAAAATCGTGCCAGTAGCTTTCGCGAGTTTAACGAGTTACAAGTGCGATCGAGTAATTAACAAATAATGCGTTTGCCAAATGATAACTTCGCCAAATGATAAATTTATCGAATTTCGGTGAAATGATTGGATCATCAGCCCAGACTAACTACTTATACTTAGCCTGAGTTGTCTGTTACGCTATCTCACTCATACACGCCAAGCGTAATACGTAAGACAGAGACACGATTCCGTTTCTCACTTCTGCATCAGTTTAGTCTTAGACAGTGTAATAAAAACCCTCGTCAGGCTCCAGTTCTTTACGACGCTCAAGACTCAATAACATCTCCATAAAGATATAGGAATTTCTGTTTAAACCTGTTATGGATTCCTGAAGCAGTAAAACAAAATACTAATTTGTGGTGAACTTAGCTGCTACTGTTTTTGAAACACCATGTATTTGTGTACTGAAATGTACCTAAGTGACGTCAATTATTTTTGCTTTTATTTGTTGTCAACTATTATTTGTAAATGTATAATCATTTTCTGGTCCGGGAGCAAAGAAAAAACATAGAATGTACCGGTTGCTTCTCTTCTCGTGGGATTGGGCGAAAATCTTAGGGATCATTGTTGCATAGGCGATGTGGCTAGCAACCCATCACTGTTTTGATTCCCCTTTCCATCCATATGCCCACAATCAAGCTAAACGTGTTCTTTAAGTCTTATTACCTTAGGCTCTGTCTACCCCGTAAAGGATACAGATGTGATATGTATGTAGTTATTAAGTAATTAAAAGCTTTATTCTACGTAAATAAAGAAATAAATACAGTTGACAAAAGAGAAAATAGTAAAGTTACGAATTTTTTTATTTGTTGAATAAATTACTTTGCGGAAGGAAGTCAGTTTTAATTATCGGTAGGTAGTCTATAAAGACAAAGTCATCCTAATCCTAACTAATATTTATTTGTTTGTTTGTTACGCTTTCACGAGTCACTATTCAACCGATCGTGAATATCGTAATAAAATTTGTTACATGGAGATAGGCGTCACGTTCACTTTGCACTTGAATGTGGGAACAATTTTGTGTAAAAATTTTAAGCCTTTCTTTCTTCCGCTTTCGTGTTTTTTTTTAATGTTGGAGTCGAGTGTTTGCATTCTCTTTCTCTTTCTATAACTAGAATTTCTTCGGTTCCATTTTTAATGTTAAAGTATATGCCTATAACTATACCTACTAATACTAACCTTATATATACATTAATGTCAATAAAATAAAACTAGGCAAGCAATTAAGAACATCCAACACAATACGAGTTGAAAACTCTATCACCTTTCTATGGATACCTCTGATATCGATTCAGATAAGTTAATCGATCCCTAATTCGAGTCGATTGATTTTTTCACCGGCCGCGCTAAGGCACTTGTCTCACTGAGCGAGAGTGATCGGCGATTGTTCTGTTGTTTAATACATGAACAAGATACGATGTATTATTAAACCGTAATAAGAACAGGGGGTTATCATGACGTCTTATTGGGATTCTATTTCGATTTGTTTAGGTTCGCTCGCTGTCAGATCCATACTAAATATGACAGCTAAAACCGGAACTGAGTCGGAATGTATCGACGAAGCCGACAGTTATTCTCTATGCTCACGTCGAAATGTTAACGAAATGACAGATATTTTAATCCCATTCTCATCACGGTCTTTTTTTTTGTACGAACTGACCAGTGATTGACCTCTATCCCACTTGGTGGAAGGTGCAGATGAGGCCAAAGGTGTAACTCGCTGGTTCAGTATAGCCTTGAAGAGCCCTAGGTTGTATCTGTCCGGAAATACAGACGATGGGAGCGAATTCCATTCCCTAGCAGTTAGCATTACAATATTTCGTCTTATAATATTTACGAGTTATTTAATCAACTTCTTACACGCCAAGTTTACTGCATAATTCACAATTAAGTTGGCTTGTTTTTATTTCCGAATATCTGCGTCTCTTTCATCATCATTCATTGAAGTAATTAAACAGATTCAACAACACAGGCTTAGGCCCGTATAAATTAAACTCACTGCTCTAATGTATGTGTACTGTATGTTATGTGTACTGTATTGTTTGTTATTAATACAATACAATAACTCTTTATTGAACACCACATATAACAACCAAAACAGAAAAAGGTATACAGAATATTACAAGGTAACAATAGGCGGCCTTATCGCTACAGAGCGATCTCTACCAGGCAACCATAATGGACTGGAGAACAGAACAGATCTGAGCAGGTGGTGCAATTTAGAATATATATTAATATACTCAGTACTGAAGTACATAATATATTATACATGAAAACACATTTATAATAAATGGAGATATAAATAGACACATACACACATACCTAAAAAAGCCAGCTACAAGATTCATGCACAAGGTGACAGATAGTGCTCCTTCAACATAGATTTAAATATGGGTAAAGATTTAGCGCGCCTTATGATTATATTATTAATGTTATCCCACAAAAGCTTACATTTTACTCAAATTAATTACACTGCCCTTACAGCGACACAGCGAGTGACAGTTATTTTGCTCTAGCTCATAATATGAGCGAGCACCCTTCGTGGAAGAAAGACGTAAGTCCTATTGAGGCTTAACAGGACTTACGCCTTTCTTCCTCGAAGGGTGCGATATCTACAAATCGTTTTTAATAAACCAGCAGCTTTTGTATCTAATTGTGTCTTGATCTATATTTAATTTAAGTTGTTAAAAAAGTCTTTAATATTTGCGAATTCATATTCCCGTGGATGTAATACATACATACATACACGAATCACGCCTTTATCCCTTACTGGGTAGACAGAACCCATGGTGACAAGACCTACAGGCCACGTTTAGCAAGATTATGGGCGTATAGATGGAAAATGGAATCAAAATTGTGATAGGTTGCGCGTTGCCTATAACATGATTCCTAAGATTTTCGCCCATTCCCTCAATGGCCTTTTACTATATGCGCGGGAAGAGAAGCAACTGGTACATTCTATGTTTTTTTTTTGCTCCCAGACCAGCATGGAACTGTGGATGTAATGTGATATATAATTTAACTTGGGCCTTGCGAGGCTATTCGAGCTTAGCGCTCGCTCTCATCGCCGTCTGTACGACAGCTGCCTTAAAACGGCTTTGTTTAAGGACTCGGGTCAGGTGTGCAACCTTTTTATAATTGGTTGATTATCGATAAAAGGCGGGCTTTCGTCTTATGTGTTTGGCGTGGGTGGGATCTAATAGATATCGCCAGTTTTAATATCCGGTTATTTTTTTATTGTAAGTCTTTGTGAGGTCGTAACGCCACAACTATTCCGGGTTTAGGTTTTAAATCTCCATAATTCACATACATCAGGACTTTATCCCTTACGGTGTAGACAGAGCCTAAGGTAACAAGACCTAGAGGCCACGTTTAGCATGATTGTGGGGCTGCTAGCCGCATCGCCTGTAACGTGATACCTAAGATTTTCGACAATTCCCTCGATGGTCTTTTACCATCTGCGCGGGAAGAGAAGCAACTTGTACATTCTGTGTCTTTTTTTACTCCCGGAAGTCCCGGACCAACATACTACTACTGATATAATTTACAAACACAAAAAAATTACATAAAAAGAATTTTAGACATCGAACAAATTGATTCCTGACCAATAGAAACCCTCTCACAGTAAATGTCATACTGACGTTACATTGAATTGTTAAGAAAAATCATGTGACGTTTACTGCGAGAACGTTCTACGGAGGGTCGGGAATCAAATGGTACGTCTGTACATATCGGTTGTATATATAGCCTGCAATTTGCGTCTATTCGCAGGAAATTATCCAATTCAAGTGTAGGACTGTTGTCTTGCGCAGGCGCAGTGGGTATCTCTACATTCGACCACTAAAGTATTAGTTCAAAGTATTCTATAAGTTCAATAGGTACAGTCGACGGCATAAGTATCGATACAGCCATCATGTCAAATATATGTTCGGATGTTCGGATGTTCGAATGTTCGGATGAGACATTTGGGCGCCGATTAAAGAAACTTCTTTTGGACAAATCATTGTACTCTGTAAAAGAGTATAGTGAAATGTTTATTTCCTGACATTGAATGATTAACTTGTACTTTGTACCATATTGTTTTAATTATATTTGAATTTTTTTATTTTACATTAATTTTATCTTAATATTTTATTATTTTTAATTATTTGACATTTGTTTCTTGATTATTATTGATTTCTGATTTCTAGTTTTTGTATGAATTATTTTATTGTACCTTATTGTTTTATTTTGTTTACAATTGACGATCTTTTTGTGACTTTCTTATGTTTTGACATAAAAATATAATGTAATTTACAAATAGAAATAAATTAATCTAATCTAATCTAATCTATGTCATCGGCCTTATTGTTTGTGACATAAAGCTGTATAGATGTTTTTACAGTCCTGGTAACGTAGGTACATATATTTATGCCTTTGACTAGTATAATATACTCAAGTTAAGTTTCAAAAACAAAACGCGACTCAATAGAGCAAAGCAAGCCCAGGGGGTTACCATGACGTCTTAGTGCGATTCAATTCCGATTCAGTTTAAGTTCGCTCGCTGTCAGATCCATACTAAAATGGCAGCTAAAACTTGAACTGAGTCGGAATTGAATCGCATTAAGACGTCACGGTACGGCATCTGGTCGTTAGAAAGAAAAGAAAGATATAAAGAAAAAGTTTATTCATAACAAACACAATTTGTTAAAGGAACCAAAAAACAATTAAAAAATCTACAGATAAATAGTTTGTTCCAAAATGGTCCCCACTCAGCATTTGCTGGCCTTACAGCCAGTGCTGGTCTTCCGTTGGGCCCATCGGGTGATACAAACAATTAAAAATACAATAGATATTTATTTATATGAAACACAATAATAAACAAACAATTATAATCCACTTCGATGCGGTTGCCTGTGCACCAACCCCTTTGCTATCCTAAGAAGAGAAAAATACTAAATAAGCACAGACAACAAAGGACAAGGTATTGCCAAGAGTGGTGCAATATCTACATATAAGCGCTTATATCTAGTTATTTGTGCTCTCTAAACCAAATTAATGTGCAAATTTTCACTTTAACGTCTGAAAAATCATACATCATGACATTGCAGATAATACCTAATAATAAAGAAAGAAAGATAGAAATAAAACACGTTTATTACCACTAATCAATAAAAAAAAAACTTTGACATTTGAACTTACACTTAAAGGCATTAAAAATAAAATTATTGTAGTGGCAAAGGGTTCGGCGTCGGCAAATGCTGGCCATGGCTCACATGAGCGACACTCCAGCGCTGTTTTTCAGCCAGAACCCATTCTGCATGCTCCAACAGCTAGGCCCTACCTCGGTAGTAAAAAAAAAGCAACATAAGTATTATTTGAAAATAGAAATAGAAATCTCTAAATCGTTCTGGGTAGAGTCGGCCCTAACCCGGGCACTTAGTAACAGAACATGTTAACGAGACAGCATGATCTACCATTGTCTCTGTCTCACGCGTTACTAACACGACACTTCCACCTCTTAGCGTTAGGTGAATGGACTTACGGTTGACACTTAACTCACTATCCGTACAAGATTCTCTTGTGAGCTCTAGACTGATACCCCCTTATTCATAAACGCTCTATAGGCTTCTGCTAACTTAGCAATCGTTTGTCCTTATCTGTGAAAGGTAAATGTTAAAGTGACAGATAAGGACAAACGATTGCTAAGTTAACAGAGGCCTACAGAGCGTTTATGAATAAGGGGGTAAGACTGTAGATATTTAAACCAGTTTTTCCGTATATATAGTCATTTTTAAACATAATAAATATAACACATCCATTTTTTCCATGCTGGTCTGAGAGTAAAGAAAAAACAGAATTTATCAGTTGCTTCTCTTCCCGCGCAGATGGTAAAAGCCCATCGAGGGAATGGGTGAAAGTCTTAGGAATCATGTTATAGGCGATGCTCTAGCAACCCATCACTGTTATGATTCCCCTTTCCATCCATACGCCCACAATCATGCTAAACGTGGTCTTTAGGTCTTGTTACCTTAGGCTCTGTCTACCCCGTAAGGGATAAAGTGATTTATGTATGTATGTCAAAGAATACGGCGTCAAGGGGTGACTTGAATCTCTTTATAATTATACTTCAAAAAGAATATCTAAAAGAACATAATTTTACAACAACAATGAAACAAATTCTGTATTGTAATTATTTCGTAAAATGAAATCTTTTAATAAGAAGCCAATTTGATGAAACTGGCCTGTTATTGTTGTTTCACGTATGGCGCTCACTTTCCATGGGCTGAATAAAACTTTTATATGGGTCAAAATATTTAATTTTCTTTCAAAACCGCAATTTATAATTTCAATTCATCTTTTAATCGATGCGAAGGTTTCGGCTGCGGGTCAGAATACATAAAGCTTAAATTGTATACATACATACATACATACATACCGTCACGCCTCTTTCCCACAGGCAGGCAGAGACTACTTTGTTCCACTTGCTACGATCCTGACATACTTCTTTCGCCTTCATCAATCTCTTCATACATGCTCGTCGGTTTCGGGTACTCCTGACCTGAGCTTTTTCCAACACGTCTCCTATAAAATGTATAATGGGTTAAAATACATAATGGATCAAAATATATAATGCTATTAATTTTCTGTGAAACTATTACCTAGATCAGCGGCTCTCAATCTTTTTTGGTGACGGAACCCTTTTGGAAAGCGAAATACTTGATGGAACCCTATAATAAAACAATAATAAAAACAAAAATAAACAAACAAACGCGTCAGAACGTTCGACCAGACAGAGGTGTTTTTTTTTCTAAATTCTTGCGGAACCCCTACAGGGGTATCGTGGAACCCTAGGGTTCCGCGGAACACACTTAGAGTATGGCTGACCTAGATGAACTTTTTTGATATAGGTTTGTTTTATAACAATCCTCTGAAAACAATCGCATTATGTTTTGAATCATTATGAATTTTAACCCATTATGCATTTTTAAATTTATGTATTTTAATACGCACCCGAAGGTTTCCCTTATTAAAGCCAATAATAACACCGCAACAAAGTAAGTCAAAGTAATTCACTTTCCAAAAAATTAAAAATCTATACAATTATCCGCACGACTATATTGTCCATTATAAATGCAGGAATGATAATAAAAACACCAAGTATTTTATACCCGGTATCTTCCATTCAGGACGAACATACTTGCAAAGTATCGAGTATCGAGTACTCGCCAAATTGCTTCGGATAAAAGGTTGGGACACACAAAGGAGTATTCAATTCGAACGTTAAATTATTTCAACCTTTATATCTTAAGTGAATTCTTTGGATGAGTTTAAAGTAATTTCATTCTGTTAACATGAATCATCATCCGGATGCAGCACATGCAATTAGGATATGTACAAAATTTACAGTTAACACATAAGTAGGGTAGGGCATTATTTTATGTAGGTACATTTTGCGTTCGCTTTCTTTTGTTATTGTGTAATTATTGGAAGGTTCTTATTTTCATAGAAGTATTAATTACCTAAATCAATAAATATACAATAATTGTATCTAATAGAAACTACTAATTATTTATCTGATGTATGTATTTATTAAGTTTCTCTTTTGTTTTGGTGCCTACTGAAAGCGACTCTACCTATTTGAGTGACAATACGAACAAACCAACAGACACACCTAGATACCTCAAACCATAAAATTGGATTGTCGATTCATAACAAAGTCTTGATCATACTTAACCATTTACCTAACACTAACACTACCTACATAGAAAAAAAAAACAAATTTTAACTATGCGTGGAGCGGGTGAAGTCGCGGGCAACAGCTAGTCCTGGTCTTATATAATACAGTTGTTCAGTTGTTACTTTTAAATAAATGAAATGTTCTTTTCAACACTTATTTATAGATACACTAAAGTCACGTCTTTATCCCTTAAGGAGTAGACACCTAAGGTAAAAGTAAAAGGTAAGGTAAGGTATTTACGGATAAACCATTTTAACAATAAACTTTGCTCATAAACCGATACCTACACCGATTCAATCAAACAAAGCATTCTAACGCGATAGCAATCGATAAGAAACAATAGCAATACATTAATTGAATTATGTTTACAAATCGGCATGTCACGTAATCGGTTCCGCCGCGCCGGCCTCCCATTGGCCAGTTCCGTTTGCAACAATGGCGGACTAACTTACTAATAGGTAAACGCATGCGTTAATCAGTTAGTTAACAAACGCGCTTGGATAATTAAAACTGCTGGTGATTGGTCATGGTGTTGTATGGAAGTTTCTGGTCTGATTCAATGTGCTACTGGAATATGTTAGTTTATACTGCTACTTAGATAGGTACTTACCCCTGTAGATGCGCCTACTGAGGCTCCGTGGAATAATAACACAGGATAGGCACACCAACGTATAATAAAGAAATCAAAAGGGAATGGAATATTTACGAACTGTATAAGAATATTAAGTTTGAGGGTTCGATTTGAGGATCGACTGCAGCAAGGGGGCTGGTTCACGAGACGTGTCGCTGGATCGAAGGCGAATGAGGGTCCTCGGCATTTCAAACCAGTGAGGTAATGAATGTATCTGGGCGCTTCATCCTCTTATTCATAATCATAAGCATTGCATAGTTCCCGCGGGACGTCGCCACGTTAAACATCAATTCTTAAGTCAAATTCTACGTTGACGAAGTCGCGGGCTAAAGTCAGTTTCGAATAAATGCTTTTCTTCGATTCTCTAGGGAGGGGGGGGGGGGGGGGCAGCGGCCCCGCTGCCCCTCCTTAGCGACGCCCTTACATATCCATACCAGTTCGGTTACTGTAACGTGTAATAGTTACAGTTACCCGGCTTTAGTTATCCGGAACTCAAGTGTTGAAACAGACCCTAAGTGTGGTAGCAATTAGACCTAGAGATTGCACTAACAGACGCTTAAACGTTGCAAAATGACACTTTTCATCATTAAACGACGCTCACCACAACACTGAGACAGTGCGGGCAGATGGTACAATATTCAGGTGCACAGTGAGACATTTTGAGATTACTAGGTACATTGCCACTGTCAGAACGTTGACTAATATTTAGTGATCTACATACATAGGTACATATTATAAATCACGTCTTTATCCCTTACAGACGCTCTTACTCGCTAATCCTGCCGCTAAGTAGCAGTGCTTGCACTGCTGTGTTCCGGTGTGGAGAGTAAGACAGCCGGGGAAATTACGGGCACAAGAGGCATTGCATCTTAGTCCTCTAGGTTGGCAACGCATCTGCGATCCCTCCGGGGTTGCGGGTGTCTATGGGCCGTGGTGATCACTTACCATCAGGTGACCCACTTGCTCGTTTGCCTTCCTATTCATATAAAAAAAAAAAAAAAAAAACAGAGCCTAAGGTAACAAGACCTAAAGGATGGAAAGGGGAATCAAAACAATGATGGGTTGCTCATGATTCCTAACATTTTCGCCAATTCCATTGTGTCCATCGATAAATCAACGTTCCTTTTAGAAACAGACAAATTTAGGTTTTGATTACCTCTGGGCTTGGTCATGTCTAGGATAGGTTCAAATTGCTACCCGTTGGGTTCCGCTGGTTGGCCATCGTAGCTTAGGCAGAGCGAGAAGAAGATGGCGGAAAGACTTGGTCGCATATCTCCTCACTACAATTATACCTCTCCTTCTATGCTGGTTTGGGAGCAAAGAAAAACATAGCATGAACCAGTTGGCACTCCTCCCGCGCAGTTGGTAAAAGCCTACCGAGGCAACTGGCGAAAATCTAAGGAATCCCATCACTTTTTTGCCACAATCATGCTAAACGTGTCTTTTAGGTCTTGTTACCTTAGGCTCCGCCTATATATCCCGTAAGAGAAACCGACGTGATTTATGTATGTTATGTAAGTATGTATGATACTTTCAATGAAAAAAATACTAATTGTGACTACAATTCCGACGCGGGTTTTGAACAATTCTGCATTTCTTAATTCCGTCAATCCCGACACCGTGGCTGCTGGAAACGCGCGCACCCGAGTTGCGTTATCTCTAATAACGCAAACCGCATTCAATCATAGTCGAGGAAGCCGCCGCGATTCGACTGCCTCGCATTCGTACTTAGGGACTACGGGTGAGTGAAACGTGTCTCAATTTAGTACTGGGTTAATTAAGGCGATTGGATTAAAAGGTAAATTGTTTAGATGAGGTAAGCTTTTGTGGGGAGTTTTGAGGACGTTTTATTTCATGCAGTATCTTCGTTGGAGAATTTGCATCTTATGCACCAATCGAACACGTATTAGCCTATATTTGTGTCCCACTGCTGGGCAAATGCCTCCCCTCTCGATCTCCACGTCTCCCTATCCAGAGCTATTTCTAGCCACTCGATCAGTTCTATGTTCAGGGTTATCTCGCCATCTCCGCCTTGGCCTGCCATGTCGCCGGTAGCCGTTGGGTGCTACCCACCAGTTGGCTGAGTGTGCCCATCTTTCTTTTGAGCTTTAATCGAACAAAGTTGTATTGGGCATCATTAAGTCTCAAATTAAAAAGGGCTTATACGGATGGGGTGACAAATTACTGTAATTGTGAATCATATTTATTTAGTTAAGTATTACATAATTTTACTATGATCAATCTCATTTATGAACAATCATTTCGTCATCCTAAATTCATTTCTACGAATAAGATGAATGACGTCACCTTTGTGTCCTATTTGACGTAATCCTTCACTTTTGTTACTCTACATTAAACTAGCACTATCTTAATAAAAAATGTCTGCCGAAACACAAAAGGACAGTTCATGAGTTCAGTGATCAGATGCCGAAGTAACGGGCCGAAGGATTATAAACATCACAATTAGTTCCGTCACCGGCCACCGGCGCTGCCAAACCGGTTTTCCAAACCGGATCCGGCTTTGTGCGGTACGGATTAATGCGAAAAATGAAGAAAGCCGTCCTATCTTCTTATTTTATTAATCAATGAAGTTAACTTTACTTTACGTATTCCAATGATAACTGGCGTCTTGTTCACGCCATCTGTTTTCTTCTTTCTCTTTCTCTGTTGTTCGCTTTCCTTGTCTGACGGCAGAGGATGAGAATATTAAGCGATTGATTGATGACAAAACCTATAGTGAGAGTATAGTCAACTAAATGAGTGCTTTGTATTTTTTTGTGACAGTTCCTACATCAGGAAAAAGTCTGACTGTCGTAAGAACTTGCAAGTGAAAATAGTGTTTGACATTCTAAGTCGTACAAATGACATTGAACCTGAGTGCGATAAAGGAATTTCTTGACCGGCTAAACCTAAAAAATCCAGTGAGAACTAATTAACATAAAACAAAACTTTTAGTTCCCAGGTCTATGATGGGCACACCGCCGACACCGTCCCTAATTCGTAATGAGGGGGTCCGGTATCCTGTATCAAAATATGTAAGATATTATCTAGATCGACAACAACGATACAAATAGGGACGCGAACGCTGTCGATTTATCGATTGTTTACGATTCTTGTAGGTACATATTTTATTTATTGGAATCGAATCATTAAAATAGTGTAGTAATGCATTATTTTATTAGTTGCAAAGTGACAATAATCTGACAAACAAACTGAGAAAACGAGCACAGACACGACACCTATTCAAATTGGGACAAACTAGTTCCATCAGCCTCTCATCTGAACAAGCTAGACCGATTAAAACAGATCTGATATACAGGATCGCCAATGACGTAGAATTGCTTTTAATTGATATATTTGAGTGCTACCAAAAAGATATACCTATAATTTAGTAGAACAAGGAATTAAAGGTTGCTTTCACTTACAACGAGGTACAATCAGCCTAAGAACTGTGATAAGAAATGGTAAAACACCAGGGTACCTACTCATTTTATAAAACTAAGTAACAATATACCGATTATGTTGTCTCTATTATTTTCAAGGTATCCCAGTGCTCTGTAGGCGATGTACACAAAAAATACACCCTATACGATATAAGATAGCTCAGAGCTGGATTGAATCGAAAAGTGTTCATCGATTAGAAAACCGATTTTTTTCAGGGTGTAATCGCCATCCTTAAGCCCAAATGGCTCAATCGTAGGGTGGCCTCGGGGCGTGGCAGGACATTCCCGTTTTTGTGGACGGGAGGAGCCAGCGGCGTGGGGACACCGCACTCCGCCATGCGAGCGATGACAGTGTTGCGTTTCCGCTCCCATTAGATTCGAAGGGAAATACGATGGTATGATAAGGACAGAGCTTAGATAATGTGTATATAGAAATAAGTTCCCGGGTTCAAGCTAGTTATTTAATTTTGTACCAGGATTTACAAAAATGCAATAAACAAAAATTGATTTAATCGCTCCGTTAAGTTAAATGCTACAATTTTGCCATCTAAAACTCTTAACATTATATTTATTTTTATTGCGAACGATTCTATAAATTGATTCCAAAACGAGGCCATATATCACCATAAAAGTAATAAAACATGTCCCAGATTGCCGAGAAGTATGGGCACTCGCGAACTACGCAAAAGTGAATTCGATATTGGATTGCTTGCGTGCCGAAAGTTTAATCGATTGTCGGGGAATCGACTAGAATGGACTAGTTCGGTATAATAGCTACTGTTCGATGGGTATTTAGTGGAAGTGTGAATCGATAGTTTTCGAATGGATTCAATTTGCTAAGACGATTAAAATCACACGTTGAAGTTTAACTTTTTTTATGGTTGCGTGAGTTTGTGTGTGGCCATTCCGTTTTATGGTGGGAAGGTTCAATGGAATGTTTTGACACTTGCTAATAGACGGCGATTTCATTACTGCATTACTTATTTTGTTAATCATACCAGTTATTTTTATTACTTAATTAATGGCTAGAGGCAACGGAGGGTCCATTAGTGCGGCCAATGTGGAGATTGCATTAGATCCTACTATTTTAAAATCGTCGTGGTCGTATCTTTGGTTCGGTTCTATTTCGAATAACCGTCACTCTAAATAGACCACATAAGCCTTTGCCGTTAAATATACGAAAGCCTCACGTGGTTGGTACTGCGCATTTCGATGGCTCTACACATCCTCTTTTATGTTTGTCTGTATGTTTGTTACTCTTTCACCAAGTGTCATAGACTTGGTTCTCTGGATTAACATAATAGGCTATTTTTATTTCGTTATATGAATAAACACAATTTGTGATTTACCCATGCAAAATCTTGATTATGTCGTCTATAAAAAAAAATTCTTCACTCAACATATTTTTGTTTATTATTTAATGACCAGAATTTTGGAGTTTTTGGTAAGTCTCATGGAATTTATGTGAACATTCGTAGGTATGAATATTCTCAGAAAAATACCTTAACTTCAAACGCTAGGTAAAACGCTTGCCCAAAAATCGCTAACAAATAGATATGTATAAACTGCTCTACAATAAATATCCGTATTACCACGTATAAGTACTTCAAGAAATCAACAGTAACACTCAATCTCTTAACCGACGCGGTATCAAAATATCAAACGACCCGACGAACACCCTGCCCAGTTTAAACCAGCCCTTACTGGTCTCTACTTTGAACCCTAAAGCTTTATCTAAAGGATCTTGTGAGCTGGTCGGCAATATTCACTTTTACCCAATGCGGGATCATATCAAACGATCCGACGAATATCCAGCCCAGTTTAAACCAGCCTCCACTGGTCTCTACTTTGAACTCTAAAGTTTTATTCTAAAGATGCCAGGAGGGGTCTCGTAAGCTGGTGTTGGAGATGAGAGGAGCCGAATCAAATCGGTAGGAAATCGGGCTCAGTGTCAACGCTTCACGGTGGTGTAAATGAGCGGGTCTTTGTTGTTCGGAGTTACACGGTTGTTTGTGTGGTGTTCGGTTTTAAGTGCTGACTGACTGGAGTTTGTGATGTTTTCAACAAAAACAAAAGACGGTGTTACGCTGAGTATTTGCGTTGCTACTAGGTTATGTCCGTGTTTTTTCCCACTTGAAACAATAAACTTGGCTTGGGTCCTAGTGGAAAGGGGTGTAAGTCTGAATCTTCTACGTAGCTAGCTATTTTAGACTTACACCCCTTTTCCTTAGTGTGCACCACGATACTCAAGAAATATATCACGTTTCTATATCGAAGTCAGCTTATGTAAAAAATGATTTACCTATTTTAGGCCAGTTAGCCCATAAAACACAGCGAAGAACTTAAAACCAAATGAAATTAAAATCAAAATTAAAATAACAGTGAAAATAAAATTTTAAATACATGGCTAATTAAAATTGACTAATAAAATGAAATAAAAATTATTAACTAAATGAATTCATTAAGCAACACGGTGAAGATCATTACTTGATTTGGCCAGTAATGACACCCAACGCATGGGACAGTCAAAAAAATAAAACCCCGATGGAATATACGGAATATTTGCACACACGTTTGCCCATTTTGCAAATAAGCTCCCACCTCAGATCACAGAAAATACTTCTATGGCTCCCACACACTATTTGAGCAACTTTGTACACAACTTTACGTCGTGATGTAGCACTACCTAAGCATAGCCTTAGAGACACAAGCTAGCATTAAAGCGCACATTAAATTCTTCCATTCTGGTCTGGGAGTAAAAAAAAAATATAGAATTTACCAGTAGCTTTTCTTCCCGCGCAGTTGGTAAAAGCCCGTCGAGGGAATGGGCGAAAATCTTAGGAATCATGTTATAGGCGATGCGGCTTTATCATACTAAACGTGGCGTTAAGATTTTTTTTACCTTGGGCTCTGTCTGCCCTGTAAGGGATAAAGACGTGATATATGTATATATTTATGTAGGTATGTATTAAATTTATAATGCGTTTGATTCAGTTGCATCTCATTAAAAAAATTAAACAGCTGAAACAACTTTTCCCGTTCGTCTCATCACGCCATTGTTTAATTGTTATTTATACCTACCTATTACGCGAAAAATTAATTAGATTTAAATTTATATTATTCCATTTTGTAAGCTATTATATTACGCAAACAATTACCTAATTACGCAAATAATTAAGTTTGATTAGGTACGCAAGTCGACGCCCGAAAAACAATGTTATTGGGAAAAATTTACACATCCAATTAAATTTAATTGTAACTAAAATTCTCAATCAGTACATGTTTGTATTTTGCTTTGAATAATACATGGACTAAAGCCTACAGATTACCATCAAATCATTTTCCCAGTCAAAGGTTACTACGACTCGTTAGCAACAAAATGTCATCTTGCAACACCGACCACCAACACTACAATATCAATAAAACCATCAAAAAAACTTATCAATCCTGACAATGAGCACTAATTGTTGATCTCTGAGTGGTATTAATCAAATGCGTACAACCGACAACAAAAAAAGCAATACTTCAGTGACTCCAATATAAGTACAACTAGCGACTAAAGTTCCGAAACAAACGACGCTCGTAAAACATCCACACGCTCTTACGCTCCTAACATTAGAGTCAATAGTATATTCGAATCGTTCAACGATTTTGCTTCTTGTGGTTCCCAGTGTCCAGCATGCAAAGCTTGTCTAGTGTGTTACAACAAGCCGCAAAGGTTACGAAACGATTGACGCTCGAAACGTTTAGCAAAGGTCTTAAATGTTCCTTCGTATTGCATCGCTACTTGTGGTGTTCTCTGTACAGTATCTAACCGATTATTTTCTAAGTGTTAAAGTCAGGCTGTGTGGTACATTGTACAGCCTAATATAAACGTAGCGGCATTCTTTGAGTCGGTCGGGACCAATTAGCGCGCCTTTGCGTTCGCCGCCGCTTTGAGACGCCGCCATCTTCCGTCCCGCTCGGCGCGGCGGCCGCCATCTTGCATCTCCGTCGCACGCGCAGCCTTAATCGAGTTAAGATTAATCCGGATTAATATATTAATCGGTGTAATGCATTTAATAGCGTCAATTGGGCGAATTGGGAAGTGCCAGTTGTTGTGATTGTTTTAATGCATGTAAATAGAGAGTGGGGAGTTTAATGAGTGGTTTAAAGTTACTTGAAAATAAACGTTAAATTATTTTAATAAAGATTTGCGTAATGTTTAACCGTAATGTTTAGTTTAATAATCAAAACCAACTTATAATTACCTACCTACTCTGTACGTAGGTATCTAGCGAAGTCAAGTCAAAATAATGTTTAAATAACTACTTAACAAATTTAACACGTATTTATGAAGAAAGTGGTGAATATTTAAATTTTTTAAATTTCGGAGAAGGTAACCATTTTTAAAAGGGATTAAAAGGCTACCCTACAAAAGTGACTATACAGCTATCACAAAATTTCTGACTTCGTACAATATATTCGTACAATACTCTTTATTGAGCACCACATAATAAACAATACAGAAAATAGGTACAGAGAGAAAATTACTAGGAAAGCATACGTAGGCGACCGTATCGCTTCAAAGAAATCTCCACCAGACAACCTTAAGGACAGAATGAAGAAAAGAATAGATCATTTAGCATCCACAGATAAACGTTATCTACATATTTTAATACGCCAACAACAAACGCGACGATATCCTCTCTCTCGCTCTACGTAGCGATCGTCCGTTGTTTCACGCTCCCTAACTAATCGGTAAAGCGCCATTTGCGACGCCTTAGGTTCAATGTAGATGGATTTAATAATTAATAGTACCTTCAAAAAGTTAATTTAATGGGCACATTAGATTTTACTTTAACACCAATTAAAAAAAAAAGTCGTGTGGACTAAAACTAACTAAAGTTTTGCGGGTGGTAGGGCCTTGTGCAAGGTCCGTCCGGATCGCTACCACCATCTTACTCGCTAATCCTGCCGCTAAGTAGCAGTGCTTGCACTGCTGTGTTCCGGTGTGGAGAGTAAGACAGCCGGGGAAATTACGGGCACAAGAGGCGTTTCATCTTAGTCCTCTAGGTTGGCAACGCATCTGCAATCCCTCCGGGGTTGCGGGTGTCTATGGGCAGTGGTGATCACTTACCATCAGGTGACCCACTTGCTCGTTTGCCTTCCTATTCATATAAAAAAAAAAAAAAAAAAAAAAAAAAAAAAACTATGGACGACGATAATATTCGGGTGAAACACATGTAGCAGGGAAAGCACTAGAATTCTTTAAAATTGTAGAAAAAAAATACAGTTTTTGCGCGCGACTTCGTCCACGCAGAATTAATATTAGTTGTGAAGCTTTTGCTAGCGACTTCATTATATCCCGCGGGAATTCCGAAAAATCCTGTTTTTTTAGCAGTTATGATTTTTATTTATTGCACCTATTGCATGCCAAATTTCAAGACTAGTAGTTATAGTTAATTCGAAGGTAGATGAAAAATCCCTATCCAATGCAATTATTCCCAATCCCGCGGGAATTTCGGGAAATTCCTTCTTAGTGCACCTTTACGATACTCAAAGAATATGTCTGCCTTTCAACTCTGTAGCTGTTGTGGTTTAGGCTGTGCGTTGTCTGTCAGTCAGTCAGCCAAAGAATCAAAAGAAACCAAAAGTCATACCTATTCACTTACAAATAATGTTAAAGTGTGACAGATACGTGAATATTTAGACGATACGTTTAGCGAAACGGAAACCACCATCAAAATACTAAGAGTTCTCCATAAATCAGTAGCACTACAAATTAAATTAACGCATGATGCCCACCCCGCTTCACGATAAATCTTACCGCTTTTATTTTGCATAAATAAAACTAAATTATAACCCTTTGCCCGGTAGCCGACGAATATTGTAACCAATAACAAAAATAAATTAAAGAAAAACGTGTAAATGGAACAAAAAGGTCGGATGTATCAAAGCTTGCCGCGGTCACGTACAGAGTTATGACGAACAGCGGGTGCCAGTAGGGAAATTAAAAAGTGCTAGATGAATTCCGAAAAAGGAATCCGATTAAATCCGATTTTGAATTTGGAACGGTTGCGCTCAATGATTTGCTAATAGTTTTTTTTTGTTTAAAGCTTAAGAGGTGCTGGCCAGATAAAAGATTGGATTACTTTTAATTTTAAAATGTTTTTTTTACCCCTTATAGTCTGTTATGTCAACTTTTTGCCTTTATCTGCCAATATCGGCTGTCGATACGATATCCTTTGCCAGACATTAACAAAACTAACTTTTCGGGGTTTTCCTAAATTTGAATTGAATTTCATTGAACTTTTCGGAAATATCTAAAGAGCTCTATGTATAGTAGAATTGAATTTTATTTATCAAACTTAAAAGGTAACATAAGCATATTTTAAAAACAAATGTTAAAGTATTTTTTATACACTTAAACAAATTGTAAACGTAACTTCTATCACTCCTCAAGATTTCCCCCTAAATCCAAAAGTGAATTTACAACTAATCAACATAAAAAGATTCTTCTTTTTACTTTGAGTAGTACCAAATACACGTTACAGGTCAGTGAAACGTAAATGGCAAAGATTATAAACTAAAAAACAATCAGATAGGTAAACTCTCTGTCAAAAATACAAGAATCAAGTCTCGGATTTGTGTCGCCTCTGAGTCGCGTGATTGTGATGCCAATTGAACAACGAGCCTAACTCGTTTTTGTCGAGCGCTTACTTCCGCTAATTCGTACAAAAACGTTCAAGTCAATGAACTTGTTGTGGTCAAATGAAGTTCAATATTGTCTCTACAATGTTTAAATCTTATTTAAACTAGTCTTAGTTGTCTAAAAACGGGAGAATGTTGACTTACTGTTTTTAAGCTTTAAATGACAATATATTTCCTTTCCGTTAACAAATTTTTATAACGCTATGAAACACAATAAAGAGTTTACTACCTTAAAATCTATTCAGTAGGGTAGTTACCTACTTTTCAAAGATTCACTTAAACAAACGAACAGTGAAAAATGCTATAAGACATGCTATTAATGTTTTCTCTACACTGTTTTATAAAAATATCTAATCAGACTAGCCTTCCGTCCGCAGCTTCGCCCGCGATAAATTAATTTACCTGTAGGAAAAGGTATTTTCCCGCGGTAAAAAGTAGCCTATGTCACTCAGCGATAATGTAGCTTTCTAACGGCAAAAGAATTTTTGAAGTCGGTCCAGTAGTTTCGGAGCCTATTCAATTCAAATAAACAAACAAACAAGCAATCAAATCTTTCCTCTTTATAATACATATTAGTATAGATAAGTGATTAAGATCATAGTTATACCTACTTACATACATACATACATACACAAATCACCTACACCTACTTAATAATAAAAATACGTTTCATTGTCATTATTGGTAGAGATCCCTTATGGATAAGTTCGCCTTTGTGCATATATTAATGTTATTTTTATTTTTTTGTGAATTGTATCTGTTTCTTTATATTTGTACAATAAAGCATTTTCTTACTTACTTGTTATCACGATTTTAGCAATGACGATTTTGCAGTGGTCCGACTCGCACTTGGCCGTTTTTTACCGCGCCGCTAAGCAGTAACTTGTAGTTATAACAATCGGGTGTTTGAAACAACTATATTTAAAGGTGAATTAACATTAAATTACAATATCGAAGGCACCTCGGTTTTTTGTGTGAATGAAGACAAGAGGCGATCCATTGAGCTGAGTCAGTAAGGGCCGGGCTTCACTCCATTCACTCGGTGCTTCTCACTGACGCCGACACGACTCGTGTGTTCACACCTTTATAGAGTTAGGCCTGAAACACAACGAGCCTAGGGGCTACACCGAAATTCGATTTTCAAAGTTGTCATATACCTCTCACTCTCAAATTAATGACTTAGTGTGAGCGGGATGGTACGAAAATAACTTCGAAAACCGAATTTCGGAGTATAATGCCTGGGGCCTATTTCATAACATGACAATTGTCGGTGACAAGTGATAATTCTGTTTACATTACAAACTCGACCAGAATCTACGCAGTTGGCTTCATATTGACTACGCCTAGCATTTCGAATTGTCACATGTCACCGACATGTGTCAAGTTGGTGAAATAGAGGCCTAGTGTTGTGAGTGTGACATACTAGTGACACATATCACGAGACAATTGTCACCAATTGACCTAGTCTCAGAATTAGCAAAGCCTGTACTATTATGGGTACTAGGAAACTTATTAACATAGGTGTAGGTGAAAAACTTAAGTAAATGACCTGTTGTATGTGTGAGTAATGTGTGCGAATAGACAAATTAACGTTCCTAATTAGAAAAATAACTTAAGTCCAATATCAGTTCTATACACTACCACATGCAACGTTATTTACTTAAGTTTTCCACCTAGATACTTAAATAGATAAGTACATTTAAAATGGTTAGAGACACACATCAGGCGCATTATCACGCATCGTGTTGATATTTTTCAAAATACATACTTTCTTATGTCTCTATCTACCCCTATATCTCAAAGGTAAACAAAATATGGAATAACCAAACTCGGGAACCTAACATTAAAGGTACTTTTGTTGCAAAATGGTAAACAAAAATGCGTATCCCCTTAATAAACGAAAAAAGAACCTTATTGCCCTGAATGTATTTGTAAAAACCTATGTACGCGTAATCTAAATAAGAACTTGCTCACAAATGTCTCACTCTACGTATTGTTCCAATACCCCCATTTAATTAGCGCAAAGCACATAAGCCCATTCATAACTTCCGACATTCCGACACGCACCGCCGTGGAGAACGCGCCGCTTTGAGAAACGCCGCGGCTATTAAAGCGCGATTAAGCCGACGCTCCCACTTTCGATTTTACAACTGTCTAAAACGACCTGTCGGCGGTTACGCCGTTTTGGTAACCACGCTGTTTGACAGCTAGCTCATGATTATTAGACCCTCACCTTCAAAAGACCTTCCTCTACTTCAATACAATTTTTAACCCCCCACGCAAGAAGGTTGTTATAAAATTGACGTCCATGTCTGTGTGTGTATGTGTAGCTCTCAAACGGACGGACCGATTTCGAAGCGGTTATTTTCATTTGGAAGCTAGTTTCCCTGCGGTGGTTTTGGTTTCGTACACACACACACACACACACACACACACACACACACACACACACACACACACACACACACACACACACGCGCACACACACACACACACACACACACACAAATAACGTCTATATCCCTTACGGGGTAGACAGAGCCTGAGGTAACAAGACCTAAAGGCCACGTTTAGCATGATTGTAGGCGTATAGGTGGAAAGGGGAATCAAAATAGTGGTGGGTTGCTAGCCGCATCGCCTATAACATAATTCCTAAGACTCGCCCATTCCCTCGATGGGCTTTTACCATCTGCGCGGGACGAGAAGCAACTGGTACATTCTATGCTATTCCTTTGCTCCCAGACCAGCATGGAAGTAACTTTGGTCTCGTAGCTCTTTTCTAAAATGATTTTTGGTGTAAAATGTATTATTTTTTTATTTACTTATTCCTCGATTAATGCGTGGGGGTTTATGTTTTTTTTTATTTAATGTTATTGAGGATATAGCTCCATCGATACTGTCGATGATTCAGCCAACGTCGAAGTTGAAGAACTTGTTTTTATTCAGCCGTTGTTTGGTAGATTCGGCGCGCAGTGCTCTAATGAGAATCTAAAATTGCTCTAAATTGTTTTGCGTCAGTGGAACTCAAAGGAAGTAAAATATTATGAGAATTATAACACTAAACCTGCTGCCCTATTTGTTGTTTTTAGGGTTCCGTACCTCAAAAGGAAAAAACGGAACCCTTATAGGATCACTTTGTTGTCCGTCTGTCTGTCCGTCCGTCCGTCCGTCTGTCAAGACCCTTTTTCTCAGGAACGCGTGGAGGTATGAAGCTGAAATTTATATCAATTACTCAGGTCTACTGTCCCTTAAAGCTGTGAAAAAATCAAACTTCTAAGCCAACGCAATCAAAAGATACAGCCGTTTATGCCGCAAATTTCCGCAAATTTTCAACTCTCAAGGGAATCAAAACCTACAAGGTACTTCCCGTGAACGCAGAATCTTGAAATTTGGTATGAAGGTAGGTCTTATAGCACAGATTAAAGAATAATTGCGAAAACCGTAAATGTGTATGTATGTCTGTATATAGCAGTGACCAATATAAAGTAACCCCACACTGCGTACATTTTGCTTTGGAGCAGGGCTCTGCTTACACTGGTTTAAAGATATTTATAGATAATGATACGGAACCCTCGGTGCGCGAGTCCGACTCGCACTTGACCGGTTTTTTTTATATAAAATATTTTGTAACCTGTGCACAAGTCTGCCAAGAAATTGCTTTACTACACCACCCTATAAGGTCCAATAAAATTTGTACGGCATAAGATGTCAAAGTCTATTTTGACTTAGGTACAAGTCGCTACAATCAGCCATATATTTTTTTTTATAAAAGGCCTGTCCTAAGAATCGGGTACAAACATCCTGGCAGCATGTATTCGAAAAAAGGTTAGCTTACACGCTTCAATAATGTGCAAAAAATATAGCCAATTTAATTTGACGCGATTAAAGATGTCCACTAATAAGGAGGAACCGATGGTGCTCGTACTAAAGGTAATTTACGACAAAAACGACGTCTTTAGCACCAACAGCAGTTATATCCCAATTGATGGCCGAATAAAGTCGCAAAACGACACATGTTATTAGGAATCCTTAAAGAACAATTATTTGGCTTTTTTTTAGCACAAAGGGTAAGCATTGCCATAAAACGCGGTAATGCTGCCAGCCTTCTGGGCACCTTCTGGGCACCCGGTGGGGGCAGCGATTTAGGGCAACTTTTTTATTTATAGTTTTATCACAATTTGTTGTATTTAGGTATATTACTAACATAGACTTAAGGGACGTATTATGTAACTAACAAAATTCTCATGTATCTACGTATTATTACCTAATTCAATAAACAATTATTTGGCTTGTTTGTATGCGTTTTACGTGGAATAACTACATTTGTTGTAATTTTCTCTTCCATGCTGATCTGGGAGCAAAGAAGAAACATAGAATTTACCAGTTGCTTCTCTTCCCGCGCAGATGGTAAAAGCCCATCGAGAGAAGGGGCGAAAATCTTAGGAATCATGTTATACGCCCCGTCCAACCCATCACTATGTTGACTTCCCTTTCCATCTATACGCCCTTAATCACGCTAAACGTGGCCTTAAGCTCTGTCTACCCTGTAAGGGATAAGGACGTGATATATGTATGTATGTAGACATAATGCCTGAATGAAGTTATGCAACTTTTTGCTGAACTACTCGGAATAAATATAACAGTTGTATACAGAACCTTTCGTTAATAAATACCTTTCTTAACAGGTCTGTAGTTAATGGGTATTGGCGGATTATTCAGTTTGTCCCGGCTAAAAGAACCGCGGTATTATCTTAACTCAATATTATTGACGTATTTATGAGTCGCTACTGAGATTTTCACATCAAGTATCGTACTCAAGTATAAGTTTCTTTTTACTTTGCCGTATTTGAAACACTCGAAACCGAATGTGAAGTCCAAATGTTTCAATGGGTAGTATCGTTTCTTTGCTCACCAGTTGGCGCCACTTCTGACTAAGGTCTAGAGGTATAGCTGTCAAAGGCGACTTTATAATAACTATAACTTTGTAATAACTATAAGTATTACGAATAAATGAGTATGAGTATGAGTATAAGATCGGCGCCGAAACAAAGTTTTAAATAATTTTAAATTCTATTTCTTAATTCCGCTTTCAAAGTGTTCACATTCATCGCCAAATAATCCATACTTGCGATAATTTCACGAACGAGATTACTTTTCAACAGGTAAATGAAAGAAATTATAATTTATGTCACGAAACGAAACCCGCCAAAACCAGTGAAAAGTGAATGTTATTGGATTTCACGCGACACTAGCGCCTCTAGTCGCAAATTCACACACGATAGCTCCCATTTAAGACAAGTTATGAAGAAAAAAGATAAATGTAGGCGCTTAAGCAACTTACTTATTTTATACTCTTTTTCATCCCTCCAGGGATAAAAGGAAGCAATATCCATACAGCCAAGTCTAATTTCGCACTTTTTTATACTAAATAGGCTTTTGTTTGACCACAATCAAGCCTGATGGCAAACTTAACCATAGACAACCGATACACATATCAATTGTAGAGCCAAGCTACCGTTAGGATGCGTGCGTACTTAAAACTCTACAATGAGCATTGCCTTTAAAAGACCAGCCTTTATGCTGATTAAATTAAAATTAATCAACTTTTTAAAGCTTTGCGTGAGTCTGCAGCACATAAAGTTAACTCAACGTTTATAAAGCCATTCTAAACTGCTAATGAAACTGATTTATTATGCGTTTAACATTTTGTAATTAACACTAACTGTAAAGTTTTGCTAACCTTTTTAGGTCTTGTCTTAATGTGATCGATCGCTTAGTTATTTAATTAATATTAAGTTAACTATTTTATTGTTCAATGCAATTAATAGTGTGGTAATGGATTCATGAAAAAAAAAACGCGAGATATTCGGCCTGCTGCCCCGGCCTGCTCCGGGTGGTGTAGAGGTAAAGCACGCAACCATAGATTCACTTTTCTGTTTATTCTGTTCTAATTAGTTAAGATTAGACTTACGATTTCTAATGCGACAAGGTAATATTAATCTGGAATACCTTCAGCTAGCGGTTGGATTAGTTTCACTGAACACCCCTGTGAATGTTACTACGAGTATTCATGACTGTTATAAAATTCAGATTTTTGCAAGGCTTAGACGTGTCGTATAGATTCCCTAGTTTAAGCAACCTATCCAGCACCATTACTGGCAAGTACTGATCAAGCGAGATGAATATGACATCAAGGTGCGGCATCTTCAAAGCACGCCACCTAGCGCCCGACCATATTTAAAACACATTACGATATGATTGAGGCTAGTTTAAAAACGATAATTTTGTTTTAGCCGCCGGCCCGAAAGTTGTAAGCTGCCAGCATTGTATTGGGTGGAAAAAAGTAATCGATCGCGGAGGTTGTCTATTTTATGTTCGTTTTGATGCCAGTGTCTTCATGAAATTGAATAGACATGTTAGACACAGAGAATACAATCTGTGGCAAAGAGTTTAGAGGTGGAGATGATAAAAAATAACCAACTCCCGATGTCGCTACGTACCTACAACTCGCACGATACTATTATCAACCTTATCAAGCATAGCTTAGGCATTAACCAAAGTATCAACTGAATAAAATAGTACCGAAGACCTTACTGTTTTTAACTTAGCGTTTCCACGTTAACCTAGGTCAGATTAAGCTGATGTCACTATATTGCTTCTTCAATCTTAGCTTTATCCTAGTCTAAACTTTTATGGTTTCAAGCTGCTAGAGATCTCAGTTCAATTACGAACGGTATTATTTTTTTAATGTCAGAAATCTAGGTAAAAATTAAATTAATCTCGGGTCTTACAAATAGACTACAGGAAGAAGGTTTAGTACTTTACTGTTCAACATTGTAACAAAGTTAAACGGCTTGTTAAGGTTGAACCGTTCTTATTAGTGAAATAAAAAACAGCACGAACATTCCAAGAGTTCTTTATTCCTCTCATCGCCACTTATGGAGCATGGTATGGAAATAAGTATACTCCTAATCGATACTATCCGTATAATGACGCGTTAAACTAGTTTTTATGTATAATTGGAGGTGATCTTACATCGCACCAAAGCCCCAATAGTTAGAAAGTGGTTCAAGCGTTTGCACGGTTTCATATATTTAATTATAGTAATTACGCTGTTTGATTTGTTTGTAAATTTAATTGCATAGACTAATTGACATGTTATGGAGTTTAATTTGTTATTTATGGTAATTTGACAGTTGTGCTCAATAATGTACAGTCAGCTATAGAAATCGATAAAGATGAAGACATTGTACGATATCAAAATGGATGGGCACGAACGGTTAGGTTATACGTTAGAGTGAAACAGAACTACATGGTGCTCACTCTAATAGCCAATAAACAAATGCAATAGTTTACAGGTGTACCTAAGATGGAATGCTATGATGCAACTTGTCCGAATCAATTCTCACAAATCCATTTAGCAGCACTCTATTGCACTGATCGCCATCTGAACTTTAGCCTGCGTATTATGAAATCTATCTTGTCTCTGCCCACTCCTAATAACGCATAGTCGCAATGATATTTTACGATACCTCATTTGTCGATCAGCCCTCGGCGACATAGACTCAGTCGGTTGTTACGATTTACCACTTAAGCTGATGGTAATAAGAGTTGTAATGTAGTAAATGCGTTTCTCCATTGTTTAGAATTGACAGCTAGTGATTGGATAAGGCGCTTCGCCGAATATAAAGCCGAATTCTTCGATTACTTACATACACAAATCACGTCTTTATCCCTTACAGGGTAGACAGAGCCTAAGGTAACAAGACCTACAGGCCACGCTTAGCAAGACACTGAGGGCGTAGAGGTGGAAAGATGGAATCAAAATAGTGATGGGTTGCTAGCCGCATCGCCTATAACATGATTCCTATGATTTTCGCCCATTCCCTCAATGGGTTTTTACCATCTGCGCGGGGAGAGAAGCAACTGACGCATTCTACATTTTTTTCTTTGCTCCCAGACCAGCATGGAAGTTACTTTGTAAAACTAAACGGATAAACGAATAAACGGATGTCTATAAAGTCACTTTGTATAAAGTTTCTTAGTAATCTTTCGGATTCTTTGTGTCACACGTACCCGAGTCAAGTTAATTACCAATGGGCTGATAAATTTGTGTCTTGGCCTTCCTAAATCATGTTTTCTGTGTCATAAACTCCAAACAAAATAAATGCAAAGGACAGAAAGAAATCTATGACAGCCGATGGCCTTAGCAAAAAAAGATGTACTACTGTTCCGATTAAAATGCCAACGTATATATATATTTTTAAGATAATAAAGACAAACGAGCCCGCGGGTCGCCTGATGGTAAACGAGCACCACCACCCATTGACACCCGCAACACTAGAGGTTGGCAGTTGCCAGCCTAGAGGGCTAGGATATAATACCTCTTGTGCCAGTAACTTCACCGGCTGTCTAACTCTCCACGCCGGAAACCAGCTGTGCAAGCACTGCTGCTTGGCGGCAGAATTAGCGAGTAAGACAGTGGTAGCTAGAGCTAGATAGAGTAGCTTCTATTTCCATTTTAGTTGCCCTAAAAATGGCCATGCTGGTCTAGGAGTAAAGAAAAAAACATAGAATTTACCAGTTGTTTGCCCTTAATCATGCTAAACGTGGCCTTAAAGTTTTGTTACCTTAGGCTCTATCTACCCCTTAAAGGATAAAGACGTGATATGTGTATGTATGTAAAAATGGCCATTCGCCTAGCAATTTCGGCGATCATTCACCGAACGCCAACACTGCACTAGAGCTATCACTAGTACTGCTGTTACTCGCACCGCTAATAGAGCATTACACTCGAATTATTGTAAACGGCCACTTGCAACGAGCAATAAGTGTTCGGTGTTTTGTTTTAGTTTACAACACCTAATTAGGCTAGCGAGCTTGGAGGCTGCAGCCAAATGGTAAGATTGAGCATTAGGATTAATGCTAATTTGGCCGAGCCACTTCGCCGAATTCGTCAATCGTTGAGTTGCATAAAGCTAGGAATTATAGCAAGGCCAATATAAGGGTGCGCTTTTATAGCTTTTTTTTAGCTAACTGAGTTTAAAAAGAAAATAATTGTGGTTTTCCAGTGTATAGCTAAGTTTAAAAACCAAACTGGCATAGTGGAAATCGTGCACCTTCTTAGTTATGCATCTTGAGTCGTGTTTAGAATTGCAGGAGAAATCCGGCCAGCGCATTACATTGCGGCTCTAGATTGCGGACTTCTGAACTACTCGCATCACCACTAGGCAATGTAATTGAAACTTGCTGATTTTTCTCACGAGTCTAAAACTGTCCTGTACATTTCTGGCAGATAAGCAGGCTCATTTCAAAAAGATAACAATATCGCGAAAGAGATGACAAATAGTGAAACTAAAAGTGTGTATAATAATACTATTAAGAAGTAAAAGTTCTTGATCCATTTGAAAAATAGCGCCTTCTTTCGCCCCTGGTGAGCAGTAGATGTTCCACGGGAGTTTGTAATTGTGTCGTACATACACATCATTCAAGCAGATGACGCTTGGCGACAAAAACTCGCATAGTAACAAGGTCAGATGACAGCTAGTAACAGATAGAAAAATTCGAAGGCTTACCCACCTGCTTGCGTCACGTAATGACGAGACTCGGGTTCGATTCCCGGCCATAGCTCTACTTTTCGGATTTTTCGATGTGTTCTAATTTACAGTGTCGGTTAGAAATTTAGTGTAATATCATTCCGGAAATGTGGGAAATGTGATAATTTTAAACTATTAATTAGACATCGATTAGAAAGAGAGATCCGACATGTCATGTGGCGTTAAAAAACAGTACGCGCATGTAAAGTCCATATTAAATTCAGTTTTTCTAGATAGAGGTAGAGACAAAACTTGATAGCGTAACATCGCGGTTTTTTCTAGTTATTTGTTTTTCACATAAACGAGGGTTTATAAAAGCGATAGAAAAATGATGCATCCCCTATTATTTAACTAAGTAACACTACAAGAATACTTAGACCATATGCCATTAAATTGCCCGGTAACCAGACAGCTCCGCAATTATTCAATCTCGTGCAGTGGCACGCACACAACCGCATACCACGCCGTATGCACACAGATCGCACACATAGATAAGCGTGTACATGCATGAGTTGTGCGTGTGGGCAATTATATCGTTAGTGTGTAACGAGAGGTGCCGCGGGCGTCGATCATGACCTGCTAGAGAAGGCACCATAGAGCTAGAGCATGAACCTAAACGGAGACGGCGTTCGCTTACGCTTAAGCATACAAAACGATATCTATTACTAGATTGTGACAAGAATAGTATTGAAAGAAGTCATTTCTTACAGTCACTGACCAGTAGCGTGCAGTGGGAGCCTGGGGGGTCGTCCAGATAGGCAGCGGTGGTGACGCAACATTCTTTGCAACTGCCTACCATTGCAACACCCCACTGCACTGGCTTCTCCGGTCTGTTTAGTGCTCTAAGTCATCTGTCCTGGAAAATGTTTTTTTTTAATGTTTTTTGTAAGCTAGTGTTAAATACATATGGCAGGTGATCTAGAATAGAGTAGTTAACACTATTAAAGTATTAATTAACTGTCAACTTTTATTTTTTGTTGCTCTTATATATAGCAATCGTTAATGGAACTGACATTAGCAAAATAACAATACCGACTGCGTAATAGCGATCGTAATAAAATAATTAATTAGCAAATAAAACTACATCTTTTCTACCTCCTTAGTAACTGGCCAACATTATTAAAAAAAAATGCCCTTGACCACAATAAACTATAGGACCGTTAAATACTTAAATCGCCATTACAAATCTCTGTTGTGTTTAGTTGAGTACATACATCATACATTCATAAATGGATTTATAATGGCGGCAAATCATTACGATTAGGTATTCAGTAGGTAAATAACATAATTTACCTTCGCCCGGCCTGACGAACCAGATTGGTTTAGTTTAACATTACTACATGTAGGTACATATTTTAATATGTATTATGTGATCAAAATAATCGATTGTACGCATAATTAGGTAACCGCATGTCCTATCATGTGATTCCTACGATTTTCACCCATTCCCTCGATGTTCTTTTACCCTACGCGGGACGAGAAGCAACTGCTACATTTTATGTTTCATCTTTGCACCCAGAACAGCATAGAAGTCAGTATTTTTTTTAAAGGTTGGCGTAAATATTCCTATATTGGGAAACAAGCTATAGACGCAGCCTCGAGGAAGCAATAGTCTTACAAATTAAACCATGCGGGCACAGAGCGTGTGAAAACAGAGACAGTAAATACCTCGAGTAATTGCTACAAAGTGGATCACTTAAATAATACCTACTTGCAGTGCGTGGCAGTTTAGAGTAAAGTTAGCTGCTTGTAGAAGTCCATGATAATTTTACAAAAAGTTTTTAAGAAAAAAGAAATTGTGACAGCACTTTTTGTTGCCTGTACTTGCTCATTCAGTATGTACCTAGAACTGAAGTTAAGCGACCACACGAAGTGATTGAAACAAGGTGTGCAAATTTGAAACGAGCAACTATGAATACGTACAAGCTTGTAAATACGTTAGATACCTACGTACTCGTACATATGTGGGACTAAATTAAAAAAAAACCAATTTAATCACCGTTTACGTACATTTTTCTATCGTTAGACAATATTAACATTTAGATTAGTTTTAGTTTCGTTTTTAATTCGTTTTTAATTTAATAGTTTAATTTGTTTTAATTCACCTTGTATAATGAAATAAATATTTACACATTGAAATCGTACCGCAGACTGAGTCTAAGTAAATCCCAAACATCTTACATACGTCATCTCATTCTTCAAATCGAATATTCGTCGTCTCACTCATAATATCGTCCGTCACCTTCACACCCTCTTACGTTCCATTCCACATATATTATGCATGTACTGTCAATGCTATGTCAAAATGTATCCTATAATTTACTTCAATCTTCTGTCTTCTCGATTATTTTGGTAGGTCTTAGTCATTCGACAGTGGTTGATTTTATCTGCTATCTGTTTTAGGTAATCGCCATCGTGTTCATTTTGACAGCTCATGTATCAGCTGACAATTGGCATCGGTATCAGCTAGCTGTCACATTCATAAGAAAACTGTCATTTCTTAATGGTCATTTCGATCCGATGCCGATTGTCAAAATAATTACACAATTACCCTGGTGTACTAAATTTACATTCGATACCAACTTTACAACGTAGGTAGGTACTAGTGACAAATTAAAATTAAATTAAGATTCGGAATTCAAAAAAGGGTTAATTTGCCGTTTAAAAATCGATACTATGAAAATAGCTCCTTAATAACTGGCAGATTGCAGAGTTTAAAAAAAGACATGAAAAAATTACGCCTCTTTATCCAATTACTCTACGGCGTGTAATTGTGCGTTGTAATTTAGCCGTCGCATGTTTTTTGGTAATAATTCCCGGAATATTACTTTATTAATTTATGCTGTATTAACTACCATTAGCGGTGCTTGGGGCTAGTTCGTCCCTTACGTTAATTGTGATTAATAAAGACTTGTGCTACTGGGGTGGCATTTCAAGGCGGCCATTTTTTTAAAGTTGTAATACTTACTTGTCTAGTATGAGTCGTCAGTAAATTAAACGTATATTACAAGCTTTTTTTAAAGCATTTTGTGAACAAACAATGAACTATTTATACAATGTTTGTTCAGGTAAAATTTTGCATTAATTCTAGACTTGATTTCTTTAACAAAAACTTACTTAACCTCATCTCTTTATGTTAATTACTGGGTTTTTTTTTAATTAGCCTAAGTATTGCTCTAGCAAATATGAGTTATGAAAACATGTGGTGTTTAAAAATACATTAAGTCCTTTATCGTTTTCTGAATAAGTTATAGTGCATTGGGGTAAATTCGGAACGGGGAACAATTACATAATCTAGCAACTCATACCTAGAAGCTCCAATGTCTTTGGCTTCTAGATAAGCGTTGCCAGATTATGGAATTGTTCCCCGTTTAGTGGATATCCAAGATTTTCGAAATTTACCACCAATGTTAAACCTATAATCTATCTCCAAATTTTGTGGCTATTCAGTTTGTGATTCACCAAAAAACCAGCTGATTAATAATAATTGACATCTTTATTCGTATGGCACATACTCAAATCGCTAGAAAACCACATGGTACATTAATAGCACATTATTGCAGTGCGGTAAACGTCCCATTACGTCCTTAGATCCACCGACTCATAACTCGATCCCTAAGTAGCGCGCTGCATATATATAACCTCATTATAATCACATGTAATTCTGCGTGAAATACGGCTCAGCATAAAAGTTAATTAATGGATGAAGGATGTAATTAGTATAATTAAGGCTGGACATAAGTTCGGATACGCTGAAATGTTAATTCGGTGATATGTATGGTAATTGCGACATTACTGACCTAGGGAATAAAAAGTTTTGCCAACCGTGTAGCTGCATTCCACTTTCAACATGAAACTACCGTGAGACTCAATCATAGGTACACACACGGATAACTCATTCGAGTACTTAATGCTCGACATGTTTCGGACTAATTCGTAGTCCTTCCTCCTGGAGTGCTCGCCCGGCAGCGAAACACACGGCGAGCATTACTCGACTTTTATATTATAAGTGAGTTATCCGTTAGTGTAACTATGCCTAAATCCAGTTTAAGTGTTAGGTTGATAGATCAGAATAAGTTTTAAAAGCCAAGTACTCAGAAACATTTGATTTACGGAAACTACAATGCGCTAGTATTTAAAGACCTTCGGGTCCGTATTGCTCTCTCACTCACTCTTATGGGGTGGATACTTAAATCGGCCGATGGTACCCGAAACCCGAATGTTGTTCTAGGAGCTCATGAACCTGTATGTTCAAGTCCCCCAGAGCCAGATCTGATACCTAATTGAAATGACGATCAAACACGAATGACGTTTCGGACAGTACGGTTTGACGTCATCAAGGCTTAATCTATCTAAGCTTTTCGTATAGTAGGTACTAGCTGTTGCCCGCGGTTTCGCCCGTTCCTGACTGAAATCTTGATACCTTGAGTACCATAGAGGTACATACATACCGTCACGCCTCTTTCCTATAGGGGTAGGCAAAGACTACTTTATTTCACTTGCTACAATCTTGACATACCTTTAGCTTCATCCACATTCATCTAGCTCTTCATACATGCTCGTCGGTTTCGAGTACTCCTGACCTGACCTTTTTTCAAAACGTCTCCTATTTAGTCCCGGAACGTCCGTACCAACCGTACCATAACCGGAGCCATAGAACTACTTAAAGCTACACTTACAAGCAAAAATAATGGGTCACCTTTCATACAAACTTTTGCTCGTCAGTATAGTTCAAAAGTTCCACGTTGCAGCCATGATACCAATAATGAATTATTTAATTCAACATTCATATCGTATCTCGTAACTGATTTCCTTCCTCATCATTATCAAATAATTGATATGAAGGGTGAAGAATTTCTCAAATGACGTAATATTATATTTTCTCGCATGATTAACGAATCCAATTAGAATATTGCCGGCGAAGGTTGAACTTTAAGTTGGAAGGTTCTTGCCGCAAGGCAGGAGAGTTAGCGGAAAACTTTTGTACATACATACAAACATACATAAATTAAGTCTTTATCCCTTACGGGGTAGACAAAGCCTTCGCCAACAAGACTTAAAGGCCGCCGAGCAACAGTGGTTGCGCCACAGTGTTAGGACGCGAATATATATGTATGAATATGAAACTATCCTATGTCCTTTCCAGGGTCTGACACTATGTCTAGATATACCAAATTTTATCACGATCTGCTAGTACCTAGTTTATGCGTAAAAGTCCAAACAAACAAAGTCCCATTCGCATTTTGTACTATTAAATTAGAATAATAATAATAATGTGTAGAACTAACGTGGCCTCTGAGTATTATTACCTTGGGCTCTGTCTACCCCGTGATGGATAAAGACATTATTTATGTATGTACTAGCTGTTGCCCGCAACTTCATCTGCATAGAATTCGTTTATCGCTATCCCGCAGGAATTACGCAATATTCCGGGAAAAAAAGTAGCCTATGTGTTATTCCAGACTATAATCTATCTACGTTCCAAATTTCATCCAAATCTGTCGAGCCGTTGTGGCGTGAAAGAGTAACAAACATCCATCCATCCATACTTACAAACTTTCGCGTTTATAATATTAGTAGGATGTGAAACAACCGCGACACACTCGTGCCTCGGCGCACGCGTCACATACGAGAAATCTCGCAAAGGATCGGGTTCGATCATTACGAATGCCCTCATTAAGCGGAAGAAACGCTAATTGTCTGACCTACTCTGCTCGTGTAGCGAAGATTTACATGCGTGCTTTGCAAAGACCCCATGTTTTCGCATTCGGTATTTAAATATGGGTGACCGGATCTACCGATTATTGTGCTCAAACTGATATAAACACAACACAGCTCTAGTGCAGTGTTCCTTAACCTTTTTCTGTTACGGACCCCTAATAAAGTTGCACATTTTTTAAGGACCCCCTAATTAAAATATAAATCGGCGCGTAGCTATTACGAGACTACATACATACATACCGTTCACGCCTCTTTCCCACAGGGGTAGGCAGAGACTACTTTGTTCCACTTGCTACGATCCTGACATACCTACCTCTTTTGCTTTATCCACATTAATCAATCTCATCACACATGCTCGTTGGTTTCGGGTACTCCTGACCTGACCTATTTCCAAAACGTCTCTTATTTGGTCTCGGAACGTCCGTCTAGGCCTTCCCCTCCCAACGTAACCATTCACACTCCCCATATAGATTATGTTTAGTTAGTCTACTTTCATTCATCCGCTCCACGTGACCAAACCAACTAAGCATACTATTTCTATCCTAGTCACTATATCCTTTTATACTCTCTTTATTCTTTTTTTTTCAGTGCAAGAACTACTGCTTATACAAAGAAAATAAGTAACATTTATCACACGGCGACCAAATGGTTCTATGAGTAAAGTATTTTTTTTCGCCTTAAAGTTTCTCATTAAAAATGCTGTGGTTAATACAAATAACACTAAAAGAAGAGGCATAATAAATACTGATCCAACCTATCCCCGATTGAAGCGCCCCACACACGGATCGATTCTTAAATCAAATGCAACCCGTTACGTCTTAAGCCCCCCCACGCACGAATCGCGTTACCAATTTGACGGTAACGAGCAACGTGTGCGAACATCACGATCGGCCATTACCGTGTTCCGAGCATTTGCGTTCTAAGTTTGAATTTTTTTTATTGGCACATTGTAATCTATTATTGTAGCTGGCTGATTAATTTCACACAATTCCTCTTTTTTTCGTCTGATGTTTGTTTGAAATTTTGTGAGGTTCTGAATTTGATTTTTTTAACGCTTCGTTTAGGAATGTTGATCAATCGCCTAGTCGATTTGTATTTGTTTTCTTTACTCCACATACTTAATGGTACCTACTAGTAGTGGTAATAGCGCTACCAACATTATGGTATGTAGTTACATCGAGTGTCAATTATACATACGAGGTACCAAATTACCAAATAGGTACATTATTTTTGTCGGTGTTAAAAAACTGAACTAATTAGGTACATAAATCTTAACACATGCATAAAAAAACGAAATCTAAGCCTAAAAAAACTTTAAAATATTGCATAGAAGATAACACTGTTGTAGGTATTTTTTGTGACAATAAAAAATAAAAACAAAAAATCGACACGTGACGCTGTATACATGCGCTGTTTAAAAAAAGTCGCCTTTGCCGCTCTTTGCGCAATCTGCGTGTGGTCGGCGACCTTTTCTTTTGTCGTTACTTAAAGTAAACATTGTTAATTTTGGTTAAATAAATTATTTCCGCCCTCTTTGTCTTTTGGGCAATTTGGACGTGTTTTTGTTGCATTTAATTTATAGCAAACACTGGCCACTATTTTTTGCAGCCAAGACCGTCGGGATCTAGCAGAAAGGTGCGCAAAAGTATAATCTAAAGTATAATAATTGTAGTAAACTGGTATCTATTGTAATATATTTTGATATAAGTATAGTCAAGGGCATAAATATATATGTACTTTGCCAAGACGTCAAAAACATCTGTACCTACCCCTTTATGCCACAAAGAAGGTCGGCGACACATAATGGCTGTATAGATCTTAATGCCCTTGTACATATCTACTTATTTATTGATACCAAGCCAAACAGACAAATCATCAATCTTTATAGGAAAAAAGTAGGTACCTAATCTAATTGATACCAATCCCTAAGTAAGTTTTAATCAATTCAGTCATATGTTATTGACTTCTTACAAACATAGCTTATTTACCCACCAAACATAAGTACTAAAATAGCAACACACATAAAACTCTCATAGTTCAATCAATAAATCACCATAGCCTACTCCCATTCATATAAGATCGGGGGGGCTACTCCAAATTCGAAGCTCGTATCATACCGTCCCTCTTATGTACCTATTAGTGTAAGCAGAACGGCACGAAACGAACTTAAAATTTTTAAAGGAATAGGCCTGCAGTTTCAGGAACCACTCACCTTATCGCCCACTTAGCGATATGTCAAAACACGCGTCTGTTCAGTGTTGCCGCTGTCAAAATATTGGCGCCGTAGCAGAAAAACGCGCTCGGTAACTTTGACCCGAAAAAACGCCCAAGCGCGTCAGTTTGAAGTACACTGAAGATAGACTTGACGTTTTGTAGCAAAATATTGTGATGAATTATTATTGAGGTGGGTGCTTGACTTTTGCAAGCAGATCATTATCTCACAATGAAGTTCTTATAAACTATTTCTTATTTATTAAAAACTACTTCGATAAAGCATACACTGTTGATTGAAAAACGCCTCTTGTATTTTTATTTTTGAATAGATGAACAGTAATTACTACAGTACGTACTTGCTATTTATTTCATGTTTCAATTGTTCGATCTTCGTATCATATTTTAAGGACTGTATGTTTAAAAATCATTGTGCTCAGTTCTTACATCGCTAATTTTACTTTCCTACTGTCAGCAATAAAGTGTAGGTAATGGATTTTTTCGCCCGTTATTATTACTCACCGTAATTTAGATTATAATATATGGCTTAATTAATTTCCGCTTTTACATCTCACTCGATATTTCGAAACCTGTTACTTATTACCCAACTAATTAGACGAATGAAGCAATTTCGGCCAATTTTATTCACTAATAACCTCTGTTATCCGTTAGATCATTAGTAACAGTCCAATTTCGCTTTCTCATAACTTTTTGTTTATATTTAAGAATCATCTCCGTAAACAAATTGGAAATTAGATTTCTTATGGCCGGTTCCGTGGCTAAAACAAACGAGGAGCGAATTAACGTCGACTCATCGTCAATTTTTAAATTAAAAGCGGCGCCCTTGTCTTGCTAATGAAGATTGTATGCAGCCGTCCTTTTTTGTCACCCGTCTGTTTGTTTTGAGCTCGCCATCAATTTTGCCGTTGGAATTGGAATTGGTTGCGTCTCGCCTGCCGCGTGGGTGTCGTGTGTTGGCGTCTCTGTCTGTCGCAGTTTGTTTTGTGCGTGACGCGCCACGCCCAGTTTTTTCCGCGCGGTGGCCGGTAGCTTTGACTGCCAGTTTTTTGGTCGGGCGGTGTGTGTCCGGCCTAATAATGTTTGAGTAGGACGTACAAAAAGTGGGTTAGTGTGGTGGGGGGTACAATGCGCTCTTGTTTCGTTCATTGTGCGCGTTAAGTATATTATGCATGCGAGGTGTGGACAGGTGTGCGGTCGCCATTTTGGTTATTAAGCTTAGCACCCGCCCGCGCTTAAGCATTAATTAAAAGTACTTTAGTTACGCAGTCTCGCTAGGCTGGTTTATTTAATAGCGGATTATTTCGTAGTCTTGAAAGTAGTTTTTAAAGATATCTTTATTATTCAAGTAGAGTAATACGAAGACATTACAGTATTGTTTTATAATCACTTGATAATCAACACAATAAGCCACTTTGAGATGTCTACGCAGGCCCTTATTTTAACGTCAAAACAAAATATAAAAATTTGACAAACTAATCCCCAAAAAAATACGCCCAGCCAATAAATATTCTGTAATAACCTCAATCCGTACAACGTACACGGCGGCCATTTGTCCTCGTTCCGTATTCCCAACTGAAATATTGTCGCTAATGAGGGCTGGTTCGTAATTCCAGTGATTTGTCGCGCGGTGTCGTGCCGCGGCGCGATTTGGTCGCGATCGACGCGCGATAACGCCGCGCGCACGCGACAACCCTCGCACTAAATACGTGCACAGATGTATCCGCAATTACCGAACGTCTCAACTCCATCTACCTCTTCACAGTAAAGTTCCACCTTAGATTAATCAGTTTAAGGTGATTTTTCGAGTGTAAGGCTAAATGTACTAGGGCCGCCGCTGGTTACGTTTAGTTGGTACTTTGGGGCACTATTACCGAGTTAATTATAGGCCTGGCCGGCAATGACTTGCGTAAGCCAGAAGTGAATTTTATTTGACTTTCCATGTTTAAGTTCAGCGGGAAATTGATGGCTTTTACTATAACGGTGTAGGTACGGTTATGGATAAAATCACTCTGAATTCAACATGCAGGGTAGTAGTTTAGCAGGTGGTTGGGTTATCCTGACTAAATTGCCCTGTAAACGTTTTTCAGGATTTTTGGATTATGTTTCGTCGCATTCATACAGAATTGGTACCTACTCGCAGGACTACTACTTTTAATCAGGGCACGTATCTAAATTTCACGAAAATTTACTTAAACCACAATGTCCTAAAAACTTTTGCGGGGTCCTTTTGAATTTATGAAGTAACCAACCTAACCCAACCACCGATGAAATATTTTGGAAAAATTCTGAGAGCCCTCTGATTTATGCCTGTCAATATCTTATGTTTAGATTAGTAAACAATTAATAAAGCAATCCCTTTAACCTTTAAAAATACAGCTGGCAAATTCCCCAATCCAATCTATTTACAAATGAAATTCAATCACACGCGTGAATAAAATAATTAAAATAACAAATTCTGCCTCGTCACAAAAATACTAAAATAGTTTGTCTTTCATCGCTGCTAATGTTTGTGTCAACCAGCGAGTTGTGAAAGCGGAGCAGTTAATGTGAAGGGTGTACAGGATTTAGTTCGAGCTGTTTGTTTTCGTGAGAGATTTATTGAAAGGGGTGAGTATAAAGGGTTGCATGATGTTTTTTAGGTTCGTCTATTCACTTTACTGTTTTATTCTGGTTTCTGAATAGTTAATTAAAGGTTAGTTAATCTTCTTTCATTCGTCTGAAGAAATCTTTATAAGTTTGACACAGTTTTATATATTCTTATTTACCTACTTACTTACTTTTTCTATATAATAATAATAATTATTAACATCACAGTATTAATTAGGTAGATACTCGTGTTTCAAATTCAGTCCAAATGTTTATCCCGTCTTAGCCAAATAGAATTTTCTTGAAAAAAAAAAAAATTACATCTACCAAAAAAGTTTCCCCACCCCTGCCTGGCCTAATAGTTCCCGCCGAAGGGATTCGCCACGCTTTCGGCCGATCGCGCATTTCCCAAAATTTAATTTGACAGTCGAACAAGTCGGCATAATGGCTGCTGTCACGGTTGCTTATGTAATAAATTAAGATAAACATTAGAAAACGCAATTAACTGCCTTTTTTCGTGACTTTATGCTCGAATGCGGGGCATTGGAAAGGGTGAGAATCGATTTTTAAAACAAAGAAAATCAATTACTGAGTGTTATTGGAAATATACCTAAATTATTTAAAGTAATAATGAACAAAACATATTTACCTTGTTACTTCGCACAGGCTTAGTTATCTTGCACGTGAGTAGCGTAGTAGCAAGGTAAATGTTTTTTTTTCATTGAAATGAACCTCCGCAAAGTAATAATTCAATAAAATATTGAAACTAATAATGTGTGTAAGTATTCAAAACGTAGAGTAAATACTTCCACTTTTTAAATAAAAAAAACGTATACTTACAATTTAAAATCCAAGAAAGACTCCTGGATCCATGATAGAAATGTCCGTCAGCACATTTTTTTTTCTTTGCTTTTTAACTTCGTACCATCTTAACGGCACTAATAAAACAAATCCGTAAACTACGAGTAAGCTCTACCTTCATAAAGTCCGTCTATAAAACCTTTCGCTTTTAAACGCCAAATAGCGCCATCAATGCGTTCCAGTAGTTCCGAGAACATAAAACTAGGGAGTAGTGGTTTGGAAAATTACAGAATAACATGTCATGTTGCCAACATATAAGAGGTAGCATAAGACTATTATCAGTGGTGCCAACAAAGCGATATTGTCCGCGTGCGCTCGCGGGTGAAATAGGGAGGTGTGATAGTTTGAGTTTTTATTGAATCTGTGGGTCTTTTATTTGTATTAGGGTTGCCTGTTAATGTTTATTCGAGTGAAACTTCCGTAGGGTGTTGATGCTGTTTTGTTTAAGGGTTTGCGTTTAATTTGCGTTCTTACAATGTTTAATTTATTTGTGTCATTTCATAGTCAAAAATCATCTTGATATTTGACATTTTCTTGAATTTAAATATACTTATACCTATACCTGATAAAAGTTGCTGCCAAGTGCCAACTTAAAAAAACACAGTGGCGCCAAGGCATCTGAAAACAAAAAGTAAAACAAGCCAGCCAATATCAAATCTGTTTGATTAACTATTTCACACAGACCTCGAACCCGTTAGCTAAATAGTGGCCGCCACAAATGGTGTGCTCTAATAAAATATGTTAACACTGAACTGTTTGCTTGTTGCACCTGGTTTCTTGTCAATGTGTTTTTTCTTTACGTCGAATTTTTGGTTGGTTATATATTACATCGCCTCTTAGTTTTTTCTCCTATCTTTATCTAAATATTGGATGCTCGTAAGATAGAGCCCCGGATAAATTATGTAGGTAAGGTAAGGTATAATGTTTTTTTTGCGTTTTTACTTTTTTGATTCAAGCTACACATTGACGTGATATTAATTACCTACACTTTAATTGGCTTCTCTTATCAACTGAAAAGAGTCTAATAGCTAATTGTGTTAACTAATTACCCTCATTGATTATGATTACACCATAATTATCTCGCTAGTTAGTATTCTTTGCACTCACACTTATTGCAATGATTTTATTTTATTAATTTTTTTTTCGCCCCCACATTAACAACTGAACGCACCCAAACAGTTGAACGCATTCATTCCGGCGTGGCCAATCAGATCAGATATAGTGACAAACACGCCGCGTTCCATTTTCAAATCGTATTCCACCTGCAGGGAATCGATGCCACACTGTCATCGGGAATCATAATCCGGCTATACAGGTTGAGTTGTTTCGTGAATTCCAGACCGGTGGTAAAATTAATGTGAAACCTTTTTGCAATAAACTCGTATACCTACATGATTATGATTACATAAGCATTTGAGATTAGAAAATAAATTAACTTTGTATTTCTCAGATGTAGTCACAAACAAATTCAGAAGCACAAAATCGAATCCGACTAAAGTTTGAAAAGTGATTATTAGAATAGAAGCCGTCGCGACAGCTTATACAGGATAAGAAAACAGAATAATTTTAATGATTAACTACAGACATAACTTCATAAACTCCACCTATTTATAAACTACACAAAGACGATAAACATCTAAAAACGGTCAATACAAATCACATCACAATCGTGGCTACAGATCGGCCGATCACTTTAACAAGAACTCAAGCACGAGCGGACAATAACTTTTTTTACACACATCGGTGGCCAGTGTCACCGTGACGGAACAGGTACCTACGATTCAACGGCCAATCACAAACGGTCGATTTAAATTCTTGTACGATTCGATTTTTTCAAATTCGGAATCTTAATGTGCATCACTGGTTAGATACAATTGCGTTTGAGTAGATCGTTTTTATTATTTTTATTCATTTTTATGGGCGATACAAGCCTATTTATCTTGCGGCCAAGAAATATTGGTGACGTTCTTACATTACAGAAAGAAAGGAAGAAATACACATTTCGCTATTTTGCTCTCATCGTCTGTTGTACTACTTAAAATGTTACTATGACATAACATTATGTGTACCTACTCATAGGCTTAATAACACTCTGTAATAATAATTAGTGGGTATAATTGAAGCATGGCCTTGTATCGTGATTGAGACCAGAATGATCATGATCATGACATGTTTATCGACATTGCTTGACTTTTAAGTAGGTAGTCAATTATACGTTTAAGTACCATGTATGTTATGTGTTGAACTTGTTTTATAATAACATAATTTGTATGATTGACATGTGGAAATTACACGAATGTCTTTTAACTATCAGTCATTAGATACCTACTACGGTATTTTTTTTATCCGTACCTACCATTTTTTTATTATGTCAGTAGTTTCAGTGAGAACCCTTAATTTATTTGCTCTTCTACTGTATTTGAAACTCTCATATTAAGTATACTAGCTTCGGCCCGCGACTTCGTCTGCGTAGAATCACTACATAGTATAAAACAAAGTCGCTTTCTCTGTCCCCATGTCCCTATGTCCCTATATCCCTATGTCCCTATGTATGCTTAAATCTTCAAAACTACACAACGGATTTAGATGCGGTTTTTTTAATAGATAGTGATTCAAGAGGAAGGTTTTTATGTATAATTCTACGCAGACGAAGTCGCGGGCAGAAGCTAGTATACTTAATATGAGAGTTTCAAATACAGTAGAAGAGCAAATAAATTAAGGGTTCTCACTGAAACTACTGACATAATAAAAAAATGGTAGGTACGGATAAAAAAAATACCGTAGTAGGTATCTAATGACTGATAGTTAAAAGACATTCGTGTAATTTTATGTACATAAACTTGTGTTTTTCTTCCTTTTATACACACACGGCCCTCACCATTGGAACCAGTCAACCCTTCTTCACTCTTCACTCCATCGCTTCCTTAAAAGTATATTTCTAAAGACTTACATAATCTAATATTTCTGACCGGCTATCAAATGAAAACTACATTATTATGGTATAGTTGATATTTAATATGCGCACCTGTGACTTAGGGAAAATGCTATTTGTTTGTCTGCGTTTTTGTGACTTGCTATTTTTTTCTTAGCGGTTGGCTTAAACGATACATACAATGGCTTTATGTGGAAAGTGGTCAGCTTACAAAATTTCCACTTTATTGAAATAACGGGTCTTAAAATCCTGTTTTTTTCCGTACCTAAACCACGCCCTTATACTTACACAACTAAAACCTTACTAAGCTAGTCCACAATCCACAGTAAAACTTTACAGCCGCGCTATTACGAGTAGTGTTTGGGGTGTCGGGGTCGCGGGCTAGGGGTCGCGGGGGTCGGGGCGTTTTCCATTTCACGCGCCACTCACCGCTGATGACACTGCATTCCGCCGAGCAAATGGCTCGACAAATGAAGCGGGGGCCACGCCCCACGTCATAACTGCCGTCAAACCTATGCTGACAAATTGTCAGTTTAACAACCCCGCTGGATTGGGTTTGGAATTCTGCGACGAACGGAACGCGACCGTTTTTAAAAAAGCATACAAGGTACGAACAGATAGTTTAGTTTTGATTTTCTCCAGTAATTTTCATTGGACGTAATATTTGTTAGGTACTCTTTTTTTTCATGCACACATACATAGATCACGTCTTTATCCCTTACGGGGTAGACAGAGCCTAAGGTGACAAGACCTAAAGACCACGTTTACCATGATTGTCGGCGTATGGAAGGAAAGGGGAATCAAAACAGTGATGGGTTGCTAGCCACATCGCTTATTTTTCATAACTCATTATGAAAAAGCATTTTTCAGAAATTTTGTTTATTCATCAGAATGTATGTATGTATGTATGTAAACTCTTTATTGTGCAAAATCAACAAGACAAATACAATTGACAAACACTGAGATACATGCACAAAGGCGAACTTATCCCTTTAAGGGATCTCTTCCAGTCAACCTTTGAGTGGATGAAAAAAGTATTATATTAGGGATGGACGAGCGAGTTTAAAAATTGCAAACACTGAGAGCCACAATACATAACTTTACCAATTATAATACATACACACAAGCCATTTAAATTTACTTAGTGCGAGTTGCGCCTAGTTAACTATAACAATAAAAATAATCGTAACCAAAGCTTTAGAAGTCCGTCAGCTCTTAGAACGACATTTTGGTTTTGGGTAGGTATACGATGAGTGAGTGAGACAGCAAGACAGACCAGGTCTTTTTAAATACTATCTGTATACGGACAAGCGTACATATTTGTATGTATATGTTAAAATTAGCACATAAGTAGTTTACATTGCGCAAACGTTTGCATATACTCGCAATTTACGTTAATATCGAAATATTATTCAGCATTAAAATCATTTCGTTCACATTCAGCATTCAATTCGGTCGTTTACTTTATCATCCCTCATCAACCTCATTTCAGTATAAATCAGTATCACTACTATTTCTATTAACTGTCATCCTTAAATAGTGTAGTAGCTACTCGCTAAAATATCGTATCTGTATCTAGAGTCATTCGGGGTAACAGCACGCGGTGGGTAAAAGTACGCGGTGGTCCGATCTCCGACAGGGGTGGGGGGGCCGAGGTCTGTGTTTGTAAAACAGAGTGGCGCTACTGTCGCTGTTTAGGAGCCACACGCCGCGCCGACGCAATCTTAGTACTGGTCGCGACACGTCGCCGAATATTTGTAGCACGCTTATTTCGTTTAATTTTTGTGCCACGGAAAAGTGTGCTGTAGTTAAATGGATAGCTCTGTGCCAGTAAGTATACTATATTTCTATTGTTCATTTAATGTAGTTTTTATGTAAGTTTATCATATTCGGAAAAAGTATTTAACGTGTGTGTTGTGACTGATTATTTGGTATATTTGCCGATTGGGGTAAGAGTACGAGATTAATAGTACGCACGCGTACTTACCCCCGTTGCGTACTTATACCCCAAATGAAATAAAAATATCAAAAAAAATTCAATCTTTCAGAATACACCAAAATGCCGAGAAATTACATAAGGAAGGCCCCTGAGTGGACCCTCATCTCAGATGACCAAATAATGAAGGCGAAAAACATCGGGTCAAGAGTACGCATTGGAAAAGTTTTCAGTTAAGCCTATGTAGGGCTAAAACTAATTAATCTTGATGGAAAATTTTCTTAAATAGTGAAAATTTATTGAATATTCTACAGATTTAATATCATAACATGCCAATTATACAATTCTTTATAGGTCTGGGAGGCCATCAAAAAAAAATGCGTGCTCTTGACCCGAATGACTGCGTACGTTTACCCCGCGTGCGTAACTTTACCCTAAGACTTGCGTAATTTTACCCACACATCGGGTCAAGATTACGCATTGGAAAAGTTTTCAGTTAAGCCTATGTAGGGCTAAAACTAATTAATCTTGATGGAAAATGTTCTTAAATAGTGAAAATTTATTCAATATTCTACAGATTTAATATCATAACATGCCAATTATATACTTCTTTATAGGTTTGGGAGGCCATCAAAAAAAAAGTGCGTGCTCTTGACCCGAATGACTCTACTGTATATTTCTTAGGTTATCTGTCACATGAATCGTGCCGTGTATCGTCAGTTACGATTATTGTTATTATTAAAGTGACTTGGTGTTGTCACACTTCGTTGCTGTCTAAAACGTCAACATCACCATCTCTAACCTAAACGTCTCACGCTGGGCACGAGCCTTCTCTACGTCAACAAAAAATGGAATATGGAGGAATACCACACACGAACTAAAACAAAATGTAGGGTAGTTTCAAAACAAGATAAAGTACTATTACAAAGACAATTGTCCAATGTGCATCGTATGTTGACAAATTGATCGGACTTCACGATAACACCCCTACTGCTCAAGTGAACTGAGATTGGAATTTAGCGTCACACGGAACGTAATTGTTGAAAAATGGATGAAAAAGACACGTGTTAAGTGTCAGTTGTCTACGTGTAAAAAGCTGTAGGCTTATTATCTAACTAAACTAGTCCAAAAGAGAGGTTCTCGATTTTCCAGTTATGTTTCGTCAGTAAAGAGAGAGTATATAAAAAAAACTCGTCAAAAAACATGTGAAAACGTATAAAACGAGCCTATAAGCAATGTAGTGTTTTATTTAGGTATGTAGGTACAATGATTCCCTAAGCTTGACTGCCTGGAACTCAATAGGTAAACATTTTTAAGGACAAGACAAAAGCAACGATAATGCCATGAATTACAAATAATATTTACAATTGTTAAGCCCACACTTGTAAATGACAGGGAATCTAATTAAGGGGCTGTCTGGAACGCCGTCATTAACAGAAACAATTAACTATTGCTGTAATTGTAGCTTTTAACCTCGTATTTAACGGAATGTGGAGAAATAGAATTAATTGTAGATATTGAGAGTAAGAGGTGCTATTTATTTTGAGAAAGTAGTTCAAAATAACATTAGGTACTGCATTTGCATATTCTGTGGTCGCTAGTATTGCCATCTATTATTCGGTAGTCCCACTTTTTCGTTGCTTTATTGCGAGAAAATCATTTGTACAATATAATTGCATGATGGAAATATGAGATTTGAATTAATTTACGCATCAGTGCAAACATATTGTAAATCTTGACATACATGTCGATGACTATACTGTAAAAGAAAAGTCTTGACTGACTGACTGACTCATCAACGCTCAGCCCTAACGCTTGCGTTAGAAAGCTAAGACTTCCATACATTTTACCATAGATCTTAGAAAACTGGAATTAAATTTAATAATTATAATTTCCTATCTTTACTATCGTAATCCTAAACGGACCACGTAAAAAATGCAACATAAATCCAGTAATCTCATTGGTCGGCGTCGTCAGCCAATGAGACACACGGATCCGTGCTACGCGTATCTCCGTAAATGAACAAGCCCAGCTTCCTCCTTCACTGCAAATTTAATTACAATTCCAACCTCAAACGTAATTGTGACAAACGCGGGCGCCCTCTCGAGGCGCGTTATCCGTTTAAATCGCGCTAAATCTGGGCATTTGTTTACTAAAGGGACGCCTGGGACGTGACCCGGGAGTAGGGTCACCACATTTTATGATAAAAAATCTCTCAGAATATTTCCGGAACATATCAGCATTTGGTTAGGTTCACTCCCGTGCAAAATTGTCATCGTAGTTTTAGTTTTGAAATGAAGTCCGGTTGACGCTGTACACTTTGAATATCGACAAAATGTAAGGAAACATTTGCCAAGGCCCATTGAAATAACCTGAAAAACATTTACAGGGGTGTTTAGTGAAAAAATAAAAGCAAATTTTAGCTGGAACTGGCCGGATCTAGATTCTTAATGGTGCGCGTGACGGGTTTATTAGTAGGCAGTATAACCTGAGTGATTTCAATTCAAAGTAATTTATATTGTTGCCGTTCAAAAAAAGACAAAATCAGAAAATAATTTACTGTTTCGTATTTAAAACATCAAATTTCATGAAAACGTTTAAACCGATGGCTAAGCAAAGGTTGCTGTTTTGAAAAGTAAAAAGTTTTCTGCGTACAAAAAGTTTTCAAATAAATTCCGCTTTTAGTGGGATAAATTCATTGCCATTACTTTTCCCACAAACGTAAACAGTCAGATTTGATTACTTTTTTCAAGATTTTAACGACAATCTTTAATGCTGAACTGAGTCCGTGGGAGAGTCCAAAAGTCCTAATATTATGTCCTGAAAATTCAGACCTAGTGGTAACCCTACCCGGGTGTTGCCGGGTGTAATTTGTTTTTGTTTTCGTTTACCGTGTTTGAAGTAAGGTTAAACTTAATTGGAACTGGCAAGTGACAACGTGAAGTTCTGACTTCATTACACTCACTTTACCTGCTATGGTGATACCACAAATAAAATTTAAAAGATTAAAGTTGTGGCAAAGCACGCATTAATGCTTCGGTAGGTAACTTTAAAAAGTTACAGTCATGCGGATGATAAACTTTAGCTTTGTATTTAATTGTAGGTACTAAATGAGATTTCGAACAATGGATAATCATTTTAACATGAAAGTATGAGTGAGATTCAAATCAAAAAGATGCTTCGCGTAACCGGACTAGGATGTACGGATTGTCTAAATAGGTACGTGAGTGATCCGTTTATTTCACTATAATGGGCAATCACATTCACATTTTTAACTTTAAACTCTTTCACGCCATCAATTCTTGACATTGCTCTCAAAGGTAAACCTAGGCATAAATTGCTTTTTTTTTCATCAAAAACACCTCAAAAGTGTCTAGGGAGTACGAATCAATCCTGTATAAAATCACGTACTCATTACATCCCTATTTTCGGCAGCATTCATTTAAAACAATGCCTATAACAAGCGTCTCATACAGAGCAACAACAAAACAGCCAGTATCCACCCGGCAATCGGTTGCTAAAGAACTATCGATTAACAATTTATCAGCATTGCCGATGACACGAATCGATTGGGTCGGAGCGGGGATGTGTCAACTTGACAACGTCGGCCTAACTAATGACCTTTGTTCTACTTTGTTTTGGGTATTTAACAAATAGCTTTGTTATATACTGTGTTACGAACATGCGGGCAGTAAAGTTGACGTTAATATTAGCAATTCGTTTGAAGTGTAATTAAGTTAAAACTTTAAGTTTACAACGCACAAAGTTTGAAGTAATGTGATGTAGGTAAACACGGTTCTGAGCGATATCTTACAGACAATATGTCATGCCTTTTTGACTAATATAGCGCATATAGTTCTGTTTTACTCCCTAATAATTATGGAATAAATTGAATTCAATCACAACTTTACTAATAAAAAATAAGCCAAGTGTGTGTCAAACCAACAAGGATTACCAACGTAGTCTAAATACAGTAAAAATATTACCACATTAATTAGCTTAGATTCAAAATTATGGAGGTACTTGCACAGGTTTTTTTACAAGGACAAAAAACATTTGTTAAACCGAGTTCCAGAATAATAATTAGAGATTCCTGTTCTAGCTTTTAAATCAAACTCCTTTTCATTCCTTACTTCCTAATCCCTTTACCCGCTTTTGCATCAAACCTTTTCCCGCGTAATTCGCGCAAATCCGGCTCCAGCGATAAATCGTCGATATAAATCTAAATCTGTGCCGACGTGCAAATTGTCCCGATTGTTTAGTGTTTACCGCTGGCAACACTGCGCTGTGTTGGCTATGTTGGCAAACCGTATTTTGTTAGGAGATTTGTTTTATTGGTTAAAGCGTTTCGAGTAGGCTTGATTTAGGGAAACATTTTGTTATATGGGACTGTGGAATTGTGAAAGTATTGAGGTAGTTTTAGTATCGAAAATTGTATTGATTATATATACTACCTCTAGTTAAGTTTGTCATATACTATAAAAAGGCAAGATTCGTTTGTCGTACGTTGTCACTTAATGTCTTCATGGGGGCATCAAGCACATTGTCTAATCTTATAAAAGCGTCTACATTTATTATTTATACAGCAATTAGACTTCCGATACGCCCTTCCCTATTTAAGTCTGGTCAGCTACTAAAGGCGGCCAGGACATTCCTCCGTGTAATTTTGGTCTAACGGCCTCTAAAACCATTTTTCTTTTAAAAAAAAGGATTAAAAAGTTACTCAAAAACGCGTCCAGGTTGTCCCGCCATCCGAGTGTTGGTCTATCTGCCTTTAGATTTATTTTCGGAAAAAGAATAGGATAAAAAAACAACAGAAACACCACACAATAACACAATAACTCTAATGAAATGATGCACAGCCCGGCCTGCATATGTCTCAATTAGGACCGCAGTGACAAATGCAGAGCCCCAGCGGAGGGGAGTCGCAACATTTAAAAACATCCTGTGAATAATTTGTTTGGTGATAAATATTAAGGAACACAGAATTTAATGAATTTGAAGTGTAACGTAACTAATGTTAATGTCGGAAGTCTTTAATTGAGACGATTTTTTTTTTTCAATTTATGTAAGTCAGGGAAAGGTTCTCACACAGTTTTTTTTTAATTGCTCAGTGTAGAGTAGATCCCCAGAACCACGTGAAATTTTGCTTCTCAAAAAAAATAATTAGGTAGGTATTGATTTTTAAGATCTGTGTCACACGTTGTACATGTGACAAGTGATTTGAACTACGTCACGTGAGTTAATTTACATCAATGATGACATCACAAACTGCCACAAAATCATCAATCAGCCGACTAGACCACACAAAAATACCACCGCAGTCGTCATCTAAATCACATCGACATCGCATAATGTCAGATCGCAATTTGTCTCCGTATCACGATGTCAGACATCGAAGGCACCAAGCACCAGACGACAGACACCACGAAGCTAATGCGAAAATGCCAAAAACGGCAACCGATTTAAAACCCAACCACACGAGTCCATAAGATTCGAAATGTTCACGCATTTAATGTCAATGTCTCGGCTGTGAATTGTCACAGGAATAGTGAAGGTACAAAATCGTCAGTCGTACATCTGTCGTTCACCGAGCAGTTTGGTTGTAATGGCATATGCAACGACGGCCCGTGAACGCTTTTTTTATCGTCATTGGGTGACGAGCTATTTGTGACAATTTTAAATATGTTTAGTCGTAAAACTATTAAGAGGTAAAGGAGATACGGCCGCGCGTTTCGTTGAAACACTCAAGATGATTACAGGGTTTTGGAAATATGGAAACTTTAACCTTTTGTGGATATCAAATACAATAAAAAGTTAGAATTGAAAATTTATTTTCTATTAAAATTTTGTTTTTTTACGTAAGGCTATGAGTATAATTTGTATTTTTTTTTGCACCCATTAATGCCCATTCTTCCTAGCTCATTAGATTTCATTTACTCTCAGAGTAATTGAAACCACTGTAAAACGTTCTGTAGGCTTATTACCTAACTCGCTCGCAATAGCCATCGTGTTCATTTTGACAGTTCTTGTATGAATGTGACAGCTAGCTGATTCCGATGCCAATGTCAGCCCATACTACTGTCAAAATGAACACGATGGCGATTGCGAGCGAGTTAGGTAATAATCCTACTGCACTAAATTTCATTGCAATTTTCCTGAAATCTGATGACATTCACTATGTAATTATGATCGACTGTACGCATATTACGCGCTCCAGTTTCCCGATATTAACATTCCTTCAATAATATTGATATAGTATAATGTTAATTGGAATTTACTACTGCAGGTGCACGCAATAAATCTCGTGTCAGTCGATCTAATGCATAAATTGCAGTTGCGAATGGTGAAGATCATTTTGCAATTTCAATTACCGAAGTTTCTATAACTATTCAAAGATATACATAAATGTAATGTTAGCTCATCTTATGCTTTGCGTTTGAAAATGAATGTGTTCGAAATGTTTTCCACGTCCACACGTCCAATTATCTAGGTATGAAACAAATGAATTACATACATGTATTTTAATGATACACTAATTAAACAATAAGATTCCGGTAAACTTTATCCGTTAGCGAGAAATCTGTCACTAAGGCTTCATCGTAAGGTATGATTGTCTAATGTTATGTTTGGTCGAATGTTCGTTTGGTCTAAAGTAGTCTAAACTAAATGTAAAATAACAATGTAATCAGTGGTGTAACTATAAGGTGGCAGGATGGCAAAATGCCACGGGCCCCTGACTCTACGGGGCCCCGAACTGGCTTGGTTTAGAGCACAGAAGTGACGCTGATGCACTTCTTTATACTGAGGAAGGAGCCCCATCTCGCGAATTTGCCACGGGCCCCAGACGTCGTTATAGTTACGCCACTGAATGTAATTTTTTTATTTACTCTTGACAATTTCAATCTGAATTCTCTAAACTTGACAATGTACAATTTATATAATCTAATCTTTACTGAAACCATCTGCTTTTCAGGAAAATAACAAAATAAACCTAACCTGACCTATATTTTCAATTTTAGACCAAATGATCATTCGATCAAACACGTGAAATAAATAAAAAGGATTTACTCCGATAAGATTTATTGTCACGTTGTGACTTTATTTCATCATTAGTGACATCTCATTTATTACAATCAAGCACATTTACAAGTACAAAGAACTCTAGGTAAACTATCGTCACCCCTTATGTAATGATTTAAAGTAAAAAAAGCCGCCACTCCTAATCCCACCGTCAGCGACAGTATTAAAAGATCATTCACTACAACTATAAATATCCTATTCACGGGCACTAAATAAGCCGACAACCGCCCCACACTCATATGTCTTGATTCCGTCTAATAACAATTTGGGCAATTATGTGACAAAAGGAAGTGTTTTCGGGGACATTCCTCTCCGTCAAGCCCCCGGGCCCCCTTGGGGCCGCGGGGCCACATTATTGCCCCTCAGTGATTTATACGTCATCGCTTTAAGCCAATTTTCGGTCTATTTGTTGGATAAATGTTCGCTGTAGTTTATTTGGAGCGAGGGAAGCTGTTTTCTTTCCCGTCGCAGATGGTTGGGAACTCTCTTATCTTATAAAAAGAAAGATTATTACTATCTATTACTTCTTTAAATTTTATTTGATAAAATTAAACCTTCCGTCGCCAAACATAATATTCTCAAAACATGATATTAAGCTAAAATATTTTTTTTTGTAAAAATTAAAATTTGCTTCTATCTATACTCACGAGCAAAAATAACGGGTCACTTTTCATACGAATTTGTAAGGAAGGCAACCTTTTATTTTTGCTTGTCAATGTATTTGTATTAGTGGATAAGTAGTAAATAGAAAGCGCTGGCTGAAAAAATGCTATAACACAGGTCTTTGGGGGCTAGGTATATGCAAAGTGAGCTTTTGATTCTGATTTTCATTCTTATGACACGGCAGGGTTTCCAGAGATGATACTGTTTCATCACGTAACTTATTTGTTGCTGGCCCTTTGTAATATGAATAAAAAGGATAAGCAATATCCGTGAAATAATAAAAAGCGAGGATATAATGAAGCGATCACCGGATCCCGCCGCCGGGGGTCCGTCGGTATGAATTTATAAATTATGGACCCCCCTGGCATAGTGGGCGAGCTTCTGCCGAATCGATAGTTATCAGGAAAATCGACTGTGTGACTCGAGCTTAGAATATAATCGTCATTTGAAACTAAAGCAGATTACATTTAAAGTAAACGGGTTTCTTGCGTAAGTTACAGTTGACTGTTGGTTTACGGATAAAACTATATTTTTTTAAAAGAAGAAAAATCGGAGAGAATAAGAACATCTTATTCAAAACTTTCACGGTGAAGAAACTATCGATTATTTCACAGCTTTTTATCTCAGTCATTATATTTTAACCAATTTACTCAACCTTAACAAATTATACTTACCTAGCGGTGAAAGCCGCATGGGAATCCGTTTGGGAGATTTTGATTTTGTTTAAAATAATGCAGTGATGTACGTAGTAGGGTTGCCACCTTTTTTTTGAAGAAATATAGCATTTTTCTCAGAACCTTGCCAAAATATAGTACTTTTGGGGAATTTTGGAAAAAAAATAGTACACATTCATTCATTTATCATGTTTAAACATTATACACAAATTACAATCCTATATCACTTTATTGCACACCAGTTTAAGTAGGTACAAAAGAAACACACAAATACAGAATTTCATTTTTTTTCCAAGTGCAGCAGTGGAGTTAGCAATGAAAATATAGTATTTTTCGTACTATATTATATTTCTTTAATATATAGTACAATTGACCGCAATATAGTACGATACTATATAATATAGTACAGGTGGCAACCCTAGTACGTAGTAAAGACAGTGAGACAGCGTTACATATAATGTTTCTATACATATCTACTGACATTATAAGCTTCTGTTCAATACTGACAAACACTAAATTGGTAGGTAGGTAATTAACCGACTTAAGTAGCCGGTCGTGATAAGTCCAAGGTGCACTATTAATTACAGCCACATGCTTGCTAACTAACCAGGTTTTTATGTATTAATCGTGTATGAAACGTAAATAAATTATAGTCATACAATAGTTCAGTTGTTACTTAAAAACTTGTCACTTTAATGGTGAACGTGTAAAATCTGCATCTTGAAATTAATGACAACAATCAATTGACTGACTTTTATCGCCACAAATCACGACGCTTTACTGTCCGGGAGAGTTTTGATGTAATCACTGTTAATCTAAATAAAAGTTGTATTTGCCAATACTGCCAAAGAAATATAGTTCATAATATACTAACCACATCTCCCGATGTACTTAAGTACACGATGTATTTAACTGACCCTTACAATATGGCGACAGGATGGTGATAGTATTTTTTTAGATGATGCTTCGGCCAAGGTTTTAAGACCATTCTGCCAAAACTGTCACTAAGCGAAACCAAATGAAAACACAGATAAAATATCACGTGTTTATCCCGGCTCTTAAACTACCTCTTTAACCAAACCAGAGACAATAAATAAGGCATAAAATAAACCTAGCAGTTAACTGAAGTGGTATCTCAAAGCAGATCCGACTAATGGTTTGTTTTGGCTGCTTGACGTATAAAAAGTTATCAGCCAGTGCAGCGAAGATCAAAGGCGGGATGTTGGTAGCCCTGTTTTGTTTAGAAGTGCTAATATTCTTAATTTTTTTATGTTCCTTGAGTAAAGGTGCATAATTTATAAAAATAAATCCAAACGGTACTGCGTGAAGAGATACATTTTTTCACGTGGTTTGACGTTTTTAATTTTTAACGATCTTTTTTGTTTGAACTTAATATTAACAACTAAGAAACATTGCTATAAAATAAACGCAAGTTGTATGAAAATCATTTTCATTTCATAGTCATCATTTTAAAAAGTAGAACAAAAGACGTCAAACATTAAAAACCAACATGTTTTGTTTAATTAATACCTTTTTTGTCATAATTTATATTAAGTTTTTTTTTAAATATTGCTTTTTCCACATCGCATGGCAAAGGTTCTTGTAAACAGCGTCGGTAAATACCTGTTACATTTTCCGTGTGGATGTGTATCTAAATGTGTATGGCGCAACTAAACACGGCAAGATTTTATCGTAATGGCGTACATAAGCTTCAAATTATAGAGTCCAGGCTCTATCTGTTGTGTGAAATGCGAAATGCGATTCGAATTGCGCCACTTCGACTTTGCTTTGAACAATTGAAGGTTTGATGACTGACTTTTAAGGCTCCTACTACAGTAAATTTGAAATTTCTTTTTTGTGTACAGTTTCCAAACGATGCATCTGAGCTTTCTAGGTGCTCAAAATATCTGAGCACGCTCTTACGCTATTACACAGTGTCGAGACACTTTTGAGCATCTGGACAGGTCTGATGACGACTGTACCAGGTTCTTGATGCCCTAGGCCTAGTACTACAGCGATAAGCGATAAGCTATAGTTTTCTTAAAAGTCAATATTTTACAGTCATTTTTAATTCCTTATTATAAGTAATTTGCTTAGATAACTATTTATTGCAATTCTTCTAATCCATATAATCCCTATTTCCCTTGGTCCCGGCATCACGCGTGAATGACTGGACTAATTTCGATAATTCTTTTTTGTAGTGTTTGTTAATATCAGGAAAAAGTTTTTATAAAACATTTTGTAAAAAAAGAAGAAAAAATGGAACGGAGGCAAAGCCGCGGGCTAAAGGTAGTGTTTAATTTTCAAGATCAATTTCAAAAGCGTGTTCTGCATTTTTTCTTGATTTAATGTTTTAATTAGAGGTCACTGTTCTAACGCACCAGTACGTTATTAATTCTTTTGTTTTTTCCATGACGTATACATTTTTTGGCGTAGTTAAAAATAGAACGCTAAAACTATTAGACACCGCAAAAAGACGCACAAAAAAGGTTCATAACTAACGATTCGTAATTATAAATTACAATTTTATTCACATAAAGCATTTCAACAAAGACCATTTTGAATCGGGAGCGGTGCCGGCTTCGCCCAAAGACTTCGATAACCATCGCTCGTTACTCTGTCATGGGTGTTGCACTAACTGCCAGCAATCCACGCGTGCAACCTTTTTACAGGCCGTTTTTGTTGCTGGCAGCTTTTTCCGACAGCCACAGATTAAGAAAAGTTGTATTTTAAATTGAGAACATGAGGTACGAGGAATGTGAAGCAGTTTTAAGCGCCGTTGATTTATTTTGCGTTGCGATATTTTACTTTGTGCTCGCCGATAGAATCTTGGCGCCATATTTTAAGGCTATCGTATTTAGCATAAATTATTACATCGTTACCAGGCTCTACTCACTCGAAACAATCAAAATTTAAATTTACCAAATGCCAGAGACAATCATATTAAAAAAAAGCATGTAGGAATGTCAATAAAATTATTGTAACATTCAACTATTCAAGTATCATGATAATCGTCAACCATTATTTATGTCGTAATATCTATAAATACTGATGATGAATTACATCAATCACAATACCTAAGCCTTCGAGATATTGCTGGTTAATTTATGCCATACTAATTGTTCATAATAAGACATTGTAACATATGCGTATGACAAAATCAGAACGGCTTAAGTTTAAGCGGGTGTAAGTGCACTTACGACTCTTTTCACTTTGGTTTTGCTCCTGGCGTAGGCCCAAAGACCTTTCCGTCGCGCGTTTGTCACTCGTCCAAATGAATATTAACGTTTAATTGATTCAAACGATTAATAAACGGTATTTGAATTACATTCCAAATGTGCGTTAATTGTGATTTAGATTGATCTATTCTGTGGTCTGGTAACAATAACAACTTACGACGGTATTGTCTATGGCGTTCCTACTCTAATCATAACGTAACCTATTTGAAAACAGAACGTAAAATGTGGTCTAGGTATATGTATAGCATTAAATAATGTAACTTCTTATTTAAATAAAAAGTAGGTATAAAAGTTACTGGCAGTTTGCAAAGCGACTTTTGATTATGGAACAATTTTGTTTTTCCCAGTCTTTTTTCATAAAGCACCGTTAACTTGAAATCGCAAATAGCGTTCCTAATCTAACTGGCCAGCAATTTGGCGTCGAGCCAGAAAATAAGATTTCCCAGCGGGGCACCGAGTGCTTACCGAATCTCAGAAATAAAAACTACAATGAGCTCAAACCTCAATGGAATCGTAATTTAAAAATCGATTTTTGTCATAAAAACAAATGTAATGTGGCAACGGTCAACGGGGCGTAAAACCAGGAGTTGGACGTGATTGGTGCTCGAATATCGTTTAGGCTGGTTCATATCAAGAAGGTCTTAAGTTTCTGAGATGGTCATAGATTACAGAGCAGTTTGGTTGTGGTCACAGCCGTGTGAACTGAGCCCGTGAGAATGTGGTCAGAGATATTTCTACGACTGTTTTTTCTGCTCCACGTATTGGTTGTTTCTGTTTTTGACAACTGCATTATTGTTGCCTGTTTATAAGCATGATTTATTTTACTTCAAACTATTTAAGGCTCGATAGTGTAATAAGTAGGTACCTTCTATTTGCCTCTAGAAAAAGAATCTATAATTTGATTATTTTCCATTGACACTTGTTTTGGTCAGTGGCCCGAAGCGAGGCTCGCAAAGCTAAATGCGATTCGATTCGAATCGAGCACGGCTGCTCAATCGATTGTCAAATTGGCAGTTGGAATTTTTTGCATCGATTCTAACGTTTGGCACGTTTTAGATGGAATCGATGAAAATGGACACTTGTTATGGGTCGATACATAAGGCGATTCATTGTTGTCTATTTTTATTTGGTTAATGAGATAGAGAATCACTGACAGTTTTCTTGGCCAGCCTCAGATTAATTTAGTGTCTATATTTTTGTAAAATGGCTATATTTTTAATTTTTTAATTTAATGAATAATCTCTTTAACATCACCATCTCCAATCAACAAAAAAAATTTACCTTGTTACTCCCCGTTACGAGTACCTACTCAGCTCCAATAGCACGAGTGTGCGCGAGAGCAGAGCTATGTCGCGCGCGAGATAGACTACCCGTCTTTTTCTTAGTGTTCGTTCTAGAAGCTCTAGGTTTTTGTTCATTGAAATGGACCTCCGCAAAGTAACGCCTGATGCAATAAAATCACCATCTCCATATTTTATGTCAATCGTGACAAACCTCATCTTGACTCGCACAATCGTTTATTATGTTCTAATATTATCCCAAAACGACCGGATCCCCTAATTAAGTAGCAGAAACAGCGTCGCGCTCGATTAGTGCGCTGCCACACCGTGGACGTCACCCGCCCGTTGCGAACGTTTTGATAACGCCGCCGCGACGTTAAGAAAGTCTTGTGATGTATTTAGGATGCTTATTTAGGTGGATTTTTGTGATCACAATGGCATATCTAAAGTTTGAAAGAGGCAGAAATTCTTTTCTTGAACAAGACTGTATGAATTTTATTTATAATTTATCGCATTCCGTTTTTTGTATAAGTGCAGATGCACTTATAATAAAAACGTTTAACCTCCACGCAACAGTTGTACAATGTTACAGGCCGGCTGTAATCTGCCGCAGCGTTCCATTTTCAAATTACCGATCGCAATTACCAATGGTGGGCGCGCAACATGGCAGCCGGAAACGCAGCCATATTGTACTTACTGCCAACACAAACAAAACAAAACACATTCAGGTCATTAACAATTTTTATAAATAAACCTCATCAGTGGCCAGTCATTTTATTGCGAGGAATAACGACGCTCGTTTTTGAGTTAGGTTATTATTATATTCTTTTGTGTGAAAGGATAAATTTCCACCAGACTAGTGAACCTGTTTAAAACATGTCTCCGTGTCTCATTGAACTAGTCAATTGATAAGTTTTAGGTACCTGAGGTATGGCATTCGACTTAATCATTTCGTACAGATTTTTTAAAGTTCACGGGCAAACAAAACTATGCAATACAAGTTCATTTTAATCAACTTTTGCAACAACACTGACATCTAAATGCCCTACTATATCAATCAAACTAAATGGTCATTCTGTATAAATCACCCATCAAAATATCTCAGAACTTTGTATAAAACAATAAAGAATTACAGTCATTAGTATCGGCGGGTCATTCTTATGCATCAAGGCAATCAAGTCTGAGTTTTTTTTTAATGTTTTTGGTAGCGGATACCCGCTTATTATGCCTAGTTCAAGTAATTGCCTGTGTTGCCAGCTAACTGAGGTTTGCATACAAATTTGAAGGGTGTGATTCTCATTTGATAATGATTTTTATGGGATTGTATATTTTATTGTGGATAATGAATGCCTTCTGAGGTGTAACTGTTTTGGCTCAAATTAGAAAATAATGTTCTTGTGTCAGGTTTGACATTTAATGAGAGAATAAAAAGTCAAGGTCTTAGAGCGTCGAACGGAAGTAGTAAAAATAACGCAAGTTGCTCATTTTGGGCGCAAATATTTCGCATATGTTGAAAGAATACGGAAAATTACATGATGCGATCTGAGCAGGCCAAAAAATATGTTTAAAAAAAACGGGTAGCACTCCGGGAGTGCCGGCAGCAGTAAAAACTAAACTACACACACGCAAGCGCCCAGCACCGCAGCCCAGCAGCAACTCTCCCTCCGTCTTACGCTCACCCTGACGCGAGTTTAACATTTTTCACCCATCCCAAAAAAGTGCACAACGCCGCTATAGAAGTTTTCACTTCAAAAATCGACTGAACTGTTTACAAAGTTTACGCACAATAAACAATCTAAGTATTAAAACTTTCAGCTACCTCTAGCTCATATAATCCAGGAAGGCTGTCTGATAAAAAAAAATAGGTACAGATAAGCTTAAGACGTAGTTTATTTTACAAATATTCGTGCTATGTCGTATTGGTTCTCCACTTTTTCACATTAAACCGCGAGCCCGTTAATTACTTTTTTAAACGTTCCCAAAAAAATCCATAGACCATGGAACACACGCATTCGATTTCGCCACGCTTTTTGCATTCAATACTGAATCAATCACGGGTCTCAGTTTTTATACAAATACCTTTGGTCGCATAACAAGATGAGCGAAAAAAAAACTAAAAAACTGACCAGGATTCAATTTGTACCCGTTAAGGAGCTGTCCACGGCCATTGTTGGGACATCACGGTCGTGATGGAGTGGTTCGATCGGCATTTGTTGATGTTCCTTTCATTGTAACGGTTTAGCAGACTGATAGTGATGTAAAAGGTTCAAAAAAATCGGGTACGAAGGACCATGAAAATCCGGCTTCAAAGGACCATGTTTTCTTGTCGCCGTCTTTTTTTCTTTATAGGTATTTTTGTGAAGAAAACTACCAAATCTGCTCTTGATGTTTTCTTTTCTTGTAAATAATTAATGCAATCACCAAGCGGCATAATCGAAAAATAAGATTGTAACTATTGCAACACCAAAAAATCACCAAATTACTTTAGAAATAGCGGCAATAGGCTCGACGACGTAATTAATGCCTTAAGTTTTTTTTTGTACAGTTAATTCACTTAGCACCAACCTTTCTAAGTTCGTAACTACGAAGCCATTCCTTTGCCAATACGTGCGTATCGATCCGACAAACGCGCCTTACCCAGCCATCAAACGATCTACCGCATTTTCTTTTAAACCCCGTCCATTACTCTTTTAACACCCAGTAACTAGACAGCTCTACTCGTTCACGCAGCAATCGAAACTAAAAAATTGTGAAGATCGTTTTGCCTTTTTTCTAAATTGATTGAGTAAAAGCAAGGGTCAAACGCATGGCCCTCACAGACATGGCTCTACGTGATGTTATTGAGGATTTAATTAACTACCCACATCCGTGAAAATAATCCCGAATTGACGTGACATGCCTATGATTTGTTACAGTTTTTTTGAGTTACTAGAAAACCGCGAGTGTAGCGAGGGTTTCGGCCTACAAAGATTTTTTACGCGGTATTTCAACGGGATCACTCCTAAAAAAATTAAGTTAAACATTTTTTTGTCAACTCATACATGAGGTGTTGTACAAAAACTCAAATTACGCATTAAAGCAGCTGTAACAAGAAAAATAGAGTTAGTGGATTAGCAAGCCTAATTTGTGCCAGTTTATCAAATTCTTATATCTCCATTTTTTTATTCATCTGTTATGCACATGATCGAATGTCATCAGTCAGTTTGCGCTGTCGCAGTTAGAATAACTTAATTATAATAAGATAGCAGATAAGTAAGGCCTTATACTCCGGAATTGGGGTTTAATAGTTCGTTTCGTGTCGTTTCGCTCACGCTAATGGTGATTAATTTGAGTGTGAGAGGGACGGAATCATACAAGCTTTGAAAATCGAATTTTGGAGTAATCCAGGTGCTAAAAATGTGCGGCGTATCTAACACGTTCAGATGCACTAGTATAAAGGTTTCATCCGGCATTTCAACAAGTCTAACTTGAGTCTTAAATTAGGGGCTATTGAGTTGTTATTATGTCTGGATTTAGAACGTAGTTGAAACCTTTTCGTTCTCAGTTTGAGAGGTTAATGATGTATTTTGGTATTTTACGTGTTTTATAACCCTAATTGAGGTCCGGTCAGTTAGAATGATTAGGCTGTGATTAATTCGCGCTTATTGCTCGTTCGACGAATTATTCGTTATTTTTTGTATGACTTGGTATTAATTATGACGCGAAAAAATTTGTCTTATGTTTTTTCTTTTGGGGTTCATCAAAGTATAATAAGCTATTTTATGAAACAAAGGGTGTTGCTATAAGTACAGTAAAAACTTGTAAAACTTATGCATAATGTAGGTACTTACTTAGATACTCTAGCCTTACAACATTGTTTAGCCGCCCGTAACTATAACGTCGACTAGCTATCATACAATGTTATTTGCAAAGTTTACAAGTGTGTGAAAGTAGGTACTGGCTCTCTTATCTAATTCGCACCATTCGTGTAAGAATGACCCAAGAAAGACGTAACATGACTTAGGTCCTTTTTCCACACATTTCAATTTCAGCCACCCGCTCAAAAGATCTCTTAGCCAACCTTTTCAAGTTACTTAAGCAGTTTATTTAAAAAACGATAGATTTAACTTATGTGGCCCCAGTAACTGTAAGTACTTACAGTGAGTTTTAAAATGCTCGCATTCCAGAAAGATGACAATGCATAGGCAGCTGATATTAACGACTATGGTGTTTTTATTAATTTTTGCGGTAAGCCACGCGTTATAAACGCTCATGCGTCATGGACAGAAAAAGAACCATAAACTAAAACGTTAAATACCATTTTCACTTTATAAGTTGCTTTTAAAGGCCTTTAAATTCAATTTGTTTTTTATTTGGAGTTGCGTTGGTGGTCAGTGGTCTTTCTTTTAAGTTAAAGGAAAGAAGAATGTTATATCAATTTTAATAATCGTATTTCTTCATTACATTGAATGTGAAATATACAAAAAAAAAACGACACAGAACAATAGACTAAATAAACATTTAAAAAATCTGTCGAAATTAAGCTTACTAACTTGCATATTCAAATCTAAGACAATTACAAGCAGTTTGTAAAAATGGTACTTAGATAATAAACGCTAAACCGGAAACTGATAACATTGTGGCCCTATCCTCATTTCCGGTGCCGATTATTGCTGGCAATAAAAGAAAATTACAATTTTTCTATCTGACTTCGATATCTGATATTACGAAGTTTTCCTTGCTTCTAGTATTTGAACACCTTTATGAAATGTGTAATGTGAAGTTTTTTTAACTATCGCCATTATTAAATAGATGCAACTCAACTTTAAACGTACTTATATATTTTCAGTTGATGGTGTATCAAATGAATGGTTACAGATTATACTCCAGTTAATGGGGCGAGCGAGACGAGATGTATTGTGGATTTCAACTAATGTGATTGGTCTATCTCGTACTTGTCCGCTCCGCATTAACGAAAACGCACCCTTAAAGACCTTTTAATTTATCTAGTTTCCAAATTAAAAATAACACTATACAGGTTGTTAAAAGAACAATATGGCAAAAATTACTGCAGCTAATTTTAGTTGGTTGTCGTAAGCGACACTCCTGTTCCACCTTGGGGCGTAAAAGCCTAACTAAACTAATGTGTCACGAAACACAATGTCTCAGCCCGTATCCACGGCTCGTTAAATCATAACGATTCCTGGGTGTGTTTTTATTGTATGTTTTACGACGGAAGAGTTACATTTTAGCGCTGCGGGCACTTTATTGCTGTCATAGACTCGAATACTGTTTTAGTACCTGATAACAAGTTTCCAACGCGTCCCTTTATCTGTATACGCTATCACGATATACTTTTACTATTATCTGTGATATACAGCTTTGAATAACCCTTAAATTAAAAGCGTCTACTGATATTGAGTATTTCTAAAACTGCGGCAATCAGAATTAAAGGTTACTTCTAAGTTTGTAGATACGCCCTTAAAGTATTATAGGGTGTAAAGAAATGTCTACTTCAAGCTCACGGAAGAACACACACAAGTTTGATAGTTTTAAATAAATATTGCGTATATTTAGATGAGTAATGTTACTTTTCTTATTGTTACAGATGGTCAGTCAAATCACCTAAACCTCTTCAATTCGAGGCCTCAACCGAAGAAGAAAAGAAAATCACGAACAGCCTTCACCAATCACCAGATATTTGAGCTGGAGAAACGATTTCTGTACCAAAAGTACCTCTCGCCCGCTGATAGAGACGAGATAGCCAGTTCACTTGGTCTCTCAAACGCCCAAGTCATCACGTGGTTCCAAAACAGACGAGCAAAGCTCAAGAGGGATATGGAGGAGTTGAAGAAAGATGTAGCAAGCGCTAAGGTGCTGTCGGCGCACAAGAGTTTCTTAGAAAATGTGACGGATTTAGGCATCCTGAAGAAGAAAGCCATGAGTATAGGAGCTAGTGAGGAAGCAGCGACAAACCTTGTCGTGAACGCGTCCAAATGAAACGAGGCCTCGCGCGCGATCGCACCCGCGGTCTACGATCGCCGCGCGCTCGATTTTTGAATCGAACTGTTCATTCGAACGAACTCTATGTGAAATACTTTTTCAAATTAACGGACTTTTTGAATAGTGACGTTTGATGTATCTCCACTAATTACTATGGCGTAAAGTACTTCACTCTCTCTAGTGTAAAATGTAAATAGATTGAACTAGGCGTAGTTGGTAACTGTACAAACTTATGAAGAAGCTTCGTTGGAAATTTAAATGTGATAGTTGATTTTATTATTTAAGTACTTAATATTTTATAGAGATATTCCTAAATTATTTATTGTGGGTTTATACTGACTGGTGTTAGGGATTTTTGTTTTACTTAATTTTGAACCTGGTTTAAATTATTACATTTTTTAATTTATTTAATACCTAACTCCGTTACGTGCAATATAATGATTAACTTTTGATTTTTCTAATCCAGTCGTATAAATCTGAACATAAGAGTTACAATGTACATACATAGATAAATCGCCGGTCCCGGGGAACAAAAAGATAACTGCAAAAACCAAATTTTTCAGGAAAAATAAAATAGATGTTTCGCTCAATTGTGACTTGTATATTGAACGTAAACGGTTGGTAGTTAGCTTTATGCAAAGTTAATTTTTCATTACGTTCAATATGTTACTGTGGCACACGAGAAATGTCTCAAAAGAAAGATATTTAAGAAATAGTAACTTAGTCAAAATATATCATTCACTATTACGCGTTAAGACGTATATCATTTTATTCGGTGTTTATCGGGGTCAAACGCTAATATTGTACCATTGGTGTACCATTTTATTCGACTACTTTTTAATGTGATTGCCGTGCAAGATAATAGTGCAATATCATTTTATTCCCGTAATTATTAAGATTATTTTTTTTACTAAGGGTTTTTAGGAGACTTTTATAATTAAACAATAATATGATATTCAACATTGCAATTATATTACGAACGATTCACATAGTAAAAACAGTCATTAATTTCTTAAAATCAAAGTTTTCCATTATAAAACGTGCAACAATACCACTAAAATTTAAGTATGTCTCAATCAAATAGCAATAAATGCCAGTTTCATAAAGTAACTAAAATCAAAAGTTATTTTTTCAGACTAATAACTTTAAGTTTGAAGCATAAAATCAAACCAAATAATCTACGCATTTGGTATTATTTTTCATCAGTCTAATATAATAATAATTATATTATAATTAGTTCTTTCATTGAGCACTAACCCGGGGGACTATTAAACATGAAATCAGGTAAATCAATTGCCATCATCTTCGTCTTGGTTTTCATTAATTGCAGAACTAGTATTAACGCCCAGGGAGTCATAAAAGCCATGGCAATGGGCTGGGATGTCTCCTGACTTGCAAAGACTGATAAGGTCGTCATGTAAAGGCTTACTTATAGGCAAGGGCTCTGTACATAGCACTTGCAGTTCAAAATCGTAGCCAGGATTTGAGTTGACTAAAGGAGCTGCGGTTTATCTTGTTCCCCGCTTGCTTCATGTTTTTGGACAGGTTCGGTTCGGTTTTTATTTTGGCCCCAGCAACCCTCGAAGTAAAATGATGTATTTTTGATACCTCTTTGTTTTTCATTAAGTAGGAATTGCCATATACTGCTACCGATTTCATTAGCTCCTCGTTTTGCAACCTGAGCATGCCATACATAGCAATAGCCTTTACTTCGAATGGAATCATAATGCCGGAATAAAGGATTGCCGATAAATGTTAGCGTAGGCAGACCCCGGAACTCAAAAGACACTGAAAGAAAAATACGACAAGCATCAGAGAAATAAGGAAGGTGTACGCCAAATTAAAAAAGAGGACAAGAAATTGGCAGATGCTCAGGTTGCAAAACGAGGAGCTAATGAAATCGGTAGCTGTATATGGCAATTCCTACTTAATGAAAAACAAAGAGGTATCAAAAATGTATCATTTTACTTCGACGGTTGCTGTGGCCAAAATAAAAACCGATTCATAGTTACAACGTTAAAGAAATGCTTCAAAAGGAGTTTTATAACATAAAAGCACTAATAAATAATAAGAAATGGGTCCAATATGAGGTAGGGCAAAAAGTATTATGGACACAGATAATGGAAGTGAGAGTCGCTTGCTCACAGCCCTCAATTTTACAGTATAAATATGATTTTGAGTCTGGATTCTGGATATTCTTAAATGAACATAGAATCTGTCCAAAAACATGAAGCAAGCGGGGAACAAGACAAACCGCAGCTCCTTTAGTCAACTCAAATCCTGCCTACGATTTTGAACTGCAAGTGCTATGTACAGAGCCCTTGCCTATAAGTAAGCCTTTACATAACGACCTTATCAGTCTTTGCAAGTCAGGAGACATCCCAGCCCATTGCCATGGCTTTTATGACTCCCTGGGCGTTAATACTAGTTCTGCAATTAATGAAAACCAAGAGGAAGATGATGACAATTGATTTACCTGATTTCATGTTTAATAGTCCCCCAGGTTAGTGCTCAATGAAAGAACTAATTATAATATAATTATTATTATATTAGACTGATGAAAAATAATAACAAATGCGTAGATTATTTGGTTTGATTTTATGCTTCAAACTTGAAAATAAATCTTTTGTTTTTAGTTACTTTATGAAACTGGCATGTATTGCTATTTTGATTTTTGATTAAGCTATAATGATTAAGACATAGGTACTTAAATTTTAGTGGTATTGTTGCACGTTTTATAATGGAAAACTTTGATTTTAAGCAATTAATGACTGTTTTTATTATGACTGTGAATCGTTCGTAATATAATTGCAATGTTGAATATCATATATTATTGTTTAATTATAAAAGTCTCATAAAAACCCTTAGTAAAAAAAATAATCTTATCTAATAATTACGGGAATAAAATGATATTGCACTTCAGTTATACTCCAATCACAGCAATAATTATATAATTTTTGAATTAATCAATCGAAATCGAACACTAAAATATATGACATGTCGATATTTAAGCCATTGTAATTTACATTCGACCCGTGCATGTGACAAAAGGATATGGCAATACTTTTTATCGTTCCTTTTCAAATGTGTAGTTTTGGTGAGCGCCATTGCACGAACAGTATCTAGCGGATTGCGACGAGAATACAAAGATAACTGCGCATATCATTACTTAGCGATCTAATTTTGACGAGAACATAATAATATGGATATTTGTCATGCGATGAGCTATAAATAAAAACATTCAAAACTATTGTATTCTTTTTTAATTTTGTCATTTACCGTACAAAAAATGCGAAAAAAATTGAGCTGGTGCAATGGCACCTACGGATTCCAAATATGACATAAAAATAAAACTAAGATAATGGCGGTTATCATTTTGTTCTCCGGGGCCGGCGAAATGTATAAGCTAAATTTATAAGTAGGTACGTATAAGTTGAAACTCTTTCCATAGTTTTATAAACAATGGAGAATCGAAGCAAATTGTGACTAAATTACTATAAATTAGTACAGTAAATACTAATTACCGAGGAAATGTGGCATTATTACCGACCGGTATTATATTAAATTGAAAACGGTTTTATAACCGTAATTGCCTGTTGTTTCAGTGAAATAAATCAATTATTTTAATGAATACAAAACCTTATCTGAAACTTTATGTTCTTCGCAGATTGTAGTATTGTAGTGTATGGATACATTTTATTACCGTTATATTTAAAAAGCGATTATATAAGGCCACGTGAATGTTTTAGTTAGGACCGAAATGCTGCTGTTAATAGATGATCATTATGTGTCCTCTTACAGGGTCTGTTACAATCACGACTGCAAAAATATCACTCCAAAATGGCAACATATTGTGTTGAATTTTTAATATGAGTAGTACAAAATAACAGCTAGAGCTAAAAATTGCATTCGAGCGCTAGTTTTGTAGCTTGTTTTGAAATTTTTGCAAATGTGATTTCATAAATCTAAGAATTATCAAGATTCAACTGTCATTATATAGGATGATTGGCAGTTGGATTACCAATTTACTAATATGACAACATGTTCTAAGTACCATTATACAGGATGTTTCTTTTGTCACAGCAATGTGCGCTGAGAAGTGTAAGCGACATTATGTCACTTACGTCTTTTTACATCAGCTTCCGTACTATCGCTATCATAATCTCTGTATTCACGGAAATTACTTCCTTACTACCACAATGTTCATCAATCCGTTTCAATGTTTGCTTATTCACGATTCATATGTATCTGCAACCATTTTTTATTATAAATAATCTTTACTGTGTCGAACAAAACGCAACGTTTCGTTCATGAATAACTGTTTCACTACTATTATCTAATTTCAGAATTAATCATTCTCACGCACAGATGTTGGGGTCCTAGTGAAAAAGAGGTTAAGTTTAAAATAAATGACAAATTATTATCTTTCCTAGTGTAAAAGGGGTTAAGTCAAATATAGCTATGGAGAAAATTCAAAATAATCCTCCTTTTTACTGGGACCCCAATAAAGATAGAACAGTCAGCTGTAGAGAAAAGGGACCCCCTCAGTATGGTTACCGCTATACGTTAGATAGGGGGGAGGGTCACCTTTCTCTACAGCTGACTATGCTACTAGCGTTTCAACCGATATCAGTCTCATATATGTCGCTTAAATTGAAGAATCGAACCACAGCGAGCTTAAGAATTTCGTTGAAAGATATAGGGTGTTTGCAGAACAGTATCAATTTACTAAAATTTAGCTCATTTCTTTAACACACTGTCTTAAAAGTAATCCAGAGTACTTCAGCAGGTGCTTAGGTTAATTTAACTGAGTACTGTTAATGTTTCTCATGATTTATTAATTGTGATTAGTTAACGCTTCCATACATTGTACAATATTTAAAGCGTACTCTATGTCGTATCGACTTAAATTTAAACCCAAAATTACAACGGAGAACCTTTACAAAAGCATTCAGTTAATACCCACCTGGCCACTATTTCACCAAAGCGACAATTGTCGGCGACATGACAACAAATATATATATATATAACTTTATAAAATGACTGATGTGATGAGAAGCATAATTTTTGTATTGAACTTGGCTCTCCTTTTTTACATTTATGTTTTTGATGGGATTTATGTTACGCGGAACGTCTTTTTGGCAAATCGTTCGTTCAATTGCTTTTAAAAATGGCTCGCAATCGCTTTCGAATGCGATGTCAAGCCGATCGAGTTACGTGGAACGATTGTTTTCATTTTGAAACCAATCTCGGGATCAGCTGTCAAAAATGAAGACGATGCTGATTGCGAGCGAGTTACGTAATAAGCCTGCTGTTTCCATTACCAACTCGACGAGAATCTACGCCGATTGGCTTTATATCAATTGGCCACGCATTGCAATTCGAACTGTCACTTACATACATACATACCGTCACGCCTCTTTCCCACAGGGGTAGGCAGACACTACTTTGTTCCACTTGCTACGGTCCTGACATACTTCTTTCGCTTCATCCACATTCATCAATCTCTTCATACGTGCTCGTCGGTTTCGGGTACTCCTGACCTGGCCTTTTTCAAAACGTCTCCTATTTCGTCTCGGAACGTCCGTCTAGGCCTTCCCCTCCCAACGTCACCATTCACACTCCCCATATAGATCTGTTTAGTTAGTCTGTCACTTGTCGCCGACAATCGTGGAATTGATGAGACAGGGGCCTGCTGAAATAATCCAGAATTATGAGACTACTTGTATACATCAGGAATACTGAAGTGACTGTAATGCTATTAAAACTACCCATATCTTAAACGTGATAGGTATATGTTAAAAAACAATAAAAAATCACGTGGTTTTACTTAATTGTGTAACCTCTCGTTCCTACTGTCGCACGTGCGACATTTTATACTTATGTAGAGCCGCATGCGGCAATCGGTACTGTGCATAAGCTGTAAATAAACAATTATGTGTTACGACTATGTTTCATTCATACCCCACTTAAATATACTGACAAGTTACAATTCTAAGAACAGCATACATACATATACATATATCACGTCCTTATCCCTTACGGGGTAGACAGATCCTAAGGTAACAAAACCTTTAGGCTTCGTTAAGCATGATTAAGGGCGTATATGTGGAAAGGGGAATCATAATAGTGATGGGTTGCTAGCCGCATCGCCTGTAACATGATTCCTAAGATTTTCGCCCATTCCCTCGATGGGCTTTTAATATCTGCGCGGGAAGAGATGCAAGTGGTACACTCTGTTTTTTCTTTACTCCCAGACCAGCATGGAAGAAACACAACAAACGAGAACAGCGACACGTTATATTTGCTCGTGAGTGTATATATGCCTAGTATGATAGAAAAGGAAAACGGTTTACCAGTTTCACAGCCATTATCAATTAAAATAAAATAAATATTATAGTTAGGCTGTGTTTGTGTGTTCTTCCATGCTGGTCTGGGAGTAAACTAAAAACATAAAATTTACTAGTTACTTCTGGTAAAAGCCCATCGAGGGAATAGGCGAAAGTCTTAGCAATCATGTTATAGGCGATGCGATTTTGAATTCCCTTTCCACCTATACGCCCTTAATCATGCTAAACGTGGCCTTAAAATTTCGTTACTTGGTTCTGTTTACCCCGTAAGGGATAAAGACGTGATATATGTATGTGTCTTAAAATGAATCCGGAGTACTCAGCAGGTGGTCGGGTTTGTTTGACTATACAGTGAACACCCTGTAAATATTCTACAGGATTTTTATTGCGGTTTAAATATGTTTCCCTACATTAGTCGACGTCATTAGAAACACTTTACATTACAGTATGTTTGTGTAAGTTTTCGATCATAAAATACGTCTCGAAAACATTTGCGTTAAAATGTCAAATACAACAGTGTTGCCATTTTGGTCTGCAAGTGGCGCTGCCAATTTTCGCAGTAACTAAGACAGCTTACGCGACTGCGATCGAGCCGTTTTTTGTGTGAAAACTTACACTAGAGCCTCAGGAAAGTGGTTTACCAGTTTGACAACAACTGCCACCTAACGCATTCATTGCCGGAAACGCATATTATAAGCGTTTTCGTGACTCACCCAGTGCCGTTGTCATTTAGCAGAACCTAACACAGTCTTGGGTTTGGGTCTGACAGCTAAAAGCGAATGCGTCAGGATAAAATAAATATACAACTTAATTTAACCAACTAAAGAGCTGCAGAGAAGAGCTCTACAAAAAATACCCCGATTTATTGAACGCCTTTTGCGAAATAATCTACGCTCTTACCTCTTAACTTTTGCGATATCATTGGTATCAAATAAGCATATATTTTGAACTGAAAGGAGGCTCTATACTTTAAAACTAAAACCTTCAATTTGCTTCCCATTAAAATCTTAAGTAAAACACGTTTGTGGTTTGAGTTACGACATGATTTTTACATATTGCAACACCAACAAAGTTCAAAAGCACCCGACCGCCACAGAGCCGTAAAATTTCATCTGGTATGGTTAAGAACACCAGCCAGCAAAACAAAGAATAATTAAAAACAAAAAACAATCCGTACAAGCCTTGTCTATGGTCACTCAACTTAAATAGCGGTATTCTGTAAAATCCATTCGCCACACATCCGAAGCTGTTCGTATTTTGAATTTGCTTTATTTGAATTTGGAACGGCGGAGTGTTTGATGGAGTCGCGTGCCGCCGCCGGTGTAAAGGAGTATTTATACTATGCGTAAGTATTTTTTCCCATTACCTTCTTTAAAAATGTTGAAGAATATTAGAACATCAACATAATGCTTAGACGGCAAAGTCTGGACGGTAGGTTAAACTTCAAAGGTTACGAGAGAAATTTAAAAATTATAGATCTCTTCATGAACACTAGATTACTCGCCCTTTATAGAATTTAAAGTAACGTAATTATGTACTGAACCAATATCTAGAGAAAATTTCTGCTAAACATTTTGCTGAAACCTAGAGGACAATATTATTTTCTTTTAAGACTGTTAGCAGGGAAAAAAAATATTAGGGTAGTTTTAACAGCCGCCAATGTACGCCTGGCCTAACGCTGTGATGTCCAATTACATGACGCTGTTCGAAAATCTAAATTGTTAAAACTGTACGAGAATTTGTTACGGACAAGAGTTTGTTATTTGTTAATTGGTCGCCCACTAACCACACTAGCCAGTATTACTTGACCTTCAACTGACTGAGAGTGTCTTGAGTCAATATGTCAAAATAGAGTGGTGACGCTCTCTTAGGTCACTTTGAAATATTCATATTGGTTGTTAAATCGTTAACTGGCCAGTATCATTGCATGAAAGCGCGATAAAGCGTAAAAATAAATAATTGCTTGTAAACACGAGAGTTGTCTTTGGTTGCGTTCTATTGACAAATAATCGGCAATAAGACGTTAGTGTGGCCAGTTTATGAGACAAATTGGACACCACGGGCCCATTAGTGTTGCCACACATGATGACGGCTTTCGTGCGTTGAGGATCGAATAGCGGTATTGTAATAAAAGGGAGATTCGAGAAACTAAGTTGTTATTTTACGATTGTGTTTATTAACTCTCTCTAGATATCGGCTCTACCTATTGAATCTTTGGAAATGTGAACTTATTCATACTAAAAACAAAACTGCTTACAGTTGCTAACTCATCATGAAGAAACCTGCACACGTCAGCGAAGCAAATCAATGGTGTGCGTGAAGTTCCCAATCCGCACTGGGCCCGCGTGGGAACTATAGCTCAAGCCCTCTCATTCTGAGAGAAGGCCTGTGCACAGCAGTAGGACGTAACTCGTCGTCATCATATCAGCTGCAGGATGTCCACTGTTGGACTCACCTCCCCCATAGACCTCTAGTGGCCTCGGTTGGCAGTTGGCTTGCATCCACCGTTAACACACGACTTTAACCAGGTCATCCGTCCATCTCGTTGGTGACATCCTACGCTGCGCTTGCCGATCCGCGGTCTCCACTCGACTCCACTCGACTCCACTCGAGAACCTTTCGGCCGCAATGACCATCTGTTCTCCATGGTATATGCCTACCCATTGCCCCTTCAACGAGCTAATTTGCTTGGCTATTTCGGTGAACCTTGTTCTTCTACTTATCTCTTCATTTCTGATTCGATCCCGTAAAGAAACCCCTAACTAGGTTAACTCTAACAATCTAGCTTTGCCTGTCTTTGCCAACATTGGTAAATACTTATAGATTATAGATATCATATATGTAGATGCCTCAGAAAGATTTGGTAGGGATCAAATTACATTTAAGTGAGATAGTCAAAAGTAATGAAATAAATTTCAGTGCGAATTTCAAACCATCATATCATATAGACAGACGTCTAATTGAGGCAATACTTATGATAATCATCGCCCAGGCGAAAAATAACCCAGCTATCACACAATAGAGCACGTGAAATGTCATGTCGTCGTCATCGATAATTCCGAAGTGTGTCATCGCAAATCAATAATGGAAACACGATCGTCATTTTCAAATAATAGTCCGTTACTGCGCAATCTCCAACCCACGCACACGACATACCTCCCATAATTACCAAGCTATTACTGATAATTTGTTGGCTCAATAGCATCATGAATAAAAGGCGAAATTTAGTAACGCTTAATAAAACCCATACAAACGCAAAAGTCGAGGAAAGCCACTAATAACATGGCCACGAGCTGCTAATTTATGTTCACTTTTGTGTCGTAATTAATACTGGCTGTATACTTTGCATAGCCACTTTTATCGACTTGAAATTCAAAACCCTGGTGTCTTTGTTGGTTTTAAAACTATAATTTTGTGGCCAGTACGCGTGATGGCCGGGTGTCAGTAATATTTTATTGAAATCGCCAAACCGTCTTCGAGAACGTAATTTTTTTTCAAATAATCAAAAACACGCCTCTTTTATTGCTGGCACACAACAGTTGTTTATATTCAAAGCGATTCGAAATTCGAAATAATTACATGGAACAATCATAAGGATGTTATTACACGTTTGTTTTTAAAACCATAAAATAAACTTTGTTGTAAGGGTCTTGCGATGCGTAATTATTTCAAGAGCTCTACTTGTAAGAATAAGTTTATTTAAATTTTAAATTTCACTGTGTGAGTTTAACCGTAATTTAGAAGTGATCGTTACTTTAATGGTAGCGTCGTGTGAATTTATAATTAAAGCGTCATTATAATTAATTCTGAGTGGCACGCGCCGCCTTGGGCGTTGACAGTTGTTGCTTTTTTGTTTAAATCATGGCTCCCACACACCGACCGCGGAACTGTTGAGCCCATACATGCGTTAGAAATGGCCACATGGCGCCAAAAAAAAAGATAGATTCCAATTTTAAATTAACTTTCATTTCATTTACTAGAGAGGCAATAATAGTTGAATTTTAAGAATGTCGACTGGTTGATTGAGGCGTAATGCACACAAAAACTACTTACTTGCAAAAAAATAATTAATTCTCTCGTAATTTTCGCAAACAATTAAATTGAATTACCTAAATAACAACGTGAAAATGGTATAGTGCAATATTGAAGTAGGAAGCAAATTCGTACACCATATTGCAACCACACAATCGATCCCATGTGCCATGTGAATATGAATTCATTGCCTCACTCCCCTCAATTTATTTTTTTCCTCCAGAGAATTGACCCAAAATCCAGCCTCTTCCGTGACGAATTAACAAGAGAACACCGGGATGATCTATGGTCTCGCACTTCCTTTGTCTATGCGGGCAATGTGCGTACTCGGCGGCTCTATTGTCCTGGAACTTAGGACACAAAACCATCGGGAGATGTGAACTGGTTTATTTTTCCGTAAAAAATGTGAAATCAGCGGTAATATCCGAAAATTATGGGACAATTTCGTTGCTGCGTGCAAAGTGAGTCGATAAAGGCATTACTCATATTAAATTCGCTTATGCGTCGCCCCCGCAACAGGTTTTTGCATCTAGGAGTAAGTGCGTATGACACTACCGTTTGGTTTAATGCTCTAAGTCCCGCAAAGCTGCCAGTGCGGTGAGCAAAAATCGAGGTATCCAAACTCTTTAATAGACTTTTAACAGTGGCGCTTTAAAGTAACGATGATACTGGCCGATTTCACGTTTAACATGTTTGAACTTGGAACATTCTATAGAAATGGCTTTGAACGTCCATATCAAATTAACGAAATCGAACATCAAGTTTAGTCTGCAGTGCGGTAATAGTAAAAAAAAGACTGTCAATGGTTAGGGTATCCATTGAAAATGGAGTGAAATCGCGACAATAGGCGGTAATGAAGTGGTTTTGTCGTTTTTACGTGTTTCGCGGCGTGTGGGTATATTAAAGTACAATTATGTTATAAATGGACGTTTATCGAACGATTAGTGTAGGATCGTGGCGTTGTGAAACTGGCTTTATGAAATTGGTGTACGTCACGTACGTCGAGATGGTGTTGCCATTGCAAATAATGGTGCTAATTAATAACTATGTTTAGCTTTCAAAAATGATGACACCCAGTGTGCCTATACATATCTAACTAGCCGCTGCCCGTGACTTCGCCTTTCTTAGTTTTTCGCTATTCCGCGGGAACTGCGATTTTTCGGGATAAAAAATAGCCTATGTGTTAATCTAGGGTATCAGCCATCTCCGTTCCAAATTTTATCCAAATCCATTCAGTAGTTTTTACGTGAAAGAGTAACAAACATCCATCCATCCATCCATCCATCCATCCATACTTACAAACTTTTGCGTTTATAATATTAGTAGGATAGTAGGATTTTAATACATACATACAATATACATAGGTACATAAATCACGTCTTTGTCTTTACGGGAGGTACTGGGGAGAGCCAAAGGTGACAAGACTTAAAGACCACGTTTAGCATGATTGTGGGCGTATGGATGGAAAGGGGAATCAAAACAGTGATGGGTAGCTATCCACATCGCCTATAACATGATTCCTAAGATTTTTGCCCACTCCCTCGTTGGGATTTTATCATCTGCGCGGGAAGAGAAGCAACTGGTACATTCTATGTTTTTTCTTTGCTCCCAGACCAGCATGGAATAATTAATTATAATAAGTAGCTTTAAATTATAATTAATTATTATGGGTGGTAGGGGTGATTTGGATTTGTGTGCGTTTTGACGGTCGAAATCTCGTTTTGGGATATAGAATTGTCAAAATACAAACAAAAACCACGTCTTTATCCCTTACGGGGAAGACAGATCCTAAGGTAACAAGACCTGAAGGCCACGTTTAGCATGATTGTGGGTATATAGGTGGAAAGGGGAATCAGCATAGTGATGGGTTGCTGTTGCTAGCCGTATCGCCTATAACACGATTCCCAATATTTTCGCCCATTCCCGCGATGGAGTTTTACCATCGCGGGAAGAGAAGCATCTGGTACATTCTATGTTTTTTCTTTGCTCCAAGACCTACTTGAAGTACCTAATAAAAATTGACAATATTCATGATCCATAGACGTCAAAGCAAATACGGTGGAAATGAGGAAATCACCTATCCCATAAGTCTTTAGCTTTTATGAGTAACCTTATTATTCTTAGATCTATTTGTAACAAACGGCCTTGGCCTCGAATAGGCGCAGGAGTTTGTCCGCGATACTACTTAGAATAGGTTATAAATACTTACTTACACACGTTATAAATAGACCTGTAAAACATTACATGTAAACTTGGGTATGGCAAAAGAAGCATGAAAGTAGAATAAATGCAGTAGAAATGAGAGCGTTAAGAAGTATGGAAGGTGTATCACTGAAAGATAGAATAAGGAATAGTGTGATAAGGGAACGTGCTGGTGTGAAAGAGGATATAGTGACTACGATAGAAAAAAGTATGCTTAGTTGGTTTGGTCAGGTAGAGCGGATGGATGAAAGTAGACTAACTAAACAAATCTACTATAGGGGGAGTGTGAATGGTTACGTTGGGAGGGGAAGGCCTAGACGGACGTTCCGAGACCAAATAGGAGACGTTTTGGAAAAAGGTCAGGTCAGGAGTACCCGAAACCAACGTGCATGTATGAAGAGATTGATGAGTGTGGATGAAGCGAAATAAGTATGTCAGGATCGTAGCTAGTGGAACAAATAAGTCTCTTTTTTTATATGAATAGGAAGGCAAACGAGCAAGTGGGTCACCTGATGGTAAGTGATCACCACTGCCCATAGACACCCACAACCCCGGAAGGATTGCAGATGCGTTGCCGACCTAGAGGACTAAGATGAAATGCCTCTTGTGCCCGTAATTTCCCCGGCTGTCTTACTCTCCACACCGGAACACAGCAGTGCAAGCACTGCTACTTAGCGGCAGGATTAGCGAGTAAGATGGTGGTAGCGATCCGGACGGACCTTGCACAAGGCCCTACCATCCGCAAAACCCCCTCCCCCCCCCCCCTCTGCCTACCCCTGTGGGAAAGAGGCGTGACGGTATGTATGTATGTGTAAAACATTTGGTATTTGCTTAAATACAAAACTCAACTTACTCAAATCAGCCACAGGCATAGATAATAATAAGCTTGTGGCTTTGTATCGCTCAGCCATTTTTAAAAAGAAATATGTACCTACACATGTATGAACTTAATATGGATAATAACGTTAAACTAAAAATGTATTCCCCCTCGCATTAATCGAGTATGATTTACTTATTACGTAGGTAAATAAAAAATACATACATACATACATACCTGCATATATCACGTCTTTATCCCTCACGGGTTAGACAGAGCCTAAGGTGAGAAAACTTTAAGGCCACGTTTAGCATGATTAAGGGCGTATAGCTGGAAAGGGAAATCAAAATAGTGATGGGTTGCTAGCCGCATCGCTTATAAAATGATTCCTAAGACTTTCGCCCATTCCCTCGATGGGCTTTTACCATCTGCGCGGGAAGAGAAGCAACTGGTAAATTCTATGTTTTTGCTTTACTCCCAGTCCAGCATGGAAGAAACAAATAGGTATGCTTGAAATGGCTTACATAATTTTGGAAAAGAGCTGATACCAAACTACCTGTCCTATTTTTACCAAACATTGCTAAGACTTTTTAGTTTGTTGCACTGATTAATTGTCAATGAAAATGTTAGACGTTAAATTATTTTTAATTAGAAAATTTACAGAGAGCAAGAGCACGATAAAAGTAAGAAGAAGGAAGAGGGCGCCAGTGTTGCCGCTCCTTCATTTTGTTGGTGTTGCCAACAACACACACACACACTCACACACACAGACTACGACGTCAAACATATAACACCCCTATTTAATCCACGGGGATTAATAAAATAAAATGTTAGCAGAATATTAAGAGATGCAATTAAAATAATGTTCAGGAAAAAAATAGTAATATGTCGATTTTATTCCTTTATATATTTTTTTTTATATAAGAGGGGGCAAACGAGCAGACGGGTCACCTGATGGAAAGCAATCACCGTCGCCCAGGGACACCTGCAAGACCTGAGGAATCACAAGTGCGTTGCCGGCCCTTTGAGGAACAGGAAGGCTCGCTTTTTAAAGATCCCTAAATTGTACCGCTCAGACCCGAAACCAGATCAGAGAGGTCAGGTATATGACTTACTCGTGGTCACATTTACCTTGATGATTTAAAATTGTTTCCGATTCTGATTCTGGTTCTGATTCATAAAAGAGCAGAAATCGGATTAAAAAGGAACTAAATATTTCCATACAAAATGTTGCCATGTTCAAAAATTTGGGAGTTACGTAGAAAGTGGCGCCCTCTCAATTTCTAATCTTTACGTGGGAGTTTTATAAGTGTTATTCGACTTTAAAACGAATGACTCAAACAAATTAACGGGAATTTTCAATATAGAATGATTCAATAAAAAGTAAAATTCTGTCATTAGTTGAGTCACCTTTGATGAACTCTAACTTAAAACCTTTGTTCCTAACAACCCGAATCAAATCGGTTTATATTAAAGCCAATTTAAAAGGATTTTAAACGAGAATTTTCGATAAAACGATATAAACAGCGCCATGAGGAAAATACTTACGTGCAATAAATACTGTCCGAAAATAAACGTGACGCTATTGACATAATTGACGTGCTAAATGTTTTAGCTAAAGCTTAGTTTACACTATGCGTGAAGAATCACCTTTAAGGGCCTGGGGCCCGATTTTTGAAAGCACATGTGTGAAAATAACACTCGAAAGTGGTGAAAAATTGTGTTGAATTTGTAATACGTGTAGCATAGAAGACAGTCACAGCTCTCATTAATCTTGTGAACTAGTCAAAACTAGTAGAGCTGTAGTTTTGGAGATATAAGATGATTACAACTTTCGAGTGACGTGCTTTCCCAAATCGGGCCCTGTAGGCTTATTATTATTACCTAACTCGCTCGCAATCGCCATCGTGTTCATTTTGACAGTTCATGTATGGGCTGACAATTGGCATCGGAATCAGCTAGCTGTCACATTCATACGAGAACTGTCAAAATGAACACGATGGCGATTGCGAGCGAGTTAGGTAATAAGCCTACTGTTTCACCACTCTCTGCTAAGTTCCAGTTATCTTAAGTGTCAGTTAACTATGATTCTGTCTCTATTTATTAGGTACTATGAAACAGACAGAGACGTCATCATAGATAACTGACACATAAGATAACTGGAACTTAACAGAGTCTTGTTACCTTAGGCTCTATCTCCCCCATAAGGGATAAAGGCGTGATGCATGTATTTCTTTTAACCACTGCTCTCAAAGATGCCAATTCCTTGTAATGGATATGACTGTAAGTACAAATCGTAATCGTATAGTTTTTTGTCTCTCACGATAATGAAGAGTATAATGAATGTCTCTAAGTGCGACATTAAAATCAAGAAGTTGTGTAGGTATTTATTTACTTCATTTTATACCCTTTTACTGAGCTATTTTAGCATAATTCATCTCCAGCCCATTCGTCCCACTGCTGGGCACAGGCCTCTTCTCAGAACGAGAGGGCTTGGGCTATAGTTTCCACGCGGGCCCAGAGCTCATTGGGAATTTCACACACACCATTGAATTTGTTCGCAGATGTGTGCAGGTTTCCTCACGTTTTCCTTTACCGAAAAGCTCGCAGTAAATTCCAAATGTAATTTTGCACATAAATTCCCAAAAACTCAGAGGTGCGAGCCCGGGATACGAACCGACGACCCTCTGCTTGAGAGACCACTAGTCAAACCACTAGGCTACCTCGGCTTTTTTCAAACTACCTACTTCCTAGGCTACCACATTTTTATTAACACCCCCGGATATCTGGAGGGCAACACTGAGATTCGATTTCCGAAATTCGTATCATACATCATATATTATTATTATTTTAAGTTTTTTTTTTAATTTCCCTTTATTTTATTTTTATTTTCCCTTTTCGAAAATTTTGCTTATGTTTCATTCAAATTAAGTATTTTTATCTGTTTCGCGTCCTTACGCGTCCGTCACATTCAGCTAGGAGGCTGAATTACTCAAATGTGCTATGTTAAATGTGAACACTGTTTTGTCAATGATATAAACACTCTGTGATTTGTTTATGAGCCATGTATAACTGTTTGTGTTCCTATAAATAAATAAATAAATAAATACCGTCTCTCTCATTATCAAATTAATGACTACTAGCGTGAGCGAAACAGCACGCAACGAACTTCGGAAAACGAATTTCAGAGTATAAGGCCTGCTTGTGTTGAAAAGAAAGAGAACCATCGGTGTGCGAGTCTGATGGCCACGTGCTGGTTTTTTTGAACGAGTATCCGAACATATAAATCACTGTCAAACAACTCTAAATCCTGTCGTCCGTCGTAATCAGAACGGTACTATGTAATTATTTCATCGAAATCCGACATTTAGACTGTCAATTGGTTGACATCGATAGCTTTAGCAAATTATTAAAAAATCACAATTCGATTATACAGTCACAATCGAACTCGTTTCTCTGTCCCTCTTGCTCCTAAACAATTAACTATTACATGAAGAAACAGCGCTATTGTTCGAGAAGAGCGATTTCGAATCGTAACGGCTTAGCTGCTGTGATGTGGATGTCAATATCGGATTTGAATTTCGAATAATCTTATTAACGGCTTAGGTTTACATCTTTATAAATTTGCCGGCTGCTTTAGTCAAAATGAGCCTTATTTTTATTGACGTAGGGTTAAACGAAGTGGTTTTGTATGTATGTAAATTAAATCTGTCCTATGACAGACGGCGTCCGTCCGATTAAAATGAACCGAGGCTTTGGTGCAATAATTGTCCTCTGCATTATTCGGATTGTTAAGTTCATGGAGGGAATTGGGCTTGCCAAGAGAGAGAGATACAATTTCAGTAGGGTTATTAGTATTAGCAAGTAGAAAACTTAACCTCTACTTAATCAACTACTTATTAGTTTCTGCTGACATGTTTAACTTATATGTATATTATGAAAACGTTCATTGTTTTGTAATCTCATTGTACATCTCATGGTTCTGTTTTAAAAGAGTAGTGACAAAGCAACAGTGATAGAGCAACAGAAAAGAATGGAGGAAAAAATACAGCCGAAGAATTTGTACTTGACATAAAAACGGGAATGCACCTGAAATAATGCTAATTCCGGGTCCTAAGATGCCTTGGGATTCACTGCGTAACTAAGGGCCTGTCTCACCAATCTCTGTAAAGTTCCTGATATCTTAAGTGTCAGTTATGTATGATTCCCTCTCTATTTCTTACTGCGAAATAGACAGAGATGAGATCACAGATAACCGACACTTGAAATATCAGTTCTTCCATGCTGGTCTGGGAGTAAAAAAAAATATAGAATGTTTCAGTTGCTTCTCTTCCTGAGTAGGTGGTAAAAGCCCATCGAGGGAATGAGCGAAAATCTTAGGAATCATGTTATAGGCGATATCGGCTAGCAATCCATCACTATTTTGATTAATGCTAATTTGAATCATGCTAAACGTGGCCTTTAGGTCTTGTTACCTTATTTTTTCAGTCTGCAGACCGTGAACTCTTAGAATGTCATTCGGGGTTCGGGTACCACCTGCTTATTTCAGTATCAAACTCATAAGAGTGAGTGAGACAGCCAGACAAACTCAATGACATTCTAAGAGCTCACGAGCGTTGGCTTTTATGACACCACAGCTTATAAGGTATTATGGCTGCGGCATTCAGCCAGCAATCCAGTAAAACATATCGGCGCTAGGAAACAATTATTGATAGGTAAGTATTTGATCCTAATATGAGACGTGACGTTCTTACGTGTCGCAGGCACGGGCGTGCCTAATGAGGCGGCCGCGACTGTCGGTGTCGGATTAGCGGGGCTTGTTAGTCGCACTGACGGAGCTCAATTGATTGGAATAGGTTAAGCACAGTTGTGTCGACTCGGTTTAGCCGGTTGAGTGGCTTAGACATTTTTATTTCCCTTTTATACGGCAAGGAAGAAACGAGCACTGCACGGCTAGCACGAGGTGGATGGGTCCAAATATTGATCGATGTTCAAAGTGAACAAGGGCGGGACTAGATTTTGTATCAAAAATTTAATTCCGGAAAAATTCTTAGAAGCCCGTCTTTATCGCTTACGGGGTAGACAGAGCCTATGGTAACAAAACTTAAGGCCATGTTTAGCAAGATTGTGGGCGTACCTATAGGTGGAAAGGGAAATCAAAATAGTGATGGGTTGCTAGCCGCATTGCCTATAACATGATGATTGATGCCTAAGACTCACCCATTCCCTCGATGGGCTTTTACCATCTGCGCGGGAAGAGAAGCAACTGGTAAATTCTATGTTTTTTCTTCACTCCCACCAGCATGGAAGACTTGTGTAGGTAATCTTTTATATTCCCAAATGCCAGTTTAGTGCCACTCAACCGCGTTCCATGCCTTCCTCCGTTTCATGCGTTCCTGGTATCTTACATGCTGGTCTGGGAGCAAAGAAAAAACATAGAATGTACCACAACTGGTACATTCTATGTTTTTTATGGTAGAGAAGCAACCTTCTCTACCCGCGCAGATGGTAAAAGCCCATCGAGGGAATGGGCGAAAATCATAGGAATCATGTTATAGGCGATGAGGCTAACCCTTTGATTCCATTTTCCACCTACGCCCACAATCTGCTAAATGTGGCCTGTAAGCACCTGTTACCTTAGGCTCTGTCTACCCCGTAAGGGATAAAGCCGTGATTTAGCCGTGACCCGTGACTATGTATGTAACTCCGTTCCTAGTGCTGTTTCATTAAACAATTGAATATCAGCTTAGATTAGGTACAGTCAGCATCATAGTTTGAAGCATCCAAGTCAGCCAAATAGTTCGGAACACCATAGAAATAATATGGTGTGTCGAACATTTTGGTCAACTTGGATGTATCGTATTATATGACGCTAACTGTACCATCCTTGAAACTCTTGCCACACTGACTTGAAGTCAATAACATGTCAAAATACCTCCAAAATACCTATTGTTTAGTCAAACCCACGTCAATAAAACATTACCTTTGGCACCATCTATTAAGCTTGACAAGCACTTGATACGAACCATTTAAACAAAAAGGATGTTAACGTAATTAAATTATATCAAAATAATCGCTCGCGCTCGTTTACTACATTTAAACTAAGTTAGAGCTTTATTTCTTAAGACACGGCCATTTTGAATTGCTATACTGTAAATTCGTGTTAACAAACAAATCACATCAAAGGGTTACGATTATGATATTCGTTTGAAACGCGGTCTTTGATAAAGACACAAACCATATCGCACGGTTTATGATCTCCTGGTACCTGGGGGGTAATAAAAGTGGATATCTCCCTGTTTATAATGGAGAGTTTTATTAGAAACAAGATAGATTTGAACCATTTGCTAAACTAAGAAACAATGAAAATAGAAGTCTTATTCATATAGGTACATCACATAAGTATGTACATACATAAAGCACGTATTTTATCACTTATGGGCTTAGGGCCAAGGGTAATAACCCAAAAGCCAGTAGCATGATTGTGGGCGAATAGGTGGAAAGGGGAATCATGATTCCTAAGATTTTCGCCCATTCCCTCGGTGGAAATTTTACTATCTGCGCGGAAAGAGAAGTATACCACAAAATGGGTACCTCCCATTAGTTCTATGGAACTGTGACGTCATAGAACTGTTAACATTTTTCTTTCCCAGCAGTTCCATGGTAGAACTATTGAACAAAGAAGCGATAGTCGCCCTTTAAAATTTGACATTACAAATATCTAGGTTGCCTATGGATATATAGCGATGGGACAAAGAGTAGACGAGATTCAATTACCGGTTTTCGTTTAAACATAAGTCATGAGTTTGGATTCGTGAGTACGTTTCATTTTACGCATTACTCGACCAAAAATAGTTAACGAGCAAAGCACTAACTGCAGTGAGTCCATAGCACGAGCCAGCACGTTCCAATCAAAAAGGTCTTTACGGTTTTACAACTCTTTGATTGATCATTAACTTCGCTCAGGGATTTTAAATAGTTGGCTTTAATTACGTAGCAGTATTTCTATTGTTTGGTGATAGGGATTGAGTGTAGCGGGGCTACGGAGGCTACAGCGTAGCGGCTACGTACGGCCAATGGTCTCAGTCGTTTTCAATGGTAGCCGACCACGGTATGTGCTCCAGTGGTGGTTCGTGGACGACATGCACCATTTCACCAAAGCGATAATTGTATGTATGTATGTAAACTCTTTATTGTGCAAAATAAACAAGAGAAATACAATTGACAAACACTGAGATACATGCACAAAGGCGGACTTATCCCTTTAAGGGATCTCTTCCAGTCAACCTTTGAGTGGATGAAAAGAGTATTATATTAGGGATGGACGAGTGAGTTTAAAAATTACAAACACTGAGAGCCACAATACATAACTTTACCGAATATAATACATAAACTACTAAAACCTACCAGTCAATAAACTACTTTATACTACCTATAATATATATCACTAAAATATACTACATAAAGTAAATAAATAAAGAGCGCAATAAACAAAGGAGTATTTAGGTACCATTAATTTAAGAAGATGGTGCGAGCCACATCTTCTTCAAACCTTCCCTGAACGACACTATGGAGGGAGATTGCCTTATGGAGGTTGGTAAGCGATTCCACAGCCTAGTCGAGTGTACAGTAAAGGATTTGGATTAAGTTTTGGAAGAGGAAGAAGGGCAGGCCAAAAGGAGATTAGAGTTGGATCGCAATCGATGTTGACTGCCAACAGACAAGTAGATACCTAGCTGAAACGTTCGGAAAGATAGATCGGAGCTGAAGGATCAAAGAGAGAATTAAAAAGAAAAGATTCAAAAGAAAAGATAATTGTCGGTGACAAGTGACAATTCGGTTTACATTACAAACTCGACGAGAATCTGCGCCAGTTGGCTTTATAGACCACGCATTGCAATTAGAATTGTCACTCATCACCGACATTGTCGAATTGGTGGAATAAGGGCCTGGTGATTCGTGAACATAGAGGAAACAAACTAATAAAAAAAAAATTGGCAAAATGGCCGCCAAGGGCTCTTTTACATGTCTTCTTTGAAACTACCAGCGCATTCGGAAAGACCATTATTGCCAAGAAGAATGTGCTGCAAGATACTTGGTAGAAAGTCATTTTTTCAAAATAAAATACAGTAGGAATGCTTAAATTCTACTTAGGTAAATTAAACACATTCATAAAAGGGATGCATAAGGTCCCCGAGCCTTAAATTATATTAGTCTATAGTAGAGATGTATGAAGTCTCTACTGGTCAAAGTAAAACAAAGTATTAAAAAACATATAATTCATATGAAGTAACTAAGCCAAGCAGAAGTTGGCCATCACTGCACTCTGATTGGCCAGCCGAAGGTCAAGCAGGTCACTAGAATTGATTAAACAGCTATTGCGAGATTTGTGAGCGATATGTATAGTCTATGAATGAAACTCTACTCACTATGGGCTGACAATTGGCATCGGAATCACCTAGCTGTCACATTCATACAAGAACTGTCAAAATGAACGCGATGGCGATTGCGAGCGAGTTAGGTAATAAGCCTACTGGTCTGGGAGCAAAGGAAAAGCATAAAATGTACCAGTTGCTTTTCTTCCCGCGCAGGTAAAAGCCCATCGAGGGAATGGGCGAAAATCTTAGGAATAGGTGATGCGGCTAGCAATCCATCACTATGCTGATTCTACTTTCCACCTTTACGCTCACATTCATACTAATCGTGGTCTTTTCGTTCTGTTACCTTAGGCTCTGTCTACCCCGTAAGGGATAAAGACGTGAATTATGTATGAACGCAAAAACTTGACAAATTATATACATTTAAACCCTAAAGGGATTTTTCGACATTCCCACGGGATAGGGAATAAATAACGGAATTTATTTAGGTTTTCGTTCGCTGCAAAGGTGCCCTAACTCGGTAACTATAATAACAAGTCTTGAATTCTAACATTTTTCAATGTTCCCACGGGATGGGGAATAAAGACGTGAACAAAAACTTCAAATCTAATCTATAATACCTTTAAACGAGCTATTCTTGTACATATTTTTCATGAAATTTAGTATGCAGGCGTTTTCGGGGGCGATAAATTGATCTAGCTAGGTTACATTATTAAAAAACGTAAATAAAAAAACCGAGCAAAGCTCAGTCATCCTGGTACTGATAATCGATACGCGGACGAAGTCGCGGGCGAAGGCACCTATGAATAATACCTTGTAAAAATTACAAAATTCCAAAAGCCATCTGCCAACTCCATCAATATTATGCCTAGCATAAACAATTATACTGCAGCCATTTTAGAAGTAAATTGATCCTAATTATGAAGAAACAGGCGTTAATAGGCCACCTAATAGCCATTTTTATGGCGCAGGCGCCGCCAAAGAGGTTTCCCTTGTATTTATTGACCTCCTTTTTTGTTAAGTTTTAGAGTAAACAAGTAGATACGCCGATGTTAATTGAGGCTTTCGGGTAATCCTTTGGGTAATGCCGTTTTACTGCTGGATTCCATGCTATTACTTTAGAATGAGATAGGTATACATTATAAAAGAAGCTCTATGGAGGCCCTTGCGCTGCTGTGTTCAGGCGTGGAGAGCAAAACAGCCGGTAAAATAACTGGCATATCAGTGTAGTTGGGACTTGGAGGAGCCGGGTAGTAAAATAACATATTGTTTTTTTTACAGAATTATAAAAATACAGGCGAAGCCATCGATTAAAACTAGTTGTAACACTTCTACCCACAAAGCACACACGCAATCAAGACCGGCCTAAGAAAACGTTTCGGACAGATCGATTCGCTTCTAACCGAGCTATGTCCAAAAGAATAGGCACTATTGCACCATAATTTATAGCGAAGCTCGAGCTATAGCGCTATAATAGCCTCCCAGACACCTCCGGTGGCGAGAGCGGGACGGCGCGCTACGAGCGAGCGAGAACGGGGACCAGAAGCGCCGCTCCACGTCAAAATACGTGCTCCATTCGTTTTATTACCTTGCGGCTGCGCGGGGTGGGCGCCAGTCAATGAATGTCGATATCGATGCACTGACCATTTAGTTTCAATATCTTGTCGATAGGACATGCGTTTTCATGACTTTCGGCCAGTGTCGCTTTCGCAGTTTTGCTGGCATTTGAACGCAATAATATACTTATGTGCAGCATCAGAAGAAGATTCAAGTCTTTGAGCGGCGTGAATCTGTATAGGATAAAGTCCAAAATGCATTTTGACGTGATAACGTCTTATAAATCTATGAACACCGGCTGCACGCACCAAAAAGTGTCACGTTGTCACGTCCCGCGTGACGTCAGAGCTAGCAGTTTTCATCAATGTTTCTTTATGACGTTATCGCGTAAAACTGTCGTCCGTAAACCGACTTTACAGACACTACATCTTTATCATTCGACTCTATTTTTAACCATATTTCTATATGAATTGTTAGGGCTTTATTTTCTACTTATCATGAAGTAACCTGAATTATATTTCAGCGCGATATTTACAAGTCACACTCGCATAAACTCGCACTCGTAACGATATCGATGAACTTCCCGCATCGGCCTACATAATTTTTATCGATACCCCAATCCGCCATGGTGGCAGCACTGGAGGCGGTGCCGCGGCAACATCAAAGGAGGCCACCTCTTTGAAGTGGCCGCCGGCGCGCGCCGCACAACGCCGTAAGCGACAAAACCATACGTCATCCTCCTGTCATTATAACGCCTCACAATTGGAATATTACACTCAGAATGTGGAATTACTTACGAGACAATATAAATTGACAAGGACGGTTTATACCGATTTGGTTTGAGTCAATTGGGCGAAATGGTTTGACGTGTCGACTTTGGTGGCGGTTAAGCGACTTGCGCTTTTGCTTAAGCGACTATTCCATAGTAGTATTTTAGTGACACTTATCTGGCGGGATGCGTTTAGAAATGAGGGCTTTTAGATCGTTAGTAAGAATAAATAAAGGAAATGATTATGGAACGTAATTATTTTTTGTTCTCAATTATCCTCGGCCAACCGTTAGCTTAATTCGCTATCATCTTAATTAATGTCAGTAAAACTAATCACAGCGTTTAATCTGACAACTTCCAATTTGCTAACTATAATTTGGACCTACACTTTATACGTTTTTATAGGCCTCGAGCCACTTAGGTCCTTCTCAAATGGGGTATTCGAACAATACGGTCAATTGTGAAGGAACAAAAAGCAAAATTACAGGTTTGCTTCGTCGAAGATAATTCGGGTAACCCTTTATGAGCTGGATCTTGATGTTTTGCAGCTGCTAAGGGTTGATGAGGTGGTTGAAATAATAATCGTTTTTTGGTTAACCTAATTAGATGACATCAGTGCTAGCTTATCAGATGAGGCTTACGGCAGGCTGCCACGCCCCTTTGGCTTTTTTTGAGGCTGGGATTTTAACGTAAGCTGCGGCTGAATAGGCTCTTTTTCTTGTTGAAACTCGCGTAGTTATTATTTGTGCATAGTGAAAATGTATGAAAACAAAAGCAAAGATTCATTTTCGATATAACTACATATATCGGCTTTTTTCTTGGTAACTGGAGCTTTTGGAAAGCTAAAATATACTTTTGAAAACTGTTTAACGTAAAGAAAAATTATTTACCTAAGACATTTCTGGTTAGTGGTAAGAAATACGTCATGTCTGTCAGATAATCTGATATTAATCTACGAAGGGACAAAGAGAAAAAATCATTGGACGCTAACCGTATCTAAAAATCTAAGAACTAAAACAGCAAATTCGATGAACAGATACAAATACCTCCAGACAACGTTTAAGATCACAATAGATCTCCCATTAATCAACTATTCCCCCTCGAAACCAACAGTATATTTAAAAAATAGGATGCGACTCTTGCATTTTGTCGCTTACGCCAATTCCTTAAGAACGCCTTTGCCAATATAAAATTGTGTCACTTACGTAAATTATTACTTTGACTTTCCATCTGACCACTTGCCGTGTAATTAAATAACATTTACAAATAACCGTGCATAATGAACACATTTCCATCACTCACTTTTATCGCACGAAAAATCATCTAATTCACACCCGATTTTGACCGACTCGTATTAATCAGACATCTCTAATTATGGTTTTTTTCATTTTTTCGCTTTGAAATGTTTTGGGAACGACACAGTTTTGACAGAGGTAGAGTCAAGATTAATGATGCCTAATTACTGACCGCTAGGGGCGGGATCGGCGACCAAATGGAGCAACTGTTCGTCTGCTAAATTTTGTCAAGGACTAAATGGTTTTATACGGTTTGGCCGTTTTGATTGAAACAAATAACAGTCGACAAATCTAGCTGAAACCGATTCTCCAATGGTCCGTTGACCATCAAATGAAATAGGTGCTTAGCTGATAGAACTCATCGTCCTAGGATGTAATGGAACATCCCGGTCAAAACAGTAGCTTTCCTGCGAAGCAATAGTGCTTGCACTGCATGTTCCGGTGTGAAAAGTAAGACATCCGAAGAAATTACATGCAGAAAAGCGCATGAGGTAATTTATCTTAACACATCTGTAATCTTCGGCGATTCGTATGACCATGAGCAGTGGCGGTTACTTACCATTTCGTAACCCACTAGCTTGTTTACATTGGTGAGCAGACAAGACAAGTGGGCAGATCATCTGCCAAACATATAAATATTAACTGAATAAAAGTGTCAACAAATTTTACTACCCAAGACAAATAAAACAGGAAAAAATATAATTAAAAATCGAAATATCTCGAAAACTATGAGACTTTTAGTAAGGTAATTTTTTTAAGATTTTGGTAGGAAGATGACCTGCCCCCTACCTTCCCTTTAATTTTGTCGTACTGCTTACGGAACATTCTGTATAAAAAAGTCTATCGTAAGATTGAAAGGTAAATGTCACAATCGAATAATATATGGATCTTGAATGTCATGACATGAAGGATTGTTTCGTGCAGTTCTTAAAAATATTTAGGCTTAACCTATATCAAAATACTGGTGGTCACCTAAATTGCGTAACTTACCAACACTTCACTTTATTAAAAAAACTCGTTTAACAAAACAGGTGTGGCGAACATAATTGTCACTTTAACTTAAGGGACGTGCTAATGACTAATGACCGCGCTAAATACCATCAATTTAATTAACAAAAGTCCACCGCCTAATTAATGTTATCAAAACATGTTAATTTGCCGGAAAAAAAAGTTGTTAAAAATAATGACTCAATTCGAAAATGTCTCACATCGCATACAATGGCGCTTAGACAATTTCAATTAAATTAAAATTCTTCAACACTTAAGTTATAATGACGTGTTTATCAAATTCGCGTATCGTGGGAATGGGATGTACCACTTAGAAATATCGGGATGAAGATGACACAGCATCTCTTACTAAGTAGAAGCGGCCACTATAACTTAACCCGCAGCTCGTCAAACGCTATGACAGCGCAAACTTATTATTTACAACTGGCCGTGCCGCTACTGTTTGAGGCGAACCTTAAAATGACTAAGTAAAACGTTAGTTCCCAATTTGGCCACCGGCGTGTTGTAACTTTGTAGAGCATTCGTGGGGTAATTCGCGTGTATTGGAATCCTTTGCAGGGCTCTCTCTAAAGTGGTGATGTCAGTAATGAGTAGTTAGCTTTTCCCTTGTGAGTGGACGACGTAGATAATTCGATTTTATGGCCAAGAACTGTTAATTATCGAATTAGGCTCGTGTGACTTTGTTCTTTTTTAAGTGCAGCATGGGAATGTTATGGGGAATGGTAATATACGTTTTTATATCAGGTACCATGGATATGTTTAGGGGACACGAAGAAAACTATTTTAACCGGATTCTTTACTAGGTGAAAAGAAGAAGCAAAGGTTGTCAAGTGCTTGCCGGTTACAAACAAATCTGAAAATTACATTATTTTATTTCACCACAAGCAGTAATAACATTAGTTCTTCATGGTAACAAAAAAAAGTTTTTTTGTAAAAATTACAAAAAGTACGAAGTTGCTCTTCATAGAAATTACACGGAAATTCAATGAAAACATGTTATTTTATTTATTTACATGTTTCTAAAAAATATCACTATACATAAATATGCAAGATAAATCTAAATTAAAACTATAAAAGAGCGGGGGGATCATGGCATAGCACCAAAGAAACAGAAATTAGCTATCTCACTAGTAATCTCTCTTTGGATTTTTGCCTTCACTTCTCTTGTAAGGCTTGAGAGGTAGGTATAGTTGTATTGTATCTGACTTTCAGCGATTTTAGGATCCCTAATAAAAAAATAATCACTATACATAGTATAAAACGAAGTCGCTTTCTCTGTCCCTATGTCCTTATGTATGCTTATATCTTCAAAACTACACAACGGATTTTGATGCGGTTTTTTTAATAGATAGAGTGATTCAAGAGGAAGGTTTTTGTGTATCCGCAGACAAAGTCGCGGGCAGAAGCTAGTAATAAATAATTCCTGAAATTATCTCTACAAGCATATGTGCACTACCTACACTAAACTCGTTATATCGACGATTTAATTAATTTAATTGATTCATCGCCTTTACAAAAACAAACATTGATTTCCTTAATTGCATAATTTTGTAGATTTCTAATGGATTCTGACTTAAAAAACAGTAAAATTCAAGCAAAGATAATTGAGAAAGAGATTCGCATAAACCAAATCTTTGTAAATCCGTAAATACACCCCCTTGCGAAAAAATCGGGTGCTATGGTTTTTCAGATTTTTAGCCATTAAAACTTAGAAAGTAAGCTTTTATACACATATAATATAAAAACCATGGGTGCCCGTTTTTTTGCAAGGGGGTGTATAATGTAAATAGTTCTTTTTTTATGTTCTTTGGTCGAGACGAAATAATGTAAGTAGCAAAACGCAAAATGTAGGTGACACAAGATTGTAAAGTGTCCATTTGGATCGCTTCCACCATCTTACTTGCTAATCCCGCCGCCAAGCAGCAGTGCTCGCGCTGCTGTTCCGAGGTGAGCAGTAAGACAGCCGGTAAATTACTGGCATGTGAGATATTCCGCCTTAGCCCTATCTAGACTAGATCTGCAATGCTCGGATGTTGCAAATGTACGTTGACGGCAATTTTTTCTTTTTCGTAAGATATCAATAGAAATTTCGATCCACTCTGATACCCATCCAACTGTACACCTAGCGCTAATTCAATTTAATTAACTTTCATCAATTAAAACCATCAATTGTCAAAACTGCGAAACCATTCAATTTTCTTTTATCACAACACCATACTAATTTCAGAAGTCGATTCCATGTTGCACGGGTTATAGTGCGGTCGTATTTTTAAATTGGCAGGGTTGCACCGTCGGCGGGATCAGAGCGAGGCAGTTGATTTATAAACAATACATCAGTGACGTAAGCTTCTTTAGCGGTTTAGATTTATCGCTAGTGAAGTGCTGGGGTGGGATGCTGGGAGTATCGATATCGATTGCTCAATTTAAGTTCCCAACAACTGTCAAGTCCTACCAGAGGCCTTATTGTCTAAAGAACTAAATTACATTCGCATTCGCAATACTTTTCTGTCAAACAGTTAAGACTGAGGGTAGAAAGAGATAGTGAATACGACCACGAACGCCTGCGCATTAGACCTTTTAATACATTCATATATACACTTAGGTTTACTAACTTACTTATTCAGATTTATTAGTAAAGCAATTTTTTTGGGCCTAATTTTACGTAGGTATGCTTACTTTTACCTTACAATTTGGCATAGTAACATAAATACAAATATAGCATCTGATGTTCTCCTAGCCTATGTGAGCAGGGTCTCCGATAATCTAGATATTTATTCTACAGATTCCCTTAACTTATTTTTGACTGCTGTGGATCGTAGGCAAGAGGTGTGACGGTACATATGTATTTTTAACCGTGTGAAACTGCAAAACTAACAAATTAAAAAGTTTAAATCAGTATTTTAAATCAATGTGAACTACTTTATTTTTAGACAAATAGTCACCAAAGTAAGTAAGGCCATCCCCCATTACCACCCATCCAGATAACATAACAACGTAAAGAAACATACAAACTTAAACATCGATAAGAAACACCGCACCAACCACTACTCATCGGATGCAATCTTGAATCAGTCCGTTCTTACGATTTACTACTACACACACACCTTGCATCCCTTTCCATCCCACTCACTTTACCATCACTCTCTCGCTCCACGGTGCGTAAGCGTCGCATCTGTGTTGAGCCGTCGGCGCCTTTGATGTGGGTACGCCCCGCCCCCCGCCACGCCCCCCGAGTTATTCGTCACGAGTCAAAGGGTTTAATTAGGAAAGAGATGGAATGTCATATCGTAAGGTATTACGGAAGTCGGGGTTGGTGCGATTAGTACCTAATTGGTAGAAAAGGAACCCAAACGCTTGGTGAAAACAATGGCTGGTTGTTTTGTTACTTTTTTTTTGGTAGAGCCAAGACTAAACGGTTTTTGGGGTTGACAAAACTTAAAAAAAATGTATAATGCTTTTCAATACAAGAAAATATTGTTTGTGCGCACTATTGCGATTAACTTTTCTATTTTTTGAAATTTGTAGGTACTTGTTCCGATTCACGACTAGGTAGGTACTTACACCATAGAGTTATTATAATGCTAGTTTGTACCAAGCCGTAATAAAACTTAAAAATCTATTATTAATGTAAAAATAACAAAATATTGAGATTTAATTTTTTATTATTAGCCTCTTCATCATTATTTTTTAAATATTGAATTCCTAAAAACAGTACATATTTAAGTGTCTGAATGGAACGGAATAGCGTGGGAATGGCTACCGAAACGCCTGTCAAAATGTAGGCGTTTTTCCAACTGCAAACATGGTTTCTAAGGTCCAAAGGCAATAGTAGTTCTTGTATTTATACAATTTAAATATTTCTATTCACAAATAATGGGACATAATGATACTAAGGTAATAATAGTAAAGTGTTGTATATTATAAAATTGATTCCTTCTTTAAAAAAAATGTATTTGAAAAAATCTTTCATTGATTTGGCATTATTCTGTTGTATTTTTTTTCGCAACTGTATTAAAACTTGCTTTCAGCTCGTGGCAAGATATCTCGGGACTCGTGAAGTAATGACATACTTTCCGCATTAGCTTCGAAATGTATTATTACGGTTTTCGTCAAGCAGAAGGAAAAATTTCCTACCGTTACCTACTCAGTACTCACTTTTTTGTTTGGTAGAGTGGACATTTTTAAATCTGATTTATTTATTTATTTTGTGAGTAACGGAGTAGCAAGGTAAACGATTTTATTCATCCCTTATTTTGTTATCAAAACCATCACTTTTTTCCTTATTAGTCTAAGCTTTATTTATTATTTATTTAAATTACAAACTAGTTATATTTAACATTTTAGTTTTTTTTTTCTTATTATCTTACAAATAAATACTTAGATCAAGTCTAAAAAAAATTACAAATAATGCCCCTCAAATCCAAAGCAGAATTCAGCGTCAAATCAAATGAATTATCATAACATAAAAAAAAATAAGACTCCCTTGGACTTTTCCAATTTTCCATCTCTACCCATTCACGTGCAAGCATTAATTCACTAGACCTAAGCTTCAAACTACATACCACCAGCGCGGCTCTTACGTAATTATAGGACCGGATCAAAAGCGCCGACGCCGACCGCGGCGCCTTTGTAACCCCACTAAACGAGCTTCATAACCCAACTAAAACGCAACCCTAACTCTACGCGCTATAGTAGCCTTTCAAGCGCTGCTGCGCGGCTTTCTTAACACCTAAAGGGTCATATCAGTTAGGGATTTTGCCACGGATATGTCAAAAAGAGATTTTATTGCTCGAATGAGACCGCACGGGCGGCGAGTCACTGTTATTAGGCTCTGTTTAGTGATTTAGGAATTCGGTGGTTAGTTTCAGTACCACGATGATGAATATAAAAACCAAGAAAAGAGAAATCAATTTCACATTGAGGTTTGTCGGTTTGCTAAAACTATTGTGTACTGTTTGTTCCCCGCGGCCCATTCCAATTTCTTTTTTCAAAATATTGTTCCAAAAGAACCTTCTGCATACAATAACATACATAGCAAAAAAAGAATTAGAGAAATTGGCCCCGCCGTTCACCTGTGATGCTGTGACTGTGGAAAAGGGAAATGGGGATCTTTTTTATAAAATGTAAATAGAAAGGAATTTTCTTTTCGTGTAATGGATCACCTTTTGGCACCAACAGTAGACCAGCGCCGGCTGTAAGGTCAGAATAATACTGAATTGAAATTTCTCTTTGATTCTAATTAATGTAATACCTACTGTTATTTATTTTATTTCATTCTAAAACAAATTGTTTCGGTGTCGAGACTCTAAGTCCTTGAGGTACGATGGGCTGGAGCTACACGGAGAGCTCAGCAAAAGATTGAGAGAGGCAACAGGCGACCCTCGCGCCGGCAGCCTTCTCGCGCAAAGAATCGCAATCGCAGTTCAGCGCGGGAATGCTGCCTGCGTGATGGGCACCCTGCCAAGAGGCCCACCTCTCTTTTGTAAATAATTTTAAAGTTTATTTAGCTACTAGCTTTTGCCCGCGACTTCGTCCGCGCAGATAACGTCAAAGTGACGACATACCCCATACATCTACTAATGTCTCCAAGTATAAGGTTTTTATTTCCGATCCCGTGGGAAATTCAGAAAATCCCTTCTTAGAGCACCTACGTGATCCTTTAGGAATATTATCTACTAATTATAGTCTTAATAATTTACCTCGTGTTTTTATCCCGTGGGAAATTTGAAAAAATCCTTTGCAGTGCGCCTTTATACTAATCAAGGAATAATTATGTAGGTATGCCAAATGTAATGTAGCTTTATTTGTACATTTCGGGATTTTCCAATCCCGCGGAAAGATCGGGATAAAAAGTATCCTATATCCGTCTCCTGGATCTAAGCTACCTCCCCACCAATTTTCAGCCAAATCGGTTCAGCCGTTCTCGAATTATAAAAAGTGTAACTAACACGACTTTCTTTTATAAATACAGATTTTAATTTAACATTACCTACCTAGTTATAGTTTTTTATTTACATTTTCAGTATCTGTTTTTTCACACCTTATTTCTAATACATCTTTTTAACGAAAAGCTAGATGCAAAAAGTGGATGTTACATTGAAAACGTGATAGTTAGTAAGACGCCTTCGTTTAATTAAGTCTATTATTAACAGAACGATGAAACGGTTGGAGTACAGCTCTATGTTTAGTGCCTCTACCTACAGCCGATTTGTTCGCCAAGAGTGTGTGTGGCCGGAATCATTAATTGGTATCTAAGTAGACCAGGGCTAATACTGCTATAACACTGATTATTCATACTAAGCCTACCGTCGTCATCATCATCATCTGCAGCCTACTTCAACCCATTGGACGCCGTAAGTACACTTTGAACATGTATGTATAACTCTTTATTGTACATATTGTACATAAAACATATTAAATTTTATAGGTAACTAGCTTCTGCCCGCGACTTCGTCTTGAATCGTCGTCTTGAAACCTTCCTCTTGAATCACTCTATCTATTTAAAAAACCGCATCAAAATCCGTTGTGTAGTTTTGAAGATATAAGCATACATAGGGACATAGGAACATATAGGGACAGAGAAAGCGACTTCGTTTTATACTATGTAGTGATGAGAAAAACAGATGTACAAAGGCGAACTTATCCCTTAAAGGTCTTCCAGCTAGCCTTCGAACGATTGACAGGACAACAGAAACCCGAGTATAGAGAGTAGACATACTAAAAAGCTAAGACCAAAGGCCCTAACTTAACCTAAACTAGTAAAGCATTAAAATAATAATAATAAGAATACACCTACACAACAATACAGGTACACCCTAATACATATCAAAAAAACACGATAAACTAATATATGTCAGAAATATACAACATATAAAATACATATAAACTACATAAATATACACACACAAAACCTACTAAGTCCACTTAAGAAGATTCATCAAGCCAATAGTTCTTCAGTCGGTTGCGCAGTGCGACAACCGACTGAGACTGCCTGATCTCAACAGGTAAACGATTCCACAGTCTAACAGCATGGGACACACATGCACATGGGAGTCTAACAGGGATGTATTATGGGGGTGTACGGAAAATCAGCGCTGTGTCAGTTGGAGGCTCCTGTGAGAGCTCTAACCCGAAGCAAATGCTGAGTACATCCCCTTTGCCATTTGTTTTATGTTTTATGAAGTAATATTATATTTTATGTAGTAAAAATAAGGTTAAAGTTGTATATAACTGTTTTTTTTTGTAATTGTTGTCAGTGGCAATAAATCATCTTTTATCTTTATCTTTTATCTTTATGGGCGGAAAAGGACTTGGAGTAGAGACAGGGAACGCGAGAAATAGATTACTACTCGACCGCAACCGATTTTCCGAACCAACGGCCAAGTAACTAAATCTATCTGAAAGGTAGGTAGGTAAGTGTCTAGCACAAATGGAAAATCCTGAAAAACCTTTACAGGGGTATTCAGTGGAACTAAACCGACCTATCTACTGCTGAAAATGTTCCGGAATAATTCTGGGAAATCTTGTATTCAGACACAAATCGCAGTCTTTAAAAAGCGAGCCTTCCTGTTCTTGAAAGGGCCGGCAACGCACCTGTGATTCCCCAAGTCTTGCAGGTGTCCCTGGGCGATGGTGATTAGGCACTTCCCATCAGATGACCCGTCTGCTCGTTTGCCCCCTCTTATAATTATATATAAAAAAAAACAAATAAAATGGCTTTATTTGTTTTTTTGCGAAAAAAATAAAGATACAGATACAGATATATGAATCACGTCTTTATCCCTTACGAGGTAGACAGAGCCTAAGGTGACAAGACCTGCAGGCCACGTTTAGCAAGAAGTGGGCGTATAGATGGAAAAAGGGAACAAAATAGTGATGGGTTGCTAGCCATCGCCTATAACATGATTGCTACGATTTTCGGCCATTCCCTCGATGGGCTTTTACCATCTGCGCGGGAAGAGATGCAACTGGTACCTTCTATGTTTTTTCTTTACTCCCAGACCAGCATGGAAGCGAAAAAATAAAAATGTAAATAAACCAAAAGTGCCAGTTTTTATGCAAAGGGGTTTATTACCCCCTCCTTTTCCCTATTAAGTACTTGTAATTTTTCATAATTCGATTGCTCAATCGGCGTATTTGGCTGCGCGCGCGCCTCACACGAAGCCCATTACGGCGATGGGATTATTAACACTCGCGCGTTTTAACGGGAAAGAGGCTCGGAAGCGCGGCAAGGGGGAAGGGGTCGGGTTCCGTATAGGTACATTTTTTCATAGAGGAAAATAGCAATTAGAGAGAGAGAGAGAGAAACATTTATTTACACACATTCGATACACGTAGATATAACACAAGGAGAAATACAATAAACTAAGGAATAGTACCGATATGGTGTAAAGTGGACCCCACTCAGCATAATGTTGCGGCAAGCCGCAACGCTGGTTTTAATTACATACATACATACACAAATCACGTCTTTATCCCTTACGGGGTAGACAGAGCCTAAGGTAACAGATGCCTACAGGCCACATTTAGCAAGATTGTGGACGTAGGTGAAAAATGAAATCAAAATAGTGATGGGTTGCTAGCCTCATCGCCTATAACATGATTTCTATGATTTTCGCCCATTCTATCGATGGGCTTTTACCATCTGCGCGGGTAAAAAAGCAACTGGTATATTCTATGTTTTTTCTTTGCTCCCGGACCAGCATGGAAGAACATAGAAAATAGCAATTAGAGTGGTAATAAGGGCTTTGAAATCGTGGCAACGCATCTGTCTTTTGCGACATATACCATAGTGACACTTATTTTTTAATTTTCTACACGGATCAAAGTCATTTAGGTAATTAGAATTTCAATATTTACTTTTTGGTTTTTATCTAAATTAATCGAGTTTCACTATGCCACACAACAACTAAACATAAATAACCATTTTGAGCTTAAATAGCTACTTGCTCAACTCTAGTGACCTGTTTGACCTTCGGCTAACCAATCAGAACGCAGTAATCGCCAATTTCGGCTTGGGTGAATTTTATCTCAGTAATCATGGCGTTCATTTCTTTTAGGTTGTTTGCTCTATGGTTTTTTTATTTTTATTGATTGATTCCCTACTAATATTATAAATGCGAAAGTAACTCATTCTGTCTGTCTGTAACGCTTTCACTGAACTGATTTTAATGAAATTTGGTACAGAGACAGTTTCAACCCCGGAAAAGGACATCATAGTTTTTATCGCGGAAAACGCGTAGTTCCGGCAGGATAAGCAAATTTTGCGCATATGACATACAACTGCAATATTTAACATAATTTATCTGTTATCTGGTACCCATATTACAAGCTTTGCTTAGTTTAAGACTTGACCAAATTGGCAACCCATCACTGTTTCAATTCCCCTTTCCACCTATAGGTACACCCACAATCATGCTCGTGGCCTTTAGGTCTTTACCTTAGGCTCTGTCTACCCCGTAAGAGATATAGACGTGATTCGTATATGTATGTATGTATCACATTGGTTTCAAGATAATTACGAGAAAGTAGGTCACCTAGTCTGGGGAAAAAATGACGCCGTTTTTTAATAATAATAATGTAATTAGAGGAGACCGAGGAGACTTGACACAGAGGTGAGTTGATACAAAGCCGAATTATCTGAACTGTGACAGTTTATCGGGCTGGTAACTTCGCTAATTCGTTGCTCTTTCTACACTCCACAGTTTGTGTGAAGTTGTGACCTCGCTAACTGTCGTAGGTGCAGAGAAAAAGGCTTTGTAACAACTCACCTCTGTCTCAACTTGCCTCGGTCTCCCCTACTTATGTCAATTAAGGTTTAATATAGGTACTTATTTGAATATTGCATGCCAGTACCTGGCGAGTTGTGATGTGCACCAATGTTTAGTTTTTACATTTTTATACTTACTCACTTCCTTGTAATAAATGATTTGATTTGATTTTTTAGTTCCCCCTCTACTTTTATTGTTACATATTTTTCATCGGCACGATCCCTAAGGGACCCTGAAAAGGCTATTTTATAGCTTAATTCCCAGCTCCTGCGCCGGCGCATCATGTTTAATGAGGGCCGAGTAAACGGGTTCGTGTATGCCGTACAAGTTCCGAGAAAATATCCATCGAGTAATTGAAAGAGAAAATGAGAAAATCACGTAATCCCGATCCGTTTCCGTCCGGTAGTTTTTCAAGGCTTTTACGATATCTTTATGGATTTGTCGGCTTCTAATATATCCTGTAGTGATGCCACACACTTTGGTATACACACATACATACGTCTTTTTCCCTTACGGGGTATACAGAGAATAGAATAGAATATATTTATTTGCAAAGAATAAGTAGATAAAACAATGTCATTGGGTGGCACAGAGACAATGTTGCGGGTGGTAGGGCCTTGTGCAAGGTCCGTCCGGATCGCTACGACCATCTTACTCGCTAATCCTGCCGCTAAGTAACAGTGCTTGCACTGCTATGTTCCGGTGTGGAGAGTAAGACAGCCGGGGAAATTACGTGCACAAGAGGCATTGCATCTTAGTCCTCTAGGTTGGCAACGCATCTGCAATCCCTCCGGGGTTGCGGGTGTCTATGGGCCGTGGTGATCACTTACCATCAGGTGACCCACTTGCTCGTTTGCCTTCCTATTCATATAAAAAAAAATAAAAAAAAATAGGTTCCTTATTCTGCTATTTGTACAATTGCTAGCATGCAATTTTTTTTATTTATTTTTTTAAGGTAACAAGACCTAAAGACCACGTTTAGCATGATTGTGAGCGTATGAATGGAAAGGGGAATCAAAATAGTGATGGGTTGCTAGCCACATCGCCTATATGTATAACATAATCCCTACGAGTTGCTGGTCTGGGAGCAAAGGAAAAAAATAGAATGTACCAATTGCTTCTCGTCCCGCGCAGTGGTAAAAGCCCATCGAGGGAATGGGCGAAAGTCTTAGGAATCATGTTATAGGCGATGCGGCTAGCAACCCATCACTATTTTGATTCCTTTTTCCACCTATACGCCTACAATCATACTAAACGTGGCATTTAGGTTTTGTTACCTCAGACTCTGTCTACCCCGTAAGGGATAAAGACGTGATTTATGTATGTATGCATGTATGTATTTGAACGCTTGGTACTTTTGAGGAAAGTGTATCACGTTGCGATGTGAGAAGGAAGGAAACTTAGGAGATGGCGGATGGAGGTTGTTATTTATTTTAGAATATAAGCCACCTGCAACAATAGGTACATAATAAATACACTGTTATTGGCAGAGTGCAAAGCGGGTGGAGGGGGTAGCCTAAACGATCACAGCGCTCGCTACGGCTAAAATTGTCATTTTTGTCGCTGACCTGAGCTGTCAAATCCATATTGCAGTAAACATTTTCTAATCGTTTTTGAGATAAAAATATGGTCCTGGTAAGATGTGTTGTTGTGAATTGTAATAACACCAAGAAGAATAGCGACTGTAAATTTTACCAATTTCCAAGACCATGGTGCAAACGAGACCAAAGAAATAAGTGGATATTTGCCGTAAGAAAAAAAAAGTAAGTTACCTAACCTCTAAAATTTTACTTAAAGTACGTTATCAGTTGATACAAGTATTAAATTGAATAAATGTTACTGACTACCATTGTCCAAAATTGTGTAATATAGTAAAATAACACAAGATTTCGTTAATATTTTTCACAATATTTACTTACTTCTTGTTTGACAGCGGTGACAATATTGTCCATAATGGCCGCCTGTCACGTGGCGCTGTCGTCGCGCACGGTCCCAATAGGTACATAATAAATACACTGTTATAAGCGGATAAGGGAAAGGTAAATAAATAAATACAGTTGACTAACAACGTATTCCTTTGGAAATAATTAAGAATATCATAATACCATGGTCATAGTGTCCTTCCACGCTGGTCTGGGAGTAAAGAAAAAACATAGAATTCACCAGTTTTTTTTTTTTTTTTTTTTTTTATATATGAATAGGAAGGCAAACGAGCAAGTGGGTCACCTGATGGTAAGTGATCACCACTGCCTATAGACACCCGCAACCCCGGAGGGATTGCAGATGCGTTGCCAACCTAAAGGACTAAGATGCAATGCCTCTTGTGCCCGTAATTGCCCCGGCTGTCTTACTCTCCACACCGGAACACAGCAGTGCAAGCACTGCTACTTAGCGGCAGGATTAGCGAGTAAGATGGTGGTAGCGATCCGGACGGACCTTGCACAAGGCCCTGCCACCCGTAAACGTACCAGTTGCTTCTCTTCCCGCGCAGATGGTAAAAGCCCATCGAAGGAATGGGCGAAAGTCTTAGGAATCATGTTATAGGCGATGCGGCTAGCAACCCATCACGATTTTGATTTCCCTTTCCACCTATACGCCTTTAATCATGCTAAACGTGGCCTTAAGGTTTTATTACCTTAGGCTCTGTCTACCCCGTAAGGGATAAAGACGTGATATGTATGTATGTGTATAGTGTCCTTTAGAGATATTAATTAGCTAATGGTCAATCACTACACAGGACAGGATATCAGATAGTAAGATAACCACTAGGTAGCACATTAAGATGGCTTTGCGCTAATCTTGAAGTATCTTATCTTATCTTAGTCTAGGGGTCCCTACGAATACTCTTCGACCCATTCGTGGATCTTTTGTGTAATTACCCCTCCTTCGCACTATTCCATCTCTTTTACCACCTCATTCATGAATTGGGTGATTGGGCGCAGTGGTAGTGCCTTGAAATCTCCTGGTTCAGGGTATCCGATGCCGAGGAGTTATCTTGAAGTATAATTTTGTATGTGAGTACTTATTGACTACTAGATCTCGTTTGGTAATGTCATAGTTCGAAGGGTCGAACGAAACGATCAATATGTTTTAAAATTTTGAATTTAGAATATTTTTTGATCTAAAGAAGTAACTGAAAACAGGTTGGAGATTGTAATAGGCCATTGCACCGTCATTACAAGTGCTTTAAAAAATCAGGCCCCTGGTTCGCATTTTGAAGCGTTTACGATGGCAAAAACATAGACGTGGCTGTAAGACAGTGGAGACTGTAAGGGTTTATAAATAATATAAGGTATTAAGGCAATGGATTTTCTGGAAAATTGTTGGTCAAACAACTAACACGGCTGGGAAAATTAAACAATTTCAACTGGCAACACTAGCTAAACTATTTTTTTAAATCTGTTAGTGACTCAAAACACAAGCGGGCACAAAAGAAACTCCAGTTTTCATCCCTCTTGTCCCTTACACATTTAAACAAAATTGTAGCGTGTGTATGCCTTGTTTACTTAGGTACAGTCAAAGGTATAAATATATATACGTTCCCAAGGCGTCAAAAATACCTGTACAGTTGATTAGCCAGAAATATCTGTCCGATAATCCGGCCATAAAATATGTGATCATTTAATTAGTCAAAAAGATCTAGACATTTACATGGCCATAAATAAATGTACGACGTCAGTCAAATATATGTAGGTAAATAGGAGGCCATAAATATCTATACACGCAACTCTCACATACATAAGAACAAAACCCAAGCCAAAAATATTCTATACAGTCAAGGGCATATTTTTTGGCTGGATTACCGTACAGATATTTCTGGCTAATCAACTGTACAGGTATTTTTGACGCCTTGGGAATGTATACATATTTATGCCCTTGACTGTACTACTTAGCTTACATAACTAACTTCAACATACATAATGGCCAGGCACCCACACTTACATACCGTTGCAAATGGCCACCATACAATTCTCGAGCTCTTGATAAATCGCTCGGCCGTTGGATGATACACCGCGCGTCCGAATTAATGCAATTTTAATTCTGTCCCATCGATTATGGCCGAACAATTTATTATAAACACGAGGTAATCGTATAAAAAATGGCCATCATGTTGTGCCGATTTGCCCACTCCTTGTTAGGTCTTGTTACGGGGCTCGGTGTTGCCATGTAAGCCGGTTTTTGGCCGAGTTGGGCGATTTTTCGATTCTTTTAACCGCAGTGTGTTTATATTTTTGAATAAAATAATATGTAATTCGAAGATCTTCGGGGATCCGGCGTTATTCTAGTCAAGCCAAATAAAAGCACATTATTTTATAATTTTTTTTATTTTTTTTTTAAGGTAGCTCTTATACACAACTTGAGACAACTATTGAATAACCCTAACATTGTTTTTTTTATGTGTTTATCTATAGAAAAACCAACATAAAATTACCTAACACCGCCTACATTTTGCTTAGGCGCAGAGCTCTTCTAACACTAGATTTTATATTCACTTGCCGAAATTGAACGAAACCCTCGGTGCGCGTGTCTGGCCGGTTTTTTTACTAGCACCACTAATCACATTTGCACTCACAAACTTTTTTTTTTTTTTTTTTGACTGTACCTACTTGCCCTAATTTTCATGGATAGGCATAGGTACTTTGAAGTCTGAACATCCCTGAAGAACTTCGTGTGGTTTCGTAACTACGCTCTAATTATTACTCAAAAAATTCTGAATATAAAGAAATATAACTCAGCGACACAAAATTTCTCAATACAAAATGACCTATATTGCATACATAATAGCTACATTTTCTACTGGTGAGTTTATAATTAGTACCCTAAAAACATAGTCGTTAGTTAGAACTTCAATACCTAGTAGTAAAATCTATGGCATGAAACTTTACAGGGGCAAACAGACCGACTGTCCTGACAGTATGTGAAATATCGTAACACTCGGTAAAGATAATCTCTACCTCCTTACTAATATTACAAATGCGAAAGTACCTAACTCTGTCTGTCTGTTATGCTTTGACGCCTAACCCACCAAACCGATTTGAATGAAATTTGGTACAGAGATAATTTCACCCGGGGACCCGTTTTTATCCTAAAAAATTACATATTGTGAATTCTGCGCAGTTAATCTTTTGTTGCCAGTATTAAAAAAAAATGTTTTTTTTACATATTAATCTGATTTTAGATAGCACTGCTGGTGCGTTGTCGGCCTCTTCGATTCTCTTTTGTAGCCACTTTTTGTTCAATATTCAGCCATTTCCAGGTTGCAGCATGGCAACACCGCAGACCCCCGTGGGAGCGAGAGCGTCGAGCTGGGTGGCCGCAGTAATGACGGCCAAACAATGATCAGTTATTTCACTGAGATTGGATAGTAATTCACTGTAGCTTATGGCATCTTATGCCATCTTCTGGTACCTAAAGGCTATCGCTCTATCATATTTTGATGTGTGCCCGGGGCCTAGCACGCTAGTTTTTATCTCAGATATGAAGCATCTATCTCTTTCTAAACAGTATGTACCCAACATGGAACCTTTTTATAGTAAGCGTTGTAACGTTTTTCCTGAAGAAGTAATGCTATGTCATAATGACGTATTATGTGAAGAGGAATCTATGGGCCGGGAATTAAATTCCTTGACTGTACATACCGTTTAGAAAAGTAAGAGACGAATATTTTAAAAATAGGAATTAGGTAAAAACAAATTAAACTATGGTTAAATTGAAAACAAATTATAAAATAATTAAAAAAGTAGGAGCCCCCGTGGCATAGTACCACAGACGCTGGCAGCATTCCCCCTTTGGACAGCGATGCTAACACGCTGTCCAAGGAAGCTGCCAGCTCTGCGGTCACCTGTAGCGTCTATTAGCCTCTTCGAAATATCTTTGAAGAGGCTAATAGCGCTAGGACCCCACGGACCAAGGGTCTCAACACCGAAAGGGATAAATTATGTCTACGAAAAGGTGTGCGTGGTAGGACCTAAGTGAGGTTCGTCTGGATCGTTGCTACCATCTTAGTAACGCTGCTTGCTGTGTTTCAGCGTGAAACGCAATCAGACAAAATAAAAAGTCAAGACATAGTCCTGCGAACGGCGAAGTGAGATCTTCTTAAACTAAGGCTAAGCGTATGCACACAGTTGCACGCACAAGCGTAACCAAGCTTTGCCAAGCCAACCCGATATTTATTTGTCGACCGGATAGCCTAGTTAGTGACCCTGACTATGAAGCTAGAGGTCCCGGTTTCGAATCCCGGTAGTGGCAGGCATTTGTATGATGGATACGTATGTTTGCGCCCGAGTCATAGATGTTGTACGTATTTATCTATATTATATTAAGTATGTTTATCCGTTGCCTGATTCCCATAGTAGGTACAAGCGTTGCTTAGTTTGGGACTGGTTCAATTAGTGTAAGTTGTCCCACGATATTTATTTATTAAACTAAAGTTTTAAACTAAACTTACGACACGTACGTACACGCGCGGCAAGGCGTAAATTAAACGTCGCTATGCCGTTCGCAGAACTTCGTCTTGACTTTTTACTTGGTCTGAGATTCTAAGTCAATCATCTGACAAATATCTTGTCACGTGATAAAGTATTATCACCACTTATTAATTCCATAGACAATTTCGAGTCGCACCTTCACTATACGTGACACCGGTCCGTCATTAGCGAACATAAAAACCGCCCGCCGCGCCCGAGCTGTTCGAGACACGATTTGGAACGGCATTACGTATGTGTCAATTTTAAATTTGGAAAAGGCTTAGTTGGAGTTACGAAAGTTACTAGGGAATCTGAGGATTGCGTTCCGTTCTTTTTTCGAAATGTCAATCCCATAGTTTGAACATTATGCTAATCTAATATTAGGTGAGATATATTTTGTTATTTTTAATTGTTGCCAATGTCTCAATTGCAGTAAGACTCTGCAGTCTTGAAATCTTGAATAACTCACCAGGATTAATTATTGAGTAAATGGTCTCGCTTAACGGTAATCGTGATAATTCAAATCCGACTCAATTTAGGTTTTAGCTGTCATTTTTATTATGGATCTGACAGCGAGCCTAAATTGAATCGGAATTGAATCGCATTAAGACGTCATGGCAAGGCCTCTGACCTGAATAAGAAAAGTAGACAGAAATGGGATATTGAAAGGTACGTTGAGCAAACTGTGTCATGTGCTGTCTATTTGCTTTAATATTCTTGTACCTACCTACTGTATAAGTATTTCTTAGTACTGTACATGTCGTATTTAGTGATAGATAAAGTGAAGCCGGTTCGAACTACGCCTCGCCATGTGCGTGTGTGTACAACACATACTTTGCTCGGCGAAGTTTGATTATACTTGTCTGTATGAACACGACGAAGTTCAAGCCGGCCTTCGTCGTTCCAAAGCTCTGTCTTTCCTTTTTCTTGGTCTGAGCTTGGTATTTTTCACGGGATGTCAAAAATCGGCCCCTCCCCACCGCGACCCATTCCACGAGCGAATTATGAAATGAGTTCAGCAAATGGCCGTCGTGAGGCACCCATCTGCTTTCCAACACCCATTACCCTTTATGAACTACGACATTACGGTCTCTATCTCAACTAAAACTGTACGCTTTCACAAAAATCCACCAACTAAACGGTCATTCCGTTCACGAGAGCGCAATAAAAATTAGGCAACGCCATAATTCAAAATTTACCAAACTAATAGAAAGTTTATTAAAGCAAGAAATGAGTTCGCTCAACAATAATAGAGCCAATAGAACACTCGGATATCTTAATTAGCAGCTGGAAAAATCGAGATTTCATAACGTTTCGAAAGTCTGTGGGGCCGTTAATAAATTATGATCGGACCTCACAGAGGGCCCTAAATACGTGGGCTTCGACCGCTGAGGCCCCGCCTTCCGGCCCGCCTAGCTAGCGATGTAACAATGTACTACTCGTATAAGACTCGTATAAACCCGTACCTGTGTTTGTTAAGGTTTTTATTTAATTGAGTTTCATAATTACGGTGCCCGCGATGCCCCTACGCCTGTGGGCGCTGTGCACCGTTTTATTACTACGATTTAGTGCCTAGAGTACTTACTTAACTGTTATTTTTATGTTTTCTCTTAGTGTTGGTTAGGAGTAAACCTAAAGATTACAAGCGAAACTTATGTGGCGCTCGCGCACGCTTCCAGAGCTCCCGGTGTTTTTTAACAAGCTGTTTGACTTGATTTTGGGTATTTGTTTGCTTCAAATCTGGCGATTGAATATTGATCCACTTCTATAGTAAAAGGCTATCTATAGAATGTAATGTATTAAGTAAAATTGATTTTTACGGAATAAAAACTTTCCCGTGTTCTTCTAAGAAACATCATTTTATTTCTGTTATAACCTTCTACTAAAGTTAAGTGGTTTAAGGTGTAAGTAATAGAAAGACATACGCTACGTAATTTCCAATTTATTACGTAATAAATAGTTTAAACAAATATTATTAAAGATAGAAAACAGATCAATTTTACGCCAATAGATCTGCGTAGTTGAGAAATCTGTGTTGTTATTGAAAGCGCCGTGCGTTTTAAACGCAATTTTTTTCGTCGCACGATAAAGATCTGGAACCAACTTCTTGCTGCAGCATTCCCTGAGCGGTACAATTTAGGGATCTTTAAAAAGCGAGCCTTCCTGTTCCTCAAAGGGCCGGCAACGCACTCGTGATTCCCCAGGTCTTGCAGGTGTCCCTGGGCGACGGTGATTGCTTTCCATCAGGTGACCCGTCTGCTCGTATGCCCCCTCTTATATTAAAAAAAAGTACCTATACCAACTTTCATGCATCATGCAGACAGATAAAGTATGTCTAATGTAACAACCATTGTTTGAAAAACTTCAACGATCCAATCTACTGAATCATCCAGCCTCTTAGAAATTAACTTAAAATTTGACATGACCATTTTGATTGATCGAATCGGCATTCCATAGTTCAGACGGGGCATAGACAACACTTTTATACACTTTGTTCATAGACAAAAGAATTGAATCGTGCAATAGCGGGCTAGAGCGTGCGAACGCTAAGTGCCAGAGGATTTATTAAAGTTAATGATAAGTTCATAAACTACCAATTAATTTAGGTAGACAGAAAAAAAATGGTAAAGTGCAAGTCAGACTCGCTCACTGAGAAATTTGTTCTTTTCGGCCATATTTCAGCAAAAAAATTGGCTTTGTTTTTATAAAAATAATTTAATAACAACGGCATTTCTTTGAAAAACAGAGTTATTCTGTCAACTTACGTAAAGAGTAGTTTTGTAGGTAGCAAAACATAATTTTATACCACTTCCAAATCGACCTTTCTCATTTGTAACGTAGCCTACCTTTAAAAATCACCAATATAAAATAAACCGTTCTTATCAAATCTTTAACCCGTGTAACTCCGGTGAAACTTAAATTATTATGGATGATGAATTGAACCAGTACAGCCATCTACCAGTGGATAGCACTATTAACTAGTTTGTCTACCAGACACTAGATGTCGCTTTCCTTTAGATGATTTAAATGTCATCTAGCGGTATCGTATTTATTTGTTTATTTAAATGAAGACGCCACTTTCTACGTAACTCCTCTGACTAAGAAAATAAGATAAAGACACTATGTTATGACTGTATGGGCTAGATCCCTTTGTCTTTACTGTAATGGATACCACAAAAAAGTGCATTGTTTATTATTTTATTGTATTGTTTTGTTAAATTAAATGCCAGATGGCACGAGAAGTAACATAATACAGTCGTTATTTAATTGTGTTTGTGTCTCCATTTCGTTTTGTTGCAATAAATCAGTCCTTCTGTATCTATCATGAATGAAAATCATAAATTTATTCAAAAAATCATCTCATCGAACGATGCCTGCCCAGAATTCGTGTATCAAAATCCGCTTCTTGACAAGAATGTCGCTAAAGCACTCTCGAAAAGCTTCATCAAAATTCTCAAGATATCCAGCCAGAATACTTCGACCAACAATAATTTGAGGCGCTCAATACTGGAAAACGTTCGCAAGTTTTGCACAGTGGAGCCAGAAGGGCACGCTAAAGTTGACGATTCTTTTACGGAATTCCTGGCAGAACTGTATCAGTCTAACTTCGATGAAAGCCAAGGGCCAAGCAACGCTGCATATTCAGTGGACAGACAACTAGACGCATACCTGGTGAGAAAACTGAAAAATTTGGAAATCAACTCTAAGTTTCAATCGATTGTAAACCCAGAAATAATCCAAGCATTGATGAATCTGAATGAAAACGGTGTTTATCTAGATATATTGGCAAAAGACGTGATTAACTGGAATGCTAGCATTGACAAACATTTGCATGTGTTAAAGACATTGTGGGGCCTTGAAACTACCTCGGGAGATTTAACTGAAGACATTAGTATAAAAATGAAACCACAAATTGAAATGCTATTGCTCAATGTCTGCAGCGACATACTTGCAACACGAGACCAAAGCATTCAAGACATTCTATCAACAAACAATGACTTACAAGAGCTTGTAAAAATGTGTTCAAAATCACCGCAGTGCTTTCAGATGTGTAGTGGCATTCTTAACTTCTTATTCATTATGACAAATTTTGATACTGAGGTCCAGAGATTTATCCCTGAATTTATAAAATGTATAAAAAGTTTTTGCAACCCAGAAACTTCTCCAACATTATATCCTTACCATCTCAGTACTTCTGTCATATTTCTTGATTTTGACGTAGATAGTCTTCCAGGACAGCTAAAGAATGTGTATGTTGAGCAAACTTTAAATCATTTGAGTAAAGTGCACAAAATGTCTGAAAATGAACTAATATTGCTACTGTCACATTATCCACAGTGGTTTGATGTTTATTTTAGTAAGGATAAGTTGACCTTATGATTTTTTTTATACTTACCCAAGATAGTGTACCTAAGCCAGTTTTATACATGATTTCAAATAAAAAACAATAAGTATGCTTAATTTTTTTATTAAGTATGAACTTGATCCATATTTTAAAGATACAAAAGTAGGAAAAAAACAATATAATCTTTGAGTGAATTCATGCTATCTATAATATCTAATTTTACCAGTTTTATAATCATACATGCTTAGTTATTAACTGCTACCTTCTTTAATAATGCAATCACTGCTGGGAATATCAATGGTATAGTTCGGAAACAAAAATCAAAATAAATAAAATTAAAACCAATTACATTTTTTATCAATTAAATTGCAATTTTATGACATGCTCTATCATCCTAATCACATCAGCTTTCAATTAAATATAATTAGTATAACTGTGAACTGGACCATTGAAATAATGTATTTTCATGACAACTGTCATGATTTAACAGTGAATTAAACGCTTGCATCTCTGTAAAAGTCTTGACAGCCAGCAGCAAATGCAGAGTTAACACCGGAGTTTAATAGTTTATAAATAACAAACTTGATGATTACGTAAGGCCCTAACAACAAATGTGAAATTTCGCCTTGTAAAGATATTGTGAGTGAGAATTTAAATCATCACATCTCATTATAGTTCAAACATGCAAGCAAAATTATATATCTGAACAAGTAAAGTTTATTTGTGACAATCAAATTCAATAGAAATAATCTTAAATAATTAATTTAAAAACAAATTCTCAACTTGCATATAAACAAAAAACTTCACTGGTTTTCACTGGTTTTCGGCGGCTAAAAATAAAATCGAAGGTAAAAATCGGTTCATTGGATTAGGCGTGAAAGCGTAACAGACAGACAAACGAAGTTACTTTTGCATACATAGGTACATACATAAATAAATCACGTCTTTATCCCTTACGGGGTACACAGACCCTAAGGTAACAAGATCTAAAGGCATTTATAATATTAGTAGGGTTGGTTTTCCTTAACAATGTAGCTAGATTTCTCATTGCCACCTCTTGAAATATATCACCCAGGGCAGTTGGCCCAATTTATTTCAATAAATAATTGTTAAGATTAAAACATAATCAACTAGACAATTATACTCATTAAATAGGAATAAACCCTTTCATAGTTGAAGTTAGGAGGAACAATATCCTCATAATATTTCTTGATGAGGTGATGCGCGCTTTCTTTGTCCGATTTGATGAACAGATGCTTCCAACTGTAGAGGTGTTTCTCTAATGGGTCACTGTAGGGGAACATCATATTGCAATAGCCACAGTGATAAAGATTTGGCGTTACCTGTGAACACAAAGGGGAATTATTACAAAACTAAGAAGAATAAGTAGGCAAAAGCCCTGGCATTTGTTGCATGTTGTGGCAATAGCGTTAAAATAAATATTGCACTTGCGTGTTAAATGTAGGAATGTATAGTTTTCTAGTTTCAACACCAACAACTTCAACACCACATTCAATAACTGTTTGTGGCTTGAAGACATTGAGAATAATTACCTCTCTAATAAATTCGTCGTCGATTGACGTGATTACTCTGGAATTAATGAAAATGTCTTTATGTTTTTCAGTCAAGCAATGCTCTTTCGCTTTGCCATGTTCAAATACGACGTCGCAAGCATAGCATCTAATCTTCTTTTGCTCGGCTTTTCTATCGACCACAGAAATCAACATGAAACTATACATGTCTATACCGAAATGTTGGTTGATCCACAAAACTTTGAAGGAGCTTGCGTGGACGACGCTCTCTAAAAAGTTTCTCAATCGTCTAGTATTGTATTCTGGATTCACATCCTCCTCGCTTCTTTCTTTCAACCTTATATGTCCCCCATGAAGAAGACCTTTTATATGCTCAGTAAAGTTGTTCATATGGGCGATAATATACACATTGCACAATGAGCAGTATCCTCTTCCACCCGGAGGTACCAGTTTAATATAGTTTTCTCTTCCGAATTTAGCGAGTTCGGACCTTCTCTTGCCATGATCGTATACGAGTTTCTGTTTCTGGTGCAATTTCTTCTGTTTCTTAAGTTTTTCCTCAATCTCGCTCATATGGGCACGAGCTTTAGCAGCTATATCATCCTGATTGGTGACATTATGACTTTTCCTATGCTGGATCATTTGTAGGAAGTTAATGTTGAAAAAACTGGTGCAAATCTTACAGATGGCGACCTTGTTTTCAACATCGATGTCGAAAAATTGCTTTTGGGAGTTTATGAGCCGGACGGCGATCTCAAGTTTTTTCTCGAAGTGAGCTCGGTCGTTCTTTAATTTCTCTTCGAGCGATTCTAAGCTTGCCCGGATTCTGTCGAGGTGGTGTTGATCTAGCCAATGCTCGTTTACAGATGGTGTTGGGAATGTGGTTTTGCACATGAAGCAGTAACATAATTCGTTGTTGATCTGTAGTGAAAAAAAATTGGGTCAGAAACGGAATGTTCACGAAGCATCAGGGATGGTATTCTCTAAACATCCTCGTCCTTGGATTCACCGCTGCGTTTGAATGACCACCGTAACTTGACCCGTTAACTCGTAGCATCAGCTACCCATCTTTAAGCAATTCGACCAGTTTTGTTTATACATAGAATAACGCGATAATACCTATTAAGCAAGACAGCAGCAGGAACTTCCTGACAGGTCTTATATCCCCAAATTCGTTTTTCGAAGTTCGTTTCGTACCGTTCAGCTCACACTAACTAATAGTCTTTAATATGAAAAAGAGAGGAACAGTATGATATTGATACGAATGAAATTCGAATTTTGGAGTAGCCCCTAGGGTAGATAGGTAGGTAGTTATACTCACTAAAAATAAGGGGACTAATTTTGTCATTGCAAACTTGTGCATAGGGGGTAGGTAGATAGATATACGTACAGTACAGACGCAAGATTATCTGGGGGCACAGGAGTGCGCCCGCCATGTCGAGCAAAATAAAATCCCGGCCGTACCATCATAATATTTACAAGTGAATAGGTAGGTACATAATTATGCTAACCATTTTCTTTCCTTACCTTTCTGTAATGCTGCTCTCCCTCTGCCGTGCAAATTACGCTGGCAATCAAATTGATCACATGTCTGGACGATGAAATGTGCTTCACAAAATTATCGACGATCACATCGCATAATATGCATTTATTGTCAACGACCCCGTTCCATTCCTTTGTAGTTACTTTCAAGTTGCCTATAAGTACGAGACCCGAACGCCCGGGCTCCCTCTGGCATATGGTTTTAGGTAGTTCAGTTACTGGGTTCGCTTTTCTTTCCTTATGTTTTTCGTCGTCAATGTGCTTTTCTATTTCAGCCATCGAGTTCAAGACGCAGTTGCAGTCCTCGCAATAGTAGATGTCGTCAATCTGTAAAATATATTTCAGTAGGTATATTTTTTATCACGGTTTTTAAAGTGTACCTTTTTTATGCTAGCGAGCAAGTAGGTTATCTGATGCTTAGTAATCACCACTGCCCATGGACGTCCGCAATACCGGAGCATTGGCAGATGCGTTGCCAACCTAAGCCTAGTGGGCTAAGATAAAATTATAATACCGCATGTGCCAGTCATTTTACCGTCCGTCCTATAATCCACGCCGGAAGCGCTGTTTAGCGGGAGGATTACCTAGTGAACAGCGGCAGCGATACAGGGGATCGGTATACTTACTTACTTAGGTAATTGCATTTTTTTACATACTTAGTTACAAAAAGGAAGGAAAGTTAATTGATAAATGATGAATCTGATAATTTGATATGGTATAATTAAATTCGATTTTAACTTATTTAATTACTAGGTAAATTTAATTTATAATTGAATGAGTAATTTAGAAATTTTAATTTTATTGTTTTCTAATAGTATTAAGTAAATTATATTCAGCTTAATTACACATAAACGGATAACTCACGTATAAAAAGTCGAGTGATGCTCGACATGTTTCGGACTATTTCGTAGTCCTTCTTCCTGGAGCGCTCGCCCCGGCGGCAGCGAAACGAACACTGCGCGCCAGCGCTCTATTCGCGCGGCTGCTCGACACAACTGACAGCGGCGCATAACTACCCTCGTTTTCATCGTCATTTTTATTACTGTCAAATGTAGGGCGCCGCAGCACCCAACTGATCACGTCACTCCGTAAAGATTCGCTCACACTCGCCGTTAAAGAACCGTAGAACTACGAAATAGTCCGAAACATGTCGAGCATCACTCGACTTTTTATACGTGAGTTATCCGTTTATCTGTAATTATGATTGAGTCTCACGGTAGTTTCATGTTGAAAGTATATACAGCTTGATTGCTTGATGTTAGGACAAAACATATTTCACGCGCCTCAAATTATGGCTGAATATATTAAGGGACTGATACCTACTTGCTTACAATACCATCCATGTAAACCATATGTTCTTGTGAATAAATGATCGATTGATTGATTGATTGATTGAAAACGAGCAAATGGGTCACCTGACAGGTAGTGACCACCACCACCATAGAAGATTGAATACGCGTTGCCAGCATAGAGGGCTACGATAAAAATACCTTCATGTAGCAGTGATTTGATCGGCTGTCTTTGTATCGCCACGCTGGGACACAGCAGCACAAGCACTGCTGCTTGGGGCCAGGATTAGCAACTATGACGGTGGTGGAGATCCGTATGGACCTTGCATGAGGTCCTACCCACAAAATAGAAAATGGAGAGCCGGAGCTAAGAGTGTTAAGAGTGCCTTTGATGTGAGCCCGATAAGTAGGTAGTTACCAGTCATCTATCGTACCTATGCTTACATACCTTGCTACATAAGTACTTCCTACGATTCTGTATCAATTAGTTAGGAACACATTTTAATTTGCGTACGGGGACAACATTGGCCAACATCAGTAAAATCAGTCGGTAGATAACGCACCTTATAAATAGAGTCCTTTTTGAATTTTGATATTTTAGCTTGACCTCTGATCATCTTCCTGTGCTGCTCCCATCGAATATGCTTCTCTGCGCTTTCTAGAGTGTCAAATGCCTCCTTACACATTACACAGCAGAAGTCAATGTCTCCGTAAAGAATAAAGTTTTTGTAAAACCTGTTCATAATGGCGACTTAAAATTTCACAGAAAGTAAAATAATTTCACAGTATGTTGGATATCGTAACGGCTTGATGAAGCTGATTGTGCCAGGTAAGCTACACATTGATTAGAGACATTATGAATATATTTGAAGGTAGTTTTACGGTTCCAAAACTGGACCTTTTGGCGGGACTGGCATTGTCAAAGTTGCCAATAGTAATAATTGGCGTTCCGAAAAAAGTTTTTGTATCGATCTGGTAAAATAAATAACAACAGATCTGTAAAATAAACAAAAAACAAAAATTACGAGTAAACATAATGTGACAAAAAACACCAAACATTAAGACTTCCATTTACATAAAAAAAAAAAATTAAATCACTAGATTTTTTTTCTGGCAATTTATTTACGATACGTTCCATTCTCACTTAAAATTTTAGGTCCAGAATTTTCAAAATTATTCACATTTCCCAACAAAACATTACAAATTTAAGCTTATTTCCATTATATTCTAAATAAATTTTATAATTAGTAGGTTTACATCTTAATGCGTGGGTCAAAGACTTTATTTTTTACTTAAACAGTTTTATTGTTACATTATTGACTGTCAAACTCAAACTATGGTATGCGTAAAACGAATCGTTCATTTATCCCATGGACGACGCTTGTTGTGGATCAAGTTCAAGCAAATTAGATTTTTTCTATTATTTCACCACATCTAACGCAATGAATTGAAAAAAAACAGTATACTTTAGTAATTTAAATCTTAAATTTACTTGAACAATGTAATCACAGGTTTTAATCACTCTACAATTGTTTAAAATCAGGGTTATTTAAGTCGGTGCGGTGGATTTTGGTCTAGCCTGGTATAGATTGAAAATGAGTAAAAGACGTCGTGCCTCGTCGGTAGCCAGCCGAGGGGCTGACGGCGATGATAGCGACGATGGAGTGGACCACACTCCAGGCCCTCCACCATCTGCCCGGAAGAAGAAAAAGCTAGATCCAGTAAGTCATTGTCGCTAGACGCTTTTAGCCGCGCGGCAATTTGATAGATCTTGTTTATTTATGTGTTTGACGTTAATTAGACGTCACTTCCAGGATCATTTGCTATGGATTATTTAAACCGCTTATGTACAGTCAAGGGCAAAGATATGTATACACCACAGAGTGTCAAAAAGCATGGTCATCTAAATGGTCATAAATTTGGCAACATATAAAAGTACATAAATTAGTATACATGATTTGAGAGATAACTATGTATACAACATTTGCAATAATATGTCCTCATGTATTAGGCCATAAACTTAGAAACACCGTAAAGTTCAAAAATATGTATACACTATTTAACCATTAATTATGTATTTAATATGATAACCAAAAATATGTAAACAATCCAAAATTCTATTAACACAACTCTATTGTCAGGAGCATATGAACGTATTTGCGTAACATCGAACTCTGTAATCTTAATGTAATCAGCCAGCCACTTGAAGCTTCAAGTCGTATACAACAACTGCTATTCCAAACTCTTTAACTGATAATTACTCTATTTATTTTAAACTAGCTTCTGCCCGCGACTTCGTCTGCGTAGAATTATACATAAAAACCTTCCTCTTGAATCACTCTATCTATTAAAAAAAACCGCATCAAAATCCGTTGTGTAGTTTTGAAGATATAATATAAGCATACATAGGGACATGGGGACAGAGAAAGCGACTTTGTTTTATACTATGTAGTGATCATGTCATAACATGTGCCCACAATCTTGCTAAATGTGGCCTGTAGGTTCTAGCTACCTGTTACCATAATCTCTGTCTACCCCGTAAGGGATAAAGACGTGATTTGTGCTTGTGCATGTGCATGTGTCATGTGTCACTTTTGAATTTTTAAATTCCATTTGACTTACCGTTTCTTATGGTTTTTCCTGCGGCTTTTCATTAATTTTGAAAGAGAAAATGTATCGTATAAGCGATCATTTAAAATACATATAGGATTGTTGCCTTATGCGAGGAAGGTATATCCGTGCCTGATATAGCTCTGCTGACGAATTAGGCATCACGGTAAGAAATATTAAACATGTTAATAATAACGTACTATAGAAAATATTACTCTCTATGCACTTTGTCTTAAGTTTAAGGAGTTGTTTTCTTTATTATACAGTTATCTTTTCCATGCTGGTCTGGGAGCAAAGAAAAAACATAGAATGTACCAGTTGCTTCTCTACCCGCGCAGATGGTAAAAGCCCATCGAGGGAATGGGTGATTATAATAGGAATCATGTTATAGGCGATGAGGCTAGCAACCCATCACTATTTTGATTCGCCCACAATCTTGCTAAATGTGGCCTGTAGGTACCTGTTACCTTAGGCTCTGTCTACCCCATAAGGGATAAATACGTGATTTGTGTGTGTGTGTGTGTGTTTAAGTATACTTTGCCTTATATTAAATAAAAAAAATTAGAAAATAGCGTAAATCGCCAATTACTGTATGATTTGATATTGACGACACGGATGGCTCAGTGGTGAAGCAACCGCCTTCTGAGTCGAAAGTCCTGGGTTCGAAACCCGACCAGGGCAATATTTGTGTGATCAACTCGAATATTTGTGCTCGAATACTTTGGGTATATATTTATTTTTGTCCCTGAATGTACCTAGCGTTGGCATCTTCAATCAAAATCAACGAAATCTGAATCTGTTAAACATGCCGATTGATAACGTCGTGGTGACAGGTCAAAACATGCGACAAACATATGCAATGACAAGTCTGTACTGTTTTCGTGAATTGTCAAAACATACTTTACAAGTTTGTTTCGTGTGACTAGGCCGTAAAGTTGATATTCGCAGATTACATTTTGTATACATATTTTCGTGGCAATTACTGAATCTATATTTAATGACAAAAGTATGACTATAATATTTTGCATTATTTGCAGGATACTAATAATGGAGTTTTGATTGTATACAAGTTTTTGGACTTGCTAGGTACATATTTATGTTGCCAGTGTAGTTTGCATATTTATTACCATTTGAATGAGTATATATCTTTTTAACTTTATATGATTACTTATTTTCTTTCACTTTACTTGCATATATATCTTTGCCCTTGACTGTACATACCGGCAATATAAGTAAAATGCTCAGATTTGCATCCAAATATATATTAAAATGACACATATTCAGATGACCTGCTCATTTCTTGACATATTGAATTACCAAGCGCTAAGCAATATAATCTTATTACAAAAATCTAATAAATTATTTTGTCTTAATTTCAGAGTGAAATGTGCCAACAGCTTTATGACACAATCAGGTCATTTAAGAAGGAAGATGGCACTTTGCTCTGTGACTCCTTCATCAGAGCCCCGAAGAGGCGACAAGAGCCACAGTACTATGAAGTAGTGTCGCAGCCTATTGATTTGTTGAGGGTATGAAACTACTTCACTTAAAATGTTGTTTGGTTTATTATAAGAAAATCATGACTAGACAGAAATATCCATTCTTCCATACTAATATCTTAAATATGAAAGTATCCCTTGCCTGTCGTTTGCTACATCTTCATGGTAGGTATAAGTGCAAAACTCATCTTAGTGAACTTTGGCAAAAATATTAGTTTAACTTTTTTTTTATTAGCCCATAAGTGTTCCACTGCTGGGCAAAGGCCTCTCCCCTAGACTTCCAATTTGCCCTGTCCACACTTATGCCTGGCCAGTCATTCGAGAATGTGTTTAGGTTATCCCACCATCTTGGCCTCAACTTGAAAGAATAAACTAGGATATGTTTGTCCCGCAAAATTGCATAGTTTCTGGGGGATAGTGATTATTAAGAATCCAGTGTTTTTTGTGAGTGATCCTGTGGTGTGTATATATGTGTGTGTGTGGGTGTGTGTGTATGTGTGTATGCGTGTAGTGTCTCTAGATACGGCGGTCTCTGGCCCTGTTGCTACCGTCTGCTGTTTAGGTTAGCTGATCTTGATTAATTATGATTTTTATTATGATTCAAAATTGTATAGCTATTATTAATTATGAATATTAAGATAGGTATTATCAATATAAATATTGTACCTACTGTAATTGTTTATTTAAATATTTATTCTATTTTTTATAATTATTATTGTTTACAATGACGTAAATATTGCTATGTCATACTAGGTATTGCGTAGGTATATTGTTAAGCTTATGGATTTCCGGTTTCATTTTTTTTTTTTTTTTTCTCTTTTACTATTTAGTTGCAGGCTAACGACGTCGAAGTTCCCAAAACGTTCCCATAGTGTGCCTGTGGGGACGGAAGCGAGACATGCCCTCGGTACCGCTCTGCTTTCAGAGCAGGACATGAGTGCGTGGAAGCCAACATTGGGGGCGGCAGACGCAAGCTTGCCTTCGGAATCCAAAAGCTTATTGGTTACTTACTTGACATGAAATGTATATTTCATAATTTTGTTTTATATATTTTTTTTTCCTGCGACATTGGAGACATCTCCAATTAATTTATTTGACGTTAGAGGCGTTTTACACCTCCACTTAACTTATTGTTATTATTTTCTTTTCTTTGTTTTTTATTTTTGACTAGTAGAGACTTTATACATCTCTACTATTTATAGATTAATATAATTTAAGGCTCGGGGACCTTATACATCCCTTTTATAAATGTATTTAATTTAAGTAGAACTTAAGTATTCTTACTGTATTTTATTTTGAAAAAATGACTTTCTGCCAAGTTTCTTGCGGCGCATTCTTCTTGGCAATGATGGTCTTTCCGAATGTGCTGGTAGTTTCAAAAAGACATGTAAAAGAGCCCCTGGCGGCCAATTTGCAAAAATAAATTTTCATTTTCATTTTCATTTTCATTTTCATATTATAGAAAGTATCAAAGTATCTTCTAAATGAAATTGCAGGTGCAGCAAAAACTCAAGATGGACTCTTATGAGGACCTGGATGAGCTCTCGACTGACATTGAGTTGCTGGTCAACAATGCTAAAGCCTTCTATAAGCCTGATGCGCAGGAGTACAAGGATGCCATTGAACTGTGGAAACTGTACTCTCATACGAAGCAGGCTTTGGAAAATGGTGAGGCATTTTAATTTGTTAATATTTTGGTATTTTGACTTGTCTGCTTGCTCATGGAACGATTACGTTCTGTTCTAGTTATGTTTTTTGTTATAGGGTAATCCGCATCTTGACATCTTTTGTTTAAATTCTGAACTTTCAGGTGAAGATGTGAAACCACCGCGAGTGTCTCGCACGGGTTCACTCTCCCGAAGGTCCGATGTAGCTGAGGACTTGTCCGAGACCTCTACTAACAATGAAGAGGACAACATCTTTGAGGAACTTTTCAGCGCTGTAAGTGTTGCTGTCTTCTCAGAAAAGTTCTTTTATTCTACGTATTTTATTCATAAAATTTTTGTATGGAAAGATGTCATGAAAGAATAGCTATTTATTGAAATTGTGTATTGCTGAGCTGATTAAATGAATGAATAAATATTTTTATGAAAGGGATCTGTATAGAAAATATATGTCACGTAGAGTGGTAAGGCAACTGGTTTCAGTTTAGTGTGTTAATTAAACAGATGACAATGCAATAGCAAATAGTAAGACAACGTTAAACAACCAACCTTAGCTAAGTACCGAAAAAAATTGTTCCAAGTTCCAAACTATAGTTACCACAATCTGTCAAAACTGATTTCAACATCATCACCACAGGTGATGACGGCGAATTCGGAGGGGCGCCCCCTCTACACGGCCTTCCAGTTCCTCCCCTCCAAACGCCGCTACCCAGAGTACTACAGCGTGATAGACTCCCCCATAGACTTGAAGACCATAGCCCAGAAGATCCAGGGGGGCGAGTATGCCAACCTGAATGAGTTGGAGAAGGATCTACTGCTTATGGTCAGGAATGCCTGCCATTTCAACGAACCCGGCAGCATTATTTATAAAGATGCCAAGAGTTTGAAAAAGGTAGGTGTAGAAAAAGCCGTGGTAGCCTAGTGGTTTGACCTGTGGGCTCTCAAGCAGGAGGTCGTGGGTTCAAATCCTGGGTTCGCACCTCTGAGTTTTTCGGAATTTATGTGTGAAATCTGTTATTACCTTTACGGTGCAGGAAAACATCGTGAGGAAACCTGCACACATCTGCGAAGCAATTCAATGGTGTGTGTGAAGTTCCCAATCCGCACTGGGCCCGCGTGAGAACTATAGCCCAAACCCTCCAATTAATGGAGAAGGCCTATACCATGGGGGCCGCCGAATTACGCGATAATTTATAAAAAAAAGATTACAGAATGTAATTACACATAAACGGATAACTCACGTATAAAAAGTCGAGTGAATGTCGACATGTTTCGGACTATTTCGTAGTCCTTCTTCCCGGAGCGCTCGCCCCGGCGGCAGCGAAACGAACACTTGCACAAATACTGAAACACAATGTTCTGAAATTGTAACGAAACTGAATAATGTTATAGGTGTATATTAGGGCTATATTATAGGTGTTTTTCATAGGAACCAGCAATGATGATGGTGATTGTGATATTCTGTCCCTCAGCAGTAACTAAGGACTTGAATACGATTTACGATCTAGAAGATCTCTTTCTTTACTGACTGTCTTCTTAAGGTTAAAGGTTGTATGTACAGTCAAGGGCATAAAATATATGTATGTTACCAAGATGTTACACATATATTTGACATATTAGCTGTATAAATATTTATGTCCTCAACTGTACCGGTTTCTTTTTACTGGAACTATGCCACTTCAGCATTGTTTAATTATGGATTTAATCATGTATCCTCTAACTATATTCACAACTACAACAAATGTAATATAGCACCTGAGTTTGATAACAATATTTGTGGGCTGGTCATGTCTATTGAAGAACTGATAACCTCTGGGCTAAATAATGAACAGTTTAAAGTCCACTTAAATAACTTTATGTAAAACAAACCAAATAAATGATATATGTACATTAAATATAAAAATCCGAACTGATTATTAACAAAAATTAATGTCAAGTCAAGACAAAATACGCGGCGCGCCAGAGTTTAGAAACAATCCTCCATGGTAGACCGCCACACCGCTGTAGCAAACGAGTTTTTGAGTTGAGACCACGACTCGGCAAGCGTTCTGAAGGACACCCTCCAGCTAGAGTCTAGCTGCTAGACCGAGTGACGATTTGTAGAAAGTAGCTGGCAGAGTTTGGATGCGTTAATCTAAAGACTGACTAAAATGGCGCGTTTTAGGGAAAGCCTGTATCCAGCAGTGGCTGATGATCATGTTTGTGCGCAGGTGATCCAAGTTCGGAAGCAAGAGTTAGAGCAGCACAGTCGCAGCGGACCCGCCAAGACTTCGGAGCGTATCCGCAGCAAGCGCACGTCGAGGATTGGGCCAGTGCCCAACAGTGGGGCGCTGGCTATCATGGACCCGCCAGGCTCTGACAGTGACGTCGTTAAGGTAATGATAAAAATGAAAGGGAAAGGGGAGCAGCGGCAATATGGTGCAGTATTTTAATGTTTTGACCGTTTTCGTTTTGACAGAAACTTTAAGACACATCATAGGAAACTGACAATGTAGGAAGAATGCCATTTTGAGTTTTCTTTTGTTTGTGATCTGATCATTTTGTTGTTTCCTTTCTTTATAAATTGAATTAAATTGTGACTTTTAAGTATCAGGCATTTTAGTAAACGGACACAAGCCTCAGCCAAAAAATATGCTACTTTTTAATTGGGGAAGATAACAAATTCAAGTGGAATAGCATGACCATGATGATGATGATGATGAAATGACCTCCGGTGCTAAGGTTAGTATTCAACAAAAGTTATTTTTCATAGCATTCTGAAGACAGCGACAGTGACGAGGAAAAAGGCGACAACGAAGACTCGCCGCAGTGGAAGCTGTTTGAAACCGTCAAGAACAATATTGGACCTAACGGTACGTAATCTATTAATTTTATAGACATCTGAAAAGACTGTGCTGTACTTGACCAATTACAATCGTTACTCGTCATACTCAGGCTTCTCTCCCCCTCTCCCTCACCCCTCCCCCCTCTGCTCTCATCTTCTCGTCTCCTACTCACCCTCTTACCTTTTCCCTCTGCTCTCTTCTCTCCACCCCCCCCCCCCCTTCTCTCCCTCTTTTCTCGTCATTCGTCTCGTCTCGTCCTTCCCCTGTTCTCTCTCTTGTAATGAATGAAAAGAGACTACAGTCACGCGAGAGTGAAGCTGCTATGTCGCTCATCTCGCCATTTCCTTTTTAAATGAACAGTACACTCTACAGGTACACCAATGGCAGACGCCTTCTCGAAGCTACCATCGCGCCGCGCCTATCCGGACTACTATAAGGAGATCAAAAACCCGGTATCCCTCAATCAAATCCGGAATAAGATCCGGCGGGGTAATTACGGCACACTATCTGAAGTTGCCGGAGACATGAATATCATGTTCGAGAACGCCAAGCAGTACAATCTGCCGACGTCCAAGCTCTACAAATATGCTGTCAAGTTGCAAAGGTGAGATCATAGAGCCTCTCGTTACCAATAGTAAAAAAAATGGGTGTGTAATGTTTGATATAAAAATATTTAATATAATTTCTATCGATATATCAACATTTGATATAATTTCAAAGGGTATAATCACTCATTGTGTATAATAAACGTTTGGTATAATTTTAAAATATATAAATTTATTTCGTATATTTATCGTTCGGTATAACGCTTATTTCTTATAACGATTATATGGTATAACGCTCATTTTATATACAAATCATAATATATAATAGCAGTTCGTTTTTGTTGGGGGACGCAGTTCAAACCTAACCTAACCTACTTTTTATAAAAATAACGTTATACCATAAGTTCATTATAGGAAATAAGCATTATACTTAAAGAATGTTATATTAAATGATATTATATCAAATGATCATTATAAGAAATGATAATTATGTCATATGTAAATATATTAAGTGTTGTTATATGATTTAATAATTATATCAAATGAGCGTTATTGCTACTAATATTATACCAAAAATTTTTATATACATCGTTACGCACCCAAAAAAAATACTTCAGCTTCTAGTTCCATATCATGTTATTCAAATTTAGATTTAGATTATTTATTCATTCAATAAAAATTACATCATAAATTGTACATTGTCAAGTTAGAAGAATTTAGATTGAAATCGTCAAGATTAAATAAGATGAAATTAAATAATAGAAATCAATTGAATATTACAAAAAAAGTTAAAATCAAAAACAATAATAATAAAACAATTAGGTACAATTTAATTAAATTAATTTTCCGTTAGGGATCGTCACTGCTTACAGGTAAATAATGAAATATAATAAAGGGTTTAAATTAACCAAATGCCAAAATTAATAGAAAAATCAATGCAATTAAATAAATAAATCAAAATGTCATATCCAGAAACTCATTAACAGAATAAAATGTATTTTTAACAAAAGAACTTTCAGTCGACGCTCAAATATTTCGTCATTTTCTTCGTCTTTAAGATCGGAGGGTAGGTGTTCGTAGTATTTGGGGCCAATAACACGCGGGTTTTTTCCCGCTAACGCCATTCGGTGGGGTACCGCGCTTAAGCGACCTGTGCTACGATTCATGTTAGTGTAGTGAAAGCTGCTAGGTTGCGGGTGACAGAGACAGGTAAATGTCATGCCGGGGAACGTCAAATGACATGACTTCTGATGTCAAAACTTAAAGAGACTCATGCTGAGAGGTAAAGTAAATAAGATACAGATTAAACATGTTAGTAGTCATACTACTTTAAAGCTCGCATGCAATATAGAAGGATTCCAAAAACAAATTGCTGACCTTCACTAGTTGGAGAGGCACTTGAAGAAGCAGTCATACAGTCTGCGGTCCCACCCCCTTATTCATAAACGCTCTATAGGCTTCTGCTAACTTAGCAATCGCTTGTCCTTATCAGTGAAAGGTAAATGTCAAAGTGACAGATAAGGACAAACGATTGCTAAGTTAGCAAAAGGCTATAGAGCGTTTATGAATAAGGGCCTCGACTGCGTTGCGACTTTAATCGACTGATAACGAATAGACCTAAATGTAGAGTAACCCGCGCGCCTTTTTCGCTTTCAAGCTGGAGATATTTGTCACAGTCCGCGGATATTGCTTTATTCTACATTCTAACTCTGTGGTCTAATGTGTTATTATGTTTATTGTTGTAGATTAATGCAGCAGCGCGTCCAAGAGTTGCTCGACATCGTACAGAGTTCATCCAGCGACGACGAAAGTCTGTCCTCCGTGAAGAACCAGACGCAAGTCAGCACGCCTAGACCCCGTGGCAAGTTTTTTTTAATAACTTAGCATGAATTGCACCAAGTTGCCTGAAATTTCACGAAGGAGATCACTTTTCAACCGGTAAATGAAAGAAATTATAATTTATGTCACGAAGCCCGCCAAAACCAACGAAAAGTGAATGTTATTGAACCCTACGCAACACTAGCGCCTCTAGTGGCAAATTCACACGCGATAGCTCCCATTTATCCATCTAACAGTTGTTAGTTCGTCGTCTATTTGAGTATTCCGTTCAGAATGTCCGAAACATGTCTAACCACTAGACTTGAGAAACCCGTTTGTTATACTGAACAATTTACAGGTCGCCCGCGCATCAACCCGCTGCCAAATTCGACGCCTTCTTCCAACACACCGTCAGCTCCAAAACCCAACGTACCACTTAAAAAGAAGCTGCACTTCATAGCGAAACAGCTGGTAGAGTTCACCTGCTCCGACGGAAGACAGCCTATGCTGTTGTTCATGGAGAAACCCAGCAAGAAACTATATCCGGAGTACTATAATGTGATTGATAGACCCATTGATATGATTACCATTGAAGCTAATATCAAGGTAAGGATTGGATTTGCTAGGGCAGCGTTTCTTAACCTTTGTCAGCCACAGACCCCCCAAGGACCCCTAATAAGAAAGAAATCGAAGCGTAGCGCTACGGGAATTTTGTTGGCATTTATTTACTATTGCTAAATGGTCTAGAGACTACGAATAATAATAAGTCAAGAAGCGTAACTAAGCCCGAAAAATCATTCCACGCGAAGTGAACTGCAGGGGGCGTGGCTTAAAATATGTACCGCGCGGCGAATTAGTTCGGCCGGGACGCTCGAGCCGTTATCGTGACGTTATCATTGTATTTTTGCGCTAATACATCAGAAAAATATGCCATCGTGTTGTGTGAAGTGGTGTAGAAGCCATTCAGATATGAAAAATAGAGGACTCACCTTTCATATGTATGTAAATAAATATTTTAGGACACCATACTTGACGACTCTGGATGCATGCGATCCACGCACCCTTCCCTTACCGCAAGTAGGCGGAAACAATCACGACGCGCGGACTAATCGCGTGCAAGTATTGTCTGTCGGAGTGACAGGTGTTACGTTTGCATTGCTGTTCGTTTGTGTGCGTAAGTGGAATGACAATCGAAGCGGCAACTGTTAGGGAATTACGCTTCTTGACTTATTATTATTCGTAGTCTAGAGATGAGTGCGGCCCCCATACATAAAATCACGGACCCCCAGGGGTCCGCGGACCACAGGTTAAGAAACGCTTAGCTAGGGTGAGTAGTGGGGGGTCGCCAGGTAGGCAGCACGTACAAATTGTCACCTTCCCTCTGCTCAGTCATTAGTTCATTATGATGATACATACATACCGTCACGCCTCTTTCCCACAGGGGTAGGCGGAGACTACTTTGTTCGACTTCCATCGGAAACTGGAAGTTGTTGAGCATACATAGAACGCTGTCATATTGAAGAAACGCCATGTCAAACAATTACAATAATAAATTGAAATTGTCATTTTGCGACTACGTTCTATCGTGGCTCAACAATTAAAGTCCGCGAGTGTGCACACCGTCTTGTAACCCTGAGCTCTGTCAACCACTTAAGGAATTAAGACTACATGAATCTATTTGTATGTATGATATAGTATTTTATTGAATCAGGCGTTACTTTGCGGAGGTCCATTTCAATGATCAAAAAATTTACCTTGCTACTCCGCTACTCACGTGCAAGATAACAAAGCCTGTGTGAAGTATATATGTTTTTCATGCAATCCTCCCTCCACTACTGCCAATAAAACACATATAAATCCCACAAACTTAATCCCTTACACCACACAAAGTAAGGAATAATTAAGTTTCATGTCCAATTAAAATTCACAGAACGATCGCTACAACAGCATCGAAGAAATGATATCGGACTTTCGTCTAATGTTCTCCAACTGTCGGCAATTCAACGAGGAAGGGTCCATGATATACGAGGACGCGAGTATGCTCGAACGTGTTATGAACGAGAAGATCAAAGAGCTGAATAGCAATTATGAGAAGAAGGCGCCGAGGAAGGAGATCAAGACTGTCAAGTCCCGGCAGTTGTCGCCGTTCGAACAGAAGCTGAGGACGCTGTACGATGCTATAAGGGATTATAGGGACCCTAAAGGTAAGCTGGCTCTGTTATATTAGTTACTAGCTTCTGCCCGCGACTTCGTCTGCGTAGAATTATACATAAAAACCTTCCTCTTGAATCACTGTATCTATTAAAAAAAACCGCATCAAAATCCGTTGTGTAGTTTTGAAGATATCGTCTGCGTAGAATTATACATAAAAACCTTCCTCTTGAATCACTATCTATTAAAAAATACCGCATCAAAATCTGTTGTGTAGTTTTGAAGATATAAGCATACATAGGGACATAGGGACAGAGAAAGCGACTTTGTTTTATACTATGTAGTGATATATATATAGCTGTTGGTATTCCGCGGTAACTTCGCGATTTTCCGAGATAAACTATCCTATGGTCATCCTTGGGCAGTCCATAGGGACTATCACCCTTATTAATAAACGCTCTATAGGCTTCTGCTAACTTAGCAATCGTTTGTCCTTATCTGTGAAAGGTCAAGTGACAGATAAGGACAAACGATTGCTAAGTTAGCAGAAGTGTACAGAGCATTTATGAATAAGGGGGTTAATCTGTATTTACCAAATTTCATTAAAATCGGTTCAGTGGTTTAGGCGTGAAAGCGTAACAGACATACAGACATTACCTTCGCATTTATAATTTATAATATTAGTATGGATTGTACAATTTACAAACTCCCTTTATCAGTTGGATCGCATTTTCAGTATACTTTGTCTTTACTTCTCAATATACCAACTAAATGTAATTCAACTTTAATATAATTTAATTTTACTTAAATAAATACACATAAATCACGTCTTTACCCCTTACGAGCTATACAGAGCCAAATGTAACAAGACCTAAAGGCCACGTTTAGCATGATTGTGGGCGAATACGTGGAAAGGGGAATCCAAATGGTGATAGGTTGCTAGCCGCATCGTCTATGACACGATTCCTAAGATTTTTGCCCATTCCCTCGATGGGTTCTACCATTTGCGCGGGTAAAGAAGCAACTGGTACATTCTCTGTTTTTTCTTTACTGCCCGAGCGGCTGAGAAGAATAATCTATTTTTGTTTTAGCCAATCGCCAACTGGCCCTGATCTTCATGAAACTACCCAGTAAAGCCGAATACCCGGACTACTACGAGCTCATTAAAAACCCTATAGATATGGAGAAAATAGCTCACAAGTTGAAGAACAGTGTCTACAGTACTGTTAACGAACTAGCCTCGGACTTCATACTGATGTTCGACAACGCCTGCAAGTACAACGAACCTGATTCGCAGATCTATAAAGACGCTTTGATTTTGCAACGTGTGTGCTTGCAAACCAAACAGATGTTGAGGTAAGATATTTGATTGATATCAGATATTTTGATTAATCATGCTATGTTTATGTTTATGTTTATTTAATCATTCAATATAAAATTACATCATCACTTAAAATTAAATGTCAAGGAATTTATATTGAAATCGTCAGCTTAAAATAAAAAATAAAAAATGTCAACAATTAAAAATTAAGTACAAATTAAAAATATGTCATAAAATGGAAATTATTATTAAAAGTAACAAAAAAAAATGGATAAATTAGATAAGTGTCAAATCTAAAAATTCATCTACAGAGTAAAAAATGGGTTTTCCAACAAAAGGACTTTAAGGCGACGACCAAACGTTTCGTCGTCTTGTTCACTCTTTAGGTCTGATGGTAGATGTTCATAGAACCGGGGGCCGATAACGCGTGGGTTTTTTTCCGCCAGCGCCATTCGATGTGGCACCGCTCTTAAACGACCTGTACTCTAAGTGAGCTTCCCTCTTACGCCCATTCGCCCAAAACTAGAAATGTTTGTGCGCTAAACGTGGCCTTAAGGTTGTGTTACCTTAGGCTCTGTCTACCCCGTAAGGGATAAAGACGTGACTTATGTATGTATGTATGTTGAGGTAAGCAGTCGCGTGCATTTCGTAAAGGCAAAAAGGCGGTGACGGTACCAGTGGGACTTTAAGCTGACAAGCACCAATGGACACTTCATTCTTAATTTAAAAGGTCCATGCCCATTATTGGTGCCGTCACCCTAGTCTATCCTGCACGTCTAGCACGAGAGCGCGTAAGTCGCGTCGCGCGCGAGATAGATTGCCCGTCTTTTTCTTACTGTTCGTTTTAGAAAGAGACGGGTAGTTTATCCCGCGCGCGACGCGACTCGTGCGTTCTCGTGCTAGCCGGGTAGCTGTAGTTGCCATCTGTTTTCGGATATTTGAGGTGGTTAATCACTTACGTCATAATTAACCGACTTGAGAACAAAATCAACAAGCAGCATTTTTGGTAAGTACATACTATCAAATTAATCAAGAATTCTTAGTTCTTAATTAAATTTTTAAACAACACTGAAAATTAGAATACATAAAAAAATCCGAAAAGTAAAGCTGGCCGGGGATCGAACCCGGACCCACGTCATTCCGTGACGCGTGTGCTCCTACACCACCCATAGCAGGTGGGTAAGACTTCGAACTGTTCTATCTGTTACTGGATGTCACGTGACCTTATTACTATGCGATTTTTTGTCGCTAAGCGTCATCTGTTTGAATGATGTGTCTGTACGACAACGTACGTACAGGAGAAAAAAATCCATAGTATAATCAGGGTAAATTCGGAGTAAGAAAAACCCAAAACTGTCAAATTCTGGAACAAACAATTATGTAGACTTTTTTTCGGAAAACGCTCATTTCCCTTGGTCACGGCCATGCCATCACGCGTGAACGGCTGTACTGATTTCGCTAGTTCTTTTTTGTTGTGTTATTGTCAGGCTCTTGTGTAATAAAAAAAAGGAAGAATCTGAAAAGGGACTACAAGCTACAGCTAGTAGGTACTTAATAATAAATTAAGCTGTGCTGCTTTTTAACAGGGAAGACGACGACGCTGTCCCCGATGTGTCGGCGGCCGTGCAAGAGCTGCTCTTAAACCTCTTCACTTCGGTGTACAATCACCAAGATGAGGAGGGCAGGTGAGCTAGCTTATCTACTATAGCAAAACTCTAACCCCCTTATTCATAAACGCTCTGTAGGCTTCTGCTAACTTAGCAATCATCTGTCACTTTATTTACCTGTCACAGATAAAGACAAACGATTGCTAAGTTAGCAGAAGTAGCTAAGTTAGTTTATGAAAAAGGGGGTAAGTGTACCCTGAGTGGACGCTCTAGCGGAGAGTGCAGCGAGCGGGGCGTGCGGCGTTCATGTCAAATACAAGCAAAAGGTATGTAGGCGTCCTAATCTCACGCTGCATAGAGCCCTTTTCCGCTGCCTGCCCCGCTGGAAATAATCCCCCTTATTCATAAACGCTCTGTAGGCTTCTGCTAACTTAGCAATCGTTTGTCCTTATCTTTCACTTTGACATTTACCTTTCACAGGTAAGGACAAACGATTGCTAAGTTAGCAGAAGCCTATAGAGCGTTTATGAATAAGGGGGTAGATCTTTAACGTAATTTCGGGAAAATTTGCAGTTGACTTGCAAGCCCGAGTTCGAATCCAAAACCTTTTCTACCTTCTTCTGGAGAGGTTGTAGGTATCATATATACATCGCAAATTGATTAGTCTGATTATATACATTACAGTTACATTAAAATTTTCAAAAGAATAATGAAAAAAGTCAAAACATTAAAATTAAATGACACGAAATAAAATCGATTGTCTATCATCAAAATTATAAATAAAATCAAAATACCAATTTTATAAATGAAAATGAAAAATTATTTTTGCAAATCGGCCGCTAAGGGCTCTTTTACGTGTCTTTTTGAAACTACCAGCGCATTCGGAAAGACCATCATTGCCAAGAAGAATGCGCCGCAAGAAACTTGACAGAAAGTCATTTTTTCAAAATAAAATACAGTAAGAATACTCAAATTCTACTTAAATTAAATAAATAATATATGTAACATCATTGATCTACCGCGGCTTTTTGACAGGTTGAAACTGTTCCCCAGGTGCTACTCGGACAGCATGGCGGAGCTGCCGGAGCACGACGGCGGCGGCGGCGCGCGCGTGCGCGGCATCTCGCTCGACCTGGTCAAGCGCCGGCTCGACCGCGGCCTGTACCGCCGGCTCGACCACTTCCAGCACGACATGTTCGCTGTCTTCGAGAGGTCAGGCCTTAGCCGGCATTCCATTTTCGAAGTTCATTTCATGCCGTTCTGCTCACACTAGTAGTCGTTAATTTGAGAGTGAGAGGCGCGGTACGATATGAAGTTCTAAAATCGAATTTCAGAGTAGCCCCCGCAGCTCTTAAACGACGACTGACGCGTGCCTGTCAAACGTAGACTCGCATGAAGGAAACTGCCGCGTGTGATATATGGGATCGAAATCGACCTAGAATTTATTTTCCCGCTCTAGGGTCGACGCTATTTGTACTAGAAATATCAAAGACTGTTTTACTTAGAAGTCAATGTGACAATCAAGCGTCAGTGTTGGTTTTCTTTCTGACCGTTCAAAGATCGCCGTCTCTGAACTAGTTTATTTTTAAATTTGATTTCATTATCTGCCATGAATTCTGCCCTCCGGGGTTGCGGGTGTCTATGGGCAGTGGTGATCACTTACCATCAGGTGACCCACTTGCTCGTTTGCCTTCCTATTCATATATAAAAAAAAAAAAAATTACTTATTTTGTTAACAAGACTAAAAACAGCAAATCTCAGTCCGGGGTGCTCGCCAAGACGAAACAAAATTAGCGCTTTCTACCTTACGATTTGTACTATTTTTAGAAATTCAAAGCTTTTTAACTGAAATGGTTTTCTCGCTTGTTCCTGTTTATTCCAGTTAAAACCTATTAAAAACATTGTTGTAAATAACTGTTACTTTTACTCCATGCTCGCCTTTCCTAAGGGGTATATGGGAAACTGGAGTTAAAAGCGTAGAAACTCAATTTTTCAAGTTTTTATGGTAATTTTCGTAGTTGCATTCACAATTGTTATTATTCTATTCCCCAGAGCTCGTCGCCTTTCCCGTACTGACAGCCAGATCTTCGAGGACTCGGTGGAACTGCAGTCGTTCTTCATATCGCACCGCGACCAGCTCTGCGCCAACACCCTGGTGTCTCCGGCGCTGGCCTTCACCAAGGAAACTGTCACCACCAGCGTGGAACTGGTGAAGCAGTGCAAGTTATTACAGGAGAATGATGAGGAGGAGGATACCAGGTCAGTGCTGGTATATATTTATCACTTTATCAGTCATTTTAACATTGAGGATGCTCAAGTGTGCGTGAATTTATGATAGTTCCAGATATATTGGAGCAACGCTTGTGTCAGCGACTGTAGTGCTTCGCTTTTCATTTCGCGGTAAAAAAAATAGTGGTAAATAAATTAATATTATTAAATAATATCCGTTCTTAGATCAAGTACTGATGACTCGATGCCCTCCGGAGGGGCGCCGCTATCCCAGTCAAAATACCACAAAGGCGATTTCCTGTACGTCCAACCCGACAAGAGCAACAAGGAGCCGAGCATCGTGCAAGTCGTTCGCATTTGGACGAACAGTGACGGCGTCGCTATGATATACGCCAACGTGTATTTCCGGTGAGTTTCAGTTTTGTTTTACGTAAAATAATGACCTTCCACCCAATCTTGGCCGCCACTCTGTAACTCCATTCGACCACCTCTCGCCAGTCCATCTTGCCAATCTCCACCTCGGATAACCAAAGGTTCCCTGACGTAAGTATCCACTCCTTACTGCACAGAACTGGATAGGTACAATCAAAGGCATAAATATATGTACATTTCCAAGACGTCAAAAATATCTATACACCTTTATGCCACTCAATAATATTGGTGACATATATTTGACATAATGGCTGTATTGATTTTTATGCCTTTGACTGTACTAGTTGAGAAACCTGACCCATGGAGATACCTATTCACATAAAGATTCCATGGTGGGTTAGGAATTAAATTCCTTCATGACAAGAGTTCGAAGTGATCATTTTGATATTTTTCAAGATAAATCAAGGTTGAACTTGGAAGGGTGCTGCATTTTTTTACTTGTTCTCTCTTTCTCTCAGCCCTCACGAGACCTTCCACGTGCGCACGCGCCGCTTCCTGCAGCAGGAGGTGTTCAAGACGGAGTCGCATCGCAACATACCGCTGGACCAGGTAGCCGGCGCCTGCTACGTCATGAACGTCAAGGAGTACTTCAAGTTCCGCCCTGAAGGTAAACTCCTGGTCCATCTTGCACCAACACAATTGTCGGCGACATGACAATTCGAAATGTGAAGCCAACCGGCGTAGATACTGGTAGAGTTTTTATTGTAAACAGAATTGGCATTGTTCTTTTTTTTAAGCTGTGCTTTTAACACCTTTATTTGATAAAATGGACTATTTCAAGCAAGTAATTTGAATATTATGCTTTTACGTAGCTTCGTTAATTAATAATAAATATTTTTTCGCTGTTTGATAATTCGTGAATTTAGACAGAATCCCAATCGCTTTCGTTCGGCTGGCTATAAAAAAAACGGCTTTGTCTATGGTTTTGTAGATTTGACAATGACACGTGACAGTTGCCGTAGCCAAACTTTTTTTTTCATTTTTGTGGCAAACATTCGATGCTGGATTCTGTCTAAAAACCCGGTCGTTCGGTCAAACAAAGGTTCAAAGTACTTTTACAAAAATATCTGCAATCATAAAGTATTTTTGAAATCGGACAAGATAAATTGGGTAATTGATGGTTTTCCTCGAAATGGTTTTCGAATTGGAGCATACTAAAAAAAATGAACAATGCCAATTGTCGCTTGCTACCGACGATTTTCATGTTGTTGAAATAGGCGCCTGGTTCATCTTTGGAAGACGTAAAATTGTGTAGATACCTCGGGCTGTAATAAAAGGAGCCTCGGGTCGCACGTTTATACCCCTCGCTGTTGGCTTGTGCGACAAGTTCCTTTACACTAGACATTTGATATTCTAACAGGTTACGCAGACAAGGATGTGTACGTGTGCGAGAGCCGGTACAACACCAAACATCGCATGTTCAAGAAGATCAAGGTGTGGGAGGGAGCCGAGAAGGAGGCAACGCTCGTGCCCAGAGACGTGAGTACCCGAATATAACACAGACAACGTTTGCTTCTCTACTTGTGTTAGTATTTTCACTACGCAACTTTATTTTGTTAAGTCACTACAAAGCTGAGGAAAACGCCTGTCATTTCACTTGTAGTTGAATAAAGACGACAATTTTAGGATTTAAGAGTTTGAAATGTTCGTTCACAGTCAACGGATTTCATTAGGGCATATCGTAACATCATCAAGGCACTACATACACGAAACAAGGTTAAATCTAAGGTGAAAAGGTTTCTTCCTTACGGGGCAGACAGGGCCTTTTTTTAAACTCGCTGCCATTGGGGGCGCCGCGGGAGCATGAGGGTGTCCCCGCGTATGCCCACCGGCCGCCCCAGCCTGTGTGCCGGGGGTCCTGCGCCAAGGCGGGGGGGGGGGGGGGGGGCACTTGCCCCCTCCCCCCGTAGACTCGTGGGCCTCTAATTGCTAGCAGGTGATCCCCACTCCCCGCCAGCAGGCACCAGTAGGGGAGGAGGACGGCAAACTGGTGCCTTCTCCTCCCCGAGGGCAAGACAGAGCCTAAAGTAACAAGTCTCAAAGGCCACGTTTAGCATGATTGTGGGCGCTATTTACGTGGGTGGATGGGGAAATCAAAATAGTGATGGGTTGCTAGCCGCGTCGCCTATAACATGATTCCAAGATTTTCACCCATTCCCTCGATGGGCTTTTTATCTTCTCCATGGGAAGAGAAGCAACAGGTACATTTTATGTTTTTCCTTTCTCCCAGACCTAGGCTTATTACCTAACTCGCTCGCAATCGCCATCGTGTTCATTTTGACAATTCTTGTATGAATGTGACAGCTAGCTGATTCCGATGCCAATTGTCAGCCCATGTATGTATGAACTGTCAAAATGAACAAGATGGCGATTGCGAGCGAGCTAGACAATAAGCCTACAGCATTGGAAGTTACCAACCACTATGGATGTCTTCCTATATCGTAAAAAAATCTTCTTACAAAAATCTATCTATTTTCGTTATATTATCGTTTTCACTTGTTTGTTTTAGGTACCTCTTGAACCTAATAGGACGGTGTCTGTTTTCCGCGAGCGCGTAGAGAAACACAAGGACGAGCTGGCGGAGCTCGAAGTGCTTGAAAATGTGCAGGAGAAGGAAAGACCTGTAAGTAATTAAAAGAAAACTGAAATTAAATTAGTTTTATTTAGGGCCGGGCAGAAGCTAGTAGACTAAATAATAAAGTAGACACTGTACACTCCGTGAGATGTATGTCAAATTTCACTGCATTCCGTCCAGTGGTTTCAGCTGTGCGTTGATCGATCAGTCAGTGATTCAGTCAGTCAGTTTCTCATTTTATGTTTATTGTATACTAGCGGTTGCCTGCGACTCCGTCTGCGCAGAATTCGATGGTCGCTATCCTGTGGGAACTGCGATTTTCCGGGATAAAAACTATCCTATGTCCTTCCCCGAGACTAAAACTACTTCCGTATCAAATTTCATTAAAATCGGTTTAGTGGTTTTGGCGTGAAAGCGTAACAGACAGACAGCAGAGTCACTTTCGAATTTATAATATTATACTAGCTTCTGGCCGCGACTTCGTCTGCGTAGAATAATACATAAAAACCTTCCTCTTGAATCACTATCTATTAAAAAAAAACCGCATCAAAATCCGTTGTGTAGTTTTAAAGTTATATCTTATATATAGCATACATTGGGACATAGGGACAGAGAAAGCGACTTTGTTTTACACTATGTAGTGAAGTAGACTTTTGAAGAATTTATGTTACGATTACGATTTATTTTGTGTCATGTGCGTGATGTGCTAATGTCCTTTTTTTAGGATGTGGTGATGTACAACCCGCTTGGCACCGACGACGAGAACACGTACTACGAGCAGTACAACACGGTGTGCTCCGGCGTGATAAAGACCGGCGACTACGTGTACGTGGTCACGGACGGCGGCAAGCAGCTTATAGCGCAGGTCGACACCATCTGGGAGACCGGCGAGTGAGTGAGGCCTTTATGAAGGACACGTACCGCGAGCTGGCGCCGTGCCATGACGTCTTAATGTGACCCAATTCCGGTTCAGTTTAAGATAAGATAACGTTTATTGCCATAAAAATAAGATTTAAAAGAAATACAGACCTAACTTAAGAATTAACATTGCATTGATTTGGAAACAAAAAAAAACTTGTACACATGGCAAAAGGAGCAGGCTCAGCTCATGCTGCGCTTACGCAGAAGCTGCCAGCGCTGGTTTTCAGCCTGCCCCTGTGGCTCGTGCTGGGGTGCCGAATATAGCGGGTTAATTGGCGTGCGAAAAGAACAAACCCACGAACAGCAGAATGCAAGCAATATTATATATTTCAAAAAATGCAAAAGAAATCAAAACTGAACAATCCTAATTAAAAAAAAAAAGACAAAACAGTTAGTTTAGGTTCGCTCGCTGTCGGATCCATATTAAAGATGACGGCTAAATCCTGAACTGAGTCGGATTTGAATCGCATTAAGCGTGGTAAGGCCCCAGTACTTTATAAAGTGTCTTATTATTATCTAAGAACAGTTCTGTTAAGATATTTTCATTGTAATTTTTAAAAGTTAAGTCACTCCTTTGGACATTGAGTGATGAATGGAAAAATTTTGTCAATTTCATTTATAAATCCTGAAAAATATTTGTACAACGATTTCAGTTCTAACCGAACCAGCTGCTGAAGTGTTCGGGATTCATTTTTAGACACAGTACAATAAAATAATCCCCAAACTGAGCAAAGTGCGCTCACTCGGCTCACTTATCATAATAAGTGAGCGCACTTTGATGCTATACGCTATGGTTGAACGCAATGAAATGCTAATGAAAATGTTTTTGTTTTCAGCAATAAGTGCTATTTCCGCGGTCCGTTCCTTATTTTCCCCTCCGAAGTGGCTAATGTCATCAACAAAGTAAGTATCGAGTAATTTGCTTAGTAATTATCTATATGATTCTGCTAACTTAGCAATCGTTTGTCCTTATCTGTGAAAAGTAAATGTCAAAGTGACGGGTACGTATTAAAATAAATAAAGTTTAAAATGTATAATGGGTTAAAATACATAATGGTTTATAATATATAATGCGATTTTCTCAGAAAGTTACAAATTAACAGGATTGTTATAAAACAAACCTAACCTAACCTAAACCAATCTATAGATTACGATATCAAAAAAGTTCATTTAGCTAACAGTTTTACGGAAAATTGCGTTATATATTTTGAACCATTATGTATTTTAACCCATTATACACTTTAAACTTTATGTATTCTGATCCGCTCCCCAAAGTGACAGATAAGGACAAACAATTGCTAAGTTAGCAGAAGCCTACAGAGCGTTTATGAACGGGGTTAGCCTCTGCGGCTACACGAACTTTACGCGCCAACAACGGCACAAAACATGCTTGCTTTTGCACGTCCAAGTTCTAAAACTGGACGTTTATCTCCAAGTGTTGCCATTTGTGAATATATTGGATTACTTGTGTTTTTTTAGCCGTTCTACAAGCAAGAGGTGTTGCTGACCACAATGCACGACACGAGTCCGCTCGTCGGCATCGTCGGCAAGTGCTCGGTGCTCGACTACGACGATTATCTCAAGTGTAAGTGTTCTTCCATGCTGGTCTGGGATTAAAAAAACATAGAATTTAGCCATTGCTTCCCTTCCCGCGCAGATGGTAAAAGCCCATCGAGGGATTGGGCGAAAGTATTAGGAATCATGTTATATGCGATGTGGCTAGCAACCCAGCACTATTTTGATTTCCCTTTCCAGCTATACGTCCTTAATCATGCTAAACGTGGCGTTAGGGTTTTGTTACCTTGGGCTCTGTCTACCCCGTTAGGGATAAGGACGTGATATGTGTATGTGTAAGTGTAAGTTTTATAGTTTTTGATCATAGTTCTCTGCTGCTGTGTCTATGGAAAGTTTCCAGAATTACGAAGTTTTTAGAAAAACTAACTGGAAAATTAAAAACAGAAAACTTAAAAAAAAATCTTAAGTTTTCCAGAAATATCTGAGGTTATTTAATTTTTTTGAAAAACTTTCTGCTATTTGCACATGCTATGTCTTACTAGACAACCAGACACCTTACCTTGCCTGATATACTTATGTGAACCGGTTTTTGAAAGTACTAAACACACATACAACAGGTCATTTACTTAAGTTTTTCATTCCAACTTTAAGAGGCGAGTGTACAATTTTCTGCAGGGCCGACAGCGCACTGGCATCGCGTAAAGCGCTGCGGGTGTCTATGGACAGTGGTGATCTAACATCAGGTGACCCACTAGTTCGTCTGCCTGGCCTCTCTAACATAAAAAAAAAACCGGTTGCCTGTAAAGTCGGTATACGGGCGAAAGTTTTACGTGACAACGACTTTGAGTGGTAAAATAATTTTAATGTGAATATTCATTCGTATAGTAGGAAGAAGCGCAAGACATGAACCGGTGTGTATGCCTATCTCTCTCACTCTCTCTCTCTCGCTCTGTCTCTCTCGCTCTTAGGCGGGCTAACTGTGCTCGAGTGGAAGGGACGCGTGCCTTTCACTTTTTATGTCTGTCTCTCTCGCTCTTAAGCGGGCTAACCATGCCTCTCACTCGCTCTCATTGTGGGCGCATAACGTGAGCGGAGCGTAACGCAGTTTCTTGAAGTGTCACCCGGCAAACCAATTTATAAGACGTTGTCACGTCAAAACCTATAGCCGGCTTATCGTATGGTATCGTTGGCAGGCCGTCCGACCGAGATCGCGGAAAACGACGTTTTTGTGTGCGAGTCGCTCTACGACGAGTCGAACCGCGTCGCGCGGAAACTCAAAGCGGGGCTGCGGAAGTTCGAGCACACCAAGGAGGTCACCGTGGACGAGGTAATGTACAAATGAGGCTTCGGGTTCGATCTCCGGCCATAGCTTTACAATACAATAACTCTTTATTGAACACCACATATAACAACCAACACAGAAAAAGGTATACAGAATATTACGAGGTAACAATAGGCGGCCTTATAGCTATAGAGCGATCTCTACCAGGCAATCATAATGGACTGGAGAACAGAACAGATCTGAGCTGGTGGTGCAATTTAAAATATATGTATATTAAAATACAAAGTATTGAAAATACATAATTTATTTATTATACATGAAACACACATTTATAATAAATGGAGATGTAAATAGACACATACACACGTACCTAAAAAAGCCAGCTACAAGATTCATGCACAAGATGACAGATAGTGCTTACAAATACTTAATACTTGTAGTTTACAAATTAGAAGAAATTTAATTCAATGTAACGTCATTATCGCAGTGGAAATCAATTTGTATGGTACATATTCCTTTTTACCCAACTGCAGCAAGCAGCAAGTGGAATAAAGTAGTCTCTGCCTACCCTGGGAAAGAGGCGTGACGGATATGTGTACATATGTATGTATTTTTGACTTGGGCAACTGTTTTGTGTCCCAGATCTACTACTTCGCGAAGCAGCTGGGCCCGCCGGCGCTGGCCAGCGCGCAGGACGTCCACTCGGCCTCCTCAGCCTTCACGCAGAAGCCTTTCAACCCCATCAACATCGACTCTATGGTAAATAAAATTTCGTTAAAAAAAACCATTTAGAATATAAGCTTCTTTGCTGGCTACATGCATTGTCAGCTGTCTTACATTTGTGTACTAAATTTCAAGTCAATCGAATCAACCGTTGAAGAGTTCCCTCCTGCGGAGACGGTCCTGGCCGGACCACCAGAATTCTACTACCAGATTATTGTATTCTCATCCGATATTTATATCCCGCTGTTAATATGTCTTAAAGGTTCGACCACACTGACGCGTAATACGTTGACGGTGCGTTTACGCAACAAAATGTATGAAAAAATGGTAGACAAACGTTGACGGTGCGTTTAATGTATGAAAAAATTGTGGACAAACGTGACGCCTACGACACGTCAGTGCGACGCGGCGGTGTGGTCGCTCCTTAATGTTATTGACAGTGTGTCTTTTAAATCTGTTATTATATTTTACTAGCAGTTGACCGCAACTTCGTCTGCGTAGAATTCGTTTATCGCTATCCCGCGGGAATCACGCAATTTTCCGGGATAAAAAGTAGCCTATGTGTTATTCCAGACTATAATCTATCTATGTTCCAAATTTCATCCAGATCGGCCCAGTACTTTTTGAGCCTATTCATTACAAACATACAAACATACAAAAATAGGTACAAATCTTTCCTCTTTATAATATTAGTATAGATTAGTTCAACAGTTCCAAAGGGATGTCCCTTTGAAATGTCCCTATATATCCCTTTTGAAATGTGTGTTGTGTGTAGGACGGCAAACCGCAATTCACGAACCTCATCAACACGACGATCGGGAGTCAGGACGTCGAGATGATACTGGAGAATTCGTTGGACGACTCGTCGCTCGCCTCGCCCGCCACGCCGCTCTCTATAGGTACGTAACAATAGCATAAGACTACGCATCCGTTATATTTGTGTGTTTTATGAAACGAATTGAAGATGAGCTACATAATGTGGTCACACGAGTGTTTTAATGCCTAATTATGTACAGTCGCATACATAACTTTATCTACGTGCATATCATAAGTTTTCTACAAAATACGTTTCCATAGCAAAATACGTAGGTAAAATTATTTTCTGTTCTTCGAAAGTTAGAAACAAATGCAATAACTGCAATTTATATTTTTTTTATTCCACTTCCACCTATGCGCCCACAATCATGCTAAGCGTGGCCTTTTGGTCTTGTTACCCTGGGCTCAGTCTACCCCGTAAGGGATAAAGACGTGATTTTTGTATGTATGTATGTATATTTTTTGTTAAATTCATACACAATCTAGGCCTGAATCGATATTGATTCCCAAATCGATTGTAATATTCAAGTATCGAAAAATATGGAACAAGACTTTAACATTGAATGAAATTACAAATGGATAATCACAACCCAATATGATTATTTTGTTTGTGGTGATGTTCGATATTCGAATCTAATTAAAGTATCGATATTGATACTGTAATGTAAACATTAAGATACGATGCAACCTTGGACCTCTAGGGGTTCTCAGATCACTGGTTAAAGAAAGACAATATATTGTCGCCAGGTGGCAACAGCAACCCCTACAACCCGTCGATGTCGTCCGCCCAAGAGCGGCCGACGCAGCCCGCCACCCCGGCCACCGGGAAGAAGAAGAAAGAACAGAAGCAGAAGATAGTCACAGGGTACATACTGTACTCCAGCGAGGTCCGGAAGGCTATCATAGCCAACAATCCCGAATCTACATTCGGTGAGTGCTAAACTTTTTTTTTTATGACGTGATCTGAAGACCAGATAAAATACGTAAGCAATCGGCCGTTACTGAGTTACATTGTGATAGCAAGCGACTAGGGTTGCCATCCGTACTATATTATAAATAGTATTGTACTATATTTCAGTCTATTTTACTATATGTTATAGAAAAATAATATAGTACGTACGAATAATATATTCTGTGACTGGAATGCACCCACAACGCAGCATTGAGAATTTCAGAATGAAACGCATTCACGTCTTTGGTTTGGTTTTGGTTTTGGTCTCATGGAAAAACAAATAATTACTAAATATAAATGTGTACCATTTTTTTCTTCAATTTCCGAATAGTACTATACTTTTTGCAATGAAAAAAAAAAAAAAATTACCTTCAAAAAAAAAAAGTGGCAACCCTACAAGCGACTATAACTATCCTTTACTCTCGTACGCAATAATGGCGTCAGTTGATCGATGACAGCTGTCGTTGCGTGATTTGTGGTACAGGGAAGCTACGTACCGCAGTTGTCAACGTTTGAACCCTTGAACGTGTGTTCACATTATTTATCTTGTACCCTTGGCCTTACTTCAGGTGCTACGTCGGTTATTATTAAGCGATTAGTTGTAATAGTTAAACTGATGATTAATTTTGTTTTATGAGCGTTATGTAAAGAGATTTTTTGGAAAAATTTAGATATTAATTGTGAGACGGTACCAAAGATATGGGTACTTTTGAAACACTTGTACATGAAAGTTGAGATATTGTTCCGAGGTTTCAAATTTTAAGATCTTTCAAAGCCAACCGACAGAATGGCAATTTCATAGGACCAAAATAACTTAGCCTTCGGAACAATGATGAACAATCGCGCTAATAAATAAATCAATTATAGCTGCGAACTGTAACGATTGTAATATACTAATATGTTATAACAATTTTAAACCGAAGGGAAATACAATTCATATCATAATAGTGATAAATTTTCTGTACTATATTCAACTTTAATTATCACTCAAGCGTGTCACAGTCGTAGCAGTTAGAACTTTTTGATCACATAAGTTGTGTCCTCTATAGACCGACCGCATAAATGAGTCCTCGCCCGCGCGGGTACAGGGGCGTGGGGTAGGACGACCGAGAGGTGCGGGCGGGTCGTGCGCCTGCCGCCCGCACCTCTCTCGGTCCCCTTTGTCGCCTACCCCCGCCCATGTACCGCGCGGGCGAGCACAGAACGGGTTAGGATTAGTAGGCTATTGTCTAACGCGCGTCATCGCATTCCCATCCGTCATATTTTCGAGTCGAACTGTATAATGTTATGCGATTATGATGGCGGTTTTCGAGTAAAGATTTAATAGTTATCATTATCACAGCGTGTACCGGTAAGCACTGAATGAGCGTTTTTAATGTTATCTTTTGTTACTTTACCAGGCTGTTTATATTTCTTTCTCTGTCGCATCTCTTCCTTTTCCACCACGGCTAGCACGGTTGCAGTTTATTCACTTGTCGTACGCCGTCTCGTCTATATTGAGCTAGTTGAGATGCACTAAGTGAATTGCTCGTTTGCCTTCCTTGTCTAAAAAAAACCTGCTGAAAACTTCAACTCTTTTGGAACTCTGGTTTAATTTTATAACACCTTTTATTTATGTACTTGTTGCAAAATAAGATAAAATAATTTCATGTAATGCAGTCGTGCTAGCCTTAAGTGGACCCATTTGGTGCTCGTTTAGTGAATTATAAGGTGCAAATAAAAATATCGGCACCCATGTAAAATCAACAATTGGCCTTACCGTTTCATTCACACTGAAAATCCTTTTTAGCTTCCAAGGAGAAACATTCAAAAAGTATGTATTTGCCTCTATTTCTGTTTGTGCTTTATTGACAAAAAAAAATCTACGTATTTTTAAATACGCGTAGTATAGGCAGAAGTCGTAAAAATGCATTTTATTTTCGTTTCTGTGATAGTTTTTTTGTTTTCCTATACATATACTATTTTACCTAGCATGTTTGTCATAGTGTGTTTAAGAGCTTATGGGACTATTCCACCACTCTCTGTTAAGTTTCTGATATCTTAAAATGTCAAATGTCTATGATGTCTCTATTTATTAATACGAAACAGATAGAGACTGCATCATTGACACCTGATACTATCAGGAATTTAAAAGAGAATAATGGAGCACGCCCCAAATATTATTGGTCTTTATCAGAATAAGATGAAAATTAGTGTATGCGTTCTGTACCTAGTGAACATTTACTTGTCTAGTACGATTTTCAGATCTTACAAAGGTATAATTTGCGAATAAAATACAGTCGACCTTGTTGTTTTAGTTTTAGGGTCGCAAAAGGTCCGAACGGAGTGTTATTGCTCTCGCTCCTCCGTCCGTCTGTCTGTTTCTGCCCCAGGTCACAGTATATATATAAGCTAAAGCAGTAAGGAAACTACGAACAAATCGGTTCAAACGAAACACGCACACAGGCGCGCGCTTTACACGGCCCCTAAGGGGACCTCGTCCACTCCGCTCAGGCTCAGGTCCGCTTAGGGGCCGTGTAAAGCGCGCGCCTGTGTGCATGTTTCGTTTCAACCGATTTGTTCGTAGGTTCCTTACTGCTTTAGCTTATATATATACTGTGCCCAGGTACTTAGCGGCTAATGGCTGTTTACAATACATAATAGTTACTTAACCAAAAAAATATATATGCGAGGGGTACCTCAGCTTACGCGGTTTAATTTTTTACAACTCTTTTAAATAAAGTAAGACTGTGTTTTTTACTTTTAAAAGCAATGGAAATTCACGTCCGTGGTAGTCGTTTTTTGTCTAAAATTTGGTTCTCAAATTTTTTAACTGTCATTTAATGAAAGAACTAGACAGTTTATTACGTCAGTTTTACGACCAAATAATAATATTGTAGACTACTTGTGACGTTGCCATTTTCCTCAGTCAAGTTATTTTTGATTATTACAAGAAACATTTTTTTCGCCATTTCTACCCGATCGTGTTAGCTCTTCATGCTCAAATCTCCCTCGCTCTAGGCCGGTATTTGTGCTACCCTTATTCGTATGACTCATTTTGTCAATGACTGTCCAGGCGAGATATCCCGCATAGTGGGCAACGAGTGGCGCTCCCTCCCGGCCGCCACCAAGCAGAGCTGGGAGGAGCGCGCCGCCAAGTGCAACGAGGAGACCTCCGCCAAGCTCGCGGAGGAGATGCGGATGCTGACAGAACACGTAACACTCTTTTCTTCACTACATGTCCACTAGTGGACAGGCTGTTACGGAGGCTGAGAGCAGCGCCATCTATCGAATACTTAGTTAACTTTCTAATTGATTTGTCATTTGATTTCCTTATTACATAACATTATATAGCCTCAGTCACTAGTCGTCACAGCCAATGGAACGCCACGCCACGGTCATTGTTGGCTAATAAGTGGGCGCGGGTTCGAATCGTGCCACTTTGATTTTAATTAACTTGGTGTGGGTTCTGAAGTCTGAAGTGCTGAAGGAGCTTGAATAATGAACTACTCTTGAGTTTTCACTGACTATATTAATCAACTCAATCACTTAGATTAAGAAGTTTACAATTATTTCACAAAGAGAGCGGCGTTGATACGTTCTTTAGTTATAATATTTTTCGTCTGAGTCTCAAAGAGAGAGATGATACAATGTCCTGCTCACACTATGGCAGCGTTCAGTAGTGCTGCTACAACTGTTAATTTTAATTAACAGTCATCAATTGGGATATAAACTATCCTATTTCTTTCCCCGGGACGCAAACTATCTGTACCTACACCAAATTTCAACTAAATCGTACCAGCGGTTTAAGGTTGTCCCACCCCGCGCCCCTGCACCGCGCGGGCGAGGGCTCATGTGAGCGGTCGGTCTATTGGCAGAGTGCAAAGCGGGTGGAGGGGGTAGCCTAAACGATCACAGCGCTCGCTACGGCTAAAATTGTCATTTTTGTCGCTGACTTGAGCTGTCAAATCCATATTGCAGTAAACACCTTCTAATCGTTTTTGAGATAAAAATATGGTCCTGGTAAGATGTGTTGTTGTGAATTGTAATAACACCAAGAAGAATAGCGACTGTAAATTTTACCAATTTCCAAGACCATGGTGGAAACGAGACCAAAGAAATAAGTGGATATTTGCCGTAAGAAAAAAAAAGTAAGTTACCTAACCTCTAAAATTTCACTGAAAACAACAATTTTAATATTATTGGCAATAATGTTACTGACTACCATTGTCCAAAATTGTGTAATATAGTAAAATAACACAAGATTTCATTAATATTTTTCACAATATTTACTTACTTCTTGTTTGACAGCGGTGACAATATTAGCCATAATGGCCGCCTATCACGTGGCGCTGTCGTCGCGCACGGTCCCAATATTATATTTTGTTTCCAGACCCCAATGGAAATGACGTACGAATGCGCGTGGGACACTTGTGACTACCAGTTCGAGGACCTCAACGACTGCATGGAGCATTGCATTGGAGACGGCGGGAACAGTAAGTATATCTTTATAGGTTATAGCACCGAGTTGATCTTCCATGCTGGTCTGGCAAAAAAAATGTAGAATGTGCCAGTTGCTTCTCTACCCGCGCAGATGGTAAACACCCGTCGAGGCGTATACATCTGGGATACAATGGGCGTATACGTCTTAGGAATCATGTTATAGGAGATGCGGCTTACCGTCACTATTTTGATTCCGCTTTCCATCTATACGCCCGCAATCATGCTAAACATGGTTTTCTGACAAATATACGTCAAAATCATTACTAACGGTTAAAGTTATTATTAAAGTAATCTGGTGCAGCTCACGCTGAAATATGCCGATGTGTATGAAATGTGCCGGTCTCATCTCGAAGGGTTTTTTTTTATATTTTATTTTTGCTGACTGTCCTTGCGTGTTTTCCGTCCATCATACAAGAAGGACATTACAATCTAGCCTAACTCGAACTCAACAGGCTTCAATCGGATATTATCTAACGGGCAACTGAATAAATTAGTTAACTGTTGTTGCCCAGGGTGCGCTGGCTCGAAATGCTACTCCTCCCTCTCCTTTAAAGCTTTCGGACAAAGGGGAACCGTAACGCTCAATTGAATTTGATCTACTTCTAGTAATTGCCTTGAAGTTTAATACATGTGCAGGTGTAGTAAATGAGGTGTTCCCTTGACATGTTTCAACTTTAACTGCATTTGAATAAGGTTCTTCTTTATAAAACAATTCAATTTTACAACGTATTGTATAAAACCGGATGGAATTGGCTAAGAAAGTTTTTTGAAGCGGTTCCAATTATATTTTCATCCGGCAGTCGCAGTCTTAACAATCGAGGAACTGCAGCTCTTTTATTTTTATTTCCTATTATTAATTAGAATATTTTTTTTAGTGGTCGTTATGACATTTGTGAGATTTAATGGCTGGATAAGCTTCGTTCTTAGAACTAACTTAGAAATTAAAAAAAAACTACGTCTGTTGTCACATTTGATATTGTCAAAAAATAATACTGCTATTTGTTTATATGCGTTTCCGTATAATCTGTAACTCTTCAAAAATATATATAATTTGCAACTCTTCAAAAAAATTTACTTAGCCAATTCAGCGAAATGCTATGGGAAAACTTTATTCTCTACACTAGATATTATGACGATGCTAGTATAGCCTACAAATAGTACCTATAGTCAGCTAAAATATTGTACATATTAAATTTTTTTTTAACAGAAACTTATTAAATTAACTTTCTGGTCCTTTACTAATGTACTATTATTATTGTACTAATGTGATGACGTGTTTTTTAATGCCGCCTTAACGCAGTGATCGGAACGTTCGTTGAAACCAAAAAGGCAAAATTAGAACGTACGTATGTTTTGTTCCATAATCTGCTTAGCTTCTAGCATTCAGTTAAACCGCTGGAACATTCCTTTTCTGCAAACTAACGCCGAAATTACAAGTTCGTCTCACCCGGTCTAACCATTTGATTTGACCACCGTAGAACGTTCTCACAGTAGACGTCACATGATTTTCCTTGGCAATTCACTTCAACATCACTGGCATTTGCTGCGAGGGGCTTCCACAGTGGGTCAGTAGGTAATCAATTTGTTCGATGGCACACCCGGTCTAACCTTGTTTGGTGTAACATGCGTGTCGGCAGCGGGCCACGTGCAGCAGCACTACCGCGGCGTGACCGGCGAGTACCCGTGCGTGTGGCGCAACTGCTCGCGCCTGCGCAAGGGCCAGCAGCCGTTCCCCAACCTGCCGCGGCTGCTGCGCCACGTGCGCGACCTGCACGTCAACAAGGGCAACCCCCGGCCCATGGCCGCCCACGAGCGCAGCAGGTACGGCAACCCCCATGACCCCCCACGATGGCCCTGATTGACGAAATGTCACGCCAGAAGAAGTTACGATGTATGTGATGACGTCTCAAATACGACTTGCTGATGATTTTTAAAAATTTTGTCGATACCAATCTGTTGAATAGGTTCTCAAAGTTGTTAAGGAAATATCAATAACATAATTTACTTTTCTTCAGGAACTTCATCCCGTCGTCGAAAAAGCCGCCACCCCAGAAGACTTACACGAACAACTTCAGAAGTGGCGTCATGTCACCAGGAGGTAAGCAATCGTATCACTCGTATCCCACACCACCGTTTTTACGGCACTGAAAAATAACCTCGTTTCAGGGTACGATATTTTTAATTCAAAATTCAAAAGTTTATTTTGCAAGTAGGCCGCCATGGACTCTTTTACATTTATAAAACGGATGTATAAGGTCCCCAAGTTAAGTAGGTACCTTAAATTATATCAGTCTATAGATAGTAGAGATGTATAGAGTCTCTACTGGTCAAAATCATTTCTAATGCTTGCACTTTATTTACATAAGTCGCGCGATGTTGCCAGATATGTCAGGCGAAATGGATTATTAACACAAATTTGTTACCAGCGGTAACAGCTGAGATTTTTTTTCCCATCTTCGGGCGGCTTCGTTAGACCAGTGTCTGTGGCTCATGTTCCTTGTGTCGCAGCGTCGCTGTCGGGCATGTCCCCGCTGGCGCGCAACACGCCGTCGCCGGGCGCGGGCGAGGCGGGCGCGGCGCCGGCGCGGCCCGGCATGGACCCGCTGTTCGTGCCCGCGCCGCCCAAGGCGCAGCGCGTGCAGCACTCGGAGGCCTACATCAGGTGACCACACGTACCTATGCCTACCAGGGATGTAACGGAGGTAGTTTTATCGGAACCGAAGGCGGAGTCGGAGTTTTTAAATTTGCTTTATCGGAGTCGGAGTCGGAGGCAGGGTCGGATAATTGACGATAGAGTGCACGTAGTGGGAGTCGGGGGGATTCCCCGCGCGACATGTATGAACCTGTTCATAACAGTTGCCACAGGCCGCCGCCGCCGCTATGTTATGCTTCGACCTCCGATTAAAACCTTCGATTTAAAAGTGTCGGAGCCGAAGTCGGAACCGAAGGTGCAATAATAATCGGAAGTTCCGACTTAACGGAACCGGACTCGAAGCTCCGTAACATCTCTGATGCCTACCTACATTCCGTGGTGTTTTTTATTTAATACGGTTACATACCTGTAAGGAAAAAAGGTACTGTCTATCTGTCGACACCCTTTTGCTCGGGAACGCGTAGATAGAGTTGTAAAGTTGATTTTAATAACAAATAAAGAGGTCTGCGGTCCCTAGCTGTGAAGAAATAAATCCTCGCAAGTCTACGCAATCGTGACGCCGTTTGTCGCTTTTCCCCTACATTCGCAAAGGGAATCAAAACTTTAACTTAAGGCGGTTGCTCTTCCATACAAACCTTCCGTGCAGCTGCATTTCGTCCACAGGCTTAATTTCAATGCGGTTTATTGAGGATAGTTAGCTATGGATATATTGTCTGCGCAAATTACAAAACAGAGTGCATTTATCATACCTAAATTGCAGTATGATGCAGTAAATTTCGATGCATTTTACAATAGTGTGAGTAGCTAGTGTCAAATAAAACATGTTGTAAAAACCAATCTGCTATTTCGAGCTGTCACGTGACCTCCAATCTGGCTCAGTGGTCGTTACTTAAAGAACTGAATAGTTAGTAACCAAGTTCAAATCTCGAGGCCGTGAACGATTCTTTTTTAATTTTATAAACATTGTTTTAATAACTTACTTACTTAGTAATACTATCTCGATGAGATGTAGAAAACTTTATGGTAAATTCAATATTTTTCTTGTCAAATCAAACCAAAGAAAGTACTACCTAAGTGGTTTTTAAACAACCACAAGCTTACCCTAGTTAGATTTTACTGTTTACGATAAATGGTCTATACCATCAATTAGTTGAAAATAAAATATACACTTGTGATGGTAAACTTATTCTAGCCAAGATTTTTTTTTAAACTAACACATAGTTTCGTATTTTTTTTTGTATAACCTTGTAGCAGTGAGGCATCGCCAATTTGAATGGTTTAGCGGGTGGCATTGCCAGTCCTAAACTTGGCAAAGCTTTCATGCCTAGTAAGTTCTCTAGTATTAGGATCACACGTGCTTATTAATTTGGCATAGATGGTGGCGCCCCCCAGTCATATTGCCGCCTTATAAACACGTTTTGCCTTATATATTTAAAAAAAAGTACTCGACCACAGCAAGTTAAAAATAAAAAAGGCTTCCAGTTAATTTTGCTCTAATGCTTCTCACGAGAATCGAACCCTAACCCTCTGCATCAAATCACGGCCATATACCACGGCAATGATTCGTGAAATCCGACAAGTGCTAAATACAAAATAGGCCGAGTAAATAGGTTTTCTCAATTGCAGAACAATTAAAAAAAAACACGCGAGTCAAAAACCTGGCTGGTTAAACAGGTAATAAAAAAACAATGATATGAATTGTCATAAACTAATGGTTGACAGAACATGGTGTCTTAAAATAAAAATAATCTATTCATTTTATTCGTAATTAATTTAAGTCAAAGGAAGGAAGTAAAAGACGTTACAAGCTACGATATTGGACGCAGCGTAGATATTTATTTGTACGTACACGTGCAGGTATGTACTTATCAATTAATCATAATAATTTTTTGTAAGATACAAAATTCCAACGTTTGTGTGATTGGTACAAATTATTTTTGTAAACGCAATTGAAGTGCTCAGTCCCGGTGTCTGCATGTAATCAAATCTTGCAAGTGAATTTTGACCCATTTCTAATTGATCAGATTGATGTGAAATCTGGCATAAGCATAAGTATGATGACAATACAGTAATCTTGAAGTGAAATTCTGGTGACCCAGCCAGGGTCGCTTCCGCAGTTGGACACTCATCAACAGAAAGAGTAGCAACTAACCATACATTACGCTTACATCTAATTATAACTCTTAGAACTTAGAGGAATCTTTAGTGCTCGAATCGAACTTGCTATTGACCAGCTTTTTTAGGGTTCCGTACCCAAAGGGTGAAAACGGGACTCTATTACTAAGATTCCACTGTCCGTCTGTATGTCTATATGTTTGTCTGTCCGTCTGTCTGTCACCAGGCTGTATCTCGTGATGATGCATACAGATGATGTATTTCTGTGGCCGCTATAACAACAGATACTAAACAGAATATTTTTGTCAATCTTTCTATGTAAGTAACCAATGGAGGAGCTTATGTATTACTAAGTTCACGCTGTATCGTGGTTTATTTTATGGCCACATTGTTCAAATCCGTCCGTCTATGTCTGTCTATCTGCCCGTCTGTCCTAACTTTATAGCTTTTTTACCCATATTACGTAGCTATATTTTTTTCATTTAGGAGCCACTGTCCGTCTGTCTGTCTGTCACCAAGCTGTATCTTATGAACCGTGATATGGCTATCAGCTATCATGATTGTCTGGCGACAGTTCACAAATGACGTTTCTCTGTTGCCGCTCTAACATCAAATACTAAAAACAGAATATTTTTGTCTGTCTAAGTATGTAAGTTACCGATATAAAATGACCTCACACAGCCTACAATTTGCTTAGTTGGCAGGGCTTTGCTAACACTGGATTTTATATTTACTTGCCGAATTTGGACGAAACCCTTAGTACGAGAGTCCGACTCGCACTTGGCCAGGTTTTGGTGTTCGGAACACAAAGGAGCTTATCTATTACCAAGTTAACGCTGTATCGTGGTTTATTTTATGGCCACATTGTTCAAATCCGTCCGTCTATGTCTGTCAATCTGTCCGTCTGTCTAACTATAGCTTTTTTACCCATACTCGATACTAGGTAGCTATCTTCTACTCCCTTTCATGCTGGTCTGGAAGTAAAGAAAAAACATAGAATGTACCAGTTGCTTCTCTTCCCGCGTTGATGGTAAATGCAAAAATATATGGAATCAAGTTATACGCGATAGGGCAATCCATCACTATTTTGATTCCGCCTATACGCCCACAATCATGCTTGTTCTTGGTGGCTTTAAGGTGTTATCTTAGACCCTGTCTACCCCGTAAGGGATATAGACGTGATTTGTGTATGAATGTATATTTTACGTCCGAATCGGCGAACGCAAGTCAAAATGATAATTAAAAACTACGTATGTACATTGAAAGGTATAAGAGAGGTGAAATATACACACATGACTGTATTGTCTGATTTTTTTAGGGTTTCTTACGTCATATAGAAAAAAGGAACCATTGTTAGAAGCACATATATTTTGTAGGTCCGTCTGTTTGTCGGCCTATCTTTCCGTCTGTCCAGTCTTCTGGGCCATTTTGTGACAATTTATTTATCAGTGGCTTTTATATTTTTAGCTTTTTTATGTTTAGATACTTCTGTTTTTTAACTTCTTTTGTGATAAATAAAATCTTCTTTAAATATTTCTGACTGTCTGTCTTTTTGTCTGTGCGTCCGATCATCCATCCGGCAGTCCATCCATCCGTACGTCTATCTATCTGCCTGCCTGTCTGTATGTATGTATGTATGTATGTATGTATGTATGTATGTATGTCTGTCTGTCAGTTTGTCTGTTTGTCCAACCATCAATCCGGCGGTCCATCCGTTGGTTTGTCTGTCTGTTTGTCTATGCTTCCGACCATCCGTCCGTCCGTCTGTCCGTCCGTCCGTCTGCTTGTTAATCTGTACGTCCAATCATCCGTCCGTTTGTCTTTCTGTTTGTCCGTCTTTCTGTCGCTAATAGTATGATTATAAAATAATTTTTCAGATTCACATTGGATTCGGAAAGTAATTTTTGTGCATTAACAGGAAATAAGTGAATCATATATTCACTGGACGCGAGATTTTACTTGCTATTGTTGTGCAAGAAGAGCAAGAACTTTACTGCTGGTGTGATGACAAAAAAAATTGATTGGGTCTAAAAACACAGATTTTTATTGATGTAATTTGTAATAACGTTACGAGGTAAAAACCTCGTTATGCTTTACTGAGTATGTATATGCACAGGAGACCCAAAAACTGTCATAGAAAAACCTAAGAAAGTCTTAATTACAGTAAAAATCTCGATTTAATCGATATGGTCTGTTTTTGTTTCATCCAAACTATCAATATACGTTCTTACATGCTGGTCTGGGAGTAAAGAAAGCTTAGAATGTACCAGTTGCTTCTCTTCCCGCGCAGATGGTAAAAGCCCATCGAGGGAATGGGCGAAAATAGGAATCATGTTATAGGCAATGCGGCTAGCAACCCATCACTATTTTGATTCCTCTTTTCCATCTATACGCCCAAAATCACGCTAAATGTGGCCTTTAGGTCTTGTTACCTTAGGCTCTGTTTACCCCGTAAAGGATAAAGACGTGATATGTATGTATGTATGTATCCATAGTGCGGTGTTGCAAAATTTTGTAACCCCTATTACCACTCTAATTGGTTAATTACTTTATGTTACTAGGGAAATTATCAAGACCGTGAATTTCCAGATGTCCTACAGCGGAGATTTGCCAACCCTGTTCTGAAGACTTGAAGACTTTTAGTCCGTCTTTCATGTTCCCATTACCTATGATCGGTAGAAAGAAGGAAAAGGAAACTATATTATACAGAATGATATTAATATCAACGTCCAAGTTTTAGGTTGACCTAAGTATCATATGCAACCTTATAGGTACCGTGTAAGTCGCGGGTTCATGGTATCATGGTGAATGCAAGCCACTTCCAACCGAGGCAACTGGAGTTCCATGGGCGGTATCTGAAGGCCTATATCCAACAGTGGACGTCCCACACCTGATATGATGAGGATGATAATGATGACAGTTATCATTTAATGATACCATTTGCAATATTTTAACACCAAACTTAAAAATAATGCTTGTATTCGTCGTGTTGTTTCTTTTGACGGTGATAAAAAAAGTCCGCCTATATTATTCTAAGTAGAAAAATAAGTTATGATTGTTCTTGTATGCATGCAAAAAAATATTTTTTGTGGACAATAAATAAGTGGCAAATTTCCATTACATGTAATTCAGTTAGGTATGTAATATTTTATGAATTGAAATATGTTGCGTGATCTACAAACTACAATTTCGTAACAACACGTAACAACACATCATAAGATTCAATATGGCCTGACGTGTTTTTTATTCTAGCGAAGCTCATCTCTTGACGTTGACAATCACCGAGAAGAGTACCAACTTGTCAGTGATCGTCTCATCTCTTTCATTTGGAGCCTGACGCCTGGTATATAGAAAACATCTAATCATTACAATATATGTTCTTGACTTTGAAGTGTGTAGTTATGTCAATGTTTCCTTTTTAAATACCCTGATAATAATGGCCTGATTTTGCCAATATGATTGATTACATACATCATAAAAGAGTTTTCATTTAAAAAAGTATTAAGTTTTATTTAAAAAATGTCGAGGTCTTTTTTTAAACTATCAGTGCTTTGATAAATCAACCCTTATGTGCGCATACCACGTGTTGCGTGGCGTATTGGCCTAGCTATTGTGGGATCTCATGTAACGCCTATAATAAACTAGACGGTCAGCATTTGAACTGCAAGCTAGCTGCAAATTGACTGTGCAGTTTGTTTGCAGTCTACCCGTAGCCCACCTAATTTGTCCACCCAGAAAACCACTGAGGTTCCAATACCCAGAAAAAGGAGCTCCACCCAGGAGCGGAGCTCTGTCAAAAACCAGGTGGCCAAACTGCAGGTGGATCATGGTTACAGACCGAAAAAAATATCTAGAGAGTTTCGTAGTTTAGCACGTCTCTGTTCCCTGTTTCACTGGTCGACACGCGTATAGTACAGACGCTATTGCTGCACGACACTAGCAAAATTCTTTGTCATTTTTATGCACACGATTTGTGCCTAAATATATGACGCTTTTGTCCTGGGCCTACTCTATATTATGGACTACTAGTTGTGCCATTAGAAATTTCACTCCACCGTAAGATTGACGGCGGGGTTCCTATTTCTATTCGGTTTGCCCTTCGGGCATTTGAAGATGCCTAATGAACCTAACCTAATTTTACTATCTATAATGAGAATTTTTATTTTTATAAGCCCGAAATTCCTATTGGCACAACCAGTTGTGCATATAGAGTTGGTCCATGCGCTGATATAATTCGCGTCGAGCTGCAAATTTTTATTTTTCGCGTGTGGACTAGACACCGTGAGAATCTGCTTTATCCCACTGTTGGTAACGCTACTCAAAACCATCGATGGATGAAGTTCGACTTTTGTGGAAGTAAGTATCAGTAAGTAAAAGTGAGTTCAGATGGATTCAATTTGTTTTGGAGTTGTCATTATTTATTTGTCGTACCTACCTATTGCAAAGTCATCATAATTATTAATTATTATCTAATATTATTTTTCCTTTTATGCGATGTACCATGAATTAGTAAATAAAAAGGCAGGTCGCAACTCCGGAACAAATATCTAACCGAAAACCACCTGTCTAGCTCACCTGGATGGACCAAGGGCAATTTTTCTTGCCAATGGTCCACTTCAGTAAACCTAAGTGAACCATGGGCACTTTTTGGACCATGACCCATAGTCATTTGCCCGTGGTTCACCTGGGTGTTCTGAGGTGGAACATTGGCAAGAAAATGTGCCCGTGGTCCACCCAGGTGAACTAGGCAGGTGGCCCACGACCGATGACTACCAAAATCCCTAGCCAAGAAGCAGTCAGACGTAGTCCCTACGCGATATGCGTTATTATTTAATTTCCTTTATGTGATCCTATACTCCAATGCATTTTGGTGAAAGGAAAGGATCCGAATGGCTAGCACGAATGACTTCGTCTCATTGTTATAAGCAGGCTGATTCTCAAGTTACCTGTTTACGAAAGCCTATGACGCGAAACGACAATACCTATAGTACAGCGCTAGTTGTTTAGATGCCCCAGACGAAACGTTTGTAATGCAATGCATAGGAGTATTAATAAAATGTCAGACGATGGTGATGATGATGTCTCTACGTGTGAGCGAATATCAGATATGAATCGCGGGTTCCTACATACTAAATACTCAAAGACATTTCAAGATACTAGCAATGACGGCATATGAATTCGCCGCTAGAGGCGCTATTGCAACTTGAGGTATTAAAAAGAAACGTAAAATTAGTACTACCTACAAGTTGCATATTCCGGCTTTACTTTACATTGTTTCCGAATATTTTCGCAGACATACGACAGGTTTGTTAAAATATTAAAAGAAAAACTATGAAAAGTAGGAGCCAAACTAAGAAGGCAAATAAAATGACAGCTAATTAAGAGGATAAACGGGACTGTGCAACACGGTGGATAATAAATAACTTGCTATTAAAGATAAATTAAAAGAAATCCTGAATAATCTGATATGATATATACCTTTACAGTGGCGCCAACTAGTGAGTACAAATACGATAGCCCTCTATCTAACAAAGTACAAAAAATTACTCCCTAGTATTCAAAAAGGGTTGAAGGTGGCATTGATTCACATGTTTGCATCTGCTAGACTCATTTATAATATTATTATGTATTTGTAACTAGCCGAGCTGGCAAAGAATATTCCGCCTTAAAGTCAGTTTTTGTCAGAGATGGCGCTGCATACGAAAAATTAAAGAGTTTTTTTTTGTGCATTTATCATATTTATGATAAGATATTTGGCTATTCGAGGAAGAGAGAAAGCTAACAAATCAAAAATCATAAAAATCCGTGCAGCCATTCCAAAGTTATAAATGGTTGAAATAACACGACTTAAGTTTTCTACCTACGTAGATTTGTAAAATTTCTGGTAAAATTAAAGTTGATATAAAAACGTAAATATAGCGTGAAAAATTACGCTAACAGCTTAGCAAGGTGTTGCAATATTTTTCCGCCAGTTGCCGCCTCCTATTTGCATGTGTGTGTAAGACCTAGTATCTGTATAGGGCCGTTAGTGACACCAGCGTTTGTGCAGCTATTCTCCGAATTGGTGCATTGTTACCTTCTGAGTGTAGTCTCAAAAAATCGGCCGTATTAAACTGTGTGCGCAAATCAATTGATAATCTATAAGTGTTCTAAGAATCTTCTAAAAACTACAAAAAACACACATCATTGATTACAGCGCCATCTAACGGGACTTCTTCAATGAGCTAACACGAGCATCCGCCTTAACCTTAAATTTGTTTCTAAGGTACCCCTTATATCACAACTGGAGCAGCATAAGATTTAAATTTGTATGTTTGAGTTTTTATTAAAAATTTGTTATTATTATAAACAGGTACATCGAAGGCCTGCACTCGGAGCAGAAATACATTACACCCTGGGAGAAGTCCCTCACTCCGATGCCCATTAACCCGGATCCGTCCCACTTCAACATGCACAAGCTGCCAGCCCACTGGATGACCGAGGAAGCAGTCCACGGCTATCTGGCCCAGGATAAGACTCTCTCGGAGACTGACATACAGAAGATGGATCCCAGCGCCAAGATACTGAAAGGTCTCTGCGCTCTGAGGGATTTTATGATGAAAGACGCCTTGTGCCTCTCGAAGAACCTTTAAACTTTAAACCCCGTCGTTTTTAATGTCAGACTAATATCTCGTGAACAGTTTTACCGATTTTGACGAAAACCTAACAAATGATAATGAATATAGCTTTCTTTACTAATATTGAGACTAAGTGACGTAGTATTTGACGTTTGGTAGTTTAAGGGTAAAAAGTGGAGTCTGAATCGGTCGATCTGTTTAGGAGGTATGATGCTCCAGACTTAATTACGTTGAGGGTAGCTAAACAAATGACAATCTTTATATTTGACGTAAAGTTAAAAGGCAGTAAAGATGAATGCATTTGTGAATTTCATTGCGAGTATTATGTGCAATTAATGAGTTAACTGCTGGTAAGTAAAAGGAAGCATATAGAAGAATCGAGAATATAGTCGTAAGTGATGTTTTTAATGAGATCTTTTAGCGTTATTTTAAGGTGACATCATGTTTTAATTTTTATTGACATTTTGATCTAATTAAACTTTTAAACTGAGTTTTTGTTTTTTAACTAACCTTAGTGGTTGGAGTAAAAATAATTATACAACGTAATTAAAGCTAATAGTTTATTAATATTAAAAATATAAATATGGTTATACAAACAAGTATAATGAATGGCATACACGTCACTTTACAAGTGATACAGTTAAACACCGCTCTCTACCTCTTCTTTGATGAGCCTCACCAAGTGATTGAACTTCTTTCCCTCGAATATAAGAACCTGTAAGAAAATGAACATCTTATTCCAATTCGAAAACGAAGGTTACTTCTACGGAGTTGGGAGGAACTCCATTAAGACCTAATTTGATGTAAGTAAGAGGTGTCCGTCCGAATCGCTACCACCATTTTACTCGCTAGTCCTGCCGCCAAGCAACAGTGCGTGAATAATAAAACAACCGGTGAATTTACCGGCATTATGAGGTATTCTACTTTAATCCTCAAGGATGGCAACACATCTCATCACAGAGGGTGCCATGGATTTCCATGGATAGTGATGCTCACTTATCAAGTGACTCATTTTCCCGTTGCCAAATTTGTTAGGCGCAAGGCCCTTTAGATATTATCACGTCGCTTGCACCTTGCCCCGACTCTGTTCAACTTGCCTCACATTATCCGGGTAAGAGCAGGATAGATTTACGCTCGCGTTCTTTGGCGTTCTTGTCTACTAACCTTCCTCCCCGGCGTCATGGCGCCGCCTTCATACTCCCACTGCGAGAAGTCCACCTGTTCGGACACGTCGACGTCGAAGCTCGCGAGGGCCTCTTCCGCGAGAGGCTTTTCCTCCTGGTTCGCGTATAACACCTCCGTGGCTTCATCTGTCAACAAACAGTTAAGTTGAGAAGTCTAGTGAGCATAGGACTTAACGCTGCTTGGTTAAAAGTATTGTGACACAAAAATAATTTTTAATTGGGTACACAAATCACGCCTTTGGAAAACTATTCTCGGATCAATAGATGACCAACATTCAAATCGAAATTAATCCTGCAATGGAATTAAAAATGGAGCTAGTTTGTCTTTTGTTTTTTGTTTTACAAAGCCCGCCACATTCGTAAAACAACCACGTTTCTTATCGATGTTAGAAAGAGTAAGAGAGATAAGAGTTTTTAATATTCATTATTAACTCCAATACAATTTACCTCCAGTGTTGTACGTTTTACATATCCATACGAGATACTGGAATGTGTAGGGCATGTTCTTTTTTATTGCTTTCTCTAGTTCACCCTGCAGCGACGAGAACAGGGGCACACTGATAGCAGCCGGAATGTTGAGGATTCTGCAAATACACAATAAAAATAATTAAAAACAAATTTTGAACATCGTAAGACTGAACAGACGCCATTCAACAACTTCACTGCTGATGCTGACAATGCATAATGTGTTTTGTTCAGAGCCAAAATTAGCAGTCACTTGACGCACATTCTGGCACTTGAAGACTTCCCGTATATGACAGCTAGCAGTGATTGCATTGCATTATAGTAAAATGAGAAAAGAGGAATAGGCCTCTTCCCTTGCAAGCCATAACCCAACCTCGAGTAAGAAATCTATACTAATATTATAAAGAGGAAAAATTTGTTTGTTTGCATTGAATAGGCTCCGAAACTACTGGACAGATTTCAAAATCTTTAATAAAATAGATTGTTGCATAATTATATCTAATTAGTTTTACTGCCTTGCTTGGCTGCATTAAGCTGTCAATCCAACCCAACCACAAGTATTGTAAAATACTTGTACTGAAAGCTTGTAAAAACATATCACCTTTCGTTTATAACTAAGCCAACATGGTTGGCACTGTCGGACAAGATCTTGTTGATGAGAGCTTTAGTCTTGTCATCAGCATTGTCTTCAGCCAGAGACTTCAGGAGTGTGATGACTTGTTGTATGACAGGCTCTTCCTAAAAATAGAATCAATTGTTAGATTGTTACCTTAGGCTCTGTCGACCCCGTAAGGGACAAAGACGTGATTTATATACATATGTATGTAAAATCGATACGAATATTATAAAGAAGTAAAGTTTGTGAGTTTGTAAGGTTGTAGGGGTTACCTCTCTGGGTCTAAAAGTGCTGAACCTATATTTAATGCCTACTGCGCGGACGCAGTCGCGGGCAACAGCTAGTGATCAATAAACTCAAATACCTATCTAAGGAGTTTACGTTTGTCTGTGTAAAATGGTAAACAAAAAATTTACAAGTCTTACTTTCCTCTTGGTTATGTTAATGACTGTGGTGACTCCAAAGACTCCGTCGCTGCCGTCGTCTTCATCATCGTCTTCTTCAGGAGGATCATCCAAGCACTGCTTCACCACGCTGCCTACATAGTTTTGAGCTGAAAGATACATACAAAATAAAGAATATGTCACTATGTAGCATTGATGGACTGATAACCCGGTGGTTCAAATAGCCCCCTTCATAGCATAAAAAAATTACATAATTAAAGTCAGACCATGAGGACCATTCTATAGATGAGATGTAAAGCCTTAACCCCTTGTATGTAAGAAATAAAAAAAATGTTGTTTGTCTCAAATAGTATCAATCTTGCTGATTACAATAATATAGAGAAAGATATCCTTTCTTCCATGCTGTTCTGGGAGTATAGAAAAAACATAGAATGTACCAGTTGCTTCTCTTCCCACACAGATGGTAAAAGCCCATCGAGGGAATGGGCAACAATCTTAGGAATCATGTTATAGGCGATGCAGCTAGCAACCCATCACTATTTTGATTCATCTTTCCATCTATACACCCACAATCATGCTAAATGTGTCCTTAAGGTTTTGTTACCTTAGGCTCTGTCTACCCCATATGTATGTATGTACATCCTTATAAATTGGCATGGATCCACGTAATATGCAATAAGCATCTTTTATGATTTTGTGAATGTTCATTGAATATTCATTATATTACTCACAGATTATAGTCTGAGTTAGAGCTCCCAAGTCAACATTTGTTTTGAGGAACAACTGGCGCAGGAGTTGCTTAATGCCGTGGAAGTCACAGTCTTCTGGGTTGCGGCCCTCAAAGTCGGCTTGCAGTTCCTACAGTCAAATGTAACCTATGACATTTTCATCATCGGCATAGATTACACGGTCAATATTATAGTGACACGGGAACTTCAATATAGGATTGCGGATTGCAAAACAGGTTGATTTGCTGTGATTCAGATCAATATACACACACAATAATATTACCATCTAATCCATGCCATTAAGTCACACCATAAGTCATTAAGTTATGCCATAGTTTTTGTTGTAACTATTCCTTTCTGTATCAGGTTAGCTGGAAGAGATCCCTTAGGGAAAGTTCGCCTTTGTACTATTTTCTCTGTATTTCTGTATTTTTAAAATTTTTATGTGCAATAAAGAGTTTACATACATACATACATACTCTCTGACTGTCCAGAAGCCAATAAGCACAGACTGTTTAGAAAAGATCTGTTACCAACACCTCCATAGAGCATACTGTACCATGACCATAAAACAGATTATACCATGCTTTGTCAGTGACAGGCTGGTTTTAATAAAAAAGAATTTAGTTAACGCAGTTAGTGATTTGTAATCAAATAGGCAGTAAGACGAGTGACTCGGAACAAAGAGAACAAATGAAAATAAAACATAAAACGAGAAACGCGAGCGTCGTAACACGATACCTCATTGTTTACTGTTACTACTCTTTATTACAAAGCCTTGTGCAACAGGCGGTGCGTTAAATAAAATCAAACACCGTTACAAACGTCTAGAATATCGTATAAAACGTAATATGCAGCGCCATAATTAATATTCAAAGTAATAATTGACAATTTCTAGCGTTGTTTTTGTTGATAAGCCATGTGTTTTGAGGTTATGTTGCATTACCTTGTCTCCAACGAAGTTGCCGTCCGAGTCGAAGTCGGAATCTCTTTCGCTTCCAGAGTCTTGCTCTTCCTCACTTCCACTCTCCTCGTGATCAATATCTTTGTGCTTCTTGTTAGACATGTTTACCGGTTCAGAGGGTTGACTTAACCACACGGAAACGCGAAGATAGAATCAGAAAGACTTGCGGTGCGGTGCGTCGCGGCTTGACAATGACAAAACGTCAGTGTCAGTCCGTAAATGACGTTTGACGTTCCAATGTTGCTATGTGTAAATTTATATAATTTATGTGGACGCTGTTTGGTTAAAAATAAATTCGAGGTAATAAAAGACATCTTACTTGTTTTCCATTATACAGTATGTCTCATTGAAATCGGTCAGTATGAGAAAGTGAAACTATAAGACATACGAAGATCTGTTTTTAGGAACCATGTCATCGATTTTAATAACAAGAAAAACTGCATTCATACATTTAAAAAAAAACCTATACTCAGCTCGGGAATCGAACCCGGTTGTTTTGAAAAAAGTAAATTTACACTAGGTATTTCTATTTAGATATCGATTGTGTAGGTCTTAAGCAGTAAATGGATCTATAAAACATGATGTCTGAAATAAATAAAATGCATTGTTTTCACATACTTTAATTTATTTTAGTAGGTGTTCGAAGTGACCACCGTTTTTTTCAATACAATATTCAACACGTTTAGGTAACGATCTTACAATTGCATTTTGTATCTTCATGTGGTCTTCAACGGTGTCATAGCTTGTTTTGTACGCTTCATCCTTAACGTAACCCCAAAAGAAATACTCAAGAAGCGTTAAATCGGGCGACCTTGCGGGCCATAATTTGATATGGCCGTTCGCACTGATCCATTTTTGGGAAAAATTCTCATTTAAAAAGTCTAACTGTGCGTCAAAAATAAATTAAAGTATGTGAAAACAATGCATTTTATTCATTTTAGACATCATGTTTCATAGAGCCATTTACGGCTTAAGACCTACACAATCGATATTTAAATAGAAATACCTAGTGCAAGTTTATTTTTTTTCAAAACAACCGGGTTCGATTTCCGAGCTGAGTACAGGTTTTTTTAAATGTATGAATGCAGTTTTTCTTGTTATGAAAATCGATCATAATATGGTTCCTAAGAACAGATCTTCGTATGTCTTATAGTTTCAGACTTTCCCATACTGACCGATTTCATTGAGACACCCTGTATTCTAAAATTTTCATGCAGGACAATCTTAATTTTACCCATTTACTACTTACCATTTTTTAATAAACATTCCAATTACCTTTTTTGCCGCCCATAATTAAGTACAGCATTTTTTCTAAATAAATGTCACGGTTTCCAGTTTCCTATGATAATTACGTACAGCGATGGCTCACTTTGGCAAGGGTTACAAATTTTACAGTAGGAATGGATCGGCTAAATGGATTGTCTTTAATTTTTGTACCAAAATGATAGATATACCTACAAGTACCTACCTATCACCTAAAACATTTTCATTCATTTAACTCTGAACGGTACCCATAGCATTTTGATTTACCTACAATTATAAAATTCCTGGCACCTGGCAGGCTACAAATAGAAAATGTTGCAGATTCGTAAAGATGCGAGAAATAATACATCAGACAACTGTGTGAGTGCCACTTTATTGGATGCTTGCGGTGGGGTCAACGTCCGTATATCGTGAAAATGATCCAACGTCGAGCTACATCTTTTATTCTAGAAAGCACATACAAAAGGGAGCTCAAGTTACACTGGTACGTTTTCTCGTATGGTCTGAAATAAAAAGCTTGAAATGGGTAAACATTTCTTAGGAACCTTGCAAGTGCCCTTGTTAGTGAAAATAATATTATTTTTCATAAATATTCAAGAGGAGCGTGAAATACGACCATGATGTTTTGATGATCTGAAATAGAAATAAAATGAAAATTGTAGAGTACTAACTTGTATTTTATTAGCTCCATTAGGTTTAGACAATAATTAGAATTTAACTAATGCCAGCATATTCAATTTGAACTGTACCTATTTTAAGACGTATCTTTTACGGCGGACATAATAAATAAAAATAACCCGTATAATACATTAATTATAGGAAGGTACATGACCTATACCTATAACAATAGAACGAAGAAAGATAAAAAGAGATAAATTCACTAAAACTGTCATTCGTGATGGATGGCCCCACCGTACCCACCACCTAGTTCTTTTTACTATAATTATATACCTAGCTAGTTATAGGTTCATTTTAATAAATAAAACGCGTTTTCGTGAATGAACAAACTCTACACGACACGACAAAATAAAGACGTAAGTATCTACCTCTAGGTATTGCAAGTAAAGTTTGGGTTGAAGAAGGCTTACCGTAGTGTAGCTCGCCAAGCAAACCACAGAGAAGCCGTAAGTGGTGACATGAACTTCTTTTTGTGCTCTGCAATAAAATAGAAACTTATTATATTTCTACGAAGTTTACTTTTGAACTACTGCGGACTCCGGACTCTGATACTGCAGTGGATGGCAAAGAAACCACAAAGTATTTTCTCAAAAAAATCACCCATTCCCTCGATGGTCTTTTACCATCTGAGAGGGAAGGGAAGCAGCTTGTACATTTTATTTCTTTGTTCCGACCAGAATGGAAGAAGAGATCTCACGTTAAAATTTAAAATGTGAAAGTATTTCAGAAGGGAGCGGATCAGAATACATAAAGTTTAAAATGTATAATGGGTTAAAATACATAATGGTTCAAAATAAAACTATTAGCTAAATGAACTTTTTTGATATCGTAATCTATAGATTGGTTTAGGTTAGGTTAGGTTTGTTTTTATAACAATCCTGTTAATGTGTAACTTTCTGAGAAAATCGCATTATATATTATAAACCATTATGTATTTTAAACCATTATACATTTTAAACTTTATGTATTTTAATACGTACCCATTTCGGAATAAATGCATGTTTTCTTTACCTATGTATCATTATCAGAATGGAACTCTTGACTTTCTGAGAGGCTTTATACCACCCACAGTTGTATAAAGCATCAGTGATGCCTTCGCTCTGCAAAAAACAAAATGTACTGCACTTAATTAAGTTCATACATTTAATAGATATTTATAAAAGAAAGTCGTGTTAGTTACACTATTTATAACCCGAGAACGGCGGAACCGACTTGGCTGAAAATTGGTGGGGAGGTAGCTTAGAACCAGGAGACGGTTATAGGATACTTTTTATCCCGATCTTCCCGCGGGATTGGAAAATCCCGAAATGTACAAATAAAGCTACATTACATTTGGCATACCTACATAATTATTTCTTGATTAGTATAAAGGTGCACTACAAAGGAATTTTTCAAATTTCCCACGGGATTAAAACACGAGGTAAATAATTAAGACTGTAATTAGTAGATAATATTCCTAGAGGATCACGTAGGTGCTTTAAGAAGGGATTTTCCGAATTACCCACGGGACTGGCATTATAAACCTTATACTTGGAGACATGAGTGGATGTATGGGGTATGTCGACACTCTGGCGTTATCTGCGCGGACGAAGTCGCGGGCAAAAGCTAGTAGATAATTTAAATGGGGTACAGTCCGGGAGCTCTTAGGACGCCAATCGGGGTTGTCTTGCTCGCCCACTCTTATAGGTTTGATACTTGAAACGGCCGACGGTACCTACCTGAAACCCGGTATGTCGTTCAAAGAGCTCACGGATTTCATAATATAACATAACATACACACACAAATCACGTTTTTATCCCTTACTGGGTAGACAGAGCCTAGTGTAGCAAGACCTAGGCCACGTTTAGCAAGATTGTGGGCGTATAGGTGGAAAATGGAATCAAAATAGTGATGGGGGTTTAGCCGTATCCTACATTCCATGCTGGTCGGAAGTAAAGAAAAAATATAGAATTTACCAGTTGCTTTTCTTCCCGCGCAGATGGTAAACGCACATCGAGGGGGGCGAAAGTCTTAGGAATCATGATATAGGCGATGCGGCTAGCAACCCATCACTATTATGATTTCCCTTTCCAGCTATACGCCCTTAATCATGCTAAACGTGGCCTTAAGGTTTTGTTACCTTAGGCTCTGTCTACTCTGTAAGGGATAAAGAAGTGATATATGTGTGTATATTAGCCGCATCGCCTATAACATGATTCCTAAGATTTTCACCCAATCCCTCGATGGACGTTTACCAACTGCGCAGGAAGAGGAGCAACTGGTATCTATGTTTTTCCTTTGCTGCCAGACCATGGAAGTTGTAATAACGCTTAGTGTAAATGGTACACGTTGTGAGCGTAATTCTATCTCTATCATAAGGCTAGGCATAATTATGGACCCCTTCAAGGCTGGGATGGGACCCTGAGCGACGGCCCCGCGCCGCGCCGCGCCAGCAATTATTTCAAACGCGGAAGTAGTTAAACTTGTGTTGTTTTTGGAGTCCTAAATATATTTACTCTAATGAGAAACAAGGTAACAATAACCCGAGGGCTGGGACGTAACGTTTACGACGCCTATTAATTTAATTTTTACGCATTATTTGTACAGTGCCCCTGGATGGTGTAGCTGTATTTAATTGTCGGTTTTGTTTCTATTTTTTTTAATTACCTACTAAGTTGTCTCCGTTTTATTTTATACGAAGCAGTGTTGAAAAGAAGAAAAACAAGGCCTGAAAGTTTGTTTTTTTATGCGCGGCAAGCAGAAAAGCGTACGAGAGCGGAGTCGTGCTAGCCGCGCGCGTTTTTATATAATTGTTCTCATATCTAGAAAATAGATTCGAATAGTTTTTTTCTACGTACCTACACGAGTGTTGTCGCACTAAACATTTCAAATAAAGTCTAGATTTTCTGTAAGTGGCTATCCTAAGGCGGTATTGCCTCTTTCTGTTTTTTTATTCTGTTCTAGTTTTCATTTTAACTGTGTAGATTTGTAAAATTTTTATTCGGTATGAAAAATAATGAATTTACTTAAATAAAGGTAAATTAACAAACTGTATCTTGCACAAACTTACAGCTACGTTCATCATATTTTTTTATATTTTACGCGTACCTACTTGTGTAAGTTTTGTGTCAGCGAAATATTTCGAGCATACCGAGCTTTTAACCCTGTTTAAAAGCTTTTAAAGGGTCACAGGTGTACTTAACTTCACTACCATGAAAATAATATGTTAAGTATTCAGTATGTATAACTGTAGCGGAGAAAAGTACCTCATTTGAGACGATGTTAACCTTTTTGGAAAGTGCGGTACTTCTACAATCGGTAAGCCATTGTCGTAGAAAGTTAAATAGGTAGGTAACCCGTAATCATGGTATAGTTACGTACGAATAATGGATGATTAAGTAGTAGGTAGTATTTTCCATTCTCACCGATTCTAGCAACCGCTGTCCATACCAGCACAGCAACCAGGTCTGCGACAGCGCCGTCGTCAAGAACGACTTGTACACCATCTCGTTCCATTTCTCCACTATCTGCAATTGTTAATTAACAAAACGTTCAAGATTGACCCATGACCATATGACCAATTATAATGTTTAGGGGGGCGTTAGGAACTTGTCTAGGTAAGATAGTTGATGAAATTACTGATACGTGAGGTATTCCATTTTCCCTTGTTCTTCGTACACAACCAAGTTACATTACTAGGAAATTCTAAGGTAAAATAAAGACTATTTCTAAGTAAAACAAACATATTCACGGCTTAGGGGTGGCCCAAGCCCCGCCGCACCTAAACCTAAATTAATCCAAATTAATCATCCGCCGTTGCTTTTACCAGTAGGTACTGTAACTTGGTTATGTACGAAGAATAAGCTTTCCATATTATCCCATTGAGCTGGCAACGGAATTTTTTGGTGTTACGGGTGTCCAATAGGGTGGTTGTTGTCAGTTACCCTCGGCTGACTCACTTGCTCGATTATCTCTTTAATTTGTATGGAAAAGCCATGCCACTTTATTTTCGAGTGACGGGTTTACAAAAGTCGGGCTTCATAGCTAGATTGGGCCAGGACTTAGTTTTGGCATTGTGGGAAATGTGAGAATAGAGAGATCTCTCTCACCATGACTTTACCTTTAGGCAATTGTAGCTATGGAAATGGTAGATCTCAACGATTTCAACTAATAAACTTGTAAGCGGAATCTCTAGTCTTTTTATGTTATGGGTTTATGGTACTTGGGTGTCGAGGTGGTTATGAGCTCCTAGTTAAATATCGAATTTTAAAGAATCAGAAGTCATACAACGCAGCAGAAGCCGCAGAAGCAGATGATGATGGAGCTGTTGAAGAAGTTGACGAGCAGCGCGAAGCTAAACAAGTCCTCCACGTCTCCAGACAACCTGGAATCATTAATACTCAGGCTATTTAACAAGGATATTATTATCCATGCTGGTCTGAGGCCAAACATAAAACATAGAATGTACCAGTGGCTTCTCTTCCCGCGCAGATGGTAAAAGCCCATCGAGGGAATAGGCGAAAACCATAGGAATCAAGTTATAGGCGATGCGGCTAGCAACCCATCAGTAGATACCTATATTGATTGCATTTTCCAGCTATACGCCCACAATCTTGCTAAACGTGGCCTGTAAGGTCTTGTTACCTTAGGCTCTGTCACATAAAACCTTACTTTATCCTAGGGTAGACAGAGCCTAAGTTAACAAAACCTACAGTTTTTGCATAATTGTGGGCATATAGGTGGATAGGGGAATCACAACATGTCTGTCACCCATTCCCTGAATGGGCTTTTTACCATTTGCGCGGGAAGAGAAGCAACTGGTACATTCTATGACAAAAAATAATGATAAAAAATGACATGTAATAACTATAATTATTACGAATAAATGAGTATGAGTATGAGCATGAGTATGTTTTTTCTTTGCTCCCAGACCAGGATGAAATGAAATATATTTATTAGATTTACCTTATTAGTGTTCGGTGCCTGTCGATGATACGAGCTAGCTCTTTGAGGTGAACCTTCTCCCAACCCTCGTCGTCCATCGTCCCCATCAGCTGACTTCTTTCATTCCATTCTTTTTCTATGTTGCCTGCGCACAAATCGTTTAGGCTTAGCTTTTATACGATACAAACATTGGAATCTCATCATAAGTGGGGTATTTGAAGGCAGTGAAAATTTTTGAGGAATCCTACTAATATTATAAGCGCGAAAGTTTGTAAGTATGGATGGATGGATGTTTGTTACTCTTTCACGCCAGAACGGGTGGGCAGATCTGGATGAAATTTGGAACATAGATAGATTATAGCTTAGAATAACGCATAGTCTACTTTTTATCGCGGAAAATTGCGTGATTCCTGCGGGATAGCGATAAACGAATTCTACGCAGACGAAGTTGCGGGCGACAGCTAGTTTTAAATAAGGGTGGCTACTTTATGTAGGTACTTACTTAATACTGTAGAAGAAAATTACAGGTGTAATTATTTAATTTTGTCAGCTAGTTTAAAAATAAATGTGACCTATAGATTTTTAGCAAGATATTTTTTGTTCGTGAAAGTCTCAATAAAAGCTAAGCATTTTCATATACTTATTTATAAAAGACTAGCTGTTGCCCGCAACTCCATCTGCGCAGAATTCGCTTATCGCTATCCCGCGGGAACTATACGGTTTTCCGGGATAAAACTATCCTATGTCCTTCCCCGGGACTCTAACTAACTGTATACCATATTTCAACAAAATCGGTCCAGCGGTTTAAGCGTGAAAAGATAACAAACAGATAGAGTAACTTTCGCATTTATAATTTTGCTAGGGATTTAAAATAAAATATCACCCGACGAAGTAGGTAAATACACAGCTTAAATAATTTAATTTTGTTAAAAAGAAAACGCGCTTTCCAGAATTGAATTTACAGAAAAAGGTAATAAAAGTTTATTAGTCTAGTCGATTGTTAATAAACTAAGAAACACTTGGTCTGTTGCACGAGGCCCGGGGGAAAGCAAAGGGTTGTAAATATCCTGGATAACTAGCCAGAGAAAGTTCCCACAGAAATGTAAGTGCATTGGGAAGGGTAGACACACTTATTCCCGTTCTGTTAAAAACGAAAACCAAATGTTGGCGAGTTCATTTCACCAAAGCGCCACTCGAAAGTGGTATAAATGTGTCTTCAAAACTACAGCTCTAATCAAATTTTTAACTAGTTCACAAGATTAATAAGACCCGTAAGTATCTTTTAAGCTACTCGTATTTCAAATTCAGCCGAATTTTTCACCACTTTCAAGTGGTATTTTCACACAATGTGCTTTCAAATATGGGGCCCCAGTAATATAGTAACATTAAGTACCTACTTCTGAAATGACACCCGTCAAATAAGCATTAAAAAAGATGAAAATATGTATGTTTACGAATATAATATTTTATATTCCTACTACATAATCATACTCAAATTAATACTCAAGTTGAAAAAATATTAGAACGTCAATTTTTCACCACTTTTGAATGACACTTTCTAGTGATGTGCCTTTACAAACCGGTTACAGCATCGTAATGCTACTTCCAAGACTATTTCAATTCCCATGAATGTATCAGGGCTGATATATGGTTGCCGCAACTGAATCCAATATAGAAACTTTACTAGTTTACAAGTTAAATCCAATCAGATGGGCGCAAAGCCAATACTCAAGTTAAATAGCGCACTATAGTATGAGAGAATGATAGCGGAGAGGTTTGCTTCTGCCATTCTCGCTCGTTTTACCGATCTCCATTTCATGGGGCGTGTAGAACGGGGGTATGGATGTATGTTAAAAAAATGTATTTTAACTTTAATTTTAACTTTTGTGTAGTACTAAAATAGCCTTTAAGATTTAATACTAACATTCTATGGACTTTTGTTGTCTGATAATAAATAACTTTAATTTTAATTTTAATTTATTTATTTTAACTTAATTTTGTGGTACTAATATTGATTTGTCATTCTAAAAGGCATATTATGTTACTATAAACTTGTCATGTTTCAAACGAATCGAATCGAAACGCGCCAGTGTTTGTGTGGTGTAAGGGATAATTAAGTTTGTGGGATTTATGTGTGTTTTATTGGCAGTAGTGGAGGGACGATTGCATGAAAAACATATATTTCACACAGGCTTGGTTATCTTGCACGTGAGTAGCGGAGTAACAATGTAAACTTTATGTTCATTGAAATGGACCTTCGCAGAGTAACGCCTGATTCAATAAAATATTTGAAATCTTTTCGTCTATGGCTAACTTACCGAGTGGGTACTCGGACACCAGCTGCTTGTCTCGCGGCACCACCACCAGGCGACGCAAGCGCACCGCCAGCAGGTCGAACTGCGTGGTCACGTGGCTTAGGAAGATGCAGAACAGCAGGTCCCCGCTCAGCATGAACCAGATCGTTATCAGCCCTGGAACAACTTTATATAGTAGTTTTGGTCTGTAGAGGCAGAAAATTCTGCAAACGCCTGAGCGAGTGAGCTGAGTGAGTGTGTTATAAAACAAAGTTTTTCGCCGCGTCCGTCTGACAGGTTCCTGCGTAGTTCGGCAATCTTTGTTTTTCATAATAACTAGACGTCAGTAACATGAAAAACGAAAATTGCCGAGATACATTAAGAAAATGCGTGAATGCTGCCTGCGTGATGGGGACCCTACCTAAGGGTCCAAATTTATTTTAATTTTTAACGTAAGTTTTATTTTACTAAGTTATTTTAAAGTAGCCTAAGTTTATATCAATTTATTGAAATAAATACTGTTTTAAGAAAATAGAAGCAACGTATCTGTTATTTTGTTCCTAGCATTAAGTAGGTATTTCAGTACCTAAATATGAAGTACCTACTCTAGAGATAAGGATGACTAAGTTAAACGAAAGGTTTACAAAAGCACAAGGCAATGAGATGATCACCCATTCCCCGCAGCCGCGAGCAATTTCCTTGGATTCAGTTTATAAACACAAAACAAAAAACACCCTAATTTAAATGTGAAATAAAATTTGAGACGTCATAATGCTTTGTAAGGAGTGCTTGAGTTCCTTTGTTCGTTGTCTACTGTTTTGATGGATATCCGGAAGAACGGGGAAAATAGGATATTGTTTTAAATATGTACCTACAATTTTTTGGCCATTTCAGCGTTTCAGCAGTGGATAATCCTACTTCCTACCTACTAATATTATAAATGCGAATGTAAGTTTGTTTGTTACGGTTTCACGCGAAAACTACTCAACCGATCATCATGAAATTTTGTACATATGTTCTTGGAGGTAGTAGAAGTAACATAGGATACTTTTTATTTAAAAAATATATTTTTTATGTCGTCACTCTGTCGCGGGCAAAAGCTAGTAATATTATAAAGTAAAGCTTTTAGTTAGGGTACATTTGGGTTACACTTAATTAGGGTAATGTATACCTAGATTTAAAGATTGTTTGTTATATTGTGATGTATATCGGACGATATATGATGTATATAGGATGAGATTTATACTAAACAGTGCCGTAAAATTTATCTGTTTTTTCTAAGGATCCCATTTTAGGTGTATTTATTATTTGGCACAGTTGTAAATGAACAATCTGATAATAATTAGTCGTCCATTTCAGACCGTGCACTACGAGTTTTAAGTACATTGCCTGCATCTCTTCATAATAGAAAACAAATTATACGTGGGCGCTACTTTCTACAACGTAGGTAATTGGCACATTTTCACGTAAAAGTGCTGCAACATGGCAACAATTTTCTTATTTAATTATAACTAAGTGGATAGAACAGAAAGAGTACCTACCTACTCCGTTGCACAGAGCTCTAATTAACACATTTTCATTGATTGTGATTGATTTTGATTTTTTCTTCGATTCCAAATGATCTCCATTCTCGGCAGTCAACGAATTTTACTAATGCAAGTAATTTGATAATGCTATTGAATTATTCAGAGGTGAGAAACATTTTTAGATCATAAATTTGGTGCCAACTAAATTCGTATTCAAGGTGTTGCTCGCTTGAAGGCTAAGGCGCTGAAGTATACGTCAGTAGAATTAATATTCTCGAGCTTAATTTAGACCTCTTTGAGGTAAGTATGATGAAGATTGCTAAAGAAGATTAAAACAGACTAGAGACGTATTAGATACATTTATCAACGGGATAAACACCACGATGCATGCAACTATATCAAAATTTCGGGAACACGTTAAAGATAAACGCGGTCTGTATCCTGTTGATAACAATGTCTTATGTTATTAACTGTAAGGGCTTGTTTCATCACTCTCAGTTAAGACCCTGACATTTTAAGTGTCAGTTATCTATGATATTGCCTCTGCTCTGTCTGTTTCGAAGTAAGAAATAGAGATAAAATCATAGATAACTGAAACTTAAGATATCAGGAATTTAACAGATGGTGGTGAGATAGGCCCTATATCTTTTGAATCGGTTAAAGACTAAGGGTGAGACCAGACGAGCTTAATTTTTTGAGTTGTGAGCGCGTTAAGTAGAGAGGGGGTTGAATGTGAGGAGTGATGAATAAAATTACTAACCATGCCACGTTTGAAAGGCCAGGATGACCTCATAATATCCCTTCTGGAAAGGGTCGAACGGGAACCAGTAGAAGAAAGGGAAGATAAGAGGCACGTCCTGTCCTGCCAGTCGCTTCAAGATCTCCACGAAGGGCGGAGAAAGGAAGATCACGAGGAGAGCGTTGTTGCACCAATAGTAACCTGGGAATGGGTAGTACTAGTAATTCAATAAAGGAGTAATGCTATTGTTAAGTAGATACTAAAGGACGTGTTCGATGCCTTTGAGCTTGTGTTAAAGAATTGGATTGCCATGAACCTTTGGTTCATACCTTGCTAATCCATTGATGCATGACAGCTACCTATTGCTTCCACATAAATGAAAAGAGTCACATAGACTGTAGATGTGAGTATTTTTTCATGCTGAAATACACCAACCGTGTCTGTTCCTTAACCTTGCTAATGGAGTTTAGGACTTTGGAAAAAGTAGCTATTTCCTTGGCATAACGGCTATTCTGTTTGTTTTAACAGATTATTTGACTTTACCTCCTGACCTTACACCATATTTATCCTTTACTGATTAGACAGGGCCTAAAGGATTGTGGGTGCTAAGGTGGAAAGGAGAATCAAAATAGGGGTTGCTAGCCGCATCGCCCATAACACGATTCCTAAGATTTTCGCTCATTACCTCAATGGGGTTTTAATCTGCGAAGGAAGAGAAGCTGGTACGTTCTAGGTTTTTCCATTGCTCCTAGACCAGCATGGAAATCCTGACCTTGCACCACGATGTTCAGCTGCCCCAACGCCTTCTTCATGACTTCATGCTCCTCGTCGCTGACGACTCCCTGCGGCCACATGTCGCGCAGCTCGCTCACAAGGTTCTCATACACCGGCCGGTAGTACACGATCTTGTAGGACTTCGCCATTGCTGATTACAATAGATTTCATAGTCGTTACAATGTTATAAAAGCGGGGGTAGCGATTTTTAAAAAAATAAATACAGTAGGGATTGAAGAAAGGGGAAAATAAGGTGACCATGACGATGTTAATGAGCATAAGGTAGTTACGTATTTCGTCTGTTAAAAAAAAGAGAAAAAGGAGTTGAAATACTCTAGCATCCATATAGCTGATACCGTTAAATCATTAACATGACGAAGTCTTTAATTTTATGTCAGTTGTAGATAGCCTTCTCAGTCTAATAAACCTGTGCCAGTAGCAGTGGCGAGTAGAGGGTCACCAGGTTAGGCAGCGATAGACAGCAGTAATGTGTGTCATCCATTTTTATGCCAGCAGTAAGATGTATATAGGCAGGAAATACGGTGATGGAAGAAACGGTGTAGGAGGCAAAGACCTTTAAAAAAGGCACACGAATAAGTAATTTAAGTTCGACGTTTCTAGTACTCCCTAACAAGAAACGGTCAGTTTGCGGGTGGTAGGACCTCGTGCAAGATCTATCCACCGTCTTCATCGCTACTTCTGCCACCAAGCAGCAGTACTCGCGCTGGTATGTTCTGGGGTGGAGCGTGGATCTGCATTCCTCTAGTTTTGTGATTGTCCGTAAGTGGTGGTGCTCACTCACCATCTGGTGACCCACGTTCTCGTTTGCTACCTTGCCAAGTAAGAAAAGGTTACAAAATTTCAACATCTGATGAAGATTACCAAGCAGCAGATACCCGACGCAAGGCATCATGCGGAAGATCTCAATGGCGTCCTGGAAGGATCCACCCCGCGCCGTCTGCGCCATGTTGATCAGCTCCAGGAACGTCACCACGAACAGGTTCACGAACTCGAACCAGTAGAACACGTTCCAGAGGAACCTTTAACCAAGAATGGAACAAATTCTACACTCTCAATCAAGTGCGTTAAAGGTCAATCACTGGTACTATTAGCTGGTCCCAATCCTACGTAAAAAACCTTGTATTACACACACACACACACACACACACACACCTAAGCCTAGAGCCTAAGTTGGCAGGACCTAGCCACGTTTAGCGTGGAAAGGGGAATCAAAACAGTGATGGGTTAACATGACTTTCCGCGATTTTCCTAAGATTTCTGCCCATTCCCTTCTATGGGCTTTTACCATCTGCGCGGGTAGAGAAGCAAGTTTTTTTCTTTGCTCCCAGATCAGCTTGGAAGAATCGTTTTATATCTAATTCATTTTAATAGATTTACTGAAAAAAGGCTATGGTAGCCTAGTGGTTTGTTTTATGGTCTCTCTCTCTCTCTCTCTCTCTAGCAGAGAGTCGAACAGCACCCTTCTGAGTTTTTCGGAAATCATGTTACATTTGTAAGCTTTTCGGTGAAGAAAGACAGGAGGAAACCTGCACACACTTGCGAAGCCATTCAATGAGTACTGACCTGCTAATGTCCGGGTCATTATGGGTCAAACGGAGTCCGACCAGTTTCAGCACGGCCATCGGAATGGCGAACGTCGCATCGTAGTCTTTGCGGCTATAATGGTTTTTCTAGAAAAAAACAAATGCATTTTAAAACCTTTAGCCATGCAGTTATTGGTTTTGATCGCCTTAACTGTTGTTAATTGATAGATGGCAGTAACTCATTGTCTTCTCCCCAAGCGGTCTATGAAGTTTCTGATACTGATATGTGGGCATATAGACGCATGTTGGCCATAAGATGGACGGATCGGGTGACCAATGTTGAGGTCCTGCGTCGGGTTGGAAAGGAGTGTGAACTGATGCAGACCATCAAAAGAAGAAAGGTTGCTTATCTGGGACATGTGCTTAGGCACACAAGATACGAGCTTTTACAGCTTATAATCATGGGCAAAGTGGCTGGAAAAAGAGCTGTTGGGCGCAGGAAGAAATCTTGGCTGCGAAATATCCGGGAATGGACTGGAATCACAAGTGCAGCTTAGCTTTTCAACCTGGCCAGGGATCGTGTAAAATATGCGGAGCTGACTGCCAACCTTCACTAGTTGGAGAGGCACCATAAGAAGAAGATACTGATACAGGGAGATAAACAATTTTCATACTTTAATATGTATGGAACCATTGTTTTTTAGTGCAGGAAAAAACCAAAATAAATACATATACAGTTATACAGTACCATACACATAGTACACGACATAAATATTGTACTTCGGTCTTCGGAAAGACGCAATTGGCGTCATGTCAGTTAGAACGAGATAACGCTCTACGAAACTGAAATTAACCGAGAAAACCGATGCGCAGTCTTTATTGCCGGGTACTATATTTTGATCCACTCTGGTCGACATAATTAAGCTTTTCCTTTTGCAATTCGACTATTTAAGAGCACGGCAATATTATGTTGACGCTTTTAAACCGCAATATTTACAGAAACAGCCTATATCGCTCCCTAATTGGACCCTCTCTCGGGACCTAACCCAGATTCGAGTCAAGTCAGCGCTCAAAATTTAACAAGCACGGCTCTACTTCTACTAATGATAATATTAAATTGTACGCCTGGGTAACAGCGAAATGATATACGTATAGATTATTTAAAGGGATGTAAGTAGATATACATCTCGTTTGATATGAAAAAAAAGTCCATCACGATTAATTATTGCATTGGACACAAAATACTTGTACTAAAAACGAAAAACTTGTACCTATAAACCACATTTCAAACTTTAATTACATTTCTGTGAAATACTCGTAATCGTAAAAAAACACCTAAAATATACGACGTTGTCAGCTCAGTAGGAATAAACGCTTTGAATGTTTAGGCACTGATCAGAGCCAAATTTAAAGCTATCTTTTGTATTTTAATTTAAATCAGCAGAAGAATAAATATTATTACAACAATGAGACTAGAATACAGTACGTTTTACCACCCACATTATGAGGGGTTAAAATTATAATTTCTTAGCTTGTGCTTGTTGACTTCACCCTCATGAAAGAATAAAAATTAGAATAGTTCCCTATCTATCCCTGGAGTTTCTCTGAAAAATACAATTTGCAAATATACAACCGAACAGAACCAAAGTCATCCACATAATACACAAGATTAGTATGCTGAAGAGGCCGTGGATGGCTATATCTCTCGAAAAACCGATAATCGCTGAGGTAAACAAGTTCTTGAGTGGAGACTCCTTGGCAAGCTTTGATGGAGTGACAATTTGCGGAAACTAGATGGCAGAGTCTGGATTAAAAAACCGACACAGGATAAAATGACGCGTTTTAGGAGAGGCCTAAGTCCAGGAATGCTATACCTGCCCTGTCGATATGTTTAGATGATATTAGACCACCTATTGACTACCCCGTTAAAATTATTTGTGAACTCACTGTACTGTTTTGTGTTGATCAATTAAACAGTTTTTGTATTTGAAGTTGGTCTTTCATGTAACGAAGTCGTCATTTTTCTACCTGAGTTTTTTTCCAGACTCAGGATTCTGACCTGTAGGCTTATTACCTAACTCGCTCGCAATCGCCATCGTGTTCATTTTTATAGTTCTTGTATTAATGTGACAGCTAGCTGATTCCGATGCCAATTTTCAGCCCATACATAAACTGTCGAAATGAACACGATGGCGATTGCGAGCGAGTTAGGTAATAAGCCTACTGGTTTTTCAATGCAATAAGAGGCACAATGAATTTTGTTATATTTATTACACATTAAGCGAATAGTACGCGGGTAAGTTTAAACCTTAAGGGAGCCAATTCCCGCAATGAATAGGAAGTCGGTACAACTCTAAGCTATATAGAAATCAAGGACTAGCAAATTAGACTTCAGGCGTTTGCTTTAACTACATTATTCTACAGACTAAGTTCTGTATTGAATAAAATAGGTACCCAGTGTTTCACTTAACCCTTTGGGTACCAGCTTTGCCTCGGGCAGTACAGAAATTCCATTTGATTCAGCTATATTATACTTACTATACTATATCTACCTATTAAATATAGGTACAGTACAGTGTCTCAAAATTACGCAACTATTTGGCGATGCGGCTAGCAACATTAGTTCATTTAAATAATTTTAAAACATAGTTAAATAATTGGCAAAATGTTTCTAACAATGAAATCTAAATTCAAAGTAAAAATAAAACAGTTTAAAAATCCATACAATAAAAATATATTTTTTTGAAATTACGTCCATTCTATGTAAATACCACTGGAATGATAAAAATCAGTGTAACGGTACACAAAGGTTTGTCGCTTGAATTTATACATGCATACATACGAGTACATACCTACACAAATCACGTCTGTACCCCTTACTGGGTAGACAGAGCCTCAGGCCTCCTCACCTCAGGGTGACAAGACCTACAGGCCACGTTTAGCAAGCTACTCGACTAGTTGACAGTACCCTATGATTTGGGATTTGCTAAGCCGTGGTAGCCTAGTGGTCTGACCTGTGGCCTCTAAAACAAAGGGTCGTGCGCACATCTGAGTTTTTCAGAATTTATGTGCGATATTACATTTGAAATTTACCATGAACTTTTCGGTGAAGGAAAACATCGTGAGGAAACCTGCACACATCTGCGAAGCAATTCAATGATGTGTGTAAAGTTCCCATTCCGCACTGGGCCCGCGTGGAAACTATGGAGGCAAGATAAACAGCTATTGAATGCTGCAGTTTTATATCTTTGAAATATTTATAAAATGAGCTAACTTATGAATTTAAGGCAGTTTCCCTCCAGGCCCGTCATTTCCATCCTGGGGCCTTACCATGACGTTTTAATGCGATTCAATCCCGATTCAGTTTAGGTTCGCTCGCTGTCAGATCCATACTAAAAATGACAGCTAAAACCAGAGCTGAGTCGGAATTGAATCGCATTAAGACGTCATGGTAATGCTCCTGTTTGCATTAAAAGCGACCGTTATATTTGCTCGTCATTGTATGTACTTACTTTGGCTCTGTCTACCCCGTAAGGGACAAAGACGTGATTTATGTATCTATGTATGTATGTACGGGAGCGGATCAGAATACATACCTAAAGTTTAAAATGTATAATGGGTTAAAATACATAATGGTTCAAAATATATGTAAACCTACCTAACGCAATTTTCTGTAAAACTATTAGCTAAATAAACTTTTTTGATATCGTAATCTACAGATTGGTTTAGGTTAGGTTTGTTTTATAACAATCCTGTTAATTTGTAACTTTCTGAGAAAATCGCATTATATATTATAAACCATTATGTATTTTAACCCATTATACATTTTAAACTTTATGTATTTTAATACGTACCCGTATGTACGTATGTACTTACTTCCGTACGTTTCTCTTTTCCCCGCCATACAGCGAATCTCCTAAGGAACGCCATATCTGAACAAAGTTCGAGTTTGGAATGTTATTTGGCTTCGCCGACTTTAACCTTTAGGCCATGTGAAACGCATGAAATTTTTATGTTGTTTGTTACAAACTGAAGTTGTAGAAGTTGCCGCGTAAAGTTGCTTTTAAACTTATCGTTACAGAGTTATTAGCTATGCTTGGTGTCTACAAACATGATTAGCTAATGTAAGGTAAGAAGTTTTGTAACATTTACCTTCAGAAAAGTTTTGATACTTGTGGCCAATGTGATGGTACGGATTAAGGCATAATTCATCCCAAAAATGAAAGTATATTTTATTGAATCAGGCGTTACTTTGCGGAAGTCCATTTCAATGAACAAAAAATTTTTACCTTGCTACTCCGCAAACCATGCAAACCCATGCAAACCGTGGCTGGTTTGCATGTGTAACAGTTGTGTTCATTAAACTTTGATAATGATCCCGTAGAGGGATCGAACCGCGTCAGTGTTTGTGTGGTGTAAGGGATAATTAAGTTTGTGGGATTTATATGTGTTTTTTTGGCAGCAGTGGAGGGAGGGTTTGCATGAAAAACATATATATTTCACACAGGCTTGGTTATCTTGCACGTGAGTAGCGGAGTAGCAAGGTAAAATTTTTTTTTTTTTTGTTCATTGAAAGTATATTATTATAATAATTTAAATTACACTAGGAGTAGTATGAGTGTAAGGTATGTTACGGAGCCTTTTCTAAAAAAAAAGTCCACATGATACATGAACTGGAAAAAAAGCTCGGGTGGACTTTTCTTGGAAAACGCTCTATGTAAGATGTGATTTGAGTACGATTTCCAAAGAAATTGTTTTGAAATTAGCTCCATTTTGTTTCACTTTGACTTCGTAAAAAGCATTCAGTTAATTAAAATATAAAGTAACACAAAAGCACAGAGCAATGCAGATTAAACCGTGTGGCATGAAAAGACGACGAGAGAACGATTTTCAAAACACAGCAAAAGTAAAAATTACGCTCATTTTTACTGAAATTACTTAGATTGATAACTTCTACGCTGGTCTGGGAGCAAAGAAAAAACAGAACGTGCCAGTTGCTTCTCTTCCCGCGCAGATGGTAAAAGCACATAGAGGGAAGAGGAAATCATGTTATATAGGAGATGCTAAGCGTAGTCTTTGGGTTTTGTTACTTTAGGCTCTGTCTACCCCGTAAGGGATAAAGACGTGATTTATGTATGTAGTTATTTATGATAACATTCTGTTAATTATGTTACACTTATTTCAAAATAATTTTACCATCTACGCAAGCGTTTTTTCAAAAATGGGCCTAGGTTTATTCTTTCGCCTTTTGTTTGGATTCGAAGTAGTTTTCCTGTCTCTGTATATTTTGTTAGTTAACAAAACCACAAAACTTTACCATGAGAAGCGTAACACGAACTCCAGATGGCGTTCATACAACTCGACACAAGTTTCACGTTCCGCCAACTTTAAAGTAGGTAACTTTGTATGAAAAATTCACTGCGACTTTGATTTATTTTTAATCTAAGTGCCAAGAGTCCGTGAACAGCGACCAGCTGTTGCTAGAGCAGGACAAATTGCTATTTAGTTCATAGAATATTTCAAATTCAGGCACTTGTGGTTCAATTTTTGTGGATGGAGAAACATCCCCCAACCAAGAACTAATAGCGCGGATTATTATTTTATGATTAAGTACCTATTCTTAGTTCCATTTACTAGTATGTACACATATATACATAAATCACATCTTTATCCCTTACGCGGTAGACAGGTAAGGTAACAAAACCGAAAGGCCACGTTTAACGTGACTCGTATGACGTTTTCATAATTGGCATTGTTAATTTTTTTTAAGCTGTGCTTTTAACACCTTTATTTGATAAAATGGACTATTTCAAGCAACTAATTTTAATATTATGCTTTTACGTAGCTTTGTTAATTAATAATAAATATTTTTTCACTGTTTGATAATTCGTGAATTTAGACAGAATCCCAATCGCCTTCGTTCGGCTGGCTATAAAAAAAACGGCTTTGTCTATGGTTTTGTAGATTTGACAGTGACACGTGACAGTTACCGTAGCCAAACTTTTTTTTTCATTTTTGTGGCAAACATTCGATGCTGGATTCTGTCTAAAAACCCGGTCGTTCGGTCAAACAAAGGTTCAAAGTACTTTTACAAAAATATCTGCAATCATAAAGTATTTTTGAAATCGGACAAGATAAATCGTATAATTGATGGTTTTCCTCGAAATGGTTTTCGAATTGGAGCATACTAAAAAAAATTAACATTGCCAATTATTTGCTTTGACGTGATTTCCAAAGTCAAATCCAAGCAGCGTAGAACGTTGAAATTTAAAGGACATTCTTAGAAAAACTGCTAATAATAGGTACCCAAAAGAAACTAGATATTGTCACGCTGCCACCCCTAATTCAACGCTTGTTCATTAATTTAATACTTACATGCTTTCTCATGGAAGTTGCGATGAGACAGGTGGTCCAACTCGACGTTAGACTGATATTACATATTTAACAATAATTAACTGCCTTTAATACAGCACGTATGCTCTAAAACTTACTTAGAGCATAAAACTAACCAGAGAAGACCACTGCGATCCCACCTCATACGAAAACTTTTTTTCTAACGTACAATGTAAGAAATTGAAAAATTTAATGAGAAATGGTTGCATAGAGGTACGTGATTCAGTTTCATCAACCGTATAGTGCATTGGGGTAAATTCTGGCAACGCTTATCTAGAAGCCAAAGATACTGGAGCTTCTAGATAAGCGTTGCCATATTATGTAATTGTTCCCATATCCACGAGTTTCGAAATTCCCCCAATTTCGATTTTACCCCAATGCACCTTACCTACTATTGCTGAGCCTATGTTGAATTTTACAGCTTAGCGGTGAGTAAGCGCTCTGCCAGACCAACCTTGGAAGGGGAATGTTGTCTTAGCATGCTCTTAGGGTGCTCTTATTGAGCCTACCTTTAGAAACTGGTGGCAAGCAAAGTCATTTTACAAGCTTTCTAGTAGCAAACTATCTAACTGTCTAATCAGCCCACATCCAGGTAAAAGCCACTTCGTTTTCACGCCACTTTGCCCAGTCCTGTCCTAGTCTCTTACACAGCTTTCCAGCCGACTGCCATGTCAACTGAGGAACGGGCTGGTGGTCTGCCCACTGACTCTTAACGAACTGTTGTTTTGGCTCAAATCTCATTTTCCTAACATGACATAGCAAGATGGACTTGTACGCATCTAAAACCCCTTTAATGTGATGGAAATCGTTCAAGATGTTGATGAGACCCTGGAAACAAATGAAAAAGAATTGCTCGTTGAAAGGTATCAGATTAATAAGCATGACGCCTCCACTTGGTTTAATGCTCTGACTAATTATCTGCTTTAAATAAACCACAAGTCTGTCTTAAGCTTTAGATAATTAAAGCTCATCCGCCGTAACGATGATAAGATGAAGCTTTGAGGCAATATGTCTAAAACTAATCTCTGTGATTAGGTTTTACATTTGCATGCTACCTAAATATTAACATGAATATGAATACATCCATTCTTTACGTGCATAATCAAGAATAGAATAGGTGAAAAACTTTAGTAAATTACCTGTTGTATGTGTGAGTAATGTGTGCGAATAGACAAATTGACGTTCCAAATTAGAAAAACCGGTCAAGTGCGAGTCGGACTCGCGCACCGAGGGTTCCGTATCATTATCTATAAATATCTAAAACCAGTGTAAGCAGAGCCCTGTTCCAAAGCAAAATGTACGCAGTGTGGGGTTACTTTATATTGGTCACTGCTATATACAGACATACATACACATTTACGGTTTTCGCAATTATTCTTTAATCTGTGCTATAAGACCTACCTTCATACCAAATTTCAAGATTCTGCGTTCACGGGAACTACCTTGTAGGTTTTGATTCCCTTGAGAGTTGAAAATTTGCGGAAATTTGCGGCATAAACGGCTGTATCTTTTGATTGCGTTGGCTTAGAAGTTTGATTTTTTCACAGCTTCAAGGGACAGTAGACCTGAGTAATTGATATAAATTTCAGCTTCATACCTCCACGCGTTACTGAGAAAAAGGGTCTTGACAGACGGACGGACGGACGGACAGACGGACAACAAAGTGATCCTATAAGGGTTCCGTTTTTTCCTTTTGAGGTACGGAACCCTAAAAATGACTTAAGTTCCATATCAGTTCTGTACACTACTAAGCGTTTTCCAAAAAAAAAGCCCACGTGAGGATTTTTTCAGAATTTAAATATTTTGTTTTTTTTTACTCAGAATCGTTTACCCGTTCGATTCTCATACAAGAAAAAGTGTGTCCCAGATTTAACTATGGAATTTATTTTCCTGTTCGTCACGTTCCATATATGGAAATTTTGGGACACATTTTTTCTTGTATAAGGATCGATATTCTGAGTATGCAACACCCAAAATAGTTAAATTCTGAAAAAAAATAGGTACTATCAAATGAATCAAGAATTTTTATTTCTTGATTTTTATGTTTACTTTTACGGTTTTACCGTTAGAAATTAAAATTAGAACAGAAAAATCCGAAAAGTAAGGCTATGGCCGGGAAACGACGCCACGGACGCGACGGGGAACGGCCATAGCTTTACTTTTCGGATTTTTCTGTGTTCTAATTTTCAGTGACATTTACAAATTTGAAAAAAAATGTTCGTGTGGACTTTTTTTTTGGAAAACCCTCTACTACATACAACAGGTCATTTACTCGAGTTTTTCAGCAATATTAGCGTTTCGTTTTCTTTCTTTTGAGGCACGGAACCCTGAAAACATGAATCACAAAGGTCGGCTAGCCATAAGGTATTCAGCCCGCCAGTAGAAGTGGTGGCCGCGGCGCAACCGTCATGGCGCTCACGTCGCAAATCACTTGCCAAGATGGACTTCTCTGGTACACAGATTTGCATACTACGTTTTAGGCGCCAGCACGAGTTGTAGGGACTTAGGGACTTTGCAATTTTTGTTACTACTAGATGTTGCCCGCTTTGTCAGCGCAGAACTAAAATCTATATGGCGGCTTGACTTTGCCCAACACTTCCGAAAATTATTGTTATATTCGAACCAATTTACGCAAAACCTTTATAATTAACTGATTTCAAATTATACGATCTGCACTAATTTTATTATTTTGACTAAAAGGGTCTTGTTTTAATAGCATTCACGTTTTTATTATTTACCTCTCGGACTCGGATCGCAGCATCTCCGAAACGTGTTTACGTTTCGGAGATGCTGCGACGTTCATCATGGTCTTGAAGGGACTGAGTTTTCCGAACTACCCGCGCATTGTCTTTTTTATAAATTCGCTCGCTAGGGTTGTCACTGCCATGATAAATTGACTGAATTTTTGTAACATGTTACTTACATGATAAGCAAAGGAATAAATTTGTAATTTATAGGTCATCCAATTTTGCGACACTTGGTGATTTTGTTACTTATACAATACTAGCCTTCCGTCCGCAGCTTCGCCCGCGATAAACTAATTTTCCTGTAGGAAAAGGTATTTTCCCGCGGTAAAAAGTAGCCTATGTCACTCAGTGATAATGAAGTTTTCTAACGGCAAAAGAATTTTTGAAATCGGTTCAGTAGTTTCGGAGCCTATTCAATGCAAACAAATAAACAATCAAATTTTTCCTCTTTATAATATTAGTATAGACTAAGTAGCATGAGGTTTCGCGTTGAAAGTAGAAATAAAGGAAACGTTTCTTCCATGCATGGAAAAAGCTATTTTATTTAATAGAAATATTTTTATTTTTCTGTACCTAAACATTTTTTTGGCGGTTTTTTACCGAAATGTTTGACGAATCTTTCCCGTTAGGTACTCTCTATGGGAACTCTTCTTTAAAAACATACGAGCTTTAATAAAAGATAAAATCAGCTTATTTACTAACAAAAAGTGCTAAGCCAGCGCTCCTTAGTTTACGTGGCGGCCGTGACTCCCAAGAATATATTAAATCATTGTTTTCGTCTTTTACCCCGCGGCCGCTTGAAAGCTCTCTCGTGAATTCGATTACTGGTTCATAACAAGGTTTCAAAATAAGGGATGCATAATAATAACACGAAATATCTTTTATTACATACACATACACAAAATCACTCTATATCCCACACAGGGCCTATAAGGTAACCAGACCTAAAGGCCACGTTTAGCATGATTGTGGGCGTATAGGTGGAAAGGAGAATCAAATTAGTGATGGGTGATTAGCTATCGTCTGTAACATGATTCCTAAGATTTTCGCCTATTCCCTCGATAGGCTTTTACATCGATAGCATCTGTTAGGTTTAATTCATGTGCAAGCAGGAATAATATTGGGTAGGTACCTCAAATAATCGTTATGCCTGCTTGCAACACTTTCGAATTGGGTTTTGGCGGCAAAGCCGATATACTTTTGGCAGTCGCTGGCTTGGGTAGATTCTAGATTGGGAACTAACGATAAGAATGTTGATTTAGAAATAAGAAACGAATAAAAGAATTAACAGTGCTAGATAATGGTATTGTATGGTTGTCCTGGAGAAAACATATTCATATTAAGAAGAAACATACTGTAACATACAAGCGACAATTCCGGCAGCATGTATAAGATATCATTGAAGGTCGAAGCTTCGCAAACCATCGGAGGGAAAAGTAACAAACACTTAGCCACTATAACATGTCGCTGCTTAAAAAAAAGATCGCATCACAATAAACACAATCTTGTTAAGTGAACTTTATTCAGTGAGAATCCAAGTTGAAGTTAGTTAACATACTACTTTGATTTATTAGATTTTTTACAAGCTGTCTTACAAGCTTTATTATTAACTTGCAATGTGTGTAGGTATTCGTATATGTTGTCCAGGTGGAATCTTGCGACTCAATTTTGAAGCAATATCAATTTTGAAACGATAATCTGGCAGTAAAATTCTGGTGGTCCAGCCAGGACCGTCTCCGCAGGAGGGAACTCTTCAACAGTTGGTCCGATTGACTTGAATTTTGGTTGACAGATGTAGGACGGGTGACAATGCACAGTCAGTAAACAGCTTGTATCTAAAATGAAATTTTTAGATTAGGTTATTTATACAAGTGATGGTATTTTGCCATCGTGGTTCCGAAACATTCGTTTTGTGTTACTTTCGAAGTACATTTTAAGCAATGATTGGAAAGTATTTTAAGGAGATTATTCTACATGGAAGGTCTTCCAAAGTGCGGTTCTTATGGGAAGAATGGAATCGTAAGACGCTGACAAACGCCAAATACTTTCCAATTTATATTTATTTATATAGCCTTTTTATTCCGAATTCGTTACAATTTCATTCTTGTTGTTGTTGTTGTTGTTGTTTCTTTTTATTATTAAATTGTCGCGTAATTCGGCGTGCCTCATGGCATGGCCTCCTCCGTGTATTGGAGGGTTTGGGCAATAGTTCCCACGCGCGCCCAGTGCGGATTGGGAACTTAACACACACCATTGAATTTCTTCGCAGATGTGTGCAAGGTTTCCTCACGATGTTTTCCTTCACCGAAAAGCTCATGTCAAATTTCAAATGTAATTTTCACACATAAATTCCGAAAAACTTAGAGGTGCGCGCCCGGGATTTGAACCCACGACACTCTGCTTGAGAGGCCACAGGTCAAACCACTAGGCTACCATGGCTTTTTTACTTTTCCAATTAAGTACCTACAATTAATTTGAAATTTTTAAAAAACATTTTGAATTTTTTTAAAGACGTCACAAACATCTTTATGTCACAAAACAATAAGGTCGGTGACACATATATTTGCCATGATGGCTGTATCTATATTTATGCCCTCGACTGTAAACATAATCAGATAGTAGCTACGCACACGTAGTTAACCGCCAAGTTTAAAAGTGAAATATAGCCTGCTATTAAAAAAAGTGTTCTTCAAAGCTATGAAAACCGTTCTGTTAATTAATGGGGCTTGTTCGGGATTACCCAGGTATAAAGGACGTCCTTAACTCTATTTGCAAACCTTAATTTAGTAAAAGTACACTTTCAAAAACCGGGCAGATTGTTAGCAAATTGAATCACGGATCAAAGGGTCCTATTCAACGCCGTTTGGACATTATAGAAAGGGCCACATAGTTAGATATCGTTACTGTCTCACTTTTTACCGAAAAGTGTATTCATGTATGCCGTTTAAATAGGCTTCGAGTTGTGAAGGGGTCAAAAGTACACAGTTCCATTTTCTTTGAACTTGGCTGACACGCTGCCGCGTCTATTTTTATGCTTTCGCATGATCTAAAATAATGGAAACTGCGCATTATGCAGAGTGCAGGAAAGGACGCTTTACTTGCGAGTCCCACTCACACTTGGCGGTTTTCACCTCAGAGCCTCTAGTGTATATTGTGAAGTGTAGTGTAAGTTATACGTCTCGAACGCGTTCACGTGATCGTCGCAATTCTATGGAAACATTGACAGCGACACTTGCGGATCGAAACTGCAACATACTGACCTCATACAGTGAAATTCGATTTTCGAAGTTCGTTTGGTGCTGTTCCGTTCACACAATTCGAGGGTGAGAGGGATGGTATGACACGAATTTTGAAAATCGTATTGCGGAGTAGCCCCCGTTCTCATTGTAATGCGTTCGAGGCGTGAGGCATATTTTGTGATCGAAAACTTTAATACCGTCATGCCTCTTTCCCACAGGGCACAGACAACTTTGTTTCACTTGCTACGATCCTGACATACCTAAGCTCTTTCGCTTTATTCACATTCATCAATCTCTCATACACGCTCGTCGGTTTTTTTTATATGAATAGTAAGGTAAACGGGTCACCTGATGGTAAGTGATCACCACTGCCCATAGACACCCGCAACCCCGGAGGGATTGCAGATGCGTTGCCAACCTAGAGGACTAAGATGAAATGCCTCTTGTGCCCGTAATTTCCCCGGCTGTCTTACTTTCCACACCGGAACACAGCAGTGCAAGCACTGCTACTTAGCGGCAGGATTAGCGAGTAAGATGGTGGTAGGAATCCGGACGGACCTTGCGCAAGGCCCTACCACCTTGGTTTCGGGTAATCTTGACCTGGCGCCTGATTTTTGAAAACACATCACTCGAAGGTAGGTACCGCTCGAAAGTGGTATAAATCAGCTTATATCTCCAAAACTCCAGCTCTAATCAAAGTTTTGACTAGTTCATAAGATTAATGAGTTCTGTGATTGTCTTCTATGCTACTCGTATTTCAAATTCAGCGCAATTTTTCACCACTTTCGAGTGGTATTTTCACACAATGTGCTTTCAAAAATCGGGCCCCTGACCTTTTCTAGTTTCGTTTCTTTCTAGTTGTAATTTAAATCAGTAGGTCAGTTCTACTTAAAAACTGTTATCCTTGCTATCACTTGGCGATGCGGAATAATCCAGGGGCGTTTTATCTTTACGTTGTCTTCCTTCGTGTACAATGAACGCTTTAAGATGCTGTGTCGACAGGATTCCTTTGGTAAAACGTTCCAGGCTAGGGATATTAAAATACTTGAGCCATTGGGTTCACATTTGTGGACACAATGCCTGGTTGGTAAGATTTATACGCGTAAATTTTATAAGCATTTTGATGTTTCTTGCTGAACTTTCTTTTTACTCCCGACGGAAGGAACGGAATGGGGACTATAATATAGGTATATTTTTCGTTTGGGATTAGAGGTTGTGTGTTTCGGTTGGGGTTTTAAACACAAACACACAAATTGTTCTAGTTTTTATTTAACTTTCAAGATTAATGGCCCCTAAAATAAAATTTATTAGTCCACATGATGCTAAAGTCTATACTGGGGCCCCATTTTTGAAAGCACATGTGTGTCATACCACTCGAAAGTGGTGAAAAATTCAGCTAAATTTGAAATACGAGTAGCTCAGAAGATATTTACGGCTCTTATTAATCTTGTGAACTAGTCAAAAATATGATTAGAGCTGTAGTTTTGAAGGTATAAACTGATTTATACCACTTTCGAGTGGTACTTCCGAGTGATGTGCTTTCAAAGATTGGGCTCCTGAGCGTCTAGTGCAAATATAATTTGAGCTGTTTTGTAATAGGAACTACCCACATTTTTCACCACTTTCTATGGTACAGTCAAGGGCAAAGATATATATGCAAGTAATGTGAAAGAAAATAAGTAATCATATAAAGTTAAAAAGATATATACTCATTCAAATGGGAATTAATATGCAAACTACACTGGCAACATAAATATGTACCTGGCAAGTCCAAAAACTTGTATACAATCAAAATTCCATTATTAGTATCCTGCAAATAATGCAAAATATTATAGTCATACTTATGTAATTAAATATAGATTCAGTAATTGCCACAAAAATATGTATACAAAATGTAATCTGCGAATATCAACTTTACGGCCTAGTCACACGAAACAAATTTGTAAAGTATGTTTTGACAATTCACGAAAACAGTACAGACTTGTCATTGCATATGTTTGTCGCATGTTTTGACCTGTCACCACGACGTTATCAATCGGCATGTTTAATAGATTTTACAGATTCAGATTTCGTTGATTTTGATTGAAGATGAAAACGCTAGGTACATTCAGGGACAACTCAAGAAGGCTTGTGTTATGGGTATCTACTAGTTACGAGTAGATGACGATATACATACCTATATAAATAAATACATACTTAAATATATAGAACATAGAATGTACGTATGTATGTATGTATGTGTGAATGTATGTATGTATAAGAAAAACATAGAATGTACCAGTTGCTTCTCGTCCCGCGTAGATGGTAAAAGTCTATCGAGGGAATGGGCGAAATTCTTTGGAATTATGTTATAGGCGATGCGGCTAGCAACCCATCACTATTTTGATTAATTTTTCCACCTACACGCCTACAATCATGCTAAACGTGTCCTTAAGGTTTTGTTTCCTCAGGCTCTGTCTACCCCGTAAGGGATAAAGACGTGATATATGTATATCGTATGTATGTATGTATGTAGAACATCCATGACCCAAGCACAAATATTCAAGTTGATCACACAAACATTACCCTGGCCGGGTCTCGACCCCGGGACCTTCGACTCAGAAAGCGGTTGCTTCACCACTGAGCCATCCGTGTCGTCAATATCAAATCATACAGTAATTGGCGATTTACGCTATTTTCAATTTTTTTTTTACTTCATCACCATCATCATCATCATCATTTCAGCCATTACATGTCCACTTTTTTACTTAATAAAAGGCAAAGTATACTTAAAATAACTGTATAATAAAGAAAACCACTCCTTAAACTTAAGACAAAGTGATTAGAGAGTAATATTTTCTATAGTACGTTATTATTATCATGTTTAATATTTCTTACCGTGATGCCTAATTCGTCAGCAGAGCTATATCAAGCACGGATATACCTTCCTCGCATAAGGCAACAATCCTATGTTTTAAATGATCGCTTAAACGATACATTTTCTCCTTCAAAATTAATGAAAAGCCGCCAGATAAACCATAAGAAACGGTAAGTCAAATGGAATTAAAAAATCCAAAAGTGACACATGACACATGCACATACATATGCACAAATCACGTCTTTATCCCTTACGGGGTAGACAGAGTCTATGGTAACAGGTACCTACAACCTACAGGCCACATTTAGCAAGATTGTGGGCACATGACATGATTTAAAATAAATAGAGTAATGATCAGTTAAAGAGTTTGGAATAGCAGTTGTTGTATACGACTTGAAGCTTCAAGTGGTTGGCTGATTACATTAAGATTACAGAGTTCGATGTTACGCTAATACGTTCATAAGCTCTTGACAATAGAGTTGTGTTAATAGAATTTTGGATTGTTTACATATTTTTGGTTATCATATTAGATACATAATTAATGGTTAAATAGTGTATACATATTTTTGAACTTTACGGTGTTTCTAAGTTTATGGCATAATACATGAGGACATAATATTGCAAATGTTGTATACATAGTTATCTCTCAAATCATGTAAACTAATTTATGTACTTTTGTATGTTGCCAAATTTATGACCATTTAGATGACCATGCTTTTTGACACTCAGTGGTGTTTACATATCTTTGCCCTTGACTGTACTTTCCTACTTACTACTCATAAATAGGGCCCTACGGCGGGACTTCTCGCCGTAAGGGTAAGCCTCTTTTAGAGTTCATTCACCAGCAAACTTTCCGTTTTCCTAGAAAACTTTAATAAAACATTTTTTTTTTCATGTTTAACACAAACTTATTGCCGATTCACATAGAGCCGCTCTCTAAGCAATACATAATCTCTTTTATTATATACTAGCTGTTGCCCGCGACTTCGTCCGCGCAGAATTAAATATCTACGACACTCACGAATTTATTTATTTGTAGCTTTTTATTATGTCTTTTGTTTTTTAACTACTTTTGTGACTGTCATAAATAAGCTTTTTCTTTCTTTTAAATAATGTGGCTTTCTATTGCTAAAAGAATTTTCAAAATAGGTTTAGTAGATCCAGATATTACTCTCTACTCTACAACGTCACAAACTTTACTCCTTCATAATATTACATAGATTATTCAGACAGGAATAATCCGCCATCATAAGGTTAAACATAAATAGAGGTTGCAAATAACACATTAAGTCTATTAATGTGTGGGCTTTTGTTTGATGTAGGAACATTAGATGGAAGAACTTAAACAAAGGAATTATTACATTGCCAGTTGCCAGGCTGATAGGTACGGCAACTGAGCGGTATTACAATATGATTTGTGATGAGATTGACATCCGCCATTTTAATTAAAACCTTTTACTTTTCTTAATAATCTTGATTTGTAAAAAAACACACAGATAATCTTAAATGCACATAAAACTTACGCCAATAAAATATAACCCGAACGCGACCGGAGTAAAGTTCCATTTTTGAAATTATCAAATTCAATGGTCAATTTTATAAAAGGAACGCATAGTCTATGAACGTGTGCGGCCTATCGTCGCGTGCCGACATATTGACAATTAATTCAGCCCAAAATGGTTGACAATCGGGCTGCTCCCTTGTATGGCATCCCGACTATTGTAACCGGCCAGTTGTTATGGCCGTTGAATAATTAAAAAGATAATTGAGGCTTTATTTTGCCAATGTGTGCCTCAGTCAACTTGTTGTGCCATCTTCTGAGTTGACGTTGTCTGATGACGTCTGATAATATGTCATATTTGAATCTTGTAGATTTTACTTCTATATTTGCTTACTTCAATAAAATAATCATCTTCTTACTTGGGATTAACAAGCGACTAATGAAAAAATGCCAAGTACGACCATTGATAATTGATCTCACTGTCCTTTAATTATGAGTACTCACTCCATCTCAAGTTTTAATTTTTAACTCTTGGCGACGCATTCCTACAATGTCTTTGTTTAGTAAAAGGAGACAAATTAACTATTGTAAAAAGTCATGCACTCGTAGTAAAATATTAATAGTACCTACCTAGTTTAACAAAGTGTAAATACGCATAAAATAAATACCTATGAAGTAAACTAAGTACTCCACATATCTATAAATGTAATAAGTGTTTAAAAATCTAACTCAACCTTCCAACTCCCACCAACAGCTTGAAAAATATTTAAAATTACTGACTAATTTAATTTCTCATGGAATATTTACAAAATTTCTTCAAAATTTGGAGTTAAACTTTCCTGAACTCATTCACGTCGGCTTCAAACTTTCAAGAAGATTGCTATCGCAAGGACGACAAACAAAAGGAAGTCCTGTAAAAACAAAAGCACGTCGATTTAATTAAAACCACGTGTTCAATTCGATCTATTGAAAAAGGTCCATAAATCTCCACATTTCCGGGTCGGGATTAGCAGAAAAGTCACCTTACTTGACCTCAGTAATCATGGCAATTTAGGAGGGTTTAGAAAAACCTGATCAATACCCATTTGGGACAAGGTTATAAATGGTATAAATGACGCTATGTGGCGGAGTTAATACGGTCTCGATATCGTTTTGTAATGTAGATATATACGTTTCATATCGCCGAAGCTGCAGCGCGCCTGCGAAACTGTTCGGTACCATCTGAGGATCTTAAGCCTAATTCGCTCAGTTGAGCGTTTGCCTCAAACCGCGCCACTAGTCTCGCGAAAAATGACAAAATGAACGCACCCGTTCTCGAACACGGCAACGTTTTGGCGCGACTTTTGAATATCGAGTGAAGCGTTCTAAATTTAAAGTGTTGATAATCGAAAGCGTCTGTGTTTTGTTTATGTTGCGTTTGGTGGTTGTGTGCGTGTGGATTGACATTTAATTAAAAAGTCTTGATTTGATTGGACTTTAAAAGTAAGTTAAACAATTTGGTATTTTATAACACATTAGAGTAATATAACGGGGGATGTTATTTACTGTGTCATAATTTTATTATTTGTAAGCATTTTTCCAGGGCTTTTTCTTTATTAATGGAAGGCGTGTTGATTTAATTGTGTCGGTCCCAGCAGAACGGTAATAGGTGTAGATAGCGAACACCCGTCACTTCCGTTGCCCAGGTGGCGTCAATGTCAAGTTCGCAATTTCCGGTCGGTTTTCTTCTTTTTCTTTTCGCAATTTCTTACTTTGTTTGAGAATATGCATCATAATACTAAAAAATATCTATAAAATTTAGTAAAAGCTTTTGTTGTTTTCGATGAATTCGCAAAATTTTTAAAAGTTGCTTTTAGCCGTTGTCTTGAGCTTGAGTCTTAAATATACCATTTTTTTTTCGCGGTATCTACCAAAAAGTATTATAAATACTATATCTAATAGAAACTACTACTGTCTAATAGAAAGAAAGAAAGATCAAACAGGACACCGTTAATCCATCAATACACTTTTTATGAGCTGTTAAAACGTGATTAACGACCTTGTATTAGTATTAGGTATCTCTGAAGCAGATTGAGTATTAAATGTAATTAAAATAAACCAGGCAATATTAATTTAAAAAAATATGAGCCCAAAAGCATTAAAATTAACAGCCGTTAGACTGTAACTTCTTTTCAGCAACCTGACTTTTGACAGCACTTCTCTCATCCCTTTCATTCGAATGATATTAAAATCTGTGTATTGCTACAAAACTACAGCTCAAATAAAATTTTCGAATAATTTACGTGATTAATTCAAACTGTAATTTTCTTCTACTCTAAATACTGTATGAAACGTATGAATAAGAAAACACGAACTTGGAAAAAAATGCACTTTAATTACCTCGTCATCTGTATGGCGTTTTTAAGACAATAGGCAATAATCTTTTTTTTAAATTCTAAAAATAGAAACATAAAGACGTCAATACATATAAAAGGTTGGTTGGTCGGTCGGTAACACTATAAGAAACAAACACAGATTGCTTTGCAAGCTTTCACACTAAAATATTAGCAGGACTAGGAGGATTTAAAGTATGTTACCAGAGGGGCTACTAAAATATTCAATACCGATTTAAGTAAGTAGGATCTATCGGGCCGCACATTGCTTTGGTATATGGGAATACGGATAAACATGGAAAATATACCTTACTAGCACGGTCGAAGTGTCCTTTTAGCTCACAACTCATGTTATTGCCTCTATACGACCTTCGCTACTGGTTTTATTTAAAACACCCTGTGCAAGTTGTATGTGTAACAGTGTGTAGTAATTTAGGGATAATGTTGTGACGTAATACGTGTCGAATAAATACAAAATTATAAAAAAAAACAACCAAACGCGATGTACGCACCATATACCTACACATATTTCAAAGGTTTTACTGTTGGTGCTTCTAATCTTCCATGCTGGTCTGGGAGCAAAGAAAAAACATAGAATGTACCAGTTGCTTCTCTACCCGGGCAGATGGTAAAAGCCCATCGAGGGAGTGGGCGCAAATTATAGGAATCATGTTATAGGCGATGCGGCTAGCAACCCATCACTATTTTGATTCCATTTTCCACCTATACGCCCCCAATCTTGCTAAATGTGGCCTGTAGGTACCTGTTACCTCTGTCTACCCCGTAAGGGATGAAGACGTGATTTGTGTGTGTGTTTGTGTGTGTTTACTGTTTGGTAATTTATAAGTAACACTTCGTGTATTTTTTCCGAATTTTAGACTCAGTTTCAAAGATGTGGGCGGGGGAACGGTTAATTTCCATACATTTTCCGAATAAAATTATAGCAACAAAAACAAGACACTAAAAAGAAGCCCTGTCATATGACATACTCGTATACAAGCTAGTTATTGTTAGGTACTTTGATTTTTTTCTGTTGCCCTAAAACAGTGATCCCATCTACAAAATTAATTGCTTCCGTTATACACGTCTGAGTTTGTGCTACAAAAATTCGCATAAACTAATACCGAATTTCAAGCCAAGCACTCGCTACGGGTGAATGCGGGGTATGAAGCGACGCGCGGGCGCGGCACACACCCCCGCTTCCCCAACCCCCGATTTCATTGAGTTCCCAAGCTCGCGCGCGGGCTCGTAAAACATAGGTACTTATGAATTTTCTCAATAAAATATTTGGAAAGCAACTATCTAAAACATAACGAGGAGGCCCAAGAATTTAATTTTACTTTCATTACTTTATTAGGTACTTAACGAAAGTTTTAAATTCTTTATAATGTCTTCGAGGCTTCGATAATTTAATTACATATTAAGTTTCCAGATTAACGTGTACAAACTTTATATTCGAAAAGTTTGAGATAAAATGTATTTTGAATATATTCTTTGACGTGCTTGTGAAAGTATTTAATACGTAGAGAAGTAAGTATAATAAATTAAATAAAAAACAACGGAATTCGTCTTAATTGACCAACTGTTAAATATTACAACGGATAGAGTGCTACAACTTTGGACATGTCCAAAAACTTTCTTATCCGAAACTACTACTCAAGTCTCCGTTTAGTCGTGATCGTGAGATATTTTACTACGTTTTCAGGGGTGAGACGAATGCAGGACCTAATTAATATACGGTCACTTATTGATATCACTTATAGAAGTACTTTGTTAGTTTTTGCAAACCTGCAATATTTTTAAAAGTACGACAAGTATGGAAAAAATTACCACTTTGGCCGCGCTGAGATTATTATGGGCAACAATGCAAAATTACAATTTCTGGTAATAGGAGGTAAGGTTCACGCCAAACAGATTAAAATGTCGAAACTAGTGGTGTAAAAGTAGCGAAAAAAGCGTAACAGTATGTATTCGTTACTATAGCAATTAGTATCCGTTACTTTCGTATCGTTACGTTACTCGTTACTTTGATACCCTCATGACATAGCATAGAGCAACAAATCGAGTCGTGTCGTATTGCGTGCGCGTACGGTATCATCAACTGTGGGAGTTGCGGTGTAGCTTCATTCGTAATTTGTAGTAAACACATTTATACATAATTACATACGTAGCCGCGTAAGATATATTGTTTCACTTTACCGTATTTTGAAGCAGACTTAATAGGTAAATGTAAGAACTACAAGTGAACTATAAAGGAATCTACTGAATCTGCAATGAATTTACCATTTTGAAAGTTTTTAATTCACCGAATAAGCGCGCGCATGCGTAAAGCGCACGATGAGCAAATATTTCCACGCACGCATCAACGGTACTTGTGCGAACTGAAACAGCTGTACCCAAAGTACGAGAGATGCGAGTAACGAAATGCATTCGTGAGTAACGTTTCGTTACTCGGTACTTGGCGGTGCACCCGTTACTCAGTACGGAAAAGGTACATACAGTTTGCTACAGTACTGGTCAAAAGTTCGAAAGTTCTTGCCATTTCGCCTCCGGAAGCCTAAATATCGCAGGATCGTGATTCCGAACCCGAGTTTGCGCATTTCAGTTTTCAGGATATTACGTCTGAACTAGCGTTTGAAATGTGCCATTTGAAGATGTTTTCGTGGTAGGAAATCATCGACGTATCATGTAGACACCTGCAAAGTTTCCAACCGAACTATCTCCCATGAGACACATGGCTACATCCACTGAATAGTATTTCGGGATGGGTCCAGTAATGGGACTGATACATACATAAATCACGTCTTTATCCCTTTCAGGGTCGACAGAGCCTAAGTCAACAATACCTAAAGGCCACGTTTAGAATGATTGTGGGCGTATGGGTAGGAAGGAGAATCAAAGTAATGATGGATTGCTAATCGCATCGCAATGATTCCTAAGATTTTCACCCATTCCCTCGATAGGTTTTTACCATCTGCGCGGGAAGAGAAGCAACTGGTACATTCTGTTGTTGATTTACTCCCAGACCAGCATCGAAGAAACATGGGACTGTATAGGCTTGGTCTTCCAAGGATACCTACACAAAGTCCTTTCCCGACTATCGATTCTTCATCGCAAAACACCAAGTAGATTCAATTTGTTTACGTAAACAAATATCGAGGCACGTCTTGTTTCGTCTATCTACATAAACCGTATGCGAACGTGTTAAAGGGCGACGGTCGATCGGCAGCCTTTCTTATCTTTCTATACAAATTGCGCTATGTGACAGGTTGTCATATCTCTTTTGTGTTTTGGTTGAGATCGAGCAACAATATTACTTGTTCGAGGGCTTTGTCGTAATTTATTTGCGTCACTGTCAGGAGGCTGGAGTGACGAATTTTATAGTTAATCCTTTATGATATTTGAGAGCGCTTCTAGTTTTTTTCCTTGGTGTCATGGCGCATCAAAGCGTGAGTGGCTGGGAGTTATCGCAAGGTCCGTCTAGCGATTTACAATACAATACAATACAAATACTCTTTATTGAACACCACAAATCAGTACAAAACAATACAGTAAGCCACGATCCTACTCGCTAACTTCCTTTCATGCTGGTCTGGGAGCAAATAATAAACAGAATGTACCAGTTGCCTCTCTTCCCGATGGTAAAAACTAATCAAGGGAATAGGCGAAAATCTTAGGAATCATGTTATTGGGACCGTGCGCGACGACAGCGCCACGTGATAGGCGGCCATTATGGACAATATTGTCACCGCTGTCAAACAAGAAGTAAGTAAATATTGTGATAAATATTAATGAAATCTTGTGTTATTTTACTATATTACACAATTTTGGACAATGGTAGTCAGTAACATTATTGCCAATAATATTAAAATTGTTGTTTTCAGTGAAATTATAGAGGTTAGGTAACTAAATTTTTTTTTCTTACGGCAAATATCCACTTATTTCTTTGGTCTCGTTTCCACCATGGTCTAGGAAATTGGTAAAATTTACAGTCGCTATTCTTCTTGGTGTTATTACAATTCACAACAACACATCTTGCCAGGACCATATTTTTATCTCAAAAACGATTAGAAAATGTTTACTGCAATATGGATTTGACAGCTCAAGTCAGCGACAAAAATGACAATTTTAGCCGTAGCGAGCGCTGTGATCGTTTAGGCTACCCCCTCCACCCGCTTTGCACTCTGCCAATAGGCGATGCTGCTAGCAACCCATCAATGCGTTCACCTATACGTCCACAATCATGCTAAACGTAGCCTTTAGGTCTTGTTAGCTTAGGCTCTGTCAACCCAGTAAAGTAATGGATAAAGACGTGATTTATGCGTGTATGTTTTTTTTTTTATATGAATAGGAAGGCAAACGAATAAGTGGGTCACCTGATGGTAAGTGATCACCACTGCCCATAGACACCCGCAACCCCGGAGGGATTGCAGATGCGTTGCCAACCTAGAGGACTAAGATGCAATGCCTCTTGTGCCCGTAATTTCCCCGGCTGTCTTACTCTCCACACCGGAACACAGCAGTGCAAGCACTGCTACTTAGCGGCAGGATTAGCGAGTAAGATGGTGGTAGTGATCCGGACGGCCCTTGCACAAGGCCCTACCACCCGCAAATGTATGTATGTTACTCGCTAATCCTGCGCCAAGAGTCAGTGCTTGGGCTGTTGTGTTCCACCGTGAAGAGTAAGAGAGCCAGTAAAACTACTGGTACTTACAAGAGGTTCATTGTCTTAGCCTTTTAGGCAGGCAAGTCGGCAACGCATCTGGAATCCTGAAAAAAGTTAATGCTTTTTATTTATTAACAAAATTTCTTGAAATTTATTTCAATGAAATCTATGTTATGTAGAGACCCACAAAAATGGACTGTGACACCCCCTTATTCATAAACGTTCTGTATACTTCTGCTAACTTAGCAATCGCTTGTCCTTATCTGTCATTTTGACATTTACCTTTCACAGATAAGGACGAACGATTGCTAAGTTAGCAGAAGCCTATAGAGCGTTTATGAATAAGGGGTTAAATCTTTATAACCCTAAAGCAATTGAGACAAAGCTTCGTATATTGTTAAAATACCTACCTAATAAGATATTAGGTTACATTGTTTTTAGCAACACATAAGTAATTAATCACCAATTTTTCTCCTACCAATCATTTTGCCTCTTCCAGATTAGCTTGGAATCACAATACATCATCGCAATTTCTCATTAGTATACAGTATTCCTATAATACAAAGCTACAAATAAAAGTATCCCTTCCAGTACAGACGTAAAGTAAGGCCAACGAGACCAGATAAAATACGTAAGCAATCGGCCGTTACAGAGTTACATTGCGATAGGGAGCGATTATTATCTAACCTTAACACTCGTACGCAATAATGGCGTCAGTTGGTCGATGACAGCTGTCGTTGCGTTATTGGTGGTACTCAGTTCAGGTTTCAACTGTTATTTTTAGTATGGATCTGACAGCGAGCGAACCTTTTTTTTATGGTGTGGAAAATGCGCCTTATGTATCCGCCCGGTACGGGGTTACCGGTGGTATGTGGGGCTCTCCCGCGACGGCAGGCATACCCGCTAAAAACCACATGGACTCCCTATTTGGTCGGAGGTGAGGCGTTACGGGAGCACTTGGTGTTACCGCGACGCCCAACGACCACTCCGGGATAGGGTTTCCTCTTCGCGGCACCTGTACAATGCAGGTTTGGGAATTTTGCTCCGCTCCGCCGGTGAGCTTTCGCCCCCGTCCAATAACGGTTGCCCTCACCTTTCCCTGCAGGTACTTAGCCCAGGTTCGCCTCCGTTAAAAACGCGCCCAAAGGCACCGCCCTCACTGCGGGTCCATTTCTGGACCCGCTGGCTCAGATCCCCCGCAACGAATTGCGGGTTCACCTTACCACCCCTCCCCCCATTCGGATATTAGCCAACAGTTACCTAACTTATTAAATTAATTAATTAACCGTTGTTGCCCAGGGTGCACCGGCTTAAGCGTTACCGTTCACCCCTCCTCCCCGTGAGGCCGAGAGCCTCTGTTAGAAGGGAACCGTAACGCTAGAGCTCTCGAGGCGGTTTCCGACGTCGCACTCACAGCGAGCGATCCTGAACTGAATCGGAATTTAATCGCATTAAGTCGTCATGGTAACCCCCCGGGAAAGCAGTCGGTACCGCAGTTGTCAACGTTGGACTATTGAACGTGTGTTTACTTTATTTATCTTGTATCCCTGGCCTTACTTTAGACGTTGTAACTGGTAACAGGTTTGTAGCCGGCATTGCGGAGTAAGCAATCCACTCTATAATGGACAGCAATAATAATAGTGTATTAATTGTCTGTCCACTAACGAGCTGTTTTCTCTCACGTAATCCCGTAATTAGTACTGGAGTGCTCGCAACGCGGATATCAATAACACTAATTGATATTTCATAGCGTTTCGTGCGTTGTGTACGTTGTGATATAGACATACATAGTATACAAGGTGTCTCTTAATTGTACCGGAATATTTCGCCAGGTGGTTGGGTTAGACTATTTCAAAACTTCTGTTATTTTTTTTAGGATTTATGTACTCCTAAGTTCAAAATTCGAAAGTTCTTAATTGTGATTGACAAATGTTTTCATACGTTAGTCTATATTCAACTAGCTTCTGCCCGCGACTTCCTCTGCGTAGAAATACATACACATAATTAACTCTTCCTCTTGAATCACTCTATCTATTAAAAAAAAACCGCATCTGATCCGATACGTAGTTTTAAAGATCTAAACATACATAGGACAGACAGACAGCGGAAAGCGACTTTGTTTTATACTATGTATTGAAGTGTGCCGCGACGTCAAAAGGGCGATTTCATTTTAAACTACGATAAAAAATCTGCTGAAATAATATAATACATTAGTCAGAATAATATAATAAATAATCTACAAAATTTTCACTTCAATCAAAGGTCGACTAGAAGTTCTTCGACACAATGAACCAGAGCTGTGACTTTCTACGAGTATGTCTTTCAAATTCAAGTAAATTTTCACGAATTCCCCAGTAGTTTTCATACATTGAATTTTGAAAGTAAAAATCATTTCGATCGAGCGTTCGTTCAATTACTGTCACACAAGTACAGGCTTAAAGTTTCAGACACGTACACGTCTCTTTACTCAGTTGTTCTGCCACGTGTCACTTTGAGTCTACCCGTAAGTTACGAGATACGACCCATTTTTATTTTAATACAGCCTTTTTGAAGGACATAAGGCTGCTTACTCATCTGCGTAGGACGTCCACCAACGAGGTGGATGGATGACTTGTAAAGTCGCGGTTCACGGTGGATACAAGCCGCTTCCAACCGAGGCAACAGGAGGTCTATGGGGGAGGCCTATGTCCAACAGTGGACGTCCTACGGCTGATATGATGACAATGATGATGACGCAGCTGTAACTGTAACAAAACCTAGGCCTGCCGCAAGCGAAACGCCGCGTCCAAGCTAAAATTTTTGGTTACTGACTAGATTTTATTTAGATTTATTTATTTACTCACAAAAATTACATTATATAAAGACATGCATGTTACAAATATAAGTATTTCTGTTGAGATCGTCAACATTAATAATAAAAGAACATAAATAAAATGCTTCTCTACCCGCGCAGATGGTAAAAACCCATCGAGGGAATGGGCGAAAATCATAGGAATCACGTTATAGGCGATGAGGCTAGCCACCAATCACTATTTTGATTCCATTTTCCACCTATACGCCCACAATCTTGCTAAATGTGGCCTGTAGGTACCTGTTACCTGAGGCTCTGTGTACCCCGTAAGGGATAAAGACGTGATTTGTGTATGAGTATGTATGAATAAACAATGAAATAAAAGTACAATGTCAAAAATAATAAATGTAGAAAAATAATTCTAAAAACATTATGAATAAAATGTATCTCCAATAAGGATCGTCGTAGCATGTTAAATAAAGAACATTAAATAAATCATACCTACTCAAATATATCAAAAAAATCTGTAATCCGAATAAAGAGAGTTATCCAACAAAAGGTTTTTCGCCCGACGACCAAATGTCTCTTCTCCTAGGTTCTCGTAGTTCGGGAGGCAGGCGCTCGTAATCACTATCACTACATAGTCACTACATAGTATAAAACAAAGTCGCTTTCTCTGTCCCTATGTCCCTATGTATGCTCATATCTTCAAAACTACACAACAGATTTTGATGCGGTTTTTTTTAATAGATAGAGTAATTCAAGAGGAAGGTTTTATGTACATTTTACGCAGACGAAGTCGCAGGCAGAAGCTAGTAATCTATAATACTGTAACGTACAATAGTTACGATTACAGGTCGCAGATTAGTACCCGGCTTCTTCTTCTTCTTTTTTAATATGGCCCCATCGATCGATGCCATGATTTCGCCAATGTCAAAGTAATAAATACAGTATTCAAAAATCTTGTGACAAAAATGCCGGCAAAAATTTCGGGCTCTTAGCCAACGGATAATGATATCCCTCAGAACCTGCCAGGAAATCATTAATCGAACCAGGGTGCACCGGACCGAGCACTGCTCTTCCCCTAAATTCACTAAAAATTGTATTAATTACGCTACTTTATAAATGTCAGATCAAAATTATTTTTCGGGTTGCGCTACTATTTAATTATTATAATATGTTTGAAGTCGGTGCCTAAAAAAATCCAACCGAATTGAGAACCTCTTCCTTTGTTAAGTCGGTTAATAAAAAAGTTTTTAAAGGAAATCAAAGATTTAATTTCTATCAACATTTCTCATACCACAGAGTAAAATAAATAAGAAAAACCTCGGTATCTTAGTACAGTTGGCCACCTACCTGTCCTCTCACCTCGTTTGGTGAACTTGACTGAAATGGTAAGATAAGGAGGAAAAATGGCTTACTTAACACTTGAGTAGTCGCTAATGGGTCTACAGGACCCGGTTCAGTTGATTATAGTGTATAACTTTTTTGTTTTGCACTACGTGACGTTGCCGTTCTTTCTACCTTCCAATTAATATCTTGCGAATCGAGTCGTCACCTCGCCAATCTGTCTGCGCGCCGCATTTGTGACCGACGGACGTAAAAGATAATGTATGGGTCTACTGGACACGGTAGCGACCATTTACGAAAGAAATAATTTTGAAAATGGGTCCGCTGGGACCCAGTAGCGACTATTTATGTACTCAATTTTAATATAATTATTTAGGGCATTATACTTATGAATCTTATGTTTTTTAGCGCAATCAAAAACATTATTTTTAACTTTATTAAAAAAAAGAAAAACAAATCAAATTAAACTAAATTTAATTAAATTAAAGCAGGTTATCTATATTTTGTTTGAATACTGGAGATGATTGATTTGCGGAGCTCATTGACGCATTTTTATATAATACAACCGGATCTGCTTTTGTGATTTTGAATATGTATAAAATAGTAGTTTAAGAAAATGTATTAAAAATAAATACATTAGTTACAATACTAAAAAAAAATGCCAAAAACTTTTAAACTTAGTTAACATTTGGCATTTTTGTAATTAATCTGTTTTTGTAGAAATTCACTAAATTAAACTGTTGATTTTTACAAATACTGTTGTTTTATTACCCTTTTAATAAAATATTTAACTTACATAAGATAATTTTGAATACTTCTTAAGAGTATCCGCACATAATTTACTGGGTTCGCAGGACCCGGTAGCGACTGTAAGCGTTTGAAATAAGGGCGCGACTACTTAAGTGTTAAGCCTTATTGACGGCGAACCACACTTCTAACGTCAGCTGTTTTCGAAGGAAAATGCGGCTGCAACCGGTTTTCTAGTCACCTCGCTATGTTACATTATTCACGGATTATCTCCACTTAATTGTGTGTAATGCTCTTACATGTGTGTGTCTTGCCAAAACGAATAAATGTCTTCTTTCTTTCTTTCACTTTGGTAAATGGAATATCACACACACACACACACACACACGCACACGCACACGCACACGCACACGCACACGCACACGCACACGCACACGCACACGCACACGCACACGCACACGCACACGCACACGCACGCACGCACGCACGCACGCACGCACGCACGCACACACACACTACACATAATTCACGTCTTTATTCCTTACGCACCTCATTCTGAGATGTACATATATTGTCGGCAGACAAGGGGCGAGAGTCGCCATAGGCAAAAAATACATAAAATTTAGTGTTGCTTCTATAAATTAAGGTAGATTGCAACAATGGTGATGTTGATGATGAAAACGAACTCGCCGGGAAGGTGGACTGAAAGCAAGCGCTGAACAAATGCGGAGTTACGTATCCAGCCGGCCATAATAATACGCGCTCGCTGCAAAAATTAATGCCGAGTCCGTTTCAGCTGTTAGCGACAGGTGACTTTTTATTACTCGCTTGACCTAGAAAGATGGGTATTGTTTTTCGAATGTATGAATAAATAAAAAGTTAGATGTACGTGCCTACCTGTTTGTTGGACTAAGGCGTTGCTGCTGTGCTAAGTAACAAAGCGGTATCTCGAAAACAATCTAACTACATGGTTCTAATCTAATGTACATACATACATATATCACGTCTTTATCCCTTACGGGGTAGACAGAGCCTAAGGTAACAAAACCTTAAGGCCACCTTTAGCATAATAAAGAGCGTATAGGTGGAAAGGGAAATCAAAACAGTGATGGGTTGCTAGCCGCATTGCCTATAACACGATTCCTAAGTCTTTCGCCCATTCCCTCGATGGGCTTTTACCATCTGCGCGGGAAGAGAAGCAACTGGTAAATTCTATGTTTTTTCTTTACTCCCAGAACAGAATGGAGAATCTAATGTGGTATCTTGTTTATAGTTCCTTTCTGACAAACGGCAAAAAATGAGGGTAGAAATGAGGGACGTGATCGCCAACACCCTAGTAGGTATTTGACAATGATAATAGGGACGAAGCAACGCTATAGTATATAGTAGTGTGTAGTAGTAAACTCGTCGCAAAATAAAAGGCCCGTTTTGACATTTGTCTTTGCGACGTAACTAGTGATGTAACCATACGACTCGGTACTCGATACTCACGATGAATCGATTCAAGTTTGCATGAGTGCTTGATCGATTTGAATATATATTGTAACTGCATTGGATTAAAGTTCTGTTTAGAAAATTTCTTCAAATACCTACCTAACAGGTCGGGGAAAAAAGTTTCTTCGCATTCGATGTGAAATCTTTACGGCATGGAGCTCCAAGCTCATAATTTTCAGTAAAGATCACTACACAGCTGGTGAAATTTAGTAATTAATTGATTGATGAACACTAGTATTTAAATAAATAAAACCGGCCAAGTGCGAGTCGGCCTTAAAAAAACATCTTGATCGATTTATTTTTTTCTTTAACCGATTATTAATAGTCTGTGGACAATATGAAAAAATCGTTATGCACAGCACTTAGCCGAGTGGGCGGTACCCATCAATGAAAAATATAATTACCTTCAGAACATTTCGATTAGTAAAAAATAGAGAACTTCATAGGCGTGAACTGTCAAAACGGGCCTTTTATTTTGCGACGACTTTAGTAGTATAGTTGTAATAGTTTTTATAGTAATTTTGAATTCAAAGTTAAATCAACTCTTATGAGACCGTACAGTCGAATGCGTAAAAATCGATCATGTCAAATATATGTGTATAGATATTTTTGACGTCTTGGTAACGTATAATATATACCCTTGCCCTTGACTGATTTGATTGGATTGGATTACATTATTTATTCATTTAATAAAAATTACATCATACCTAAATTGTGCATTGTCAAGTTAGGAGAATTTATATTGACTTTGATTTTGATCGATTGAGACTTACATGACTGTAACTACATTTTGAACACCGAACAATGTATGGATACATTTTGTCAACCACAGCTAGAATAACCCAGTAAATATAGAGAGGAGAGTTCATTTAAACTTAATCAACCGCCTGTTGATGTATTCTGAATTAATTTTAAGACAGTGTATACGTGTCATTTTGCTTTTTCAAAGTAACTTCGTTTCGTCCCCCAACCAGCCACATTGCTGCACACAGTTTACTGTTATGATAGAAGATTGTTTAGACTGACGTTAACAAGGTTGAAGCTTATTTGCACAGAACGTCTGCCTTGATTGCTTTTTCGGTAGTCTTGCATAGTACAGTCAGCTTTATAGGCAACTACACTTACATAGTCCACAAAGATAGAGATTGTGATCTATGTAAACGTTTTCCATTGGGTTAGAATCTAAAAATTTAAAGAGGACGGTACTCAATCTCTGGCTTAAGCGCTTGGGGCACGGTAACAATTTTGTATGAATATTTTTAGCTTCTTTTTCAATCTTTTTCTTTTGTTTGTTGTTTGTCTCTACCCAACTGCTTTAACATGCTTTCATTTAAGTATAAACTATGTTCGTTAACATCAAATCATGCATGTCAAGTTTCGTACACATTATGTCGGGTTTAATTAATTTTCTTGCCATCCATGTGAAAGCTGAGTAACAATACGAATAAAGGGTCCTGATTTTAGAAAGCACATGCGTGAAAATACTACTCGAAAGTGGTGAAAAATTGTGCTGAATCTGAAATACGAGTAGCATATAAGACAATCACAGCTCTCATTAATTTTGCGAACTAGTCAAAAATTTGATTAGAGCAGTAGTTTTGGGGATATAAGCTGATTTATACCGCTTTCGCGTGGTACTTTCGAGTGATGTGCTTTCAAAAATCGGCCCCCTGGGAACGAAATGTACAGCCATGAATAAAGTTTGTATCCAAAATGCTTTTTTACCAAAAGATTTGGTATACATCATTCATGATGGTCATGTTCTCGCAAAAATATGTTACGAATAACAACAAAATTTCTTGGTTAAGCCGCCACCCGAAGAAGTATCAAGCTAACATAACTATGGCATCGTGTTCAACTCCCAACTGCTGGCAATATACAACCTTACAACGTTCAAAATCAAGTTTTAATTTTATTGAAATTGAAATGCAATGCATAGTATATTCTAGAGATGCGCCGAGTACTCGTTTGGTATAACATTTACGCGGCCCAATAACGCGGTTCAAGGGACCAGTACCTACTCGGCATAAATGAAGTACATTTTACAGTTAGACGAACTTACGAGTTAAAACAAGACGAAGTATTGATTTAATTGCACGAGAAGTATTGGTTATATAATTAACTAGCTGCTGCCCGCGACTTCGTCTGCAAAAAATTAGTCGCTATCCCACGGGAACTATGCAATTTTCCGGGATAAAAAATAGCCTATGTGTTAATCTAGGGTACCTATCAGCTATCTCTATTTCAAATTTTATCAAAGTCCATCATAAAATGGGATGAGAAGACATTGCGGGGAGAGAAGGGATAACATTTCTGGCCCAGCTTGCTCTAAAAGTAGTTCAAAAATATTACATCTCCATTGTTCGGGCTATTTATTATCGTCATTTTTTTATTTGTTTCCATCCCTTCTGACCCTTCTGGGTGAGCTGGAATTTGTCTTTATTTTATTGTCAACTAGCTTCTGCCCGCGACTTCGTCTGCGTAGAATTATACACGAAAACTTTCCTCTTGAATCACTCTATCTATTAAACAAAACCGCATCAAAATCCGTTGTGTTGTTTTGAAGATATAAGCATACATAGGGACATAGGGACATAGGGACGGAGAAAGCGACTTTGTTTTATAGTATGTAGTGATTGTTTAAACTACGAAGCTAAATGACTGATGATCCTTATCAAACTAAAATTCATACCACCGGAACATTTTTTATCTATTAAAATCAACTTTCCACGCATGAATTTTTTTTTAACTTCAATTTTCTCCCTACTCACCCCGTTTTACGGTACCTACCTAATATTTGTAGGTACTTGGTACCAAGTAATTACGAGTATTTTACTCGGTTACTAGGTAAAACTGGTACTAGACGTGACAGCAATATATTCTGTGAGGTATTGTACAGCTACGACACATTTAATCCAGCTTGAGGGAACACTGCTGCTACGTGCTTCACGAGGCGCCGAGAATTTCAATGAGCACCCTGCAAGCACGTCGCAGCATCTGATTCTGGGTTATTTCCACTAAATTATTACCCACCAGGATGCTTTCCATACATATGTCGCATTACGGGTATCAGCACTTCGTGTTTTACCATACTTTGAAAATTGTGTTTTGTTTCTTTGTTTGACTAAGAGGCTGTTTCATCAGTCTCTGTTTAGTTACAGTAAACTAAAGTGTCATTTATCTCTATTTATTACTACGGAACAGGCGGAGACGTCATCATAGATAACTGACACTTAAAATGACTGGAACTCGCTACTCTTCTTACTCGCTTCTTCTTCTTCTTAGCGTCTTACTCGCTAATCCTGCCGCTAAGTAGCAGTGCTTGCACTGCTGTGTTCCGGTGCGGAGAGTAAGACAGCCGGGGAAATTACGGGCACAAGAGGCATTTCATCTTAGTCCTCTAGGTTGGCAACGCATCTGCAATCCCGCCGGGGTTGCGGGTGTCTATGGGCAGTGGTGATCACTTACCATCAGGTGACCCACTTGCTCATTTGCCTTAATATTCACATAAAAAAAAAAAAACTTAACAGAGAATGGTGACACAGGCCCTAAAACTTTGCATGTGGAATTTGACTAACTTCTAGTTATCAAATTGACTTTAAATTTGGTAAGACGATAACGTTTTCAGTACACTGTGTAGATATATGTACAGTTGAGAGCATAAACATCGACAGAGCCATGTCAAATATTTGTGTCACCGACCTTAATGTTTGTAGCATAAAGGTGTATAGATATTTTTGACGTCTTGGTAACGTATATATATTTTATGCCCTTGACTTGACTGTACTTATATTAATTATAGCTGGTGCCCGCAACTTCGTCCACGCATAATTAAATAGCTATAGCTTATGTTCATCAGGGATAATGTAGGATTGTAAAGGTGAAAGAATTTTTTAAATCGAGCCATTAGTTTCGAAGCCTATTTAATGCAAACAAACAAATATTTCCTATTTATAATATAAGCATCCCGAGCATATGTTGGTTGAACTTAACATGCTATGTTTTGTGTTTGATGTAGATTGGATAACAATGAAGGTAATCAGCAAACAGCGAGAGAGATCACTACAGAGTATAAAACATGTATGTCCCTAATGAATGCTTAGATATTAAAATTACGCAACGGATTTTGTTGCGTTTTTTTAATAGATAGAGATTCAAGAGTAAGGAGAAGAAGAAGAAGAAGTCGCGGGAAGAAGGTTTTATAATAAACAGAACATTTGACAAAGAAACAGGTGATGACCTAATTAACAGCGTAGACAATGGCAATGACAATAATGTTAATTCTTAAGTTAAGTCTGAGTCTGTATTTCTTTTATTTCTTATTTTTAATGGCAATAAACGTTATCTTATCTTATCTTATCTTATCTTATTACTGTGCCGAATAGGGTTAAATGGGTTCTTCGATCCGTACTTTCACAAACAACTTGTTTCAGCGTCAAATTACAAAACAACAACACGGAATAACAACGAAATGGAAACGTACCTATTTATTTTTGTGTTTCACACGACCAAACCCTTCCGTGGGCATGAAACGTGCAAAAAAGCGGTATTTTCGGGACATTCTTACACTAACAAATTACCTAACCAGTTGGATCCCACATGCAAATTTCTCCATAAAAATCCAACTCCATTCGTTTGGGTTAAGGTTCCTTTTCCATCTTCTCCCTTTAGTACATTTTTCGTGCCAATCGCACATTCAGTAACCAACTCTATAATCTTCAGCTGTAACGTACTTTTTTCAACTGAGCAACTGGGTAAGATAGGTTGTTTTGGCATTTATCATTTTACCAACGGTCTGTGAAATCTTACCACGTCTCGGAACTGATGGCGCGAAGTCAGTTGGAAAAGACGAGCTGTTTCTTTGTTTTAATCGAGGATGTAATGGAGGTAGTTTTATCGGAACCGAAGGCGGAGTCGGAGTTTTTAAATTTGCTTTATCGGAGTCGGAGGCAGGGTCGGATAATTGACGATAGAGTGCACGTAGTGGGAGTCGGGGGGATTCCCCGCGCGACATGTATGAACCTGTTCATAACAGTCGACACAGGCCGCCGCCGCCGCTATGTTATGCTTCGACCTCCGATTAAAACCTTCGATTTAAAAGTGTCGGAGCCGAAGTCGGAACCGAAGGTGTAATAATAATCGGAAGTTCCGACTTAACGGAACCGGAGTCGAAGCTCCGTAACATCCCTGGTTTTAATATGTTATTTGACATTGTTATAAAGGTAAAAAGCAAGGACGTACTCTCCAATTATAAAATACTAGCTTTAACCAGCAATGTGGCATTTGAAATTCTAAAGTTTGCAGTAGGTACCTAGCATTTGTTTGTCTCTAAATTTAGCGGTTGGAATTTCAATGTTTGATATGCATAAATTCCCAAGCTGATTTGGGGGTAAAGAAAAAACGGAATGTACCAGTAGCTGTCCTCCCACCCAGATCGTAAGAGCCCACCGAGGGAATGCGCGAAAATCTTAGAAATCATAGGCGATGCGACTAGCATCTTTCTAGTCCTCTTTAGGTTTTGTTACCTTAGGCTCTGTCTACCCAGTAAGGGATAAAGACGTGATTTATGCGTGTATGTGTGTATGTATAAATTCCTGTTTCGAAATTCGCATTGCAAGGAAGACGAGTGTTATTCCAGTGTTCGAGCTATCTACTTACCAAACTTTTTCAAAATGCATTTAACAGTTTCAGCGGGAAATGCAGACAAACATGCTGACAGGCAGACATGGTCATGATGTGCGTAATTATTTGCGAAATAACAATGTATTGTTCAATTGACTTGTTCCATCACATAAAGAGATAATCGATATTCACGTCACATTGATGTATCTCCCCTTCCTTCTATTACACCAGAGCATCTAGATACCTACGTAAAAAATGTGCAGAAAATCACGTCGTATAGAAATTCAATTCCCTTTTAAAATTCCATATTTAATAACAATTTATTGCTCTTCCTGCAGGGACGTGATCTCATATGAAACGTACATGAGTCGGATATTGCATGAGTTTGGGAATCAGGCTATGAGATTAATACATTAAGACACGATCGAAACATGTTTATATCATTACAGTCACTTCACACAGAGAGTAAGTAATCGTGTATGTAAAACGAATAATATACTGAGTGAATTATTAAATGAATAATTGTTGCAAAGGTCAAAGGCAAGGAATCAAGATAAAGTAATTATTTCGCTATTACCTCATGGTAGGCTTAAGACAAAATACTTTGAAAATGCCTAAAACATTATTGAAAAAATGTCTGTTTGAAATATGCTGCTGAAGAATTTCAGTGAACTAAGGCTATCTAGAAAAGTATTTTGTAATAAACGGCTAAGACAAAACAAAGTTGTGTTTTCGGCGAACGTTCTTTTGTTCGCGGTAAGCTTCACAGCAAATAAAGTAAAATGTAGGTTTTGGCGTGCCCTAGGCTTAGGGGGCGTGTGGCTATGTTCCGAATAGGGTGACCATTTTATTAAAAACTAGCTCCTACCCACGACTTCGTCTGCATAGAGTTAGACATATAACCCTCTTGAATCACTCTATCTGTTAAAAAACCACATCAAAATCCGTTGCGTAGTTTTAAAGATATAAGCATACATAGGGACCGACAGACAGACAGTTTTATACTGTGTAGTGAAATATGGATATTTTAATCACAAAATTAAATGACATCCAAAGCGTAGACTACGGCTTCGTAATATAATTATGTAATGGTACAGGAACATCACCATTATCATTATTTTCAGTCTACAAATGCCCCACTGCTGGACAGGGTAATACTACAGAGAAAAATCGTGACTGTATCATCGACGTGCACAAAGTCTTAGACTTTGTGCACGTTTGGAAAGCTGGAATTATGCGCATGGGTTTTGAGTTTATCGATACTATGGTTTTTGGTTACTGTAACATGCAATAGTTACAGTTAGAGCTCACCGATGAATACGGCTCGAATTCATGTAAATAGTGACGTTTATCCGGTGATAATACGAAGTGATGTCACCATAGTTTTGGATGGAGTTGTATCTAACAAATCGCCACTCGACGTCGTTGGCAAATTGTTTTTGCGATATGCTGTGCCTTGTATGTGACCAGCATTGTTTATGACGCATTAAATTGGTAGGTACAGGTTTCGGTGGTTATCTTTATTTTTGATTTTAAGTTAGTTTTAATCAGGCGATTTTCAAATCAGCAGGTTCGATGAGTCGTTCAGTCTCGTTTGAGTTGAACTGTATTTTAATGTATCCAAATGATGTGTTAATTCCTAAAACTTTGGTGGACTTAAGTAAATGATTTTATTACTTACTAGCTGTTGTCCGCGGCTTCGTTCCCGTTCCTGTTTTTTATTGCCGTTTAAACCTTTCCTGGATTTGCACAAATGTTTTAAAAGCCAAACTAATTCAAATCAGTAAAGCCATTCCCGAGTTTAAGACAAACGAACAGTAATTCATTTATAGATATATAGAAAATTATGTATTTATTTTAATATTATCAAATAAACGTTGTCAATTATTATTATCTTCACATTTTTAGAGTTTGATAGCCGACATAGTAAAAACGAAACCTTGGTTTCGTCTTGTTCGTATCCGTCTTTTTAACTGTCTTTGTGCCGCCATTTTTATAAAACAGGTTTGCAAACGAGCAAGTGCGTCACATGTTGGTATCACCACCGTCTCTTCAATGGAAAGGCACCCTAATGATCATTTCAAAGGATTTTGCTTAATTCTGCCCAGACAGCCAATTAGAACCAAGTAGGGCTTTATCGCTGCATTGTCGAGATTTGTTGTGAAGGATTCGGTGGCCTTGCTAGCAATGTAATTGGTTGTGTCAGTTGTCTGGATGTTTAGGTACACTTAAAAACAAGTAATATAAACGAATTTATTAGTAACGAAAATCGAATTCAATTAACCTAAAAATATATCTAGCAATAAACAATGTATTTATGTACGGTCAACCAAATATAACGTTATCGCAACAGCCTTACCATGACGTCTGAATGCGATTCAATTCCGATTCTTTAACTGTCATTTTTGACACTTCCAGTATGGATCTGACAGCGATCGATCCAACTTTGGTTCGTAATTGAATCGCTTTAAGGGGTGTGAGACGGGCTACCTCCGCGTGTGGTCAAGAGCTGCGGTTCGTTTTTGGATCCGTCCGAGGGGAAGAGCTGTGCTTGGTCCGGTGCACCCCGGGCATCGGTTAATGATTTCCTGGCAGATTCTGAGGGATATCATTATCCGTTGGCTTAGAGCCCGACAGGGGGGAGGGTTCTTTGACCGTGTTCTACCGTACAAAGTTTCCGACATTTTTGTCACAAGATTTTTGAATACTGTATTTATTACTTTGACATTGGCCATATTAAAGAAGAAGAAGAAGAATCGTATTAAGACTCTATTAGAATAATACCAAGACACTTCGTGAAAAGTCAGACTGTATGCACACACCGAAGCATAGTTTGAACCGGCCTCACATTGCAGTTGATAGAACTCTGACTATAGAACCAAATATATTTACTTTGCTACTTCGCTTGCTGTTACTCTGCTCGCTTGCTCTTGAGTAGCGGACATACATATATTTTAGTTTAGGTGGAAAAGGGAATCAGGGAATCAAAATAGTGATAGGTTGCTAGGATAGCCTATAAACATGATTCCTATTTTCGCCCATTCCCTCGATAGACTTTTACCATCTGCGCGGGAAGAGAAACTTCTTTTCTTTGCTCCTAGACCGGCATGGAAAAATAAATAAATATCCTGGGACAAATTAGGTACACCAATTGACCCAGCCCCAAACTAAGCAAAGCTTCAACTATGGGTACCAGGCAATGGATAAACATACTTATATAGTGTAGATAAATACATACTTAAGTACATACAACATCCATGACTCGGGTACAAACATTCGTATTCATCATACAACTGTCTGCCCCTACGGGGATTCGAACCCAGGACCTCTCGCTTCATAGTCAGGGTCACTAACCACTAGGCTATCCGGTCGTCAAATATAAACAGCGGAGTAGCAATGTAAATGTTTTTTGTCTTTGCAAGGTAACTGCCAGATTCAATAGAACTCTGACTTTTATCTTTATTAGTGTGAGCGATCGTAGTGAGCAAAACCGGCAAGATTAACGGGAGGCTTATTATTTAACGGCGGGTGTGACGGTAATACCCGCCGTCCGGCTTTCGCGCCGGATATAGATCGGACACAGAGCACCGCGGGGCAGATGTGTCACTTGACCCGGGTACTCACCTGCGAGCTGTAACTAACATACATACATAAAAAACATCTTTATCCCTTACGGGGTAGACGGAGCCTTTTTTTATGGTGTGGAAAATGCGCCTTATGCAGCCCGGTACGGGTTTACCGAGGATATGTGGGGCTCTCCCGCGACGGCAGGCATATCCACTAAAAACCACACGGATTCTCTACTCGGTCGTATGTGAGGCGTTACAGGAGCACTCGGTGTCACGGCGACGCCCCACGACCACCCCGGGGTGGGGTTCCCTCCTCGCGGCATGGGGTAGACAGAGATTAAGGTAACAAGACCTAAAGGCCACGCTTAGCATGATTGTGGGCGTAAAGGTGGAAAGCGAAACAGCTCAATGTTAAAATTAAAAATGACCACCTTAATGATTTTAAATGCGACAATAAGACGTTATTAATAAGAAATACAACTTCACATTAAAAATAAGAATCATCAACTTTAAAACGTTTCTTTTGTTTAACTCAAAAGTTAACTTGAAAACACTTTTTAAGAGAGAGTAATGGGTAACACTCCTGAGTAATTCACGAAAAGGCACTTATTTTAAAGTGCACTTGCTGTCATTTAATTCCCTAAGACCATTGTCCCCGTATTAAATGTGCGGTTTGTGTTCGGGAAAAGTATCTTTTTTCTCGCTCTAGTTCCCACTTTGTAGGCAAAATGGGCTTAACAGCAGCTGTTGCTAAATATAGAAACAGTGCCTTTAATCTTAATTATTTAGCTACTTATAACATATGAAAGTACAGAAAACTCGCTCTTACAATTGCATACGTGACAAGTTAAGTTACTGTACAATTATTCATTAGTTTTAATAACCTCAAATATATATATTTACGTTCACGAGTCGTCGATCATTTTTAATTAAGATACAAAATTAGCAGTAGAATGTGTGTCGACCGCTTTGAGAGCTGTTTTCAGTAGACCTCCAATGCGAAACGATAACACAAAATTTAATAACAATTTTTTTTAAATAATTGTGAGTGGGCACGGCTCCATTTTAAATGTTTATTAATGATCTTTTTCTTTATTTGCAGGAAGGCAGGTACACAGTAAGTATACAAGTATTAACTTCCAGTGCGCTTAGCACGCAAGCACCATTTTTAATTACACATAGTCCTTTCCCCATTTTGGTCGGAGATACTATTTGTTACTACTTGTGTAAATGTAACAGTTACGGCGACCACGTGGTTGCATGGACTACAACCACTTTACCCTAACTTAGCACAAAAAAAAACATTTTTTCTCCCAAATATTGCAGCAATACGGGTTTATTGACCCTTGCTTTCCACTCGTCTGCACACTAGACATGCTCGTAGCAGTGCTACGGCGCTACGGGCTACGGGCTACGAGTTTGCGCCTCTACGGTTCCAGTTGAGCGAAGTTCGAATGGAATTGGATGGCTGTTGGATATTCCAAGGAATGTTATTTTTAGGGTTCCGTGCAAAAGGAAAAAAAGAAATAAAGGCAGGGCGATATTTCTAAGTAAAAATAATCTAAATTTCTAAACGACACTGAAAATTAGAACGCATAGAAAAATCCGAAAAGTAAAGCTATGGCCGGGAATCGAGCATGCGTCTCGGAATGACAAGGATCCGGGTCCGAAACTCAAAAGTACTGAACGGATTTCCATTCGGTTTTCAACAATAGATAGACTGATTCGTGAGAAAATTGGTTGAAATTCCGTTGGCATTGAAATTGCATTTATTAAATACAATTTTAAGATTATTTATTTCGATTCACTCATCAAGAACAACCCTAAATTGTAGCTAAATTGAGCCTAAAAACAGTAGAACGAAGTGATAGAATCAGGCATTACTTTCCTGAGGTTCGTTCTATGAAATAAAACCAGTAACTCCGTAACAAATTTTTCACGTCAGCTGATTGGTCAATATGTGCGTATAATATTTCTAAGATCGACACGGCGGAGCAGTACTATAATTACTATAATTGCTATTAGTTACGGATATTGTGATATATAAACGACACACGAAAACTCTCAAGTCGAAAACTTAGTACATTGTACTAGCTTTTAATCACGGCTTCGCTCACCCGTACCACCAGACGCGCATCGAGAGTTGTTACTGTCTTTCGTTTTCGTAAAAATATAATTGCCGACAAGTTGTCCAGCTTAATGCAATCAATTAAAACGGGTATGAAAGTTTTCCGTTGTGACATGAAATTTAACCATATAACTGTAGGTACCTCCCATACGTGCCTACGTATGGGTAATTTTTGTCTCACAGCGGAACTTTTTTCAGTCAGGCATTTTGTATGGTTACCACCACCAATCAAATGGGCTCTTTTTGAAACTACCAGCGCATTCGGAAATACTATTATTGCCAAGAAGAATGCGCCGCAAGAAACTTGGCAGAAAGTCATATTTTCAAAATAAATTACAGTAAGAATACTTAAATTAAATACATTTATAAAAGGGATGTATAAGGTCCTCGAGCCTTAAATTATATTAATCTACAGTAGAGATGTATAATATGATATGAAAGATGTCGATAGATAGAGAGAATAATTTAAATTCAGTAGAGGTGTAAAACGCCTCCACCGTCAAATAAATTAATTGGAGATGTCTCCGATAAAAAAAAAAACAAAATTATGAAATATACATTTCCTGACAAGTAAGCAACCATAAGCTTTTGAATTCCGAAGGCAAGCTTACTTGCATAAATTTAACGTGGCCAAACTTTTTGGTTTTTATCCAAAAAGGTAACTCTAAGCACCATGTTTTTTGTCAATATTTGCTGAGAGTTACATATATATACAAAATGATCAACAACACGTACAATTTGGTCACCGCGTGGCAACAATTACTACGCTAGGACCAAAATGGTTGCTTAGAAATGTGGCGCAAGAATTAAATCCTGTTCACCCGATTATTAGCGCACGTGTGAACAAAACATTCCAATAGCCAATTTACTATTACTATCTTATAAAATCGCACACGATTCTTTAAGTATTTATATTTTAAATTTGCATTAATTAAACGTTATTAATCGCTACGTTTTCCACGCCCATTGTCTTTTAATATCAGAAATTAGTTAATAGCGCGCGACCGACTTTATTATCAGTTTGTCGATGTTTCTTGATGGTTTGAGCATATCGGCTTCTCATTATGTCCTCGGCTGCTAGAGGTGCAAGTTTGAAGTTTGTGCTGTTAAAATTTACGAGGCGTTTGACTCCCAATTGGTAAGTAGAAAATCTATGCTCTAAAATTAAAACTAGCTCAGCTAAAGCCGGGTACTCATCAATCTGTGTTGCGTGTTCTAGCTCGCAGATGGATATCCAGCTTCACAGGATTTGTCCTGACAGTTTCCATATTCCATAGCCTCATTTTGGAATAAAGCTAAATATAACGGATAAGACGCGAACGAGAATACCTTCTTAGTATCGTGTTCACCGAAGGACTTATTGCCTTCTTCCATGCTTAAAACGTTATTCTGTAAATTGATATTTTTCTCAACTAAGCAAACTTTTATTTAACCTTAATTTGTATTTTTTATGTTGTGTGACTTATTTGTGTCCAAAGTATTTCATTCTTCACGAAAGTATACACTGAAAATATTAAAAAGCGATGTTGAACCGTGTCCTTTCTAAAGAACTAAATATCATGTCCGTCATACTACCGTGTATTTAGACCTTTTGTAAGGACATAATAAATCTTCGTCCCAGCAATCTGGCAACGGCTAGGTCCATGCTCGTCCAAGTGTGATTAATATCCAGTTACGTCCGTAGAATTTTACGTATTTACCTTAATCACAATAATCTAACTCGCTTGAATGGATACTAAAGTCGTTCAAATTTCAATCAACGTAACCTTAGCACATTGTATTTAAGAACTCTTTTTATCGATACGGGCAAAGGAAAATGGCAACTGATCGCGGTCAGTTTTGGTTTTTGATATCAGAGCGATGTTCAACACTCGAAAAAACATTTTTTCCCAAGAATAATATCAGCTAGATCGATTGTTTGTTCCTTAAACCCTGTAGCAAATTCGCAATCGAAAAAATATGTATACAAAAATTGCTCTTTTAAAAATATAAGATACGAGTAAACGCATGCGAAAAGTATAATTGTATGGCAAAGGGAAAGGTATGGCATGCCATGTCTGGCATAATGTCTCTGAGCTTAATGGTTTCCCAGTTAGAGCTAAATAGAGCTTCTAAAAATCAAACCCTGTCCTTTTTAAATAACTAATACCGCGTCCATCATACTCTCGGGAGCTTAGACACTGTAAAGATGCGATCAATCTTCATCCCAGCTATCTGGGTAATGTTAGGTCCGTGATCCTTCAAGAAGGATTAGTTCAGTCTTTAATAAGGATTTTACGTATTCACACTTATAGATAGACTCATCGTGAAACCTTACAAAGTAGGTACATGCTAAAACTTTTTCGCAGTTACTGTCATCCTAGAGAGGTATTAAATGAATAGGCGACCCTGTTCCAAGGTCTTGTATAAGGTTCGTTTAGATCGCTATCTCAATCTTCTTGCTAATCCTGCTCAAAATTAGCAGTTTGCATTGCTGTGTTCCGGCGTGGAGAGTGAGACAACGGGTGAAGTCCACTGGCACTTCTAACTTTCATGCTAGGCTCTGCAGTGGCTGAGATTTTTTTGAAAAGGGATCCATACATTTTTTTTCTCGAATTATACAACTTCGATGGGGATTCTGCTCTAAATTACGAGCACTTTTGATTTTAAAAGGTAAATAAGTGTCTTATTTTTTTCATTGCTTTTCCGTTACTTCTCCATATACACTTGTAATAAGAGTGACAAGTTGGAAAGTTGATAATTGTGTGAAAAAACTTTGGGACACTTTTTGGCTTATACTAAAACTAACTTCTGCCTGTGACTTCGTCCACGTAGAATTAGCAATTAACGTGTTTATCTTGTGCTTTTATCAACAAATTAGTAAAGTTTGCACCAAATAACTTCAGCCATTTTCACGTGGAGCGCTCGCAAATATACAGACAAACAGATAAACCGACAAAATTCTAAAAACTGTTGGAACGTGTTCTGTTATCGATTGTAAGTATCCCCAGCCAATTTTTTTTTATATCTTCCATGTACAGACTTGCGACCTTCTTCAGCTTTATTATATGTACAGATCAATAGTGCTCGTGATTCTGAGCAGAACTGCCATCGAAGTTGTATAATTTGAGAAAAAGGGTAAGTGGGGTTCTTTTCTAAAAACTACTCTTACGGCTACTCTTTGCCGATAAAGGTAACAAGAGACACTGGCCCGATTTAGGCAAATCAATGGGAGTCGGGTTCTAAGGACGCCACGCCACTGGGTAGGTACATACTTAGATGGTGTCACTTGCATCAGGTGATCTGCTCGTATCCCAGTTCATTCCATAAAAAACGACACTACATACATACATACATAAATCACGTCTTTATCCCTACGTGGTAGACAGAGCCTAAGGTACCAAAACGTTAAGGCCACGTTTAGCATGATTAAGCGCGTAAATGTGGAAAGGGAAATCAAAATATGATTCCTAAGACTTTCGCGCACTCCCTCGATAGGCTTTTACCATACCATCTGCGCGGGAAGAGAAGCAACTGGTATATTTTATGTATTTTCTTTACTCCCAGACCAGCATGGAAGAAATTTTAAATAAGATCTACTTTAAGTACGCACCTAATACCTACCCTTGGTACAACTGTCCGCAGGGAACATAACCATTCTGTTGCGAGCTCGACCGCCGTACCACGCTAGCGGGGAGTACTATTTCTCGACAGCTTTACATAATACAGATATTAAATCCGTAGATTTACATTATAACATGGTAATAAATAACTGGTTGCATCCAGTTGCTTCTCTTGCCGCGCAGATGGTAAAAGCCCATCGAGGGATTGAGCGAAAGTCTTAGGAATCATGTTTTAGGCGATGCGGCTAGCAACCCATCACTATCTTGATTTCCCTTTCCACCTATACGCCCTTAATCGTGCTAAACGTTTTGTTACCTTAGGCTCTGTCTACTCCGTAAGGGATAAAGACGTGATGTATGTATGTACCTATGTATGTATGTATGTATGTATGTTGCATTTGCGCAGATTAATGATCTAGTAAGTTTTTGGTTACTGGGGCCTTACCATGACGTCTTAATGCGATTCAATTCCGACTCAGTTCAGATTTTAGCTGTCATTTTTATTATGGATCTTACAGCGAGCGAACCTAAACTGAATCGGAATTAAATCACATTAAGTACCATTAACCGACCGCTAGGAGTAGGTCAAACTTGTTGCATATAAGAACCAAATAAATCATCATCTCCAGCCTATATACGTCCCACTGCTGGGCACAGGCCTCCTCTCAGAACGAGAAGGCTTGGGGTTAGTTCCACGCGGGCCCACCCCTCACCAAACCAAACCAAATAAAATAAAAACCAGCAATTACAAACAGGTTAACTTAATAAATTAAACCTTGTAAATCAGTTACCTTGTTACTCCACAAGGGAGCAAAACGAATAAAAATACATACATACATACATACCGTCACGCCTCTTTCCCACAGGGGTAGGCAGAGACTACTTTATTCCACTTGCTACGATCCTGACATATTTCTTTCGCTTCATCCACACTCATCAATCTCTTCATACATTGTCGTCGGTTTCGGGTACTCCTGACCTGACCTTTTTCCAAAACGTCTCCTATTTGGTCTCGGAACGTCCGTCTAGGCCTTCCCCTCCCAACGTAACCATTCACACTCCCCATATAGATCTGTTTAGTTAGTCTACTTTCATCCAAACCACGAACATAAAATTGTGACAAAAACGAAGTAGCGAGAAATTATGGTTTCTTATCACCGTCATTTCCAGTTTGTAAACGTCCCGCTACACTTTTGGTATATTAACATGGCAAAAGAAGAAGAAATTTTTTGATAGACAGATCTGAGACAGATAGGAGTATTTTTAGAAGGCGTCTCGTCTCATTTTCTTAGATACATAAAAGCGTAGGTGTGAGCTTCCTTTAATCAAAAAACGTGTCAAAGTAACTTGTTATTTAATACGGATTCCTAACAATTCCAGTTCATAAAATGAATAAGTTTATTGTCACAAAGGGAACAGTCTCTAAGAAACCTTTGTTAATGGTATTTAGATCACTTTATATAAATAAGAAAACGGTCGCAGGAAATTACAACAAGAGCTTTTTCCAATAGTGAGCAGTAACTTTCAGCTCTGTTTATTTGCTTGACAAATTAATTTGTTTCTTTGGTTTTTTCTTGCGCTGTTTCTTTTGAACTGACTTCAGGGTATAGCGGTCTTCAATTTACATTTCAATGCATACGTATGCATAGATAAATCACGTGTCCATCCCGAACGGGGTAGACAGAGCCTAAGGTAACAAGACCCAAAGGCCGAGTTTAGCACGATTGTGGGCTATGTGAATCAAAATAGTGATGGGTTGGTAACCGCACCGCATATATAACATGATTGTTAAGATTTTAGCCCATTCCCTCGATGGGCTTCGTTGGGTTTTTACATTTCAAGAGTCCAATATGTACAGTGTGTCCTAAAATTTATTCGGAATACTGCAATAAATGTTTAGGTAAGTTTGACGGAACATCCTTGTTGCTTCTCATATTTTATTTTGTTCAGCGTTGATGAGGCAACTTAATTTTGAATCCAAAATGTTTTCAATCAAATCAAATAATAATATTCCAGAATACTTACGTACCTACCTACTTCCATGCTGGTCTGGTTTTGTACCCTTGTGTACCCTTCAACGGCCAAGTCACACAACATTAACTATAATAATAAAGAAATCGCAGTAAGCAACCTTAGACTTGGAACGACTTTGTCTAGATTTCATTACTTTTTAGAGATAAACAAGCAGCTCCATCGAGACTTGGCTAGTTTTTTACAGAATGTTTTTGGTGGGATTCATTTTAACTATAAATTAATTTGCATTGTTCTTATTTCGTCCTTTTTTTTCTCTCTCTGCCTCCGGCGTTCGTTTCGTCACGGGAAATTTAGTGTTTATTTTTATTTTTTGTGTTGTGTCGAATTTTGTCAATAGATGTATTTCTTCTTCAAATCAGAAAATAGTCATAAAATATTACATAACGGAAAGGAAAGTGAATGTTATATCGCAAAGATAAAGAAACATAATATTTTATGTCAACAAGTTAGGTGTGAGCCAGACGCTTATACCTTCGACCCTGATTGATGATCGTTGGCGACGTCTAGAAGATTTATAAATCAAATATGGATCCTATCTTGTGAGTGCTAGGTATAAATTATATGTTCGTATTCTTCAAGGTGTCAGTACATTTGTTTTTCTACTACTGTATATTATCTGTGATTTATGTATCACGAGCACCACTATAAGAACATTCATAATAAGACTGGATAAGACCTCTAATAGTACTTGACCTCTAATAGTACTTGTTGGCTTATGTCGCTCTAAAAGTGCTCCATCGTTACGTAGGTAAAACTTTTACTGCCAATGAGTTTTTTTTTGTTCATTCAGACAGGCTATGGTCAACAACCATTCAGTCGTTCAGGACCAAATACGGTGGTAGATACTTATTTAGAAAGCAAACAAGATAAAACATTTTTAAATGTTGAAATTTCAGTATATTTCAATTTGACAATTAATGCCTAGGATCCAAGATGACGGGCATAATTTGACATTTGAAACGAAAATGTAGTTGGGTATCGTTTTCGGGTAATTTGGTGGCTCTGAGCACGAATTTGGCATAATTTTATGAATTAAAGTTGGCGGATGACATTATGACACTTCGACACAAAAATGGTGATTGGGTGTCATTCGGCTAATTTGGTGGCTCTGAGCCCGAATTAGGCGTTATTTGTGTTCTATTTACAATAGATAGGCCCGGTCTAACGGTGAATACCTTTCAGCTGTTGATGATGATGATGATGATAATCTTATACAACTGTTGCTTTACTAAACTATACTTAGAAAGAAAAGAAAGAAAGAAAGAAGGCATTTATTCCTACACGAACGACGACGACGACGTATACCCTTACCCTTTTTAGACGTATACCCTTACCTTAAAAAATTAACATACCACAGGCTTTTTTAATTATGTCACGTAGGTAGGTTTTTACTTTTGTCGTAATTTGGGTTAAATTCGACAAAGGCCATTCTAAATTCTATTTTCCTTTTTGCACTGAATATTCTAACAAAATACAGCCAGAGTTCTCAACCCTATTTAATGTTGTGACATTATTATTTTTCGTATTAAAGCTTCAGTACTAAAAACATTTTTTTTAAACAAAAGTAAGTAAGTAAATGCTTTATTGTACAAATATAAAGAAACAGACAAATCACAAAAAATACATTAAATATATGCGCAAAGAAGAAATTATCCCTCAAAGGGATCTCTACCAGTTAACCTTTCAGTAAAGCATTAAAAGAGGGACCGACAAAGAGTGAATTTAAAATATCCATATAGTGAAAGCCAAAATAGAGTGTACATCTCAAAACACAACAAACAATTCACAAACAAACTACTAAATATCATTAAACACATGCATACATACACACTACATACAATATGAGTAAACACATACAATATTTAAGGAGATGGTGTGAGCCACATCCTCCTCAAGCCCTTCTTCCAAGTCTCGAACACGTTCGCGTTATCTTGTTACCGTTAGGTGCCGCTAGGGGCGCTGACAATTTTATAGTAAGAGAAGTTTGCGTGAACGCATTCTCGACGTTGTTAATATCAAATATAGGCTAGCTAGAGGATGATGATGATGGAAGATACAATGATTTGCCATCAGGTAAACTCAAATAACATAAGACTTTATTAGAATTAGTAGTGAGAAGTTGAACTTTCCGAGTTTACCCGATAGAAAATCATTGTTCATTACATCTGTTCAACTGTCATAAATTATGCTTACATTTTACAGAATAGAGAGCAAAGGAAAATCTCATATTAAACCGCAATTTCGGACGGTGACTTGGCTTTGCTTCCTTGTCACAGGATCTTTTATATTTCCAAGGTTTCTGAAGCACTACAAAATGTAATAAATGTTTTATAAGCGCTCGGAATTCTTATAATAAGTCGGGAAAATACGTTGTTAAAACATTTTATGGAGTTTTTATAGACGATACCAACAGTTGGCCGCTACTGCTCCGAATTGATAGAGACATAATTATTAACCTTCACTCTTGTTATTTATTTGTGATGAGGCATGAACATTTTGTTTTTCTTTTACTTAAAAAATTAAGAGATATAGATGAAATTTAGCACAGATATACATTATAATCTGGATTCACATAGGATATATATGTATCCCACAAACTTGCACAGTTCCAGCAGGATACCTAGCGATAAATTCATTCTTCCTTGACATTTTGTCTGGCGTTATTTTACCTAACCTTTGCAATGACAATTAATTATTCGTTGAATCGGAACACTTCTTATCTAAGTCTGGCATGCACTTGGCTGATTTTTAATGTACCAACTACAAAAACTGAATCTCAATTCGTCATTTTTTTTGAGGTCTTCGCCGAATGTGAACCTATTATGATGTTTTTTATTCAATGAAGTATATGTCATAATTGATCTCATGCAAATTTTTATCGTAATTGGTTCACTAATTTAACTTTTATTTGCTTTTGAAGTCAGTGATGTTTCTTTATTAAATGAAAAATGTTATTTGTTGGTACATTATCGTCTTGGAACTGAACTAAGCACTAAAATATTTATGTTTATTCGGAGACGTGATGGAAATGAGACACAATATTTTAGTCTTTACGACACCAAACGTAAGTAAATCAACTAGAAGTCGCGATAAATATTCAGATAGGCCCTACGTACGCTTTTGAAATACGGTGACACATTTTATTGGCTGGATAAATACATACACACCTACCCCCTTTTTCATAAACGCTCTGCTAAGTTAGCAGTCGTTTATGCTTATCTGTGAAAGGTAAATGTCAAAGTGACAAAGGACAAACGATTGCTAAGTTAGCAGAAACCTACAGAGCGTTTATGAATAAGGGGGTTAGTATCCGTTCGATAGCTTGTGACCAAGCGAAGTTAAGTTCAATAACCTAACCTAAAAATTTCATTCTTGATACAAGCTTTTTATGCTGACTGTACTTTTTGTACTTACATTGCCATCCGTCCTACATATTATGTGTACCAAATTCCAAGTCCATCGGACCAACCGTTGAAGAGTTCCCTCCTTCGGAGACGATCCTGGCTGGATCACCATAACTCCACTACCAGATTATTGTACTGTAATCCGACTTACTCAATATGCTGTAATTTGCAAAAACTACCCAACGGAACATAATACAAAGATCTCACAATAAAAAAAATGTGACCTCTCAATTTATTTACGTAAGCAACAAATCTCAGATGCACGATACCTATAGCCGTGAACATAATGAACACCCTATATCAGCCCGATAATGGGATTATATTCTCACACCCCAAATCTCGACGGAACTCAAACCTAATTGGACCCCATTCGAAATACGTGCCACTCCGTTTACGAGCACTTTACATATCGAGCGATATCGGTCATGCAAGTTACGAATGTACAGAGCGGGATTCCACTGTAGGGGTCTAGTATTTTACGAACTAAAACCTTGTTAACACAACCACAGGAGCACAACACTTATGTCACTACGCTTAGATTAGTGCTTCTTAAACGAACAAAAAATTTACCTTGCTACTCCGCTACTCACGTGCAAGATAACCAAGCCTGTGTGAAATATATATGTTTTTCATGCATTCCCTCCCTCCACTTCTGCCAATAAAACACATATAAATCCCACAAACTTAATTATCCCTTACACCACACAAACACTGACGCGTTCTTCTTAAAGTTTTAGAGTTACCTTAGGCTCTGTCTACCCCGTTAGGAATAAGTATAGACGAGATGTGTGTATGTATTTAGAGTTAGAGGTGACGGACCACTTTCAGAATTGTATTTCTTACAAACTTATATTGACCAAATAGGAGACGTCTTGGTAAAAGGTCAGTACCCGAAACCGACGAGCATGTATGAAGAGATTGATGGATGTGGATGAAGCGAAAGAGGTATGTCAGGATCGTAGCATGTAGTCTCTGCCTACCCCTGTGGGAAAGAGACGTGACGTTGACGCAATTGTACTTATTTCGTTTCGATATACGAAATAATTGAAATAGAAGGTGTTTATTCTGTATTCACTGTATTTCCATACAAATTGGTGAGTCAGTCGTGTTAGCTAGTAAGCGATTGGTCATTTTATTTAATGCACACGAGAAAAACAACGATCACAGGGAAGTAAATGGAGCTGTCATTTATCTTCATTTCATATTTATTTTTTTGTTTCCTCCAAATATTGTTTATTAATTTTGTTTTACATCCATAGTTGTAATATTGTTTTAAAATTTGGACATTTTTATTTTATGCACGTGCCAAATTAGGCACCAAGTTGTGCCTAATGATATCGCTATATCATTACTAGCGAAAATAATATAGTAAAAACTCTTCTTCTTTTTTTTAATTTGGCCCCATCGATCGATACGATGATTTCGCCAATGTCAAAGCAATAAATACATACACACACACATACACAAGTCACATCTTAATCCCTTACGGGGTAGACAGAGCCTAAGGTAACAGGTACCTGGGCCACAATTAGTAAGATTGCGGGCGTATAGATGGAAAATGGAATCAAAATAGTGATGGGTTGCTAGCGTCATCGCCTATAACATGATTTCTATGATTTTTGCCCATTCCCTCGATGGGCTTTTACCATCTGCAATAAATAGAGTATTAAAAAGTCTTGTGACAAAAATGTCGGCAACTTTGTACGGTAGAACACGGTCAAAAGACCCCCGCCCCCCGATCGGGCTCTTGGCCAACGGATAATGATATCCCTCAGAATCTGCCAGCAAATCATTAACCGATGCCCAGGGTGCACCGGACCAAGCACTGCTCTTCCCCTCAGACGGATCCAAAAACGAACCGCAGCTTCTTGACCACACGTGAAGGTAACCCGACTTGCACCTCATAATAAAAATTAAATTTTGCATACTAAATTGAATCATCTGACAAAGATCTGACATGATTAAATAATGAATGATTTTCTATTGTATTCTACTCTGAAAGAGATTCTGGTAACCAATGAAACGAAATAGAAGGAAATTTCAAAAATACTTTCATCGATATTTTATTACAGTTTTCGATTAAATAACGACCTTTTATTCACTCATAAATTTTAAATAAACTGCGCATTCGACTCCATTTTTCGTCTATGATCCGGTCGTTTCAGAAAAATGCAGATATATGAAACGTCTGATCTTCTTACTACAGAGGTCAGCAACCTATTGACACGAAAAAGAATCACTAAAAAGTCACTAAAAATCGTGATGACTTAAAATTTAAAGGTATACATTTGTACTCATGGATCAATTGTACGGTTTGCAAGGGCTTTGTTAATAAAGGAAGATAATTATTACTTCTTGCGTATGGAGAGGGAAAGCCGCCGCTTTACATCGAAAGAACCGCCGGTTGCCGACCTCTGTCTTAATGCCTAGTGTTGGGAATACTAAGTACGGTATCGTTTCTAATAGATACTCGATGCATAATTACCAACCGTTCAACTCCCATGTCTATAAAGTTAGATAATTCGGGCCACAGAAATTCATATAAGTACCAAATTGAAAAACAAATAGACAGACACGACGAGTACTCTTATAAGGATTCCGTTTTGTTATTCAGATGTAAGGTCAAATGCAAAAATAAATATCGATACGAACTTCTCAAAAATATGTCCCACGACCTTATTAAAACTTTGACTGGATATATGACATTATTACTCTCGACTGTACAGGAACAATCCCCTGTCAGTCCTCTCATTATGAAAGGAGGCCTATGCCCAGCAATGGGACGTGCACACTGTGTTAAAAGTATTCCGGAATACAGAGACAGTTTAAATAGGTAATAACGGCGGCTGTAATGTACGTCGATAAGTGTCGTCGATATGTACTACAGGTTTAATGTCACATCCTTAATTCATGTCAATATTTGCCGTGGAAATGGTCTCTTAAAATCCGTAAGCGTGAGTGGAAGAGTGAAGTATAATAGCATTTTGTATGAAGCTTTAATATTCTCAGTGCTAGCAATATTTTGGAACTGCAAATAATTTCTATTTGTTCTCTGTTTTCATAATACAATATCTATGTACATACATACATACATACATTAATCACGTCTGTATCCCTCGTGTAAACAGAGCTAAGGTAACAAGACCTAAAGGCCACGTTTAACATTATAGTATAAGCGGAGTAGCAAGGTAAATTTTTTGTTCATTGAAATGGACCTCCGCAAAGTAACGCCTGATTCAATAAAATAAAATGTGTTAGTTGAGGAGCCTTTTATGCTATTAATTACTAAATTAGTAAGTACTAGAAGTAGTAGTAGTAACTACTAACTTACTCTAGATTATGTTCCTAAAACAAAAAACTGATATCATAAATCAAAAATCTGAGTTGGCCTTTACCGTAGTCGTCGCCTCCAGCCTATATGTTTACGTCAAAAAATTAGAAGTAGGTACTAATATAATATATTTGTTCACACCTCTCATTCAGAAAAGTAAGCTTTGCTCGCTGTCGAGAGGAATCAAAGTGCAACTTTTCTGTTCAAGGCTTTAAGTAAGCGTTTTTTTGCAAATGCAATTTTTTGAAGTATATAAATGTAAAACCAAGCCATTTTCAATCTTTGTTCTAGTTATTTAATGTTCGGTGTGAAAAGTTGTATGAGCCACTTAGGAGCAAAATTATTTTCATCTCGGGTAATTAATACTTGAATCCTTCATTACGCTCTGGATTCTACAATAGAATCCCACGCTACGCTCAGGATTCTATTGTAGAATCCTTCACTACACTACGGATTCAATGTAGCTCCCTCGACATAAATACATCATTTTGCTCCCTAGTGACACAAATAACTATTTACCGAACAGTGTATGTCTTAAATCTCATTAGATTGTCACATTTATCACCGGTTACTGACCTGATTCAAATTACAAAAAAAATGTATTTTAAAAATCAGTGTGGGTAAAGTTAGGTTCCTTATTGTTTCTTAATTTAACATAAAAAAGACCTATTATTTCCCCCAAAATACCTTTGAATAGAAACGCTCACGAAATTACTTTGAACAGTGTTCCATTGAATTGAAAAGAAAGTATCTCGTTAATTAAATTTCGTCACGGAAATTCTCTTTCAAGTATTTTTAAGATATAATCCCCATTAATTACTCATTTATATCGACAATTAAAGCAACAAAGTTGAATTACATTTGGACCTTAATAATATGCCTACAGTTTAATGAAAAGGAAATTTAATGAACCTTTTATGGAAATAAATGCGAACTCAAAATTCGTTTAGCGAAAAATGTAGGGACTTAACTGTATCGAAAACAAACAAAACAAAATGTTAAACACGAATCAGATTGATTCAGAATTAACTATTAATAAGTGACGGGTTTTAAACCAATAAGACCCTTTTTAATTTCCATAGATAACTATCCATTAAAACTGCTACTATTTATTTATTTAATGTTCAAGACAGATCATCTTCGGTCATTGAACTCTGAATTGAAACAAACTAAATTCCACAAAAATTGAGAACATAACAACTCAGATAGTCACCTGTCAAATTTTAATTAAAGATACACAATTAAACCATCCAATTTACCTGCGGTTAATAGAAAAACATTACTGTCGACATAAACTGGGTCTCATTTAGTGGGGTGGGTGGCTAGCATTCTTTAGCCGTTCGACCAATAGGAGCGAGGAAAATGTTGCGGACAGTTTGTAGATCGCAGTGTAATACGATTGTGAACTTGATGACCTGCATTCTTCAGGAGACAATATTTATTATAATGTTAGTGTTTGTCAATTGTATTTCTTTTATTTATTTTTTTGCACAATAAAGAGTTTACATACATCACTACATAGTATAAAATAAAGTCGCTTTTTCTGTCCTCATGTCCCGATGTATGCTTATATCTTCAAAACTACACAACGGATTTTCATGCGGTTTTTTTTAATAGATAGAGTGATTCAAGAGGAAGGTTTACATGTATAATACATGCATAATATACCGTGCGAAGCCGGGGGGGTCGCTAGTAATTAATAATTAAATGCAAAACTAGTTGAAGAATGTGAAATTAAGTCTAACCATTATAATATTAGTGGGATTTACCAGTCCACGGGTAAATCCCACTAATATTATAATTCTATGCAGACGGACAGCTAGTACTAGTGGTAATATAATCGGCATTGTATAACGTAAGAGTCATTGGATGAGGGTTTACTGAGAAACAAATTATCGCTGTTTTTCTCACGTTCGGGATTGGTTTATAACTTAGGCAGAAAATCCCTATCGTGACAGATATGTCAAAAATACCTCTTCATCTAATACCACTAGCGATATCACAAACCCATTAACAGGCGAAAACTCTTTTATTCGGCAAAAAATAAAACGCAACAAAATCCTTCAAATAAATAGCAAAATGAAAACTACAAAAATAGAAACACAACGAATATGAAACCAAATTCCACACCCAACAAAAGCTTTCTTAGTTCCACGCAAAAAGCCATTTCAAAATGACTTATTTCCCTAAATAGCACTTTTTAATTTCTGTCCTTAAACGCACCATGTAAGTTTCAAATTCGCAATGCTGTGCGGTATTAACGACCTTTTTAGAATGAAGATTTACTTGCTTAAAAAAAGAAAATCGGCGTATATCTGAGTTCGTCATCGCTTGTTTGTTTTGGCCACTTCAAAGCTAAATATTAATAATATTGACGTTGCACCGATTTGGCGGCGCAAATAAATAATTTGCCAGAACCATTGGGCAATATACGCTTAGATTCCTAACTGGGCCTTCACCTCATTTGGCACTTGAAGTACTCCGACAACCCACGTGCAAGACAGCTGTGTCTGAACGACATATTTAGAAGACCATAGAGGTATTGGGTTCGAATTCGGTAGCAGGTACTTGTTTGATTAATGTGAATGTTTACAATACAATACAAATACTCTTTATCAAACACCACAAATCAGTACAAAACAATAAGAAACAAAAGACAATAGGCGGTCTATTGACAGAGTCCAAGATATTCAAGACCCAGAGAGAGAAAATCAATAAAACATTAAACAAGTATCTTGTAAATGAATCGAGAATTTTTACTTCTTGATTTTTTATGTTCACTTTTACGGTTTTACCGTTAGAAATTAAATTTCTATACGTCACTGAAAATTAAAACACATAGAAAATCCGAAAAGTAAAGCTATGGGCGGGAATCGAACCCGAATCCTCGTCTTTCCGTGACGCGTGCTATTCTCCTACACCACCCATTGCAGGTGGGTAAGCCTTCAATTTTTTTTAGCTTTACTTTTCGGAATTTTCTACGTGTTCTAATTTTCAGTCACGTTTAGAAATTTAAGTCTTTCCATTTTATAACATTTGTGTAGAAAAACTCATAAACTACTAATACTATGTTTCAAGTGCTTTCACGGTACGGTGTCGTAAGTAATTTCGGTTATCTAAAAGCCCTAACTTGGTCGGAGTGACATTAAACTCCTTAAGAATTCAACATCTTACGTTGAATTTATAAGTTCCCGTAAAACAAAATGCCTTTTTAGAAACGAATTACGAATTCATGGAACTGTAACAGGTGTCATACACTTTTACTAATGGGTGTGATCTCGTATGACGTTGGATTAAAAGCTGAGGTCCATTATTTTTCTCTCGTTCCTGGTGAGCAGTAAATGTTCCAAGAGAGTTTGTAATTGTGTCGTATAGACACATCATTCAAACAGATGACGCTTAGCGATAAAAAATCGCATAGTAACAAGGTCACGTGACAACTAGTAACAGATAGAAAAATTCGAAGGCTTACCCAGCTGGTATGGGTGGTGTAGGGGTATAGCACGGAATGACGAGGATCCGAGTTCGATTCCCGGCCATAGCCTTACTTTCCGAATTTTATAAGTGTTCTAATTATCAGTGGCGTTTAGACATTCCATTACTTTTGCTTACTTTTGAGAAATAATCTAGTTTGCTCGTCAGTATTATACAGGAATTGTTTGTTTGATTCGTGCCGCCGGTCAGAAAGTTCTGCCAACCCCTATTCCTGGCACTGCCTCGTGCTATGAAACGGCTAAGTTACCTCTTTTTTTTCATTGGCTTATTATTATGTCCCACTTCTGGTTAAAGGCCTCTGTCCTCAAAATCCAGAACTGGTCCGACGCAGTATCAGACCAGTTTTCCATATAGGCGTCCAAATCGTCCTGCCATCGCCTTCTTGGTCTACCTCGTCGTCGTTGGCTCCGGTACCCACGGAGAGGCTGAGTAGGCCCACCTCTGTAGGTGCATGAGGCAGACATGCCCAGCCTAGTCCCATTTGAGTTTAGCAGTCTTTTTCCCGAAGTCCAGCTATTCACGTTTTTGAGCGTAGCCTGCTACGCTATATATCAGTGCTTTGCCAAGCATGGCCAAGTGAAAGCAAGAAATTGCACTATACTGTATTTCAGAGAGTAACGTTCGAGACGTGAGCGCTGCACTAATATTGCGCTCCGTCTTGAGAACTTCGCTTCCAACTAACACAAGCAACTCCATTGTGAATTTTTGATACGTCTGAAATCACTGAAAACAAGCTGTTCTGTTTTAATTAGAAACTATACAGTGTAGTTCCAATACAAACACAGAGTCTGGGGCCTGGATTTTATAAGAATACCTGTATTATTACTTATTACAATGCTAGTCTGGGAGTCAAGAAAAAACATGGAATGTACCAGTTGCTTCTCTTCCTGCGCAGATGGTAAAAGCCCATCGGGGGAATGGGCGACAATCTTCATTTGTGGAACCATGTTATAGGTGATTAAGCGATGCGGCTAGCAACCCATCACTATTTTGATTCCCCTTACCACCTATACGCCCACAGCCATGCTAAGCGTGGTCTTTAGGTTCTGTCTGCCCCGTAAAGGATAAAGAAGTGATTTATGTGTGTATGTGTGTGTACACCCCGTTAGGGCCAAACATACAGAGCCTGGTAACAAAACCTAAAGGTTTAGCGTGATTGTAGGCGTATAGGTGGAAAGGGGAATCAAAGTAGTGATGGGTTGCTAACTGCTTCGCCTATAACATGATTCCTAAGTTGTCTGCCCACTCCTCGATGGGCTTTTACGACTTCACGAATTTCTAATGATCTGTAATAAAGATAACTGAGTTTAATTTTGTACGATTAATGTTCAAGCTGTACCAAATACACTACTAGCAAAAAGAAAGGTTCACTTCCATTACAAAGTTGTGTACAAAGTGACCCCGTTATTTTTCCCCGTCAGTATACTTCGAGATCTCCGTCACAACATTTACTTAACGCAATAAAGAGTTACAGTTAAACTTGTAACTACAAGTTACGCACGACGCAAGCGAGTTGGTATAAACGGCCGATATTCCCAATAGAGTCGGAACATGTAGGTATTTGTAAAAGCAGTTCATAAAGGATTCAATAGGGCCTACATTTTTTTGAATATAAATAATCACATTGTAATAAATTTCCGACACGTAGACCCTTCGACGAAATATCGTTTTTTATCTGGTAATGATAAAAGATAGAATTTTTAGCTTAGTTAGGAGCTTCTTTTTCTTTTAGCTTTACAATAAATTGCGTTTCTTGTAAGTTTTTAGAATTGCTTTGACTACAGTTTTTTATCGTAATTTTTAAGTAAATAAATAAATAAATAATAAATGTCTTGGGACCAATTACACTTATTGTACCGCCCCAAACTAAGCAAAGCTTGTACTTACTATGGGAACCAGGCAACGGATAAACATACTTATATAATTTAGATAAATGCATATAACATCCATGACTCGGGCACGAACACTCGTATTCATCATACAACTGTCTGCCCCTACCGGGATTCGAACCCAGGACCTCTAGCTTCATAGTTGGGGTCGCTAACCGCTATTCTATCCGGTCGTCAAATGTAAAAATTTAGTCTCTCCTTGAAGCCATGGCTGCACTTTGAACATTTATCAAAGTACAGAGACCATTTGTCAACCACAGTAAAAAAAAACTGAAAAATATCTACAGAATGTTCAATAAAATTAATCTAAACACACGCTGAAGTATTCTGGATTAATTTTAAGACATGTACTTTCATTACTTATTCATAAGCAGTTTTAAACTATACTTTGTCTTAGTCAAGGAAATGTCAAAGTGAAAGAGAGACAAACTAATGAAACGAGGCAATAAATCTCTGACGAAAGAGCCAGCAACATAAAAAACAACTACGTAGAAGTAATTGCGGTGAAAAGCTGAGCGCAGCTTCGCTAACAAGCCCTTAGCTCCTTGTTATCTGGTTCGAGACGTCGGCTGGCACGGTTGTTGAATGTATGGCTCAGCTCAGGTTGGTACAGTTTGACAACAAATATAATGCGCATCGGCAGTATTCGTTTGCGCAGAGAAGCACAGACCAGTTTCCGATGGTAGCCGAACGTGTAAATAATCTATATTGAACTTTATTTGCAAGCGCAACTGGCAGAGTATTGCTTGCTTTGCATTCTTAGCTCTGTCCCGCTTACACGATTTTGCCATTGTTGGTACGAAATCGATCGACCAATAACAGCGCCAGAGTTTCCCGCGCTACTAAAATTGGCCTACTGCGCAGGTACATCGTGGAGCATTATTTTTGTTGTCAAACTGTATCAGGTTGGCGTTAGTCGCATCGCATGGTTCGCATTAACTACATACCTACTTATCGGGCCTCTTTTTGTCCCATAATTTTCATAAGTCATAACAACCTAAAAGTTATCTTCTTTCATCTATGCTCTTCAACACCTTAAACGTCTGTTTTGCTCTTTTTCACATAAAATAATACTATCTACCTTGGATCACGATTGGTACAAGATTATAGTTGGTAGAATGTATGTATGTTTGTAAACTCTTTATTGTGCAAAACAATACAAATGACAAACACTGAGATACATGCAGAAAGGCGGACTTATCCCTTTAAAGGATCTCTTCCTTTGAACAAAAAATATTTACCTTGCTACTCTGCTACTCACGTGCAAGATAACCAAGCCTGTGTGAAATATATATGTTTTTCATGCAACCCTCACCACTACTGCCAATAAAACACATATAAATCTCACAAACTTAATTATCCCTTACACCACACAGACACTGACGCGTTTCGATCCCTCTACGGGATCATTATCAAAGTTTAATGAGCACAACACTGTTACACATTCAAACCAACGTCGTACTCTCTCTCCCTGTATCTCTTCCTGTCAAACTACATTGTGCGGGACGGTAGACGACTTAGCATTAGCAACTAGATATATTTTGTTACACTCAATAAATACTGGAAGATGGTTTGCAGTTTAATAACACAGACAATAAATATCAGAGAACTGTTCTTTTATTACATTGTTCTTTGGGTAGATCTCGGGGCTTATTGGATTTTATTTGGCTTGTTTATTCCTTCTATTTATGAGACTTACTTTTTCTTAGTCACAGGGTTTTCGCAGATGTTTTTCGTGTGGGGTTCCACATCATTTATGAAAATTTCTACTGTCTTGATAACGCGGTTCATGAGATAGATGCCTGGTGACAGACAAGACATACAGACAGACGGACGGACAGCAAAGTATGTATGTATGTACTCTTTATTGCACATAAAAATTTAAAAAATACAGAAATTCAGACAAAAAAGTACAAAGGCGAACTTATCCCTAAGAAGGGATGTCTTCCAGCTAACCTACAGAAAGGAATAGTTGACAACAAAAAGGCAAGCAGTCATTATGCGCAAATAAGTAGTATTAATACTTAATAAATTAACAACTAAAGTACAATACATTATAAAACCATAATAAAATAATATATAAATAACGGAATAAAATCAAAGTCTTAGTAATAGGGTTCCGTAAAAACCCTACGGTACGGAACCACAATTTTATTGTAATCCGAGTGAACAAAACACAAAATGAAATCTTTATCTCAATGCTTTTTCCTCTACCTATAGCCTCTTAACTGCAGAAATTGCGAAATTAGGCCGCGAAACAATAGAGCATGCTTTTCGCCACCCGTTTGGGACGATCGCCGCTCAACTGATCTAAAAGGGTTTAAGGACTTAAAGCCACTTCACGTCGTTTCAAACGGTGGCTTTGACAAATTCCTTGGTCCAATTTTGCTGGTCTATTTTACCTTGACATTTAATATAGGTAAGGGTCACTCAAAAACAATTAATTCATTATTTGTAAGTAAGTAAGTAAATGCTTTATTGTACAAATATAAAGAAGCAGAGACAAATCACGAAAAAGACCTTAAATATATGCACAAAGGCGAACTTATCCCTACGAGGGATCTCTACCAGTTAACCTTTGAGTAAATGAGAGGAGCATTAATCGAGAGACCGACAAAGAGTGAGTTTAAAATATCCGTATATCCATTTGTATTAGGTAATTCATTCGAAAATAACAGGAGTTGAATATTATGTATCTATCTAAGCTTTGTTCTGGAACTAGCTTCTGCCCGCGACTTCGTCTGCGTAGAATTATACATAAAAACCTTCCTCTTGAATCACTCTATCTATTAAAAAAAACCGCATCAAAATCCGTTGTGTAGTTTTGAAGATATAAGCATACAAAGGGACATAAGGACATATGGACATAAGGACAGAGAAAGCGATTTTGTTTTATACTATGTAGTGATGATATGACACTTAATTTCACAACCTGTTGTACAGCGGACCAAGTTTTATCTAGGACAGGGGGCTATACCATGACGTCTTAGTGCGACTCAAATTCGATTCAGTTTAGGTTTGCTCGCTGTCAGATTCATATGAAAATGACAGCTAAAACCTGAACTGAGTCGGAATTGAATCGCATTAAGACAAAAAAAACTACAACTATGTACTAACTAGGTATGTGGATCGTAGCAAGTGGAACAAAGTAGTCTCTGCCTACCCCTGTGGGAAAGAGGCGTGACTGTATGTATGTGTGTAATCATTTTGAAAAAGTCTCAGACTCCAGTTTTAAATGTTGTCGATGACGTAATTATTCACAGTTGTCAGTTGTTTCGGTTCTTAGGCATTTCACTGCATTCACTTCAATATGGGTCCGTGATCATTCCATTTCCACTTACGAGTCTTGAAACTTCTAGAACATTTTGATGGAATTGTCGTTAGAGAGCTATCCTTCAAAAACCCTAATAAAATCCTGAGATCTTATTACCTACCGCTAACAATCATCTATGTATACTATATGCAAGGGATTAATATTTGAATTCCAAGCAGATTCATTTTTTCCGACACCTCCAACAACTATCATTATCCTACTAATATTATAAATGCGAAAGTTTGTGAGTATGGATGTTTGGATGTTTGTTACTCTTTCACGACAGAACGGCTGGACAGATCTTAATGAAATTTGGAACATAGATAGATTATAGTCTGGAATAACACATAGGCTACTTTTTATCCCGGAAAATTGCGTAATTCCTGCGGGATAGCGATAAACGAATTCTACGCAGACGAAGTTGCGGGCAACAGCTAGTATAAAATAAATACACGAAACCTTTACCGTGATAAACTTAAAAACTACTAAACGGATTTTCATGCGGTTATCACTAATAAAAAAAGTATAAATAGCCTGCTATCTGGATACAATTTTTTTTCTGCTAGATAGGTAGGTACATAATGCTTCGTAATATCTCTTTCGGCCATCCTATACCCAAAATCCCAGCCATTGCGCAATCAAGTTTTGCTAGTTATATAAGCGAAATTCCGAGTAAACACACGAAGCTTGTTAGGCAACTGAAGCGAACATAGACAGCGAGAGTTTTTTGCGGGAAATGGGTGTAGGGTTACCATTTGTAGACGTTAGAAAGTCCTCACTAAAACTTAAAAGTGTAAACTATCTACAAACTATACTAATATTATAAAGAGGAAAATTTGATTGTTTGTTTGTTTGTTTATTTGCATTGAATAGGCTCCGAAACTACTGGGTTGATTTTTAAAATTCTTTTGCCGTTAGAAAACTACATTATCACTGAGTGACGTAGGCTACTTTTTACCGCGGGAAAATACCTATTCCTACGGGAAAATTAATTTATCGCGGGCGAAGCTGCGGACGGAAGGCTAGTTAGGAATAAATTTATTTTTCAAGGTTCAAGGAAATGTCATTTTCATCTTCAAATTCAAAGTTTCTTTTGGAAAATGATTCAGTATCTAGGTTCAATCGAGTCTTGTGAAAATGGATTTGTTTCTTTATTAATTACTCCTTAGCACGTCATCGCCTCATCCAATCTTGACTAAATTTGGCATCCGCGTAGCCTTTTGTCACCTAGTGCTATCTTTCGAAATCATCGATGTAATAGCTCTTGCGGTTCACTATGGTGAGTGAGCTTCATTTGTGGTAAACACGTATCTGCATACGTCTCAAAGTGTGCGTGAGAGAAGCGGGTACGGTAAGCATGCCTACTCGTATAAAACTAAAAATAATTTTAGCTCGAAAATCGATTCGTAAGACACGAACAGTGTAATACATGTTTAATACAAATAAAGCTCGCTAGACATCGTAAATTGTAAGAGCTAAAGTATAGTAAAATATTGCCTTTTGTCCCAATTCTGTAGTAGTGCTCGCGACACATTACTTATATTAATAACTAGCCGTTGCCTGCAAGTTTGTCCGCGCAGAATTAAATGTATATTGTCTATGACACTCACAAATAATGAAGTTTTCTAATGGTTAAAGAATTTTCAAAATCGGTTAAGTAGATTCAGAGATTATACACCCTCACAAACTCCCAAACTGATAAGCTCACAAACTTTACCCCTTCATAATAATATTAGTATAGGATATAGATTTGAGTGTGTGTCCTAAAACAGCCGGATAGGTTTTGGTGATATTTTTAACTAATCAAAAGAAGAATAAATGATCTAGGGTCTTACCATGAGGTGTTAATGCGATTCAATCATGACTCATTTGTCTAGAAAGTTAACTTGAAGAAGTTGTCTTGTGTGGTCAGCGAAGACCATTGCTTGGTCCGGTGCACCCTGGGCATCATCAGATTCTGAGGGATTCTGAGGGCTAAGAGCCCGACAGAGGGCGGAGGGGTTTTTTGACCGTGTTCTAGCGTACAACGTTGACGACATTTTTGTCACGAGATTTTTGAATACTGTATTTATTACTTTGACATTGGCGAAATCATCGCATCGATCGATGGGGCCATATTAAGAAAAGAAGAAGAAGACTCAGTTCAGGTTTTAGCTGTCATTTTTAGTATGGAGACAGCGAGCGAACCTAAACTGAATCGGAATTGAATCGCATTAAGACGTCATGGTAAGACCCCTGCAGTTTTGTAACAAACCACATATTTTCACCACTCATGAATAGTCCTTTCAAGTGGCAAAAATCGTGCTAATGGGCCAAAAAAAACTGCACATGTAGTCACCCTACACGCGTGGATATTTGTCCGGGTAATTTTGAGTGCCATTCCATTTGCCTACATTGCCTGTAATCTAGCCCAGACACGTACCTAGTGGACCGTCTGTACGATATAGCACCAAATATGGTGTGGCATATGCATGTGGCTCGGAGCGTGCCGTTATTTTTGCTCGTCAGTGTAGTTTACCGCTGAATAGGGGCCACATGAGTTTTATCATTAAAATGCGCGTGTTTCTACCGTTTCTTATTTAAAGTAAGCTTTTTGCAATACAGTACAATATAGTACATTTACTCTGGTAAATCCACTATCTCAAGTGCGCATATTTTCTTTTGAGTAGCGTATATTAATTAACTGACTGACAGTTACTTTGCGTCCAGTTTCTTATTAAAGTAAGCTCCATGCTGGTTTGGGAGCAAAGGCAAAACATAGAATGTACCAGTTGCTTCTCTTCCCGCGCAGATGGTAAAAGTCCATCGAGTAAATGGGCGAAATTCTAAGGAATCATGTTATAGGCGATGCGGCTAGCAACCCATCACTATTTTGATTCCATTTTCCATCTATACGCCCACAATCTTGCTAAATATGTAGTAGTGTAGTTGCTAGTCTCATCGCCTATAACATGATTCCTATGATTTTCGCCCAATCCCTCTATGGGCTTTTACCATCAGCGCGGGTAGTGGAGCGACTGGTATATGCTATGTTTTTTCTTTGCTCCCAGACCAGCATGGAAGAACCAGGGAAATGGCAACTAATTACACCGTCTAGCACACTTGACCGCGCTTGCACATAAAGCGTGGATTATCAAACCAAATAATAGGACGGTGGGTCGTTAATATCGCATTAGCCGGTTTTTGCGAGCGCTTGACATTCGCCCCCAGATTAATTAATTATTATTGGCTACTTTATTGTGTACTTATGGTCTTTTTGTCAGTAAATTAAACCATAGCTTCTCTGTTGGCTTTGTCTCCGAATATTAGTATTATAATCACAAGCATTCTCTAAGAACTATTACGAAATATTGTAGCAGGTGATTGGATTTCTGATTGATCACTCCTATACAGACTTTTAACGTAGTTTATGATTTAGATATATGTCACCATTTTGATGCTGTACACTTTGAACATCGATCAATCTATGACAACATTCTGTACATACATAAATCACGACTTTATCCCTTACGGTGTAGAGCAAAAATTTAAAGAAATTGGCATTTAGGTAAACCACCGGAATCTTGAAGGATCATGTTCATGACATTTTATATCTAGACGCGCGGTAGCGTGTCAGCGAAGTTCAAAGTAAAAGGAACTGGCGAGGCTGCCGTGTGTATATTTACACGAACCATTTCAAGCTACTTTTAACCCCTTCACAACTCGAAACCTATTTAATGTATTTAAATACATGAAATATGGCACATTTATTGAGGCCCCTAAGCTTGCCCAAAACGCAATATTTCATAAATATTGTTCAAACAGATACCTTACTGATATATTAACGTTCAAAAATCGGCATTATTGTGACTGACTCACTGACTTATCAATATAAAATATTGAACAAGAAAAATCGACCTAGAAACTTGATATTTGGCATCTAGGTAGCCTCTCAAAGGTTAGGAATAGCAGTTCAGAGAGGCAATGCGGCCTGCGTCTTGGGGTCGATGCCTGTGGCGGAATATTTTGACGACATATTTACTTAGTTTTATAATTAGTAGTAGTTTTAGTTTTAGCCTATTTTTAAAATCTTGCTTTATTTATTTTTTTATTATTTTTATTATAAAATAAATATTATGCCTATCAGGTGTATTTGCTTATAAGAATCTAAAAACTAAAAATTATTGATGTTAAAGTTAGATAAGACGCGATATCAATAGTTTTGAACTTGGCTATCATTTCACATATCTATTTTTGAAGATTATTAAAATAATGTATTTAAATTGTACATGAACTTGGAGGGGAAAGAAAGAAAGAAAGAAAGAAGACATTTATTCCTTTTTGCAAGACACACAAATATAAGATAATATACACAATTTTATAGAAAATAAACAAGGTAAAACAAAAACAAAAAAAACATAGACATGAAACATAGACATGAAAAATGGGGGGGGACTTGATTGTTTACAAAAACGTTAAAATTGATTGGAATAGACTATACATCGTGCATGATTGGAGGATATAAGGAGCTTTTAAGAACTTGGTTTCCATTCCAGCTAGATCTCACTTTTATTAGCGTAACCGAACGATCTCGTCATTCTTTCTCATTCATGACTTTGATGGGACAGCTATTACACCGAAACCGTTCCGAAAGTACCTCACTTCTAAATCACCTCGGTCTCTCACTCCTCTCGCATGCACGCCACGTACAACACAATAAAAAGGACGCGGGCGCACCTATTTATGGCGGCCACATTAGAGACAGAAAAACGACCGAAGACATTTCATTTGCATAAAAGGTTGAAGCGGAATTTAACTCGTTCGGTTTTGTTAGAGAAACAGTGAGGTAGTTTTAGATATTAGGTGTAGTATAGGCAGAGACTACTTTGTTCCGCTTGCTACGATCCTGACATACTTCTTTCGCTTCATCCACATTCATAAATCTCTTCATCCATGCTCGTCGGTTTCGGGTAGGTACTTATGGTATGGTGTTGTCATAGATCCTACTACCTAATATTATAAATGTGGAAGTTTGTGAGTATGGATGTTTTGGATGTTTGGTACTCTTTCACGCCAGAACGGCTGGACAGATCTGGATGAAATTTGGAACATAGATAGATTGTAGTCTGGAATAACACATAGGCTACTTTTTATCCCGGAAAATTGCGTAATTCCTGCGGGATAGCGATAAACGAATTCTATGCAGACGAAGTTGCGGGCAACAGCTAGTATAGAATATAGTAAGCCGTGGTAGGCTAGTGGTTTGATCTGTGGCTTCTCACGCAGAAGGTCGTGGGTGCGAATCCCATGCTGGAACCTCTGAGTTTTTCGGAATTTATGTGTAAAATTACATTTGAAATTTACCATGAGCTCTTCGGTGAAGGATAACATCGCGAGGAAACCTGCTCACAACTGCGAAGCATTTCAATGGTGTGTGTGAAGTTCTCGATCCGCACTGGGCCCACGTGGGAACTATAGCCCAAGTCCCCTCGTTCTGATAGGAGGCTAAAATATCGCAAAAAAGATGACAGAAAGTGAAATTAAAAGTAATATAGGTCAAGAAAATATAAGAGTTTTAAATTACTAATTATCTATCTATCTAGTCAGCGATTAGAAAGAGAAATCCGATATGACATGTGACGTCATTTGTCACAATGCCCATAAGTATAAACTCCATATTAAAATTCCATTTATCTAGAACTAGCTTCTGCCCGCGACTTCGTCTGCGTAGAATTATACATAAAAACCTTCCTCTTGAATCACTCTATCTATTAAAAAAACCGCATCAAAATCCGCTGTGTAGTTCTGAAGATATAAGCATACATAGGGACATAGGGGCAGAGAAAGCGACTTTGTTTTATACTATGTAGTGATGAAGAGATGGAGACAACTCTTTGGTAGCTTATATCTCGGTTGTTATTATAGTTATTTGAAAAATATACTTTTTTATATGGTTTATTAAATAAATGAGCTTTTAATGAAAGCCATGAAAAAAATCATGAATATTCCCCATTATAAAATTAATTTAAAAGTATAATACGGAAGTAATTTTATTCTGAAAGTAACCTTGACCTTTTCACTCCGAAGTCACCTCCCCCCTTAGGCCCCATCAACACCCCCCTTAACCCCCATCGAAACGGGATCTCGTAGAAATTAAGAAAAGTGTAATTTGTACTTCTTTAAAATTAGCGAGAAAACGGGGAACAGTCAACGGGGCTAATTTAATTACCTACTAAAGTTTTATTTTTCCAAAAATAGGCAGCTGGTGTTACATTAAGTGTGGAAAAGGACAGTCTATCGGATTTTCACTTAGTCTCTCTACGTTGAGCTAAATAGTAATGACCCGACTCTGATAAAGAGCCACCCGTTAAATTGAGGGTTTTTAAACAATTAGTAGTTTTCTTCCATGCTAGTCTTGGAGTAAAAAAAACAGAATGTACCAGTTGCTTCTCTTCCCGCGCAGATGGTAAAAGTCCATCGAGTAAATGGGCGAAAATCTTAGGAATCACGTCATAGGCGATGTGGCTAGCAACCCATCACTATTTTGATTCCTCTTTCCACCTATACGCCCACAATCATGCTAAACTAGGCCTTTGGGTCTTGTTTCTAGGCTTTGGACGTGATTTATATATGCTATGGGGAAGGCAGAGCCTAAGGTAACAAACCCACAGGCCACGTTTAGCAAGATTGTGGGCGTATAGATGGAAAATGAAATCAAAATAGTGATGGATTGCTATTGCTAGCCGCGTCGCCTATAACATGATGCCTACCATTTTCACCCATTCCCTCGATGGGCTTTTACCATCGGCGCGTTCCCATTTTCATACTTACCTAGGTACTAAATTTTGAAATTCAATACCTACTTAATAATAATCAGTTTTAGGGGTAATTTGAAAATTACCCCGTTATAGGGGAGCGCGAAATCATCATCTGGCAACATTGCCGCCAAAGTAAGCGCTTTATCAAGGTTAAGATAAGGGAACAGGAAACTTTTCCAATATTAATCTGAGCCGGCTATATTCGGCACGTTCGGAAAATATAGGGACGTGAGGAACCACGCTCCATGGCGTATTATCCAGCTTTGACGACCTTTAACCGGAACGATAAGTCGCAAAGTACAATAATTGAAGTTCCTTTTAGTTCATGTTTCTTGACAGAGATGGCGTTGTCTCATGAGGATGCAAGTCCGCGTATGCCTTTGTACATGACACACGTCGCGGTCAGCTGAGCCTCTAGGGTAAGTCGTCAAACAAATAAACGTCTCAATTACTGTGGAAAAGAGTGGTATTTTCACACATGTGCTTTCAAAAATCGGGCATCAGACCAGCATGTAAGAAAACGTTAATGGCAGTTAGCATTTACTTACATACCTACATACACAAATCACGTCTTTATCCCTTACGCGGTAGACAGAGCCTAAGGTAACAAGACCTACAGGCCACGTTTGGCAAGACTGTGGGCGTAAAGGTGAAAAGTGGAATCATAATAGTGATGGGTTGCTAAGCATGGAACTTGGGTATTAATTAACCAGCTAATTACGATTTATTCACTTTTGTTATTGATGTTCATGGTGTCTTGATTGCGCAGTACATAGGATCATGCAAACTTCATCAGAGTTCACTTCATCGTTAAACTTTTAATGAATACGGAGTCAATTAATATAATCTGATTTAGCCCCGTGGCGCTGCCCTTCCGGACCTCTGAGGGTCTCAGAAAGGGCTCATAGCACTGATACAATCTGTAAATAAATTAAAGCCCTGCGAAAAAATATTTTGTGTACGGATTTCGGGACAGACTTTTGCTTAAATAAAACATACATACATATATCACGTCTTTATCCCTTACTGGGTAGAGCCTTTTTTTTAACGGAGAGGAAATCTTTATGGATGCCCTAGGCACGGGGATGCCTAGGGTTATGTGGGACTCCCCCCCGGAGGGGTATACCCGAACTAAAAACTCTCCGGCGTTGCCTCAATCTGGTGTGATGGGGACGCAGTGGGATGCCACAACAGTTTCACCACAAACGCCCCCCCCCCCCCCCCCGGAGGGCCCATACGCTAGGCCCTTCTTCCCTTAGACAATGAGACCGTGCAATGCAGGTAGGTAATGTACGGGGTAGAGCCTAAGGTAACAAAACCTTAAGGCCACGTTTAGCATGAAGGGCGTATAGCTGGAAAGGGAAATCAAAATAGTGATTGGTTGCTAGCCGCATCGCTATGACATGATTCCTAAGACTTTCGCCCAATCCCTAGATGGGCTTTTACCTGCGCGGGAAGAGAAGCAACTGGTAAATTCTATGTTTTTTCTTTACTCCCAGACCAGCGTGGGACAAAAGCAATATTGAAAATTTTGAATCAGCCCACGACTGATGTAAAACGTTATCGATGAATTAATTAATTAATTAATTTTATACAAAAAATTCTTAACAAAATTTTGGAAAAGGGCTGATGCTCTTCAAAATGCTGTACCTATTTTTACTAAACATGGCTAAGAACCACCGCAGGGAAACTGGCTTTCGAATGAAAAAAACCGCATCATAATCGTTCCATCCGTTTGAGAGCTACGATGCCACACATAGACATCGATGCAACTTACAACAACTCTCTTTCAGCGTCGGGGGTTTAAAAAGTTATCAAAAACTGATATTAGTAGATTTTTAATAAGGTGGCGCCTGCGGCATATATATACGAGGTGGAAAAGTTGTGTACAGTTCTGAAATGTTGTTTGTTTAGTGTGTCTATCGGCCGCTAGATGCCGTTGTATCGTGTCGTCGCATTCCTACATCGCGGTAACGGTATGTTCCTCAGGAATCTATAAAAGGGCTGTTAATTTTAATAAATTTGTCATTCAACCTGAAACTGAGGTGTTATTTACATCAACGGTCAACATGTAGAGTAATTGTATTCAGTTCATCAAAATGTACAAAATTACACATTTCAAAACTGCCCCATAACTTTGCTGGTAAAACTATTTAATTATTAGGCTGTCTGTCTGCGAAATGTTTTATTAGGTTATTAATAATACGGAGAGAAAAATGGAGAAGTTGACGTGATTAGGAAATAACCGTTTTGTAATATACAAATACCCGGAATATCGGGATTTTGCAATATTTATTAATGATAAAATCCCAAGGATACGCGGCATAGCTGGCATATTTAGGTCAAGGTATTGTCTTCGAAAATAATACCAACCGCATTTTATTTATAGCACGCTCTCGCGGTTGCATTTTGACGGGTATTTTTCATAAATTTGATCCCTCAAAGGGTTTAAAATACCCAGACTCTGAATAAAACGCAGTTCTTTTTATTTGCCCACGAAGGATAGAACCGAACGGAGAAGGGAAGAGGTTTGGGGTTTGAGGTTGTGTGTTCGTTTGGGTATCTGTTACCATTTTCTCGAAAACTACAGAAACCACTACGCTTTTTGTATTGTAAGTACCCACCGGTATTATATTCAGCGCATTTTCTTAGACAAAGTTACCGCAATTATTTTACTTAAGTTGTTTTCGTCGTGGGTTTAAAAAAAACTCTGACTTCATTTTTGTCATATTGTAAGTTTTCGGAGAGTTGTAGCTCGATTTTTAGCCCTCACTGTATTTAATTGCCAATCGAAAGTGGCGAAAAATTGGATGAATTCTAACTACTAGTAACATAACTATTTTAAATTACCAGGACATTTTAAGGTAAAATAAAGACTATTTCTAAAGTAAAAGAAACATGTTCGTGGCTTAGGGCTGGCCCAAGGGCCACCCCCGCCGCACCTAAACCTAAATTAATCCAAATTAATCAACCTACATTGGTATTACCAGTGCCGGTTATGTAACTTGGTTATGTACGGGGAACAAGCTTAATTAATCTTGTCAACTATGCAAAATAATTTTACCTAAAAAAAGATTTAAACCTCTTTCCACATTTTCTTTAACAATCAATCACTTTGTTCCTTAGTTATTGTATAATGGCCTGTTGCATTCACCCCTCTCTGTTTCTGTTATGTTCCAGTCTTAAGTGTCAGTTATGTACTCAGTTATGCACGGAATCAGTCTCTATTTATTACTACGAAACAGACAGGGACATCATCATAGATAAATGACACTTAAGATAACTGGAACTTAACAGAGAGTGATGAAACAGGCAGCAAACAGATTTAGAATCTAGTAAGTATATTTCAAATAACCAATAGAGCCCTTTGAATAAGGGTTAGATGCTATGACATAAGGCACAAGACTTCTTTCTTCTTTCTTTTTTCTTTCTTTTTTTCTTTTTTCTTTGTGCATGTATTAATGTTATTTTTATTTTTTTGTAAATTGTATCTTTATATTTGTACAATAAAGCATTTACTTACTTACTTACTTACTTCTTCATCTTCTTAGTTCCCTCACTGCTGACGATCGCGAAAATGTGTTACTACTAATTTTAATCTCAGCATATAAGGGAATTAAGGAGAAATTGAGCATGTTATTTTTTTTTGGTACTCTAATTTAAAATTATTTATAGTCAGCATATAAGTTAGTGTAATAAACTAATAAACCTTTAAATCTACTTGATTTGCTAAACAATAAACAATAAACACAACTTGACATTTGCACAATTTAGTATCCAATAGGTATAAAAGAATAGGGGTGCGTGTCGGGTTACCTCCGCGTGTGATCAAGAGCTGCGGTTCGTTTTTGAAGCCGTCCAAGAGGAAGAGCAGTGTTTGGTCCGGCGCACCGGCATCGGTTAATTATTTCCTGGCAGATTCTGAGGGATATCATTATCCGTTGGCTAAGAGCCCGACAGGGGTCTCCATGTTCTACCTTGCAACGTTGCCAACATTTTTGTCACAAGATTTTTGAATACCGTATTTATTACTTTGACATTGGCGAATTCGTGGCATCGATCGATGGGGCCATATTAAAAAAAGAAGAAGAATACTTTATGGCAAATATTACATCATGGCATAAGTACTAGCTGTTGCCCGCAACTTTGTCTGCATAGAATTCGTTTATCGCTATCCCGCAGGAATTACGCAATTTTCCGGTATAAAAAGTAGCCTATGTGTTATTTCAGACTATAATCTATCTATGTTCCAAATTCCATCGAGATCTGTCCAGCCGTTCTGGCTCACAAACTTTCACATTTATAATATTAGCAGAATGAAATTCGGGCAAATTAAAGGATTCGGTCTGAAGACGTATAAGACCTGTTGCTTAACAATAAATCAGGCTTAACACTAACAATAGCGAAAGTGATACGACGCAATGCCAACCGAGGCCGTCTAAAAATAAACTAGACCTGACCACATTTGGACCTCATTAGCTCTCACGTCACGGTTCTAAATGGCGACGGTAACTTTCATACAAATTGATTAGTAGAGTTTCATATTCAGGACAAAAACAAAGATAACGGGGTGCGAGTCAGGTTACCTCCGCGTGTGGTCAAGAGCTGCGGCTCGTTTTTGGATCCGTCCGGGGGGAGGAGCAGTGCTTGGTCCGGTGCACCCTGAGCATCGGCTAATGATTTCCTGGCAGTTTCTAAGAGATATCATTGACCGTTGGCTAAGAGCCCGACCCGTGAGTGGAGGGGTCTTTGACCACAAGATTTTTTAATTATATTTTTTTTACTTTGACATCGGCGTACCTAGTTGTCGTCGCTATAACGACTTGATACGCCACAAATAAGAAGAAGAAGAACAAAGATTAAACTCAGAAAGGTATTAATAATTCAACCGCCACATACATGATTGTCCAATCCAATCTTTTTTACGAAATTATATTGCACGTATACTTAAGTAGAAATACACAGATTATTTTGCACTTTCGAATCTTATTTTGCCGGATATGATTTCAAAAATTAGGTCTCATGAAAAATTAATTAAATTTCAATTTATTTTTATTGCTAGGTTCGTTTTTCTGTCGTAAATATTTGCCCTCTTCAGCTATCTATTGTCAATCCCAAATCTAAATAGTATCCTTTATCCACTCTCTGTCATATCGGATTTAAAGGTTGCAATAGTCTGGAACGCTATCCTCCGTTGCCTTTTCTACACAAATAAAGGAATGTTTAGGATTACGAACGTTTGCAAGGAAAAGAGTAAGAACCCAAATTTATTTTACGTAGTCCTAAAAAGGTTTTTAAGTAGACCGACCGAGCAAACAATTCGGCTATTTTTTCGGTTTCGGCCATAAATCAAGAGTTTCGGCTGAGTCGAAAATCAAGTTCGATTATTCGTGAATTTTCGCGTGTCATTTGGCATTATTGGTAAAGCTGCGTATTACATGGCTTCGGGTAACTTCGGGTGATTCGAATTCGCTCGCTGTTTCGGTCAGGTGGGTGACATGATTTTGCATATTATTGTAAAGTGAGGTTATGTATTGTCATCTTACGCGCATAACTTTAATTGTACATAGAAGTTGCTGTATTTACAATGTCTTAAAATCAATCTGAAATACTTTACCAAGTTTTTTTATAGTTAATACTTTGCTAGGTCCAATTCAGTGTACACTCAGACCAAATAATAAGTATAGACTGAGTAAGTACCCGATTTCAATTACACAAACAAACTTCGCCGAGCAAACTATTTGAGCTACGCATACACAAATGGCTAGGTGCAATTTAAACTAGCCTTATTTTGCCATTCCGAGAACTGTCTTTTAGTTCTTTGTTTATACATCTTATGGTTTTCGGCTTTGGTTTCGGCCGAAACTAAAACAAAAGCCGAAGATTCTCTTCCAGTTTCGGCTGTGGCCGAACATTTATTATCAGTGGGGCATTACTTAACATTACGTTACTTGAGATAAGAAAGTCTAGGGCTCTGCTATTAAGTCTCAGATAAAATAGCAGTTTAGGCGTTTAATTGCCCTCTAGAACATTGGCTTCGGTTACTTGGAGGAGGTTTATATGAAAATTAAAATTATTTGTATTCTACTTCTAAAAATCCGTGGTCGCCTAGTGGCCGTGGCCTCTCAAGCAGAGTTTATGTGCGAGATTACATTTGAAAACTATGAGCATTTCGGTGAAGGAAAACATCGTGAGGAAACCCGCACACATCTGCGAAGCAATTCAATGGTGTGTGAAGTTCCCACTTCGCACTGGTCCCTCGTGGGAACTGCCCAAGCCCTCTCTTCTGAGAGCTGTGCCCAGCAGTGGGATGTATATATATATATATATATATATATATATATATATATATATATATATATATAGGCTTGCGATGATGATGTATTCTACTTACCTAATTATTTTAAGGTAATTAAATTTGTATTCATGTAACAGTATAGTATATACGACACTATTAGTATTACTTGTATTCTATTTACTTACTTATTTTTAGGTAACTAAATGTGGTCGGCCACCTAAAGGTTGAAAATCCTTTGCCACACCATAAAAAAGGCTCTGTCTACCCCGTAAGGGATAAAAAAGTTATATATGTATAGTTGTGCTATAAAACACACAGGATAAAATAAATATGCACAAAGGAGAACATCGTTCCCTGTGTCCACGGTTTTCTTTGTGGAACGTGGCAACGGGACTCATACACACACACATATCACGTCTATATCCCTTACGGGGTAGACAGAGCCTAAGGTAACAAGACCTTAAGGCGACGTTTAGCATGATTGTGGGTGTATAGGTGGAACGGGGAATTGAAATAGTCATGGGTTGATAGCCGCATCGCCAAAATGATTTCTAAGATTTTCGCCCATTCCTTCGACTCATAGCTGGAAATGATGATGATGATGGTGATATAGCAATGTGGCAACCGATTTGTTTTATTGAGTCTCGTAGCTAAGGTTAAGGCTTCGAAGGAACCTTAGGGACCTCATTAGAATGAGACACCGAGTTAGATCTAAATATAACATTCTATTTCTGTCCAGGGCCTTTACTTACCATGAGTCTTAATGCGATTCGATTCGGACTCAGTTCAGGTTTTAGCTGTCATTTTTAGTATGGATCTGACAGCGAGCGAACCTAGACTGAATCGGAATTGAATCGCACTAAGACGTCATGGTAAGAACCCAGGCAAGAGTAAACTTTTTTTTTTCGAAGAGCGGGTGGCAAACGATCAAGTGAGTCGTCTGATGGTAGAGTACCACCATTAATGGCCACTAAGCCAGACGATTGCTGATGCGTTTTCAGCCTCAAGGCCTAAGGAATACCTCTTGTGCCAGTAATTTCGCCGGCTGTCTTACTCTCCACGCCGGAACACAGCGGAAGCGGCAAGCACCGCTGCTTACCGGCAGGAACTTGATATCTTACTCAAATTATACTTATACCATAAAATTACTACCTAATAATAAATAATCTGCAATTCTACCATGCTGGTCTGAGAGTAAAGAAAAACCCATAGAATGTCCCAGTTGCTTCTCTTCCCGCCCAGATAGTAAAAGCCCATCAAGGAATGACTAGCACCCCATCACTATTTTGATTCCATTTTCCACCTATACGCCCACAATCATGCTGAATGTGGCCTTTAGGTCTTGTTACCTTAGGCTCTGTCTACCCCGTAAGGGAGAAAGACGTGATTTATGTATGTATGTATGTATGCATATTAAGAGTTTTAAAAGTGATTAAGTAATTACGTGACGATTTCTACGGGATATAGTGATATAAACTGCGATTACCTTTGACGTGCTCCCGATAGCAATGTGCAAGTTGCAGAAAACTCTCAAAATAGCAAGAATATTCTCAGCAATTTCCAGAAACTTTCACGAGAATTTATGGTAAGTTCCCACAGCGAAAGTTTCCTATGGGATTTTTTTTAAACTCGTTATTAATTTCATTTTAACAGGATTTTCATTAGATAATCGGTCGGAACAAGTAATAATAATATCCTGCAGACAAATAACATGTTTCCATTAATAATTAATAAATTTAAATTTCTGGGAACATTTCACTAGAATATTTCGAATTTTTGGTAACTTCTCCTTGGTACATTGTTAGCTCCCGATTCCCACAGATCTTGTATGAAAATAAATTTTCTAAAACATATTTTTCCTGTTAGGTACAGACTGAAGCCCTATAGATTAATTTCAATTTGATAGCTCTACAAATGAACAAACAAGTAGATGGGCGGGCTACGAAGTGATCCTTTGATGAGATACTGAATCCTAAAAAGCGTAGGTTATCGTCTCATTTCCGCATATCTCTTTACACATGTCTAAGCTCTATTGAAATTATTTCTGAATCAAAACACAATACCTATTTAATTCCATGAAAAGTCATAACTCAACGGCGCATCGTCTCTTTGTAGGATGTATCTCTCCGTAACAGTGGTTTTATGGTCTCTTAGCTTTTCTCATAAAAGTCTGACGACAATAAACTGTGGTAACGCGTGGCGTCAGACGCGAAAACATTAGTACATTGTGCTGCCCTCCTAAGAAAAAACGCAGTATGTACATATGAGCTGCATACTGACTTACTGCATTTTTCCTTTGGACGGCAGTGTGAAGGCCCGCTAGAAGCTACAAGTTGCAAATCTAGCCTTGGCAACACTGGCTCAATCGACCAATCAGTGGTTGGGATTTCACAAATGTTGCTAGTTTGGACTGGTAAAATTGTAATTAGTAGCTTCGAACACATACATATCACTAAATCACTACATAAAACAAAGTCGCTTTCCGTTGTCTGTCCCTGTGTATGTTTAAATCTTTAAAACTACGCAACTGATTTTGATGCGGTTTTTTTTTAATATTATCTATTAAGTGTGATTCAAGAGGAAGGTCCGTACAAAAGCCAGCTCTGTGTTTTCTATTTAGATAATATTTTACACCATATCGGTTCTTTTGTTTAGTAAAAATTCATGTGCTGTTTGTTTTCTTTATTTTATTTTTCTCAAAATGTTGGTATCCCCTTATGTGTGTGTAAATAAATGTTTTCTCTCTCTCTCTCTCTTTCTCAAATCCGCGTAGAATTAGACGTATAAGAACTGGTGTTGATAGTATATTCTGCAATAATTATTTACGTTACAGACTACGACCCTTGGCATGTTTATCGCTATCCCGCCAGAACTATGCAATTTTCCGGGATAAAAAGTAGCTTATGTTTTAATCTCCGTTCTAAATTTGATCTAAATCCGTCAAGTCATTTCAGCGTGAAAAAGGAACAAACATACAAACTCACTCAGAAACTTCTGTATTTATAATATTAGTAAGTAAAAAAAATTGTAAATTTCTAAACTATGCTGAAAATTAGAACACATAGAAAAATCCGAAAAGTAATGCTATCGAATCGAACCCTGATCCTCGTCTTTCCGTGACGCGTGCTAATACCCCTACACCACACTAGCTGTCACGTGACTTTGCTACTATGCGAATACTTGTCGCTAAGCGTCATCTGTTTGAATGATGTGTCTGTATGACACAATTACAAACTCCCGTAAACATCTACTGCTCACCAGGGACGAGAAAAGGCTCTGTTTTTCAAATGATAGGTACTATGAAATGAATCGAGAATTTTAACTTCTTGATTTTTTATGTTTACTTTTACGGTGTTACCGTTAGAAATAAAAAATATAAATATAAATTGAAAATATTGTAAAATTTGTATTAACCTTGAACTAAGTATTAGTCTCAAGTAGTCTCAGACGTGCAGGCTGACTGTTGCTCGTCAGTAGTCAGTAACTCGTTAGTTTGGCAATCCTAAGGTCAATTACATAAGTTAATGTAAGTAGCACCATTGTGTGTTCTAATAATAACACAATACGACATTGTTGCCGTGTGGGGCGGGCTGATTGATTAGGCCGTATTTATGTGGTCGTTAAGCCTAATACTTCTATTGATTTGGCGTCCCATGCTATGGAGCCGATTAAAGAGACGATATTTTATGATTTCTTTACTTCATTGTACAGTGAATAGTCTGAAAAACAATGTAACTGGTTTTTTTTAGTGTTTTTTTCTGGTGTTTTGACCATTGAAGAGTTCACGGTTAATTTAAAACGTACTCTGCTTTATAATTAATAAATGGTTGAGTTAGTTTGGATTGAATACTTCTTTAGATAATTTTCAGAAATTTTTGATTGTGATATTTGTGATTGTCAAATAAATTATTACATACTTTGGTCGATTTTCAAAGTATACACCGTCATAGCGCTGGCTTAACATTAAATCAAAAAAAAATAATGATAAAATGTATAAATTCAGAAAATTTCAGAGGAGTCCAGACTCGAACCCAGCACAATCTTTTGCTTCAGATGCCATAGGTTAGGTTAGGCTACCGCTACCACGGCTTTTTCAATTTGGCTTTACGGTCTTAATTCTGGTGTATTACTTCCATGCTGGTCTGGGAGTAAAGAAAACACATAGAATTTACCAGTTGCTTCTCTTCCCGCGCAGATGGTAAAAACCCGTCGAGGGATTGGGCGAAAGTCTTAGGAATCATGTTATAGGTGATCCGGCTAGCAACCCAACATTATTTTGATTTCCCTTTCCACCTATACGCCCTTAATCATGGAAAGCGTGGCCTTAATGTTTTGTTGCCTTAGGCTCTGTCTACCTCGTAAGGGATAAAGACGTGATATATGAATGTATATGTTGTATGTCTATGATTACAAAAGTATTGAAACAAAATATACAAACACTAATCTTAAGAACCTACATATCTATGCTAAAAATAACAATAAAAACCTATACTTACAAATAAGAAAAGTCATAAAAAGAAAACCCCGTCTAACCCTACTGGCTGCGGCAGGGTCCCCATGACGCTGGCGGCATTACCCCTTTGGATCGCAAGTGCGATCCGCTGGGATAAATACACGCCAGCCAGGTCCCCTGAGGCGTTGATCAACCGGGACGACAGGGCCTTTACAAAGACTTGTATGTCCTAATTATGTGTCGTACCTAAACTGGTTTTTATGGATGTCGCTGTCTATTACTGTTCACGCTTGACTCATCCAGCCTACGTGTGTCGAGACATGTAACCCCAGAAATTAAGCCATATGTAAACACCACAGCAGCTGTTGACGTCAAAATGAACAATCGTAATAAATAATCGATACGATTGCGATTTCAATCGATCGTTATATCGAAAAGGAGTTAGGAAATATCGTGCAGATGTGCGGCGAACAAAATTATTGATGTCTTACGAAGTTAGAATCTCAAGTTCTTGGAATCGTAAAATGAATGGACCTGTTGGTCTTTTCAGAAATTATATTTAATGTACATGAAAGAGAGCTATGCTTGGATTTTCTTTGCGCGACGGAATCCGGAATTTGGAGATTCGCCGAAGAACTATAGTCACCGACGTAGCCCGAAAAGTATGTACGTTGAAGTGACAATGGGCAAGCCACATCGCTCGTAGAACAGACAACCGTTAGGGGAGAAAAGTCCTCGAGTGGCGACCATGAAACGGAGGACGCAGTGTTGGCCCTCCTACTAGGTGGACCGACGACATCGTGAGAGTTGAGTTTAGGTGTGAAGCCGTAACCGACAGACAGAGTTACTTTCGCATTTGTAATATTAGTAGGGATTTCTACTGATGTTCTGCTCTCACTCCGGAACACAATAGCACTAGTGCAAGCACTGCTGCTTGGCTGCATTGGCAAATAAGAGGTTTGTAGGAAAGACCTTCATATCATACCGTCCCTCTTACTCCCATATTAATGACTAGTGTGAGCGGAACAAACAAACTTCGAACTGTGGTGTAAGAAACAGGTGTAAGGAAAAATCCACCAATAGGATTAAGTGCTTCATTTTCCTAGCTAAACGCTGCGCTCCCATTGGTGGCTTTTATCCTCACACATCGCTAGTGGATGTACTAAATGCGCGGCCTTAATCTTAGGTTTAATTTAATGATGGCAATTTAAACTTCTAAAAAAAATGGATGTAGGTATTAATTATTCATTGTTAATTATGCCGTAGGCTGTTAATCATGCAGGCTAATTGAAAAACAATCACGAGTCGCTGAAGCGTTAAGTAAATATTAATTAATTGGGTCAGTTGAATGCGCGTGTCAGCTTACCATGTCAGCGTATTTTATGCGCGTTATCTCTTTTCAGTATGATGGGACCATGTGAATAATAGGCCAATCATCAGCCTTTAGGCCTTGTTATCCTGGTCCCTGTGTTACCCTGGTGCATTAAGAGATGAAGGGTTAGTTAAAATGTATGTGTGTGTGTAGAGCGATAGGTGGCCAGACTGCGTAGGCTCAGTAATGTAATGGGGTGCTTACTGCGATCCTATATTTAGAATGAGAATAAGAATAACTTTATTTCACCACAGAAGTTACATAACATTTTACAAAGAACACATTGTCATATAGGTAGATGACATTTCATGCGGTAAGTGAAACAGCGGCCATAGCAATAGACTCTGGGTCTGTATCGCGAGTGCCAAGCGAAGTACTCAAAATACAAAATAAAAAAGGGAAGAAATAGTTAGAAAGTGTGTTGTGTGTGTGTCTATAATATTACGTACAATTATTAAATGTTTTGAGACGTGTGTGAAAGCGTACCCTAAGCGGAGAAGTGGCCCTTCCGTTTTTAGATTTATATAGATAGTCAGTGTGAGACCAAGCATCGGTCAAGGTCGCCCGATCAGACCGTCTATTCCTGACGTCAAAGTGATATCACAGCGCAGAGTAAAGATGACATTGACTTTACATTTTCATGGCTATAATTATCCCAAAGAAATAATTTACTTCACTTTAATATAAAACTTTTACGGAGGGTAGAACCTTGTGCAAGGTATATCCGGATCGATAGCACGCAAACTCAAATCCTGCTCAATTCAAACTCAAATTCTGCTGCCAAGCAGTGTTGGCTGACTCTGTATACCGGAGTGAAGAGTACAGACAGCTGGGGATATTACTGCAACATGAGGGATTTAACCCCCTATATTGGTGATGTTTACTTACTATCAAGTGACCCACGTGCTCATAAACCTACTTCACAAATTAAAGAACTTTGATATCGAAAATATTGATCGTAGGTACTCGTATTTATTCAAGAATTTGACATTCTAGTTCATTAAAAAAATCACTCTATTTGATTGGATTAAAATCATTACACATTTTAAATTTCTCGATTTATCTCTTTCTCTCCTCATCTCATATACCTACCATAAGACCGATAGAAATGGTGAATGCGATTGTGGTTCTATGTGCGTGCATGCATACTACTGCCTGGAAATGTCGGGAGTTCGTTAAAGGTGGCTTTCAAGCTTGTCTGGAAACAAAGAAAAAACATAGAATGTACCAATTGCTTCTCTTCTGCGCAAATGGTAAAAGCACAATGGAATGGGCGTAAATACTAGGAATAATGTTATAGGCGGCTGGCTACCCATCACTATTTTGATTCCCCCTTTCCACCTATACGCCCACAATCATGCTAAACGTGGCCTTTAGATCTTGTTACCTTAGGCTCTGTCTACCCCGTAAGAGATAAAGACGTGATTTATGTGTATGTTATGTTATACACTATTTATTAATATGTCCGTGAGCATTAGACAATATGGCCTCTGGTTTTCAGGACGCTATCTGGTCACTTTACTGGCGTCGAATAGAGCCAGCGGGGCGTCAAATGCGGTATCGAGATTGCAATACGATCCTGCTGTTGACGGTTCAGTTACCGACTCACAGGCTCGAATCCAATTTAAATAAACAGGACGGAAATAGAAACAACTTTGTATAGATAAGACACAGGGGCCCGATTTTTTAAAACACATCACTCGAAAGCGATATAGATCTGTTACATCTTCAAAACTATAGCTCGAATCAAATTTGTAACAAGTTCACATGACCAATGTAACCTGCGATTTTCTTCTAAGCTTTGTATTTCAAATTCAGCACGATTTTTCACCATTTTCGAGTTGTATTTTCATAAATGTGCTGTCAAAAATCCGGCATTTCCTAGGCGTCTATTACTTTTATTTAATACCTACTTGGTAAATACAGCCTTGACTTTCGAATTTATAATAGATACCTATTGATAATAGGAATTTAGAGCCATCGTTCCGACTGCACTAAAACAGTTCCGAGCGGACTTGCAAACTCTTACTGACCGACAAAAAGAGGTTCTCGATCCAATTGTAGTTTTTTATTTGATAAAATACGAATGTTCCAAACTTGGTCGTTCCTAACTTTTCGGAAAGACCATCATCGCCACGAAGAATGCGCTGCTCAAAACTTCAAAAAGTTTTTTCTGTAAACGAAACTCATGTAAACCACAACCCAGCGTTCTGAGGGATCAGTGACCTAAAGAATCGGTCTACTGTGATGTTTTGAATCCACTGCCGTTTGGGAAGGATCTCGGCAAACAGAGAATAATTAACTTCGCACAGTTAAAAAGCGGTTTTAATGTTCCTGGTTTAGTCGGGATTAAAATCAACTATGCGTATTTGCATAAGAGGCTTAGGTTTGGTGCAAAAATGTGGCTTCAATTTCGTTTAACGTGGAACCCCAATTTATTAAATATTCACTTTCTGTAACAAAGAATAATCTTGTATTATAAAGATTTTTGTAATTCTTTTTTAAGTATTTACATAATTTTGTTTATTTTCTCGTAGAAACTTCATAAGCAACTTATTCCTTTCTAAAGATTTTTCCACCTAAGTAGTATTCAAACGCACAACATTCGCCTTGTTATTCGGATACGTCAGCACACTAGACCAATCAACCCAATATATAAATATTCTCACAGTAGCAGCAGCTGTCTTTCAAATTATTAAACTATCCAAAATTTGCTTTTAATTAATTTTTCCCAACCCAGGGGATTCGAACGCTCAACCGTCTGCTTGATAGGCAATATATCAACTCACTAGGCCACCACGACCACTCCCAGACTCGGCAAATAAGCAATATGTTTCAACTTGTCCACAGGCTCCAAAATGTACGGCCTTCTTCTCGAGAACATGGCGGAGTACATCCGCCAGACGTACGGCGAGGAGCGTTGGGAGGACATCAGGAGGCAGGCTGGCGTGGAACAACCCTCGTTCTCGGTGCACCAGGTGTACCCCGAGAACCTCATCACACGGCTCGCGAAGAAGGCTCAAGAGGTATTTAAAAGCTACAATTTTTTGTGATGCTGAAAACGTAAGGGGTAAGACGTGATTTGTGTACTAAAAGAAAATAAACCTAGTAGCTTCTCATTATGGACCTCGCAAAGTAACGCCTTATTCATTTTAGTATTTCGCACTACACTATCGTTCTTGAGGGGTAATAAATCCCCCTCTCAAGTATAAACTACATTTACATAGGTACAATAACATAGGTATTCCCGCATTTGCATCTCCTCGAATTAGTAAAGTTTTCGCAACTTTAACTACGTAGGATACTTCATTTCATGTTTTACATAAACAAGGCGTAAATCATAAGTCCCTTTCTGATTTCGGTTACAACTTTGAAGTTGAATTCATAATAGACCTCCAGGTACGGGACCCTAAAATTAACATTGAAACTTTCCTTTATTCCTCACAAGTAAGCCTCTAAAGAGTAAGTACCTAAAATGTTATTGCTCCAATGAAACCATATTGCATTTTAGGTAACTAATTATTTGTATTATTTCTTCCATGCTGGTCTGGGAGCAAAGAAAAAACATAGAATGTACCAATTGCTTCTCTACCCGCGCAGATGGTAAAAGCCCATCGAGGGAATGGGCGAAAATCATAGGAATCATGTTATAGGCGATGAGGCTAGCAACCCATCACTATTTTGATTCCATTTTCCACCAATACGCCCACAATCTTGCTAAATGTGGCCTGTAGGTACCTGTTACCTTAGGCTCTGTCTACCCCGTTAGGGATAAAGACGTGATTTGTGTATGTATGTATGTAATTATTTGTATTTTTTAACCGGTTTTTAATTAAGTCCTATATATATGAATAAATTTTCATAAACACCAGATTATTAGCAACACGTTTCGTTAAAAAAAAACATTACTATTTATCATGAACAAATCTGCTCCGACCGGGGATCAAACCCGAGACCTATAACTTCGTGGTCAGACTAACCAGTATCAAATTCTCTACTCCATCGGATAGCCAATCGTGTAATTAATTAGACAGTTACCCCCTTATTCATAAACGCTCTGTAAGCTTCTGCTAACTTAGCAATCGTTTGTCCTTATCTGTCACTTTGACATTTACCTTTCACAGTTAAGGAAATACGATTCCTAAGTTAGCAGAAGACTACAGAGCGTTTACGAATAAGGGGGTAAGTGTATATCCTAGTAAAACAAACCGCCTTAAAAACAAAAGCTTATCTCCTCGTCATTTCTCTAAAACGGAAGTTTCTTTATTAAAATTTACCGCACCTTTGAAAAAGTAATTTTCAAGTTGTCTCAACATTCCCGTTTTCTCAATCCGCTATTGTAATTGGCCGTAAAATTCTTTTAAACGAATTGTCGCGGTGACTTTGTTAACTTTGCTCTATTATTGTGGCTTTCACTATACAATACAATACAATACAATAACTCTTTATTGAACACCACATATAACAACCAAAACAGAAAAAAGGTATACAGAATATTACAAGGTAACTATCTGGAATTTTAAACTTTCACTTTGTCCGTCCCTCATTTAATGCTCCTCTCATCTACTCAAAGGTTAACTAGGGATAAGTTCGCCTTTGTGCATATATTAATGTTATTTTTATTTTTTTGTGAATTGTATGTTTTTGTACAATAAAGCATATACTTACTTACTTACTTTGTGACAGCTCTGAAACTTTATAAAGACTGATACTAAACGCTGATTAAGTAACTAATAGTTGCTTCTGTTCCCGCGCAGATGGTAAAAGCCCATCGAGGGAATGGGAGAAAATCTTAGGGATCATGTTAGTGTTGTAGTTTATTGAAATGGAGCTCCGCAAAATAACGCCTCATTCAATAAAATAATTACGTTATAGGCGATGCGGCTAGCAACTTTTGATTTACCATTATTGTGGGCCGCGTGTGGGGCCACGTTGTGTGCGAATGTGGGACGTTTAGCATGATTGTGGGCGTATATAGTTAGGAAGTGGAATCAAAAGAGTCATGGGTTGCTAGTCACATCGCCTATAATATGATTCTTAAGATTTTCGCCCATTCTCGATGGGCTTTTACCATTTGCGCGGGAAGTGAAGCAACTGATACATTCTATGTTTTTCTTTGCTCCCAGAACAGCATGTTATGTATGTATTGTAGAGCTGCCTTATTTAAAACGGGACGGCGTAGCTATTTAAAATTAATAAAAGAAAATGTACATAGGTACTTTAATTAACAATTCACAAGGATTTTAAAACCATTTGACAAAATATGACTATCTGTGGCGGACGCAAACGTCACATCCACTACTAGATACTCATAAATAAAACTCACTCGCTGTAATTTTAAAGATAAAGATAAAAAGATAAAAGATGATTTATTGCCACTAACAACAATTACAAAAACAAACAGTTTATATACAACTTTAACCTTATTTTTAAGTTACTACATAAAATATAATATTAATTCACAAAACATAAAACAAATGTGGCAAAGGGGATGTACTCAGCATTTGCTGCGGGTTAGAGCTCTCACAGGAACCTCCAACTGACACAGCGCTGATTTTCAGTGCGGTTCTATTGTGGTTAAAACATAATAATAAGCATCATCTTTACAAACAGTCGCACGAGATGACAGCTAAAACCAATAACAACAAAACTTGTTAGCCCCCTACTCACAATTGCATCTTAAGGCGTTTAGGGGGCGTTCAAGTATTACGTAAGCGCTTGAGGGGGGCGGGGGGGTCTTTGCTTTGCTTATTTTTGATGACATGGAGGGTGGGGGGTCGATACGGTGATTACGTCAGCAGCTTCGATTCGAACTGCCGCTCACGAATCAATAAAAAACAGAATCCATTAAAAGAAAAATGCATATAGGCACCAATGATTACGTAAGCATTTTAAGAGGTTTGCTTACTTTTGCTGAAAAGGGGAAGGGGGGGGGTAAATAATTGTAAAAAATCTGCTTACGTAATACTTGAATGGCCCCTTACACACCTTTTAACATAATCCACAAAATCCTCCCGGGGGCACAAAAATAGCATAGGTACAACTATAGAACAAACATTCTAATGACAAGTCACTATAAAACTTGAGAGAGTATATTGGTAATTATAGTCTTTCCAATCATTTATTTTCTCGATGACAGCTCCCGTAGAATGTAACTGTGCTTTTTACGCAAAAATTAACTTTTAAATGCGAGGTATAAAAAATATGACGACTGCCTAATTTTGTTCCTTGATCCCATATAATATGCATCTAAGACAAATTGAGTCCATATATGCAGTAATATCTTTTTAAAGTACGATAAACAATAAACGTTTTAATAAAGTTACATTCTATGGGAATGCAAATAGTGATGTGTTATGATTGAAATATCGATATAGTATCGGTATTGTATATATTGAACTAGATGTGTTCCTGCGACTTTGTACACGTAATTTTTTACACGGATAAAAATAGCCTATGTTACTCAGGAACAATGTAGCATTTTAATGGTGAAATATTTTTTGTTTGTCCAGTAGTTTTTACTTTATTCATTACAAACATACTGTCATTCGGCCATTTTGCACGCTTAGTAATAAATTAGCATTCAAGTCGGTTGTTTTATTGGCTCCATAGCTGAATACTTCTCAACTACTCGTATATATATAAAATTGGATCGATAGGTATCGTATCTACTGATCACTTATTAGGTCACAACACTATAACTATCAAATCACATCTGTCATCGAGAAACTAAATGATTGGAAAGACTATAATAACAGTTCTTAAGGCCTTTACACACCTTTTAAAATAATCCACAACACTACCTGTACACAGGAGGGTATATAGGAGATTAGAAACGTGCCAAACGTTTATCACCATTTTATCACTATTGTCGGGGTGCGAGTCGGGTTACCTCCACGTGTGATTAAGAGCTGCGGTTCGTTTTTGGATCCGTCCGGGGGGAAGAGCAGTGCTTGGTCCGGTGCGCCCTGGGCAACGGCTAATGATTTCCTGGCAGTTTCTGAGGGATATCATTGACCGTTGGCTAAGAGCCCGACAGGGGGGGAGGGGGGTCTTTGACCATTACCGTACAACGTTGCCGACATTTTGTCACAAGATTTTTAAATAAAAATTTTTACATTGACATTGGCGAAGTTGTCGTCACTATAACGACTTGATACGCCACAAATAAAAGAAGAAGAAGAAGATCACTATTGTCCGGTAGATTAACTATTTTTAACTTGTAGATATTCCTGAAATAAAATAGATTAATTTTATAATAGCTTAATGTTGCTAGATGACGGATTTTGTATAAAATATTTATATTAAGATCAACTAAGGTGTGACGCCAGCGACGAAATGTTTATCGTTCGAATTCTATTTCACTTTGATGTGTCGTCACTTTCCCACACGCGATACGTATACATAAGTATAATGAGCAAAACGTATATCTACACTGGATTGGCATAACCATGGAGGAATTACATAATAATAGAGAGAATCGAGGTAAGGATACATACATAGAATACATATCCTACTATCCTAATTAATATTATAAACGCGAAAGTTTGTAAGTATGGATGGATGGATGGATGTCTGTTACTCTTTCACGTAAAAACTACTGAATGGATTTGGATCAAATTTGGAACGGAGATAGCTGATACCCTAGATTAACACATAGGCCATTTTTTATCCCGGAAAATGGCAGTTCCCGCGGGATAGCGATAAACATACATAAAATCAAGTCTTTATCTTTTGATTCCCCTTTCCACCTGTAAGTAGGTATGCCCACAATCATGATAACCATGGCTTTAGGTCTTGTTCGCTTTGTCAGCTAAGGATTGTGATCAAGATTATAAAAATACACAATGTGCTCAAATTAAAAATCCCATATTTAATTGTTGCTTGCCGTTTCGTATTTTGAGAAAGGATTTACTATACCAATACTGTACCTATACTCCTATAATATAATATCAATATAGTTAATACATAAAATAAACAAAGGAATATTTACACTTAACTTAAAAATATCATGGTTAAAGTTATGGCAAAAGTAATTTGGTGGAACTCACACTTAACTTAAGCTACAGGGTGATGACACTGAATACTGAGTTACTTTACGAGAGAGCCTTTTAAAAGCACCATCGATACAATCAATCATCGATGTTAGGGAAGTGCAAACACGCCAAAACGTCCTCGAAAAAGGACTCCACTGCTGGCAATACGTACTTTGTAAAGTACATGGGTAAAACAGCTCACCGAAAAATATTGGTGAAATATTGAAGGGTTCTGAAGATTTCCCCTGAGAGTGCTTCGATGGGGCTTCTACGGGGTCAGGGTATAAATAGTTAATAAACTGTTAATAACTACATCCTGTATAAATTGCTTGGTGATATTGTGAAGAATAAAGTGCCATAAAAATACGGAGAATAATAAAACTAAATAAATGTCCTCATATCTTTTCCTGAGCATTGCTTCTTTAAAAGTAATTTTAGCTCTCGAGCGGATGGACCGATTTCAATGCGGTTTTTTTCTTTCGAAGGCCATTCCTTGCTGTGGTTCTTAGCCAAGGTCCAGTTGGACAGTATCAGCTTTTTTCCAAAATTTTCTACTCCAAAAATTCAAAATTAAAAATTTATTTTTGCTAATTGGCCGCCAAGGGCTCTTTTACATGTCCATCTGACCATCATTGCCAAGAAGAATGCGCCGCAAGAAACTTGGCTGTTTACTTATGAATCTTATGAATGACATGAAAATGGTGTCTGATTACCTTGCTGCATATTAGGAGACCCCTAACCTTCTCATATTATGTACTCCTGAACGTTCAATACATTTTCATTTTTTTCGTTTTTAAAATTTTTAATTTAATGTATCACGAACATACTTAATCATTTTTTTAATCACATTAATTATGCAGTTTCAGTTAGTGTGTCGGGTGACCTTTTAATATGAGCTCCTAGAATTATAAACAACAAACAACTTAGTTCGTGGCACCTCTTTCAACCTTGACCCATTTTGTACATAGTGGGACCAATTACGCGACTAGAAATGTAAATAGTTATCAATTTACAGGTAAGGTACCTATTGTTGAGACGCTGCAATTAAGGGTGCCATAGAAATTGCTGTTCGACCTCGAAACGAAATTGTTTCGTTTACTTGAACGATAATCTTGTTTGGCCTTTGTAATTAAGCCATTTTGTTTTGTTTACAATTCAATTAAAGATCCCTTTTTGTTTTTGAGGGAAGAGTTGTGATGGATTAGGATTGTAATACTGTATTTCAACCTCCGTAGCATCGGCCCATTAGCTCAGTTGGTTAGAGCGTCGTGCTAATAACGCGAAGGTCGCGGGTTCGATCCCCTCATGGGCCAACTTTTTTTAGGCTTTTTTTTTAAATTAGGCCACGTTTAGCATGGTTGTGGGCACATATATAGGTGGAAAGGGAAATCAAAATAGTGATGGGTTGCTAGCCGCATCGCCTGTAACATGGATTTTTGCCCATTCCATGGGCTTTTGCGCGGGATGAGAAGCAACTGGTACATTCTGTTTTTTCTTTACTCCCAGACCAGAATGCGATAATTTAAATAAGTTTAAATTTAATTTAAAGTATTGTTGATGAATTATTATGAGACCGTCCTAATAATGTAATCGTATAAATCCAAAAATAAAAAAGATAAAAAAAGAATGCTTTGGAGGTGCTGGGATTTGAACCCAGGACTTTCAGCATGCGAAGCAGACACTCTACCACTGAGTTACACCCCCGATAACCAAGTGTGTGAAATTACTGTACATATTAGGAGAAGTATTTTAGTCAAAACTTGAAAATAACGTTTACGAAAAGATTATACAATATACGCTAAACTTCTAAGATAGTTCTCTGCAAGCATTACGAAATAAATTGTTATGACATTTTTTATTATAACCGTGTTTTTTGTTGCAGGTTTTAGGCATAACAGAACGCGAATTTATGGATCAAATGGGAGTTTACTTCGTAGGTTTCGTCTCTCAATACGGTTATGACAGAGTTCTATCAGTCCTCGGACGTCACATGCGAGATTTTTTGAATGGACTAGATAACCTTCACGAATATTTAAAATTTAGTTATCCTAGAATGAGGGCGCCTAGTTTTATTTGTGAAAATGAGACGCGGCAGGGCCTGACACTGCACTACCGGTCAAAGAGAAGAGGCTTTGTCTACTACGCTATGGGACAAATCAGAGAGGTCGGTATTTAATATAGTTTTAGATTTTAAATGTACTACCTATATCTACCGACCTACCGTAAAGATTGGTGATGCAAAATAAAGAGCGATATATATGTATAATACGCGTAGGTGTATGCCCGGACGTGAAATATAGAAAAGAGCACTTTTCTTAAGCAATGAAGACATTCTTATTAAAAAGTAATAGAGTTTATTTTCAATTATTTTTATCGAATTTCAATTGTAAAATGAAAGCTTTAAGCTTTGATAAAATTCAATAAATTCTTTATAATAATTTAATTCTCCTCATCCCTCTGCTACGTAAATTGATAAAATAAAACACTGATTTATAGGATTAACTGGAGGATTACCGTCGGCGTCTGTTTATTAATTAATTGGCTTTGCTTAACACCCATTTTGATGTCTAGACGAGAAAAAACTGATTTTTATCGTTTTGTAGGTACGTAGAAAACAGCATAAATTAATTGATACCTACATACTTGAGTTATTCTTCAACCTTAAACTAAAAAAGTACAAATAAAATTGACGTGTATTAGAAATTAACTATTGATAAATTTGTTACCCCATCTTCAATGCAGTCGGATAGAATAATATAATTGTAAAAAAGCAAAAAGATGACCCCAAGTTTGGAGGTGCGGGGTATCGATCCCCGTACTTCTCGCATGCTAAGCGAGCGCTCTACCATCTGAGCTACACCCCCGGATGATATACTAGTTGAAAATAACATTTGCTTTACGTAGCCGTCATGTTGTGACTCATATCAAGCTTACTGTTTAATAGCAAAATATGAAACTAGATGGCGCTGTAAGCACTGCAATGTTAGTACTAAATGAATTAGTGCGCGACAAAATACTCGTTATTAAATGGTGGCGCCACCGTCTAAGCAGAGTTCTTTCTATCTGACAATACCTGGCTATGAAAGATTAAGAAAGCGCTTTAGTAGAAGCGGAGCTGCTTGATCAAAACCCGATAAAGGAAAAACAATCGCAAAAATGTAGTGTTTCTTGGTAACCCAGACATAATAAAATTATCAAAATGTTCGTCTACGCCCATCTACATTTAGTTCACATTCCTGTTGCAAGATGGCGCTGCATGTAACAAAATGAAGGTTTATATACTTGATATTACTGAATAACTAGACTAATCTTACACTATATATCGAGTACAACGGTAGATTTCAACTTCTCTCCTCATAACGGGTGGTAGTGGTAGAACGTCATGCACGTCCGGGTCGCTATTATAACTGACGTTTAGCAGAATTAGATGAACATTTTCAAAAAGAAATCTACCCTTTTTCCTTCTATAAATTACTTTAATTTTCTATACAGTGTCAGTTTTGTGACGACCCATTATAAATCGTATGACAAAATGCCACAAAGCTGTCAAAAATAGAAAAAGTAAAGAATATAAAAATATTTTTTTGGAAAATGCTCAGATAACCCTACCTACCCATTCTATTTGGTTATCTCTTCTATGGGTACAGATGATCTATGGTTTCAACTGGTGCAAATAGACTGCACATCACCTTCTATGACCCCCTATTTTCCAGGTAGCCCGCCACTTCTACCACAAAGAGATGCGAATAGAACTCCTCAGGGAAGAGCTGCTGTTCGACACAGTCCACGTCACCTTCCAGCTGACGTTCGACAACAGGGCGTTTACACTGGCCTCTCTGGCCATGACCAGGGAAGAGAAACATCTGCCGATCAGCGCGTCCGTGCTCTTCGAGATATTCCCCTTCTGCATTGTCTTCGGGTAAGTTTTTCAAAATGTAACAAGGTGTCTTACTGTCTCAGAGTTGTTCTGGAATATTGCAGCTAAGAATGTTCATCCAAAGGAAGCGTTGCACTCGCGATACAGACCCTGAGTCTAGTGCGAAGGCCGCTGTTTCACTTACCGCATAAAATGTCATCTACCTACCTATCTCTATGTAACAATGTGTCCTTGTTATGCACTTTGTAACTTCTGTGGTAAAATACATAGGTACATACATACATACCGTCACGCCTCTTTTCCACAGGGGTGGGCAGAGACTACTTTGTTCCACTTGCTACCTACGATCCTGACATATTTCTTTAGCTTCATCCACAGTCATCAATCTCTTCATACATGCTCGTCGGTTTCGGGTACTCCTGACCTGACCTTTGGTGAAATAAAGTTTTCTTATTCTTAAAGTAGCCTAAGTACCTATTCGAACTTAGTTTTATTGCGTGTAGGTATGTGTTAAGAAAAATAGATAGATCGCTCGTTTTTAGGAAGCTAGGTATCACTTTAAGATGATTAGATAAAGTGCAAAGTACCCACGGGATTATTATTGCTGATATTGTTGTGCACAGATGCACAACCTCTCATCTTCAGATTAAACCAGATAGAAATGCAAAGTACCTACTCCTGCATTATTGGACTTGGCAATTATTCACACAGGCAGCTTTGTGGAGAAATTCTCGCAGCGAATTACACTTTAATTCGAGAAAAAAAACCTCTTTTTTTAATTTGGTCTAACAGTTTGATTTACAAACTAACTCGGCAAGTTAAATAAAACTTATGTGGGTGCGTGGTTCTTGTGGTGTTTTTGATATATCCTGCGCATTGCTCTATAAATAGATACATATTCTTAACAAATAGGACAATAAATCCACATCCACAATAAAATAACTATCTCCCGACCCTGCGTTCTCCATTAAATTAGACTTAGACATGGCGACATAAATCCTAGCACGTCGTTAAAGTCGGATTTGCACTGCGTACATACAGACAAAGTAAAAGTAAAGATAGAACTACACAAACAGATATACGTAAGTGAGACAGTAAAACTAACTGCTCCTTTGACTATAGTCTTTCCAATCATTTATTTTCTCGATGACAGATGTAGTTTGATAGTTATAGTGTTGTGACCTAATAAGTGATCAGTAGATACGATATCGATCCAATTTTATTATATTATATACAAGTAGTTGAGAAGTATTCAGCTTTGGAGCCAATAAAACAACCGACAAACCGACATGAATGCTAATTTATTACTAAGCGTGCAAAATGGCCGAATGACAGTATGTTTGTAATGAATAAACTAAAAACTACTGGACAAACAAAAAATATTTCACCATTAAAATGCTACATTATTCCTGAGTAACATAGGCTATTTTTTATCCCTGTAAAAAATTACAACGTGTACAAAGTCGCAGGAACACATCTAGTTCAACATATAAAATACCGATACAATATCGATATTTCAATCATAACATCACTATTTGCATTCCCATAGAATGTAACTTTATTAAAACGTTTATTGTTTATCGTACTTTAATAAGATTTTACTGCATATATGGACTCAATTTGTCTTAGATGCATATTATATGGGATCAAGGAACAAAATTAGGCAGTCGTCATATTTTTTATACCTCGCATTCAAAAGTTAATTTTTGCGTAAAAAGCGCAGTTACATTCTACGGGAGCTGTCATCGAGAAAATAAATGATTGGAAAGACTATAGCAATGCCATAGTCCTTACTTCAGCAGAAACCAGATAATTTAAAAATGGTTTCCCACATTATTACCGGATTCACCGAACTCCAGGAATTTCGCAACAAAATTCATTCCCAACTTCAACGCAATATGTCACCGTCAAGGTACACCCCGCCCCCAATACGACACCAAATCTTAAAGTTCTTGGTACGGAGTGGCTGCTCAGCTTGAGTCGCTTGTGGTACGCTTTTGTTTGCTCTACCGAATTAAACGGAGTTTTAATGTACACTTAATTTGCATACGTTTGAGGCGATCCCATTTAAAGTAGGTAACTAAATTTTATATTAAGTGTAAGTTTGACATTGATTGCTTCAAATCGATTGACAAAAACCTTGCCAGCTGTGAACAGTGGAGTATGAATTGAATTATAAAAAGGAAATTAAAAAGAATCAACTAACCTTGATTAGGATATCTCGAGCAGTTAAAATCGGATTTTTTCGTTTAAACGTTCGTTTTCACGAAACATGAGGTGGCGTTTGAAGAATCTAGCCAAAGAATATACTAAGTACACGTTTTACAATTAGGTATATCAATTATTTCCCAACATACCAAACTTCCTAGAAATAATAAAATCGGTACCTAACCAAATTAAATTATAAAGGGAATATATACTTAGGGAATTTTCGGAAACAATCGACATCAGAATTTCCTGAAATTAATCCCTAGGCAGAGGGCGTTCACAAGGGAAAGAATTTTCCAGTTTATCCTTAAGAAGATATAACTTAATTATTTAAAGTTTTCTTACAGATCGGACATGGTGGTGCGCAGCATTGGGAACTCGTTGATGGTCATACTACCAGATTTGGTGGGCAAAAAGATCACCAACTGGTTCGATTTGGTACGGCCACTGATCGCGTTTAAATTCCAAACGGTAAGTAATTCAGTTTTAAAAACTATTTCATTTTCCGTGCCGTGTACTAATTTGAAACGGGACGAACCTTCTGAACGTGGTTCCCGCTTAAGCACGCTAAGAGTGGTGGCCGATTTTAAAAGCACATCATTCGAAAGTACCTACATTTAAAAGAAGCGAGACCTTTTGCAGCATCAGAAACACAAATAGAATGAGAAAATTACAGCTTCGACTTAAGTACAGCACGTCTAGCACGAGAGCGCACAAGAGTCGCGGCGCGCGCGAGATAGATTGCCCGTCCTTTTCTCACTGTACCAACAAGAAAGAGACGGGTAGTCCAACTCGCGCGCGACGCGACTTTCGTGCGCTCTCGTGCTAGCGGGGCAAGAGCCCGATTTTTGAAAGCACGTGTGAAAATACCACTCGAAAGTGGTGAAAAATTGTGCTGAATTTGAAATACGAGTAGCTTAGAAGATACTTACGGCTTTCATTAATCTTGCGAACTAGTCAAACATTTGGTTAGAGCTGTAGTTTTGAAGATATAAACAGATTTAAACCACTTTCCATCCTCCGACGATTTCTTTCCGACCTCCATCAGGCAGTCTGCCTCCGTGGCGTCGTTTAAGGAAGGCTTGAGGAAGATGTGGCTCACACCATCTCCTTAGATATTGTGTGTGTACTCTTATTGTATTTTGTATGTATGCATGTGTGAAATGATATTTAGTAGGTTTTTATGTATTGTTTATTGTACTTAGATAAATGTACGCTCTATTGTGGCTTTCACTAACTGGAATTTTAAACTTTCATTTTGTCGGTCCCTCGTTTAATGCTCCTCTCATCTACTCAAAGGTTAACTGGTAGAGATCCCTTATAGGGATAAGTTCGCCTTTGTGCATGTATTAATGTTATTTTTATTTTTTTGTGAATTGTATCTGTTTCTTTATATTTGTACAATAAAGCATTTACTTACTTACTTACTTACTTACTTTCGAGTGGTACTTTCGAATGATGTGCTTTTAAAAATCGGGTCCCTGTTCATGAGCTCTTGAATGCCTTCGGATTTGTCTTGTAGTCTCACTTACTCTTGGGTTTAATACTTGAACCGGCCGATGGTACTCTTAACCCGATTGGCATTCTAAGGCAACGTACTGAGTTTATTTTAAGATCGCGCCAAGTTCCCGAACTCTAGATAATACATACATACATAAATCACGTCTTTATCCCTTACGGGGTAGACAGAGCCTAAGGTGACAAGACGTAAAGACCACGTTTATCATGATTGTGGGCGTATGGATGGAAAGGGGAATCAAAACAGTGATGGGTTGTTAGCCACATCGCCTATATAACATGATTCCTAAGATTTTCACCCAATCCCTCGATGGGCTTATACCATCGGCGCGGGAAGAGAAGCAACTGGTTCATTCTATGTTTTTTCTCTGCTCCCAGACCAGCATGGAAGAACAGATAGAGAGATATCTAGATAATAAGTGGCGTCAAATGCGTAAAAATAACGTATGAAGTATTAATCTCTGTGCCACAATTTCCGTGTCCTGTCCAAGGCCTCGTCCCGAAATTGCCCAATTTACGCACACATCCGAAGCCCGCCAAGGGCAACCAATTACACAGCTGCTTTATTAACTTAAGAGTACCTATATAACAATGTCATTGGGCCTTTTGCGGAAACTCGAAGGATTAAGAATAATGATCTGCGGAAAAAAATGGTAGGTATGTTTTATGCAAACATTTTTGCTGATTGTACTTTTTCTACGGCACTGCTTTTGTTATCTTTCATACACATTATATAGGTACTTGGCATTGTTCATTTTTTTAGTATGCTCCAATTCGAAAACCATTTCGAGGAAAACCATCAATTATCCGATTTATCTTGTCCGATTGGAAAAATACTTTATGATTGCAGATATTTTTGTAAAAGTACTTTGAACCTTTGTTTGAACGAACGACCGGGTTTTTAGACAGAATCCAGCATCGAATGTTTGCCACAAAAATGAAAAAAAAAGTTTGGCTATGGCAACTGTCACGTGTCACTGTCAAATCTAACAAAACCATAGACAAAGCCGTTTTTTTCATAGCCAGCCGAACGAAGGCGAAAATATTTATTATTAATTAACAAAGCTACGTAAAAGCATAATATTCAAATTAGTTGCTTGGAATAGTCCATTTTATCAAATAAAGGTGTTAAAAGCACAGCTTAAAAAAAATTAACAATGCCAATTCGACCTATGCGACTATTTTACCACGGCAAGTAAAATAATACTGGTGCAGTTAAATAATACTTCCGTGCTGGTCTGGGAGCAAAGAAAAAACAGAATGTACCAGTTGCTTCTCTTCCCGCGCCCGGTAAAAGCCCATCGAGGGAATGGGCGAAATTCATAGGAGTCAGTTATAGGCGATGCGGCTAGCAATCCATCACTATTTTGATTCTATTTTCCACCTATACGCACACAATCTTACTAAACGTGGCCTGTAGGTCTTGTTACCTTAGGCCCTGTCTACCCCGTAAAGGATAAAGACGTGATTTGTGTATGTGCATGTAGGTTAAATAAGTAAATTATAAAAAGCTTTTTTGCCGACTTCACTTTTTCCTGACTGTACCTACTTGCATTGTAGCAGTCATCCATCCACTAAAAGCGAGTCTGTTTTGCAAAAGTAGCAGTTGAAATCTAAGCTTGAAAAACGGTTAGGTATATACCAACCCAAGTTACGCTTGGCTTTTTTATCTATGGCAAGCAAATGGCCAAATGCTACCACAATGTGAAGTTACCGAAGTTGTCCTGTCCTAGATCCTAAACCGCACGAACAACATCTTCGAGCTGGTGACCGTGGAAGCGGTGATCCACGAGAAGACGCCGGATAAGAGGAGTGAGATCTTGAAACTGTCTGACGAGTCAGATGGGACCACTGAGAAGAACTTGAGGCTGAAAGGTTAGTGACATTAAATATCTGGCACGAGAATAATAACAAAAACAAGAAAAAAAAACAACTTAACTAAATATAACTAAATTATAATAGATAGGTACACACAGCAAAGCTATTCGGTAAGCAGTATATATACGGCGCGAGCGTGCGTAGGTGCTTACCTGATTATATTGCCGTTTGTACCTACTATAAAATTGATCGCTTGTTCCCCGTACATAACTATTTACATTACCAGGATATTCTAAGGTAAAATAGAGACTATTTCTAAATTAAAACAATCATGTTCGCAGCTTAGGGGTGGCCGGAGTGCCACCTAAACCTAATTTAATCCAAATTAATCATCCTACATGGTTTCACCAGTGCCGGTTATGTAACTTGGTTATGTAAGTAGAACAAGCTAAATCTCGTACAGACACATCATTCAAACAGATGACGTTTGGCGACAAAAAATCGCATAGTAACAAGGACACGTGATAGCTTAGTACAGATAGAAAAAATCGAAGCTGCTGTGAGGGGTGTAGCGGTATAGCAAGCATCACGGAATAATGAGGATCCGTATTAGATTCCCGGCCATAGCTTTACTTTTCGGATTTTTCAGTTTTCAAATTTTCAGTGTCGTTAAGAAATTTGAATTAAAATACTAAACGAAACTTAAAATAAAACTATTAGGTACAGTGAGTTACACCAACTTTAACGATAAATATTACCTATGATTTTACGTACATTTGACAGAAAATCTATGAAATATGTCAAAATCTCAGGTTATGGTTATAGTTATCGTTGGAGTAGCTTGGTGTAAGTCATACTTAAAACAGGAGTGACCCCACGGCATAGTACCGCAGATACTGGCAGCATTAAATTTCCCTTAAACACCGTAGCATCCATTAGCCTTCGAAGTATCCTAATGAATAATTATAAATGCTTAAGAGCTTGCAGTTTAAACTTCCCTTTGATGTTCTCAGAACTCTTTCTTGACTTTTTATTCGGTCTGGTGTTCTATAACTTTTGCGAAGTGACTCCGCCACTCAATAAACTTGTAATCGCATTCGAAACCCAAATTTCCCGTAGGTATGACGGACGGACGGACCCATATCAAGTCCTAATTGAATCTGTCATCATGCTCCGATGGCGGCCAATTGATAGCCAATATTCAATAACTTAAATTATGTGGGTAGGAAGGAATTGTCGAAAAAAGGAAGTTGAAAGATGAGGTTTTTATGATAGGGTAGTTCAGGTTACGGTGAGGTCTGTGCTGTGATCATATCTTAAAAAACTTAAAACACTTTTGTAAAATAACAAGTCCCTCAAGTTTATACAAAAATCATAGTATAATTATTATACAACTAGCTTCTTCACGCGACTTCGTCCGCGTAGAACTAGCAATTTTTATCGCTATCACGCGGGAATTTTGCAATTTTCCGGGATAAAAAGTACCTAGCGCATGTTTTAATCCAGGGTACCAGCTATATCTGTTCCGAATTGGATCCAAATCCGTCCAGTCGTTTCAGCGTGAAGAAGGGGACAAACATACACACCCACATCCTCCCATCTTCACAAACTTTCGCATTTACAGTTTGACAACAAAAATAATGCTCCACGATGTACCTGCGCAGTAGACCAATTTTAGTAGCGCGGGAAACTGTGGCGCTGTTATTGGTCGATCGATTTCGTACCAACAATGGCAAAATCGTGTAAGCGGGACAGAGCTAAGAATGCAAAGCAAGCAATACTCTGCCAGTTGCGCTTGCAAATAAAGTTCAATATAGATTATTTACACGTTCGGCTACCATCGGAAACTGGTCTGCGCTTCTCTGCGCAAACGAATACTGCCGATGCGCATTATATTTGTTGTCAAACTGTATAATAGTAGTAATAATGTCGTGTTTATAATGTCGAGGGCGTGGGGTATCAAGCATGATCCTTCAACATTCCGGTAGATGAGATGCTAATAGCTAATAGACTACAGGCCCACGTACAAAAAATGTGGGTCATATGAAACACCAGGTGACGTATATAGGACGATAAATATAAGAGCATAAAATAATAAGATTCAGCACTATGCCGTCACTTGTAAGCTGTCCAACTGGGTGCTGGTGAGAATTCAAAAGTGCAACCCTCGATTTTTTCCCCTTGTCGCATGATTTTTGTACGGCGTTGCGGAATAATGGATTAGAAGCTGTATTGAAACAGTATGAAACTGATGCCGTACAGAATCAAATGACCAAATTTACCCTGGAAATGGTCAGAAAATCAAAAAAAATTACCGACTTTGTGGCGCACCATTTGTACGGCATCAGTTTCATACTGTTTCAATACAGCTTCTAATCCATTATTCCGCAACGCCGTACAAAAATCATGCGACAAGGGGAAACAATCGAGGGTTGCACTTTTGAATTCTCACCAGCACCCAGTTGGACAGCTTACAAGTGACGGCATAGTGCTGAATCTTATTATTTTATGCTCTTATATCGTCCTATAAACGTCACCTGGTGTTTCATATGACCCACATTTTTTGTACGTGGGCCTGTAGTCTATAATGAGTGTCTGTGTGAATCAGAATCAGAATCGTTTATTTGTGAAACATACGTATAGAATACAGGTGGAAACAATGTGTGGGAATTAAGATGAAATTGGTTTGTTTACAAAGGCGCCAAAATAGATCGTAATGGAAATACGTGATACAGTAGGTATAGGAAAATGGCATAGCGTTGTAATTACAAATAGTAAGCTCACTCCTTTGTATCGGTGCTACGTGCCGACAATCGTGTACGCACGCACTGGAAAACGGATGATTAAGGGTGTTACCACACCGATCGATTGGGCGTCGATCGATGGTAGAATGGAACAGTCGACGTCGATTAATAGTTTCTACTAGACCAACGCTAGGTCTTGTCGATGTCGATCGATTGGTTTCCGTCGATCAGCCAAAACTACCACACTAATCGATCGATGTTGGTGAATGACATCCGTCGATTGTGTGTTAATACCCTTAGGCGGATCGCTTAGTTACCTTATCTAGAGGGCCGAGATACCTGACTGTTAGCAGTTATTATGTTAGAAGCGTTCTGACTGAGCAACGAGTGATAAAACTTCATCGTCCACATTAGTTTATTTAAATCGCCTTATTTACTCCGAAATTCGATTTTTTCACTTCGTTATGTGCTATTCCGCTCATAATAAGTCATTATTTCGAGAGAGAGAGAGAGAGAGAGAGAGAGAGAGAGAGAGAGAGAGAGAGAGAGAGAGAGAGAGAGAGAGAGAGAGAGAGAGGGATGATACGATACCTACGCACTTAAAAAAACTTCCAAATCGGTTCAGAAATGACGGAGTTCTGAGGTAATAAGCGTAAAAAAAGAAAATACAACCGAATTGAGAACCTTGGAGAACCCTCCGTAAAAGTCCATTGGATTCTTACGGAATTCTGTGTATTCTTACAAAACCACACTCCACTGGTATATCAAGTTCAACAAAAAATTGCATTATCGAGTGATATTTTCACAGATGTCCTTTCAAAAATTGACCCTGGTGATACTGGGTCCGGGATAATTTTTATACATGTAACCTCTCTGCATTCGTACACATTTCGTTATACTTTGTATAATTCCAAGTTCTATCTGTCACATTAACAAGAATTTACGCCTCAGAGTTAAATGATGACTTATGAAACAAGCGAAAGTAATAGGTACACGAAAAGTTACTTATCCCAAGGGACAGGCCTCTGTCAGGGATAAAATTGACAAATGGAGTGGCAAATAATTTCCAGGTGGTAAACAATGATAAAGAATTTTAACTGGCCATTAAAAAATTCGATACTCGGGCTCGCCTTTTCGTTTTTCGGAATTTATTATGAACTCATTTGAAATTTACGATGAGCTTTTCGGTGAAGGTAAACATCGTGAGGAAACCTGCACACAACTGCGAAGCAATTCAAGGGTGCGTGTGAAGTTCCCAATCCGCACTGGGACCGCGTGGGAACTATAGCCCAAGCCCTCTCATTCTGAGACGAGGCCTGTGTCCAACAGTGGGACGTATGTAGGCTGGAGATCATGATTAAAATATCTTTATTAAACAATCTACGGCTGGAAAATTGATGTCCGATCATTTAACTGACACACCTGAGGCGTGTTGATCGTCGTAGGTACTTGGAGTCACAATTGCATTTACCGTTCCTTTCTATCATAAATGGTAAACATTAAGGGTAGAAAGAGATGGTGAATGTGGTCGCAAGCTTCTGCGCGTTACACAAAAGCAGCCGGTGAAATTACTGGCACATGACAATCCGCAATCAGCAAATTCAGCAATCCACGCATCTGCAATCTAGTGTTGCGATGTCTTGGGTGGTCCTCACTTACCATCAGGTTACCCACTTGCTCGTTATCCTTGTCGTGATAAAAATGATAAAAGGGGTATTTCTAAGCCAATTGATTTTTCAGGGATGCCTCCAAAGAAGCGTTTTGCATATGACGGCCGACGATTGCCTGATGTTATTAATTTGCATCTGAAAGGTAGTCAGTCTATGTTGGAAATGTTGTCACTTGCATATAGTCGCACTATTAACAATATTCTCATTTAACGAACTATTTATGTTAGAAAAGCTAGATTGTGAAGGGAACTGACACGAAAGTTGACTTGCGGTCAGTTCCCAAACTTTAGGCCTTGGTCGTTCTCACCCGCCACCCGCGGCGGGCAGGTGCCCGTCACCCTTGGCGTCCATATGCTATTTTCGTGTATATTTGGGTGCGGTCGTTTTCGCCCGCCATATGCAACCGTGCATACGGACGTGAGAACGACCGAGGCCTGTATCCAATTTTAATTTTTACAGCATACAAAACTGGATAACTAGGCTTAGGAAACTGACTGTACCTATCTTGTGGATTAGTTCGCTGAACACTTTTGAGTAATACCCAAAACTTCCAATGGCTATATATTTTGATGAAAATTTGAAATGACGCCCAAAATCAACAATTATGACGTGATTTGGCGTTTGTACGTGACACCGTTATACACTTAACCTCTCATTTATAAACGCTCTATAGGCTTCTTCTAACTTAGCAATCGTTTGTCCTTATGTCACTTTGACATTTACCTTTCACAGATAATGACAAACGATTGCTAAGTTAGCAAAAGCCTATAGAGAGTTTATGAATAAGGGGGTTTATTTATTTAATACTTGCACATAGCTATAGCTTAGCATAGGAAAAAATACTACAGTCGTATTTAAAATTGAAAGGCCGGATGTGTAAATATAAGTATAATGTGTACATATACATTTTTTCAGCACTCAATAAAGTTAATGTTTAGTGTATTTAATATTCGCACGAAATGCACTGAACAAATAAATGCCAAACACAAAATTTTACGTATTTCCAGGTTGAACATCTGTTTTATTTTATAAAATGATACTTTGTCTACACTTAATTAATCATACCTAAATATAAACTTAATTGAGTTGATGTTTTAAGTACTTGATTTAAATACAAGTTTCCGGAAATATCCTTCTCAGAAATGGGTCCCAAGGAGATTGTTTTTAATGAATATTTCACTAAAGCCGATCGTAACAATGAATCACGTCGCAAATAGATCCCCTCGTTCTCTGATGTGCTAATACAATGGCATTGACATTGAGACTTGGGTTGAAGCAAATTCTTAGTTTAGTACGCACATAATACTACGTTCTCTATACATTTTATTCAAAGCCAGCCATCCCTTTATTCTGAAAGTTTTCTTGTGTTCCGAGCATTATTTCGTTTTATTTAATTAAAGTAATAGTCCTTGTAACTTGAAATGGTGTAGGTAATGTAGTTTTCAATATGGCGTTCATTGGACGCCGACTATAGATTTGACCTTGCTGCTCTTTTTGTAAAAATTAAATTGTGTAACAAACTGACAAAAAAACCTATGAAATATAATGTCAAAACCGTCAGTTACAGTTAACGTTATTGTTTAAAGTAAGTTTGTGCGACTCACACTTAGTAATAGCACAAATGTGTAGAGATGGAGACATATAAATTCTTCTACTCGTTTAAAAATTAAATTGCGCGACTTCAATCTGGGCATTTCTCATTGTTGTGCATACTATCACTTCCATGGATGTCACTAACGTGGATGTAATTACTCTGTCTGTTACTTACTTCAATAAAAGTTATCCTTATTATGAGCTTACTTATAATAGGTACATAATTTTTTAATCCGTCATAACATCACCATTTTCTCTAAATATTTTAAAGAGTAATTACATCTACGGTAGGGACATTCATGGAAGTGACTGTGTGCACCAAAATGAGAATGACCTATCTAAAAGTATCTTATCATCCAGGTCAAATGATCTACATGGACAACTGGCGCATGATGATGTATCTGGGAACGCCGGTGATGCCGGACCTCTCAGCGCTGGTCTCCACGGGACTCTACATCAACGACTTGTCTATGCATGACTTCAGCAGGTATGATACAGTTGTCCATGCCTCGATCACACCTACCAAGTACAGCACGACTAGCACTAGAGCACGCGAGATAGACTATCCATCATTTTCTTACTGTTCCTTCTAGAAAGAGACGGGTACTTAGTCCATCTCGCTCACTCTCGTGCTGGCCGTGCAGTGGCGAGACAGCAAATTGGTACTCGACCTAGAGAGTAGTGGGCGAGTGGGCATTTGGCCTAGCAAACAAGACAACGGAAAAAAAACATATTTTTTTTAACATTTTTTTCTATTGCTCACTGTAATTATGACTTAACTTGCACTATCACAGATACCTACTACATAGGTAATTTGATCGCTATATTTGACAAACGAAATACAATCCAAATAAAAGCTTGTGCATTAATTTTACACTGAGGGCAGCTGAACAAACTGCCTCGAAAGTATTACATTGGAGAAGATACCGAAACTGGAACGGAACCACAAATTTTCGAGTTTCCATAAACTTCCACAACCACACAAACGGAAGCAGAGTTCCTTCATATCTTTAGCATAAATAATGGCTCTATATTATAAGAATACCAGCGGATAAAGTTCCAAATGTCGTAAAGGACATACGGAACTGTATAATTATGTTTTTTCTGTCTAAATAGGTTTACTGAGAAATTTCCGCTCAATGTTAGGTCAACATTGAATGTAGCTTATGCATTTAAGACACTTGAATCTACAGTTACAGTGATGGCAACAAATAGATGATATTATTGGGAATAAATAGGACTGACGTTGATTTTACAGATTGTCATTTGACTTCCGCCACAACCAAGTCCGTGGCGGGCACCGGAGCTCATTCTGAAGCGGCATTCGTATCGGGCTCTTAACATACTTGTAGGACGGATGTATCTCATTTGTATTAGTTTATTAGAATGTGCTTTTTCCATATTAATTATACCAAAGTATCATCGTTGTTAGCAGTTAATTATTTAATTAAATAAGATTAGTAGTTGAGACTTTGTTTATTTTATTATCCCTATAAAAGCTGTGATACCGTAAATATCTTAACAGTAATTTTACTATAGTCCGTTTACAAAGGCGTTGAAAGGGATTCGAATGAAGAATTAGAATTTGTTTTTCAATCAAAAGTTTATATAAAAAAGTAATTTGGGAAAAAATGCGAAACCTCTGAATGTTTGGGGACAAAACAACTTGGACTGAAGGTCAAATGTCAAAAAAAACTCAACTTTAATGTCAAATCAAATCAGTGATGGTCTGTTCGGGACATTGTCTATTGGGACAAACAGTTTCAAGGTAGAGTTGTTTACAAGAAACTAACGGGACATTCCAACTTTGATCGTTTGATAATATTTGATTTTGAAAGAAACATTAAAAGTGAGTTGTTAAGTACCTAATTCTCGGAAGGCTATCGATTTTATTCTGAAGCTGAAAAGCTTCTTAAATTATTTTCGGTCTAATAATTATAAATGTACACTTAGAGACGCCCCTTTATACAACAACAAAGTACTTAATCTATAATTAATAATGTGTAGGAGTAATAATTTTATAGAGAAAATATTTTAATCGTCTTTTGTAACCAATAAACTTAGAAACTATTTATTGGACTGATTGTGAAAGTTCTTTCAGTAACATTAATTCTGCGCGGACGAAGTCGCGAGCAAGAGCTAGTTTTAACATACCTACCTAGTAGAAAAGTCCTAACTTTCTGACTGACCCACATCAACGCCCAAACCAAACACTTCAATCTAGAACCTTTAAATGATGCTTAGAAATATATTAAGAAAATAAAAACGAAAAATATAAATCATAGGCAGGTAATTATTATTGTAGATTAATTAGAGATTTTGGTTACAATGTATAAACAAGAAACACGGAAGAATTTGCGCGGCCTTAAGCTTGTTAGGTATACCCAACAAGCTTAAGCTTGTTAGGCTTAACTTATAAGTTAGAATTTTTGTTTTAACAGGTCTAAGCTCTTAGTACTTATGATGGTCCTAAAATATGAATTGGCATTGTTCATTTTTTTTAAGCTGTGCTTTTAACACCTTTATTTGATAAAATGGACTATTTAAAGCAACTAATTTGAATATTATGCTTTTACGTAGCTTTGTTAATTAATAATAAATATTTTTTCGCTGTTTGATAATTCGTGAATTTAGACAGAATCCCAATCGCCTTCGTTCGGCTGGCTATAAAAAGAAACGGCTTTGTCTATGGTTTTGTTAGATTTGACAGTGACACGTGTCAGTTGCCATAGCCAAACTTTTTTTTTCATTTTTGTGGCAAACATTCGATGCTGGATTCTGTCTAAAAACCCGGTCGTTCGGTCAAACAAAGGTTCAAAGTACTTTTACAAAAATATCTGCAATCATAAATTATTTTTGAAATCGGACAAGATAAATCGGATAATTGATGGTTTTCCTCGAAATGGTTTTCGAATTGGAGCATACTAAAAAAAATGAACAATGCCAATTCTTGATAGCTAAGTGCCGAGTAATAATTAATTATGAGACTAGAGGAAATCTAGTAAGTCTTTAGAGATAGTAACTTAAGAGGCACAACCAAAAAATATTAGAAGGCGATTGATACTTACTCAAATAAGCCAATTTAGAAAGAAAATATCTTCAAATGCCAAAAACGCACATGTGTGTTCACGTGCTTGTAAAGTTATGGTGGCATTTGGCGAAAGGTCAGAGTATGATAATAGTATGGTATAGTTGTGAAAGCGAAATTTTTCGCTCTGCTTAGAAGCTATCGTACCTACTGTAGGTACTAAGTAGGTATCCCTTGAGTAAAGTAAATTTAGAATTATCTAAAACCTTATCTTATTGCAGAGACCTAATGCTAGCGGGAACTCAACAGTCAGTAGAGCTGAAACTGGCCCTGGATCAAGAGCAGCAGAAGAGCAAGAAGCTGGAAGAGTCGATGAGAAAACTGGATGAAGAGATGAAGAGGACAGACGAACTGCTGTACCAGATGATACCGAAACAAGTCGCTGATAGGCTGAGGAAGGGAGAGAACCCGATTGACACTTGCGAGGTAAGATTAGAGATATACCTAATGACTAATAACTGTCATAGAATGTTACGGTATCAACCTGAAATATGAAGCATCCTCAGTTGTTTTTAGCAATTAGTTTAATGGTAACATCTCAGTTTATGTGATCAGACGATGGATTGTATTTTAATGATCGCGAGTCAGGCCCGCACTAACCCGGCCCCTTAGTCATAAACGCTCTGTAGGCTTCTGCTAGCTTAGCAATCGTTTATCCTTATCTATGAAAGGTAAATGTCAAAGTGACAGATAAGGACAAACGATTGCTAAGTTAGCAGAAGTCTACAGAGCGTTTATGAACAAGGGGGTGAAATACAGAATCTCTTTAAATTGTTCAGGAATATTTCAACACGTGACTGGGTTGGTCTGCCAAATAGTCCTGTAAATGTTCGTCAGGATTTTTGAATTACAGCTGACAAATGTTTTCATACACACATTGATCGATGTTTAAAGTGAACTACGTCGATTGAGTCAGAGAATTATAATGAAATGTCTTTGTAGAGGTGTCCAGTCGAATTAACCTAACCACCAGCTCTAATTTTATCATCACGTCAGCCGAAAGACGTCCACTGCTGGATATAGGTCTCCCCTAAGGCTCTCCGCTCAGACCGGTCTTGTGCTTTCCGCATGCACCGCGATCCCGCGATCTTAATCAGGTCGTTGCTCCACCTTGTTGGAGGCCTACCGACAGCTCGTCTCCCGGTCCGCGGACGCCATTCGAGAACCTTCTGACCCCATCGGCCATCAGTCCTGCGAGCAATGTGCCCCACCCACTTCAGTGTTGTGAGATCTTGTATAAGTTTAATAGTGACTTTTAAATACTTAAACAACAAATTAATATCTAAATAACCGTTGTAGTGTGCCTGTTACGCAGACAGCATTCCCGTGCTCTATTGTTATAGCAAGTCTTTGGGCGAAAAAACTATCAGCGCGAGAATCTTCTGTTGCCTTAAAGCTAGCATTTCAAATCATATATAGACTTAAAGTTTCTTTGCAAATTGGAACTAGACTTCAACGTAATTTTTATTGCCTTCTTTAGCATTTTATTATCTACTATTTAATAGTTAAACTAAAGAGCGTTGAGCTTTGAACTCTGACCAAGCCATAAAACTTTATTTTCGCCAACGCAGTTTATGCTGAGACTCGCAGAGATCAGAATGAAGACCATAACGTATACTACGAGGATTATGCATGAATTATCAAAGCGGTTAAAGTTAACATCAGACAAAGTAATATCCAGAATGGGTTATTATGATTTTTGGTTGAAGTTTTCTTTCTGACTTTAAATCAATGCAGCACAAAGAAAATTTGGAATGTTCTTTCGTGTAGAATTTATTTAATTCTAAATATTATCAAAAAGTTGCTTGGCCACACAGTTAACTTCAACACTCGAAATCAAAGATAAGTTTTAATAATCTTTTAAAGATGTCGTGCAGTTGTTGGAAAAGTCAAGTCACGAGGCACTCGCTTCAACAATGTGATATTCCGCGAATTCACTTCCTCAATTTGTTATTTTCACTAGTTAAGTAACGTTTTATGTTTAAATCCGTCATCTCGTAGTTCCAGGCCCGTCTAACGATCCCACAGCAGCCATTGCGGCGACAAATTTTCCTAATAACTTATAATTACTCGAGGCCACGAAAGCGAGAGTTGTGGGGCTCCAATGCGAGAGAGATATACTTGAAAGTTATTAAAATCTTCTTAATTATACATACCCACATATATTCTTACCATCACACCTCTTTCTCGTAGGGTAAGCATAGACTACTTTATTCCACTTGCTACAATCCCTACTTTCACTTCAACCACATTGATCAATCTCTACATACAGTCATGCTCGTCGGTTTAGGGTAGGTACTTTTGACCTAACCTACTGTCAAAAAGTCCTTCTTATCTATTTATAAAGAAAACCTTTACCTAAGAAACATAAAGTTAACAGATCGCATATAAAATCAAAGGCGTAACCTGTCCGCGCGAACTTGTGCTTATAACGACACAATAGCTTATATCTCAGCCTAATAACGACAATTACAAAGTCACAAATTTCTAAAACAAAATTTTACTTTGCGATCTTTCGTCATGGAACAACTGAAACATGAAAAAAAATTGAAGAGTGAATTGTCAAAAACTAACTAGCAAAGCAAGCTATTATTGCCGAGACGACTTTGAGTGACAATCCGTCATTTTGAGTTATTGACAATTTAAGGATGTTAAGACAAGTGATAATAGTAGTTCTAGAGCCCACGACCAAAACCATGTCTCATAGCAATACGGCAAAAACCCTATAAAATCGTTAGATTGTATGATTCTGAACCCGACTAGGTGTGTAGTAACGGTCGAAAGTGTAGCAACAGCGTGGGAGGCCATTTCTGCTGTGTCAAAAAAAAAAGGCAGTCGGTATTATAGCAATACGTCTGATAGTGAAAATGTACATAGATTTTATAATTGTATTACGAAAAAGTTTGTTTTCAGACATTTTGCGCGTAGCATATAGCCTGAGCGCATTTTTGAAAATGTCAAAAAATTTAGCCGACCTGTATCATAGCAATACGGATAAAAAAAAAATTAAACTTTTCGTATTGCTGCCAGGATTACCAAAAACCTGTTTTCAGACACTTTAAGTGTAGCATATACTCCCAAAAACGAAAATAACGTTTCGGAGTCGCCTGGCCGACGCCTCTGTTAAATGTTTTTTTAAATTGACAGCCTTCATAGATATTCAAGAATCGGGTAAATTCTTTGTTAATTATCATCTAATAAATTCAGGGTCGCAACGTATTCATTGGTTTGTAACAGAGAATTCAAGATGCCTCAATACGATTTTTATCGAGTATCGAAAAGTTGTCTGATAGAGAAGGTGCTACACTTAATTTGTCTGATATAATTTTTTTGCACATGTGGACAACTTATTTTATCATGTCCAACAATTTTCAGACATATTGCTATGATACCGATCGGTAAAATTTGTTAACATTTTCAAAACGGTCTCAAAATTTAATGCGTTCACATTTCCGTCTGAAAATTGTTTTGTTCGCATCAAATAACCAAAATTTACTAATAAAAAAGATTTTCAGACGTATTGCTATGAGACATTTTTTTTGTCTCATTTTTAATTTTTTTAAGTGATTTTACGGGTTTGCGCTACACCACTAACGTCTGAAAAATATGTTTCCGGTATCTCAGAACTATCATTCAACTACAGTCTGCAAATCAGACATATTGCTATGATGCAGTTCGGTAAAATTCTTTGACAATTTTGAAAATTCGGTCAGATCAAACGCTACGCGGAAAATGTCTGATATTGGTATTTTCGAGTTCAGGATAATCGTATCTATCGATTTGATGCGGTTTTGGCCGTATTGCTATGAGACAAAAAATTTGGTCGTGGGCTCTCGTACTATAGGATTCGAAGCGCTTACATTTCTACATATGCTAGCGCTTTGGTGTTATCGACTGTCAAGTCAACCAAAGTCACATAGTAATGTACTTCTAACTTATAGTATATTATGTATACCTATGTATTTAAGTACCTATCTATTTTTACAGCAATGTGTTAACTTCCCGTATGTTGTTCAATTAAATACAGCAAAGAACCACGGGTAAAATAAAAATGAAGAGTGAAATTGTTATGAACGATCTGATATAGGAAAAAATAAGTTTATGACTGGCTAACAACCGCTAACACTCCACCCCAACCCAAATCCTTCCTGCAAACAGCAGTCCGTGTCTCAACGCACTGCGATCAGCTCAACAATGCCAAATGCCAACGACACACTTCGGAGCCAGTTCGCTATACTAATCCTCAACTATGGTATTATGAATTATGCGGCTTTACTCAGCAACTAAACGCGACTGGCGACGCGATAAACGAATTGTCTTTCCATTGCGCGGCCGGGACGCTTACTGCAAAACAGGCTATTGGTTACACACGCAACGTATTCTAAAACTGCTCGTCGTTCAGCCAGCCGTGCGTGATCGTGGTCGAGTCTTTACGTTGATGATGAGGTATTATCTAACTCAATCCAGTTCCGTAAGCGCTGAATTATGTCAGCCGTATTATCAAGGATTTGCACTCAAGCAATTGTGAAAGAAGACACTATTGTGTAAATTCATAGGTTAGATCTAAGATGGTTGTAATCTGATGATCTCCTGTTAGCATAAGTAGTTTATAATCTGGCCGTCTTCAAATCAAGGGTAAATGGCCATTTACTAGGCAAATGTGTTCCACCCTAGATCACATATAGATGTGAGTAAAAAAGTCCCTTCGTGTAAGTTTGTATAATTTCCCGGGACGATAAGAAGGCCTCATTTTAAAGCAAAATGTATTTTTATCTACATTGTTTCTGACTTTGATACTTTTTTACATCAAGAAAGGCAAACGAGCATGCTCTGTGCGTATGTGTGTGTCTGTGGCATCGTAAATAGCTCTCAAGCGGATGGACCGATTTCGATGCGGTTTTTTTCGAAAGTCAGTTTCCTAGCAGCGGTTCTTAGCATCAGCTCTTTTCCAAAATGATTGAATAATTCAGGGTTGTTTCTTAAATTGTCAGTATTTTTGCGTAAGTAGTTTTACATTTTTAATTTACATTTTACTTGTACATTCACCATATTCTTCCATACCTATAAGTCAATTGACCCTTGAAATCATAAGTGTCCCCTAATGGGATCCATTCTACGACATAATAGGCCTTTCTGAGGGCACGTTCAATTAGGATCCGTGGAAATCAATCCCATTTAAATCCCCTAAGGTAATGTTACACTCAGAAAGGCCAATAGAGTGGTAGTTGATAAACTAGATTTCGTGCTTACTCTATCCAATTTGCTGACCCATGATCCGCATGAGTATATATTAATAGGTTTTACTTCTAACTTTAAGTGGCTTTGAACAAGTTGTTACTTACGGTTTCTCGTCCTGTCCAGGCTATATTGTATCCCACATAAAGTGAAGCACAGGCCTTTTCTGAGAACAAGATGGGGTGAGCTGTACCATGCGAGCCCAAGTGCAGTCACAGATTTTTACAAACACCATTGAACTGGTCGAAAATATCTTAAGAAATTTTCGCATACTTAAAATCTACGGAACTCTAAGGCCTGCGAATCCGAAGGCTACCACGGCTTTTACAATTTTGGGAATTTTATCTTCCTACATAGCAAATACTAATACCATCGCGAAAGCTGGACGCCGTGACAATTCTATCTCTCTACTCTTCAACATGCAGTTCTTATGTGTAGGAGTGAGATGAAATTTCGCTATTTGTCTTTAAACACTGCCCAGACATCGCTAGTTTATGATCTCTATTCTTTCAGATGTTCAACAGTGTCTCAATTCTCTTCTCGGATGTGGTGACCTTCACGGAGATCTGCTCTCGCATCACTCCTATGGAGGTCGTCTCCATGCTTAACGCCATGTATTCCATCTTCGACACGCTAACAGAACGCAACCGCGTCTACAAAGTGAGTAGTTTCTTGAACACCACTCAAAATAAAATAGAAAAACCTACTAGAACAAAATGAGCAGTTGTTTTTTTGTTAAATTCTGTTCATCAGGAGTCGATGATTTTGTGTCAATTAGACATTGAAATCAACTTTTGTACATGATACCTACTTCACGACAGATATTATTTTAAGGTGGAAACAATAGGAGATGCTTACATGGTGGTGTCCGGAGCCCCAGAAAAGGAAGATAACCATGCAGAGAAAGTATGTGATATGGCACTTGACATGGTGGACGCTATTACTGACCTCAAGGATCCTAGTACAGGTAACTAATATATATATTAGAGCAATATCACTCTTTCTAGTCCAGCCACCTGACTTTTTGGTAAAATTCATACGTCAGCAAAACTAAAAGCGAAAACATTTTGTGAGAATCCCTGCGAGTTAATGTTGTCCTACTTATCGGAATGGTGATATTTACGAAATACGCAATTAAAATTTTTTAGTTAGTTCTATTGTGTTCTAGGATCTCATCTCTCAATAAGAGTTGGAGTTCACTCCGGGGCGGTAGTAGCCGGCATAGTTGGCCTCAAAATGCCTCGCTACTGCCTCTTCGGAGATTCAGTCAACACTGCTTCTCGTATGGAATCGACGTCTGAAGCCATGAGAATCCACATATCACAGACGACGCAAGAGCTGCTGTCAACATCTTACATGGTTACGGAGAGAGGGGAGATACAGGTGAAAGGGAAAGGTGAGATTTTTGTAAACTCAACAGTAAAATTTTCGAAAGAAAGTATAATAACACCTAAAGAACTTATAATAGTATTTTTGTTCTCTAGTCAACCTGGGAACCAATTTTTTGAATCACATCCGTGCAATATAATATTACACTTTTATATATTATTTTCACGTGTGTGTGTTTTCGTAAATCGGTCTCCAGATCGTTCCGCAATTAATTGATGATAAATATGAAATATAATACTCAAAATTCAAAAAGTTACCGCCGACAAATATGTATTTTTTTTAACTACCAGCGCATTAGGAAAGGCCATCATTGCTAAGAAGAATACGCCACAAGAAACTTGGCGGAATGTAATTTTTTCAGAATAAAATAAATTTACAACAATACTTAAATTCTACTTATTCTTATATATAAAATTCTCGTGTCACAATGTTCGTTCCCGTACTCCTCCGAAACGGCTTTACCGATTCTTACCAAATTTTATATGCGTATTCAGTAGGTCTGAGAATCGGCTACTATCTATTTTTCATATTGAAATTTAGAAGAAAAAAAAACGGGAGCGAAGCCGCGGGCAACAGCTAGTAACTTATAATACATTTATAAAAGGGATGATTACCTCGAAATACGTGTTTATTAAGTACAGCATAATTTTTAAACTTCAGGGTCAATGAAAACCTACTGGCTAGAAGGCAGAGAATCCAGACCTTCCCTCACCAAGGTAATATCGCCCCAACTCCAGCCCGGTACAGAACCAGAGTGGGAGAGAGCTGCCGACGTAAGAGACAGCATCGCCGAATACTCCGCTCAACAGTTCATGAGCAAAGAAAACGGGACTTTGCAAAGCCTTCCGAATGCTGTACATTCAGAACCAAATTCGCTGGTTAGCGTTTCAGGTTAGTACTACAAATTCTGGGAGTGGTAAGAGCTAAGCTTGTATTAGGTGTATTAGTTTTAATGTTAGTAGTAGACGTGGAGGTGGTTTGCGTAGAATTAACGGTGTCACAAAAGGTTGTGCCTCAAGGCTGCATTTTAGGTAAGTATGTTTTGCAGGGGCACCTGAAAAACTTTTTTTAAGCTTAAGTGTTTTATTCAAAATACGGGTGACTTAAAGATTTTCCAGAAGCAAAGCAAACCTAGGCACGTTTAAATCAAGTCCCAGCATAATATGTATTTTAAAACTTATCGAAAAAATATAACTAAAACGAATGTAGCTTGTAGGTAGATAGATACCCTAAGGCCAAAGTAACAGCTCGTCAACACTCTAAATCAATTCAATATAGCCTCAGTAATTCAATAAACAAGACCAAAATCCAATTATGTTGATAAGACCCGAGGAAATAACGCACCTAAAGTAATCTCTACTGAATTACGAGACTCCAGTGCAAAAGTTCAAGTATCACCAGTAACTACCGCTTATTAATTTAGATTTATTTATTTTCAGGCAACTTGGCCCATTGCTAACCTAGCTATGTACGTATACTAATGTAGCTGTTCTTGACGTGAATGTACGTCTCGTCGTGACCAAATCGGGAAGCAATCCAATGGTAACCAATCGCGGTATACAGTTTGGTATTGCAGCTCCAAAATTGATTGGCGTTTTTTTTAATGTGAGGGTCGTGCCACCCAAGGGGGCGCAGAGGGCTGCTAAGGGGGACGTGGATTACTATTACAGTCAAGGACCTTGTTTACCCGTGTTTACGCTCTACATTAGGGCCTACGGCATTACATAAATACTTGGTAACATAGGCTTAAATTTTTAACCCAAATGTTAAATTAAAAGTTATTAAAATTCTGTCTTAATGTTTTGATAGCAACCTAAAATTAACTATCTACTTATCTGGGAGGGGGAGGGATGGGGCAGATTTCTTTTCTTTTTACAAAAGGGGCGCGTAATGAATAAGTTCGGGAACCCTTGATCTATCGTGCACGTGTTATTGCCAAAATTATTTGAGTCAAAAATGTAAATGGTCATACGCAGTAATGAGTGTGGTGTGTCAAAGTCGCTCAAGAGCCAGAGAAACAATAACTGTGTGGATGATATGAAATAAGCGGTTTATAAATTAAAAAAATCAAAAAACGATCTGATGTGGTAGTAAAAAGCATCTCAAGTAAATTCAGTGACATAATATACCAATGTTTATCAATTCTAGATACCTTTATCTTCTGTTCTTACCCCTTATTCTTACTACTACATTTCCACTTTCGTCTGCACTGCACAAAATAAGTAAGTATACCAAGCTAAATTTGCAACTGCATCAGTCAGTACTAATATTAAAAGTGTAGTAGCCTATAGGTTTGACTTATTTCCTCTAAACTAAACTAGAAGATTGTGGGTTCGAACTCGGGCTTGCATCTCTAAATTGCCTACTCGGAATTAATTTTCTTCTGAATTTTCCTGAACTTCAGCACTGAGTCTACGTGAGAACTATAGCCCAAACCCTCTCAATGTGAATGCAATGCCTGTGCTCAACAGTAGTTTGTATATAAAGGCTGGAGATGATGATGATATACAGAACTAAGAAAATATTTTGAATACTAATACAAAATTGTGAGAATGGCCAAACCGGATATACAAACGTCATGTCAGTGACCATATGTCCTGGACTTTCTTGAAGGATTCCTAATCTAACAGCTACTACACTCCACAAACGACATTCTACCCCTCTCTTTCCCGCTGACCTAAGGTTTTCGAGATCACCCCCGTGAATATCGATACCATTCTTAAATAGTAACAATCTGTATTTTATAACACCCTCCTTTTGGGCTTGACCGCAGTCGGGTAAAAATAATTGCTTGAATTCAATTCTTAAATAACTAGTTTTATCTACTACTCTACTTTTACATTTTTGAAAGGCACGCGATGCACAGATGCACCTAGTTTCTAAAATCATAATGAATGTCATTTCACGTGGCGACTAGCATTGAAGCTACTAGGTTGGTCTGCGTGTGCTGATATCTCTCAGTTAGTCCCTAATTCCATGTTTCCAGGAAACCAACTAGGCAGATCTCCAACGCCCTCGCTGCGGACTCCACAGAGCCCGGCCACGCCGATTGTCATGTCTCCAACAGAGGAACGACGCATATATTCCCCTGTCACCTTCCAAGATGTCGCTAGGAGGAGCATAGCCAACTCGCCCAATAGGAATGAGAAGGCCCGAGGTAAATATACCTCAGTTTACGAGCAACCCAAGTAGAACTTGAGTTTATGATACCAAGAAGTTACCAAACATGTCATTGAAATCTTGACATGGAACCTTCCTGAGAACCCTTGAAAAGTGCAGTAATTTTGATCAAAAGGTGACTAAGATTCTAAAATTGTATTAGAAGACAAAATAACTTAAGTATTGGCTTAGATCTACCAGATCTAATTTTTTCTGCTTATGTACCTTGATACCTAGTGGTGTTCCTCTTTAATATTAAATGTGATTGATAAATATATAATGCGAACCTAACTTGGTAAAGAAGTTCCAACTTTGACTTCGATTTTTCTAAAGAGCTGTAAGAAATACATAAGGGAGATCTTTGCATACATGGTGGCCAACATTTTGGCAAAGAATTAACCTTACGATTCAACGTGATACCTTTTTGTAACTAGATTTTAGTCGTTTTAAGTATAACTAGGTTTTTTACCTTTGAATTTGAATTTACCTTTTCCGTATCGTTTTGATGACACAGATTCGAGATCTAACTCAACGAGCGCCGGCGGCGGGTGGGCTGACGCTGAATCGCTGGCCACCAATACGGCTCGCACTAACGACAGCCTCAACTCTATCTGGTGAATATACATTTGCATCCGCATCTACATCATCGTCATCAACTCAATCGGTGAAATATACATTTGCATCTGCACCGTCATCATCGTCACCAACTCAATTGGTAAAATATACATTTGCATCTGCAGTGTCATCAACTCAATCGGTGAAATATACATTTGCATCTGCATCTTCATCATCGTCATCAACTCAATCGGTGAAATATACATTTGCATCTGCATCTTCACCATCATCGTCCTCAACTCAATCTGGTGGACATACATTTGCATCTGTATCATTATCATCATCATCATCATCATCATCAGCCGGAAGACGTCCACTGTTAAACAAAGACCTCCCTCGCATGACACAATGAATAACAGCATGATTAGCAGTTAGAAGAACGATACCTCAAGATGGATAAAGGTTTCGCAGTAGAGGCGGCGGGATGATCTAGACGTGTTTTTTTATGACTCGGTCTAATGGACGACATGGAGGGAAAGGAACTTTTGTCCATCATTAGGACACTTCTACAAGCTAAGCTGGCTGCATGCTATCTCGATTTATATAGAATTTTATTTCAAAAAAATTATCAGTACCCTTACATTACATTTCTGCTTGGACTGTACTTTGGCATTTTTTAAAATCAATTACAAAATACTATGATGAGCCCATAGTATGAGTAAGGGGATCATATCAGTTTGTCGTATAACGTTGTCGGTCTGTAGTTACAGTGCGACGTCCCCTTGCAGAAACGGGACCGCACCCCCCTCCAAGGAAAGGGAGGATGACGGTTTCGTCGAAGTTGCGGTAAGTTTAAAAACACGCCGGTAAATTCAGTACCCGTTTTGTAAAAAATCCTGTAAACTGTCATACAAGACGACAGTCAAATCTTAAGTGGATCCTACATTTAAGAACCAGGGCCCCGATTTTTGAAAGCACATCACTCGAAAGTACCACTCGAAAGTGGTTTAAATCTGTTTATATCTTCAAAACTACAGCTCTAATCAAATGTTTGACTAGTTCGCAAGATTAATGAGAGCCGTAAGTATCTTCTAAGCTACTCGTATATTAAAATTCAGCACAATTTTTCAACACTTCGGAGTGGTATTTTCACTCATGTGCTTTCAAAAATCGGGCCCCTGATCGTTAATTTTAAATACAAATACTAAATATTAAATAAAAAAAGATGAATAATCTGTTGGAATTGATTAATAGTTGATCTGTTCTTCTTATATACAAGGATAGACAGTAAGCCAAATATTAGACCATCTTCAGCCACATTTCCGAAGAGTGGCCTGAAAAAAATATTTGAAAAATAGGCTACCTTGGTAGGTCAAGGTCTAATGGGAACCGTTTCTTATATTTTTCGCTTCGACGATCTCCAATCTGCTGCAACCGACCAAGTCTCCGTCCGATGGTCTGTTATGACCGCTGTACACATTGGGTCAAGATAGTGAACCAGTACAATAATTCTGCATTGGCTTAGTTTTCAATAGATTCTAACACCCCATTTACTTGACCACGCCATTGTAACTTGGGAACTACATTACCAACTTTGATGACGAACGTGCGAACTTTGTCGTGTGCACATAAATCCGACAATTTAGTTGGCCAGCCAGTGTTGACCCCAACTACAGGATACGGCTAAGTAGATCTCTACACGGTGGCCCAGCTGGCCCACTGCGTTGGTTCAACGTGCCCTCTACCTTGGCCCAAAATGTGCAGCGGTCACTACAGTCGTGCCAATGCGTTACAGTGCGTGGCTCGCATGTCCCCAGCACACTCCGCGCCCGCCGCCTGCCTCGCAGGACCAGATAACGCCGGCCAGCGGACCAATGCCGACGAAATAGGTAAGCTGAAGTAACACCTGCCATCTCCAATTAGTCAAAGCTTTAATGAACTAATTTTTGTGGTGATGACTGTTGTGGCCACTCTCATACATCCATTGATTGTTTAAAAAACTGGTCTGACTCGAAACTGCCATTCAAAAGTAAGCTCTTCTTCTGAATCTACAGTATTCGTACCTATTACAAATTCAGCACAATGATCAACTACTTTCGAATGGTGTTTTCGAGTGATTATGCTTACAGAAACATCTTCTTTACCTTGGTTAGCTATCAAGTTTAAGTCTTCGTTTATTTAAAGAGTTCTGAAAGAGATTTATTTAATAACCTTCAATAATCTTTCAGAAACAGATACCGAATACCAAGACGCACACGAACTAAGCCACACGCACATCTGTACCGTATCAGAAGTCATCACCGAAAACCCAAAACCCGGCAAAGTGGGGCGATTCAAGGCGCGGATAGCGCCCCACAAGACTTGCATCAACCAAAAACCCCACAAGGAATCTCTGAAAGACAAAAACCCCATCGTACAACCCCACGGCCACCACCACACCAAGAACGCGAATCACCACCAATGCTGTGGCGCATTTGGAAACCCGCACGTGAGGCACAAAAACAATTCTAGTTGTCAACTTATTTAGGCAACTTAGGTTTAGATAAACACAATGGTTGAGAGAGTATTTCGAGTAGGCGACTTCAATTCAGCTGAACGAAATGGTTCTTATTTTGTGTTGTGCCATATCCGTGTCGATAAAGAAAATAGTTTACGAATAAGAAACATGATTTGATAGCATCGCAGCTTCATCACTCACAACGCAAACACCTTGTAGTTTTTGGTCCTCTATTTGTTATTTTGAAAACTGAAGGTTAACTGTGTTCGAATTATGATCCTAAAAGTAACGCCTGATTCAATCAAAAAGTTAGATGTCAATTTTTTTTTGGCATGGTGCATAAAATAGTCAAATTTATTCGTAATGGTGAACAGATTCAAGATAATTACAATATCACAGCATAGAAAGCGGGGTATCGAATAAAATAATCAAGCTAAACTAGAATCGTTTTTTTGGCAAAACGCTAAGACAAGGCGCTACATTACCTTAGGAATTCACGATCTGGAATGGACGATCTATTAATTCATGTACTGTAAAGGAATCAAATGCGAGATGCGAATCATCAGGTCGCACATTGTTTGCATCCAAACGGTTAATACGGTACTAAAATCCTTAACTGGTTGCATTAAACTAGGGTATAATTAAAGGTCATTAGACACAATCAGGGGCCTTACCATGACGTATTAATGCGATTCAATTCCGACTCAGTTCAGGTTTTAAATGTCATTTTTAGTATGGATCTGACAGCGAGCGAACCTAAACTGAATCGGTATTGAATCGCATTAAGACGCCATGGTAAGGCCCCAGTATTTGTGACGCACGGGTTTAAATGATATTAAATATAAATTATACTGAAAGGGTGCGATTCTTATGACACTCTGCTGCAATGAAGGCGCACTCTATACATATTTTTCTCGTTATTGTTCTTGCTAGAGCTATACATGTGGATTTAATCATCCCAGCTGTACTAATACATAGGTATATTTCTACACAATAATGAAACAAATCGCTTGCTTATTATTTAAGGGGTAAAAGCAACTCTACCTGAATCCAAAATTGAATAAGTTATATTTTTACAATTTTTAATTTAACTCACAATGTATGTTTGTTCGGGTGAAATCTTGTAAGACAAATTAGACCCACTTCTAACAGTTGGATTCCTTTGAATTTAACATAAATTATTAGGATGGATGTTAGTTCAATTACTTTAAGTCGATGAAATACAGTAACAAAAAATATTGTTGTTTATTATCAACCAAAAAAAGGAGGAAAGTTTCTGTACTAGGTACTTGTAATTTTTTTAGAAGATACGTAGTTACTCGATTGGCCTAAATGTTGCAACGGGTTATGGTATTAATTCAAAGCTAAAGTAACCCCGATATGCAACGAATGGAAAAACAAAAATATGTCATCAAGATACTTGTAGAACTAATCAAACTGGGGCAATACCAACTAACAGGGGAAAGTAGATGGTTTTACCCCGGTTGATAATCTTTCTCTGACTAAATTAAGATGCACGCGTATTTTTTGAAAAAAGAAAAGTGCTTAAATTAACTCTATTGCAACACAATAATTATTTTAAGGTTTTTTATTATTTAAATAAAAGCTGACTTTTATTAAATATAGATCTCGGTTAGAAGTCTCAATGCATCCCAAAGATAATTCCAAAGATAAAATATCCATTTTAAATAAATAATGAGCTTTACACTATGACAATAGCAAATATAATGTTACCAAAACTAATATCATGTTAAATATTGACACTGTGTAACAGTGGATTCTATAGAATTAGTATAGATTGATGTATACCTGGTAATAAATATTAGGTAAATTTTATAGGAATTTGAGCTGCAATAGGCTATGGGTAAGAATTAAGAACATGGGTGAGTCTGCCTCACTCTCTAGTCTCCGATGACCTCTTCAGTTTGATTGCCTCGAAATCTATATTTTCATTCTTCTATATATTATAATGTAGAGGTAAAACTTGATTAAATTATGGGTAACATTCGTTAAGAATGTGACGGAGTATCATTTCATTATAAACTGTGTGATCGTTCTTATTTCAAATGGTTTATATTTTTAGTACGAAGTAAAGATGTAGGTATCTTCAAATTCAGCATTCCATGCAACGAAATGATAACAATTTTAGATAGGTATTTTTGTCATTTTTTAGTAATTAATCAGTTTTCTTACTTATAGTCTAAGTGCAGATATAATATAAGTGTAGCAACCGAAATGAGATTATTTTTACAAATGAAACAGAAAGGTGTTGTATATTTTTCGGTATGATAGTAAAGTAAGTTGTTAGACAATGTTTGATTCTTGAATGTTCCTCATGTGTCAAACACGATAAAGTTTTATGCGTTGAAATACTATACTGAATTTATGTCTCAAATCTGGAACACACAGGTGTGTTTTACAAAAAAACAAAATGTTGTTTTTTGTTTTAAGACTTTCATAACTGTTTGTGTTTTGATTATTTTTTAACAAATATCGTAAATGGTGTGATCTTAAACCACCGGAGTGGCATCAAGAAGTAATTTGACGATTTTTTGTTTAGTTTTGCTGCTGGCAGTAGGTCGACTTCATCGATTTTCTTTTCGTCTTCATTTTGAAAACCCACCTCGCATGGACAATATTATCGATTTTAATACAATTTCATATGTACTTATAGTTATACTACCCAAGCAGCATCTTTTAGCTTTTTGATGTAGCTTGCACTAATAAAGAAACATTGGATTCACTGAATAGGTACTAAGCTAATATAACTTTCGAAAACAAAGGCTTTTGCAAAAAAATCCACTGGGTATAAGTAAATAAAAATATATGTCAGGGGCAAATGTATCAGTGGGGCAAGTGTGCCAAAAAAAAACTACATGGCTAAGGAGCGAGATAGGATACCCAAAATACATAATATTAATATGTACTAATATTTGCATTTAACTTGTTTTCACCGGGATATGGGGCCCGATTTTTTAAAGCACATGACTGTGTGAAATTACCACTCGAAAGTGGTGAAAAATTGTGCTGAATATGAAATACGAGCAGCATAGAAGACAACGGCAGCTCTTATTAATCTTGTGTAATAGTCGAAAATTTGATTAGAACTGTAGTTTTGCAGGTGGTAGGGCCTTGTGCAGGGTCCGTCCGGATCGCTACCACCATCTTACTCGCTAATCCTGCCGCTAAGTAGCAGTGCTTGCACTGCTGTGTTCCGGTGTGGAGAGTAAGACAGCCGGGGAAATTACGGGCACAAGAGGCATTTCATCTTAGTCCTCTAGGTTGGCAACGCATCTGCAATCCCTCCGGGGTTGCGGGTGTCTATGGGCAGTGGTGATCACTTACCATCAGGTGACCCACTTGCTCGTTTGCCTTCCTATTCATATAAAAAAAAAAAAAAAAAAAAAAAAAAACTATAAGCTGATTTATACCACTTTCGAGTGACGTGCTTTCAAAAATCGGGCTTATGATTTTATAGACCACGATTACCTATCTTCGATGACCTCTCGGGTTAATTTAGTCGAATCTACTCGTGATCTTGATGCAAAATATTAGGCGCTCATCAAAGTTATACCCCATAGAAAACATGTCTAATTGGATCACTTGAAAACTGTTATTAAGGTCTGCATTTGCATGATCTTCTTCTTTCATTGTTTAGAACGTTTCATATTTTAGCTACACTTGCCCCATAGCTACATTATGTTCATCTGATGTTTACCTACAACCTGTCAATGTTATTTATTAGTATAATGACGTATTGTTATTAAAATAAAGTTAAATTTATGTACATTCTGAGAGCATTATAAATGCAATTCACATATTTATGTAATTAGGTAAATTACATTTTATGAATCACTGTATGAATGTCTTTAGCTTAAGTCAATTAAGAAATTATATTTTTATCTAGTCTTTTAGATATTACTGTTGTACTTAATTTTTCTTTATCAATTATACTCATTGTTCGACATAGCACAAGCCGCAACACGTTTTGTCGCTATCAAGCTTTTTGCCTAAGGCGTTACGAAAGCGATACGCCACTTCTACAACGAAATATGGCATAATGTAGCCAATCATAAGTGATTACTTCAAAGTCACTTTTTTTAACATCCTCCTTCTTAACAATAAACAAGTGAAAATAAAAATAAAACGTTCTGATCAGATTGTGAATTCAGTGCTGCATTCGATTGACAATCGTAGATGACCTGATCGGTCATAAGTATTATATGGAGTCTGTACTTTTTTATCGTCTAACTCGCTCGCAATCGCCATCGTGTTCATTTTGACAGTTCTTGTATGAATGTGACAGTTAGATAATAAGCCTATTGGTTGTCTCAATATTGGTCTTCACCTGATTTTGTTTAATACTTATGAGCTACCGTCTAACTGACCAACAGTTTATCTGATACTTACTGTAATATTTATGTGCAACATACCCATCAAAATATTGTGCATATTTTTGTGATGCACCCAGTAAAGAAAACATTTTTGTGTAAATTTTCTCTTGTAGGTACTTGCAATGTTTTTAGGTAAATAAATTGACAATTAAATAGAAAACACAAAGAGCGACAAAACGTGTAGCGGCGACTTATGCTAGTTTCGCTCGTGTACTTACAATTTAGGTAGAGTTCCTTATTGGGAATGAAAAGTTTACACATTGTTTGACTTTTATTTATTACAATTTGTCTAATAAATTTCAGAATAAACGTTAAGGTGCTCAAAGAAAATTAATAAAACAATATAAACAACTTTGAAAATGAAATAAAAAGAAACGACGGGCTTAACACAGACAGCATAGCTGACTGACAGAATATTTTTTTTGTTCTTTTGTGGTGGCACTACCGTGCCTCCAGATTAGTATTTTTTTATTTTCAGTAGATTTCAGTAGTACTGTACACTGTTCAATAATAGAAGCCGTATAATCTAAAGTGTATGAGCTAAAACGATCGTTTTGTGATAATTTTTAAAATATAAAACCAAAGAGAGAAAAGTTAATTATTGTAGTGATTAAAAAGCTTCAAAAACCTATGTTATGTACTTACCTAGATATATATTTCCGATCAGGGCCATGCTTTATGTTATTAAATTGGTAAATCGGTTTCTATTTTAGTTTCGTTTCATGTTAGCACCAAGTTGTTGCTTCTGTAACACATTTTGATCTTAAAACGTCAATAAAACGTCATATCATTGCAAATTATTTTATCGCGGAACTTGTGACTCACTTTTGTGGAAATAAATGCATCAAAAGTGTTTTGTTTTATTTTTTAACCTCTCTAATAATTCAGATAGCACTTCAGCAACGTATAACTCCTAACCCTAATGCCATCTAGTATCAAAGAGCAGAACTAACACAGTCAACGCATGAATGTAACTAAAAAAGATATCGATAAGATGTGGCTATCAACCAGAAAGTTTGTAGAAAGTTGGATGAAAAACGATAGACCACTTATTTGGCCGACAGTACTTAGAAATGCAAAACAAAAATGTACAACAGAATTTTATTATCAACCAAGAAAAATAACACAAAATAATGAACATGCACGATATAATTTTTAACATCTATTTAAAGGTATAAAAAACCAAACCGTTTTGTCACACAAACGTCTAAAGACGGGTACTCATCTGCAAGTTGGGGCTGACCATGACGTCTTAATCCGATTCACTTTAGGTTCGCTCGCTGTCAGATCCATACTAAAAATGACAGCTAAAACCTGAACTGAGTCGGAATTGAATCGCATTAAGACGTGCCTCTGTAAACCGTAACTATAACATGCAACCGCTCACAGACGAGTGTCTGGCTTCAGAGTTATCGTTTGACAACACGATATCGACCAGTCGCTCGTAAAACACTGCTACAAGTTGTATTCATTGTTATTGGTATAATTAAACCACGTGTAAACTACCCACACCGACATGCAGTGGCGTAACTATAACGTCTGGGCCCCGTGGCAAATTCGTCAGATGGGCTCCTTCCTCAATAAAAAAAAGGTCATCAGCGTCCCTTCTGTGCTCTAAACCAAGCCAGTTCGGGACCCCGTAGAGCGAGGGGCTCGTGGCATTTTGCCACCCCTGCCACCCTATAGTTACGCCACTGCCAACAAGATAGCGGTGACTATGTTCGCAAGCAAATGCAAAACAGTCGGCCCATGGAAACGTTGGCGCTTACTTAGAGCCCTGTCATTTGAAACAAAAATGTCAATTCAATGGGGACTATCGTTTCTTTGCTCACCAGTTGGCGCCACTGTTGACTAAGGTCCATAGGTATAGCTGTCAAAGGCGACTTTATACGATCGGCGCCAAAACAAAGTTTTAAATCTTGAATTGCATTAAGATTATTAATTATAAATAACTATTGTCATATCGAGTAGCTATGCCGCAATGTTGTGCAGTTCCGTTTTGTTCCGAAAAAAAATCCACCTTCAAAGTGTTCACATTCATCGCCAAATAATCCATATTTAGGTACGACAATTTTACGAAGGAGATAACTTTTCAACAGAAATAAATTAGGTATAATTTAAGACGAAGAAGAGGTGAAGACGTTGAAAGGGAAAGGAGGGCTTTGTCGCGAAGAGCAAATATGATTGCTGGCAGGTTTGCGCGGTGCTCCATTGAGGTAAAACTCACGCTCTTTAGAGCATATTGTACAAGCCTCTATACATGCAGCCTGTGGGCCAGGTACTCGAAGGCTGCGTACGACACCCTCCGAGTACAATATAATAATGCTTTTAGGGTACTGCTGGGTCTGCCTCGATGCTGTAGTGCATCAGGGATGTTCGCCGAAGCACACATTGATTGCTTTTATGCAACAATGCGCAAAAGGTGCGCCTCTCTGGTGCGAAGGGCGAGGGACAGCACCAACAGTATCCTAAAAATGATCTCGGATAGGCTAGACTGTCCGTTCATGACCCACTGCCGCGCACTTTCGAACGGTCACGTGCAGTAGTGATTTGTGTATGTGTTGTGTACTTACTAACATTAGCAATAAGCAATTATGTAACTAACAAATTGTGGGTCCCAGTTACCCGAATAAAGAAATTAATTATTATTATTATTATTATGTAACGAAGCCCGCCAAAACCAGTGAAAAGTGAATGTTATTGGACCTAAGCTCACGCGACACTAGCGCCTCTAGTGGCAAATTCACACGCGATAGACCCCATTAAATTTAAGTATAGGAAATAGTGGCTCCATCAACTTTTTGATGATTCTGCCAATGTCGAGGTTGGATACACGGCAAGTAAGTAGGTGGACGTCTTGTTCAATAATCTGCCAGTTTTCGGTGGGATAACTACCAGTTACTATCTGCAATGAGGATACACAAGATTTCAACAACTATAATAATCGACAAATAATATGATAGATGTGACATTTGGTATGGTGTAAGAATGCCAAAGTGTAACGTATAGGCGTAGTTTTAGTCGTCGATTTGGCGAAAGCAGCCTACAACTAACTATTATATTATTAATGTATTGTGACAAAATACTAAAGCTTGCAACATTTTCGTAGGCCGACTGTACCTATACTTAGTTAGATTTATAACTTGCTTGCTTGCTTGTTGACGTAGCCTACAGTGCTTCTAGAAGCACTAGCAAACTATTTATAGCATTTGCAAACTCGTTTGCAAATGTCTCTCGGCGAACTTCGTGTTTCCTCAGTGCAGACGTTAGTCATGAAAAATCGGTCAAGTGCGAGTCGGAATCGCGCACGAAGAGTTCCGTATCATTGTCAATAAAAACGGCAAAAAAATGACTGTTTTTAGTATTTGTAGTTATAGCGGCATAAGACATACATCATCTGAAAATTTCAACTGTCTAGTTATCACGACTCATGAGATACAGCCTGGTGATAGACGGACGGACAGCGAAGTCTTAGTAACAGGGTTCCGTTTTTACCCTTTGAATACGGAACCCTAAAAACGTTGATTGCCGAGAGACATTAAGAAAATAGTATGAGCACTATTCGTATGTATGTCTATCTGTCACTTACATTTGCCTTTGCTAGACGAAACTTGTAACTTTTTATGAATAAGGTGAAGGACACGTGTTTTCAAAAATCGGGCGAAAACCAAAACGCTCAAAAATTAACCCACTGACTTATTATATTTGAAACATGCACCATGTACTCTTCAAGACTGATCATTCAAACTTCAAACCAGTGCCCCTCATGTGCTGCTCACTCCACTCATCGAACCTCCTCGATAGATCATCAGACATATAGTTTTTCCAGTCACCAATCTCCCCTTTCCTTATAAACCGTAGCTTCGTTTGCTCCAAATAGCTCTTCCCGTACGACTTCTCGAGTATAGCTTCCAGGTTCACGGCTCTATTGCTCTTCATGCTTCTAAAAGACAGATGGTCACAGAGGGTGTCGACTTGCTCGTCCGTCATGGTCTTGTTGAGGAACTCGGCAGTTCTCCTGACGATGCCCGGGAGGTCGTGTTTCATCTCCTCGAATTTGATGAAGAGAACGTTGGGATCGTTGCGTCTGTTCCAGAAACCTGCAAGAGGTAATCAAGAATCAAAACAAAGTAAATTTACCTTCTTGCTCCACCCGAAGGTGCAAGATAGTTGCACATGCAGGGCGACGTTGCGTAAACCCAACTTTAAACTTCAATTTAAGAAACAGGTACACAGTGACCGAAGCACGTTGCGCCCGCGCGGTCGACACAGGCTAAGGTAGGTAGCTATAAAACGAATACATATTGTACTCTTTGTTTGTTTAACTAAATAAAGTATAACACTTCTCAATGTTTCATAACATCTAAGGGCCCTTACACACTAGCGATTTGCCGCGTGCACGCCTAGAGCAAATCGATGAAAAATCGCCGGACAAATCGCTAGTGTGAAGGGCCTAAAGAGCGTATAAGGATAAAAACTTTGATTTCTAACCAAGGATGTGATTCCACACGGGTCCGAAAGGCGCACGGTCCCTCATGAAGAGGTCACAGAACTCCTCAAAGGTCCCTTTGAGACCATGCACTAGCGTGGTATAGTGGTAATACGATACCACCAAATCCTTAGGGTTGCGGGACGTGTAGATCACCTGCGGATAAGTATAAATTAGGTAAGGTGCTGCATTGGGGTAAATTCAAAATTTGGGGAATTTCGATACTCGTGGATATCCACTAAACGGGGAACAATTACATAATCTGGCAATGCTTATCTAGAAGCCAAAGACATTGGAACTTCCCCCCCGCTAACCCCCCGTTTAGTGGATATCCACGAGTTTCGAAATTCCCCCAATTTCGAATTTACCTCAATGCACTATATGTATAGTGAAGCGAATTAAGAGAAAAGTGATTAATTGTTCAAATTATTGAGTTCGTTTTACTGTAAAATCAGTTATTATGCGACAAGACGCGTCGATTATGAAAATGGATACGAGCTAAGCGCTTAGTATAAGTTTTTTGTCGCCTCAAACTATAATGAGCATAGTTTTTTTTATAGATAGGTATGTGCTACTAGTAACGTTGCTAATTTTCCTCTAGTAACGAACGCGTTTTCGAACCGTTTTTATTAGAATGAACATTCGATTCAAAACCAATCAATCGTATTAGTCGAAATCCACGTCACAATTTCACAACACGAGGAGCGAAGGGACTTTAACGATTAATCGAGTTCTACTCGTGTCGTCTTCTCTACACTTCTGTTCATTGAAAGCACACCTTAAGGATGTTACGCAAGAATGGGTTATACAGTTTAACATTCGTTTCACAAACAATACAGCTAGCATTAGGAAGAGGAAGGCACGCTTCGTGATTCGTACAATTCGTGCGGTTGCATGGCAGAATGTAACTATGCTGCGGTTGAAGTCATTAACATACAACTTTAATGGATCACAACAATCCAATCAATAAATTGACACAGCGTCGAATCTTTTCACGAAATTAGAACATTATGTACTATCTTATCGTGACACAATAGCTGAGTGGCGGCCATTTTGGCTGGTTGAAATAAGTATCCATGTAAAATATTCTGTTTGTGTTTCTGTATCAGCTAATAAAGTTTTCTTATTCTTATTTATTCTTATTAACTTACTTCAAATGTAGTTAAAGGGGCGTTCAAGTATTACGTAACGCAATTTGAGGGGGGGGGGGTATCATAAAACGTTACGATGCGTTTACAGGGACGGGAGGGGATTTTTCTTACAACACGCTATGTAACGTTTTCTTTTTTTTTTAATTATGGAATTAAAACTGCCAAGTTAACAACCTACGCAACATAAATTTTGACACTTTTGGGTAAAAATGGTCACTCGAGTGTTACGTAACGTTTAGAGGAGGGGGGGTACAGAATAACGTTAGGTACGGCGCGTTACAAGGGGGGGAGGGAGGGTCAAAAATCTTCAATAATTGCGTTACGTAATACTTGAACGCTCCCTAAGGTATCGACGCAGACATAATAAACATGCAGTTGAATTAAGAACCTCCACTTTTTTGGAATCAGTTAAATTTGTATTGACATCGTATCGCTTGACATGGAATTCATTAACAAAATTAATTTTGTGTGAAAACTCGTCAAATCCATTAAGTACCTATAGAATAGTTAACATTTTCATGATGCACGACATCATGTCTCACGAGCTCATTTGAAATTATTTTTCCTCACGACTGTACCACGATAATGCCTTGGCCCATCTGGCATCATTAATATAAGGATTGTAAAACAATTTAGAGGATAACTTGAAAAACAAGGATGTGATTGATTGCTTTATAATTCTCTATATGCGGGATCCGCTGAACATTTATCATCATGACTACAGCCATAAGCATTGGAGTCGTTAGCAGTAGTAGACATAGACAGGCCCTTAACAATCTGTAGGCCTACCAGTACACACTATGTTCTCTCGTGGCAAACATTACTAATGCTTTATGCCCGTAGAAAACATTTTAGATGTCCAAAGAGCAAAAATAATCAACAGAGCGCTTGTGCGATAAATTCGTGTCTTTATTTTTTTAGACAAGCAATGATCAGATCTTTTGAGAGGTTACTCGTGATTTTTATGGCGTACCCCAACCGCTTATAAAGTTTTTTTTTTAATATTTTGGGACAAATTACACCAATTGACCCAGCCCCAAACTAAGCAAAGCTTGTATTATGGATACCAGGCAACGGATAAACATACTTATATAATGTAGATAAATTACATACTTAAATACATACAACATCCATGACTCGGGCACAAACATTCGTATTGGTCATACAAATGTCTGCCCCTCCCTACTAGGATTCGAACCCAGGACCTCCAGCTTCATAGTCAGGGTCACTAACCATTAGGCTATCCGGTCGTCAAAGTGATAAATTACCTTGCTTTTGGCGCTGCCGTCGTCGAGTTGTATATCAACTGGCAGAAGATCCCAGGGTAGGTGGCTCCGGATGTAGCGAGGTCTGGCCAGACGGTACTTCACCAGATCCACGGATGTACCCTTTACGGATTCGTTGTGCCACTCGTTGTGCTGGTCCACCATGATGCTAGAGAGCTCCACAAGGGGGCAGCGGATCTGTGCAGATACTCACGCATAAACTTTAAACACCTCCACCCACACAATACACAACAGATCAGGTGTTTCTTAAACTTTTTGCGGTTTCGAATCACTTTCGGACTTTCAAAAAGTACATAGACACATTATATTATACACCTCTACTGTAGGCTGTCCTAATATAAGAAAAAACACTAAGTAAATAATATTAAGGGTTAACTGAGATGCTACTGACCCCTGGCATGTTACGGACACCTAAGGGGTCCATGAACCCCACTTTAAGAAACCCTGCAATAGATGGACCAATATCCACACAATCTTCTAATATATAAAATTTCCATGTCACAATGTTAGTTACCGTACTCCTCCGAAACGGCTTTACCGATTCTTACCAAATTTTATAAGCGTATTCAGTAGGTCTGAGAATCGGCTACTATCTATTTTTCATATTGATATTTAGAAGAAGAAAAAACGGGAGCGAAGCCGCGGGCAACAGCTAGTTTGTCGATAAAATGCCCTCAGCTTCTTCGAAAACATTACGAGTACGTAGTCTTCAACTGTTATGAGAAGCAGATTATCTTAGGCAAAATACTTGGCAGACGTGCTCGGGGAAGGGCACCTATAGGGTGGTCTGACGCGATAAAGAAAGCGGTGGGTAGTAGCAGTAGCAATAACAGGACTCTGATCGTATGTGGTCGTGATCGTCCTCAATGAGGGAACGAGGAAGCAGAACCCACATTCATAGACCAAGGATTCTTTAAGCACTGTTGTGAAGTAATCGCTACGTTGGACAGACAATCTTAACCTGACCCGTTCGCTCGGAGACATTACACGGAGACAGATGTCTTCCGTGTTTTGCCGTCGGCCGTACGGATCGTAAATGGCAAGCCGGCCTGATTCCGTGTCATATAATGATTGTCTCCCGAATCCGATCAGACCCCAATCGGGGTTTTTACATAGGAGAGAGACCAGCATCTTAATTATAGACTACAAGCCCATGGAAAAAAAGACATGTGAAATGAACCAGCAGCGTGAATAACGCTTAGAAGGCTGTTACTGTATCATAAAATAACTGAGCGCTATGCAGTCATTTCTGAGCGGTACAGGTATGGAATTTCTCAGGTACAAGTGAGGAATTACGACTAATTATTAATGTACGGCTTTTCTATAGCTTATAGATGATTAAAAATAAATGTCGATAAACCTAGTGCCTCTTTAAAGTGGTGGTGCCGGAAGTTAGTGCAATTTTTTTTCCATGTATGAGTAAAAACCTGTACCGCTCAGAAATGACGGCATAGCGCTCAGAGTTATTTTATGATATAGTAACAGCCTTCTAAGCGTGTTTCACGCTGGTTCATTTCACATGTTTTTTTTCCATTGGCATGTACCTAGTCTATTAGAGTCCCCTACGGATAGGTAGATACACTTCGACTTATTCGTGGATCTTTTGTGTAAAGAGAGACCTGCAAGTTTTATTACATTGCCAGGCCGTGATGCGAACAGTTTAGAAGTTGTCGACCCAGCGCCGCAATGTAATGCGACTTGAGAATTTTGTAAGTCTGAACGGGGCTTTAGAGTATGGTATTTGGTAAAGCAGTTATAATACATACTTGTTGGAGAGATTTTGCCCCTTCGTAGTCCAGGTCGTGGCCTATGAGCCATACCATTTCTTGGCACCATGTGGACCCTTAAAAATAAAATTCTTTAAAGCAAATAAAGTGTCAACAAAAATTCTATTAAATTTCTTAATGTCACTGAAAATTAGGACACAGAAAAATCCGAAAAGTAAAGCTATGGCCGGGAATCGACCCCGGATCCTCGTCATTCCGTGACGCGTGCTATACCTACCCCTCTACACCACCCATAACAGGTGGTAGTTTTCGAATTTTTCTACCTGTTACTAGCTGTCACGCAACCTTGTTCCTATGCGATTTTTTGTCGCTAAGCGTCATCTGTTTGAATAATGTGTCTGTACGACACAAAAAACACAAAAATCTATTGTAGGAGTGCGACAAATATAATGGCCAGGAATGCAACGACCCGTAATTCGTGTCCTCCGCTTAACTTGTCTACAGTACACGAATTGTCTGGGATTGGATTGGTGGGTAAGTATCTTCCGGGACATGCGCTACTCGCGCCCCTAATGAAGCACTTCGCTGTAGAATGAATAAATGAATATCGTGAACCTCCAGTTTTGTCTATAGCTAAGTAATTAGCATTTGCTTTCCAGTCCTTTACCTACTAAGTAGTATTTACAACAATCACTCATGTAACAAACGACAGTAAGTTACGTTGGAAATATCCTCAAAAAAAAAAAGGTAGGTACGCATCAGGAGTAGATAGCAACTTTAAGCGTAGTAGGTACTGCTGTAACCTATCAAACAAGTCCACTCCTACGCTGTTTTTGCAATTTTTACACATACTTTTGGACCGCTATCGCAACTTTGTAAGGAAAACAAAATACGAACGAAAAAAAAAGAAATAAAACTCACCAGTCCTCGGATATGAGCACATCCAGACATCAGTATCCAGAACTTCCATATTCAAAATATCCTCGCCTATGGTCATGTAGTCGGCAGGCAAAACCACGCGGCCAGGATTAATCTCCACCATGCAATCCTTCTTGTTGAACATTCTATCTAACTGGCCACCTGTCTCTTCATCCAATTTCGAAAAGGTCAAATCCGGCTTGACCCTCATTTTTACTTTTTTATTGTAGACGGTTTTTTTTAATCAACGTTCGTACTGCACGTCTGTTACGAACGTTTTACGGAAGTGTTGTGGCGTGCGCGCCGATGTTTCCACTCTCACTACAAACTTTCCAGTCTGCATAATACCTAAGGTAATACTGGTAAAGGCTTGGTTTTACTAGGCTTAAAGGAAACTAATTTGAATAATTACTGATGCCTTCAGCCGAGACGTTAATTCGCTGTAATACTTAGGTCTTAGGCATGGATTAGATGGTTAAGGATATCTCGATCCAGATCACGAAATATTGATGCGTATTGTAGTAAACAATCATCCACCGAGAAGAGCTGTAGACTTATTGTCTAACTCACTCGCAATCGCCATCGTGTTCATTTTGACAGTTCTTGTATGAATGTGACAGCTAGCTGATTCCGATGCCAATTGTCAGCCCATACATGAACTGTCAAAATGAACACGATGGCGATTGCGAGCGAGTTATATAATAAGGCTACGGGCTCTTAATTTTAAGAAGAGAAGAGAGATTGCAGTAAAGTAAAGTACCTACCTAGTTTCAATAGTTATTTGTGTCATAAGGGAGCAAAATGATGTATTTACGGCGAGGACGCTACATTAAATCAAGAATGTAGCGAAGGATTCTACAATAGAATCCTGAGGGTAGCGAGGGATTCTAAAGTAGAATCCGGAGTGTAATGAGGGATGCAAGTGTTAACGCCCAAGATGAAAATAATTTTGCTCCCGAGTGGCTCATTCAACTTTTCACACCGAACATTAAAAAACTTGAAAGAAGAATCTAAATGTAATTAAAGAGCTACCAGCATAAAATATGGCGTGGTTTTACAAGTATCAACTTCAAAAAATCTCGTTTGCAAAAAAACACTTAGAAAAGCCTTGAACAGAAAAGTTGCACTTTGATTCATCTCGACAGGGAGCAAAGTTTAATTTTCTGAATGTGAGCTGTGAAAAATGTATTTCAATCCGTACCCCGGTTTAACGACTAAATAAATGAAACTTATACTACAAAAGTTCCGAAATTTTGAGTTAAAAGTATGAATACACCCTTGCAATAGGGTTTTCCTCGTTGCAACTGGTTGAATATCTTTACGACTTGCTATCTAGAACGGGTCGAACGCCAAATTTACGCCCTGCTTCCCTACCAATATTATAAATGCGAAAGTAACTCTGTCTGTCTGTTACCTTTTCACGCTAAAACCACTGAACCGATTTAGCTGGAACTTGGTATGCAATACAGAGTACTTTTTATGGCAGATAGCTTCAGTCCCGGGGATGGACATAGGATAGTTTATACCCCGGAAAATATTACAGTTCCTGCGGGATAACAATAAGTGAATTCTGCGCAGACGAAGTCGTGGGCAACAGCTAGTAAAGACTAAGTACCGTACCGTTGAAATAATTAATGTAAATTTGTGAAAATTTATACATACATACATAAATCATGTCTTTATCCCTTACTGGGTAAACAGAGCCTAAGGTAACAAGACCTAAAGGTCACGTTTAGCATGATTGTGGGCACATAGGTAAAAAGGGGAATCAAAATAGTGATGTGTTGCTGGCCGCGTTGCCTATAACATGATTCCTAAGGTTTTCGCCCATTCCCTCGAGGGGATTTTACCATCTCCACGGGAAGAAAAGCAACTGGTACATTCTAGGGTAGAAGATAAGTGAAAATTTATTAGGTTTTTTATTATTTGTTGACTCAACCACTAGCGCCATCTGGTAGCTCATTCTAGTACTTGGTTTTGGTTCGTTCAAATAGGCCAAAAATTCCCATAATAATGACACAGATTACATGGACATTAAAAGCTACTTTAAATTAAATTCTTAGAACACTATGCTTCCGGTTAAGACCTCTAACCCTAGCATTATGTTTAACCAACCAGGGGTCCGATTTTTAAAAGCACATGTGTGAAAATACCACTCGAAAGTGGTAAAAATTTGTGCTGAATTTGAAATACGAGTAGCTTAGAATATACATACTGCTCTCATAAATCTTGTGAACTAGTCAAAAATTTGATTAGAGCTATAGTTTTGAAGATATAAACAGATTTATACCACTTTCGAGTGGTATTTTCACACTTGTGCTTTCAAAAATCGGCCCCCTAACTCGTAATTACTAGCCGACGATTCCGCAATGCTAAGAGCTACTTTCTTCCTGCTGCCCACTTTCGGATTCTAGTTAGTGAGGTTGGCCGCACTATGAGCGATTCACTCATAACTTCGCCTGGTGCCCGATTTCTGAAAGCACTTTACTCGAAAGTATCGCTCGAAAGTGGTATAAATCAGCTTATATCTCCAAAACTACAGCTCTAATCAAAGTTTTGACTAGTTCACAAGATTAATGAGAGCTGTGATTGTCTTCCATGCTACTCGTATTTCAAATTCAGCACAATTTTTCACCACTTTCGAGTGGTATTTTCACACGTGCTTTCAAAAATCGGGCCCCTGGATTAGAAAACTATTTTCAAGATGAAACTCAATCTTCAATTATAATTACCCAAACGGATCTCACGAATAAAAGTCGAGTGATGCTCGACATGTTTCGGATTAGTTCGTAGTCCTTCTTCTTGGAGCGCTCGCCCCGACGGAAGCGAAACGGACACTGCGCGCCAGAGCTCTGCTCGCTCGACGCAACTGACAGCGGCGCACAACTACCCTCGTTTTAATCGTCATTTTTATTATTGTGTTGTTGTTGTTTTTTAGCGCTCCAAGAGGAAGGACTACGAACTAGTCCTAGCATCACTTCGGCTTTTATACGCGAGTTATACGTTTGTGTAATTAGGAAAACTATACAGGTAGCATTACATTAAAATTACGTTAGTAAATGTGTAATGTGTGCGTAGGTATATACATCAGTTTTTGTAGTTATTGGCTTAATAAGAGGTATTACATCCTAGCCCTCTAGGCTGGCAACGCATCTGCAATCCTCTAGTATTGCGGGAATCCATGGGTGGTGGTCCTCGCTTACCATCAGGTGACCCACTTGCTCGTTAGCTATCCTTGATGTACAAAACAAATTCGCGTCGATATTATAGCAATGGAAAGCAACCACTATGCTGCCGAGGTTGAGTGAAATCAGCATGGCCGACAGCATCTATTCTGTCGGCGTCCGCTTCTTAAATGAAATTATTTTAAAATTCTTTATTATCCTCAGTGTAGTGACGTCCCTGTTAATCTTCTGAATTAGTTGCCCTTTTATAGCCACTTAAATTGGCTCTGATTTTTCTTTGGTAGCTCTTCTTTACAACACTAAAAATCCGTTATATAAGGCAAAAAATTGAACTTTTATTACCAACTAGCTATTTATTGCCTGTGGTTTCGTCCGAACAGAATTAAATATAGTCTATGACACTCACAAATAACGTGGCTTTCAGGCAAAAGTTTTCATAATCGGTTGATCCAGAGATTACCCGCTACAACCTAACAAACTCACCACTTTACCACTTCATAATAATTAGGTACCTACATTTATTTAGTAGGTAGTTATAGATTATAGAGCTTCCATAAACCCCTCGCTACACTAGCGCCTAGCGGCGAATTCATACGCGGTAGCCCTCATTATTTACAGCTTTTGCTTTTATTACGGTTTTTGCTAGTACTGGCGCTCCACCCGCGTGCATCACAGGTGCAAACGTTATGCCATAATTGTGGCTCAGTGCATCTTCGTGCACTGCACCGTGACGCAGCGGAATGCGAAATAACGAATTGCGATGAGTTAGACTGCGATTATTTTACGAGCCGATATTTCAACCCAAAAACTTAGAATGTACCTACCAACTGTTTCTCTTCCCGCGCAAATTTAATGGTAGGTAAAGGAATGGAATGGGCGACAATCTTAGGAATCATGTTATTTGGCGAGGCGGCTAACAACCCATCAGTATTTTGCTTCCCCTTTCCACCTAGCCCACAATCATGTTAAACGTGGCCTTTAGGTTTTGATACGGCAACGCTGGAGTGGTTTTAGTGTGTATGCTCACCCGGCACCTTTGCGTGCGGAAAGAGGCGGTGGAGAGAGTCCCAACTTAACTTGCTTGTGAAACGACTGTTTTATTTATTTATTTTATTTATATAGCCTTTTTATTCCGAATTCGCTACAATTTCATTTTTTTTGTTGTTGTTGTTGTTTTTTTTTTATTTTTTTTTATTATTAAATTGTCGCGTAATTCGGCGTGCCTCATGGCATAGGCCTCCTCCGTGTATTGGAGGGTTTGGGCTATAGTTCCCACGCGCGCCCAGTGCGGATTGGGAACTTAACACACACCATTGAATTTCTTCGCAGATGTGTGCAAGGTTTCCTCACGATGTTTTCCTTCACCGAAAAGTTCATGGCAAATTTCAAATGTAATTTTCGCACATAAATTCCGAAAAACTCAGAGGTGCGCGCCCGGGATTTGAACCCACGACACTCTGCTTGAGAGGCCACAGGTCAAACCACTTGGCTACCACGGCTACTGAAACGTGAAGCGACTGTAAAGCTGGCTAAATTAATATTACGTTAAGAAATACCCCTTTCTGAGAAAATAATGTCACTAATCAATAACACACAAAGTCACATGCAACAAGTTACAAACTATTAAACTTGCTCGATTGTCATTAAAAAGCAGAAATTAGGTGCTCTTGTTAGCGCAAGTAGGTACCGTATCTGCCTATAACTTTACAAATGTTGTATAGTCTTATTTTCTTTAGTCTTTCGAAGCAAAATGGATCATTAATTCTTTTATTAAGACCTGAGTAATCTACAAAGTCAATTAAGAATTAAATTCTAAATCTAGAATTAAATTTGTCTGAGTACCCTGCAAATTAATAATTAGTGCTTCAAATTCAAAATCCACAAAACATTGCTTTAACTTAAACCATTACCGATACGTGTGATTGTGATACTTGAAAACACGCTAAACGCACGTATGGGGGCGTATTGAATAATTGACCTCGACTATGACACGGCAAATTTGTAAATGCCGTTCAAAGCGGCGCTGTTTGTCGTGGCAGCCTACAATTTAGTATGCCTCAATCTTTAGTTCCTGTTTTAGCCACTGATTGAGAAAAATTTTGCAATTCTTGTCACCCTCTCTCCCCTATTCGTCCGTTTTCGTTCACTCGTCCGTCGAACGGAACCAAACCATGTTGAACGAACAAAAACAAATGTCACAATAATTTATAAGTAAACATTAGCATTAAAAAATAGTAAAAATGTCAAAAATGACGAATGTGAACTCTAGTTTGGCGTACGAAATACTATTGTATTTGAACAATTTTTATTTAGGCATGTTTTTCGTGTGTGAAGTGGCTATCGGCATATTGAAGGCGATAAACGTTTCCTATCCAGAAAATGCACTGCTTACGGAGACAGGGATTTTCAGCGCTTTATGCCTGATAGAAGCATTCCGCATATTTTTGGGACAGAGAGGAAACTTGTCTAGTAAAAGTGAGTAGGCGCTTTTTTATTTTGATTATAAGGTAAAGATAAGCCGATAACCTTTTTTTTATTTTAGGCTTTCAATTGAAGGCTAAGTACATTTTTTATCACCATGTAGTTCGCATGCAAATTTAATGCTGGCTGGCAGATCAAATGATAATCTAATAAAATTAAATTTGATACATATTCACTTTTATTACCTTGATTAAGATTTTAGGAAGGCACCAATTTTTTTTATCTGCTTAAAAAATCATATTTTTTAAAATTCTTTTACCTAGTTAAAAATTACCTTAGGTACAAAGTAGGTTGGGGTAATAATTGGAATGGTAGCACTTACAAACCCTTTTTCTTTTCAGAAGTTCCTGTCTTTTTCTCAGTGCTCCTAACAATACCTTCAGCAGTGGGAGTCTGCTATTTCCTCATTTACCAGACCTACATTATCAGACTGGAGTACATTTGGTGCGCTGTCATGCTGATGTTCCATGCACTAGAAATGGCATTTGCCATCCTTTTCATTTTTACCGTGTGTAAGAACCAGCAGTATGACTAGAATAAGTTAAAAAGCGTATCTGTGCCAAAGAGATACTGATGCCAAAAGATTACTAAGAATTAGCAATTATAACATGCATTTTCTGTTCAAAGACATTCCATGTTTTTTTATACTAGTTGTTGTTTTTAAAATTCATTCCACAAGGGAATAGGCGAAGGTTTTGCACCATACAGCCAAGTCTTCATTATTATATCTCTCTTCATGGTAGTTTTTTGTAAGGCCGAGGCCAAGTCTTAAGTTAGTGAATTCTTCAAATTTGAAGTTGTAAAAGCTTTTTTTATACTAGATTTGTTTTATACTATGTAGTGATACACATTGAAATTTAAAGTTCCTTTTTAATTTAATGTTGTAACAAGGCTTATTAAATGTGGTTTATTAAAAAGTCAGCATGTCAATGGGAACGACTGAATAATTGCGTAAGTAATTAAGTTTACTGTATGGAATATTCAGGTACCCTAAGTTAGGTGCTACTTAGAGCATTACTAGTAAATTAAACGCCTAAGTATTGAATAGTTCATATTATACTCTAGTGATTGTTGTTTGATACATAGACTTAGCATACTTTAATAAGCTGAAAATGTATTTCTTCTTCTTTTTTAATATGGCCGCATCGATTGATGCGACGAGTTCGCCGATGTCAAAGTAATAAATACAGTATTCAAAAATCTTGTGACAAAAATGTCGGCAACATTGTACGGTAGAACACGGTCAAAAGACCCCAAACTCACAACCCGCAAATGTACTTATGTAGACTAAATACTTATGCCAAATTTATACTAGACCTGTGTGTTTGAGGCACTGTTTTGTAGCTGAGTATAGTGCATAAATATATTTAAGTGTTAAATAGCAAAAGCTTTTTATACCATAAATTTGGCATTAAAATTTTTTACAAAAAGCAAATAAATCTCATTGTATCTGGAAGGAAGTAAAGAGGGTTGTGGTTGATTGACATAACTCTGTGTATTATTTTTAAGTTAGTGTTGGTACAGTTGGGTTCTTCAACATCTATTCAAAAATATCTACACTACCTGTTGCCTGGGGCTTCACCCCGCTGCAATTTTTTTCTTCAAAATTTTATTTCTTTAAAACCTTATCCGAACAGTGACAAACAGCTAAAAAAGAATTATCCAATTTGGTGCAGTCGTTTGGAAGTTATACATACATTTCGACAATTATTTTTTATTTATCTATATTAGAGGTAAATGTTTAGATATTTTTAAATAGTTGACTGTACAGTTGAGGGCATAAATATTAATACAGCCATCATATTAAATATATATGTGTCACCAACCTTATTGTTTGTGCCATAAAGGTGTATAGATGTTTTTAACATTTTGGTTAAATACATTTATTTATAATGTACATTATTATGTATATGCCCTGAACTGTACCTATAGATATTGGAGAACTCAGTGTACCAAAAATAATTATATGGATTGTTGGGGGCTAAAGAAAACTGCTATTAAGTCATCTTGCTAGAGGCTTTTAATTTCCCAACTTCTCTGAATGATATTCTGAATTGCCTAAATATAAATAAAGCAAATTATATTTAAAAACATTTATTTTACACTTTCTACAACTCTACATTTACAACAACTATTCTGTAGGTGGTGTGATGTGTTCCGGTAAGCTCTGGCATTCGACCTTAGTTACTTTCAATGCACAACCTTCTGGAAGGTTGCGTTCTATGTATTCGAGGTATGTGTCGCAAGTGGATCCTGTGAGCCTTTGAAGATGGACAAATCGGAAGTAGGTACGGATCTCATACTGGACCTTGTGCTTTTTGTAGATGTGAACACATCGAAGGAGTGTATGCCTCTCTTTATCAGCTTTACGGGATGCAAAACTGGAATTTTAAAAGGTCAGCTTAGGATTAAGAAAAACTGCAATTGCATTTCTTTCGACTTGAGAATAGTTTCTAATAAGAACAAACAAACCTTTTGGTAACTTCTATCCCTAAATGCGAAGCTGCTGCTATACAGAACCAAGAATAACTGAGCAGCACAGCAGGATCAATGCCTCTCATTTCCAATTCAACCTTTTTGTACAACTTGTCTAGTTCTACACTTGAGCTGGGGACATCTTGGATTGTCTTTGGTATTGATACGGGATTGATTGTGGAAAGAGGCCGGAATGCTGCATAGTTTGTAGCTATGGTACTGCGAATCAGAGGCGAAGACTTCCAAATACCCTAGAAAATATCGTTTAGGGTTATAAATTTGACCATAGGTTAACTCTGAATCCATATTGGTAGATGCTTTAAATGAAAAGGTAACGAACCAGTATATTACCAGATGAGCCTAGATAAGAAAAGTATAAATATTTTAAAATAAATTATATAAAACCATTTGGAGGTTGTATATGTTTTACCTTTATTACATTCATCTTTTGATTATAATATTAGATGAAATTATAACGCCACTAGTTTCGGTGCTTTTTTGACTAATAGAGCTGTCTTGTTATTTTTAAAATAAACATAAATCGCAAAAATCCTGTTGTTGGTGTCGGGACTTAAATGCCTTTTTCGTGACATTGACATTTGACTTTGACAGCTGTCATGTAAAGGTACACGTTCAGAAATAATAAGCTTATTGTTTGCGCTGCGCATACTCTCGAAGGGTATTGTTCGTAAGCACGAGTTTTACAAAAAAAAAACTGTTTTTTAATATATCCCTCACTGTGTCACTCCTTCAAGTGTTAAAAAGTCACCCCACCTACCTGTACCTCCCCCTTTCGTCTGTAACGCCTTTTTTTGTCACTATCACTTGAAACTTGCAAATTAGTGTAGGAGAGTATTTATATAGATAAATAGTAGCTGTAAAACTAAAAGTAAACTAAACTGTCAGTGGAAAAAGGCGGGAAACTTCGAGAAGGGCGGACGCGAACTTTTCTTCCTAAATTATAAAATTTATAATAATTATTGAAAATATTGATCAGTAGGGTATAATTTTGATATCTATTATAATAAGTTTGTATTTATATTAGTTTAGTGCCTGTACATATATATGGTAAGTTTTTTTTGAATACTTATTAAAATGGAGCCTATAGAGAAGCCCCCCGATCCTGGCGGAGGCGTAGTACCGTTACCAGGTAGCTATGTTACTATTGTCTCCGAGTCGGACATGGAGACAGATTCATCTGCAACTGCAAATAAGAAGCGCGGACGCTTGCATAAAATTTGCAAGCACTGCAATAAAAAAAGGAGGAAGGCCGATTCAAATTCCACCGACAATAATGTACCTTTTAGTTGTACCTGCACAGCTTCTGATGAAGGTATTGCAAAGTACGCAGTACCATTGCCTATGCCACCAGTAAATGTACCAACTCCCCATACTCCTAGGTCTCCACCAGTCACAAGAATGTTGTATGAGGCTACTGATGTTGCTCCTTATACGGTTCATATTCAACGAATAACGGAATCTCCTAATGATGGCACCATTCTCCACCCTATCTCACTGGGAAAATATTTAAAACGACATGCTTTTGGCAGCATTATTGAGGGCAGTGTTAAAAGAATAGGAAGAAATAAATGTTCTATATCTTTTTCTAAACATTATGATGCGAATTCATTTATTGGTCACAGCGATCTCGCTGAAAATAAATTAAAAGCATTTATCCCGTCTTACAATGTCTCACGAATGGGTGTAGTCCGAGGCGTTCCTACAGACCTCTCTCCAGAAGAAATAATTGAAGCCACATCTGTTCCCAATGGGTGCGGTAAGATCCTGAAAGTTAGACGAATTAATTCAAAACAGATAGTTGATGGTGCCCCTGTTTGGAAACCTTCTCAGACAGTGGTGGTAACATTTGATGGTAAAATTCTTCCCGAACGCATATTTATGTGTTATAATGCACTACCAGTTCAACTTTACACATATCCGACCATCCAATGTTACAACTGCTGTCATTTTGGTCACACCAAAATTCAGTGCAGATCAAAGCCACGCTGTTTCAAGTGTGGTAGGGAACATGCAGGTGATTCTTGCAATGTAGATGAAGATTGCGTTTCATGTTGTCTATGTGGAGGTATTCACTTTGCAACAACCAAATCATGCCCTGAATTTCTTAGACAACAAAACATTAAATTCACCATGGCTGACAAATGCATTTCATATTTTGAGGCATCAAAAATACACCCACCTTTGTCAAAGTCTTATGCAGACATGCTAGCAACCCCCAAAGATCAACAGGGTACAGATTCAACCAAATCCCATAGATCCGGCTCGGCCGGCCCCAGTTCAGTCTCATATAAAAAAACAGTATTTACAAAGGCTCGCCCTCCTCCTAAATTAGTTAAGGGATTTAACCTAAATGAACACAATGCTATTGTTAAGCAACCTACTTCATCTTTACAAAATGGCTGTGCTCTGCAGCCTCAGCCCCAAAACACTACCGAAAGTCAACTGTCTATATCTGATATTATCAATTTATTGAACTCAATCATACAATCAAAAATCATGGAACCGTCCAACGCTGCAAAAATAATTGAAATTATAACCTTATTAATCAACAAGCATAATGGACCAGTGCCGATTCAGAGCAGTTCAGTGGAACTGCAGAAGTGTAATTAGCAAAAAAAATGAAATTATTTATTTAATTAATAAATATAATCCATTTATTATTGCTTTGGCCGAAACATGGCTAAAGCCTGATTCTATTTTTAAATTAAGCGGCTTCTCCTGCCTCAGGGACGATAGGTCTGATGGCTATGGTGGAGCAGCTTTGTTTATTACAAATTGTACATACTACTCTCAAATTCCTGTACATAGTTATAATGATATCTCTGCAGTAGCCTGTTCTATTAATGGTATTTCTTTTCTATCTGTCTATGTTCCTAAACCCTCCTCTCAGACTTTTAATAATTTAGTTCACTTATTCTCAAACATCCCTAAACCAGTTATTATTATGGGAGATTTTAATAGCCAACATAGGGCATGGGGCAGCTCTCTCTCCAATTGTCATGGTGAAGACCTCTTAGATTTAATAGATTCCCTTAATCTTTGCATACTTAACAATGGTTCTCCAACACGTCGGACTTCCCCTACAGAAAATAATAGTGCCATTGACCTAACAATAACCTCTCCTAACTTAGCTTCTACAATATTCTGGGAAACACTTCATTCTACACATGGTAGTGACCACTTTCCTATAATCTTAAATTTTTCAAATTTTAGTATTAAAAATGTTCAGAAGTCACAACCACGCATGAAATATAAGTTAATTAAGGAGAATTGGAGTGATTACAGGCAAATCATGGAGGACAAGGTTGCGAATTTGCCCATTATATCTCAAAACATCTGTTCTTCTGCTGAAACATTCACTAAAACATTATTAGAGGCTGCTGATCAGACTTTTCCTATTAAAAAGGAATCCTCTGGCAAGCTGCCATCGCCACCTTGGTGGGATAAGGAATGTAGTATTGCTGTGGCGCAAAGGAAAGAAATTGTAAAAATGTATAATAATAATATGTCACAAGATAACTTTGAGAGATTAACAGAAATCCTTTCTAAAACTAAGAAATTATTAAAAGATAAAAAGTCTGAAGGTTGGAAAACATTTTGTTCATCCATATCTCCTAACACTAAGGCCTCTGAAGTATGGAATAATATTAGGATATTTAGACGTGGAATGAGTTCTTCCACTCGTACTACAATGCCATCTGATCTGAATAATAGCTTTCTAGATCGCCTGGCTCCTCCGACAGTACCACACAATGATTTGTTTATTAACACAATTTCTACATTCCCTTCCTGCCCATATGGCCTTGATAAACCTTTCTCTCTTTTTGAACTTAAAGGTGTTTTATCGAATGTAAAAGATACTGCGCCGGGTAAGGACGGCATTCCATATTCCTTTTTTTCTCGTCTCGGTGATAATGCGTTAAATTATCTTTTAGAGGTTATAAATACTGTCATTATGACAGGTAATATTCCGCAGACTTGGAAGTGTCAAATAGTGATACCACTTTTGAAACCTGGCAAAAATTCAACAGATTCCTCATCTTACAGACCGATAGCTTTATCTCTTGTTATTAATAAAATCGCTGAACATTTGGTTAAAAATAGACTAGAGTGGTATGTGGAAAATCATAACTTATTACCCAATAGTCAATATGGTTTTAGGAAAGGTCGAAGTGCAATGGATAGCGTAAGTGTTTTTAACACGGATATCCGAATAGCTTTTTCTGAAAATAAGTCTGTTATTGCGGCATTTTTAGATATCAAAGCAGCTTACGACAACGTTATTATTGAAATATTAATAAAAAAGTTATCAAATATGAATGTTCCCTATATTTTAATTAATTTCATTCGTAATATCTTATCTGGGCGAGAAATCGTTTTAGATTCGACTGATCTTGTAAGAACATTGTGGAAAGGGTTGCCTCAGGGTTCAGTTCTCAGTCCACTTCTTTATAGTATTTACACACATAATATAGATGATTCTGTTCACGACCCGGTACATTTACTGCAATATGCAGATGACTTACTAATTTATACTATAAATGACTGTCTTTCTACAGCGTCTGCTCAATTGTCATCAACATTAAACATGCTTGCTACATGGTTGGATGCTCATGGCCTTGAGCTATCAGCGTCTAAAAGTACCATAGTGACATTCAGTCGTAAACGCAATCTTCCTCCAGTTAATGTATATTATAATGGTGAAACAATACCTGAAAAGAGTCACGCTAAATTTCTCGGTGTTATATTAGACTCCAAACTCACAGGACATCCTCACTGTGAGCACGTAGTATCAAAATGTGAAAAAAATTTGAACTTATTAAGATGCCTCACGGGTGTATGGTGGGGAGCACATCCTCGTTCACTAAAGTTAGTTTATAATGCAATTATAAGGAGTGTTTTAGATTATGGCACTTTTCTTTTAGAACCTTGTAATGTAGCAGCATTAAAAAGACTAGACAATATCCAAACGAAAAGTATGCGTATAATATTAGGAGCTATGAAATCTAGTCCCATAAATGCTCTTCAGGTGGAGTGCGGTGATCCTCCGTTACATTTAAGACGCCAATACTTGGCTGACCGGCTTCTATTTCGATCTATGCAATATTCTAATCAGTTACTTTGTGTAAAACTTAGACAACTCTCAAATCTCACATCCACACCTTACTGGAAATACAAAAACCCTCCTTGTCTTATTAATAGTTTCACTAAATCTTTAACTCTATCAGCTCCAATTTACCAAGCCCGCTTACTTCCTCTTTTCAATTGCCAGTACCAAGCCCTTTTAGTAAATCCTCCTGTGTTTTTCAACTTAAATATTAGACGTTCTAGTTTTCAAGCAAATTTTGACCTTAACTCCATCATTAGTGATCGGTGGCCCGGTTGGCACGAAATATATACCGATGCCTCTAAGCACGGTGCTAAGGGCAAAGTTGGTGTGGGTGTATTCCATAAACAATTTAATATTGTACAAAAGATTAAGCTACCATTTGAGACATCAGTGTTCACTGGGGAATGTTTTGGCATCGTAAAAGCTTTAGAATACATTTTACTAATGAAATTGAAAAATGCTATAATTTTAAGTGATTCTAAAAGTGCGTTAGAATCTATAATCAAATTTCCATTTAAATCAAAAACACACTATCCCTTAATAATTGATGCTAAACAATTGCTTTTCAAATGCTTTACTTCTGGATTCGAAGTAAATTTTATATGGATACCAAGTCATTGCAATATTAAGGGTAATGAGCGAGCAGATAAATTGGCCAACGAGGCGGTGGAGTGTGGTGACATCGTTCCGTACCATATATACCACCATGATCTGGATTCTCTTCCCAAGGTATATCTCAAAGAATCTTGGAATAAATCTTGGGAACATTCCAGCAATTTAAAAGGTAAATTCTTCAAGAACATCCAAAACCGAATACCTTCAAAACCGTGGTTTTTCAAGTTAAACTTAAGTAAAAGAGCTACAACAGTTTTGATTAGAATGCGATTGGGCCATGCTTGCACTCCTGCTCATCTGGCAAGAATAAAAATAGTAAATAGCCCTGCTTGTGAGTGTGGGAATGAGTATGGGGACTTAAATCACATTTTCTTTTCTTGCAGCAAGTATGACCATGCTTCCTTTTTCCATGACCTGATCTCTCTCCATGTGCCACTTCCTTCCAATATAAATTTCCTTCTTTATTCCGCTAATCCAGATGTATATTTATCTCTTGCCTCTTTTATATCTACTAACAATATAAAACTTTAATTCCTCTTATTATTTGACACACTTTATGTATTTTTACACGCTCGTATTATTATCATTTATTAAAATATATTTATATGTATACCCCATCATCCTTACTGATCCATATCCTTTTTGGCTACTTGTTTTGTTAGTTTAGATAATTTTTTTCGTGTAAATAGTTTCCTTAATTTTTAATAATAAAAAAAAAAAAAAAAAAACTTGACTTATGGCAATGCATTCGTGCGGGCCCAAGAAAAAAAAAAAAAAAAAAAAAACTGTCAGTGTCAAACGGAATAAACAAATAATTGATTTGAAGAATGTTCATATTTTTGTGCTGAAAAGCCAATTTATGTGATTACAAACTGAAACTGAAAAAGCAGTTGAATCGTGATCTTCTTCAAACAATCGCTCCGCCAAGAAACAGTTTAAAATGGTTGGACCTTTGGTTCTTTTGAAGCTTTTGCATTGCAGGCGTTTACGCCACCCTAAGCCGTGTAAAGGAGATTCGAAAAATTCTCACGACATCAAAGTGAAGACTGAACTTACCAATGAAGACTACACTTGCAGGGTATGCCTCAAAACTGGCTACATTCCGATCTTTGACTTAGACTCTCACATAGACATTTCAGAAGACTTGCACTTGTTTGGTGGCATCGAGGTTAGAATGGACGATAGTTATTCGAAATACCTATGTAAATCATGTCATTCTCTATTACAAGGTGCGATTTTGTTGCGGAAAACCGCTCAGCAGTCTGAACAGACTCTCCAGTCGAATGGAAGTAATTTGAGCTATGACAATGGTGGTACCAGTGATGATAATTTTGACTATGTGGAACAAATACTGAAAATGCCACCCAGCTATCATTGCCAGCGATGTAACATGGAATTTGATACATTTAGCGCCTACAGTGAACACCGAGCTTCCCCAGAGCATGAGAACATGAAAGTTAAATGTCAAGTATGCAACAAATTGTACTCGGAATCATATTTAAAGAAACATTTGTTGTTGCATAATCCTGATGTCCCATTTGTATGTGACATTTGCGGCAAAAAGTTTATTATTCAAGGGCAATTTGCTAGGCATCGGTTGACTCATTTCTACAATTTACCATTCCAATGTTCACTGTGTCCATACCGAGGGAGATTTACGGAGTCACTGAAGATGCACATGCGTAGTCACACTGGAGATAAACCATACCAATGCTCGGAATGTGCTAAATGCTTTATTAACAAAAGCAATCTTAATAAACACATGCTTACACATAAACCAGACCATGATTTTAAGTGTGAGACTTGCGGACGGGGGTTCAATACGAAACGTAACTTAGATTTGCACTTCAAAGTCGATCATACTGGTATAAAGGATCATGTTTGTAATGTTTGCGGTAAGGCATTTGGGTATCGGAAACAAATGATGAAGCACCAGTTGAAAGTGCATAAAAGAGAAAAGCTACGGAGTGGAAGGTTGCCGTTGTACTTACAAGTGGAATCTAAACAGAGGAGTGGTCAGGATGTATTGATATCTGATGCTGTTACGTTGAACAAGACTGATTAAATTGTATACCTTCACTTCTGTTTAAGTACTTGCAAAAGGTTATTTTGTTGACAAGCTGAATGGTAATGTTGTCCGTGTCATATGCGGTTTTTTGTGATTTAATTCTTTGGTTGAATTTTGTAGTTATTACAATTTGTGCCACATAAAAAACGCTAGACTTAACTGCGCAGTGCGCGATTAGCCAAAGAAATTGACGATAAGAAGGGGGCATGGAATACAAAATGACACAAGGCCCTTCAGACCGCGAGGCCCACATTGTCTTCTCTTGCTACTAGGAACATCAGCTACATGCAAGAGCTACATATCGCTTGGAAGGGCCTTTACACACTAGCGATTTGTCGCAAGATCGCGGCAAGCAAATCGCTGAGCAAATTGCTGAGAAATCGCCGGACAAATCACTAGTGTGTAAGTTCCCTAAGAATCAGGATGACAAGCGATATGTAGCCCGCTTCATGTTGGTACTTTGCAATTATGTAATGAGCATGTTGATAATAATGCAGTTTAGTTTGTACAGGCCCAGAACCTGGGATCAATGTTTTTTGTTACATTCTGAATGTTAAACTTTGTAATTTTAATATCATAGAAATGTACTTTTAGTTAGGGTCTGTTAATTAAACCAAGATGAGCCAAATCAGTTTTATTATTTTTCCAATACTAAAATAATTTCTTAACTAGCATGCGGGTCACCTGATGGAAAGCAATCACCGCCGCCCTTTGCCACTCATAACAAAGACAGTTGGGTGTGCTGCCTGCCCTTTAAGAAAAGAATAGGCGGTTGGTGTTGCCATAGTACTTATAAACTAAACCTACTCAGTCATAAACTCCCATCCGCTTTAATTACTGGCCATTTACAAAGTACAGAAAATTAAAAATAAACTAATTTAGAATAAAAGCAATGTCAAGCTGAGTGACTCATTCACAACAAATTTTGACCCAAAAGCGGGTTTTATTTAATTTTCTAGAACAATGGCGAACGAGGCAGAAGAGATCATTCGCAAGCTTTCTTCGCACAAGGGAGTAGCTGGCGTTATTGTAGTTAATGGAGAAGGGATACCTATAAAGACAACTTTGGAAAACAATGTATCTGTACAATACGCGGGTCTAATGGGTTCCTTGATCGATAAAGCAAAGGTATGTGATTGTAATACATCCCATTAGGCATATTCGAAAGAGTAGACAGTAAATGAGGGCGCCACTGTCTCACATTTTAAACGTAATTTTTTTGAGGTATCAATGCACGTTTCTCGGCGGAATCATCCTAGATCTGTGATATCTTTAGTAGAACTTAGTTTATCCGTTGCTTTCATAGCAACCACCCACAAGCTTTGCTTTGCTAGTTAAATCTTAGTTGTTGCAAATTTTTTTTATTATTGTTTATCCTGAATGCAGGTAAAATTTTGGTTCCCAAAAACAGGTGGAGACTTGGGAATGGAATTTCGAACTCGTGTAATTAGCACTAATAATTTGGCATATTCTTTTTCTTTTACAGGCAGTAGTGAGAGACTTAGACCCCACCAATGACCTAACTTTCCTGAGAATTAGAAGCAAGAAAAGTGAAATTATGGTTGCTCCTGACAAGGAGTTTATATTGATAGTCGTTCAAAACCCAGTCGACTGACGAAGGCTGTGACTTTTTGGCCACTTTTTTCGTATTTTAATTGATTTTGCAACTTAATCATGATTACTTTTAGCATTTTATGTGAATGCATCTTCTTGTGATTGTTTTGGTACTACGCTGAAACGAAGACTAATTTTGAATTAAATTCCATTATATTGTTATAAGTAATTTTCTTTTAAAACCTATCAATAGGTAAGGTCAGTTTTCAATAGCAGGATAATACATGGAGAATAACAGAACTCTTTCGTAGTCAATATTTCTTTATTAGGTCATCTTAAATTATGTTCAAATTACAATAAAACTAAATGGTAACACTACCATTGACCTCTTCCCCTAAATCCGCCACGGAAGCCCCCCCTGAAACCCCTATTTCCGAAACCACCACGGTTTCCAAATCCGCCTCTGAAACCACCTTGGTTGCCAAATCCACCTTGGTTACCAAAGCCGCCCTGGTTGCCAAAGCCGCCTCGGTGGCCGAACCCGCCCCTGCCGCCGTCGCCCCCGAAGCCGCCCCTGGGCCCGCTAGTGCCCCAGCCCCTGGCCCGCTTGGCGCCGTCCGGCCTGTATATCGGGGTCGCCACATCACGCTGTATGTTGTAATCGCCTGCGTCGATAACGCACAGCGCTTTTATGCAGTTTACGAGCTGAAAATAAAATATTGGTAAATTTAGGAATTTTAGGAATCTCTCCCTTTAACCGCCCTAGTCATCCAGTCGTGACAGCCAATGACATGCTCTCATGCCAATGTCATCCAAGGTAGTATGTCGTTTGTTTTTCCCGTGGCGTACAGAGCCCGTCACTACGTTTGCGGTGTGATGGCGAAGGTTATGGGCCCGTAACTTAGGACTTATCATTTCAAAATACCTCGACGCTGCGATCGTGATGCGGTCGATACCTTGCATTGCAGTCTACTCGCGACCACGGCCGCTGGGTCGAGGTAATTTTAAATTAATCAATTACGTGGTTAAGTCTGTTTTTGAATGGCCACCACATTACGATTACAATTACTAGTACAGGACCCGATTTTGGACAGCACATAGTAATTATACATGTGAATTTATCGCTCGAGTGGCGAAAAATCGAACTGAATTTAAAATACGAGTAGCCACAGAAAAAAGAGATATAGTAGAAGTGCTAAGTCGCTTTTAGCTAGGGAAACCGGTGTCTAAATAATACTTTTGCCATTCCACAACAGATGTCGTTAAAATAACTGCGTTATTAAATGAACTCTGCTGAATGGGATTTAGGTTTGCGTGATTGCAAATCTGACTGATGACAGCGGAACACTCGAGAAAATTTGATTCTGGCAGAATCATACCGCTACTCGAACTGTCAAATTGAATTTGACGTTTATACATGCAACTTTTCGCGTACAGGTGGCACGCGTGTCTCGTTCACATGCCACATACTATATCTCTTTTTCTATGCGAGTAACATAGAAAGCAATTACATCTCATCTTCAACTGGTCAATTTTTTTTTACAGCTGTAGTTTTCATTCAAAAAAAATTATGTTTTCATGTTTGTGGGGCTGTTTAGTCGAATTAATCCAACCACCCCCGTTTTACCAATTCGACAACTGTCAGTGACAAGTGACAATTCGAAGTGCAATGCGTTCTTGTCGAGTTCGTGATGTAAACAGAATTGTCACATGTCACTGACATTGTGGCTTTGGCGGAATAGGGGCCTGTTGAAATGGTCCGGATAAGTTCTGAAAGGGCTCGCATAAGGTACTGTGAGGGTTGTAGCCAGGTCTACACTAACTCAATAGGAAACTCCTGGATTTGAGCATAAGTACGGGAATTCAACGCTTCGCGAATCTTTTAAGAAAGATGTTACGGGCTGTAACGTATATTCAAACTTAGGAACTTAAATATTTATAATATAACAGTCATGCCTTCGGAGGCAGCTGTCCAGGTAATGCCCTGAAGAAACACTTTGTTTCTTTATTCCATTAAAATTCTAAACTCAAATTACAAATAATTGCATTACCTGCCAGCACGCTGGTTTGTTTGTACAAACCTTTGTACAAACAAACTCAAGTTCCTACAGTACCTTCTGTTCGTGGGGGGAGAACTGGAGCGCGGCGTCGGGCTCCGCGGCGGCGCGCTCCACCAGGCGCTCCACGGCGGGGCGCAGCGCGGTGACCAGCGCGGCCGCGCGCGGCGACATGTCGAAGTTCAGCCAGTTGTCCAGGCGGACCATGTTGTCGATCTGCAATCAGAATAACAGACTGTTAAATGCGCGTTTAACCTTTTTCTTCAAAATTCGGAGCAAGTGTACTCATTAGATTTGTGGCGGTCTACCATGGAGGATTGTTTCTAAACTCTTTGGTGCGCGCCGTATTTTGTTTTGCTGTCAGTGTCTTGACTTGACTTTAGTTTGTGTTATTATTCAGTTCAGATTTTTATGTTTAATGTATATCTTTATTGCAATTACATAAAGTTATTTAAGTGGACTTTAAACTGTTTATTATTTAGCCCACAAGTGGTGACCCCGACGTGATAAAATTTCGTATCCTCCGCCGTCACATTCGCCAAAGCAAATTGCCCTTCTAGTTGCGCGAACCAAAGTGCGGGTTTGTCCGACCAGAAAGGTGGCGCTTTAACACCAACCCGACACAATTCCGACTCACTAACAGAAGACGTGCCTACACCAGCAGCATTCATTGTTCAGTAATATAAGTCCGGTTGTCACTAACACAAATTCCCTTACCGTCGGCTCGGGGTTATCAATATTGCTTAACTGCTGTGGATCGGTTTACCAGATGGCCGGAAGCAATGCCCATAACCGACATGAAGGCAGAGACTGTTAGTACCGCGTTTATTTCTGGATGGATAGCCAGGTTCGGATGTCCAGAAAAAATTACCACCGATCAGGGGCGGCAGTTCGTTTCGGATATTTTCCGTCGTCTATCCGCCATGACAGGGGCTCAGCTAGTTCATACAACTGCGTATCATCCCGCCGCAAATGGATTAGTTGAAAGATTTCATAGACAGCTGAAGGCTGCATTAATGTGTCACGCTGGAGAGGATTGGATAGATTGCCTTCCCTTAGTTTTGCTCGGGATTCGTTCCGCATGGAAGGAAGACTTATCAGCATCCTCAGCCGATTTAGTTTACGGAGAACCTTTACGGCTGCCTGGTGATTTCTTTCAATCATCTCTAAATCTGCCAGTAGATTACCCAGATTTCTTACGTCGACTTCGCGGCCACATTCAAGATATTCGGCCTGCCCCAGTCGCACGTCATGGTAAGGCTAGAGTTTTTGTGCATAAAGACTTATCAACGGCTACTCAGGTGTTTTTGAGACAAGATGCTGTTCGAAGATCTCTTCAACCTCCATATACTGGGCCTTATAAAGTGCTTGAGAGAGGTGAGAAGGTGTTTAAGATAGACGTCCGCGGCAAGCCTGTTAACGTGTCTATTGATCGGTTAAAGCCGGCTCACTTGTTTGAGGAAGCCGATTTGTCTCAACAGCAGCAGACCTCCCGGCATTCAGCCATACAAACCCGTTACGGACGTTCTGTGCACTTTCCCGATTTTTATCGACCTTGAAGGTCTAGAGGGGGGCTGATGTGGCGGTCTACCATGGAGGATTGTTTCTAAACTCTTTGGTGCGCGCCGTATTTTGTTTTGCTGTCAGTGTCTTGACTTGACTTTAGTTTGTGTTATTATTCAGTTCAGATTTTTATGTTTAATGTATATCTTTATTGCAATTACATAAAGTTATTTAAGTGGACTTTAAACTGTTTATTATTTAGCCCACAGATTCTTGTAAAGTTAAACACACAATTATGCACACAATTATTACAGGGTGCACGCAATTATGGCCACCTATACTTGACTGCACTCTGGGTCAGTGACTAGCCCGCTTAGTTATTTATTAATGTTGACTAACACTAGTTTTGTAAGCACTGATACTAACATAATATGGATTTATAATCTGAAATAAAAACATTGATAATAAAAAAAAAGATCTTAAAGTACAATACAATACAATACAATAACTAAAATAACTCTTTATTGAACACCACATATAACAACTAAAACAGAAAAAAGGTATACAGAATATTACAAGGTACCAATAGGCGGCGTTATCGCTACAGAGCAATCTCTACCAGGCAACCATAATGGACTGGAGAACAGAACGGAAATACCTATGTCAATTATAATGAACACTGCGAAAACAGAGTTAAATAATAAGAAAAAAAATATTTTCCCTGACTGCACTTTTTGTTGACTGTCGCGTGTGAAATTGCCACTAGAGGCGTTAGTGTGGCCTGAGGTCCAATACGCGAGACTAGCACAAAATTTTAGTTTAGTTTATGTGACTCACCCACTCGACCTTCCGGCTGGCGAACAGCAGCAGGTGCAGCGGCGCGACCATAGTGGTCTGCTTGCAGCTGATGGCGCGCGTGCGCACCTTCTCGCCGAACACGAACAGCGGCGACGGGAACTTCTGCTCGAAGTTGCTGCAGTTCACCGATGTCTTGTGGATCAGGGCCGGCTTGCCCTCAGTTGTTAGCACCTGAAGATACAAAGCTTTTCCTCAAAAATCTCATATCACTACATAGTATAAAACAAAGTCGCTTTCTCTGTCCCTATATCCCTATGTAAGCTTGTATCTACAAAACTACACAACGGATTTTGATGCGTTTTTTTTTAATAGATAGAGTGTTTCAAGAGGAAGGTTTTCATGTATAATTCTAGCCAGACGAAGTCGCGGGCAGAAGCTAGTTACTAATATTTTAAAGGCGAAACTTTGTAAGTTTGGATGTTTGTTGCGCTTTCATGGCGAAACGGCTAAACCGATTTTATTGAAATTTAGTATAACGATAGTTACAGTCCCGGGAAAGGACATAGGATTGTTTTTATCCCGGAATATCGCATCATAAAACGTTAATTTAGTATTATTACCGTAAAGGCGATTAAAACTATAACAAGGATATTATAGCGACTTTCTTGTACTTTGCGCAACATAAATTTTACCACTTGGATAAAAATGGTCATTTCAGTGTTACGTAACGTTTAGAGGGGGAGGGGGGGGGAGGGGGGTCAAAAATCTTCAATAATTGCGTTACGTAATACTTGAACGCTCCCTTTACATGAGTCGCGCGATGTCGCCAGATACGCCAGGCGAAGTCGGCCGGCTTCGCTCGACATGTAGCCGACGCAAACATCGGTGGCTCGACAGGTCCTACAATAATGGACAAATCCCGTACCTTCCGTTTCCCCTGGTGCAGACACACGTTAGGATACAAGCCCATGCACATGAGCGCTATGACGCAGTCCAGCGTTGGGTCGGGCCCCGTGGGGTTCCATCGCTGGGGCACGCAACACTCTTCCGAGAAACCGATCGCCGTAGTCAAGATATCTAAAAAGGAGATTCTGTTACATTTTTGATTTTTACATACATACACAAATCATATGTCTCTATCCCTTACGGGGTAGACAGAGCCTAAAGCCACGTTTAGCATGATTATGGGCGCATAATTGTCTCAGGTTGCTAGCCGCATAGTCTATTTAAAATGAGATGATTCACAAGATTTTCCCTTGATGAGCTTTTACTATCTGCGCGGGAAGACAAGGAACTGGTACATTCTAAGTTTTATTCTTTACTCTCAGTCCAGCATTGAAGTAAGTTTTAAGTCAGTTTTTCATTTTTAGTACAAACTTTGTTTGCGGACTTCGCTTTTTGCTAACTTTACTTGCTTGCATAATTTATTTATTTATTTATATAAGGTTCACCAACAATTGTTAACACTAATACATCGAACTTGCTGCTTGAGTATACATGTTGAAGACAGTATCACAATCGCTCATAGTAGTACGAGAGCCCACGACCAAAATTTTTGTCTCATAGCAATACGGCCAAAACCGCATCAAATCGATAGATACGATTATCCTGAACTCGAAAATACCAATATCAGACATTTTCCGCGTAGCGTTTGATCTGACCGAATTTTCAAAATTGTCAAAGAATTTTACCGAACTGCATCATAGCAATATGTCTGATTTGCAGACTGCAGTTGAATGATAGTTCTGAGATACCGGAAACATATTTTTCAGACGTTAGTGGTGTAGCGCAAACCCGTAAAATCACTTAAAAAAAATAAAAATGAGACAAAAAAAAATGTCTCATAGCAATACGTCTGAAAATCTTTTTTATTAGTAAATTTTGGTTATTTGATGCGAACAAAACAATTTTCAGACGGAAATGTGAACGCATTAAATTTTGAGACCGTTTTGAAAATGTTAACAAATTTTACCGATCGGTATCATAGCAATATGTCTGAAAATTGTTGGACATGATAAAATAAGTTGTCCACATGTGCAAAAAATTTTTATCAGACAAATTAAGTGTAGCACCTTCTCTATCAGACAACTTTTCGATACTCGATAAAAATCGTATTGAGGCATCTTGAATTCTCTGTTACAAACCAATGAATACGTTGCGACCCTGAATTTAATAGATGATAATTAACAAAGAATTTACCCGATTCTTGAATATCTATGAAGGCTGTAAATTTAAAAAAACATTTAACAGAGGCGTCGGCCAGGCGACTCCGAAACGTTATTTTCATTTTTGGGAGTATATGCTACACTTAAAGTGTCTGAAAACAGGTTTTTGGTAATCCTGGCAGCAATACGAAACGTAAATTTTTTTTTTATCCGTATTGCTATGATACAGGTCGGCTAAATTTGTTGACATTTTCAAAAATGCGCTCAGGCTATATGCTACGCGCAAAATGTCTGAAAACAAACTTTTTCGTAATACAATTATAAAATCTATGTACATTTTCACTATCAGACGTATTGCTATAATACCGACTGCCTTTTTTTTTTGACACAGCAGAAATGGCCTCCCACGCTGTTGCTACACTTTCGACCGTTACTACACACCTAGTCGGGTTCAGAATCGTACAATCTAACGATTTTATAGGGTTTTTGCCGTATTGCTATGAGACATGGTTTTGGTCGTGGGCTCTAGAACTATAGGTAAACACATCATGCGAATTAAAAGTGAAGCTTAGAAACTAAGTTTATTAACTAATTACTTAAACTAAAAGTACGGCTAGCACCAGTGCACGTGAGAGCTGTGTCGCACACGAGGTACAAGGTTTCAAGAAAACAATAGAACATCAACATAATACTATGAACATACTGATGAGCTGGTACTTGGCTTCGGAGGTGACCCGCAGAGTGGTCTGCTGCAGTCCCTTCCACTCGCACCACGATATCTCTGCCTCCTCGCCTTTAGCGTGCTCTCGCTCCCACATCTGCGACAAATTATAAATTAATAAGTTGATTTCCTCAAACATACAAAAAGACACAAAGTGAAACGTTCCTGTACGACTCTGACATCTGGTTCTTTGCCTTGGCCGCTACGTTAACTTTTTTAAATTGAAGTATTAAATAAGTCAGCAAAAAATACGTATAGCCTCCCGGTTTGTGGTGTCAGTCTTGTAAAATAAAATTTAAAAAATAATTAAGAAAAGTTTATTTTCATAAATCAAAAGGTTCAGTCAGCAAATAGCTTTCGGAAATACAATCTTTGTCAAGAAGAGCCGCGAGAGAAACTTGGCACAAAAGCAGTAACTAAACCTGGGCCGGTACTGCGATCACTACTCGTATATTACACGGTCTCGCTAGCGCTCGGCCTTCTGTCACTACTCGACCGGCGTTCGTCCGCGACTGCTTCCACTGTAGAGTTGGAGGTACCTGGAAGGCGTTGAGCATGGCGACGTGGTCCGAGGCGCGGTCGCCGGCGAGCGCGCGCTGGTGCGGCGCGAGGCGGCGCCGGCCCTCCACGGAGAACACCTCGGGGAACGTGGTGCTGTTGGCCGCCATCGTGGTCAGCGCGTCGCCCACGCCCAGCACGAAGCCCAGCACCATCATCTTGCCCAGGCGGGGCTCTGACCGACAAATGTTACACGTCACGAACGGTACAGTCGAAGTCTGGGCGTAGGAGTCGTCCAATAAAATTACACAAAATTATTTTCTACCCTATTGCCGCATGATAAACACAATCATTTAGATGATTATTTGCACGAACAAGTAAGAATGTAAATGCTATACGGTCAGATGGCGCGAGCTATGAGCGCCCTGCCCTGGCTGCTCTGCCGAGCGCCTGTCACTTTATCCCCACTCCGCGGCCGGCTGTAATGCGACTTGCGATAGATGGACGAAAAAATTTGAGGCGATGGAAAAAAAAACACTGAAATAATGAATGATGCCGACAAAAAAATTAAACTAAGTAGTCACCTGATATTTCTAATCTAGCGTTTAGGTCGTTACAGTTAGTGTCATGACCAGGATAACTCACCAATAGGCAGCTTGGCTAAGATGGTGCCGCAAGGCGTGAGCGCGTCGTTCTGATCGAGACAGCCGAGCTCTCTCAACATGGCTTCCGCTTCGATCACCGCGTCCAGCGGCGGAGGCTCTGGAGCCTTCGACAAGAAGTGCCCGATGCTACCCAGACGGAGTAGCTTTATGCTGAAAAGGTTATAACTATTAGTATCAATGCCCTCAATCCTTAGTCTTTTATTAGCGTCTTTACTATAGCTACTGCCATGGACTATATGCTAAATTTTAACAGTACTGTCGCCGTTCTTAGTGAACCAAATTAAGATGAGAAGGACCACATTGTCATTAAGGTGACGTAAAGAGCACAAACGGCCAGTAATGCGAGTTAAGGGTGTCGGCAAACAGCTAGTACACCTTTAATTCTAATTATAGTTCGTTCTGGAGGGCTTCTTGGCCATTATACATCCCCACTTGTCTAATCTCAGAATGAGACGGTTTGGGGCTATCTACTACGAATTGGAATACTCCTGCTTTTCAAATCTACTTTCGCGCATGCTTAAATAATAGTACATTACTGTCTAGGCCAGGAAGTAGGCAATTGCTGGCTGAGTATTGGTTTGAACGGACGAACTTGCGAGTCCGTTTAATAATACGAAGCCAGCAATGCTATTCTGGCCGAGGCAAGTATAGTGCTTTTCTCAAAAATCGAAAATGTTTTGCCGCCTTTTTCTATCAATGGCATTTGAAGAGTGTATTTTTCTACCCAGAACACATAAAGCTATTTCAGACACAGATAAACACGTTGTCGTACTAGCTTTTTTTTTAAAAGATTTGATGTTTTAAGTCTTGTGCCTTTATTTTATAATGGTGATTTGCATTTTTAAAAAGTTAATAACTAGACAGTAATGGAATTTGTATGCAACATTACTGTCGAGTTTAGCGCAACAGTAATGTTTTTTTTTTAATTTTGGACTGACCGGCAACAATTAACTTCCTGTTCTGATATGTAGTTAACAATGACGACTTTAACGGTCATTTTTGAGAAAAATTGTTTTACTTAATACACCCAACAGTTTACTAGCTTGCAGTCTAAAGTTACAACGTTACAAGCTATGTACCATAACGTTACAGCGTGTGTACCTTAGCGCGAGTTCGTGCAGCGGCGTCCTGAACATTTCCGCGGTGAGGTGCTCCTCCAAACGCTCGTAGCGCGCCTTGCAACACAACGTGAAACACACGCCCGGTCGCACTCGGCCTGCTCTGCCTTTACGCTGCAAAAAAAACATAGTTCAGCTAGTGTTCTTAGCGATATTAAAAAAAAAAGAATGAAAGAAAGAAAACATTTAAAAAATCGGATACATGCGAGCTGGAATCGGAGTAATGTAAAATTGTAAGTTGTTCCGTACCCAAAGGGGAAAAACGGAAACCTAATATTAAGACCGTCTGTCTGTCTGTCACCAAGCCGTAACTCAGGAACCGTGATAGCTAGACAGTTGATTTTTTTACAGATGATGTAGTTTGTCTGTGTATGTATGAAACCAATATAAACTAACCTCACACTTTCAACATGAAACTACCGTGAGACTTAATCATTATTACACATAAACGGATAACTCACGTATAAAAACACGTATAACGGTGAGTGTGAGCGAACCTTTACGGAGTGACGTGATCAGTGTTGTGTGCTGCCCTACATTTGACAGTAATAAAAATGACGATGAAAACGAGGGTAGTTGTGCGCCGCTGTCAGTTGCGTCGAGCAGCCGCGCGAACAGAGCGCTGGCGCGCAGTGTTCGTTTCGCTGCCGCCGGGGCGAGCGCTCCAGGAAGAAGGACTACGAAATAGTCCGAAACATGTCGAGCATCACTCGACTTTTTATACGTGAGTTATCCGTTTATGTGTAATAATGACCTCACACTGCCTACATTTTGCTTAAGAGTAAGGCTCTGCTAACACCGGATTTTATATTCACGGCAAAATTTGCACTCGGCACTTTGCACACAGACTCGCACTTGGCCGGTTTCTATTCTCACGTTTGGCAAAGTCTACATGTGTCAAAATAGTTCCCAGAGTATAGTAAGTTATAAAATAAACCCCACTATTCTATCTTCCCTTAAAAAATGCGTAATATTTCGCCCTTTAAAGGAGCGACCACACCGCTGCGTATACGCAGTGCCGCGTCGCATGCGTCACGTTCTCTCACAGTTTCTTCATACATTTTGTTGCGTAAACGCACCGTCGACGCCTTTTACGCACTGGTGTGGCCGGACCTTTATTCTATCTTTTTTCACCTATACGCCCACAATCATGCTAAACGTGGCCTTTGGGTCTTGTTACCTTAGGCTCTAGCTAACCCGTAAGGCAGTGGTTCTTAACCGGTGGTCCGCGGACCACTGGTGGTCCCTGGAAGCATGACAGAAGCAAGACAGAAATTTTGTCAAATGGTCCCTCGTGTCTGAAAGGTTAAGAACCACTGCCGTAAGGGATAAAGACCTGTAGGCTTATTACCTAACTCGCTCGCAATCGCCATCGTGTTCATTTTGACAGTTCATGTATGGGCTGACAATTGGCATCGGAGTCAGCTAGCTGTCACATTCGTACAAGAACTGTCAAAATGAACACGATGGCGATTGCGAGCGAGTTAGGTAATAAGCCTACTGGTATATCTGGTGTGGCCGGACCCTTATTCTATCTTTTTTCACCTATACGCCCACAATCATGCTAAACGTGGCCTTTGGGTCTTGTTACCTTAGGCTCTAGCTAACCCGTAAGGGATAAAGACCTGTAAGGCTTATTACCTAACTCGCTCGCAATCGCCATCGTGTTCATTTTGACAGTTCATGTATGGGCTGACAATTGGCATCGGAGTCAGCTAACTATCACATTCATACAAGAACTGTCAAAATGAACACGATGGCGATTGCGAGCGAGTTAGGTAATAAGCCTACTGGTTTATGTATGCATGTATGTATGTAATTCTAACTCTCTCTAATCGTTTCATCGCCATGCTCACCTGCTCCAAGTTGGTGCGGCTGGCCCATACAGTGGCGTACGAGGTCATATTGTTGTGTGACGTAAACAGCTTCATCTTGGCTTTGCAGGAATCTATCACGTACACTACGTCGTTGATGGTGATCGATGTCTCAGCTATATTCGTTGACAGGATCACCTGTGGGCAGAAACGAGACGCTACATTGTATCAGACAAAGTCGCTTTCCGCTGTCTGTCCCTATGTATGCTTAGATCGTCTAATTAGTTACTAAGTGCAAGTGCCATACTAATATTATTATTACTATTATTATAATAATAAGTTTTAGTTTTACGATTATTTTATAATAAACTAGCTGACCCGGCGAACTTTGTTCCGCCTTAAATTTGAAAAATTCCTTTGTAAGTGCATCTTTATACTAATCAAGGAATAATGTGTAGGCATGCTAAATTTAATGTCTGTAGCTTTATTAGTACAACCTTTCGGAATTTTCCAATCCCGTGGGAAAATCGGGATAAAAAGTATCCTATGTCCGTCTCCTGGTTCTAAGCTACCTCCCTACCAATTTTCAGCCAAATCGGTTCAGCCGTTCTCGAGTTATAAATAGTGTAACTAACACGACTTTCTTTTATATATATAGATTGCCGTGTCCTTACTGGGTAAATGTTTGAAACTATATACATAATAACATCTTCGTCACAACATTTTTATGCAGTAAATAGTTTGAGTTTGAGATCTTTAAAGCTACGCAACGGATTTTGATGCGGTTTTCTTTTAATAAGGAAGGTTTATATGTATAATACGCAGACCAAGTCGCGGGCAGAAGCCAGTTTTTTTATATGATATATGGGTCGTCACGTCACTAATGAAGAATGGATGTCGTAAAAAATAATGGACACTTTAATTTCTTCACAAAAACGAGTGTGCCGATTCTGAATGGGAAAAAACCCATTTTTTAATTTTGGTTGAAAAATAAAGGGTAAGTACACTTTTTCAAACAGTCTTCTGACCCTTACCTTAATAATACCAGGGGGCGGCGTAACGAAGACTTTCTTCTGATCGTCCCTCGGTATCTGGCTGTGCAGCGGCAGTATCACATACTTGGACTGGTCCCCGAAGAGCCGGTGCTGCATCAGGTGCTTCATCAGCGCGAAGATCAGGTTCCAGCCGGGAAGGAACACAAGCACTGCCCCATCGCTTTGTAACGAGCCTATGTAGACTAGCAGAGCTTCTATCAGCTCGAAGCTTAGCTGTAAAAGGTCATCGACTCACGTTAATCTACAACAGTTAAAATATTCCATGCTGGTCTGGGAGCAAAGAAAAGACATAGAATGTACCAGCTGCTTCTCTTCCCGCGCAGATGGTAAAAACCCATCAAGGGAATGGGCGAAATTCTTAAGAATCACGTTATAGGCGATGCGGCTGGCAACCCATCACTATTTTGATTCCCCTTTTCACCTATATGCCCAGAGTCATGCTAAACGTGGCCTTTAGGTCTTATTCCCTTGGGCTCTGTCATCCCCTTAAGGTATAAAATAACATGATTCCTAAGATTTTCCCCCATTCCGTCGTTGGGTTTTACCACTTTTTCTTTACTCCCAGACCAGAATGAAGGAGCTTGAAGAGAGTTGTCGGAATAGTTCGAAGGTAACTATTAAGAAAAAAGGATTTGTTTGTTCTCACGTCTTTCTCGGAGAGCTTGGCCATGGACTGCGCCGTCTGCGGCGAGTAATCTTGACCGAGCTGGCAGGACTGGTTTAAGTCTTCCTCTTGCTCGTCCACGCCAACTCCTGTGAAAACAAATGCCAATTTTATTCTCCATTCCAATCTATTTTAACGCATAATTACAGAAACGGATAACTCGAGTATAGAAGTCGTGCCGCCGGGGCGAGCGCTCCAAGAGGAAGGACTACGAACTAGTCCGAAACATGTCGAGCACCACTCGACATTTATAAGCGAGTTATCGTTTTGTGTAACTATGATTAAGTCTTACGGTAGTTCATGTTGAAAGCTATTTTAACGCCTTTATAAACACACCAATTTCATATAAATTCCCACACAATCACTCATTGTACGTAATTATCATCATATCCACTGAAATTTTGAAGGATCATACATGATATCTCAGGACATTTTATAACAATTATACTATGCTTATTATAATTTAAATTTTATATGAACTTGGGGGGACTTGTTTGTGTAAAAAAAGCGTTAAAATAATAGATGTCAGCGACGACGATAGTGACAGACTGCTGCAAGTCTTTGCGTTTAGTTTAGGAGTCGTTTTAAAAAAAACCTACATAAAGGCTTAATCACAACAAAAATTAATTGATTCCTTTGTGTAACGACCGTTAATAAGGGTGAAAACGTAACACAAAGGAATCAATCAACTTTTGTTTTAATTAAGGCCCTTAACTATGTATATGTGTTTCGAAAACGACTCAAAGTTGCACTATATTATTCCACTACGGTCTGGGTTGCTAACCTGGGGGTAGTTACCCCCCGGGGGGTAAAATTAGCTTTTCGCGGGGGTCATGAGCTGGTTGGCTGGATGAATTCCTTGTCTTAAGTGTTGCTGGCAACACAAGGTTAGCTCTATTATGTTGGCAAAGCGTCCCTCCCCTCTACTACTTTACTTCCGTCTATCATGGCGAATTTAATGGTGTCGTGAAACCCCTTTCTTGCTCTGTTGTACGTAACAAAATAGTGTTGTGTTAAGGTGTTATATTTCTAATAAAGAAACTCGGTGAAACGGCAAGCTTTTGATCAACCGACCAGCCAAAAAAGCAACCACTGTCCACGCTCTCAACATTAAGACCGAATAAGCGCGTCCATGAGGCGCGCCTTTATGAGCAGTGAGGTGTCGAAGAAGGCGCGTCTGGCTGTCCACAGAGGGGTGCTTGTTCCAACATTAATGTACGGTAGCGAGACTTGGGTATGGCAAAAGAAGCATGAAAGTAGAATAAATGCAGTATAATAAAGGAAGGTGTATCACTGAAAGATAGAATAAGGAATAGTGTGACAAGGGAACATGCTGGTGTGAAAGAGGATATAGCGACTAGGATAGAAAAAAGTATGCTTAGTTGGTTTGGTCACGTAGAGCAGATGGATGAAAGTAGACTAACTAAACAGATCTATATGGGGAGTGTGAATGGTTACGTTGGGAGGGGAAGGCCTAGACGGACGTTCCGAGACCAAATAGGAGATGTTTTGGAAAAAGGTCAGGTCAGGAGTACCCGAAACCGACGAGCATGTATGTAGATTGATGACTGTGGATGAAGCGAAAGAAGTATGTCAGGGTCGTAGCAAGTGGGACAAAGTAGTCTCTGCCTACCCCTGTGGGAAAGAGGCGTGACGGTATGTATGTATGTATGAGGAGTAAAATCCGTGACCCTATTCAGGGCACAGGGGTAATGGAACTTACAGAACTGAAAAGTTTAGGAACCACTGCACTATGGCATAGTCATTTAGTTTAAAAACGTGCAACACTTTTTAATACCACAAATACTCTTACCCTCATCGTCGTCTTCGTCGTCGTCTTTGCTAGCCTTCTTGCCGGAAGACTTCCTCTTCCTCATGTCGGGCGGTGGTACGAACTTGGTGAGTTCGATACAATCCTCCAGGAAGTACTGGCGCACCGGGAACGTTCGACCGGGGACCTGTGTCCAATAGGAAATGTGCATTAAAAAATTAACACTCCTTAATAAAATACGAAGATATCGTATGAGATGACAAAAAGTGAAATCAAAAACAATATCGGTCAAGACATTCGGAAAATATATGAGTTTTAAACTACTAATTAGTCAGCGACTAATTAGAGATCCGCTATATCATAATACGTGTCACAACGCCCATATAAACTTCATATTAAAATTCTGTTTTTCTAGAAAGAGATAGAGACAGAGAAATCTTTGATAGCTTGTACCTCGGTTATTTTAGTAACTAATTGAAAAAAAAAAGTTATTGTTTACTAGCCTTCCGTCCGCAGCTTCGCCCGCGATAAATTAATTTTCCCGTAGGAATAGGTATTTTCCCGCGGTAAAAAGTAGCCTATGTCACTCAGTGATAATGTAGTTTTCTAACGGCAAAAGAATTTTTAAAATCGGTCCAGTAGTTTCGGAGCCTATTCAATGCAAACAAACAAAAAACAATCAAATTTTTCCTCTTTATAATATTAGTATAGATTACGTAAATAAGCTTTTATTGAAAGCCATGAAAAAAATCAGGAATATTCCCTATTTTATTAGTTAACGTGCTGTCATGTACAGTCAACCAAATGGAACCCTAGGCCACTGTAGAACCTTTTCACAATCAACGTCAGAGTATGTATGTTTGTCCGGGTCGAATCTTGCGACTCAATTTTGAAGCAGATATCTTAATCCGATTGAGCTGAAATTTTGCATACTTGTGTAAGATGGCAATACAATCTGGTAGAAGAATTCTGATGGTGCAGCCAGGACCGTCTCCGCAGGACGGAACTTTTCAAGGATTGGTTTAATTGACTTGAAATTTGGTTCACATAATGTAGGTCAACATAAAGTACAGTCAGCAAAAAAGGTTTTATTTAAAATGAAATTGTTAATTTTTATAATAGAAAGGCCGACCAATGATTGCTAATATTTCAAGGCAGGAGTAAACTGTCGATATTTTCCCTAGCGAATGTGACTTATCCCTTTATTATATTATTCATTATTTACCTATAAGCAGTGACGATCCCTAGCGGAGAATTAATTTAATTTAATTGTACCTAATTGTTTTATTATTATTGTTTTTGATTTTGACATTTTTGTAATATTCAATTGATTTGTATTATTTATTTTTATTTTATTTACTCTTGACGATTTTAATCTAAATTCTTCTAACTTGACAATGTACAATTTATGATGTAATTTTTATTGAATTAAGAAATAGTCTAATCTAATCTATCGCACTTCTATTTTTTTTTGTTCTGTGCAGAAGCCCTTACCTCGATTACAGGACAGTTGCCGAAATAGGTGGTGAAGAGTGTGGTGTCAACGGTGGCCGACATAAGTATGATCCGCAGATCAGGGTACGTGTGCGCCATGTCACGCAGCAGGATGAGAGCGAAGTCGGTGTCGGCGTCTCGCTCATGCACCTTGAGAGAGAAGAAGACGTAAATATACTTTGGCCCATTCTAAATGCAAAAATTATCTATATTGCATACATACGAGGGCCACATTTTTTGCCGCTGAGTTAATTCAATTCAAATTTCAAAATATATTTTCGAAAATTGGTCGCCAAGAGTTCTTTTACATGTCTTTTTTTAAACAACCAGCGCATTCGGAAAGACCACCATTGCCAAAAAGAATGCGCCGCAAGAAACTAGGCCGAAAGTATTTTTTTCGAAATAAAATACATTAAGCTTCGACAATACTTAAATTCTACTTAAATTAGATACACTGTCGGTTTGCTCGGAAGTCTAGCTTTAGGGCTTTAAAATTACAAATGCGATTACAATGTGGAATGTAGTTTAACAATATTCTTACACATGTTCGAGAATGTTCCGAAGACAAAACAGTTATAAGGAAACGGTCTCATTTGAAACGGCCTTGAAATGACTTTTGGTCTACTATAAACGCCTGAAAGAGTTTCTAAAGTTAAAAAATACCGGTCGCTGCAAAAATACTCTACCTCATCAACCAAAACGTGGCTAACTCCTCTCAAGCCGCCTTCGAGCTTCCTCAACAACACGCCTATAGTGCAGAACATCACCGACCCGTAGGGCCGAGGCAAGACAGACTCGAATCGGACCGAGTATCTGTAAATAAAGGCAACTTATAGTCAATTTTGCGGGTGGTAGGGCCTTGTGCAAGGTCCGTCCGGATCGCTACCACCATCTTACTCGCTAATCCTGCCGCTAAGTAGCAGAGCTTGCACTGCTGTGTTCCGGTGTGGAGAGTAAGACAGCCGGGGAAATTACGGGCACAAGAGGCATTTCATCTTAGTCCTCTAGGTTGGCAACGCATCTGCAATCCCCCCGGGGTTGCGGGTGTCTATGGGCAGTGGTGATCACTTACCATCAGGTGACCCACTTGCTCGTTGGCCTTCCTATTCATATAAAAAAAAAAAAAACTATTGTCGCCTCTTAAGTGGGCGACAAACGGCCGAGTAACTTCGCGTACTTACGGCTCAACGACTTTCTTCGCCTATGTCAGTCTTATTCCGCATACGTTTAGAGTAAAGTACAAGCGAGTAAAGTCGTCGAGCCGAAAACACGCGAACTTACTCGGCCGTCTGTCACCCACTTTACACTACTAGTCATCATTTTTAGAATAGAATACAATAGATTTATTTCTCAGAATATGGTAAGTACAAGGTATTATGTATAATAATGATTCATTCACAGCATATTCTGTCACTTTGGCGTAAAAATATTAATTAATACATTAAGTACAAAATATAAATTAAAACATGAAATGAAATTGGTGTTTATGAAATAAATTAAATTAAAATGATTATTAAAACACTAGCTGTTGCCTACAACTTCGTCTGCATAGAATTCTTTTATCGCTGTCCCGCAGGAATTACGCAATTTTCCGGGACAAAAAGTAGCCTATGTGTTACTCCAGACTATAATCTATCTATGTTCCAAATTTCATCCAGATCTGCCCAGCCGTTCTGGCGTGAAAGAGTAACAAACATCCATCCATCCATACTTACCTTTCGCGTTTATAATATTAGTAGGATTACCAAATCGTGGTTTACAGTGTATTGCCCATGGTTCTACTAATGTGTCCTACTCGGAAAAAAATGGTGGCATTATTCTGTATCATTCAATAATATTTTAATACGAAAATAGATAGGTTAGGTTAGTTAGGTATCTTCAGTTTCCCGAAGGGCCAAATACGCAGAGAAAGGGCTCCGCGGCGGAGCTCCGTCGAAATCCAGTTGGACAAACTGTAGTTGGGATGTGAAGACTATAAAGCGCCCTGTAAACGATCAAATTTGTTTGACAAACTTGCTTGTCAAACTTCACGTTTTCATCAAACATAAGCGTAAACGATCAAACCAAATATCAAACAAATTTGTTAAAGCGCCCTGCGCAAACGGTCAAACTTGCTTGACAAACTTGTTTGTCAAACTTCTTCTACCGAGGTCTTGTTTGACAAACACCGTCGTACACGTTCAAACCTGTTTGTCAAACTCGACATCAATCCAGATTTTCATCAAACGCATCAAACACGTAGATTGTTTGACAAACGCCTCAAACACACCCGTACACCATCAAATTGTTTGACAAACACGTAAAGTTTGACAAACAATTTGATCGTTTACCGGGCGCTTAACAGATGACAAAACATTTGTCACCAACATACCCCACGCTGTTGCCAAGCTCCTCGCACCGCTCGGACGCCACGCGCTCGGCCACGCTGACCGCGGATATCCTACGCGGCTGTGTGACGCAAATGTTGGCCCAAGCGCCTTGCCCGCTCGCTACGTAGTCATCCAATATGAACTGGCACACCTGTTTGGACAAATGTTTGTGTAGTAATACGAATTATGTTTCTTTGATTGAACACATCTGCAAAGTAAGCCGTACACCGATCAATGTTTGGACATATTAAAAAAAATCTTGAATATCATTTACAGTCAAACTACCAACCATCTGGTGAAATACTCCGAATTAATTTTGTTTCTAAACACCGAAGTGCAATCTTTATGGCCGGGTACTGTAAGTGTATATCACAAAAAATGGATCCTCTAAATCTAGTGTCACTACAATCTTCACAGTTATTATGGTAAAGTTCCTCTTGTCTTCCATACCGTAGTCAACATTTCGCAGTTGGCACCAGCGAAAACTTTCATTCAATTTCTGTGAAATAATCTTTAAAAAAAACACCAAAAATGCGACGTTGCCAGCTGAGTGAGGATAAACGCTTTTAATGCGTGCTCGACCCCTACACCACTTTACAAAAGTTTACAAAATTCTTCAAAATGTATCTAAAATATCATCTACCAGGCCGTATTTCACCAACTCGACAATTGTCGCTGACCATTGACAATTCGAGATGCAATGCGTATCCAACATGAAGCCAACGGCGCAGATTCTCGTTTGTAAGCGTATTCCAAAAAAAAGTCCACGTGAACAATTTTTCCAGAATTTAACTATTTTCGATTTTTCTTACCCAGAATCGTTGATCCTATCGAGTCGCATACAAGATAAAATATGTCCCAGATGGACTATGGATTTTTTTCCTGTTCGTCACGTTTCATGCATACCTATACTTACAAAAGTGACGAACTGGAATGGAAATTGTGGGACACATTTTTTCTAGTATAAGGATCGACAGGGTAAATTCTGAATAAGAAAAACCCAAAATGTTACATTTTGAAAAAAAAAAACATGTAGACTTTTTTTTTAAATGCTTTTCCAATGTAAACAGAATTGTCACTTATCACCGACAATTAGAAAGAAAGAAGAAAACTTTTATTTCACCACAGAAGTTACAAAGTGCATAACAAGGACACATTGTTAAATAGAGATAGGTAGATGACATTTATGCGGTAAGTGAAACAGCGGCCTTCGCACTAGACTCAGGGTCTGTATCGCGAGTGCCAAGTGAAGTAATTAAAACACAAGAATAATTAGAAAGTGTGTGCGTGCGTGTGTGCGTGTGTGCGTGCGTGCGTGCGAGCGTGCGTGCGTGCGTGCGCGTGTGCGTGTTTGTGTGTGTGTGTGTGTGTGTGTGTGTGTGTGTGTGTGTGTGTGTGTGTGCGTGCGTGCGTGCGAGCGTGCGTGCGTGCGTGCGTGCGTGCGTGCGTGCGTGTGTGTGTGTGTGTGTGTGTGTGTGTGTGTGTGTGTGTGTGTGTGTGTGTGCGTGTGTGTGTGTGTGTGTGTATTGTCACGTTGGTGAAATAACTCAAGACATACCTGCGTTGTTTTCCCGCACCCAGTGTTCCCCCTGATTATAATAACGGAGTTCTCGTTGATGGCCTCCATGATGGTGGACCGCATGTTGTGAACCGGCAGTTGGCTCCTCTCCCTCATGCTCTCCTGGTACAGCGTGCTGTTCTGGCACAGATCCCGGTGGCTCTTCTCCAGGTCTGCGCTTATGTCGTCCAGAGATGTCGTGGCTAGCGGGCCTTCGTCTGTTCAGAGATTTAAGCGTCAGTGACAAATGTCATTGTGTACCACAGATTCAAGCAGCCATTTTTTTTTATTTGTGTTGTTATGGACGTGCCTCATATCAGCCGATATGGGACCGGCAAAAGAGAATGAGTAAAATGTTTTTATTTTTATAAAATATAGCCTTCCGTCCGCAACTTCGCCCGCGATAAATTAATTTTCCCGTAGGAATAGGTATTTTCCCGCGGTTAAAAGTAGCCTATGTCACTCAGTGATAATGTAGCTTTCTAACGGCAAAAGAATTTTTGAAATCGGTCCAGTAGTTTTGGAGCCTACTCAATGCAAACAAACAAACAAACAATCAAATTTTTCCTCTTTATAACATTAGTTTAGATATGCTCAATGGAAAAATCTATAACTTTTTTCTGTAGCTAAGAACGGTTATTTTATTCCTGTCAATTGAAAAATCATCAAGCACACACACACACACACACACACACACACACACACACACACACACACACACACACACACACACACACACACACACATAAAACACGTCTTTATCCCTCACGGGGTAGACAAAGCCTAAGCTAACAAGACCTAAAGGCCACGTTTAGCATGGTCGTGGGCGTATAAGTGGAAAGGGGAATCAAAATAGTGATTCGTCGCTAGCCGCATCGCCTATAACATAATTCCTATGCCCATTCCCTCGATAGGCTTTTAGGGCCGACAACGCACTGGCATCGCGTAAAGCGCTGCGGGTGTCTATGGACAGTGGTGATCATTTAACATCAGGTGACCCACTAGTTCGTTTGTCTGGCCTCTCTAACATAAAAAAAAAACATCTGCGCGGGAGAAGCAACTGGTACATTCTATGTTTTTTGTTTACTCCCAGACCAGGCACCATCAAGCACTTTTAAAATAATCATCCATTCCCAATTATGTGTCGCATCAACGTAGTAGATTTGCACTTGTAAGGTAGTTACCGATGTTGCAAGCCGTCCAAGCGTTCCAATTGGCTTGCGGCGGGGACCAGGAGACCACGCCTCCGGTGGTGACCCGGGCCTCCCGCATGGCCCTGGCGCGGTCTATCTGCAGTATGGATACACTGGTCTGACCCTCGGTACCAGTGGATTCTTGGTCAGCCGTCTCCACGTTCACTGGCTCTATGCCCAGATCTGAATTTGAAAATGAAAAAGAAAATTTATTTTTGCAAATTCGCAGCAAAAAAAAAAAAAAAAAAAATTGGCCGCCAAAAAGGTTTGGATTATGCAGTAAGTAAATGCTTTATTGTACAAATATAAAGAAACAGATACAATTCACAAAAAAATAAAAATAACAGTAATATATGCACAGAGGCGAACTTATCCCTATAAGGGATCTCTACCAGTTAACCTAATGAAGTAATCTTTATCCTTATTAATATTGTAACTGGCCAAATGCGAGTCGGATTCGCAGGGTTCCGTGCAAATTCGGCAAGCGAGTATAAAATCCAGCGCTAGCAGAGCCCTACCTCCTAAGCAAAATGTAGGAAATGTGAGGTCATTTTATACTGATTATACATAGACAGAGAGACATAAAAATATTCTGTTTTTGTATTTATTGTTATAGCGGCCACAGAAATCTGTGACAATTTCAACTGTCTAGCTATCACGGTTGCTGAGATACTACCTGGTGACAGACAGGCAGACGTACAGTGGAGTCTTAGTAATAGGGTCCCGTTTTTACAAGCTTTTATTTAACTTGCAACATATGTATGTTTGTCCGGGTGGAATCTTGCAACTCAATTTAGAAGCAGATATCTTCAACCGATTGAGCTGAAATTTTGCATACTTTAGTAAGTCAGATGACAATACATTACTCTGGTGGTGGTGACTGGTGACCCAGCCAGGATCGTCTCCGCAGGAGGGAACTCTTCAACGGTTGGTCCAATATACTTTAAATATGGTGCACATTTTGTAGGACAGATGGCAAAGCAAGTAGAGTAACAAAAAGTACAGTCAGCAATAAAAGCTTGTATGAAAAATTAAATTTTTAGGTTCGGAACTCCAACTAGTCTAAATTACCTCGTAAAGTGCTCTCCAGCTGCTGTTCCAGTTCTGGGCTAATAGCCACCGGGAGCGGTTTCATTTTGCCCTCTGAAGATCTGCGACACAAAAATGGTTACTTTACAAAATGAATACATTCTTATTTAGTCATATCGGATCTCTCTTTCTAATAGCTGACTAATTAGTAGTCTAAAAATCTTATAATTTAATTTTAGCATATTTAAAGTTCTTTTTCATCCAGCAATTGTACTCCGTATAGTACATTCGGAAATTATTGCATGTGTCAAAATTCATAATGCTATCCCTACAGATATAACGGAACTCCCATTTAACCATTTTAGAATGAAAATGTACAAGTGGCTGCATGAGAAACCGTTCTACTCAGCGAGCGAATTATTTTTAATTTAAATAAATCTCAAGTCTATAGGTATAAGTTTTTAATGTTGCATGCTAATATTTAGCAAAAAATTATGCTCAATTTCCAAATGTAACACCTTACCGTACCATTTTGTATGGGGCCATTCAAGTATTACGTAAGCAGATTTTTTACAATTATTTACCCCCCCCCCTCTACCCTTGTCAGCAAAAGTAAGCAAACCTCTTATCCCCCCCCCCCCCCTCCCATGCTTACGTAATCATTGGTACCTACATGCATTTTTCTTTTAATGGATTCTGATTTTTATTGATTCGTGAGCAGCACTTCGAATCGAAGCTGCTGACGTAATCACCATATCGACCCATGTCACCCATGTCATCAAAAATAAGCAAAGCAAAGACCCCCCGCCCCCCTCAAGCGCTAACGTAATACTTGAACGCCCCCTATGCAAATAAGATGATTATGATTATTCTGACTAGTTTGTACTTCAGAAGTACGCGAGGACTTACGAGGTCATTAGAATATGTGATATTTTTTTAAAATGCATATTCCCAATTGCGGGGCATTCTAATACTGAGAAAAAAGTAATTTCTCACCTGTCCTTCTTAAGAGTGCCACTGAACGACTCAATGACCCCGAGATGGTAGAGCTGACGCACTAGAGAGAGAGCGCATGATTTGCTGGCCGTTTGCTTGTTCGATGCTGTCTCACGTCCCGTCACGTTGCGACCGAGCTGGCGGACGTATATAGTCATCTCGCAGCAGAAACTCCTAGTGATACAGAACTTAAGCTTATAAGAAAAGTCACAGCAATTTTTTTTGACGTCTCCAGTGGCTACTTTTATGAATGCGCGCAGTTAAATTATACCTTTACAATATATGCGCTGGGTATACGACCTCTGTCGCTTAGCCCATGGCAGAGGTGACAAACCTTTTTTTTAATCAAATAAATTTAAATGAAGTTCTTGTTAATTATTCTTTTTAATACAATCTTTTTGTACTGACTATGGTTGCAATTTGGTCCATCCTTCATGTTTACCAAATTCCAACTCAATCGGGTCAGACTTGCAAGATTTGTCCCTTTCTAAAACATGTAGGTACTAACACAGCAAGTTAAACAAAAGCCTGTAGGCTTATTACATAACTCGCTCGCAATCGCCATCGTGTTCATTTTGACAGTTCTTGTATGAAAGTGACAGCTAGCAGATTCCGATGCCAATTGTCAGCCCATACATGAACTGTCAAAATGAACACGATGGCGATTGCGAGCGAGTTAGGTAATAAGCCTACTGTATTTGAGATGAATAAACCAGTGTCAATAATAATATTATTTCACTTATATTTATCTTTTATTAAGTTAATAAAGCTTCACACAAAATACACATGTATGTATGCATGGTAAGGGTATGGTACAAGATTTGATTAGTGATATGCCACATGCCAGTAATTTTACCGGCTGTCTTACTCCCCACGCCGGAACACATCAGCAAGCTACCTACTGCCGTGCGACAGTATATAGGGTGTCTCATTGAAATCGGTCAGTATGGGAAAGTCTGACCCCCTTATTCATAAACGCTCTGTAGGCTTCTGCTTACTTAGCAATCGTTTGTCCTTATCTGTCACTTTGACATTTGCCTTTCACAGATAAGGACAAACGATTGCTAAGTTAGCAGAAGCCTATGGAGCGTTTATGAATAAGGGGGTTAAACTATAAGACATACGAAGATCTGTTCTTAGGAACCATGTCATCGATTTTAATAAAAAGAAAAACTGCGGTCACAACGAACACCTACTAAAATAAATTAAAGTATGTGAAAACAATGCATTTTATTCATTTTAGACATCATGTTTCATAGAGCCATTTACTGCTTAAGACCTACACAATCGATATTTAAATAGAAATAGTGCAAGTAAATTTTTTGAAAACCACCTGGTTCAATTCCCGAGCTGAGTACAGGTTATTTTAAAATGTATGAATGCAGTTTTTCTTGTTATTAAAATCGATGACATGGTTCCTAAGAACAGATCTCCGTATGTCTTATAGTTTCAGACTTTCCCATACTGACCGATTTCAATAAGACACCCTGTATAGACCTTGGGGTCTGTCTTGCTGTGTCAATCACTCTTGGGTTTGATACTGGAATCTGCCAAACATACCCGAAAAATGGATATCGTTCTAGGAGCTCACAGACTGTACTTGCCAACAGAAGTTTTTTTTTACACATATTTTTTGTAACATTAAAGATTATCTCTTTCCATGTACACTGCAATTTTCGCCTATTGATAGTAATAATGATGAATATTATTCACACGACTTACCAGTCACAACATGTTTCAATATCTAGAACAGCATGGAAGCCTGGTCAGGCAACATCAGTTTAAACTCTCACCTGTATTGAAAACAAATCTTAAACAATCAATTTGAATATTGCATCAGTCATTCTAAATTTCTGCACACTATTACCCCCTCACATTAACAAATCATCAATGTAGTCAGTTATGGCTTAGGGCGTGCGGTGGGGTCGCCAGGCCTACCCTGCCTAACCCCCACTCGCATGCCAGTGGTTCTGGTGGTAGTGTGCAGATATTCATGTTGACTGTACATGCTATGGTGAAACTAGACATGTTTGAGTATCGCTTCAGTTGTAAAGCCATGGACACATGGGCACAGTGGCGTGGCGCCAATTATATCAGAAGGCAAGCCAAAGGGCATTTAGCCCTTTCCTCTAATTCTGCACAATAAAAGTGCCCAACTGAGAATTAAGTTACCATACCCGTTACCATAGGGATGCCACGCTTATGGTTTCATAAACGTATATATAAAAATTTCACCTTTTCGGCATCAAGCAGCTCTAGTTATCTTATCAAATGCAGGTGCATTTTACACTGCATATAGTACTGACTTCATATCAAGTCAATGGCGGCGAAAAGGTTCAGAGGATAATCTGTATATCACCCCTCAATTATTTATTTCACATAATAATTTCCATCAAACATGTAAAAGTTTCACCAGTAGATATTATTTCTGATTGTCTTAGATTTGCCTCAAGGCAATTGAGCTCCTTGGTAAATTTTTAAACTGTGAAGCAAATTTTGCCAAAACAATGCAAAATCTGCTTCATATAGTAGTCTGAATTAAATCTGAAGGAGTTCACCCATCTATCGCTTACAGCATGCCTGCCATAGATTGTATACAAGATAACATAGCAAATGAACGAAGTTTGCAATATCTAGACTACATTATAAAAAAGTAACTAAATGTATGCTGTAACTGGCACATTTTAGACTTTTTTTTAAAGATGACACCAGTTTTGTTTTTTTTTTTTAATTTCTTGAAATATTTTCACGAGAGGTCCTACACCAGGCCTAAAACACAAACTGTTAAGAGTATGTAGGTCCCAATGTTTTGTTTGAAATTAACAATATTATATTTAAATTAGAGGTTTTTTTAAGGCATGGCAATACTGAAGTGACAAATGGGAGAACTCCTTCAATCATACCTGACCAGTTCCAGGTTGTAAAAATATGAAGCCTTTGATTTTTCAATCAATTTTGAATAACCAATGGCTTAAAAGCTTTCATAATAAATATTTGTGATGGAACTGAATAAGAAACAAGTGAGATGAACCAAATAAGTTTAAGCTACATGGAAATATTTCTAACAACTAATACATTTTATGTCTATATTCATTTAGTAAACCATGTGAAAAGGTTGTGACTCCCTGACCCCTGATTGTGGTGATTTCAAAAAAATCAGAAATAGTTGTGGTTAAGCTGAATGCAGCAAATGTTTGATTTGGAAATTACGGTCAGTAACGGACAACCTATTAATTTTCAACCTGTTAATTTGTCACTTGTTTGATTCATATTCAATGCACAAATTATTAGGTCATACAAAAATATGTTGTCCATTACAGACAGTGGATTCCGAGCCCATACACTTGCCGCTCCTAGAAGGATGTTTTCACACAAACCTTGTATGATCAGGCCCAACAGCCTTGTATGCATAGTCTGCATTTATTTTATTAGTCTGCATGAACTGATGCAGCTTAGACTTGGCATTCTCCATGGTCCAGTTGCCATGGAGACTGGCGTTGACATCCAAATCCTCAGCATCCTCCACATTCTTCTGTTGTTGGAGACGGTCCATGTATGTGAAGTTTTGGCTTGGGCCGCCATATGCCTGGTAAGCTTGGCCCATGCTCTCAGGGCCCATACCTTCCTGTTTAGAGAGGGTAATATGGATTATTTTACGTCTGCATTATAACTAACCATGTTGAAGAAAAGTATCTAACACTTAGTGAGACTGATCAGAACATTATTTATTCGTATAGAGAAATGAGTTGAAACTTTTTTATAATAGGATCACAATTTTTATGTATGATCCATTGCAAAAAACTTTCAAATAGTCATCTTGTGACTGATATTCAACCTTAAGTAGATCGTAAATTAAAGAATGTGACTGTACATTGTTGTGTGTGGTTCCTAGAGGTGAAGAAGCAAAACACAAACATACCTGAAAAACGGGCCTAATCTGCGGCATTTGGCCCTGATAGCTTGCACCGTTTCCAATATTTGCATTATTCCCATTATTGCCACCTCCAAAGTCAGTAGTATCTGTACCATCCTCTATCTTCACTTTGACAGCATCGGGCACCTCGGAAGGGTTAACCTGGTTTGATCGGACTAAGTAATTGACAAAGTCTCTTGCCGCATTCATCTGAGCATCCTTCTTGGATGTGGAGTTTCCAGCTCCAACATATGATATTCCATCTACGCGCACCTCGCAGAGGAATCGCTGGCGATGCTTCGGACCTTGGTAGATGGAGAATAATGTTTTACAGAATATTTTTCTAACACTATAAAATTACATCATTAAAGGATACATTAGTTTAGATTAAGTGCTAATTAAGCAATAAAAGGTAGTTAATTACTACTAATGTAATTAATGTTAATTATTATTAAAGGTGGTTTTTTTTTCTAGTGTATTATTTTAAATAATAATAATAATTAGTAAGGTTTTTAAATAGAAACACGTTCATTAAGTAGATAATGAGCGTTCATAATGATCAATTAACTAGTTTTTGCACGTAAAACGATTAAGAGACGACTGAATGCGGAAAATTGTAATATCGGGCTTCATTACGTGGAAACAATAATTTTATACAACATGGCAGCTGAAAAGGTTCAAATTAATGACTTGCGTGTACTATAATATGAAAGCATAATAAGGTTATAATCCTGATAAAATCAAAGAGCACTTTGAATACTAGGGTCTCAGACATAAAGTATGAAATTGAAAAGTAATTAACTGTAAAAAAGACCACTAAATTTTAGATCAATACCTGTGGCTCGAACATCGAAAGTCGGGTTTAAACTCTTCTTGGCGCAATAAGAATGTAGGAACGACTTCACGTCCATGGTGAAGATAAACCGCCGATCGCGGTAGCACACACACACTATTCACGAAAATCGAAAAATTCTAGCCGGTCTAGTGGAAAATTTGGGTGCGGACATTGTACGACCAGTCAGTGTACGACCGGTCATTGCGCGGCCAGACAATGTACGCGAAAAATGGGCCGCGCATTACCCCGTCGTACCGATCAAATCGAGACCCAAATTTGTACGTCCGGTATTGTACGACCAGATAATCGGAATCCATTTTTGACAGCGAGTTATCGATGGTCAAAATCGATTGTTGGGAGTGAAAATCTAGGGATTGCCTAAGCTCAAAAATGACAGCTAATGAAATGAGTTATCGATGTCGACATGAAACTGTCAAGTCAATGGCCAATATAGCCATACCCATACCGTACCATACATCATTAAAGATGTTGTTTTTAAAATTCATTCCGCAAGGGAATAGGCGAAGGTACATCATTAGAGATTAAAGATAAAGAAAGATTTATCGTACTACGTGCCATGCACGAGGAGCTTAGAAATTTATTTTTTTGGAGATGTTTAGTGATTATATCAGGGATATCTGGCGTATAGTTATTAGAAGCGGTGGTCCACGGTTACGCTGGCGCAAATCCAACACTGGGAAAGTGGTGTTACATACTACCTGGTCGGGATGCAACGAAACTATTGTGTGGGTCCTGGTTGAAGCCCTACTTTATACTACAAGGTGATTCGTGTTCCTTAATTTTATTAAAATGTCTGCAACGCAGTTGTGACCGGGGGAAACGACTGGCTATTATTCTAAAGATGTTTGTATATTTGCTGGAACATCGAGGAAAATCTAGTAATAATTAAGTTTAGATGAACCTGTGTGCTATGGCTAGCTTATACAACTTGCACCTTCGCCCCTGAAAATAATGAAAAATTAGTTTCTTATATCTTCTTAGTGCCAAGTTTTTTGCAGAGCATTCTTCTTAATAATGACAGTCTTTCTGAATGTGCAGTTTATTTCAAAAAAGACATGTAAAAGAGTTGGTGGCCTATTTTCAAAATAAGGTTTGGAATTTTTACACCTTGAAGACACTAAAGCTACATGCATGTCAAATTTCATGTCCAGTGGTTTAGAATCTAATCTTTAGACTGTTCTTTGTCTGTCAGTCACAGTAATTTCTGTTTCAGTTGATAAATATTCGGTTATTATATTCGATTATAATCAATTTATTGGTAAGTGTGGTGTTTTACATTAAAGCCAAGTCCTAAGTGTCACTGAACAAGCTGCCTCCTAATTCTGCGTGCGGTGTGATTTTGTTTGAAAAATGATGTATGAACAAACTGAAACTGTCTGTAATGTGAGGTGGTGTGCTCAGTCAGGATCTGGCTTAAGATTTATATGTTCTGAAAATTTATAGTAATTATTTACATGTTTTACTGTTTTGAGCTAAAACCAGCTATTCACCAAATAATATTAAAATTGGAACTCAATCTCCAAATTAAGCTATTTTTGCAGTAATTATATCTATCTTTTGTTGTCTTTGGTGAATGCATTATCAAAATAAACTAAACCACTGCTTTTTACCATTAAAAGCAGATAATTCCTATAATTTCTAACCAATCATACTAATGTTTCATAATGATATAATATAAGTACTAATCTTATTAACTTGGCTAATAATGTACTCTCACAGTATCATTCTACTCTTGTACTAGCTTTTGCCTGTGGCTTTGTCTGAAAAAAAAAAGGTTTATAAAAATATGAACTATCTCATCTACTCAAAGGTTAACTGGTAGAGATCCCTTATAGGGATAAGTTCGCCTTTGTGCATATATTAATGTTTTTTTATTTTTTTGTGAATTGTATCTGTTATTTTATACCTGTACAATAAAGCATTTACTTACTATATGCATATACATATGTATATGTGCCAAACTTAATTTAAATTCATCCTGCAGTTTTTGTAAAAGAGTAACAAACAAATGTATTATTAGCAGGTGTAAAACAAACTATCATGCCAAATTTTAAGTCTCTAATAATGTGTAGATGAAATATTGTATTAAACAGAGGTAAAAACCCCTTTAATCCTGATCCTGAGGGATTTGAATAAAATCCTTCATTATGTAGTTGTATGGTCCTCGAGGAATATATCTGCCAAGTATAATGTCTCTATTTCAGCAATCTTGTGGGAATTTCGCAATACTTACCCTGAAAAAAGTTTGACCTGTTACGCATAAAATTACCTAACTGCATGCATGCATTTGGAGGCTGATAAGTTAAGCTACCGAGATAAGGCCATTTTAAAGAGAAAGTATAAATTTATTCCTTATCCCAAAAATTACCCTAGTGGTGGTGCTAACAGAGCAGCAGGTAACACACTTGCTTGTTTGCCTTCCTTTATGCAACTTGCAACTTGTGGCTCTCAAGTTGCATGAGCTAGAGATAAATGTTTTCATTATACTCATCCTAAATATACAAAATGTGGCCTTTAGGTTTTGTTATCTTAGGCCCTGTCTACTCCGTAAGGGATGTATACGTGATTTGTGTATGTATGTATGTATGTGTGTAGTACACTAGTCCACTGCTGGACATAGGCCTCTCCAACTACACGCCATCGTGCACGATCCTCGGCTACTGGCATCCAACTCTTGCCAGCCACCCTGTAAAGATCATTGCTCAGTGGCGTAGCTACCTAGGGACTAGGCGGGGCAGAGCCCCGGGGCCCTCAAGCTCGGAGGGCCCTCGAATCCTTACCAGAAAATCTCGATCGAACTATTATTATTAAAACGTAACCAGTTTAGATAGTAGTGGGGCCCCATTTTTTTATTTGCACCAGGGCCCTTGGTTACCTAGCTACGCCACTGTCATTGCTCCACCTAGTCTGAGGGCGTCCTACACTACGCTTGCCGACCGCGGTCTCCACTGAACAAGAACTCGTTTACCCCATTGGCTGTTGGATCTTCGGCTATTGTGGCCAGCCCACTGCCACTTCAAATGTATAAATGTTTTACTTAGTGTAAAAATGTTTGAATGTGATTTTAATTTTGATACTGACTAGACCAGAGGTAGTCAACCTCTTTCTGTTATAGAGTTAACACGTTATCGTGCTAAGCGTGACCTTTAGGTCTTGTTATCTTAGGCTCTGTCTATCCCGTAAGGGATAAATACGTGATATATGTGTGTGTAACGTTCCAGTCATGGTGTCGTGCGTGGTGAAATAAATACCGTACACAAGCCTGATGGGCCGCAGGTTTAATACCCATGGGCTGGACTGGGCAAATTCGCTTTATTGACGATTGAGTGGTACTAATAAGATATTGAATGAAATTATAATTTCCAGCTATGGCTGACATGGACACATCACACTCGAACTGACCACCACGAGCGCTGGCATTCCGGCTGCCGCCCCGCCCCCGCCCCCGCCCCCGCCGCTAGGTAAGAATGTTAGATATGCCGAGAATCAACCGGTATGATACAATACTTTGGAGTTTCATACCTAAGGGGTCCCCTTAATGCAAAGCCTCTGCTGTTTGAGAGTCTGTCTATTTGACTTTCCATCTGTTTATCCATCCTTCTGTCGGTCTATCAAATCAAACTACTTTAGAACAGGTTACATTACAACAACTAGGTACAGAATAAGGTTCAAGATCCTACATTAATGGATATTTTTATATAGGTATGTATTTACTATTTAGTAGGTATTTTGTTTCTTATTTGTTGACCGTGACATTTTAATGTCCGGGGCAGGCTCGGTCGTGAGTGCCGAGTAATATCGATCAGCTTTTACGTGCAGCAATAGTGTGATTTTAAATGGTAGTGGGGGGTTACTCAGTCAATAATGTTAGTGTTCAAAAAACTGGCTTTCGTCAAATTAGAATCAAAGTAGAGCGCTACCCCCGACTCCGTGTGCGAATCCGACTCGCACTTGGCTGGTTAATTTAAAAATCTGAACCTAATTTCAATAATTATAAATGAAATTCTGTGCACATCTTGTTGTTTACAAAATTATATGTGTTTGTCCGCCTGTGTGTCAGTCAGTCAGTCTTTATTGCTTGAGACGCAATAAAGACTGACTGTCCTTACTTCTCCTACTTTTTCAGTGCGAAAATACCAACACTTACCTTTAAATTAAGCTAACCCTTTATTTTTTGTTTTCAGTGCAATGCAGGGGCGTATCAATGATACGATACGGGGCCCCGGAGCTACAGAGACCCTTAACATGTGTAAGCAAAAATTAGTAAAATGTTATCTACAATGTCACATCACATCATTTGAGCCCCCCCAACAAATTTTGATATAGGGCTCCTCCGAGGCACGCTACGCCACTGGTGCAGTGACAGGACTCCACAGCTGTGCTTCCGCTATAAAGGTCGCAGTGGCTGCAGAACTGCGCATCTACTTTTCTGATGTCCTCGTCGAAAAACAGATAAATCCCACAAAGTAAACTACACCACACAAAACACTGACGCGTTTCGAATCCTCTACGGGAGCATCCTCATAAGTACTTTGTTACTACTTTGGGAGTACTTTGGTAGAGAGAGGGAATGCAGGGTAAATGAAATTGTTTGTTTTGTTATCAAAATGCTAGTAAACAAAAAAGCCAGCCAAAGTGCAAGGCAGATATGCGCGCAGAGAACTCCGTACCAAGTTAAAGGAATATTTTTATTTTTGCTTCTAAGCGTTGCCAAATTGGATATTTCTATGTCAACGTGAATAGTTTTTGGTTAAATATTTTTTTAATTTATATATTCCTTGCCCTAAGAATGCTACCGGCGCCGCGGCAGGCCGAGGCGGAGATGACGGGATGACGCGTTCTCGAGCGACTGATCAGACGTAAGTGCGGACAGGGCGAATTGGACATCTAGGGGAGAGGCCTTTGCCCAGCAGTGCGGCATTATTATATGCCAGTAAAAAAATACAAAGATTATCAGCGGTACAAATAATGGATTTAGAAATTTCCCATGGGATCAAACAGTAATTACTTTTACTAGTATGTATTTCGTGTGCATCTTGCGATGCTCTGAAAAGGAGCTGTTCGAATTTCCAAGAGGATAGCAATGAATAAGATATCTATACATTGCCTTTGATGTAGCTTTATCACTGTAATGTTTATTAAAAAGTACTGTAAATCACTACTTTGTCGCGAATTATACTTATTTATTTACTTTGGATACTTTTATACCATGAAATTGCATAGTTCATAAGTAAAGGATAAATAACACATACACATACACAAATCACACCTTTATCCCCTATGGGGTAGACAGAGCCTAAGGTAACAACACCTTGCTAAATGTGGCCTGTAGGTATCTGTTACCTTAGGCTCTGTCTACCCCGTAAGGGATAAATACGTGATTTGTGTGTGTGTGTGTACATGTAATAGGTACTTTATATTCATTTCTTCCGTGCTGATCTGGGAGCAAAGAAAAAACATAGAATGTACCAGTTCCTTCGCTTCCCGCGCAGATGGTAAAAGCCTATCGAGGGAATGGGCGGAAATCATACCAATCATGTTATAGGCGATGCGGCTAGCAACCTATCACTATTTTGATTCCACTTTCCACCAGCATTACGCTCACAATCTTGCTAAAAGTGGCATTTGGGTGTTACCTTAAGCTCTGTCTACCCTGTAATAGATAAAGACGTGATTTATGTATGTATGTACAGTTATGGACATAAATATATGTCCGTTACCAAGACGTCAAAAACATTTATACACCTTTATGCTACTAGCAATAAGGTCGGTGACACCTATATTTGACATGATGGCTGTATCGATATTTACGCATTCGATTGTACTATATAGGCAGATAGGCTAGCTCCACTTCTGCCACGCGTGCCGCGTGCGGCTTGCCACACGTAAACATAATGATGATATGATTTGGAGCTTAGGTGGCGTCGCGGACCGGAGCCCCGGCTTCAAACATATAAATAAATAGGTAGCACTCACAGATCTATAGGCGGATTTTGGGCTACATTTGAAGGCGGTACAATTTTTTTACGCATTTGTTGCATCACTAATTAAGACTATTTGTTTTAGATCTTCAAGCAGGCATCGAGAGACACAGCGCAATAATAACAACTGAAGAAAATTGGCCGTCTACACAGCGCAACCACAGCGCGGGGCGACCCCCCCGCCCCTTCCAACTCAAGTAAGCAGACAGCAATGCATCCCACTTGCAGTCGCGCCGGGACTCGCCGATTATAAGCAGTTAGAGCCAAGACGAAGGAGTGATCCCACCCGCCGTTACTAATTGTTGCGCTATGAAACACCTCAGTATTCTCGGTAATGAGTGCTGTATTTTAGACGACTTACATTCCTGTGTGTCCTACTCATTCGTGTATGACTTCTGTAAGCGGCCACATTAGATCCAGATGCTGCAAGCTCAAGCGTATGACGAGGAGGCCTACCAAGGCTTGGTGAGACTGAAAAGTCTAATTTGGTTTCTACATTCATGGCTCAAATACCATCACAGTGAAACAGCTGTCAGTGTTGCAGATGATAATAAAATTTACTGTGAGGGACGGGTCAATAACTTAACTTAAAATTGAATAAGCAGATGAGTTCGCTGTCTTGCTCGGGACTCCATCTGCCCAAAATTTACTTATCGCTATCCCGCGGGAACTATGCAATTTTCCGGGATAAAAACTATCCTATTTCCTTCCTCGGGAATGAAAGTATCGTTGTACAAAATTTCATTAAAATCGATTCTGTGGTTTAGGCGTGAAAGCGTCACATTTATAATATTAGTAGGAAAGTAGGAACTAGGAAGTAGGATAGTAGAATGACCACAAATTTAACACCCTTGTGCACGTGCACGTGCTGTATGTTGGAATGATTTGTTTGAGTTAAATATATGTGTCCAAGTTAACAAGATTTCATCAAATGTTACTCTCTATCCCTGGAAACTAGCCAGGGAACAACGAGAGCCAATGTTGCAGAAGGAATTTACGCAGAACTGTGGCACAAGCGTTTTGATCACATGAGCTTCAATATATGCAAGGTTTACAGGATGTAGCATGTGGTGTGATATTTCAGGACGAGGGACATCAAGAATTGCACAGCGGATCAAGAATTGACAGGAAGATGACGGTCGCATCCCAAAAAACAAGCAAAGCGTGCGGCACCACCGCTGCAGCTGATCCGCAGCGACGCGCCTAGCTGGATAGCTGGAGGGGCGACGTATCTAGATACCTCACTGACGTTCGCTGACGACTGCACGAGGAAGACTTGGCTAATGAAGAACAAATCCGAGGTAATGCACCATTTCACTAGGTACTTGTAAAGCACTTGCTGAAAAGCAGAAGGGGTTGCCCGTTAAGTCAAAGATCAGCCGTTGTTTTGCCCTGAAGAACCGGTGCCAAACAATTATAAATGGGTGCAATAAGCAGTCTGTGGTGTAAATTTATCAACAAAAAATCTAACCGTCTCTTACCTGGACGAGCCCAAACGTGGTATGTTTCGAAAATACTTTTAGAATCTTTAGAAAACATGTGGCCGAAAGTTGATATTGTGTTCTACGAGGGGAGGTACAAAAGTTCGCGGAATGAAATGGTTATGAATTAAATAAAACTACCTTCGAGTTCAATACATTTTTTGGATTTACTAATTAATTTATATAAACCATCAAAAAAATATTTTTCTTCTTTGTCCTCGAAATGAGCTGAAATTGCCTCCTTCACTTCTTCGTCGGTATGAATTTTTTTTCCTCGTAGTTCTTTTTTCAAATTTGGGAACAAATAGTAATCGCTAGGGGCCAAATCCAGGCTGTTAGGGGGGGGGGGGGGGGGGGGGAAATTAGCGATTCGAAGCCACACTTTTCGAGAGCAGCAGTCGCAACATGGCTTTTGTGAACTGGTGCATTGTCATGCAAGAGCAATACACCCTTCGACAACTTTCCCCTTCTTTTTTCTTTAATAGCTCCTCGTAGTATTTCCAGCAGCATTGCGTAGTATGCCCCAGTTATGGTGACCCCCTTGTCTTTATAGTCGATCATTAGAATTCCCTTGGAATCCCAAAACATCGTCGCCATCAACTTTCCGGCTGATTCTGACACTTGAAACTTCTTCGGAGGTGGTGCTCCCTTTTTATGCCACTGCATCGACTCCTGTTTCGACTCAGGATCAAAGTGATGAACCCATGTTTCATCTCCAGTAACGATCCGATCTAATAATATACCTTCAGGGTTATCGCCACACAAGTCTACAAAATATTTCGATGCGTCAATTCTTTGTTGCATCTGTAGCGGTTTCAGCATTCTGGGTACCCACCTTGCACTAACTTTTGTCATACTAAGATGATCGTGCAGGATCCTCAAAATAGTCGTATCCGATACGCCAACTAATGTAGATAATTGTTTCTTTTTAAGACAAGCATCTTCCAGTATGAGTTTTTCGACTTTTTGCACAATATGTGAGGATGTGGCTTCAACCGGCCTTCCTAGGCAAGGGCCATCTTCGATGGACTCTCTGCCAAGATTAAATAGACTATGCCACTTGTATATCATGGTTTTACTAGGGCATTTAACCCGGTGAATAGTTGACATCTCATCCATTATCATTTGTGGAGATTTTCCTTGCTTAGACAAGAAATTTACCACGGCACGATATTCAATTTGCTCCATAGTGACCAATTTATCCCGAAATAATTTGTTTTCAAGGCGATACCGCAAAAACAAAAGACAGTCTTGACATAACATTATGTTTTTTTTTTTACCGAAAGAGGTCTCACTATAACTGAGCAAAAAGTTTGAATAATAAAGTTTCCTCCTAATACTTCATTCTGCGAACTTTTGTACCTCCCCTCGTATTTTTAGAACCGGCTCTTGATGCTCTTTTGTATGATACCACACACGACATTTTTCTGAAGAATAAAGTTCAAATTTCATAGAAAAAAATCTTCTTCTTTTTTAATATGGCCCCATCGATCGATGCGATGATTTCGCCTAGAAAAAAATCATGTACAGTCAAGGAATTTAATTCCCTACCCACCATGGAACCTTTTTATAGTAAGCGTCGTAACTACTTTCCTTGTTAAGTAATGCGATGTCACCATGACGTTTTATGTGAAGAGGAACCTTGATGGTGGGTAGGAAATTAAAATTCTTTGACTGTGCGTGAATGTTGATAATCTCTATGATACTAATAGTTGTACAAATGATAATTATATTTTATCTCGTGTTTCAGATGGAGGGAATGACAATAGAAGGGGATGGTGATAGCGCACAGAGTGGGAGTGCATCTGTCTCCGGCGGCGAGTCTGCTGATGATGGACGCAAGCAGCGTCAGCGTCTGACATAGTCTAACCAAGCGACACTTGGAGGGGAAGCAGCACCTTTTGGTGAAATTGTAAATCAACAGTACGCCCGTCTTGTTCGTGTGAGATGCCCACCACAAAGGTTTGGTGTGTTGGCTCAGCGCGCCTCCTTCGAGGAACCACAGTCATATGAGGAAGCCGTTGTATCACCAGGCTCACTGCAATGGAAGAAGAATATGACTCTTTGGTTTCGAATGACTATGGAGATTGGTGGATAGACCTACTAACACATGCATTGCATTGTTAAGTGTTCATGGTATTCAAGCTAAAACATGATTTTGATGGACATTTTGACAAGCCAGATTTATCGCCAAGTGCTTCTGTAGGGATCGAATAGCGCTTTGTAAGCACCCCCGCCCGCACTACGGGAATTGGCCGCTCGCTATTCCGCGCCTTGCCAGTCGTCTCCTTACCGTGTGACCCGTAACACATTGGATGCACTATTACGTGTACTCTGACTTTCTCATTTCTCACCCTAAGGGATAACCCCCACAGTGGTGACACCCGACGTGAGTACAAACTAAACTGAAACTAAAAGTGTCGTTAGTGTATCGGCAGTAATTTTCGGACTTTCGGAGCTTCAAATTAATTTTCGGATCGAGGAGACGACTCCCCGCGCACAGAAACAATTTAGCGTCGGGCCAGCAACGCAATGAAAGCCACACCACCACCAAAGATGACAGCAGAGCCATCAGGGTCCGGAGCAGCAGTCACCACGCTGGAACTTTCAACTATATCGCTGACAGCAAGAATTCCTGAATTTTGGCAGGACCAGCCGCTGGTTATACAGCCTATGGTTTCTACAAGTAGAAGCTATCCTCGCACAACAGAAAGCGGGAGATCAAGCGAATTACAACATCATCGTAGCGAAACTCGGTAAGAACGTGATACAACAAATAGCGGATATATCCTTGAGAATCCCCCCGCGACTGATAAATACCAGGCCTTGAAAACAAGATTATTGAACATCCATGAAGAATCAGAAACGAAGCGTCTACAGAAGTTGATATCTGACATGGAGCTAGGAGATCAACGCCCATCGCAGCTACTTCGGCGCATGCGTGACATTTCACGACAAAAGATCCTGGAAGAAACTTTAAAGATCCTGTGGCAAGGACACTTACCTGCATCAGTGAGAGCGGTATTGGCAGCCGCAGACGGAAAGGATCTGGACAGTCTAGCCTGCATCGCCGACAAGATCATGGAACCCCCACAGCTTCATTCAAATCAAAAACAGGGACTATATTACCAGAATAATAATAATAATAATAATATGTAACACTAATCATATGTACGATATTAGAATGGCGAGAACAGAACCCCGGGTGAAGACGAAATTGCAGCGAATTTTCTTAGGCCGGCGGAAAGCCGGTCTTTCAAACGCATTTAAATTTCGTCATGCGAAGGGAGAACGCCGAAGGCACGGAACAGAATTACGGTTGTGCTCTTCAAAAAAGGACTAGGCAACACCTTACTGAAGAATTATAGGCCAATGTTACTTCTGAGTCATACCTATATAAGCTGTTTACGAGGGTCATTACGAATCATCTCATACGCAGGCTCGACAACCTGAACACGCAGGTTTCCGAAAAGGCTTTAGCGCCGTAGACCACATACATACGCTGTGCCAGCTTATACAGAAGACCGAAGAGTATACCGCCCCTCTGCTTAGTGTTAGTGCACTACGAGAACTACTCCGGTTCGATCGAGACCTTGCCGGTATATTGACTACAGGTATACCGAAGTATTGAGATGTTTATACGAGAACGCCACTATGTCAGTCCGACTATGGGATAAGAACTAGAAGCCTATACCGTTGCAGCGGGGAGTCAGGCAAGATGTCACCGCTCCGAAACTGTTCACCTCCCAGTACAAAGTGACCTAAGCTCAAATCACCCTATTACTCATACATACACACATACACAAGCTGCTATGATTTTGAGTATGAATAACATTTTATTAAAAGTTAAATTTCAACACCAAAAAGTTCTTTGGACTTATTAACCATTTTTTTTTTGTTGACAACGTAACATTCCGTTGATGAGATTTAAAACACCATAGAAATTACTAAAAAATGATAAACGATTGTCACCTAAGTCAGTATTTCAGTATTTAGTATTTATTCAATTGCAACATTTTTTACAAAGTTTTGTACATAATGATGCCCTGTTAGGACGTAGCAATTTATAATTAATTAATAATTATAGCTAACATATGGCAATGCAGCAAAAAATTATACACAAGTTGAATAGCGCTACCCGTTTCTAAGGTTTCGTTCACAAGAGAGAGAGAGAGAGAGAGAGAAACATTTATTTACACACATTCGATACACCTAGATATATAATAGGAAGAAAGAAATACAATATACTTAGGAATAGTACCGATATGGTGTACACCGGTATGGTGGTGTGTGTGGTATGGTGTGTATGGTGTAGAAAGTACAACCATCGGTGATTGATCTTTATGTTACAGAAATTAAGAAAGTTAATGTGTCTGTTTTAGACCAATGTTGATATAACATTATTTCACTCGTAGTTAACCAGGAATCCATAGATAAAATCTGTCGGTAAACTCCTTCCCATCCTGTACGTCCCTACCTTTTGGCCTTGAGCTTTTATGACAGTGGATGATTGTCGTTTCGGTTTTAGTGTGTGTCGGGGCTCTGGCATTTAGATTAATAAGCAAATTAGAATTTCTGTTTATATGACACTTTTTTAACGTTAGGCTGTACCGTGTAATAGGGTAACTTGAGCTTAGGTTGTTTTGTACCAGAAAGTATCACTCGGCTTCGATTTGCAGACGATATAGTGGTCATGGCGATACAGTACCATAGTAAGGAAGGACGCCGTTAGAGCTGGCCCGCATTTTGCGAACCAAGAGCGCACATCGCTTGCGCATGTTGGCATGAAAACAGTCCACAATGCTCGCGCCTGCGCGCACATTCCTGATGCGCTGCAAAGCCGGGGCAGCCCCGAGAGCGCCCTAACTGACTACATGTATTTGTGATACATTGTGCCCTTTAGTGTATAAATGTTAATTAGTAATAGTATAAGGCATAAGGGGAAGTGTCAGAAAGAGATTATGCCTTAAGTATTTATTTCCTTGTTTGATTTTTGTAACACAAACTTTACGTGGCAGCACTAGCTGTGATGCTTCCTATGTTTGTTCTCTTACAACGACCCGCCATGGCGGACCAAGTTATTATTTACAAGGATTTTCTATTACACATGTAAGCTCTATACACTCGAAATGTGAAATTATACCAATTCTTCTTGACCTCTGCTTGTATTTATTATTCATTCGCCTGTTCCTCTCTCAGTTCCGTTCCACTGACACATACTTGAATCTAAAACTTAAGAGTATCATGCTATAGTAATCGACATATAAACTTCGTATAAAATATTGTAACCCACATACTTTACCTTACTTCCACGCTGGTCTGGGAGCAAAGAAAAAACATAGAATGTACCAGATGCTAATTTTCCCGCGCAAATGGTAAAAGCCCATCGAGGGCCTGGTGGCCTGTAGGTAGGTCTTGTAACCTTAGGCTCTGTCTACCCCGTATGGGACAAAAACGTGATTTTGTCTGTATGTCTAACCCACATAAGATGTACCTAGTATTCATGTCATTCTAAAAATTTAGGTACTGTATAAAATGTCATATTACAGGTTGAAGCGGCGCTTCAGAAAAGTTGAACTAAAATTATACCTACTGAAATTATATTGTTTGCAAGATTCCCGACCCGACGGATGGCGTTAACCAAAAATACAACTTGCGCCTTCGAGAAGCTGCTTCAGATTACTAAGCTCGGAATTAAATTTGTCGTTCCCTCCCCTTGTTAAGCTGCACGTCTGCCGACTCGCCCTATCTCCGATCTCCGGCAAGCTGTAAAATAAAAGCCATCTGAGGCTAACAGAAATAGTCAGTTAGAAAAAAATTCTTCTGTAATACAAACAAGACCTTTGAAGATGAGTTTTGTCAGGGAGGTGGTCTCAATGCAGGGAGCGTCAGGGAAGAGCGAGTTATGGGCAGTGGCGTAGCGTGGGTCTCGGCCGCGATTTTGTTTTAAACTATTTAGTGATGAGTGTTCCACTTTAGGATGGATAGGATAGGTGTGTTGATGAATAATACTTCTTATTTAGTTTGTATAGGTATAGGTATAGAAGAGTAATTTAATTTCTGGGGTTCATCTCGTCCCCTGCAAGGGGGGGCGGGGATGCTGTTCGGGACGTTTGCCCCTTTCAGCGGCTTCGGGTGAGGCCGGGTGGCCTCGCTGGTTCGTCCGGTGTTCGTCTTTAGCCGCCTGCGAGATCGAGCCCGCCGGAAGGGACCCCGTAGGGTTAGGTTCAGCGAGCGATCGTCAGCAGGCGGCAAGGTAGGACGGGTCCAGGGCGTCAATCCGGTAGTGGAAGGCTCCTTCTTGTCGGGCGGTCGGCCGTGATAGGGCGCTAGCTCGCACAAGTGGCGAAAGCGCGACCGAACATCCGGGTGGTCAGGCTGCCGATGAACTGGCTGGCCCAGGGGTTCTACGCCCAGGCCCCGAGCGATGATTGAGTTTCTCACGTAGTACGGGGCGTCAGTGATGCTGCGCAAGGATAGCGACTGCTGGGCATCGAGTCGCTTTCGCTTCCTATTGCACTCTCCCACCAGCGCGTACCACGCGGAGGCTGCATAATGTTAGGGGAGACCGGACGTAAGTCTTGTATACACGCCTAAATTGGCTCAGTGTTAGTCGGGACCTAAGGACCGAGCGTAGAAAGGCACGCGCGCGAATAATTTAATTAAATTAAAATTATATAATATAGTAACTAATTTGTTTACAAGAAACTTTTGAGTAAGGAATATTTCCATTATTTCCATGGTACACTTAAAAGCTTGGAGCGCGGATCACACGCGTGTCGTATTTGACCAATACGGTGTCGGCAGTGTGTGAGAGATAAATGTGTCGCGGTGTCTCACGCGGCGCGCGCGGCTCGCCTATAAAATGCGACGCCGCGAAAATTCATTCTTTTACTGCGCACGGCCGTCGAAGCGTCAATACGTTGCTTCAGACTCGGATATATTTCGATCGATGCGGCGTGTATATCTCCGCTCCGTATGACGACGAAAATTGCTCCGTGGCTTGCGATGTTGAAGATGTTCTTGAGTACCTAACGAAGAAAAAGAACAAACTGTTCTGTTTTTAGAACATCGACCAATTGATGGTCGCGTTTCTTCGAAACAACGTCAATATCTCTTATCATATCACGTACAGGGGTAAAGATGTGATTTTATCCATTCCTCGGCAAACGACACTACCACTCGGTACCAGCCGACCTACCAGTAGTGTCGTTTACTTTAAATTACAATTAATTAACGACACTACCAAACTGCGTGTATGGGGCCAAACTAGCATGTGGATCACGTAATGAAAAATTTAGATTGGGATGTTTGGTGTGTGAATGGAACTCGCTATTTGAGTCTTATAGAAGTGTAGAAGAAAACTTAATGAATCACTACATAGTTAGTATAAAACAGTCGCTTTCCGCTGTGTCTGTATGTCCCTATGTAACTATCAAAAATGTTTATTTGGGTTTTTACATTTATGGTTTACAGTAATACAGGTAAACACATGATACAATACAGGTAAACTGTTTAGATCTTTAAAACTACGCAACGGTTTTGATGGGTTTTTGTAATAGGTAGATAAGGTGATTCAAGAGGAAGGTTTATATGTATAATTCTACGCAGGCGAAGTCGCGAGCACAAGCTAGTTATACATATAGGTATGTATGTACATACATTAAAAAAGTGAGTTCCGTAACCCTGCTGGTTATGCAGGATAAGTGGTACCGCGAGTAACACGGCTCAGCTGATTTTTCTTTTCACTTTACAAATTAACTATGAAATAACAATGTAACTCCTTATATTTCAATAAAAAGATGTCAAGATTGTTTACATTTAGTTATTTAAGTACCTAAACCTTTCTATTATAGAGCCGTAATTTTCTTCTGCCCCTACTCTTACTTTTCACCACTTTCCAATGGTTAATCTACACACGTACTTTAGAAAAATCTTTCAAAATATTCGTGAAGTATGAACAAGCTTAGAAGATAGTTACGGCTCTCATTAATCTTGTGATGTGACTTAGTCAAATATTTGTTTAGAACTGTAGTTATGAAGATATACCTAAACAGATTTATACCACTTTCGAGTGATGTGCTTTCAAAAATCGATACCTATCCCATTTCAGATACCTATCGAACGATTCGGTAGGTATCTGAAATGGGACAGCTGAAGAAATATAATACAATACCTACACAGGTTGATTACTAATAGGTACCACTATTAAAGCAACAGACTTGAAATTTGGCAGACACAATATAAGTACCTAAAGAACTATACATTCATAATTCATACATACATAAATCACGTATTTATCCCTTACGGGGTAGACAGAGCCTAAGAACACCTAGTGCACGTTTAGCATCAATGATTATGGGCGTATAGGTAGGTGGAAAAGGGAATCAAAATAGTGATGGGTTGCTAACCTACATGATTCCTAAGATTTTCGCCCATTCCCTCGATGGGCTTTTACCATGTATACGTTCATTGAGCAAGTATCATAAAAATGCACTAAAAATTGATTTTTCAAAATTCCACGGGATAAGGAATAAAAGGGATTTAAGTTAGGTATACATATATGTAATATAATAATTATGTTCACTGTAAAGTGTAGGTATTCTGTCTACGTAGTAGGTATGTAGGTACCTAGGTTTGGAACTTTTTGTTTTTTTTCTACAATTCTTTGGCCACTTTATTAATATACAAACCATTAAAAACTGACAATACCTACATACATACATAAATCACGTCTTTATCCCTTACGGGGTAGACGGGGTTTTTTTTTTGTTAAATAATTTGAATTCCTATCTTCGTTTGTAACTACAATTACTAGCCTTCAAATTTGGCATACCTACCAGTAGGGTAGGTACCTATTTATAACATCTGTATTGAGCTGAAAAGCGTGGAGAGTAAGACAGGTGAAGTTACTGAGGGGCCGTCCATTAATCATTGTGAGGTTTTTTAGGTGATTTTAGTACATAGTACATACCTACACAGAATTTTAAAATATTAGAATACCTATTATACCTTTATCGGCGGTCGTCGCGGCGCGCGGGGACTTCGTTCGTTGCCTGGCAACGGCGAGTCAAGGTCACACTTCACGCCGCTTTTCGGATTAAAGATCGCGCGTTTAACGAATTTAAATAAATACACGTGGTAACTTACTACACCTCCCCCGCCCCTCTTGTGATATTTCGTGGACGTATTCATGGACGGCAAGAGATAGGTACCTATTCTACCCTAGCCCTCTAGGCTGGCATGGCAACACATCTGCAATCCTCTAGTGCTGCGGGTGCCCATGGGAGGTGGTGCTCACTTACCATCAGGTGACCCACTTGCTCGTTTGCCTTCTTTATCATATAAAAAAAACTGTTTTCAGGATTTTGTGAAATTTCCATCAGATAGAAAATAAGGAGGTTTTGAGTGTTTTACTTAACTTTCATTAAATCTACATGTAAGGCAAACGAGCATGGGAGTCACCTAATGGTAAGTGAGCGACACTACCCATGGACACCCGCAACACTAAAGTATTTCAGATGCGTTGCCACTTGCCAGCCTAGAGGGCTAAATGTGCCAGTAATTTAACCGGCTAACTTAGGTACCTACTAGGAATTACGCAATTTTCCGAACTAAAATATAGCTTATGTTCTATTCCAGAGTATAATCTAAGTAGGTACCTAGCAACTTATTTTTGTGCCAAATTTCATCCAGATGTGTTCAGCCGCTCTGGCGTGAAAGAGTTACAAACATTCAAGGCATCCTAAGTATTATGTATTGTAATCGCGGATGTGAGTTTGTTTGTTAGATAGATAGGTATATTAAAATTAAATGTAATGTGCTTGTTACTTTTCAAAAATGTTGGTTCGTTAGTAAAAGTAGCAAAGTTAAATCGTGAACTTGAATTAGGTACATGTATCCTAAGATAAATTGTAGTATTTTCAACAGAAACAAAAACCAAGTTCAGTATAACGAACTAAGCATAGTTCGTTATATTGAACTTGGTTTTTGATGGCATAATCATTACTTTTTGCACAGTTTTTATGATGTGGAAAACAAGCAAGTGGCTCACCAGATAGTAAGTAAAATGGACACATGCAATGCAATGCCATAGGATTACGGATATCTTGCCAGCTTAGAGGGCTGAGATGGAATAGGTATTACCTCATGTGCCACTAATTTCCCGCGCTGTCTTACTCTCCTCGCTGGAACATAAAGGCGTACGCAAGCACAGATTTGTACTCCATGAGTAATTGACCGTTTTCGTTTCGGACAAGGAACTACGTATAATTATAATAGAACTTCACTTCAGGTATGTTCGTTTAATCATACAATAAACTAGGTATAGGTATCCAAAAATCAAAATACAAATTCCACGCGGGCAAAAGCTATAATAAAATATAAAAACTGGCCAAGTGCGAATCGTACTCACGTACTGAGTGTTCCGTACAAATTCAGCAAGTGAATATAAAATCCAGTGTTAGAAGAGCACTACTCTTAAGCAAAACGTAGGGAGTGTGAGGTCAGTTTATATTGCTTACTTACATAGACAAAGAAACAAAAAGTTAGATTTTTAGTAAGTACTTGTTGTTATAACGGCGACAGAAAATACATCATCAAAAATTTCAACTGTCTAGCTATCACAGTTCCTGAGATACATCCTGGTGACAGATAGACAGACGGACGAACAGACAGACTGACAGACAGACGGACAGCGAAGTCTTAGTAAAACGGAACCCTAAAAACTAGCCAGATTTTAAGCCGCATTAAGATTTGCACAAACACGTGAACCCACAACTACCTACATGTAATTAACAGACGATAGCTACTACCTACTAGCTTTCTCCCGCGACTTCGTCTACGAAGAATTTGTTAAACGATTAACGAGCGATCGCTATCCCGCGGGTAGGTACTTACTTAGCAGTTTTCCGGAACAAAAAGCATTCCTTGTGATGTCGCCATAATGTAAACCACCTAGCTACCTACCTATCCATTAATCCGTTTAATTCACTATGAAGAGTAATGGGCCAACACAAGACGTGTTTACCTATTTAGGAGATACATACCTAGTGGATTGAAGTGTTGAAGAGTAAATGTAGAGTGGTTTTGTAAAATGTAGAGATTTGATGTTTATCTGCTGTGTGAAGTAATCAAAATCAGTTTAGTGTGAACAAACTTAACTAAGTACTTAAACCAAGAACCTATTTCTAAGATGTACCAGTCTTATATCTGTAGGTTACCTACGTTATCAAGACGACACCTTGTATGCCACAACTAATGAGGTCGGTGACACTTTTATTTGACATGACCGCTGTATCGATATTTATGCCCTGTACGTACATCCACGTGTCAGTATTTTATGTGCTTGGAAATGGGGTTAAAAAATTATGTTTTCCTCTTTCGAATCGAATTCGAGCAAGGTAACTACCTAACTACCTACCTACTTCACGCAATTAATGCGGCGTGTTTCGCTAGGCGAAATATTTGTCACTGTTTCTTGCGATTGTCGTTCTTGTACAAAATACAAATCTTTATATTTTAATAAAATTGCGTTCATTGTTTTTCGTTTAGATTGCGGACAAACTTGAAACAGATGGATTTTTGGCATAAGTATAATAAGTAGGACCTAACAGGTTCGATTCCCGATTAAGGTAGACATTGCGTTATTTTTCAAGTCAATGAATGCAGTTTTATTTGTTTTCACAAGTATGAAAAGGAAGAAACGCTTAAGATAAGTTGGTACTTACTCGTAGTTGCCCTCCAGGGTCCATGTGGCGTTCCACCCTGTGACGTGTGACAAAACAATCTTTCGCCGGGTCTGTCTGTCTTGTTTATTCGCGACAGCTGTAGGCCATGACTTCATTCGCGTAGAATCAAATATTTTTTACCAGTGTCTATCTAGTTATCTATAATATAAGTAAATTGATATTAGATAGATTCTGTCTCACGAGGAAGGTTCAAGTACCTATATACCTAATTTGTCAACAGAAACGACGTGTATATCCCTTACGGGGTAGACAGAGCCTAAGGTAGCAAGGCCTAAAGGCCACGTTTAGCAAGATAGTGGGCGTGTAGATAGGTGGAAACCCATCACGGGTTGGGTTGCTTCAACACAAACCACGCGATGTAGGTGATTGACGTTGTTTCAAAGAAACGCGACCATCAAATGGTCGATGTTCTCAAGAGAACAGTTTATTTGTTTTCTTCGTTGTTTAACATTAGCAGCAGTCCATTAAGCCTCGAAGCAATTTTCCACATCGATCGAAGTACATCTGAGCCCGGAACAAGAACACGTTGACACTTCGACGGCCGCGCGCTGAAAGGGTCGTGCCTTACTGTGGTGCCTTACGCAAGCTCGCGTGATATCAAAGTTATATACGCGAGCTGCAGAGAGAGTGCGCGAGAGCGAGACAAATATCACTCATACTCTGCCGACAGGGTATTGGTCGACTACAACTACAACTTGCGCGTGATCTGCGCTACTAGTTTATAAGTGTACCTACTATGTAAATATTCCTTAGTCTTAAGTTTTTTGTAAATATAATTATAATGTAATTACTTACTTCTTCGTATTCTCCACTACTTATACAATTAAATTAAATAAATAAGAAATTTTATTTAACAACAACTATCTATCGTAAAGTGGAACCCACACTTCATAAAGTGTATATCCCTTATGGGGTAAACAGAGCCTAGGGTAGCAAGGCCTAAAGACCACGTTTAGCATGATTGTGGACGTATAGGTAGGTTCAAAAGGGGAATCATTGTAGTGATGGGTTGCTAGTCGCATTGCTTATTATATCTAACTAGCGACCCGCCCCGGCTTCGCACGGTATATTATGCATGTATTATACATATAAACCTTCCTCTTGAATCACTCTATCTATTAAAAAAAACCGCATCAAAATCCGTTATGTAGTTTTGAAGGTATAAGCATACATCGTAAGGTTGCCATCCGTCCGGGTTTCCCCGGATTTGTCCTAGTTTAGAGGACATCCGGGGAGCGTCCGGGGAAGGTTTCATTTGTAGACCGGGTTTTAAAAAATAAATTAATTAAAAAAAATTGGGCCGCCCGCGAGTCACGCACTATGCTCGCACACCACGATCAACCGACGAACCAAGTATATTCACCGTTCCCCCCCCCCCCCCCCCTTCCGGCACGATCTTGTTGACATGTCCGGCTTTCGGACACTGAAATCCGGGGTTTTCACGCGTCTTGCCCTGTTTTCCAAATTTTAGAGATGGCAACCCTAATACATCGGGACATGAGGACAGAAAAAGCGACTTTATTTTATACTATGTAGTGATGATTCCTAAGATTTTCGGCTATTTCCTCGATGCAGCCCTAGCTCTAAGGGGGGCAAACAAAACAGGAATCCTTGAAACAAAAATTCGAAAAAAAAGTTTTCCTCCAACACTGAAGGGAGGGGGCATCATCATCAAAATTTTGCCCCGGATCGAAATAATCGTAGATCCGGGGCTGCCTCGATGGGCTTTTAGATCTTAGGTTGTAGAAGGTGCGAAGAGAAATGAGCTTGAGATCGTAATAATGGAATAATGAATACTTACTCTTTATTTACAGGGAGGTTCTAAATATACAAAACTTAACTATGTACAACTAGCGGGTTTACCCGCGAATGTAGCCGCGCCAATCAAAGGTGGCGAGATCATCGCGTGATGTCCCGTATACACAACCAAACCAACGCTGTCGTTGTGTGCTCACAGCGCGGCGGTCTCTCGCTCGCATATAAAAACGCGCAGCGCCTAAGTTGCGTCCATTCCACACGCAGACGTCACGGCGTAAACATCGCATGCACTTCTGAGAGCGGCGAGTGTTTACGTGAGACAAGGCTTGTCACCGTTTCTTGCAGACGTCGCTTTCTTCGTGTTTCTTGCAAGACGATAATATTATATAAATGTGTAGCTTGCAGCTACAGGCTTTTACCATTAGCGCGGAAATAGAATGTTCGAACTAAATCGCGGGCAATAGCTAGTAGATATTACTTAAATGTGTATCTACATCAATCCTGCTTGGCAACGAATCTGCTGTCCGCTGGTGTTGCCGGTCTCCATCGTGGGCCGTGGCTCACTTATTACTATCAGATAACCTATTTTCCACCTCTATCTCTCTGTGCTCTACAGCGCTCTACAGTGTCTAAATTTGACAGTATTTTTGAGGAAAACCGGCTGAAAACACCTTGACCTAAAATCAAAAAGAAAGACCTAAGCCGTCCTACAAGTGATAAGACATTAGTTCCACAATAAACTTGTTTTGATTCCCCTTTCCATCCATACGCCCACAATCATGTTAAACGTGGTCTGTAGGTCTTGTCACCTTAGGCTCTGTCTACCCCGTAAGGGATAAAGACGTGATTTATGTATGTATGTATGAACTTGAGGCAGCTTAGGTTTTCCCAACTTGTTATTTATTCATTTATTATTCAATTTGTTTACACGTCTACAGCGAACCAATACGCCGTGAAACCAGATTCCTTAATCAACAAGAACACAATTAACAATTACAAAAAAATATAAGAAAAAAAAATAATAATAAAATAAGTAGGTACGCAAATTAATTACCTAAATTCATAAATAACACACTTTATACTTTATTTATACACATACAGTGGTCTGCCTATTGTCCATCATCTCAGAGAACCTCAAAAACATTCCCGGCAGTCCCGGCACTCGCTACCCATTTCCACGCAAACTCAAACAGGTCATGAGGTCACATTCAGTTTCAGTCAGGCATCGCCAGCGGCGCCCGGGTTGGCGGCCGGAGGTTGCCGCGGGGGACGTAATACGCTATAATAATATAATAAAATGGGGCCTTTAAAGTCTATGAGTGCTCACTTAATTAAGGTTTATACTATATCAATATTATTATTTATATTATATATTAATATTAAAAAAGATCGTCTTTTTTCCATTATGAACACAAAGTAATTTAACGATTAATAGCATGAAACTGACAGGAAAAAACTGAACGAAAGTTCATGCAAAGCGCCCAAAATGTTGTCTCACATAAAGATATACTATACTGCGTGCATGAATTTTTCTGGTAAGCTTAGATCCGCCCCGCATACTTGAAGGACGCAAATTCATCTTAAGTGTAAAGTGGCTCCCCGCGCGCCTTCCAAACATTGTGCGCATGAACATGAATGTTTGTATTGTGGAACGAGAACGACGCTCCTCCACTATCAGTTTCAATGTCAAAAAGTTACCCCCACTCACCTCACCACCCACACGTCACTTTTTGACACCTGAAACTTTAAGAAGTGTAGGAGCGCAAGCGCATTATTAAGTGAACTCTCACACGGCCCGAGAAGTACCATAACGTGCATGTAAAGAACGCTGTTGTGGTTTTTATTTCTAAATAATCTGTTTTCCTTGCAGGTTTCAAGAAATTCGATTACAGATTTCGTCTCACCTCGTTTCACTATTTATTTTTGTTTATGTATAAGCTTTAAACCAAAAAACTTTTTTTTATTGGTTTTTTATTTTTTACTTACCTATTTTAAAACGGGCTTGGTACATTTTGTCACATTAGCCCATAGATAGGGCAACAGCGAATTAAACAAGTACCTAGATCAATATATTACATAGGTCATATTGTTGGTCACATGAGCCAACCTGGCCTTATACTCCGAAATTCGATTATCAAACTTCGCGTCATACCGTCTCTTTCACTCTCAAATTAATGACTGTTAGTGTGAGCGGAACGGAACGAAACGAACTTCGAAAATCGAATTTCGGAGTAGCCCCTCTGAACAGCATCAACGCGAAACTGCAAAAATCTTGAAATCTACCTTCGTATATTTTATTTTACGTCTTACGGTACTTTTATTTAAAAAAAAAACTGTTCTATATTTTTCTGTGTTTAATTCTACTTTTTTATAAACCAAATGAAAAACACGATATATTGGTTTTGTTTGTTGTGTACTTGGATAAACCTTAAAGTGACTTCTGGCGACAGGGCTAACTTATTATTTTTTTTGATTAGCTTTATGTGCTCAGTTTCCTATTTCTTTTCTATCGGAAAAAAATAAAAAAAGGAGACTAAAAGTGAGCACGTCGATATCGATAGAATTACCACACTAGGCCGTTCGAAAATGATGATAGAAAAAAAAAATGTCTATGGTCATTTGATTCGATTGGATTCCGATTATCTCGTCGTACATAAACAGGTCGTACATTAACCGGCTGTGTAGAAACTTGTACAACCGAATAATGCTCGAGCAAACAATGTACGACGCGATAATCGGAATCCAAAATATATGGGTCGCGAAATACTGGCCGTACATTGCCCGGCGTACATTGTCGGCTCCCGAAAATTTCGCCGCATCGACGGTACAAAAGCTTGGCTCTAATGAATGACAAGTTGACAACGGATGCCAACGCCAAATGCCAATACACAACTGACATCCAGTGTTGCCAGGCCACTTCCCTTGAAAATTACACATTGCGATCCCTAAAAAGTTCCAATTTTGGTAGAAAAGTTCCATTTTCATATAAATCTTGGGGAACGAGCTTTTTTTTTACCTCATCATAGGAATTAGGAATAATATTTGTGTTAATGACAGGAAAATTAGTCTGTATTTTTTAATGTGTATGTAAAGTTTCTTACCACGTATCTTTATGCCGGGACCTTAAAAGCTCCGAAAATTGTACCAAAATACAAAGTTCCTTCCAAGTTCCGCGGGGGTGTCAAAAGTTCCACAAAACGGAAGAAACGGAACCAAACGGCAACACTGCTGACATCTTGAATCTGACGTGCAACTGTTTTTTTTTTATTAGTATTCATCCCTTTTTCGATAGGCAAAGGAAACTGGGTCCATACAGCGAAGTCTTTTGTATATTTTCATTCCTCAATTTTGTAATAAAAGGCCGAAGCCAAGTATTTTGTTAGTTAACAACGTGCAACTGACTGACAGTGAAAGACTGTCTTTTTTTTGTAGAATATGGCTTGGTAACTGGATCTTTAAGCCAAGTCTTTAATTGAATCAACTTGTTCACATTTACACATGTCATCACGAGGTTAATATTGATATTTTACCAACAGTGTTTTTGATATACTGAAGACTGAACTGAGAGTAGTGTTGCCACTCGATAGTCAATATCGATAGTTTGACCAAAGACGAATCGATAGTATCGATATTTTTGGTAGATTACAAAATTATCGATAATATTGATCCTTGAGCCCAGCCAATCAGCTAACCGACTAGTGGTTTTTTTTGTCAAGATTATGGCCTATGGCAAGTCTTATTATGCTAATACTTCATTTGGTTATTCAAATCTTCATTCCAAAAGTTATACGCGAATTCACTGATGGGGTAACCATAGACTATACATTTCAATGAGAGGAAACTAAATATTTCCGAACAAAATTTTTGCCATACTTATTTATATGAAACAAAAATGTTGTCAGTTATGTAGAAAGTGGCGCCATAATTAAAATGTGTATTCTTATAAACAAGTGGGATTATAGTCCTAGTTTAATCCTAGAATAGGAAGGGAAGGTACATCCTACCCTATTGCTAGATTCTGGGAATTGTTTACATAATAAAACTAAACATAGAAAAACTTATAAATGATTTATTGAAAACACACAATACATACACTCGCACTTCGGACAAACGATTCATGTGAATTGCGAATAAAAAAAGAATCATCACTATAGTCGCTTCGACCAGTATAATTCAATTACATACAATTTTATTGCTACGGCTACATTATACAGACGAGGTGCAAAAATATTGTTTTTGTTTCTATAATAAATTTGTTTTTTTTAGCACAAGCCTTGACAAAAGCTTCTGTGAGCCGCAAATGATAATAAAAAACAAAGATAATGTGTGAATGATTTTGGCATTACAGTCCTTTTTAACATTATATTCGAGCCCTCAGTTGGCTTTTAAAAATTAAATATTACAATATACTATTATAAAAAATGTGATGATCAAGTTAAGACCAAATTTATGTTATTTTATGTCCTTTAGCAACGGCAGTGATGTTCTTTCTCGTGGCCATCCAAATAAGAAAACATCTTAGTAGAGAAAACGGAACGAGGTCTCAAATATTCCCATAAAAGGGTTGCCATATTTTAACTTTATTATATTTATTAGTACGTGGCAGTTACGTAGAACGTGGCACCCGCATTTAATTTCTAATTTTAGTACCACGCATGGGATAAAGTTATACAAGCTTTTTATGCAGACTATTTTTTACACTTTTAAAGTGGCGACATAACAATTTTAATATTTTATTCGGCAGTCATTGTTAAGTTTTTCTTCATTTGGATGGTCACTGTTAATCTTAAAGTAGGTAATCTAATGACTAAGTCAAGATTTTCACACGGGAAGTTTGACGTATCTTTAAATACTAGAACAAGTAAAATAAATTAATATACATACATACAAATTATGATTACGTTTATGTACTCAAATGTTGATGAAAATCAAGGTGGAGTGTAATGTATCTGCCAGTTCATAGTAAACTTGTGGGTTTATTCAAGTGTATAAAAAAGGAGGAACTAGGACTTTATTTAAATTTTCTTGTTTTTTTTCCCTCCAGACATACATTATTCAGCCGATAAAGTATCAAGGTACAATTCATACATCAAATAATATAATAAACAAGACTAATAAATAATGATGAAAGTTACCTTAGTAGTTTATCGTTCAAAAGTATTTTTTCATTTAAATAATTTATACTCGTATATTGAGAGCTGCTTTATTATAACTAAGAAATCAATGTAATTAAGATATGTTTGTATTGCTATATTGCTTACGAAAACGTACCTAAACCAGTGACGCCATTTTGAATTTACTGTCAAATTTGTTGCCAGCCGTAAAAGTAAACATTCGTACACTCAAGTATTTTGTATCGGTGGAAAATGTAACCCATTATCCGAGAAGACCCCAGACAGAAGTTAAACTTACAAAGTAAATTTTAATTACGTATTCTTGTAAAATGTAACAAATCATCTTTCTAACTCGGATGTGGATTACTTTTTCAATATATATACATTTCTAACAAATTATGTACTAACGGCATCACTATAATAACGCACCATAATAATAAATAAGAATAATATTCAAATTTTTAGTTCAATCAAACACGGAATGTCTACACCAGATCATTTCAATTTTCGAATACGGCGGCGACCAATCCGCGTGCGAGCCAACGACCCAAGGGAGTCTTTCATTGGTTAGTTAGTTGGCTCTATGGGATTCATTGGCCAATTAGTTCCTCTACAAAAAAGGTGCTTAATAAATAAGTGCCATTTTATTCAACGCACCTACTTAACGTTACCGCTGTTAAATCATAGTTATCGCCATTTGTAAGCATGATCGGTCAAGTACTTATCATTTTTACGTCGCCCGGACCGTAAGTAGTAATTTACCGCCCGCTACACGAGCAGAAATTTCCACTTCCTGGCCAGGGTAAGACGTAAAACTGTGTACACACCTCGGACGGTGATAAAGAAAGCCTCAGGTCGCATGTTTATCGCCCTCGCCTTTGGCTCGTGCGACAAGTTCCTGCGATTTGAGGCATTCTTTATTTCACCAACCTCGGAATGTAATAAAAATGTAAAACAAGGCCGATTGTCAGATCATTACTAGATTATTTCTCAATGACAACTTATCAACGTTGACTATTGTGAATAAAATGCGATAGATTGTACCGAAAGATCTTATAATAATTAAATTTCAAGATGTTATATCAGCTCTCAAACGTGGACCGGCAAAACAGCTCTCAAAATCACTTTAAGAGCTGGCCTCCGTTTCGCAGTCGTGTCGGGCGACAACTGACAGTGACATTTCGGCATACACGTCGTGGCCAATACAAAACCCATTTCAAATCGGAACTTTTCAAGCCAGCAATGTATTCCGAAGACATAGTCACTTCTATGAATTAGGGGCCAGATTTTGCGCAGTCGCACGTTGACCATTGGTGTGAAACGTCTCAAAAAAATTTACAAGTAATGCTTCTATTATAAGAACCCACCCTCACAGTCAAAGACAACTTAAACTTACCATCCAAGACAGAACAAAGGGCTCTTTGAAAAGTTCTATGCTCAAACAGAGATACAACTTTTTCGACTATCACTTTCCCTCATTTCCATATATAATGGTCAGTTATAATCCGCACCAAATAAGTTCGCAATCAAGTTAGTGCCATACCGACCCTCTCACTCTCCTATAAAACACTTAGTGCGAGCGGGATGACACGATACCAAATCAGAATTTCTAAGCTTGTAGTGTATCATAGGGGGCGACTATTGACCGCCCACTTAAATGAGTCCTCGCCCGCGACGCACAGGGGCGGGGGTAGGCGACAAAGGGGACCTCTCCCGGCCCCCGCGGGCGTCCCACCCCGCGCCCCTGCACCGCAAGGGCGAGGACTCATTGAAGCGATCGGGGTATAAAACCCAGTGTCTATTTGCCTAGAGACTTAAGTCTGTGACACATAGGCATAATAATACGCTGAATTGTTTACCTTCTTGATAGTTTATTACGTTTTGTAATTTTGTTCATATTTTAACTATAAAAAAACCGTATTTTTTTACTGCGACACCACTTCTTCCTAACTTCACAAATGTATAATTATTTGGAGCAAACAATTCTTTGACTTCACAATCCAAATTTGAAAAAAAGATCACCCTCCATTTTTCTAGATCAATACAGCCTCTTTCTCGAGTGTTCCTGTCGCTTCTGGTACCACATGATGCCGAGTACCACCAGGACTATAATGACTATAGCGACGCACATCATCCAGAGGAAGGTCTTGACTCCAGACATGGCAGGCTTGGCGTCCTCGACTCGCTCCCTGGGAGCTTCGAAGGACTGCGCTGAGGGTATTATGTGGGAGCGGTCCTCGTCTTTATCTTGCTGTAAAGTGTAAGGTAGGCAAAGTTATATCTTGTGAAGAATGGTTTTCAATGTTTGCATTAAAATTGTTTGATTTATAAAATAATATACCTACAAGATGTCGCAAAATCATTCCAGAATATTCACCAGATGATCAGGTTTGGATTTCTGAATGCGTACGGTTCGCGAAAAAAAAAACTTAGTTTTTTTTTTAGCCAAACTACGTTACCGATTAACTTGTCCTTCGGATATTTTGTAGGTACATAATATGTAAAAAAATAAATCCTAGCGTTTTTTGAAGTAGACAATTTTGGCTGTCTCAGTTTTCTTTTTTTTTTACTTGCAAGTTAGCGACACCTAACATATTTTGATATAATATGCACAATTTTATATTTTTTATCAAAATTATTCGTTTGGATCAACAAAGTGAAAAAAAAAATGTATAATAGACCTATGAAACATTACGTCGATTTTTCCGGTTATCGGTAAAGTAAATTGCTGCAACTTACGCTAAGTATACAGGATGTCCCAAAACTGGTAAGTTACAGTGACACCGGAGGTAGATCAACTTAAGAGGTATCGAACCAGACTAACATGACCTCAGTAAAAGTTTCATGGTTTTCAAGTTATAGCCAAATTTATGTTTTTAGCGAATTTTCACTTGTTAGATGTGTAAATTGAACTCACCGTCTCCAGCAGATCCAGCTCGTACATTTTGATGGCGATTATGTCGTGGTTGTCGCTGAGGTCGCCGGTGGTCGCCGACGCGCCGAAGAAGTACCCGGTTGGCAGCAGCACGTTCTCCACGCGGAGGCATTCCTTCCACGCGTTCTTGCCTTCCAGGTCTACTTGCACTGTAGACAGATAAAAACTTTAAGGCCTGTTCCAATCTTAGTTAACTTGCTGGTATCTTAGGTGTCAGATATCTATCAATACCGACAAGAGCGAGGCTCTTAAGTAGTGTGAGAGAGAAAGAGAAAGAGAGAGAGATGAGGGTGAGAAATTGGGAGAGAGACATACCTTTACCTATTACGTAAATGTAAATACCGGACTAAAAGTAATTTAAAACATTTTTAAATATCTGAATGATTTGTTTCACTTTGTTCTGTTAAATTTCATTTCTTTAACATTGACATTTTATTAGACACTTTAATTTTTAATTTTGCTTGCCAGATACTGGAGAAATGTGTGAGACAAATTATGTACTTATAAGATCATTGTAATACACCACATTTTATGCGAAATAAAGATAATTTGAATTTGAATTTGAATTTTGAATTTGAAAGTAATCAAATATTGTAAATCGATTTTTACCACTTCCATTATCAGATTGACTTGACATTTGGTAGGTACGTAACGCCAATAATAAGGAAAACATAAAAAAAACTGGGGAACATGAAAAAAATAAGCTGTTTAACTCCGTCGATATTAAGGCGGTTGCTCTTCCATACAAACCTTCCGTGCAGCTGCATTTCGTCCACAGGCTTAATTTCAATGCGGTTTTTTGAGGATAGTTAGCTATGGATATATTGTCTGCGCAAATTACAAAACAGAGTGCATTTATCATACCTAAATTGCAGTATGATGCAGTAAATTTCGATGCATTTTACAATAGTGTGAGTAGCTAGTGTCAAATAAAACATGTTGTAAAAACCAATCGGCTATTTCGAGCTGTCACGTGACCTCCAATCTGGCTCAGTGGTCGTGACTTAAAACTTAAAGGACTGAATAGTTAGTGACCAAGTTCAAATCTCGAGGCCGTGAACGATTCTTTTTTAATTTTATAAACATTGTTTTTAATAACTTACTTACTTAGTAATACTATCTCGATGAGATGTAGAAAACTTAATGGTAAATTCAATATTTTTCTTGTCAAATCAAACCAAAGAAAGTACTACCTAAGTGGTTTTTAAACAACCACAAGCTTACCCTAATTAGATTTTACTGTTTACGATAAATGGTATATACCATCAATTAGTTGAAAATAAAATATACACTTGTGATTTTGATTTTTTTTTTAAAACAAACACATGGTTTTACACGTACCTACGTTTAGTCCATCGTCAGGTCCTTCGTATTTTTTTTTGTATAACCTTGTAGCAGTGAGGCATCGCCAATTTGAATGGTTTAGCGGGTGGCATTGCCAGTCCTAAACTTGGCAAAGCTTTCATGCCTAGTAAGTTCTCCAGTATTTAGGATCACACGTGCTTATTAATTTGGCATAGATGGTGGCGCCCCCCAGTCATATCGCCGCCTTAAAAACACGTTTTTCCTCATATATTAAAAAAAAAGTACTCGACCACATAAAGTTAAAAATAAAAAAGGCTTCCAGTTAATTTTGCACTAATGCTTCTCACGAGAATCGAACCCTATCCCTCTGCATCAAATCACGGCCATTATACCACGGCAATGATTCGTGAAATCCGACAAGTGCTAAATACAAAATAGGCCGAGTAAATAGGTTTTCTCAATTGTAGAACAATTAAAAAAAACATGCGAGTCAAAAACCTGGCTGGTTAGACAGGTAATTAAAAAAACAATGATATGAATTGTCATAAACTAATGGTTGACAGAACATGGTGTCTTAAAATAAAAATAATCTATTCATTTTATTCGTAATTATTTGAAGTCAAAGGAAGGAATTAAAAAACGGTACAAGCTACGATATTGGACGCAGCGTAGACATTTATTTATACGTACACGTACAGGTATGTACTTATCAATTAATCATAATAAATTTTTGTAAGATACAAAATTCCAACGTTTGTGTGATTGGTACAATTTATTTTTGTAAACGCAATTGAAGTGCTCAGTCCCGGTGTCTGCATGTAATCAAATCTTGCAAGTGAATTTTGACCCATTTCTAATTGATCAGATTGATGTGAAATCTGGCATAAGCATAAGTCTGATGACAATACAGTAATCTTGAACTGAAATTCTGGTGACCCAGCCAGGGTCGCTTCCGCAGTTGGACACTCATCAACAGAAAGAGTAACAACTAACCATACATCTAATTATAACTCTTAGAACTTAGAGGAATCTTTAGTGCTCGAATCGAACTTGCTATTGACCAGCTTTTTTAGGGTTCCGTACCCAAAGGGTGAAAACGGGACTCTATTACTAAGATTCCACTGTCCGTCTGTATGTCTATATGTTTGTCTGTCCGTCTGTCTGTCACCAGGCTGCAGTGATGATGCATACAGATGATGTATTTCTGTGGCCGCTATAACAACAGATACTAAACAGAATATTTTTGTCAATCTTTCTATGTAAGTAACCAATGGAGGAGCTTATTTATTACTAAGTTCACGCTGTATCGTGGTTTATTTTATGGCCACATTGTTCAAATCCGTCCGTCTATGTCTGTCTATCTGTCCGTCTGTCCTAACTTTATAGCTTTTTTACCCATATTACGTAGCTATATTTTTTTCATTTAGGAGCCACTGTCCGTCTGTCTGTCTGTCACCAAGCTGTATCTTATGAACCGTGATATGGCTATCAGCTATCATGATTGTCTGGCGACAGTTCACAAATGACGTTTCTCTGTTGCCGCTCTAACATCAAATACTAAAAACAGAATATTTTTGTCTATCTAAGTATGTAAGTAACCGATATAAAATGACCTCACACAGCCTACAATTTGCTTAGTTGGCAGGGCTTTGCTAACACTGGATTTTATATTTACTTGCCGAATTTGGACGAAACCCTTGGTACGAGAGTCCGACTCGCACTTGGCCAGGTTTTGGTGTTCGGAACACAAAGGAGCTTATCTATTACCAAGTTAACGCTGTATCGTGGTTTATTTTATGGCCACATTTGTTCAAATCCGTCCGTCTATGTCTGTCAATCTGTCCGTCTGTCTAACTATAGCTTTTTTACCCATACTCGATACTAGGTAGCTATCTTTTACTCCATTTCATGCTGGTCTGGAAGTAAAGAAAAAACATAGAATGTACCAGTTGCTTCTCTTCCCGCGTTGATGGTAAATGCAAAAATATTAGGAATCAAGTTATACGCTATAGGGCAATCCATCACTATTTTGATTCCGCCTATACGCCCACAATCATGCTTGTTCTTGGTGGCTTTAAGGTGTTATCTTAGGCTCTGTCTACCCCGTAAGGGATATAGACGTGATTTGTGTATGAATGTATATTTTACGTCCGAATCGGCGAACGCAAGTCAAAATGATAATTAAAAACTACGTGTGTACATTGAAAGGTATAAGAGAGGTGAAATATACACACATGACTGTATTGTCTGATTTTTTTAGGGTTTCTTACGTCATATAGAAAAAAGGAACCATTGTTAGAAGCACATATATTTTGTAGGTCCGTCTGTTTGTCGGCCTATCTTTCCGTCTGTCCAGTCTTCTGGGCCATTTTGTAACAATTTATTTATCAGTGGCTTTTATATTTTTAGCTTTTTTTATGTTTAGATACTTCTGTTTTTTAACTTTTTTTGTGATAAATAAAAATCTTCTTTAAATATTTCTGACTGTCTGTCTTTTTGTCTGTGCGTCCGATCATCCATCCGGCAGCCCATCCATCCGTAGGTCTATCTGTCTGCCTGCCTGTCTGTATGTATGTATGTATGTATGTCTGTCTGTCAGTTTGTCTGTTTGTCCAACCATCAATCCGGCGGTCCATCCGTTGGTTTGTCTGTCTGTTTGTCTATGCTTCCGACCATCCGTCCGTCCGTCTGTCCGTCCGTCCGTCTGCTTGTTAATCTGTACGTCCAATCATCCGTCCGTTTGTCTTTCTGTTTGTCCGTCTTTCTGTCGCTAATAGTATGATTATAAAATTAATTAATTTTTCAGATTCACATTGGATTCGGAAAGTAATTTTTGTGCATTAACAGGAAATAAGTGAATCATATATCCACTGGACGCGAGATTTTACTTGCTATTGTTGTGCAAGAAGAGCAAGAACTTTACTGCTGGTGTGATGACAAAAAAAATTGATTGGGTCTAAAAACACAGATTTTTATTGATGTAATTTGTAATAACGTTACGAGGTAAAAACCTCGTTATGCTCTACTGAGTATGTATGTATACATAATGTATATATATATATATATATATATATATATATATATATATATATGCACAGGAGACCCAAAAACTGTCATAGAAAAACCTAAGAAAGTCTTAATTACAGTAAAAATCTCGATTTAATCGATGTGGTCTGTTTTTGTTTCATCCAAACTATCAATATACGTTCTTACATGCTGGTCTGGGAGTAAAGAAAGCTTAGAATGTACCAGTTGCTTCTCTTCCCGCGCAGATGGTAAAAGCCCATCGAGGGAATGGGCGAAAATCTTAGGAATCATGTTATAGGCGATGTGGCTAGCAATCCATCACTATTTTGATTCCTCTCTTCCATCTATACGCCCAAAATCACGCTAAATGTGGCCTTTAGATCTTGTTACCTTAGGCTCTGTTTACCCCGTAAAGGATAAAGACGTGATATGCATGTATGTATGTATCCATAGTGCGGTGTTGCAAAATTTTGTAACCCCTATTACCACTCTAATTGGTTAATTACTTTATGTTACTAGGGAAATTATCAAGACCGTGAATTTCCAGATGTCCAACAGCGGAGATTTGCCAACCCTGTTCTGAAGACTTGAAGACTTTTAGTCCGTCTTTCATGTTCCCATTACCTATGATCGGTAGAAAGAAGGAAAAGGAAACTGTATGATACAGAATAATATTAATATCAACGTCCAAGTTTTAGGTTGACCTAAGTATCATATGCAACCTTATAGGTACCGTAAGTCGCGGGTTCATGGTATCATGGTGGATGCAAGCCACTTCCAACCGAGGCAACTGGAGTTCTATGGGCGGTATCTGAAGGCCTATATCCAACAGTGGACGTCCCACACCTGATATGATGAGGATGATAATGATGACAGGTATCATTTAATGATACCATTTGCAATATTTTAACACCAAACTTAAAAATAATGCTTGTATTCGTCGTGTTGTTTCTTTTGACGGTGATAAAAAAAGTCCGCCTATATAATTCTAAGTAGAAAAATAAGTTATGATTGTTCTTGTATGCATGTAAAAAAATATTTTTTGTGGACAATAAATAAGTGGCAAATTTCCATTACATGCAATTCAGTTAGGTATGTAATATTTTATGAATTGAAATATGTTGCGTGATCTACAAACTACAATTTCGTAACACGTCATAAGATTCAATATGGCCCGACGTGTTTTTTATTCTAGCGAAGCTCATCTCTTGACGTTGACAATCACCGAGAAGAGTACCAACTTGTCAGTGATCGTCTCATCTCTTTCATTTGGAGCCTGACACCTGGTATATAGAAAACATCTAATCATTACAATATAATTAATAATGTTCTTGACTTTGAAGTGTGTAGTTATGTCAATGTTTCCTTTTTAAATACCCTGATAATAATGGCCTGAATTTTGCCAATATGATTGATTACATACATCATAAAAGAGTTTTCATTTAAAAAAGTATTAAGTTTTATTTAAAAAATATCGAGGTCTTTTTTTAAACTATCAGTGCTTTGATAAATCAACCCTTATGTGCGCATACCACGTGTTGCGTGGCGTATTGGCCTAGCTATTGTGGAGTCTCATCTAACGCCTATAATAAACTAGACGGTCAGCATTTGAACTGCAAGCTAGCTGCAAATTGACTGTGCAGTTTGTTTGCAGTCTACCCGTAGCCCACCTAATTTGTCCACCCAGAAAACCACTGAGGTTCCAATACCCAGAAAAAGGAGCTCCGCCCAGGAGCGGAGCTCTGTCAAAAACCAGGTGGCCAAATTGCAGGTGGATCATGGTTACAGACCGAAAAAAATATCTAGAGAGTTTCGTAGTTTAGCACGTCTCTGTTCCCTGTTTCACTGGGCGACACGCGTATAGTACAGACGCTATTGCTGCACGACGCTAGCTAAATTCTATGTCATTTTTATGCACACGATTTGTGCCTAAATGTATGACGCTTTTGTCCTGGGCCTACTCTATATTATGGACTACTAGTTGTGCCATTAGGAATTTCACTCCACCATAAGATTGACGGCGGGGTTCCTATTTCTATTCGGTTTGCCCTTCGGGCATTTGAAGATGCCTAATGAACCTAACCTAATTTTACTATCTCTAATGAGAATTTTTATTTTTATAAGCCCGAAATTCCTATTGGCACAACCAGTTGTGCATATAGAGTTGGTCCATGCGCTGATATAATTCGCGTCGAGCTGCAAATTTTTATTTTTCGCGTGTGGACTAGACACCGTGAGAATCTGCTTTTGCTGCCCACTGTTGGTAACGCTACTCAAAACCATCGATGGATGAAGTTCGACTTTTGTGGAAGTAAGTATCAGTAAGTAAAAGTGAGTTCAGATGGATTCAATTTGTTTTGGAGTTGTCATTATTTATTTGTCGTACCTACCTATTGCAAAGTCATCATAATTATCTAATATTATTTTTCCTTTTATGCGATGTACCATGAATTAGTAAATAAAAAGGCAGGTCGCAACTCCGGAACAAATATCTAACCGAAAACCACCTGTCTAGCTCACCTGGATGGACCACGGGCAATTTTTCTTGCCAATGGTCCACTTCAGTAAACCTAGGTGAACCATGGGCACTTTTTGGACCATGACCCATAGTCATTTGCCCGTGGTTCACCTGGGTGTTCTGAGGTGGAACATCGGCAAGAAAATGTGCCCGTGGTCCACCCAGGTCAACTAGGCAGGTGGCCCACGACCGATGACTACCAAAATCCCTAGCCAAGAAGCAGTCAGACGTAGTCCCTACGCGATATGCGTTATTATTTAATTTCCTTTATGTGTTCCTATACTCCAATGCATTTTGGTGAAAGGAAAGGATCCGAATGGCTAGCACGAATGACTTCATCTCATTGTTATAAGCAGGCTGATTCTCAAGTTACCTGTTTACGAAAGCCTATGACGCGAAACGACAATACCTATAGTACAGCGCTAGTTGTTAAGATGCCCCAGACGAAACGTTTGTAATGCAATGCATAGGAGTAATAATAAAATGTCAGACGATGGTGATGATGATGTCTCTACGTGTGAGCGAATATCAGATATGAATCGCGGGTTCCTACATACTAAATACTCAAAGACATTTCAAGATACTAGCAATGACGGCATATGAATTCGCCGCTAGAGGCGCTATTGCAACTTGAGGTATTAAAAAGAAAGTTAAAATTAGTACTACCTACTAGTTGCATATTCCGGCTTTACTTTACATTGTTTCCGAATATTTTCGCAGACATACGACAGGTTTATTAAAATATTAAAAGAAAAACTATGAAAAGTAGGAGCCAAACTAAGAAGGCAAATAAAATGACAGCTAATTAAGAGGATAAACGGGACTGTGCAACACGGTGGATAATAAATAACTTGCTATTAAAGATAAATTAAAAGAAATCCTGAATAATCTGATATGATATATACCTTACTCTACAGTGGCGCCAACTAGTGAGTACAAATACGATAGCCCTCTATCTAACAAAGTACAAAAAATTACTCCCTAGTATTCAAAAAGGGTTGAAGGTGGCATTGATTCACATGTTTGCATCTGCTAGACTCATTTATAATATTATTATGTATTTGTAACTAGCCGAGCTGGCAAAGAATATTCCGCCTTGAAGTCAGTTTTTGTCAGAGATGGCGCTGCATACGAAAAATTAAAGAGTTTTTTTTTGTGCATTTATCATATTTATGATAAGATATTTGGCTATTCGAGGAAGAGAGAAAACTAACAAATCAAAAATCATAAAAATCCGTGCAGCCATTCCAAAGTTATAAATGGTTGAAATAACACGACTTAAGTTTTGTACGTAGATTTGTAAAATTTCTGGTAAAATTAAAGTTGATATAAAAACGTAAATATAGCGTGAAAAATTACGCTAACAGCTTAGCAAGGTGTTGCAATATTTTTCCGCCAGTTGCCGCCTCCTATTTGCATGTGTGTGTAAGACCTAGTATCTGTATAGGGCCGTTAGTGACACCAGCGTTTGTGCAGCTATTCTCCGAATTGGTGCATTGTTACCTTCTGAGTGTAGTCTCAAAAAATCGGCCGTATTAAACTGTGTGCGCAAATCAATTGATAATCTATAAGTGTTCTAAGAATCTTCTAAAAACTACAAAAAACACACATCATTGATTACAGCGCCATCTAACGGGACTTCTTCAATGAGCTAACGCGAGCATCCGCCTTAAAATAATAAAATAACCTGACAACCGGAAAGAAAAAAAAGACACCCTATTATACATAATATTATATCTAAGGGCGCGGTAGTGCCTCCACCAAGTTGAGCAAAACTAAGGCACGGCCGTATCATCCCTTTCTCGAAGCCATTTGGGCTATTTTCAACCTTCTATAATGTTGTGCTGGCTAAAGTTAGAACCTTGAATTTTCTATGATATAGTAATATTTACTTACAACTAAGTAACTAAGTAAAAATCTTGCTAGTCAATAAGATGACAATACATCGGCAGCAAAAAGGTTTAATAGCGATCTTGGTTCCACAGATGTTTCAGTGACCTAAATAGCGACTGCTACCCTATTGGACATAACCTTAGCTTGATGCTTGATCATGTTATAGGCGATGCGGCTAAGCAACCCATCACTATTTTGATTTCCCTTTCCCCCTATACGCCCTTATTCATGCTAAAGGTTTTGTTACCTTAGGCCCTGTCTACCCCGTAAGGGATAAAGACGTGATATTCGTAAGTTAGCTCGACTCCAAAAATTTAACATCCCTTTATGGATTAGATCGCTTTGTAATGTACCTAAGGAAGGAAGATTCGAGGAGATTTGCTGTGTGGGAGCACTGCTGGGACAGTAACCGGCGGCTCCAGCCAAGGGGAACTGGGCTGAATGATCGCCACAGCGGATCGACAGCCCGCCTGATCCAGCTAGGCGTCTCCACAACAACATCAATGTACCTAAAGCGCCCGGTAAACGATCAAATTGTTTGTCAAACTTTACGTGTTTGTCAAACAATTTGATCGTGTACGGCTGTGTTTGAGGCGTTTGTCAAACAATCTACGTGTTTGATGAGTTTGATGAAAATCTGGATTGATGTCGAGTTTGACAAACAGGTTTGAACGTGTACGACGGTGTTTGTCAAACAAGATCTCGGTAGAAGAAGTTTGACAAACAAGTTTGTCAAGCAAGTTTGACCGTTTGCGCGGGGCGCTGTAACAAATTTGTTTGATATTTGGTTTGATCGTTTACGCTTATGTTTGATGAAAACGTGAAGTTTGACAAGCAAGTTTGTCAAACAAATTTGATCGTTTACGGGGCGCTTAAGAGTCAACACTCACCAATAAGCGTGTCGTCTTTGTAGACGATGCTCAGATGCGTATCGTGGTTAAAGTTGCGGAACTTGGCCTCACAGCCGGCGAGCTGCGTATGAGTACCGTCTCGGTCGTGGTCGTAGTGCAGAGTGCCGTTGTTGATCGTCGCCGAGATGTACGGGTGTTGATGCTGGAAAAATAAATCTATATAAATAAAAATGAAGGTTTAAATGGTGAGAAAATATTGAGATTTAGATGAAAAAAAACGGGAGCGAAGCCGCGGGCAACAGCTAGTAAATAAATAAATGTCTTGGGACTAATTACACCAATTGACACAGCCCCAAACTAAGCGAAATTTGTACTATGGGTACCAGGCAACGGATAAACATACTTATATAATGTAGATAAATACATACTTAAATACATACAACATCCATGACTCGGGCACAAATATTCGTATTCATCATACAACTGTCTGCCCCTACCGGGATTCGAACCCAGGACCTCTATTATAGGCGATGCTTCTAGCAACCCGTCACTATTTTGATTCCCCTTACCACATATACGCACGCAATCATGCTAGACGTGGCCTTTAGGTCTTGTTGCCTTGGGCTCTGTCTACCCCGTAAGGGATAAAGACGCGATTTATGTATGTATGTTTTTTGGTAACTGTAGGTACTTGCATTGTCATTGTCAACCGTCCTAGATATGTGTACCAAATTTGAAGTCTATCAGACCAACCGTTGAAGAGTTCCCTCCTGCGGAGACGATTGTTGCTGGGTAACCCTCCACTACCAGATTATCGTATTGTCATCCGAATTACATAATCATGTAAAATTTCAGCTCAATCGGTTAAAGATATCAGCTTCAAAATAGAGTCGCAAGATTCCACCTGGATAATCATACATACATACGGTGCAAATTAAATAAACGCTTCACTACATAGTATAAAAAAAAAAAAAAAAAAATACAGACGAATTGAGAACCTCCTCCTTTTTTTGAAGTCGGTTAAAAACAAAGTCGCTTTCTCTGTCCGTATGTCCCCATGTCCCTATGTCCCTATGTATGCTTTATATCTTCAAAACTACACAACGGATTTTGATGCGTTTTTTTTAATAGACAGAGTGATTCAAGAGGAAGGTTTTTATGTATAATTCTACGCAGACGAAGTCGCGGGCAGAAGCTAGTCAATTTATAACAATAAAATTACTCACATTATGAGCCCCATTATGATTGCTGTACGTGTCCAGTATAATAGCCAGGCCCTGGTAATAGTCCTTGCTGCCGAACACTGGGCCGTACTGCATCCGATCCTTGACATACCATATAGCGAAGCCGTCTCCGTAGAGGTCCTTGCCTCTACCGTGGACTTTGAACTGAACCTGCACTTCCCAGTTTCTCGTGTAGCATGGCTGAAACAACAAGTGGAGCAACATACAATATGATAACTAAAGTTTTAAATTAATATTAATATGTAGATAGGAATAAAAAAAGAGCTTTCTGTTATTGCCGTACCCTTGCAGGGTAAATATTCCATCTTATGCCTTGCCTGTAATGCAATTTGCAATAAATTATTTTGATTTGATTTTGATTTAAATATATTATTGTAAACTTTACTAAGTATATTATTATAATGTGAACTGTAATTACTAACACACACACACTTATTTATTACCATTATTATTTTGATCAGGGTTTTGATCCAAATCTGCTATTATAATTTTGATCTCTTGATTATTTCCGATTGCATGGCATGAGTTATTTTTAGTGTAGTTATTTTGTTTCATTAGGTATGCCAACAAATTACTGTCTAATGTCTAAGTAGTCGTACACACACACACACACGCACGCACACACAAACACACACACACACACACACAAACACACACCCACACTTATTTAATGCTATTATTATTTTGATCAGAGTTTTGATCTCTTTATTATTTCCGATTGCGTGGCATGAGTTATTTTTGTGTTGGTATTTTGTTTTGTTAGGTAGGCAACATACTGTATAATATAATAGATATGTCGTCTACAATGTTTGAATATAACTGGGTCAGCTAAATTATTTCCTGTAAACACCATTCATTTGTAAAAAAAGGGAACTGTTCAATGGATGATCAGATTGACTAGAAATTTGGTTCACATGTACGTAGCTCAGACGACAATGCAAGTACAGTGAAAGAAAAAGCTAGTATTCAAACAGGAATTTTTAACAAAAACTTATCGAGACAATGTAGATTGATCCTTCTTTTGATGTCTCATTTTCATCAAAAATAGATTCTTTGTCGCGCATAATACAATCAGAAGCGGAATAACAACAATGATCCATTTCTATTCTTATCAAATAAATGATTACTCAGTGTACAATTGGTGAACAAAGACAACAAAAGGATGATTCAATAAATTATTATATTTTGTTTAATCATAGGTTTAGCCTATATAGGTGTGCCTCAAACAAAGACTGGAAAGGGTTTCATGGGTTGCTAGCCGCATCGCCTATAACTCCTATGATAGTAATTTTACTAGGTATCTTATTCTCCTTAACGGAACACAGTAGCGGAAGCGCTGCTGCTTGGCGGAAGCGCTGCTGCTTGGCGGCAGGATTAAGATGGTGGTAGATATCTGGACGGGCCTTGCTATCTTTCCACCCGAAAAACAACAACTATCATTTTACGAATACCTAATACCACATTTTGTTGACAACCATTATAGCAAATTAGTTACATTCAAGAACATGTTAATAAACAACGAACTTCCATGTTTCATACAGAAGGCTTATTTTGCTTTAAGTGATAAAACTATTAGCATTGAAAAGGTTTAACCTTGACCGAGGTGAGGTGTCGGAACGAAACTCACTTTAACAGATCACAGCTAATGGAATAATGAATAAAAAACGTTAAGCAAAAAGGTATACAGATCGTGGTCTCGTCTCGTGTGAGGAGTGTAATACTTGCTATCTCTTTTCATCTTTACATTGTACAAAACGAAGTTTAGGTGAAAAACTGAATTAAATGACCTGTTGTATGTAGTAGTGTACAGAAGAGATATGAGACTTACGTCATTTTTCTAATTTGGAACGTCAATTTCTATTCGCACACATTACTCACACATACAACAGGTCATTTACTTATGTTTTTCACCTATAGTTCCACTCCTTCCATATACACAAACACACAGTATATGTACACAAGACACAGTTGTTTTATATATTGTTCTACCCAAACAATTTGCATTTACTTCGTAATTGTCAACCTTTAAACGATGAATCTCGGAAACGGCTCCAATGATTTTCATGAAATTTGGTATGCAGGGGGTTTCCGGGACGATAAATAGATCTAGCTTGGTTTCATTTTTAGAAAACATACCAAAAAAAATATGGAGTGCTCGGTCGTCCGGGTACTAATTATGGCTTGACACCAATAAAAATAAATTGAAATGACTGGAATAGGTTTATTTTACATTATACTTAAGTCTGAAAATTTAGATAAACTATGCAAAGATTTTATCTCCCATGGCCTTGGATGGTTTCATGATGATTTTTATAGTGATTGATGATCATTAACATCATGGCCTTTAATGAGATAGTAAATAATGTATGAATTTATGTTGCTGACAATTTGTGCCATTGGGACTGATTCTAAAATCCGTACAATATTTTGCTTTCGTCTACATGATGAAAAACCTAATCCCATTGTGACTAAAAAGGGTATTTTTAGGACCCACCTCCTGCACACACACACACACACAATTATGGGTACAGGATAGTAAATTACAAATATAATTTGTGAAGGAAAACAACTAGAGGCAGGGATGATTAATAGCTGAGGAAATCACTGTTACAAGAATTATTCTATTAGTGACCATCAATCCTTCACTACGTAGTAAAAAACAAAGTCGCTTTCTGCTGTCTTTCTGTCTGTCCCTATGTATGATCTTAGATCTTTAAAACTATGCAACGAATTTTGATGCGTTATTTTTTGTAGATAGTGATTCAAGCGGAAGGATTATATGTATAATTCTATGCAGATGAAATCGCTGGCAAAAGACTCAACTGTCCTCTTAGTCTTGCTTTAGATATTTTAACGATTTTGAAACATTTGATAATGTTGCATTACGACTATCAAAAGCGAATCATTGCCAAATTATTTGTGAACGCTGCCAAATCATACAATGATAAAACATTTTTTAATGAAATAAAAATACTCTTTACACAGGTGTTTTTATAGATCTCTTGCTCCATTATGAAAAAAGATATTAAAAGTATATGAAACAACGATTACTTTCAAAAACCCATTCCATACATTTAATTACAAACGATAAACTAAGCGCACTCACAAGCCAAACTAGCCCTTAGCACCACTACATAAAGTGCTCATGAAACAGCACATTTTGAGGCCTAGTACTCTATTTAATGCATACAACGATTAATGTTCCTATTCCTCGTTATCGTAGTATGCATATTTATGTCTGCGATAGCACAAATAACTTACCACAGTGTTCCAAATAGCTCCAGACTTAGACTGCAAATCGGATGTTAAACGAACGTAATTTGTAGTAACTATCGTGCTACCTAAGAAGTCCCAGTAAGGCACCGACATTCCACTTCCTGGAATTAACCAATAAACATTTTTATACATATTTATTTCATTATATTTACAGCAAGAGCTAAGTCAATAGAGTCACAGGTCACTCACCCTGGTACGGTTTGGTCAGAGAGTGCTCTCGCCTCACATAGTCCCGAGTGTTCCATTCTGCTAGGATAGGTGTAAAAAATAGGGCTACTAACACGTATTGCGTTAGTTGAAATTTTATTTGTTGCATTTTTCTAGACTATACTGGCAAATTCGGCTAACTCACGGACTCAACTCAACTCATGTCCTGTCAAAATTGCGAACTGACGGGACGGCTGGCAGCCGCTATGCAGTGTTGCAAAGACTAAAGTAATGTAATCTCCCATTTTGCATTCCCAGTTCCAGCGACTGCTGTAATAAAATGATTGGCCCGGATTTCCGAAAATCATTGCAATTCTTGAATTTGACCTCAAATAAATAGCCTACTTGCTCATGTGTCTTTCCTGTTGAAGATAAAACGAAATTGAAGTATTTGAGAGAAAATATTTATATACAACTGCACTGAGAAACAGCGCATTATTAGTGATTCTAATTGATTAGAGTTATTTGCATGTTTTTCTTTTTAAACGGAGATAGCTACCAAATACCATTTTATTATTAGTATAGCAACATTATCGTTGACGTCAAACGTCAAATGTTGTCAGTTGTCAATGCTTGTCGATAAAACAGTTAAGCAACGCCCTCTATAAAGTTTACATGAGAACGCTTACAAACCATAACTTTCAAACGCTTAAGTAGTACCATGTTCCTGCGCTAGATGTCACTATTATAAAAATAAAAATGTGTAGCCATAATCTCACGATTATAATTACTGTAAGTCTCAGAAAAGCTTAAAACATAAACTATTTATTTTGCAAGATTATCAATAGATATCTAAAGTTCCTTCTTTTGTTTATGGTTACAACTTGCTACTTACCCTCGTAATTAATACTCTGCAAATGAACACTCAAGTGTCTAGGTTAGGTACTCAACTCATCATCATTGTTAAGATAGCAGATAATGGGTGACGGCCGCGACGCATTCCCGCCCCGTCTCCTCTGGGGTGCTACTCCGAAATTCCATTTTCGAAGTTCGTATCATACCGTCCCTTTCACTCTCAATAATGACTATTAGTGTGAGCGCAATAAATCACGTCTTTATCCCTTGGTAGACTGGGTCTAGTAACACGACCATCAGGCCACGTTTAGCATGATTGAGGTAAAGGTGTAAAGGGGAATCAAAATAGTGATGCGTTGCTACCCAACCAGCAAAACAGTCGTATACGCAAAGCTTTTTACAGCTAATGATCGAGAAATAGTCGTAAAAAGGAGTTAAAGATGCCAAATCATTGTATAAAAGAACTTTACTCAACTCTTTAGCATTTTCGCATTTTGGACGTAAAACTATGTCGACTAAACGTTTACTCGACATGATTACAGCGCGTTTACTCAATTATTGTATAAAGATGTCAAATCTCACTTTTATACCACTGTAAGTTCTAAATTAGCTGTATAAAAGCTTCTAATTTACTGATTAGCTGCTGAAGAAGTCTTTATAGCACCGTCATTCGACATTGTTCTCGTGGATGCATTATAATGGTAAAAAAGCTGCTTATATGACCAAATAGCATCTCAGTTACTCTTAAAGCACTAATTATTATAAAAAAGTTATCAATCTGCACCTGCCGAGAGAAAGTTCTAAAAGTGATCGTTATGGCACCTACAGCAAATCAAATGCACTTTTAAAGCCATCATGCAGCAAAAAGTAGCATAAATGATCTTTTAAATCTTTTACAGCACTAAATCACAATATCATGAGTTTACATTTAGAGGAGCACATATAAAATGGAGTCATTACTTTGCTAAAAAAGAGATGGGATTTATCATATGCAATAAGGAACCCCAATATTGTCTATATTATGTACTATAATGGCGTCTGCATAGTAATGTAAATGTAATATATTATCTATTTTTCAACTAAAAGTCGAGTAAAGGTCGTAAGATGGCAAACTTACTTCTATAATGGCGGAACTATTCCTTTTTGATAATTTTAAATTTAAAATTATTTCCTTATACCGCAAAAATAAGGAGGCCTATTAAAATAATAACTATAAATTATAATTTTCTATAAATTATTATTAATCCGCGAGATTGGTGGAGCACATACGCAGTATGAAGAAACAGGATGACAAGGGGTCTGCTGTCGCTGAACATTCGATGGAATCTGATTCGACGCATTATATCAGGTTTGATAAGGTGTCAGTACTGGCGAGAGAAAAGTTTTTCATTCCGCGGAAAGTACGTGAAGCCATTGAAATAAGTCGGTATCCCAATTTCAACCGGGATAGTGGATGGTCGGTGCCCCCGAGTTGGAAAACTGTTTTAAATATTGACCAAACGGTGAGTGTGAGCGAACCTTTACGAAGTGACGTGATCAGTGTTGTGTGCTGCCCTACATTTGACAGTAATAAAAATGACGATGAAAACGAGGGTAGTTGTGCGCCGCTGTCAGTTGCGTTGAGCAGCCGCGCGAACAGAGCGCTGGCGCGCAGTGTTCGTTTCGCTGCCGCCGGGGCGAGCGCTCCAGGAAGAAGGACTACGGAATAGTCCGAAACATGTCGAGCATCACTCGACTTTTTATACGTGAGTTATCCGTTTATGTGTAATAATAACTATAAATATAAGGAAGTTAATCGAAAAATAAAATTTCGCATTGAAATTTAGTATATTATACGAATAATAGCTAACACCGAAAACATATTAATTGAAAGAACATGGCTAGCATTCTATAGTTGTTAAGTAGAAAAAAATTACCTTCAATCGTTTTCTTGTTTTCTGACACAATTATTATCCCACATTCATATTAAAAAGCTGCAAATGAACACTTCAAACACTTAGTGCTATAAAACTCGCCTCGTTGCGATCAATCGACTAAACAGCTGAGTGAATGCAAAAAAGTAGCTATCACAGCACTATTAAGTCGAGTAAAAGCAATTTCGTTGCTTTCAACCGACATATTAGTTGACTGATGGTAAAATTATTGCTATTATAGCATTAATGGTGCTGTGTGTCGCTTTGTCTCGACTCTTATAGCATCATTCGGCTCTTAACTCGACTATTTTACAACAATTATAGCACTTTAAGCTGAGTAATTTGTGCCCAAATCGCGTCGAGTAAACGTTTACAGATCTATTACTCGACTGTTTAAAGACCATTTTCTCAGCTTTAGGTGAAAATAGGAACGTGCTCTCGACTTTTATACGACTTAGTTTTGCTGCTTGGCTAGCCGCATCGCCTATAACATGATGCCTAAGATTTTCGCCCATTCCCTCGATGGACGTTTACCATCAGCGCGGGAAGAGAAGCTACTGGTACATTACTGTGTTTTTCTTTTGTTTTTTCTTTGTTCCGAGACCAGCATGGAAGGTGGCACAAAACGATCTTCCGAGATTGAATTTCAGAGTATAGGTACTCATGTAAGGTGGGGTCTTGGCTCTACTAGGGCTAGGGTTAGGGGGAGTTAACCGTTCAATATCGCATCAATCACCATAAGCCAAATTAGCATGACAGGTAAGGGCAGACTTTCTCCACATCTCCACATGATGGATGCGCCACTTTCTCCACAAGTGGGCTTGGGAAGGTCAAAACCGTGGCCGGAGTCAATGCACTCTTAATTTGGCAACTTTTACCGCGTCTGGGGTACAAGTGGTCCATGGGTCTTGCATGTGTCTAAGCTATATATAACAAACACGATAGCAAATATCGGTCACCAACAAATGGACTGCATCCGGACCGCCGACCTATCCTATTATGGGCGAACTATAAACTCTACCTCATTGTCTAAAGTTTAAAAAAGGTGTGATTTCATTTTGCTCTCGCTAATTGGTACCTCGTGCAAGGTCCGTTCGGATCGCTTCCATCGTCTTACTCACTAATCCTCCCGCCAAGCAGCAGTGCTTGCGCTGTTATGTTCCGGCGTGGAGAGTAAGACACCCGGTGAAATTGCTGACTCATGAGTTATTCTTAGCGTTCTAGGCTGGCAATGCATTTGCAATCCACTGGTGTTGCAGGTGTCCATTGGTGGTGGTGCTCGCTTACCATCAGGTGACCCACTTGCTCATTTCCTTCCTTGGTAGGTCAAACATTATGGCGGCACTTGAATGTCATACCAATGGCGTGGCGTCAAGTATACCAGAAGGCAAGCCAATTCCTCTAATTGTGTACAATAACACAACTACCTACCACCTACCTTAAAATAGGTAAGCCGTAGGAATCGAGTTCTATGGACGCCACTTTATCCATTACGGGGTAGACAGAATGTATGAATGTCAACATTAGATCAACATCAGAAACTGCCAGGAAATCATTAGCCGATGCCCAGGGTGCACCGGACCAAGCACAGTTCTTCCCCCCGGACGGACCCAAAAATGAACCGCTGCTCTTGACCACACGTGGAGGTAACCCGACTCGCACCCCCGTTACAAAAACCTAAAAGATACACACGCTGTTTCTTGAACTTAATTATAAAATTCTATAAAGTAAGTACTACCTAAGTGGGTGGATCTAAATTCGTGTGTAACACAGCGTTCTTCGCACTCAGCCCGCGTCCGCAAACGACAACTTAAAATGTCATGCTCAAACTCGAATAGAGAAAATACCAAACACAGAACTTTCGCAAGGTTCAACGTCCTCTCACTCACCATAACCATTCCATCGATAAAAAACCCTTCACACTTTTACCTTAACTGCCCTAAACACTTTCTATTTTTTAGTAGAAACGAGAGTGAAAATTAAGAGTTATCTACCCTGAAGGTCGGACCGACCTAACACAACAAATGTGTGAACATTTAGGTCGACGGAGAAAGCAGGGAAAGTAACTATTTGACCATGATCTACAACGAGCATGCAGACACACTCTCCCTACTATTTTTATCGTGTTGATTACCAGTTACTTTTGAAAAACAAGGCACTACCAACCTTAACTTAACAGTTTAAGTTCGTTGTTAAGTTGCTCTCCCCGGAAAGAATCTAGGTCACAAGACAATACCATGTTCTAATTTTTCCGTTGACGATTCGTTGCATTGATGATGATTTCTTTTTAATTTGGACTCTCGCTTTCTAAGAAAAGGAAATGATTGTTCGAAATATTATAGTTTCTTTATCTCACGCTTGGGTTAGAAAACTGCTATTTTGTATGGCGGAAGGAGAAACATACCTACATAATCCTTTGTAAAAATTATAAAACATAATTTAGGCTTATCTACTACTTTCGGAGACAATGTGTGGACTTGTCAATCTGCATCACATTTATTAAATACCTATCGTTAAGTCTAAAGATACAAAAATGTTTTAAACATAACCAAAATATTACCTATATGAGACAAAAGACCGTCACAACGACTTTTTACAAACCCTGATAATAATGGTCACATGGTAGAGAGCTACAACACAATACAATACAAATACTATTTTTTGATCGACACGAATCAGTGCCACATTACAAAATTAATAAGAAAAAGCACAGTTGTATAATCTGTGGTGTAGTTTGAAAACTTTTTTTAATTTAGAATATGCCAACCAAAATAAAAGGCCACCTGCTAGTTTTACAAATCTTCCCTCGGTCTATTAAAGCATCATTGAGATGTACCTGTATCAGTGTAGTATGTAGTAGTCCCAAGCATCCATTTGACAACACTGCGATTTTTATTTGAAAGCTGGGAGTCAAGACATAGATCAAACCAAAGATAACCAAACTTTTCAGTCATCGTGAACTAACAGCTCGATTGTTGTCTAGCCATTCATGGTTCAGCATCCGAAAACTATTCCAAGAATTCTCTCATTACCTTTCTAAACACGTCTAGGAGGAAAACAACCTGCAAACATTATGACCCCAATACTCTGAAAAACAATAGTCATAAGCCTCCACAGCTTTAACAATAACCAAGTTACCTGTGCAGACGTTGGGAGCGCTGCTGTCGTATTTTAGCGGTGAAGTATGTAGATTTAATTTCAATTTCTACCACTGCTAGCATGTTAGTTGGTGGTGGCGCTACTATCGCGTAGCATTATGAAGGATTAGAATATTTTCGTTCTAATTTCAGCTGCTTTCCTATAACTGATATAACTTGATACCCTTAACGACCAACATTTTAGCGTTTCCAATTGCCAACTTAACTGCGGTGCTAATTAATATATAATAATATAATTTTTGTTTCAATTAAAGCCAACGCCGGATAATCATAGTCTAATTATCAAGTTATTGTGTGTGTGTAGCACTCATGAGCATTGTCTCATTTTAACTGCAATTTCGGCGACCCTTAAACATTTTAAATACTTTAGATCATAGCCTTTTTTTGAAACACTAAGTTAGGTACGTGTGCACCAGCTGCCGCTAATGTATTAGGTACCTACAATTGCCGTATCCGAGATTTTAGTTCAAACTTCCGCCACCTCCACGAAACTTGAAGCGTCGAGTCATCTAGACCTTTAGAATTACCAAGTTAACTTCGTACCTGCAAGTGTCGCTGCTGTCGCGTCTAGTACTCAAAGTTTGTAACGTTTTAGTACCGATTTCAGCAACCGCCAGATAACTTGGTGCCGTGGAACCATCGAGATCGTTTCTCAACTTTCTATCTTACACTTTCACTTGAACAAAACGAGAACTATGTGCGAGTGAGTCAGAGTTGTTTACAAACTTGTAGCAAAACAATGTCATGTACTATGTTCGCTTTCTTTTAGTAATGCGTGTCATTGAACTTGGTCTTAGAATTTGACTAGTTTGCGCCCGCGGTGCCGTCCCCTTTCCAGACAAGTGGGAATTTTGCAATTCGTTCTTATTCCTTGACTACACCATAAAGTGAACCTCTATGCGACCATATACATATACCTATCTATGTCTATCTATAAAATTCGCTTGGTAAAAAAATAATTGAGGCAGGTATACATTCAACATACATAGAAAAATTCAAAGGCTTACCCAGGTGGTGTAGGGATAAAAGTAATGAGAATCAGGGTTCGGTTTCCGGCCAGAGCTTTACTTTTCGGATTTTTCTGATTTCTGGGTTTCAGTATTGTTTAGAAATATTAATTTCTAACGGGTAGGTAAACTGTAAAAATAAATAAAAAATCGAGAAGTAAAATTATTGATTCTTTGATAGTGCTCATGCCCTATGCGAAAGCAAGATCCAAAGGTTTGGGTTGGGTGTGGATGAGCCCCGTGATGCTCACTCACTTTGAGTTCGGTGTGAATGAGACCCCGAGACGCTCTCTCACTTTGAGTTCGGTGTGAATGAGACCCCGAGAAGCTCACTCAATTTGAGTTCGGTGTGAATGAGACCCCGAGACGCTCGCTCAGTTTGAGTTCGGTGTGAATGAGACCTCGAGACGCTCACTCAGTTTGAGTTGGGTGTGGGTGAGCCCCGAGACACTCGCTCAGTTTGAGTTGGGTGTGGATGAGACCCCGAGATGCTCGCTCAGTTTGAGTTGGGTGTGGATGAGACCCCGAGACGCTCGCTCAGTTGGAGTTGGGTGTGGATGAAACCTTGAGACGCTCGCTCAGTTTGGGCTGGATGTGGATGAGACCCCGAGATGCTCGCTCAGTTTGAGTTGGGCGTGGATGAGACCCTGAGACAGTCGCTCAGTTTGAGTTGGGTGGGGATGAGACCCCGAGACGCTTGCTCAGTTTGAGTTGGGTGTGGATGAGACCCTGAGACACTCGTTCAGTTTGAGTTGGGTGTGGATAAGACCCTGAGACGCTCACTCAGTTTGGGCTGGGTGTGGATGTGACCCCGAGACGCACGCTCAGTTTGAGTTGGGTGTGGATGAGACCCCGAGACGCTCGCTCAGTTTGAGTTGGGTGTGGATAAGACCCTGAGACGCTCACTCAATTTGGGCTGAATGTGGATGAGACCCCGAGACGCTCGCTCAGTTTGAGATGGGTGTGGATAAGACCCTGAGACGCTCACTCAGTTTGGGCTGGGTGTGGAGGGGACCCCGAGACGCTCGCTCAGTTTGAGATGGGTGTGGATAAGACCCTGAGACGCTCACTCAGTTTGGGCTGGGTGTGGATGAGACCCCCGAGACGCTCGCTCAGTTTGAGATGGGTGTGGATAAGACCCTGAGACGCTCACTCAGTTTGGGCTGGGTGTGGAGGGGACCCCGAGACGCTCGCTCAGTTTGAGATGGGTGTGGATAAGACCCTGAGACGCTCACTCAGTTTGGGCTGGGTGTGGATGAGACCCCGAGACGCTCGCTCAGTTTGAGATGGGTGTGGATAAGACCCTGAGACGCTCACTCAGTTTGGGCTGGGTGTGGCGGGGACCCCGAGACGCTCGCTCAGTTTGAGTTGGGTGTGGATGAGAGCCCGAGACGCTCGCTCAGTTTGGGCTGGGTGTGAAGGGGACCCCGAGACGCTCGCTCAGTTTGAGTTGGGTGTGGATGCGACCCCGATGAATATTTCAGCGGGAAGGTTATTAGTATGATTGAACAAGATTTATCATTTACATTTTTGATGCGGTACGCTTTGAACATCGATCAATGTAACTTGGCAACTATGATTCAAAAAACCTGATAATTGAATGAGTTTGTCACGCTGTGGGAAGGGCGCAGGCTGAAAACCAGCGCTGCTACTTTTTTTTTAAATCTAAACTGGCAGCTCATGCTGAGCCTGAGCCTATTGCCACCTGCTCTTGTGTATTGTTTTGTGTAATTGTGTTATGTACATATATTGTTGTTTTTTTCAAAATTATTATTGTGTGCATCTTTTGGATAGTTATGTATCATGTCTTTTTTGTGTTGCGGCAATAAATATCTTTATTATTATTATAATTAAAAGCATTCAGGTCTATTAAGTTAAATGAACCCAATAATCTGATGGAATATTCCGGAACAGTTTTAAGAGACCTTTGACTGTATACATCGACATGTATACCTACAACAGATATAGGAGTCAGTGTTGTAAATACACAAAATAACAAGAACTGGATGCATAATTAAGTTATTAGCTTAGAGGTGTTATTGACGTCGCTTACAAATTGACGTTAATGTTTGCACATGCACAAATGATGCATAAGGCAGTGTATTGATCCGTATACCCCGTAGTTCCCAAAACGCAGTGACTCAATTCACGCGGATTTTCCTCAAGATTATTCGACTTTCTCTCAAAATGTTCTCGATATTCTGATACATTAAAATAATTATTAACATAAATATAAAATGAACAGTTAAAGCTCAACTTCATTATCGATTTCATTACAATACTAATTTTGTATCACCCATAGATATAAATTCACGGGGCAACGTCAACTAAATAAATAAGGCTATAAAATGGGTGAAAGAAGAAATAATAAAACCTTAATGTAAACTATTGCATCCATAACCAAACTCAAGCATTTAATGACCATTTTACAAAATCGGTTGAGTTGATTACCTAATCACAAGCAATAATAGGAACGGACATACATACATACTGTAAAGACTCCTTCTTTACTGTTTGTCGAATTCTAATCTTAAATATAAAAATTAAAAATAGAATGGAATTCGAAACAAGAAGAAAGTCAGTCTGCTTGGTGCTTCCACTGGAAACAGATGTATTGTTTTAATAAGTTAAAAAGATTAATAAAATACGGATCTTATATTCAAGAAAATGCAGTTTAATTAAAGGATTAAATAGTATATTGTGCCATCTGAGCTACATCGTCCCGGCGTAGAGTGAGTGCCTCCTCAAGGCAGCTCCACAATACATATAACATATCTACAGGCCAATTATTTTCCTGTACCAGTCGTTTCTCTTCCCGCGCAGATTGTAAAAGCCGCAATGGGCAAAAATCTTAGGAACCAATGTTACAGGCGATGCGGTTAGTAAACCATCGCTATTTTGATTCCCCATGATATCACTACATAGTATAAAATAAAGTCGCTTTCTCTGTCCCTATGTCCCTTTTTTTTTTTTTTTTTTTTTTTTATGTGAATAGGAAGGCAAACGAGCAAGTGGGTCACCTGATGGTAAGTGATCACCACTGCCCATAGACACCCGCAACCCGGGGGGATTGCAGATGCGTTGCCAACCTAGAGGACTAAGATGAAATGCCTCTTGTGCCCGTAATTTCCCCGGCTGTCTTACTCTCCACACCGGAACACAGCAGTGCAAGCTCTGCTACTTAGCGGCAGGATTAGCGAGTAAGATGGTGGTAGCGATCCGGACGGACCTTGCACAAGGCCCTACCACCCGCTGTATGCTTACTCGTATATCTTCAAAACTACGCAACGGATTTTGATGCGGTTTTTATATATAGCGGATAGAGTGATTCAAGAGGAAGGTTTTTATGTATAATTCTACGCAGATGAAGTCGCGGGCAGAAGCTAGTATAATATCACTACATAGTATAAAATAAAGACGCTTTTTCTGTCCTCATGTCCCGATGTATGCTTATATCTTCAAAACTACACAACGGATTTTCATGCGGTTTTTTTTAATAGATAGAGTGATTCAAGAGGAAGGTTTATATGTATAATACGTGCATAATATACCGCGCGAAGCCGGGGCGGGTCGCTAGTATGGGATAAAAACGTGATTGGTATGTATGTATACAGGTCAAGCACGTAACCCTTTTTTTGGGACACGCAGTCAGGTAAAAAGGAAAAAAGCGCAAGTCACTTAATTGACACAATTGCCTTAAACGAGGGGCGGAGTGGGTGGCGCGATAAATTACCAACATCAATCTAACCTTCACTTTTCGAAGTCGGTTAAATCTCTCGCATTCGCGCGGGGTCGGTGACCGACACCATTTTGCTTGGACTTGACTTTAAGCCTTATTTAAACTGATGATTGTATTTTGCCGGTTAAATTTCATCTCTCGGGTTGACTAGCTGAGCACCCTCGTAAAATATTTTTAAAGTTTTTTTTTCTAAAAATGAAAACTTGTTTTGTTATCTCAAAATGTACAATGTTCTTCCATGCTGGTCTGGGAGTAAAGAAAATACATAGAATTTACCAGTTGCTTCTCTTCCCGCGCAGATGGTAAAAGTCCATACAGGGAATAGGCGAAAGTCTTAGGAATCGCCCTTAATCATGCTAAACGTGGCCTTAAGGATGGTTACCTTAGGCTCTGTCTACCCCGTAAGGGATAAAGACGTGATAATATGTATGTATGTATGTAAAAAGTACACGGAGTCTTAAATTGAGTCTGGGATATTTCAGCAGGCGGTTAGTTTATCTGAACATCGTTGTCATTTTCCAAAAGAAAAATCAATTGTGGTTGAAAAATGTTTACATACATTTCTCGGTGTTCAAAGCGTACGGCGTCAATGAAAGGGTGGCTTAATTTTGGATCCAATTTACGATTATTTTTTTACAGTACCGTCCAATCAGTCTAACCCAACAAATAGAATATTCTGGAAGAATTCTAAGACTTTCTTCATGGATATTTCAAGTTTACATACACATACACAAATCACGTCTTTATCCCTTACGGGGTAGACAGAGCCTAAGGTAACAAGACCTACATGCCACGTTTAGCAAGACACTGAGGGCGTAGAGTTGGAAAGTGGAATCAAAATAGTGATGGGTTGCTAGCCGCATCGCCTATAACGTGATTCCTATGATTTTCGCCCATTCCCTCGATGGATTTTTACCATGTGCGCGGGAAGAGAAGCAACTGGTACATTCTATGTTTTTTCTTTGCTCCCAGACCAGCATGGAAGTACCCTTATATGACACCTAGTATAGTCGGACAAATAAGTGATCTAACCAAACGTAAATGCTGATATAGTCAAACTTTTAAGTTTTTTTTTTTTTTTTTTTTTAATGTGAATAGGAAGGCAAACGAGCAAGTGGGTCACCTGATGGTAAGTGATCACCACTGCCCATAGACACCCGCAACCCCGGAGGGATTGCAGATGCGTTGCCAACCTAGAGGATTAAGATGAAATGCCTCTTGTGCCCGTAATTTCCCCGGCTGTCTTACTCTCCGCACCGGAACACAGCAGTACAAGCACTGCTACTTAGCGGCAGGATTAGTGAGTAAGATGGTGGTAGCGATCCGGACGGACCTTGCACAAGGCCCTACCACCCACAAGACATACCAGTAGTTTATGATGTGCAAAGGCTTTTCAACCTCAGGGTGAAAGACCAGGCAATACTCCAAGGAGAAGTTAGCAAAGTTGCGTCTAGTGGTATGTTCTCAAAAATTAAAATTTATTCATTATTAAGTAATAGGAATATGTTATAGGCGATGCGGCTAACAACCCATCACTATTTTGGTTCTCCTTTCCACCTATACGCACACAATCATACCAAAATAGATAAAGACGTGATTTATGTAGGTATGTGTGTAACATGTTCAAGTGTCTTCAGGATATCATTATAGTTTCGACTGATTTTCTAATGAACATACTATTAAAATAAAATTAATAGGAAGTAAAAAAAAAATTAGAAACTTTTGCTTTTGAACTTGCTTCTCGTGTTATTAATACTTATTTTGTTTTAATTAATTTAGGGGCTGACTATAGTCTTTCCAACCATTTATTTTCTCGATGACAGATGTAGTTTGATAGTTATAGTGTTGTGACCTAATAAGTGATCAGTAGATACGATATCGATCCAATTTTATTATATATACGAGTAGTTGAGAAGTATTCAGCTATGGAGCCAATAAAACAACCGACTTGAATGCTAATTTATTACTAAGCGTGCGAAATGGCCGAATGACAGTATGTTTGTAATGAATAAAGTAAAAACTACTGGAAAAACAAAAAATATTTCACCATTAAAATGCTACGACATTATTCCTAAGTAACATAGGCTATTTTTTATCCCGGTAAAAAATTACAACGTGTACAAAGTAGCAGGAACACATCTAGTTCAATATATACAATACCGATACAATATCGATATTTCAATCATAACATCACTATTTGCATTTCCATAGAATGTAACTTTATTAAAACGTTTATTGTTTATCGTACTTTAAAAAGATATTACTGCATATCTGGACTCAATTTGTCTTAGATGCATATTATATGGGAACAAGGAACAAAATTAGGCAGTCGTCATATTTTTTATACCCCGCATTTAAAAGTTAATTTTTGCGTAAAAAGCGCAGTTACATTCTACAGGAGCTGTCATCGAGAAAATAAATGATTGGACAGACTATAATTGCGATTACCACTAAAAAATGTGGTTTCTGTTCACGACTTAGAAGTCACCGCGTATAATGTCAATCCATCATGTCACATTATCCAGCTCACTTCTCTGACACCTCCACCAATACACACCAATAGATATTCTTCCAAAGCAAACGGACGCATTCAAATTCAAAAATCTCTTTCCAAATCCATCCGTCAGTGCGTTCATGCCTAGAATAGAAATGTCCATAGTCCATCGACCCTACCAATTCGCGAATTCCCATGCAATTAATACAATGTTTAATGGCACAGGTTTCCGCGCCCCGCAAAGTAGGAGCGCAGTGTTAAATGCTGATTTATGATCATAGATGAATTAACCAATAGAGTGGTAGTATAAGCATACTGGTCTGGAAGCAAAGAAAAAACATACAATGTACCTGTTGCTTCTCTTCCCGCGCAAATGGTAGAAGCCCATCGAGGGAATGGCCGAAAATCTTAGGAATCATGTTATAGGCGATGTGGCTAGCAACCCATCACTATGTTGATTCCCCTTTTCCACCTATACGCCCAGAATCATGCTAAACGTGGGTGGTGTAAGGGTATAACACGCGTCACGGAATGACGAGGATCTGGATTCGATTCCCGGCCATAGCTTTACTTTTCGGATTTTTGTATGTGTTTTAATTTTTAGTGTCGTTTAGAAATTGTATACTTATTATTATAAAAAAATAGATCCAAACTGTTTAAGTCACTTGCCACGCAATTACTGCGTAACAATAATTGTTTATTTACTCGATAACTATAAAATCGTCTGCTTGCCCAACTCTAATATTATGCTTGACCAGGGGTCGGTTGATAAGAATGGAAGGATCGCATTGTTTTATCATTCCCTTTGTCAAATAGATTACTTGATATTTGCACTCTCTAAGTTATATTCTCGATGTTTACGGCATTAACTCATGCTATTGATAGAGACATCGGCTTTTTATTTGGATTGTTAATTTTGTTACAGTTTTGCCGCTCTTGCAAAGCCGTGGTCGTCTGGTGGTTTGACCTCGCGTCTATAGGCTTTATTAATTGATTAATTGATTTTGCAATTAATACCCTTTGGTGCTTTTAGAGCAGTCTATCTATTTTTCTTTGTGGGACCGCTAACACTAACTATAATGATAATCCTAGTAAAAAAAATCTGTTAGTAAAAAAACAAGTCAACAATAGCCAATTTTGAAAGGCATCTTTAGGGGTGTTCTAATTTCAAAAATCTTGGCGGTCGAGTCATTTCTGTAGAGAATCCTCATTTTATCAATTCGGCATTTGAAATTCCAAAAAAAAAAAATGTTTCATTAATAAATTGGGAACATAACCGGCTTTTAAACTCTATTGACTTGTTATAAATTCGGATGTAACCACACACATAGAAGAACCAAAAAGTTTTGCCGCACCAAATGTTACTCAATCTTTTACAGCAAAGAACTCCTAATATCTTAGTTTAACATGACATTTAAATATTTGTAAACGTATGTAGATGTTACCTGGCTTTTTGCGAACTTTTGACTAGAATTTTATGAGTCCATGCCAGTACGTTTACCTTTTGGGTAACTTAGAACCGAAAAGTCATATGGCACCTTGGTAGATTGAGACTTACGATCTGTTGTTGTTGAGTTGGAACTGTGGGGCCAACAACTCCGTAGCATATAGGTAATGGGTTATAATTCAGATAATGCTTAAAGAATTTGATGTATCATCACTACATAGTATAAAACAAAGTCGCTTTCTCTGTCCCTATTTCCCTATGTCCCTATGTATGCTTATATCTTCAAAACTACACAACGGATTTTGATGTGGGTTTTTTAAATAGATAGAGTGATTCAAGAGGAAGGTTTTTATGTATAATTCTACGCAGATGAAGTCGCGGGCAGAAGCTAGTATTTCATAATTTTGATTTTCTTTCTCTTCAACGTTGGAGATAACTCCAATTAATTTATTTGACGGTGGAGACGTTTTACATCTCCACTAAACTAAAATTATTTTTATTGTTTTTTTTTTCTCTTTCTTTCTTCGCATACTTTATAATGTATACAATACTAAAGACTAATATAATTTAAGCCTCGGGGATCTCATACATCCCTTTTATAAATGTATTTAATCTAAGTAGAATTTAAGTATTGTAGTAGCTTAATGTATCTTTTGAATAAATGACTTTCTGCCAAGTTTCTTGCGGCACATTCTTCTTGGCTATGATGGCCTTTCCGAATGCGCTGGTAGTTTCAATTTTGAAGGTTTGTAAATATTTGAATAGTTGAAATATCAGAATATTTTTTTGTGTTGATGGCAGTTGTTTTTTCCTTTTTGCAAGACACATAAATACAAGAGCATGCACACAATTTTATAGAAAAGAAACAAAAAACACTGACGTGAAAAATAGGTCATTAGTGTTGAGTGTGCATTATCGGACCTTTTATGCTCTAGCCAGGCCAAGCTAGTTTGGTACCGCGCAGAGTTAGGAGCTCGTGGTATTTTGCCAGTCCTGCTACGGTATCTTTACACCAATGGTCAAAATATACTCACGAGCATGGGCTTGAGATGGGCTTTTACCATCTGCGCGGGAAGAGAAGCAGCAATATTCTGTGTTGTATTCCATGTCTGGAGTAAGAGTGGAAAATTACAATTTTAGAAGCCGTTGTAAGTAAGTAAGTTCCGTAAGTAAGTAAATAACCCCTGAGTTTTCGGAATTTATGCGCGAAATTTCACATTCTAAATTTATCTAATTTATTTAAATTTGCATGTATGAAGAGATTGATGAATGTAGATCAAGCGAAAGAAGTATGTCAGGATCGTTACAAGTGGAAAGTAGTCTCTGCCTACCAGTGGCGTGGCTCAAGTATATCAGAAGGCAGGCCGAAGGGCATTTTAACTAGCCTTTTCCTCTAATTCTGCGCAATAAAGTGTCCAACTGCCTTAATATAGGCTAGCCGGTGGAAATCGAGTTCCATGGACGCCACATCACTGCTGCCTACCCCTGTGGGAAAGAGGCGTGACGGTATGTATGTATGTATGTATTTAATTCGTGAAGAAACCTGCACGTACCCGCAATGAAATTTTATGGTGTGTGAAGTTATCAATTCGCACTGGGCCCACGTGGGAACTGTAGCCCAATCCCTCTCATTCTAAGAGGAAGCCTGTGAGCAGTGAGACGAATGCTGGAGATGGTTGAGTAAATTTGTCGACTAATACAGATTTTTACCGCTTTCGAATGGTATTTTCACACGCATGATTTCTAAAATCGGCCCCTAGGCGTGAAAGCGAAGTAATGTATCAAAATTTGTAGTTAACTGTATTAGTTGGGTTTATCAACTATTTCTTGTAGTTATCCTGTCCCATCAGCGAGGGGACAAAAGTAGGTAGGTACAGTTTGTTAGATAAAATGTTGTGCCATTATAGTAACTAGTAGAGACCAATTATAACAGAGGCTTAACCACCACAAAAATACATGTTTGGCAAATTTTAAACTTGTTATTCCACCCTGGTCTCAGAGTAAAGAAAAAATATAGAATGTGCCAGTTGCTTCTCTTCACGCACAGATGGTAAAAGCACGTCGAGGGAATGGGCGAAAATCTTAGGAATCATGTTATAGGCGATGCCGCTAGCAACCCATTCCTATTTTGATTCCTTTCCACTTATACGCCCACAATCATACTAGACGTAGCCTTTAGGTCTCGTTACTTTAAGCACTGTCTACCCAGTAAGGGATAAAGACGTGATTTATATATTATGTATGTATTAAAGAGTGACTAAGTAGACCGTTACCATAGCAACAAGTGTCTATCATGCTATAATTGTAATTAAGTCAAAAGAATATTGTTACTAAAATTACTAGACTGTCAAGGCTAAGAGAATTTTAGGACAACGCCCTTTTAAAAAAAAAAGACTTGTAAGTTCACATATTTGAGGGCTGATAATTCGCTTCTCCGTGGTTTTTGAACTGTGTTTAAATTTTAAACCAAATGCTAAATTTTTAGCTAAATGGTTTGACATGGTATGCGTGCGATTTCTATTTAATTACGTAGGCCAATTTGCTTATTTATTATTCATTAAAACCCAACCGTCAACCTCTAACCTGTCTTAAATAATTATCACTACATAGCATTAGTCATTATATTTTCCTTAAAAAACATTAGTGTTTGTCAATTGTTTTTGTTTTTTTAATCTTTCAAAATCAAGAGTTTACATACATACAAACCGATCCATTACCACAAATTGGAAAACAGCCCGTGACTGGCCTTTATTGCCTTATAGAATTGTAAGGTTATACAAACATGCAGTTTATGTATACATTCCGCGCATAGACATAAATAAATGAGCCCAAGACAGGTGGTTCTGGCCGTATGAACTCACTGCCTGAGTGTGACCGCGAAATTATTTTCAAGACTACCAACCTGACACAAACACACTCAACCCCTGTACACACGAGCCTCACTACCAAACTGCGCGTGTGGTAGTACTCGTGAGAAACTCGCTTGATAATTTAAAAAGGACGCATAAACTAAGCGAAGGCGGATGAATTTCAACTTTATTAATTGAGCCGCGTTATTAAATTGCGGCTTTTTCTGAAGGTGTTTACGCCGTTATGGTTGTAAGTTGCGAGTAAAGTTGCTATCTTGTTCGTAATGTCCGCGAACAGAGGTACATTCAACTTTTAGCCCAGTAAACTCTCAGAGTTCATTCACCCACTACTTATTGTCAACTGACGGGGAAAGAGAGGCGCGATAGCGCGGATAGCGGCGTCCCTCTCTTAAGTTTTAGCCTATTCGGTGGTCGAAATAGTTGACTTTTGTTGGTTATGCTTCCCTGGTACTTTTGACGGTTTACGTTGTTTAGATCGATAGATGATAACGTAACTATGGTTTGGGCTGAGTGACGTAGTCGATTTGTCGATAATTCACGTTCTGTGAGTTCCACCAAATTACTTTGACAGCTACATTAACTATAACCGAAGATTTTGTCATATTTCATAGATTTTCTGCATTTTCGTCAAAATCGCTGTTATGTTTAAAGTTAATGTCACAGTTACTTCGTATAATTCACACTAATGTTTTGAAGTCAGCTGAGTATAACAGCATTAATTAAGACATAAGTTACGCGTTAATCAATACGCGATAATCGTAGTAAAAGCGATGGATGGATAACAACTCAATATAATCTAGAACGACTAATAAGATCTGGATAAAACTTGGCACATAGATAGATTTAAATCTAGAATAGCTTAAGAGTGCGTTTTCCACGGTATAGCGATAAATGAACCTATAAAATAAATTCTAGCTGTTGCTAAGTGATAATTACTAAATAAGTGCTAAATCTAAAAAATAAAAAAGGGTAAAGATTTTGATTTAAACACACAATCGAATTGAAACCTTTTTTACTTACGAAGTCGGTTAATAAGACAAAGGAATGGACAACAAAATTCTGCCGCTCGATTGTTATTAAAGTATGTAAAGATAATGCTTAATAATCTATGGCTAGCTATTCCCCGCGACTTCCGCTGTGTAGAATTAATATAGCCTATGCTCATAAATAATGTCGCTTACTAATTGGTAAAACAATTTTCAAAATCGGTTCAGTACATCCAGAGATTACCCGCTACAACTCCCAAATTCACAAACTTCACCTCTACGTACATACATAAATCACGTCTCCTTTACGGGGTAGACAGAGCCCAAGGTAACAAGACCTAAACGCCACGTTTAGCATGATTGTGGGCGCATACGTGGAAAGGGGAATCAAAATAGTGATGGGTGGCCAGCCGCATCGCCCAAAATATGATTCCTAAGATTTCCGCCCATTCCCTCGATGGGATTTTACCATCTGCGCGGGAGATGCAACTGGTACACTCTATGTTTTTTCTTTACTTTCATACCAGCATGGAAAAACCTCTAAGCTGTATAATATTAAAATACAGATTATTCAAGACACCTACATACTTATTTGCTTCTCAACATTTGAATAAGTAATTTAGCGTGGGATAAACTTCATATAGTGCGTGTTTGCATTTGTTACATTGTTGCTGGTTTGGAGTATAATAATATAATAATAATAATAATGCTTTATTGGTTTAAAGACGTTGATACATGGTTAAGGTTGAGACCTCCCAGTAGGTACTTTAAGGTACCTGTGTCAGGAGACCTCGCTCTTCCAGAACAAAAAATATTTGACTTATTCTATTTAGTTTAGCATAACTAGTATACATTACGTTATTTTATATATTTTAACTAAAACTCTCTCCCATGCTGGTCTGGCAGTAAAGAAAAAACATAGAATGTACCAGTTGCTTCTCTTCCCGCGAAGACGGTAAAGGTCCATCGAGGGAAAATCGAGTGAGCAAAAATCTTAGGAATCATGTTATATAGGCGATGCGGCTGGCAACCCATCACTATTTTGATGCCCCTTTCCACCTATACGCCCAGAATCATGCTAAACGTGGCCTTTAGGTCTTGTTACCTTAGGCTCTGTCTACCCCATAAGGGATAAAGACGTGATTCATGTATGTATGTATGTACGTATATAATAACTAGCTGTTGCCCGCGGCTTTGCCTGCGAATTAAAAGGTGGCTTGACTTTTCCCGACACTTTCAACAATTGTCGTTATATTTCAACCAATTTACACAAAAGATTGGCAAATTATAAACATTATCCTTCCTAGTAAATCACTCTATCAGTTCCGTTCTGAAATTCATTCAGCTGTTTTTGAGTATATCGAGAACGTACAGACGTGGCGGAGGGCTGTTTTATAATGTGATGATACGATATGATACTATAATATGGCTAGGTACTTGGCGATAAACTCTTGGTTTAGTGCCAAAATACTTATGGATCTGTCAAGCTTAAACCAGGACTACTTAAATCTAGATTTCTAAATGTCAGTAAAAATTAGAACACATAGAAAACTCCGAAAAGTAAAGCTATGGCCGGGAATCGAACCCGGATCCTCGTAATTCCGTGACGCGTGCTATACCCCTACACCATCCATAGCAGGTAACTAAAATCTAGATTAATTTTTCTCCAGCCAGTAACAATTGGCTAAGAAACTTCAAATAAAAATGAGTTTTATTAGACAAACATAATACCACAGACCTCGCAAAATTTTACATCCTGGCCATAAATGAAGATGAATTCGAAAAAAAAAATCAAAAGGCGCAAAAACGATTTTATCAAGCCTCTTTTTGATCGTATCTTTCGAATTTCGAACTCACGTAGACTTACGTAATGTTTACGCTGCACGCATATAAAGTCAAGGATACGGAGATTACCGCAGCTAACCACCTACATCTTATAAAAAGTAATACAACTAGTTGAATTTAAAGCTGTTCCATGTTCAATTATTGGGTTTACTGTATTAAGCTGAGGTTCACACGTTTATTACCGAATTGTGAAATGGCGGTCGCGTGATTTAGATTTTTTTTAAATCAAATAAATTAGTAGAAATATTAATTATTTCTCCAGTATTTGGTTATCTGAAAATGAATGATTATGAATTTGTTCTGGATTATATTAATTTAGGTAATTTAATTTTGTTCATTTCCTAAGCGTGAGTTGTACAAAGATTAACAATAACCATTTGAAGTACATTTCTATGAAAAATTACGTCAAAATCCAGATTATGGTTACTGTTATCGTTAACTAGCGACCCGCCCCGGCATTGCGCGGGTGCAATCAGTGTTTCTCTACTATATTATGCATGTATTATACATATATAAACATTCCTCTTGAATCACTCTATCTATTAAAAATACCGCATCAAAATCCGTTGCGTAGTTTTAAAGATCTAAGCATGTATAGGGACAGACAGATTTTGTTTCATACTATGTAGAAAAGTTTAAAGTAACTTATTAATGTTCGCATTTATTTAAATATAAACACATTCAGAAATTATTTGTTTCATTTTACTTGGCCCTCCTATTCGAATGAGCGAATAAAGAATTACGTGGATCACTCACGTCCCAACATGACTGTACCACAGTTCATCCGTCCTTGCTTTATAGTTGCGATCAAGTGACGCGGTCGTTCAACTTGTAACCTAGTGTGCGCAGACGCAGCGAGGAACGTGTTTAGTCTGTGGTAGGGTTGTCTATGCGAAGGCGGAAGTACAGTATCTATTTTCTTAATGAACCTTGGCAAAAGGAATGGTCGAAAATCTTGGGAATCATGTTATAGGCGATGCGGCTAGCAGCCCATCACTATTTTGATTCCCCTCTCCACCTTTACGCCCACAACCATGCTAAACGTGGCCTTTGGTGATTTCGTGATGGGTTGCTAGCCTCATCGCCTATAACATGATTCTTATGATTTTCGCCCATTCCCTCGATGGGCTTTTACCATCTGCGCGGGTAGAGAAGTAATTGGTAGGTTAAGGTTAGGTCAATTATATTGGCGTCAATTGTCCTAAAGTTATTTATTTATTATTTAATAGCAAACCGGTTTTCCCTCCTGCGGCATCCCTGAGTTTTCCCGGGAGTATCGAACGCGCAATCATACTAAGCGAAGCGAGTATTTATACTAGATCCGCGGTCGTCAAATATACTTGTCTTGACTCGCACATTGTAGACACAATGTTGTTTCCTCCTCATGCGTAAATCTCGTCTTCATCCTTTACGGGGTAGACAGAGCCTAAGGTAACAAGAACTTGGCCAAGTTTTTTTTTTTTTTTTAATAGGAAGGCAAACGAGCAAGTGGGTCACCTGATGGTAAGTGATCACCACTGCCCATAGACACCCGCAACCCCGGAGGGATTGCAGATGCGTTGCCAACCTAGAAGACTAAGATGAAATGCCTCTTGTGCCCGTGATTTCCCCGGCTGTCTTACTCTCCACACCGGAACACAGCAGTGCAAGCACTGCTACTTAGCGGCAGGATTAGCGAGTAAGATGGTGCAGCAGTTCCACTGTATAATTAAATGTGTACGAATACGAAGTCTTCAGTGCGCGAGTAGTAAGTACCTAAGTAAGTAAATGCTTTATGGTACAAATATAAAGAAACAAACACATATCACATAATAATATAAAACATTAGATATATGCACAAAGCAAACTTATTCCTATAAGGGAAGGTAGACCATTTAACATTTCAGTAGATGAGAGGAGCATTAAACGAAGGACCGACAAAGAGTTAAAATTCTAGATAGTGAAAGCCACAATAGAGCATCTCTAAATAAAACAAACAATTCGTAAAATAAACTACTACTACTACACAATACATGCTTACATACAAAAAGGGTACACATATAGTCTCAATGGAAGGCCAGCGCTGGCTGGCCAGCAAATGCTGAGTTGGGGCCATTTTGTGGCAATTTATTTATCTGTTCTTTTTAACATGTGTTTATCTATTTGTTGTTTTGTGATTATCATTTTGTTCGTTCTTTCTTTCATATACAATATTTAATGGCTTTCTACCCGACAACGAAGCCAAAAAGGATGGTTATTTTATTAAAACATCAGCGAGTATTTCAATGCTGGTCTGGGAGCAAAGAAAAAACATAGAATTTACCAGTTGCTTCTCTTCCTGAGCAGATGGTAAAAGTCCATCGAGGGAATGGCCGAAAATCTTAGGAATCATGTTATAGGCGATGTGGCTAGCAACCCATCACTATTTTGATTCCCCTTTCCATCCATGCACCCACAATAATGCTGAAAGTGGTCTTTACGTCTTGTTGCCTCAGGCTCTGTCTACCCCGTAAGGGATAAAGACGTGATTTATGTATGTATGTATGTACACACTCCATCATGCTCCCGCCTGGCGATGGCTGCTCATAATCTTATTTACTATCACCGAGCCAGCATGACGCGACAAACGACGCGCGCGCGCGCAGTCTCGTAAACGAATTCCGGGAAATAAATCGCGACCTTAGACCATCCAACCAAACGGAGGCGGCATGCGCACCCTTACCTGGATCGATTAACTTTTTCCTATCACTCGACCAGTCACGGGTTACCGGGGGTATGTGGGGCTCTCCCGTATGGCAGGCATACCCACTAAAAAGCACACAGATTCCCTATTCGGTCGTATGTGAGGCGTTACCCACGACCACCCCGGGATGGGGTTCCCTCTTTACGGCACCTCTCGATGATAGATGCATAGCAACCCAAGACTGTAAAAAAGGGCCCTCGATCTCCGCAACAGTGGCCAGGCGGCTGTTAAGGCTGCGCACCCGCCGGAGCAAAGACGCAAGACGCTTACGCATGAGAGCGTGAAATCCATCAGTCCGCGTCTCCGCGAACATCCCCGGCGCACTGCAATGTCGCGGCAGCCCCAACAACATCACGAAGGCATTGTTATACTGGACTCGTAAGGCGCTGTAAGTTTTTCGTGTATTTGATCCATAGGCTGCAAGTGTAAAACAACTGATAGACTACAAGCCCATGGAAAAAAACATGTGAAATGAACCAGCGTGAATGAAGCTTAGAAGGCTGTTACTATATCATAAAATAACTCTGAGCGCTATCCCGTCATTTTCTGAGCGGTACATTTATGGAACTTCTCAGGTACAAGTGAGGAATTACGACTAATTATTAATTTACCGCGTTTTTTATAGCAGATGATTAAAAATAAATGTCCAAGAACGTAGCCGGAAGTTAGTGCAATTTCTTATTTTTTTTGCAATGTATGAGAAATAATCTGTACCGCTCAGAAATGACGGCATAGCGCTCAGAGTTATTTTATGATATAAATGAGTAGTATATTTTATGAGTAATAGCCTTCTAAGCTTCATTCACGCTGGTTCATTTCAAAGGTTTTTTTTTGTCCATGGGCTTGTAGTCTATGACAGAAAGCTCTGAAAAGGACAATCTTTGCGTTCTCTGTACATTTTGCAAAACTACGAAAATTAATTAATTAAAAAACATTAGGTATCTTATCTTAATTTAGGGGTCCGTACGGTACGGATACACTTCGACCCGTTCGTGGATCTTTTGTGTAATTACCCCTTCTAATTAGGGATAGTGACCGCGTCGGTGTCATCTCCGGTAGATTAAGTTGTTTTATATCGCAACAAAACTGGCTGACACTTATTATCTCCTGGTCCTGTCGCGTATAGCTTATAGTTAAAATCAGACAGTTGGCGGTGTTTTAACCGCGTGTTTAACTCGCAAAGTTTTGTTGTGTAATGACTGCAATGTCCTGACACTCGAACCATTGAACCGACGTCGACTTTGTCATCAGAATATCTATACTTATAATATCGTTTGTATGTCTTAACTGATCTGTCAAGACACAGCCTACTAACTAACATTAGCCACTATTCTCCATTCCAATAAATTTGCACGCCTTCGTAAACGAACGTTTTCCAAAAAAAAGTTCACACGAACATTTTTTCCAGGATTTTAATATTTTGGGTTTTTCTTATTCAGAATCGTTTACCCTATCGATTCTCATAGAAGAAAAAATGTCGTCTCCGTAGAGCGAAAAGTCACCAAATAGCATTTTAGCCATTTTGAGATACGAGGGATTACATAAAAAAAAAATAAAAAAAATCATAACTGGTTTTTGGTAATACATTTTTACGATTTTAATGTCTTATCTAATAGAAAATGTGTCAAAGTCTATGCTGCAATTGCTTAAGTACAATTAAGTTAACTGTTTTTAGAGATATTTCATTATTTAATATTTAATTGGTTCTTTCCCTCTAACAATATATCTTAATTGTGAGTTAGTGATTTTTAGAATGAATTTGGTGAATTTTCGCTTATTTTCAGCTACCTACACGAGGAATTAATTCAATGTAGTTATAGTACGACTTAATTTAAAGTTACTAAAGCAGAATTAAGTAATTTCTACGTATATTATTTTATTATTTTACTTTGCGTTTGTGAAGGATTAAGATTTAACACAGTAATGAAAATGCAATTTAAGTTTATTAAAAATAAAAACAAGACAGCATAATGAAAATTAAACAAACAGTTGCTTTAGTCACAATATTCTCCACCATCTTCTGTGACGTCTTGCGTTTTGTAGTAACTTACAAATTCTCATTGCGGAGTAACATTTTCTAGAATTCGTCATTGTTGGCAACATCATTGTCAGCAACAATGCAAGAGACGACAATGACGCCTGTTGCTAATAATGATAAAGTACAGTCCGTGAGCTCCTAGAACAACATTCGGGTTTCTTTACCATCGGCCGATTCAAATATCAAACCCATAAGATCGATTGAGACAGCAAGACGGACCCAAATTTATTTTTAAATACTATCGCACTGTATATAGAAGAGCAATGACGATTGTTGCCAATAATGATTTTTTTTTCACTTCTTCTCGTCTAATCAGCCCATGAACACCCAGTGCTGCGTTAAGGCCTCTTCAATTCCACGCTACTTTTCCCGGTCCTGCACCAGTTTCATCCATAGCTTGCAACCGACTGCCAGATGTCACCTGATGTACGGGCTGGTGGTCTGCCTACTAACCTTCGAGTCCTTCGACCAAATCTTGGCCACCAATCTCTCAACGCCTTCAACCATCTCTCGTTGGTCCGTCTTGCCAAAAGCCCTGCCCATCTCTACTTCAGCTGTGTTATCTTGCTTCCGACATCCACAACTATAGTTCGTTTTCGAGTTTCGGAATTGGGGATGTGGTCGAGAAGTGAGATCCCCAACATGGCCTGCTTCATGGTATTTTTTGCGACTTTTAGTTAGTGTATGTTTGCTTTCTCAAGAGCTTCCATGTGTCTGATGCGTAAGAAAGAAAGGGCAGAACCACGTTGGTATACTTTGGTATTAAGGCATTGTGGTAACTTTGCCTTCAACATTATTTCCATTTTTCTGAAGGCGGCCCATCCAAGCTGGATTCGTCTAGCGATCTCCTTCGCTTGACTCTATCCCGGCCAAACGGTAGACCATACCTCAGATATACGTAATCATGTACTAGTGCCACAGTATCATCACCGACATCTTTGTTCGTTAACCTTACTGCGGCAGTAGTTAGTCATTGGCTTTTGTCTCCGACAAGAACAAGATTGTTTTCTACCAGCCTGTCGAACAAGCTGGATTTAGACGCGGATTCAACACCGTGGACTACATACTCACAATGAGAATTGTAATCGAAAAAATAACTGAATACGAGATGTGTTTATGGATTACATTTATTGATTACAGGAAGACATTCTACAGGTACGGAATCGTGGGTAGTTGTTCAGTCTTTGCAAAATGTACAAAATTATGAAAGTAGTCCTAACTGAATCAACGGAACTAATACTAATTCACTTCAGTCCTAGAAAACTTTCAGGGAGCAACGTGTCTAAATATAGCAGGAGCTAGATTGTATAACCCAAGATTGGCAGATTACATAGCTAGTTCTTGTCACAGATAACCCGGAGGAATTGCAAATAATGATTCAGGAGCGAGGTGAGGCCTACCTACAAGTCGGTTTGAAAATGAATTTGTATGAAACCAAGATGATGACAAATGTAGATGGAAAGGATGGCAAATAACCATCGACCAAACCATAGAACAAGTAGAGAAAACGTTACATGTATTTACACCTAGGCCAGAAGATCAGAATGGGCAAACAAAACCAAACTAAAAGGAGCTTCCTAGACGAATAACGATAATGTGAGCAGCCTACGCGAAACTGTATTTTGCGTTCAAAATTCAAATCTCTGAGGACAGAATATTTGACAGGCAGCATTCTACCGGTGCCCACCTATGTTGCTGAAACCTGGGCTTTCACCAAGGAAACCAAAAGACTGGCTGGAAGTGGCTCGGAGGGTAGTAGAGAGAAAGTTGGCAGGATTCAAAGTAGCCCAGCGTGCTATGGAGAGGGCTATGCTCGGTATCTCGTTGAGAGATAGGGTCCGCAACGAGCACATCAGACAAAAGACGAAAGTCGCCGACATAGCCCGAAGGATTAGTACGTTGAAATGGCAATGGGCCGGTCACGTTTGCCGTAGAACTGACAACCGTTGGAGCAAAAGTATCCTGGAGTGGAGACCACGTTTGGGAAAGCGTAGTGTGGGACGCCCTGCGCCGCGTTGGACGGATGACCTTAGGAGGACAGCTGGCAGTGGCTGGATGAGGGAAGCCCAGGATCGCGAAAGTTGGCGCAATATGAAGGAGGCCTACGTCCAGCAGTGGACGGACAATGGCTGTAGATAGATAGATGGCAGGATTGACACTGAGGGACACCAAAACAAACAAATGGCTACGAGAGCAAAGCGGAGTTTCAGATGTGACAAAGAGAATAGCACATCTGAAATGAAAATAGGCTGGAAAAGTTGCCTGGAATGAGAAATCATGGTGCATAAGTCTCTTCGAGATATAATCCCTGAGGTAAAAAGCGTCCTCAGGAAAGACCACAACTGCGCTGTAAATACGACGTGAAGAGACGTGAAGAGAGTAGCCGGATCAGATTGGATCCAGGTCTCAAACGTCCGCCGACGTTGTCAACAAAAGAAATAGCTTGAAGAGATTCACCCTAGCACGTTGTCGACTCATGACCTATCGCATTCACTAAAACAAAATCCAATGCACGTACGCTCACTTCGACGCACGCAGCGAAAATGAACTTCACTAGATGGCAGCTCGGCATCGCAATTGCAATAAAACTCACTAAATCGCATTCCAAAATCAACCATGTTGTATCTTCGCAGGTCAAAGTTGTTCAAATAATCATCAACGTTTTATAATTAATTTTATAAATATACTTTTGTGGTCTAATTTAAGAGCGTATTACTAATTAACTCAGTTTAATTATTTGTCGCTTATGGCAAACTGTGCAGACAGCCTTTTTATGACGATCGAGAAATCATTAACTAGACTTAGTTAGTTTTCGCTTTCACGATTTGTAACAAATATTTTGGTCTGAAAGTAACTAAGTCGTTTTCGTTACTTAACGAATAAATAGTTATTGATAAAAGAATTTGGTATTAAAGGAGAAATACACTAAGTTGATTTAGATGTATACATTACTAAGGTTTAACGGAGACTAAAAGTAACTAAATAAATTAAGCAATTCTTTCCTTATGATTAGATTACAAAGTCTATGTTTAAAGATTTTTATAACTTTTTAAAATCAAAACTATGGCACTTATGGCTACGGTAATAAGACTGTAATTTGCAGAAAAAAAATATGATTTTGATGACATTCTTAACTAAATTTTGGAAATTTTGCGATTTGGTGACTTTTCGCTCTACGGAGACGATGTGTTCCAGATTTTACTAGGATTTTTCTTTTCTGTTCATCACGTTCCATACACATAGGTAGCATGTAATAAAAAGTGACGTACTGGAACGTAAATTTTGGAACATATTTTTTCTTGTATAAGGATAAACAATGAAATGACATAAAATAATGATAAAAATGACATGTAATAACTATAATTATTACGAATAAATGAGTATGAGTATGAGTATGATAGGGTAAACGATTCTGAGTAAGAAAAACCCAAAATAGTTATATTCTGAAAAAAAAATCACGTGGATTTTTTTTGGAAAACACCCAAATAAACCTCATCTAAATTCCAACAGACTTCCATATTGGTCTGGAAGCAAAGAAAAAAACATAGGACTTACCAGTTGCTTATATTCCCGCGCCAATGGTAAAAGAGCATCGAGAGAATGGGCGAAAATCATAAAATTAGCAACAACCCATCACTGTCTTGAATCCACTTTCCACCTATACGCCCACAGTCTTGCTAAACGTGGCCGGTAGGTCTTGCGATCTTAATAACTATTTACCCCGTAAGGGATAAAGACGTGATTTGTGTATGCATGTCCAACACAATTGCTCATTACTACTCAATTAGTATTACATCTCACAATATTTTATAACAAATATACTGTGATTTTTATATTAAACTAGCTGTTACCCGCGGCTTCGTTCCGTTTCAGTTTTGCAAACCTTGTCCTGACGATATCGAACCAAAATCAAAAATAATAACTCTATTTGGTGCAGTAATTCGGAAGTTATGCGCGTACATTTGGACGATTCATTTTTATATAGACAGATTTTATATCAACTTGGGTGGACTAGCTTGTTTACAAGAGCGTCAAAATGGATTCGAACGGGCTATAGCTGAAAATTGGATAGAAGGTTCCTTTTGTAGCATAAACGCATAATTAAGACGGCCATTTTAGTTAAATGGCTACAGATTGTGCATCCCGTATTATTAACGCGTCACAATACTTTCCAGTTGAGCGAAATGTTAATTAGACATTATTATGCGGAGCGCACAAATGAGGGCTATCGTATTTGTGCTCACCAGTTGGCGCCACTGTCAAGTAAAGTCACTTCAGCAATTTTTTTAATCCCCGAAAAAGAGGGGTGGTTATACGTTTGACGTCGATCTCTCTCTCTCTCTCTCTCTCTGTGTGTGTGCGTGTGCGTGTGTGTGTGTGTGTGTGCGTGTGTGTGTGTGTGTGTGTGTGTGTGTGTGTGTGTGTGTGTGTGTGTGTGTGTGTGTGTGTGTGTGTGTGTGTGTGTGTGTGTGTGTGTGTGTGTGTGTGTGTGTGTGTGTGTGTGTGTGTGTCTGCTGTCAATATCATGGGACAAATTTCACCAATTGACACAGCCCCAAACTAAGCAAAGCTTGTACTATGGGTACCAGGCAACGGATAAACATACTTATATAATGTAGATGAATATATACAACCTCCATGACTCGGGCACAAGCATACGTACTCATCATACAACTGTCTGCGCCTACCGGGATTCGAACCCAGGACCTCTAGCTTTATAGTCAGGGTCACTAACCACTAAGCTATCCGGTCGTCAAATGGAGCCATGTTTGGTAAAAATCGGTCCAGTAGTTCGAAGCTCTATTCCAAAATGATGTAAGGTATTTTTGGCATAATAAGGAATCATATTTTTTTTACGTATGATTACACGATTAATGCGTTTCAATTTTTTTTTTTTTTTTTTAATATATATGTAACTGCAATCAGTCGCCAGACTTTTATCAGTTGTGTTGAGTGGTAAGGACTTTTGAAGTACAGCAGGCCAATGCCTTGCTGCCAACTTAGAATATGTGGTTCCTCTTTAACCTCCTAACCACATTGGCACTGTCAAGTAATCCAGAAGCAAGTGGATTGGGGTGATTTGTAAGTCGTTTGATATGCTGTTCCTTAAAGCGCTCTATTTCTGAGGATACTGTTGCAATGTTCAAATATTTGTGTATTTCGTCAATCTTCGCAAACCATGGAGCTTTTACGATGTTCTTCAAAATGTTGTTTTGCACCCTTTGCAAGCATGCAACATTACTCTTGCTGGCTACTCCCCATAGCTGGATGCCGTATGTCCATATAGGTTTTAGAATAGAGTTGTATACTAAAAGTTTATTGTCCAGGGAGAGCACCGAGTTTCTACCTAGCATCCAACATAGGCTTCGAAATTTGAAGTTGACTTGGTCTCTTTTGGCTTTTATGTGATCTTTCCACGTTAAACGTCTGTCCAGATGAAATTTTAATATTTAATGTTTTTTTTAAAGTATCGTAAGCCCATACTCGATCGCCCATAGCCTACTGGGTGAAATAACAAGAAGTAATTCTCGTCCCATAGTTCTATGGGGTGAACGACTGCCGATGCAAATGCACGGAACCCGTCTCGCAATTAATGCGATCACAGACTCCGTGCGACACTGTCTAGCTGCCGTACTCAGAGTCGCCAACTAACTTTAAGGGGTTCTACACGCGTTTCATTTTCAAATTTTCGGCTAACAGCTTCTGGGCGGGTGCGAGTTAATGCGGATTAATGATTCCTAAGATTTTCACCCATTCCCTGGGCTTTTATCATTCTGTGTTTTTCTTCAAACTTCGATGCTGGTCTGGGAGCAAAGAAAAAACATTATTGTACCAGTTGCTTCACTCCCGCGCAGATGGTAAAAGCCCATCGAGGGAATGGGCGAAAATCATAGGAATCATGTTATAGGCGATGCGGCTAGCAACCCATCACTGTTTTGATTCCATTTTCCATATATACGCCCACAATCGTGCTAAACGTGGCCTGTAGGTCTTGTCACCTTAAGCTCTGTCACGTGTCTCACTTCCGCGCTCAGCTTGAGTGGTTACCTGTCAGAGATCGCAGGAATATCCATGTTCTGTCATTACTTTTCAACATTCTTTTCAATCCTTCTGCTCCCATGTACCTTTTCGAGCGATTCAGCTATTTGGCTGCCGGTAGCCAGCATCGGCTACGGTCGAATGCTAATCTTCTTTTGGCCTGTCCTCCTTCATCTTCCAAAGCTTATTCCAAATCCTTCACAGTTCACTCTGCTAGGCTGTGGAATCGGTTACCGACCTCCATCAGGCAGTCTGCCTCCGTGGCGTCGTTCAAGGAAGGCTTGAGGAAGATGTGGCTCACACCATCTCCTTAGATATTGTGTGTGTAGGTTACTCTTATTGTATTTTGTATGTATGCATGTGTGTAATGATATTTAGTAGTATTTTATGTTTTGTTTATTGTACTTAGATATGTACGCTCTATTGTGACTTTCACTATCTGGAATTTTAAACTCTCATTTTGTCGGTCCCTCGTTTAATGCTCCTCTCATCTACTCAAAGGTTAACTGGTAGAGATCCCTTATAGGGATAAGTTCGCCTTTGTGCATGTATTAATGTTATTTTTTATTTTTTTGTAAATTGTATCTGTTTATATTTGTACAATAAAGCATTTACTTACTTACTTACTTACTTACTCTGTCTACCCCGTAAGGGATAAAGACGTGATTTTGTGTATGTGTATTCATTATTTATACCACTTTTTCCGTCTGCGTCAGAACGTCAGAAGGAACTATTTTATCAAGTTGGTCTCAAGAATTGTGAATGTAGTAGAAAAGAATCCTTGCTACGATTTGCAAAATTCGTAGCGCTACGAAGCGTAGACCTTACTACGAATGTAATACTTAACGTATTTTTAATACAATGATATTTTAGAATTCAAATTAACTCATTTTCTCACACTCTATTCTTATTCTCGAGTTTAACTTAACATTGACATTAAACTATGCACGTTTTACCATAAAACCAACATCTTAATCACGTTAAACATATTTTGAATACAAATGAAACAGCGTAGAAATTTGGGCGCGAATGACCTTTTTACTTTTTTAACGTGGAAATGCAAAGATAATTTCAAGAAATGGCCCCGTCGAGCCGGTTGTGTATTTTAAACTGTTTGTAAAAAAAAACTTGTACTAAAATGTATGCGCAATCGAGATTCGAAGTACCAAGGCAACATAGCCCGATGGAGTTTGCTCGGCCAGTCATACGAGTTCCACCACTACAGTCAAGCCTCATTAACTACGTATCGCCTACGCGCCACGCACACTCCCATACGTAACATTAATTACGTACCTATCTCTGTCTAATGCTTCAGTTAATAGGAACTAAATAGGGATGGTAGTATTTGATAAAGCGTGCTCAATTAATAGATATTAATTGCTTTAATAATTATTCATTTGTTTGTATACTCGCGAATATTGCTCGCGTACTGGCAGTCTCTTTTATTTTTCTACACGCACACATTTGAAGGCAGAAGCCGAAAAGAATTTCGAATACATTTCAACATGAAGTGATTCCAAATTCAAACTCGGAAGTGACGATAGGAGCTCACTAACGCAAGTGAGTTATCAACATTTCTCACGCTTCGTTTATGCTAGTGTGTGTGGTTGTCCATCTTTGTTTCGTTGTCAGTGTGTGATTGTGTGGGTGTTGCGGTTGTGTGGGTGAGTTGAGAGCAAGAGGCGCAACTTCCTAGGTTCGTTCAACTTTTAGCCCAGTAAACTCTGTGGATGACTGACTATACATAGAATGTCGGCGGTAAAATTAGTTTATAGGGTAGTCTAGTCTAAGCGACGTGTAGAACGGACCGTCACTTGTATGTACCCATGAAATTCTTTTGTTTTTGACACTTTGTAGCCTCTCGTCTAATTTTAAGAAACATTGGCCGCTGTTACTGTCATTTCTCTGGCAGCCAGTGTTTTATTCAATAGATTCGTGCCAAAAAGTAGGTACGCGAAAAAGTAGGTATTTTTAGATTTACTGAAACATTCGAATAAGCCCTTTATGATCAAAATTCGCATTTGCACAGCTGTAACCTGTTATTTTTTTTCTATGTAGGTACCTCTAATGAAGAGATACATACAAATTAAAATCCTAAATATAAAGTTCAAAACAGACTTAAACCACCTCATTGCTAGTCAAAGTGTAAAGAAAGAAGGAACAAATTTGCATCTCTCTCCCAAATCGGTTCTTATCCTGTCTTTTATTATCATTTAGCGAGTCAATGCCTCAGAAACATGCGCGTGACCCGATTTTTAATGCTTCCTAAATTGGTGCTAAAATGGTTTCGACTCACTCTGATCTTGAATGTGCGAGAGAGATGCAAACATGGTGTACAAGTTCACGGACTAGCTTCATTTTCAATGGGACATTTCGTTTGACTTTCTTAGAAATACGTTTTTGTAATATTACGTATTTGGTGTTTAATGTCAATTTTTTATTAATACGTCATATAATTTAGGTACATAGTGACCAACAGTAAATAATGGAAAACGCATGAAACAAGTACCAAAGAAAACCACAAAATATTTTTTATACTGTCCAGGGGGTTACCATGACGTCTTAATGCGATTCACTTCCGACTCAGTGTATTCGCTCGCTGTCAGATCCATACTAAAAAAGACAGCTAAAACTTGAACTGAGTCTTAATTGAATCGCATTAACACGTCATGGCCACGGACCGAAAGACGCAGCGTTGGCAGGCCTCCCACTAGGTGGACCGACGACATCGTGAAAGTTGCGGGGAAACCGGTGGATGCAGGGCGAGTTGTCGTTCATTATGGTGTGCTAAGGCGGCCTTTGTTCAACAGTGGACGTCTTCAGGCTGATGATGATGATGATGATGAAGACGTCATGGGAGGGCCCCTGAACGATCCTCATAAAATTTACATATGGGACCACCTTAGCGTTATACACTTTGAGACTAAATTAGTATTTCCGTATCCTTCCCTAATTGATGAAGTTATCGATGAACAAATTGAAGTCGAATAAGTTGAAGCTTGAACTAAAAATGTTTTTTGGAGGAATTATGCATTCAGAGATACTGTTTTTTTACAATTTCGCGCTCCCCATCCTAAGTCGTGCAAAATCCGCTGAGTATAATGCTTCTAATATTATAAACGCGAAACTTAGTAAGTATGGATGGATATCCATCCAAGATGTTTGTTACTCTCACGCCAGAACGGCTAAACAGATCTGGATGAAATTGGGAACATAGATAGATTATAGTCTGGAATAACTCATAGGCTACTTTTTATCCCTGAAAATTGAGTAATTCTTGCGGGATAGCGATAAACGAATTCTATGCAGACGAAGTTGCGGGCAACAGCTCCTTAACTATAAAAACAATAATAAATCTCTTAATGGTTTCCGGTAGTCCTCGAGGTGAGAGCCGCGCGAATTAGACAAAATATTCATTCAAATACTTTGACACTTTTTTTAACTTCCTTTACATTAGTTGGGGATTTATGTGGCTCACGCAAAATAATAATTTATGGGCTCCTTAGGAATATTTACTAACTTAGATTCCTTGTGATTCAGAAGCTACTCGATTATGTAGGTAACTAATTATTAATCATGATCATCATCATCACATCACTAATGAAACAAAGACAGAGCGAAAGTAATGAGATTTTCCATGCGATATAAAACATTTTCATACTTATACATAACTGTTAATAAGAAGACGAGAGCGATCTATTTTACTACTAACTTAATAAAGAGGTAAACCTTTTTTGTTTCTTCGTACACCTATAATGTAATCGTAGGAAGGGGGAGGTCTATGGAAATGATGAACCAATTAAAAATATATAACACTATAGGTACTTCCTTTTTTTGCATTAGAGAAAAGGTAAACATTCTTGACAGGTATTTTTATTGAAAAACAGTTAAAAAAAACAGCAAGTTATAATTTAAAATCTCTGGAATTGATTTGTTTTGTTATGGTTTTATATTTAACAGTTACTGATTTTTATAGGTAAGTATATAAAAGAAAGCTATCTGATCTGATTAATACAGGCAACATTTTGTTTAAGGGAAGTTCAAAGTATTTGCGAGACGTTGACATACTTGGTGTATTTACGACTTGATAATTCGTGTACCGTATAATGAATAGAATGAGGGAATTAATTGTCAGCATGCATTCCGAGGCCCTCAGTTGTCACACCTTAAAATATCTGGATCCATGTGGAAGAGTCCTTTTTGTTGGGAATTTTAATATCCAATGTATGACGCGAGGGCAATCACGTAGGCATTTTGGCAGTTTAGGTGTCCTGGCCATTTATGCCAGCCTGGTACTCGCATGTAAGTGACAACCCAACGTTATGATGTTTTTATGTCCAAAATCCATTTGTCCGAAACGAAATTGTTGTTTAAAAATGAATTTCCAGTACGATTACCTTAGTTATTCTGGTATTTTGACATGTTTTTTTACACCTGCGATTTTGTAAAAGTCTCTTGTATTCCATTTAATCTCTTTTTAGTAGTATGGATTAAAAAGAGTAAATTTATATCATATTAAAGTTTAATGTACTCAATTTATAGGAAAAGAAAACATGTAACCAATCACTTAAAAAAAGTTAAAAAACTAAATGTCTGATACAGCGACATCTATCGGCGAGTAGTTCTTATCGCAGCTCACTTCGCCATTGAATAACTAAAGCAATAAAGCAATTAATTTTGGACAAGTTCAGAAGATAAACTCGTCGATTTTATTGGTTTAGCGGCACTCACTAAGCTCCTTATTCTTTTAATTAAACTAGCGATGGATATAATGAACGAGAAACTCTTTTACGTATCCACAAAAGAAAAAAAAACGCATCAAAGTCTATATAATCTATGGAATCGGACTATTTCACTATTTTTGACTAATTCTACTTTTTTTTAAATCTTTGGTACTAAAAGAGGGTTGTTAAAAGTTTAATTAGTGTGTGACGTAGCTTCCATAATTATGAACCGATTTTTATGGGACGCATTTTTTTATATTATAATTTAATACGATGCTTTTAGCTAAGTATCAAAATCAAATCTACTAATACGTTTCTCTATCCTAATGAGTGACCTAACCTAACCTAGTACTTATTTGTAAGTCTGACAAATTTGTTTTCAAGAGTGCTTGCGCTGCTGTGTTTTGGCGTGGAGAGTAAGACAGCTGGTGAAATTACTGGCACAAGAGGTACCTATTCTATCCTGGCCCTCTAGACAGGCAACGCACTTGCAATCTTCTAGAGTTGTGAGTGTCCCTGGGTGGTAGTGCTTACTTAGCATCAGTAGTCTTATTACCTAACTCGCTCGCAATCGCCATCGTGTTCATTTTGACAGTTCTTGTATGAATGTGACAGCTAGCTGATTCCGATGCCAATTGTCAGCCCATACATGAACTGTCAAAATGAACACGATGGCGATTGCGAGCGAATCTATACATATAATAAAATCGTTGAGACCAAAAAATCTGTACATTGAAGATTTAAAAAAAAAAACCGACCAGGGTGACTTAAAATCGGTAACTGAACATATTAAAAACATTTTTAAAATTTTTGTTTGTTTGTTTGTTTGTTTGTTTGACTGAGCATCACGTAAAAACTACTGAACGGATATTAATGAAATGTTCACAAATCGATTCCAATAAATTCAGAATAGGATATAGGCTACAGAAATTGTGGAAAATTTTGGAAAAAGGGGGTGAAAAGAGGGGTTAAAGTTTGTATGAAAAAAGAAAATTAGATTGTTCTAGAATCATGAAACTCAGAATAAATACTTAGTAATAAAAATAAAGAAATAACTGTTTTAGCATTTTTTTTTAATCTCATCCAGAGGTGCAAAAAAGAGGGTTTTGTGTTTAAAATTAATTAACTTCATACACCTATACAATAAAAACCAATGAAGCGTAACCTTTTGAAATTGCTAAATAATACTTCCAATTTAATACAGGTAAATATAATTTCTCAGTTTTCTTGAAATTTGATTTTTGAGGTGATTACGCACAAAATAGCGGAACTCAAGAAAATCAGCTTCCTCGGTATAAGTAGTTGGTAATAGTTACAAACAAAATAATACTACGAAGAAAATAGATAGATACAAATGTACATAAGACATAATAGCCGGAAAAGCGTGTCAATTTTGAAAAAACATTAATATAATAATTACATGCTGTACAGGCATTTTTTCAACGAAGAGATTTTTGTCGATCCTAAATCAACCTAAATTAGCGTCCTAAATTGTGTTCTTTACCTAACACCTAAAGTTCAATATGCAATACCGTTACTTTTGTTTTTATTTATTGCGCCATTATTAACAACGTGTTCGGTTTTTGAACGCACTCTTATTTGAAAACCTGATACATATTAATATGAGGGCGGCGTGAAACGCTTGGCTGTAGGTATGTTCTTGGTACCTTTGCCTATAAAAAGCAAAATCAAAGGGCGCGTTTACGCCTGCGCTACGAACATGTCAGAATTTTATTGTGAAAAGTTGGTGCTTTTAGTATAAATCTGACAGCGAGCGAACCTAAACTGAATCGCATTAAGACATCATGGCAACTATGGCAAGGCCCCTGTAGGTAATTAATTTGTAGAATGATAATAAGTGTTAATAATCTGTAATTACGTACCTACTTAAACCAAGAAAATAAATTAAAAAAGCTTCTGCTAGAAAAAATTGAGTCGCAAAATATTAATTAAAACGGATTAGTAAATGAATTGTTAGTTGTAAGGTAAAAACAGGTAAACATTTATGTATTATTTGGTTAGAATAGATTTAATTTTTTAAATTAATCAGGGTACAAATATCGTTAAAGTGAGCGCAGTATTCGCCAATAAGCGTCATAGTTTGGCGAAATTAATAGTGATGTAATTAAAACTGTACTTAGCTTTTTTGAATAAAGAAACTATAAACAAACCTATAAATAAAACTATTTGTAAAATAAAGTATAAATAAATGTGATGAGTCATTAACCAGTTTGCACTTGATTTTTTTTCAAGATTCCGTGTCGCAAATTATTATTTTCATGACGTAATTCTAAAAGTATAGTTTCGTACATACTTTCAGTGGTTCATGTGACGAAGTTAATAGTCATAATAATAATAATTTTGATATCGAGAAAAGCCGTAAGTATCACAAAAACACACGCGGACGAAGTCGCGGGCAACAGCTAGTTAGGTAATAAGCCTACAGATTACCCACTTGCGCGTTAGCTTTCCTTGTCATAATAAAGAAACTAAGAGTGTGTTTTATTGGGACCGAGCAGGGGCCCGATTTTTGAAAGCACACCACCCGAAAGTACCATTCGAAAATAGTATAAATCAGCTTATATCTCCAATACTACAGCTCTAATCAAAGTTTTGACTAGTTCACAAGATCAATGAGAGCTGTGATTGTCTTCTATGCTACTCGTATTTCAAATTGAGCACAATTTTTCACCACTTTCGAGTGTTATTTTCACACATGTGCTTTGAAAACTCGGGCCCCAGAGAGCTAAAATGCAGATTCGACCAATTATATTATGTATCTCAGTGTTTGTCAATTGTATTTGTCTTGTTTATTTTGCACAATAAAGAGTTTATATACATACATACATATATTAGTGGAAATGTTTGGTCATTGCTGTAGGCGACACCGACCAATCACGGGTAGGACAGTCAGTGTATCGTACCAGGTGCAAGTGGTGACAGAATAAGGATTTAGAATGATGAATATACTGGACATACTCAATGTTTACTGATTAAATGAACTCAATGAATTTGACAAAAATCTTACTTTTAACGACGAGTAAACCCAATCACAACGCAACTTATAATATTAACGTGATTTTGTTTTAGTTTAGTTGATTTTGTTAATTTTTTTTTCATTTTAATACCTTTTTTAGTTGCTTCCATGCTGGTCTGGGAGTAAAGAAAAAACAGAATGTACCAGTTGCTTCTCTTCCCGCGCAGATGGTAAAAGCCCATTTAGGGAATAGGCATAGGAATCATGACTTTTATAGGCGATACGGCTAGCGACCCATCACTATTTTGATTCTCCTTTCCACACACCCGCAATCATGCTACACGTGGCCTTTAGGTCTTGTTACCTTAGGCTCATAAAGACGTGATGTGTGTCTGTGTGTGTGAGTTTTTTGTGACGTTTTTTGCTGACTATGCGTTTTGACTTGCGTTGTCTTCCAATATCTATACCAAAGTTAATGACAATCCGACCACCAGATGAAAAATTGTTTGCAAACTTCAAAGCTCGCAACTTACATTAAACATACCTATTTATACGCAAAATGATAGAGTATAATATAAACATTGCAGACAGAACCTCATCCATATAAGTCTGCTATTGCGTTCGAAAAATCGCAAACGCAATTTCGCAATCGATTTCGTTTACGTGACTCGGAATAGGGGTGCGGGGGTCAACGGCCGCGTTCGGCTGCGGTACGACAATAGAATCGATAATCGATACGTCTAGACGACGTGGAGACGATTCCGATTGCACGACGCTACAATCGAGCTTTCTAGCCAGAGATACGCAAAGGTTATCTTAACAAGCCTCATCAATCAATGCGCTCCTGGCAACAGCATCCGAGACCTGAGGGGCTACTCTAGTTCGTATCGTACCGTTCTTCTCATTCGAAAATAGAATTGCGGAGTTTACCATGAGACTTTTTTTTGGAGTTTATGGCTTGGTAGCAAGGCAAGTCTTTATTTTTAGAAGATCCACTGTTTCACAATTTCACGCAATTTGAGGTTAATATTTTTAGTTAGTATTTTTTTTTACTTGAAGAGTGCGTCTTAATCTGTGGTCCGCGGGCTCCTCGAGGTCCACAAGAATATGTAAAGTTCAGTCTCATACCTTTACTATTTCATCACCATCATCATCGACAGCTAAAAGACATCCACTGCTGAACATAGGCCTCCCCCAAAGAGCGCCATAAAGACCGGTCGAAAGCGGCCCTTATCCAGCGGACTCTTTCGACTTTCGCCAGTCAGTCCATCTTGAGGGCATCTTGGTGCTAAGTAGCAGTGCTTGCACTGCTGTGTTCCGGTGTGGAGAGTAAGACAGCCGGGGAAATTACGGGCACAAGAGGCATTTCATCTTAGTCCTCTAGGTCGGCAACGCATCTGCAATCCCACCGGGGTTGCGGGTGTCTATGGGCAGTGGTGATCACTTACCATCAGGTGACCCACTTGCTCGTTTGCCTTCCTATTCATAAAAAAAAAAAACTTCCTACGCTGCGTCTTCCGGTGCGTAGTCGCCACTACAGATCCTTCCAGCTCCATCAGTCGTTGGTCCTTCGAACTATTTAAGATAATACAAAAATGCCACAGTAGATGGACTGCTCGGAGCAGTCAGCGCCAGCTTCTAGCTGTCGTGTCGGGGTGATCTGCAGTTTCACTCCAAAACTCGGAGCAGTTGGGTTAATGTCTACTCCAAACGAAACACGACAGATTCATGCCGTTGGTCTCGACTGTTCCAAGCAGCCTTAAATGAACACGACCGACGTTTTTTTGTTAAGGGATCCTTGAAAATTTAACTTGACTTCTGAGGGTCCGTAGGAGTTCCTGTTTGTCAGTTTCGCGATTTTTACAATACAATACAATACAATACAAGTACTCTTTATTGAAGACCACAAATCAGTACAAAACAATACAGAAACAAAGAACAAAGTAGACAATAGGCGGTCTTATCGCTTAATAGCGATCTCTTCCAGACAACTAATAAGAGAAATAAGTTAATAGTTTTTAATAGAGTGTAAACAGTCATACTTCTTTGTGGTAAAAACAATATTATAGTTTTTTTTTAATACCAATTAGGATACTATCGTTAGCCACAGCGTTCCCTTTATGCCACTAGTAAATACTAATAACCACTGCAAAAAGTATAGTCCATAAGACAACTTAACTCTAGGTACGTGATAGTAACAATAATTGCAGTTTGTTCTCCATTAAATTTTAACCGAATGGTTAAAATTACTTGACTTATGGCTGCTAACGCGTTGATGTCATTTATATCAAAATTTGTCAAAGTCACACAAAGGTCATCGTTTGAACTTGGGCCCATTAATAAATGTGACTGTCAATATTGTTTAGAAAGTTTAAAAATGATTCAAACTTTATACGCAAAAATTTATAACCTGGACATGAAATTTGCCAATAAAATATCTTACTCATAAGTAAAATGTCGCTTTGAAAACACTTCTGTCTCTTTTGTTCAATATCACCCACACAAGAGTGCGCAGGCACAATTTTTCCAGACTATCACGCGATCAAGAAAAACGCCTAGACATTTCAAAGCGCCGGAGAAATCGCGGAAACTCCTATAAAGCCTTAATCATTTCCACAGACTTTATAATTGGCGATTTTTTATTACTAATTACCAAAAGCAGTTTCTGCCGGTTGGCAGGTGCCTTAAGGAGAGGGGGGGGGGGGGGGGCTAGGACGGCCGTTGACCCTCGCGAGCTCGAGTTTGCACCCGCGGTTCCAATACACCCTAACCACCACAGTTCACATCACTCCAAAACGATCCTTACCACTTTTAAATAACTCATCATATCTCCTAACACCGGAAGCGGGATCATTGAGCTTGCGAGCAATTTACCGCCATATATCAAAAGGTCCTAACTGTCATTTGTAATGTTTTTGGATAATACGTTTTATGCTTTGTTGGGAAGGTTGGGAGTTTGGTGGGGTGGGTAAACATGGTTACTGATCATGGATGTAGCTTCCTGGTCGGTCTCATATCAATTAAGTGTTGCTAATTTATCACGGAACCAGGGCAGCTAGCTCACGCGCTCCTTAATGACTCATTGCTTATGATATACATATACTTATCTGGATGTTATTAAAAGGAAAAGTAAGTGGGTGTTATATCTTAAACCATAACTGAAGAATTTCGATAGGAAGATTATGAAATAATCTGTCAAAATCGTTGGTAATGATGAAAGTTATTTTAAAAACACAACTCAAGCTAAGTCGCGTTGGGATGCGTAATAACAAAGGTTTCCAGCATTTTTTCTATTTTTTTTAGTAAAAGATTAAATCATGTTATAGGCGATGAGGCTAGCAACCCATCACTATTTTGATTCCTTTTTCCACCTTTACACCCGCAATCTTGCTAAATGTGGCCTGTAGGTACCTGTTACCTTAGGCTCTGTCTACCCCGTAAGGGATGAAGACGTGATTTGTGTGTGTGTATGTGTTAAATCTTGTTTCTGACACAGCGATTTAAATTTTCTCCATTCATCTGTTTTCTTCAGCTAAGTCGCTGTATTGTATTTTATTCTACACTAGCTATTGCCTGCGGCGTTGTACGCGCTGAATTAAAAAGTTATGGAATGCTGTATAGGTGACAAACTTAAGTAAATGACCTGTTGAATGTGTGAGTAATGTGTGCGAATAGACAAATTGACGTCCCAAATTAGAAAAATGACTTGAGTCACATATCAGTTCCGTACACTACTACATACAGGTTTACTTAAGTTTTTCGCCTGTAGCATTCTGAGTTTATTTGTTAACACATATTAAAATACAAATATTTCTTCTTTAATATGGACCTCCGCAAAGTAACGCCTGATTCAATAAAATATCTTTGTAAAAATATTAAGGATTTCTTAATTTTAGTTGACAAATGTTTCCCTACATTGTCGATATTCAAACTGTACGCCATCAAAGTGCTGACTTAATTTTGATTTAAAAGTCTTATACATGTAAGTCTTATAGTCTATATGGATATTTTAAACTCACTCTTCGTCGGTCTCTCGCTTAATGCTCCTCTCATTTACTCAAAGGTTAACTGGTAGAGATCCCTTATAGGGATAAGTTTGCCTTTGTGCATATATATAAGGTCTTTTTTGTGATTTGTCTCTGTTTCTTTATATTTGTACAATAAAGCATTATTAACTTACTTATTTATCAGGCGTGATTTTGATTCCTCTTTTCCATCTATACGCCCACAATCATGCTAAACGTGGCCTTTAGGTCTTGTTATTGTTACCTTAGGCTCTGTCTACCCTGTAGGGGATAAACACGTGATTTAGTGTATTATGTATGTATACAAGATCTCAAAAAAAAGTTTAGGTTCACTCGCTGTCAGATGCATACTAAAAATGACAGCTAAAACCTGAACTGAGTCGGGATTGAATTGCATTAAGACGTCATGGTAAGGGCCCAGGGATGTTTCTCAAACTGACCCAACCACCTGCTAAAATATTTCGGTGCAATTTTGAGACACCCTGTATCTTTTCTTGACGTCTGAAATACCCGTATTTACTTGCAAGTTTGTTCTCAAATAACTTTTATGTCGATCGGAACGGCGAAAGTGTAAGAAACTTAACTGTACAATAATAGAAGTTTATCTTAGATGGGATAATGCACTGATTCGAATTTCAAAAAGCGTCTGTAGATTTTAATAGAACGTTTCATGTCACGTTGTTTGGCTGAACGTCAGTGACGGGCATCAACCTGTTTATTTTCAGGTAAGAAAAAAAAAAAACAAAAAAAGTTGAAACAAAATAGAATAAGGTTGTTTTTGTAACCAATTCTTTGACTAGTATGGCAAGCATGTTACTTACTGCCTATGTACATAATGGGAGATGTGCAAGAAAATGGTAACCGTGCTAGATGCCCTGATGGGACCTCTTTTTTTTATATGAATAGGAAGGCAAACGAGCAAGTGGGTCACCTGATGGTAAGTGATCACTACTGCCCATAGACACCCGCAACCCCGGAGGGATTGCAGATGCGTTGCCAACCTAGAGGACTAAGATGAAATGCCTTTTGTGCCCGTAATTTCCCCGGCTGTCTTACTCTCCACATCGGAACACAGCAGTGCAAGCACTGCTACTTAGCGGTAGGATTAGCGAGTAAGATGGTGGTAGCGATCCGGACGGACCTTATTCGAAAATGATGAGTGATATTGATATTGTAGCGAAGCGTTATACTGAATACTAAATAAATTAAAACAAATCCTCATTTCAGTTTCGAGATCCATAAAAGAAGTTATGAATGAAAATAGTACAATACATGAAGCATGGAGTAAACAACGTCATTAAGTCTTGTATATACATTTTTAGCTAGTTCCCCCTACATAACCAAGTTACATAACCGGCACTGGTAAAACCAATGTAGGATGATTAATTTGGATTAGTTTAGGTTTAAGTGCGGTGGGGGTTGAGCCACCCCTAAGCCGCGAACATGTTTGTTTTAATTTAGAAATAGTCTTTATTTTACCTTAGAATGTCCTGGTTATGTAAAATGGTTACGTACGGGGAACAAGCGAGATTTTTATCCACTTCCAATGCTCGGATTGAATTAAAATTTGATAGCTACGAGTACTAGGTAAACACGGCAATATAATCAGGTAAGCACCTACGCACGCTCGCGCCGTATCTATCCTGCTTACCGAATAGCTTTGCTGTGTGTACACATGAGCTTCAATGACATAGCAATAATCGGGACACCCTCAACAAAGAGGTGTTAAAAAAAAGGAAGTCATTGCATTTCAATACTATTATGAGTACCTTAGTTTAGTTGGCAATTTAATACCACACAGCCTGTTCCATGCTGGTCTAGGAGAAAAGAAAAAACATAGAATGTACCAGTTGCTTCTCTTCCTGCGCAAATGGTAAAAGTCCATCGAGGGAAAATCGAGTGAGCAAAAATCTTAGGAATAATGACATGTTATACGCGATGCGGCTGGCAACCCGTCACTATTTTGATTCCCCTTTCCACCTATACACCCATAATCATGCTAAACGTGGCCTTTAGGTCTTGTTACCTTAAGCTCTGTCCACCCCGTAAGGGATATAGACGTGATTTATGTATGTATGTATGTACAGCCTGTTCCAAATATGACGCTATTTATTCATCCTTTTCTCTTATCGGTCATGCATCTCTCACTTACCGAACTAGTTAGAAGAAGACGCAAATAACGAATAATAAATTAGGAATATCTAGACTTATCTACTTAAATTCGAGCTGTCACGTTGCACTCCACGTTGCTAACGTCGAATATAAGACAAATGCAACGGAAAATTATAATATCCATTCGATGATACTCTCTTGCACTATTTTCTTATGCATACAATGCGTTGAGGCTAATCTGAATAGATTTGCTGGAACATCGTTTAATGTACTATTATGTAATGTTTTATTTCGTACGCACTTGGATTTCCATGATATTATTCAGTAAGCCTACGTGATCTAGAACCAGGAGCTTTGACATTTGTTTTGTTGAAGTATTCTAGACCAGTTTGAAGATAGAGTATAGGTATAAAAATAAATGGAAGAAAAGAAAAAGTTGGAACGCGTAATTTTCTTCTACATTTGATTTTATACAAAACTTTTGTTTTGTTCACACGGCGACAAATTACGCGACTCACAACTCGAAAAATTACGCTCGTCTGACTTCGGCTGTATTGTATATTCGAACAGTTCTCCGGGCTTGCGGCGACAGTGGCGCCACAGTTTGAGCTGTCAAATGCATTTCCATACATAATGCAAGCTAGAGGTTTTCGTACGCTCCGTTTGACGTAGAGAATATTTTGCAGGATGTTGACCGGTTTATATTTTATTTACAAGTTCTAGAGCCCGTGTTAAATGAATTGATTTGCAGCTAAAGTATGTTTTTGAATAATTGAATCGAATTTGTTTAGCGGTACAGGATTGGTCGGTATTGTAAGGTAACTTATAATGCGCGGCGCGGACTGTAGTTGAGAAAAGTGAAACGTTATTTTCAATGGCGTAACTATAACGTCTGGGGCCCGCGGCAAATTCGTCAGATGGGGCTCCTTCCTCAATATAAAGAAGTGCATCAGCGTCCCTTCTGTGCTCTAAACCAAGCCAGTTCGGGGCCCCGTAGAGCTAGGGGCCCCTGGCATTTTGCCACCCCTGCCACCCTATAGTTACGCCACTGGTTATTTTGGTATGAAACGGGGGGACTACTTAGAAATTCGAAATGCGAAGTTCCTGTCATTCCATCCCTCTTACTCATCTGGCACTGGCAATTATTATGAGTGAAACGGCACGAAACAAACATCAAATCTGTCAGTCGGGAGTAGCACGAAAGGGTTTGGCTCAGCTCTCATTATGCGGACGGCTAAGGAGTGGAACTCACTGCCGAGGTCAGTTTTCCCGGAACGCTATGATCAGGACATCTTCAAGGCCAACGTGAACAGACACCTTCTAGGCATACTTGTACCACCTTAGGCCTCATCTTCGCCTTCCATCACGCGAGATCGAAGTCAAACGTAAACCTATTTTGTATTTAAAAAAGGTAAAACACATCTTTCACTTTTATGTATAAACAAATCATAAAAAAGCGACTCGATTAGCGTTACCTAAATACACTTACCAGTGGCTTTTTGAAATCAGATCCGTTAAACTATCATTCGAGAGTGTTAAACATCCCAAGATACAAAACTGCAGGTCAAATGATATTTTAAACTATGCATACACATACGAGTACATATACATACACAAATTATGTCTTTATCCCATACGGGTAGTCAATGCCTAAAATAGCAAATAGGCCAAAAGCAGTGGCGCAACTATAGGGTGGCAGGGGTGGCAAAATGCCAGGGGCCCCTAGCTCTAGGGGGCCCCGAACTGGCTTAGTTTAGAGCACAGAAGGGACGCTGATGCACTTCTTTATATTATTAAGGAAGAAGCCCCATCTGACAAATTTGTCGCGGGCCCCAGACAGTTACGCCACTGGTCAAAAGGCCATGTAGCAAGAATGTGGGCGTGTAGATGGCAAAAAATTGAATCAAAATAGTGATGGGTTGCTAGCCGCATCGCCTAACACGACTCCTACGATTTTTGCCCATTCCCTCGATGGGCTTTTACCATCTGCGCGGGAAGAGAAGCAACTGGTACATCCTATGTTTTTTCATCGCTCCCAGACCAGCATGGAAGTGTTGTAAAGTTATCCAATAAACTAACTCTGCCACCCGCTGACATATTGCGGAATAATTCTAAGACAGCTTGTAAATTGCCAGCTTGTAAATGGCCAGCTTGTAAATGGCCAGCTTGTAAATTGCCAGCTTGTAAATTGCCAGCTTGTAAATGGCCAGCTTGTAAATGGCCAGCTTGTAAATTGCCAGCTTGTAAATTGCCAGCTTGTAAATTGCCAGCTTGTAAATGGCCAGCTTGAAAATGGCCAGCTTGTAAATTGCCAGCTTGTAAATTGCCAGCTTGTAAATTGCCAGCTTGTAAATTGCCAGCTTGTAAATTGCCAGCTTGTAAATTGCCAGCTTGTAAATTGCCAGCTTGTAAATGGCCAGCTTGTAAATGGCCAGCTTGTAAATTGCCAGCTTGTAAATGGCCAGTTTGTAAATTGCCAGCTTGTAAATGGCCATCTTGTAAATTGCCAGCTTGTAAATTGCCAGCTTGTAAATGGTCATCTTGTAAATTGCCAGCTTGTAAATTGCCAGCTTGTAAATGACCAGCTTGTAAATTGCCAGCTTGTAAATGGCCAGCTTGTAAATGGCCAGCTTGTAAATTGCCAGCTTGTAAATTGCCAGCTTGTAAATTGCCAGCTTGTAAATTGCCAGCTTGTAAATTGCCAGCTTGTAAATGGCCAGCTTGTAAATTGCCAGCTTGTAAATGGCCAGCTTGTAAATTGCCAGCTTGTAAATGGCCATCTTGTAAATTGCCAGCTTGTAAATTGCCAGCTTGTAAATGGTCATCTTGTAAATTGCCAGCTTGTAAATTGCCAGCTTGTAAATTGCCAGCTTGTAAATGGCCAGCTTGTAAATTGCCAGCTTGTAAATGGCCAGCTTGTAAATGGCCAGCTTGTAAATGGCCAGCTTGTAAATGGCCAGCTTGTAAATTGCCAGCTTGTAAATGGCCATCTTGTAAATTGCCAGCTTGTAAATTGCCAGCTTGTGAATGGTCATCTTGTAAATTGCCAGCTTGTAAATTGCCAGCTTGTATATGGCCAGCTTGTATTTCCGAACGTTCGTCCTTACGTTCTAATTCTAAATGCTTAGGTAGACATGCAAAAATATTCAACTTCTCTAATATTATGTTGACGTGTTTGATATTTCATAAAACTTTCGATATACCCATGTCAAACGTAAGACGCCATTTTGCTTTAATTACAATAATTTACTTTGTTATAAATTTTGTCAATGAAATGGTCACGTGTATAACCATTAGAAAAGCGTGCCAGAATCCAGGAAATTTCGTGTTTATCTAAAGTAACGTGAGTCTTATGCCGAGGGAATACGGAGCAAGATACAATGGCCGGGATAATGTAATCAATAAAAATGCTTCAACACGTCACGTGTTTTGAGACATGGGAAGGTCGAGTTCTAAAAATAATTCTGTTAGAAGGATATTATTACGGTTGAAAGTTAATGTTATTTCTACTACTAATAGGCTTGTGGTCTACGGTATAGGTACGTATGTGAAAATACCACTCGAAAGTGGTGAAAAATTGTGCTGGATTTGAAATACGAGTAGCTTAGAAGACACTTACAGCTCTCATTAATCTTGTGAACTAGTCAAAACTGATAAGAGCTGTAGTTTAGAAGATATAAGCTGATTTATACCACTTTCGGGTGGTTTTCACATAATGTGCTTTCAAAAATCGGCCCCCTGGCCCGTATTTCACAAAAGCGATAATTTTCAGTGAAGTGACAATTATGTTTACATCACAAACTCGACGAGAATCTTCGTCGGTTGGCTTCATATTGAATACGCCTTGCATTTCGAATTATCAACGGCTACCGACAATTACCGAGTTGTGGAAATTGGCAGAGTGCAAAGCGGGTGGAGGGGGTAGCCTAAACGATCACAGCGCTCGCTACGGCTAAAATTGTCATTTTTGTCGCTGACTTGAGCTGTCAAATCCATATTGCAGTGAACATTTTCTAATCGTTTTTGAGATAAAAATATGGTCCTGGCAAGATGTGTTGTTGTGAATTGTAATAACACCAAGAAGAATAGCGACTGTAAATTTTACCAATTTCCAAGACCATGGTGGAAACGAGACCAAAGAAATAAGTGGATATTTGCCGTAAGAAAAAAAAATTTAGTTACCTAACCTCTAAAATTTCACTGAAAACAACAATTTTAATATTATTGGCAATAATGTTACTGACTACCATTGTCCAAAATTGTGTAATATAGTAAAATAACACAAGATTTCATTAATATTTTTCACAATATTTACTTACTTCTTGTTTGACAGCGGTGACAATATTGTCCATAATGGCCGCCTATCACGTGGCGCTGTCGTCGCGTACGGTCCCAATAGGGGAACACTTCCATGCTGGTCTGGGAGCAAAGGAAAAACATAGAATGTGCCAGTTGCTTCTCGTCCCGCGCAGTGGTAAAAGCCCATCGAGGAAATGGACTTATTTTTAGGCATGTTACAGGCGATGCGGCTAGCAACCCATCACTATTTTGATTCCCCTTTCCATGTACGTCTACAATCATGCTAAACGTGGCCTTTAGGTCTTGTTACCTCAGGCGCAGTCTACCCCGTAAGGGATATAGACGTAATTTGTGTATGTATCTATGAAATAGGAGCCTGATGGTAAGCGAAGATGTCGTTTGATGGAATGCGTGCCTAGCAAATGCGCATTCTTTCTTCATTTGAAGATGCTAGACGGCTAGATGGTAGCGTTCAGGGGTTATCTTACTTAGGCTGGGAATTCTACCCTTCAGTTGTGCGCTAATAGATATTATTATCTTTCTGATACTGTATTGTTGTCAGTATGCCCAAAAATACCGGGATTTACTGCAGTTGATTATGTGCAGATGAATGTGGCAGAAAACTGAGATGAACACTGAAGGCGGCGGCGAAGAAATTGTTTTTTTCTCAAACATTCTCGAAAATTTTCTCTTTCTGTTAGAAAATAGAACACGGGAAGTGCCTCATTTTTGCTTTTCGAAATTAAAAACACAAAACTTCCCTGCTTTGGAGTAAATGAAATGTACTAAAATCCATTTTTTCCCGCTTTGTTAACTTTTTAAAACTTCAAACAATTTCATGTAAAATTGAGAGGACGATAGAATAATTCCATACAGCCAGGCCAACCGCTCGGTTTTCATCGCAGTGCATGTGTAAGTTTTTTTTAAATTTTCTGTTTATAATATCTATGATTTGAAAAATGTTTTTAGAAGGCGGTAAAACTGTGTTCTATGCGTGATTGAATCTATTTGTTTTCATTGTTTTATTTTATTATTGCTTATTTCCTCATATTGCTTGAGAAAAGCACCATACATTCCTCGATCTATCGTTTGAAAAACCCGGTGTGGATGCAGGAGGCCAGTTGTCGTTCATTGTGGCGTTCTAAGGGGAAGGTATTTGTTCGACAGTGGCCGTCTTCTGCCTGATGATGATGATGATGTTAAATATAAAATATCTTGGACACGTTTCCAAACTGTTGGACGACTACAATACAACATATTCTGTAAAAGCAAAAAACACTTCAAGCTTCTCACTAACGCGCAATAGCGTTGCTGCTTATTCGACTGCATCTCATAGAAAGGGGTCAGCGAATATTAAATATTGAATATTTAAATAAATCAGTGCTTGTATTCCATTGGAGTTATTCAATTTCAAATCCTGGCTCTGTACAGCGAACTTTGATAATGGGGTCAAGTGGGAAATGTTTACACGGAGTTTTACATACTGTAGTGTACATTGTATTGGCTCTTCATTGTTTATACAAATGGCGACAACGATTCCAACCCTGGAGTCAGTTGGCAGCAGTTTTTCCGGAGAGGTACCATTTCGGGGAATTCAAAAAACGAGTCCACTCTTTTATTAAAGGGCTGGCAACGCGCTTGTAACCCCCCTATGTTGGGTGTCCACTAGTAGCGTTTATAGCTTTCCATCGACCGATGCTCATTTGTCTCCTATTTTATAGAGAGAGCCCGTGAACCCGTGTACCTTCCATGCTGGCCTGGGAGTAAAGAAAAAACATAGAATGTACCATTTGCTTCTCTGCTCGTACATACATACACATACACAAGTCACGTCTTTATCCCTTACGGGGTAGACAGAGCCTAAGGTAACAGGTACCTACAGGCCACATTTAGCAAGATTGCGGGCGTATAGATGGGAAATGGAATCAAAATAGTGATGGGTTGCTAGCCTCATCGCCTATAACATGATTCCTATGATTTTTGCCCATTCCCTCGATGGGCTTTTACCATCTGCGCGGGTAGAGAAGCAACTGGTACATTCTATATTTTTTCTTTGCTCCCAGACCAGCATGGAAGTTCTGCTCGTGCTGATGGTAAAAGCCCATCGAGGGAATTGGGCGAAAATCTTAAGAATCAGGTTTTTTTTTATTACTACAGCTACCTCCAACATGATCGGAGCCTATTTTAACAGTTTCCTAGTCTACGCTTTCATTCTAGTTCTCGCTTTTTCTACTTCTCGTACTGCCATTCTGCATACTTGTTCTTTCTTTCATTCTGCATCATTCTCGCTTTTTACTAATCTTGGCTTGCTAAGCTTACTATTTATCTTATTATTATTTACTAGCTTTTCCCCGCGACTTCGTCCGCGCAGATAACGTCAGAGTGACGACATACCCCTACATCCACTCATGTCTCCAAGTATAATGTATTTATTTCCTATCCCGTGGGAAATTCGGAAAATCCCTTCTTAGAGCACCTACGTGATCCTCTAGGAATATTATCTACTTATTATAGTCTTAATTATTTACCTCGTGTTTTTATCCCGTGGGAAATTTGAAAAAGGTGCCAAATGTAATGTAGCTTTATTGGTACAACATTTCGGGATTTTCCAATCCCGTGGGGAAATCGGTATAAAAAGTATCCTATATCCGTCTCCTGGTTCTAAGCTACTTCCCCACCAATTTTCAGCCAAATTGGTTCAGCCGTTCTCGAGTTATAAATAGTGTAACTAACACGACTTCCTTTTATAAATACAGATTATATAGATTACACTCATTCGGTTCAGTTAAGAATCAGGTTATAAGCGATGCGGCCAGCCCATCACTATTATGATTCCCCTTTCCACCTTTGCACACAATTATGCTAACAGTGGCCTTTAGGTCCTGTTACCATAGGCTCTGTCTACCCCGTAAGGGATAAAGCGATGTATGTATTACACAGTGATATAAAAGCAATGAATAAAAAAACTTCATGTAGTCGCGTGAATGTCGAAGTATTTGCATCGCGTTTTTCATATTTCTGTCGCTATACAATACGTCAGTCATTGATTAACTTTATATTCAGAAAACATGGTACATATGATATAGATAATTTTTGGCGTTCCGTAGTCCACGATGTTAGCGTCTGTTTGCAATGAGTTGAAGTCTCATTGCCTGTTATACCTACTGTATACTTACTTACATACATACATACATACATACATACATAAATCTTTATCCCTTACGGGGTAGACAGAGCCCAAGGCAACGAGATCTAAAGGCCACGCTTAGCATGATTGTGGGCGTAGAGGTGGAAAGGGGAATCAAAATAGGGACGGGTTGCTAGCATTCTCCGTTCCAAATTTTATCCAAATCCATTCAGTAGTTTTTACGTGAAAGAGTAACAAACATCCATCCATCCATACTTACAAACTTTCGCGTTTATATTAGTAGGATGAAGTAACTTAAAATACCATTTTGCCTGTGGTATAAAAGTTTATTCTTCCATGCTGGTCTGGGAGCAAAGAAAAAACATAGAATGTACCAGTTGCTTCTCTTCCCGCGCAGATGGTATAAGCCCATCGAGGGATTGGGTGAAAATGTTAGGGATCATGTTATATAGGCGATGTGGATAGCAACCCATCACTGTTTTGATTCCCCTTTCCATCCGTACGCCCACAATCATGCTAAACGTGGTCTTCAGGTCTTGTCACCTTAGGCTCTGTCTACCTCGTAAGGGATAAAGACGTGATTTATGTTTGTATGTACGTATGCATAAAAGTTTATTAGTACGGAACCCTCGGTTCGCGAATTCAAGTTGCATGTGACCAGTCTTTTTGCATGATTCTTTGACCGTGTAACAATATGGACACGTGAGATGTTGATGTAAGTAATTCTAATACACATAAAAAGCACTTTATAATAGCTGACGACAATCCTTCTTGATTTGTAAAACAGAATCATTTATATCAGTATTGGAAAAACCAGGAAAGATTTTAAATAAGCTTTGAATATTTTTTTTAAGTTGCTAACTACTTACACATGGGTATACATAATTAATATTTTATTGAATCAGGCGGTACTTTGCGGAGGTCCATTTCAACGAACAAAAAATTTACCTTGCTACTCCGCTACTGACGTGCAAGATAACCAAGCCTATGTGAAATATATATGTTTTTCCTGCAATCCCTCCCTCCACTACTGCCAATAAAACACACATAAATCCCACAAACTCAATTATCTCTTACACACACAAACACTGACGCGCTTCCATCCCCCTATGGGATCATTATCAAAGTTTAATGAGCACAACTGTTACACATGCAAACCCCATGTTTGCATTCACCCATAACAGGTGGGTAAGTCTTCGAATTTTTCTATCTGTTACTAGCTGTCACGTGACCTTGTTACTACGCGATTTTTTCACCAAACGTCATCTGTTTGAATGATATGTCTGTATGTACGACACAATCACAAACTCCAAATCAATTGATTTATTTTATTAGAGCAAGTTTAAATCTACCACGATTTTTTACCACTTTCGAGTAGTATTTTTACCTATACGCCCACAAATTTGCTAAACGTGACCTAGGTCTTGTTACCTTAGACTCTGTCTACCCTGTAAGGGATAAAGACGTGATTTGTGTGTGTATGTATTTTTACCTCAGACTCTCAACAACAAGTCAGTGTGTAGCGACTTGGAAGATCTCGTTTCTTTGCTTTAATATGACAATTTTATTCGCCAACAAGCCTTCTACAGTCATCGGAACACGTCCAGTACAATATAGGCGTGTATTTCTAACAAATACAAATGTTTTTGCGTTACATAGCTACTTTCTTATGTTAATACGAACATACTCGTCAGACCGTAGACAATTGTACTCAATAGCTTCCTGTCAAGCTCACGCGCACAATGGGCCCATTCAAGAATCAATTGGGCAAAAAATTAAAAAAATCTGACCAAGCTGCATTCGAAGGGTTGCAATCCCTTAGGGATTATGATTCCCTTGCAGAACATAGCGCCGCTTTTTTTTCAACATACAAATTTTTGCCACACAATTGTTGCAATTTACGACATAAATCTTCATTTATGAGATTTAGGCAAACAATTGGCGTCTCATATTTTATGCGTTTGGTTGACAATTTCTTTTGAATGTCACGAGTACAATGACATTTTTGTTGCTGTTTAAGTGATGTTATTAGGTGGATGTGTTTCTTTAAATAATCTCAAAGTACTTCTCAAACTCGACTGAAACTGTAAAAAAATCACCTGTAAAATGAGAAACAACAACATTTTTAGTATCATTTGCTAATTGTCTTATTTTTCTAGATTTGAATGCACCTAATTAGTGATTAAATTCTTTAAATGCGGCGTATAAATACCCTTCTAATGAATTCGCCTGCAACATTGCCACACGACACGTGACGCTAAGAACATGCAATGACACTGACGACGTTTTAAGATAATAATATACATCGTATCCAGCATAATGACGAACGAAATGTATTCAAATGGAAACCCCTGATACTTTGAATTTGTCCGCACTTAAAATACGTCAAAATTCATGTTCGAAAGGAAATGAAAACGGCGAGAGAGCCTCTTAACATTCTTAACAAAACACGTTTAACAAAGCACGCGCACACCCACGTGAACTAAACGGTTGTAATCTGCATAATCTGCTAAACAAATACTGCAAAGGAGCACTCGAGATCTTATTGAGCCCCAATCCCACCCAAGAAAGGAGTCAAATCTTAGGGATTTCGTCCAATTTTGCACCACTATTGAACTCAATGAGATGACAATTGTGGACGTATTTTAACAAAGCCCTCAATACCACTGCAATCTACACCCAAATGTTACTCAGAAACCTTAAAAACATGAACCAAATTTGAACGCAGTCAAAGTTAATGTAGGCTTCTGTTGGGCTTAGCTGATTTACTTGTCTAATTCTCCAGAAGTAATGGAGTTTAAATTTTGGGTGGTATTGATTGTGTTTTTGTCCGCGTTGGGCCCACTGTGCGGTAGGAACGTATGAGCGATTGGTAATAACTAACTAATTCGGAATTCCAGCGAAATTAGTGGATTACATCAACATATTGAATCGTTGAAATATACTGCATAAAATGAAATTTATTTCATATAAGATAACATTAAATTAAAAATTTAAAAAGCGCATTAATCGAGTAATTATTCGTAAATAAAATAAATATTCAAATTTTATACCAAAAATGCCTTACATCATTTTGGAAGAGCTGATAATCTTCAAGCTACTGGATCGGAACTAACATTAACAGAGACTTCAGTCAAATTAACTTGATATATAAGAAACCTTATCACATTAAATCAAAGCGCGTTTAGCAACTACCTAATAAAATAGCATTATTAATACTGAAAATTATAACTTTACCAATAAAATATCTGTCGATACATTACCTCGTATAAACCACAGTGCAATAATTTAACAGTATTTCTAAACTGCACAGCTGTTATTGCCCGTGATGTCTGCCAATAATTTCATCGCAGTGCTTCGCAAATTTCCGATATTATTATAAAAATAGCCTGTATGTTATTCCAGACTGTAATCTATCTTTTCACCTATCTACGCGCCTAGATAGGCGAAAAGATATGCATAGATGCATCTGGTGACCAGCGGGCTGGCAGCTATTTTGCGCAAAGAATTAGCCTCGCGATTCAACGCACGCAAGGGAAATCAAAATAGTGATGGGTTGCTAGCCGCATCGCCTATAACATGATTCCTAAGACTTTCGCCCATTCCCTCGATGGACTTTTACTATCTGCGCGGGAAGAGAAGCAACTGGTAAATTCTATGTTTTTTTCTTTACTCCCAGACCAGCATGGACGAATAATTATGTAGTGGTAGAACATAAGTGCTCCCGCGCCGCTCTTCATACGCCACCGAGCGATCCATCACGAGCAGCGTGAGCGCATGCTAGCCGCTTTTTGCGGCTGGTCAAGATGCCGGCGTGGACGACTAATCCCTTTTGACACTAGTGATGTCATTGTCGATGGTTTAGGTATCGATAAAAAATTGTAAAATTGTGTTTTGAAGGATGGGCAGCTTTTGTGTATAAACATATGAATTTAATATAGTTATGCGTCATACGTTGTGGTTGCAGATACTTTAGTGATTTTGTTGATTTCGTAACACTTTAAACGTTTTCTGTGGGTAGTGTTTGGCTGGAGTTAGTAATAAAATAAACTTACTGTTGGTAATAAAATTGTTTAAATGTTTCTTGGTGGGTGGGTTAGAATATTATTTGATAATTAGCAAAATGTTTAATTAAAATTGTCAGAGGAAAAATGGCAAATTACAGTAATCTAGCTACCAAAACATTAATCACGTGGAAACGAAAATTGATCGACCACTTCCTGTGTAACCCCAAGTTTATCGATACAAATATGTTCTTGGAACATCCCTAGCGGAACAATGACGTGAGCCCACTTATTCATAACTAATTTTTACAAAAAAAAAACATGTTCACGGCAACTGTAGAATGGGATGAAAGGCTTAATCCTTCGGGAAGTGGACAATGACTTGACCACATGGACGATGATGGATGGACATCTGGATGGGGCAAAGAAAGTACTGTACGTACAGTCGAGTTCTCCAATATCTATGCAGCCAACTGTTCAAAAATATCTAAACACGCTTCGTATGTTACTGAAAATTGGGGCTACTTATACATATTTTTGAACGGTCGGCTGTACATACCGTAATATCATTTAAATTAAACATTTAAAAGTTATTTGTAAAAAATTAGGGATTAATGTCATCAGTGCCTAAAATTAATAAAATAATATTAATACAAAACATATAAAGCAAAAGAACTCTATATTTATGTTATATTTTCATTATAAAAAGCCACGTTAGTAGCGCTTGCTTTGAAAGTCTGTGTTTCTAGTAAGCGACACATTTTTTCATACGTACTGATTTTAAGGCGTAGGGCCTGTTATACGATTTTCTGTCAAGTTTCTGTAACTTAAGTGTCAGATATCTGTGGAGCCGTCTCTATTTGTTACTACGAAACAGACAGAATCGGCATCACTGTTATCTGACTTTTGCAATACCAGAAACTTACCAAACACAACTTCGCAAAATACCAAGCTACTCCGCTACTCACGTGCAGATAGCCAAGCCGAATCGTAATAGTTGAAATTAGGTACAGTTTGACAACAAAAATAATGCTCCACGATGTACCTGCGCAGTAGATCAATTTTAGTAGCGCGGGAAATTACGATACACCAATGATAAAATAGAATTCTACGCGCGCTAAACTCTGGCGCTGTTATTGGTCGATCGATTTCGTACCAACATGGCGGCCGGGCCGTGCGCCAATGCCGCCATAGATTATTTACACGTTCGGCTACCATCGGAAACTGGTCTGCGCTTCTCTGCGCAAACGAATACTGCCGATGCGCATTATATTTGTTGTCAAACTGTATACTTATACACATAGTTTCAGTCCCGGGGAAGGACATAGGATAGTTTTTATCTCGGAAAACAGCATAGATCCTGCGGGATAGCGATAAGCGAATTCTGCGCGGAAGGAGTCGCAGGCACCAGCTTGTAAATAAATAAATAAATTACATTGGTAGTACTTTCTCGTGCCTGTGCGCTGGCACCTCGTGCGGGCCCGGCCTGCGCCTGCGCGCGCCAGCTTGACCAGCCTTCGCAACGCCTTGCCAGTGTTGCCACACAAATTTACCATGTACAGGGGGTATAAATTAAAATTAAAATTAATTGTGTCAAAATAACTGTGTTCAGGCTTGGAGAGAAAGACAGACGGTGAAATTACTGGCACATAGGCTGACAACGCATCTGAAAGAAAGAAGACATTTATTCGCTTTTGATAAATACACATATTATTATTACAGAAAAAAAACCATAGACTTGATCTGTGTTGCTTTTGATGGACATACAAATTAAGACATACAAACATCATCATCGCTTTTGATAAACATGCAAATGTTAAAAAAAAAAACAAAAACTTCATTCGTGTAATGAGTATGTCTTAGCAAAAGTGAAACGGTCGCTGGCTCAGTATTACGTATACGCTGAGTCGTTAGACACCAGCAGCACTGTTTTTTTGCTAGAACTGTCAGCAATCCTCTAGTGTTGTGTGTCTGTCTATAGGTGACTTGCTCGTTTGCCTTACACTTGTATAAAAAAAATGTATGTAAAATATTTATAAATTATTAAATGGAGTCAAGCTAATATCATGGAGCAAGAAAAATAATGAATGACTTACATATACATAAATACATACATAAATCATTATCTCAATCCCTTCCAGGGTAGATAGAGCCTAAGGTAACAAGACAAGGCCACGTTTTGCATGATTAAGGGCGTATAGGTGGAAAGGGAAATCAAAATAGTGAAGGGTTGGTAGCCACATCGCCTATAAATAATACAAGACGAGTAAATGTCATATGGGAGATGGTAGGTACACGCACAGCATTGACATCATTTAATAATTTCATTTATTCATTTGTCATCCATGTTGAATATGAAAAAGCAACCTTGAATTATGTAAACCAATAATATACAATGCTTATATAATTTGCTTATAAACATAAGCGTGGTTTTGAAATGCTTGTGTCGTTTTAAGGAATAACAAACTTTGACATTTTGAATTTTAACTAAAACATCACTTAATTAAATCGAGCTGCGCTTAAACCCGAGTGTTATTAGAAATCATGATTGCGCCTCAAATTTAAGTTCTCACAACAAATTCTCAATTACTAAAGAAAAATTGGCAGCGCCACTTGCGAGTAAAAACGGCAACAAACTAATCTCATACTATTTGACACTTCTACGCGAAGGCAAAACTTATAGCCTCTCTTATCTGAACACCCTGTGGTTACGCTAATTCCGTTTTTTCTGTCTTGTAAACCGGTGCGATCGACAACACGCATTATTGACCCCGTACAATGGCACAATGGCACAAATGCCACAATGCCAAGACCAACGTGGACACTCGTTTAAAACCGTATTAATCGTACTTATAATGTGACGACGTTGTAATACTGTCGGGCCACACTGTCGGTGGTAATGATCTGATGAAAAATTACAGCCGACTAGAGTCGTAAAGGGTTTCAGTCTCTAATGTAAGGTGCACACAAAAAAGTCTCAATTACTATGGAAAAAATGGCAGCGCCACTTGCGGATCGAAACGGCAACAAACTGTTGTATTTGACATTTTAACGCAAACGCGTTCTTGAGGTATAGGTAATATTGTAACCGAAAACTTACACTAAGGATACAGGGGGGTTACCATTACGTCTTAAAGCGATTCAGTTTTCCAAAAAAAGTCCACATGTTTTTTTAGCAGAATTTAACAATTTTGGGTTTTTCTTACTTACAATCGTTTACCCTATCGATCCTCATACAAGAAAAAACGTGTCCCAGATTTTACTATGGATTGTTTTTCCTATTCGTCACGTTCCATACCTAGTTACCTATATTAGAAAAGTCACGAACTGGAATGGAAAATTTGGGACACATTTTTCTTGTATGAGGATCAATAGGGGAAACGATTGTGAGTAAAACAAACACCAAAATAGTTAAACTCTGGAAAAAATTGTCATGTGGACTTTTTTTTGAAAACGCTCGTGTTGAAGTGACTACGAGATTAATTTGTTGCCGTTTTTTCAGGGACTTACCCGCGGTCTACCGAGTTTGTACACCCGGAAAAAATGCTGTCATCACTTTGAATCACTCAATAACATTTAAATACTAAAATAGGTAGGTTAGGTATCTTCAGTTGCCCGAATGGCAAAATACACAGGAACAACAAAATGTTTTTCAGACGTCTAGGCGAGCGCGTTCGAAACATTTTTATTCACTCAGGCGACCCATTTGCTTGCCGCGCTGTTTCATAAAAAAGCAGTAGGATTAATGTAGTACATAATTAAGCCAACTCACCTGCGAGCTGCAACCGTAGCTGTTGCAAGTTAAAGCTCGCAGCTGAGTGTATGTATGTATGTATGTATAACTCTTTATTGTACATAAAACACAAGAAAAATATGAATACAGGACAACACACATGCACAAAGGCGAACTTATCCCTAAAAGTGATATCTTCCAGTTAACCTTTGAACGATTGACAGGACATAAGTATTAAGCAAGAGTAGGCACACAGAAAAAGTAAAAGAACCGATCGAAACCTCAAATAATCCTGAATGTCTAAATTTTAAATAATGTAAGATACAATAATAAACTACACATAATAGATAAATACGATAAACTAATACACAATAAATAAAATATACTACATAATGTATAAATCGCCGTGCCCGTCTTTACTCGGCTCGTGGCAAACGTCAGAAGGCATGATGAATGTGCCCAAAGTTCACGCGTACATCGACACAGTTCCTCGTGATTTTCCTGATTGGACAAATACGTGCTAATTTGTATGTATTTTTGTCTTTTGTCATGCTACAACAATAGATGAGTGGTAAATAGTTAAGTTTTTTTTGGCGAGGACTGCGATTCGTACCCAATGAAAGAAATCCATGCTATCTCGGGTACCATCGGCCCATTCAAGTTCAAACGCATAAGAGTGAGTGTAACAGCAAAACAAACACGAATAGCATTCTAATAGCTCACAGACTGTAGTTACTGGAAAACACTACGTGAAATACTGACGTCTGTCTTTAAGTAGGTATACATAGACTAGCTACAATAGCCCAAACAAAAGAACGCCGTGTCAGTCGTTTCAGAATGGTGTCAGCGGATGCTAAACAACGAAGGTCATTGTTTGAGGATCTTGTTATTTCGATATCCTCATAAGTGGGCTAAGACGGTTTTACAGGGGTCAATGACTGTGCCAAATGAGTTGTCGAAAAGTTGATAGCTTTTGGAATTATTCGCGGCGGTTCTTTGGAGTTTTTTTTGTAGTCGAGTATGAAAATAATCGCAGTAGTCCCTTCAAAGGAAGATGCCTAAGGAAATACCGCGAATAGTCCAGCTCTTGTGGGAGGTTGGACCTTGCGTTGATCGGTAGGATCGTTGTCATCATCTCGCTCGCGAAACCTGCCCCCAAGCAGTACGCTGCTGTGTTCGGTAGAAAGTAGGACAACCTGTGACATTAATAACCAGATTAGGTATTTTACCTTACATCTCTAGGCTAGCGTTACATAGGAAACCCTAGCTATGGTCGAGTAATTTTTTGGATTAACATATTGTTTGATCGAACGATCATTTTGGTCTAAATTCTAGCGGTAATTGAAAATATTTTACATGCTGCGTCGTTTATTTTATAATTTTCCTGAAGCGTCGATGGTTTCGGGTCAAGTTTAGTTTAGACCAAACGATCATTTGACTAAAGATTACATTAGACCAAACAATTATTCGACCGTCCGAACTTCAAATGGGTAATAAAAGCACATGGTTGCGGCTCAGTTGGTAATCAATTGATTCAATTGTTAAAAATAGCTATTTTTAATAATCGGTATTTTTTTAACTAAAACGCACAATTAAAGTTTCAATGTGTGGTCAAAGCTAACTTTCATACTATAAAAAACCTTATTTTCTTCATAAATCCTGCGTCAGATCGTTCGATGCGTTCATACTCGCTAATCCTGCCGCCAAGCAATAATGCTTGCGCTGCTGTGTTCCGGCGAGGAGAGTAACACAGCCGGTGAAATTTCTGGCATAAGAGGTATCCTATCCTAGCCCTCTAGACTGGCAAAGTATCTGTAACCCTCTTGTGTTGCAGGTGTCCATGAGTGGTGTACAGTCACCATCAGGCGACCCACTTACTCCTTCCTTGTTTTATAAAAAAAGGTGAAAACCAAAGAGGAAAGTTTTGATTTAATATTGAAAACTTAAATTAAACGTTGTTGTAGACTTAATAAAATAGTCTTTGGATAAGTCTTTGGATATTTATCTATCATATACATAGCATAGATGTAGCTTTCCCTGCGAGCTGCGCAAGAGTTCAGCGACGGGGAAAACGGCGCCGGTGCCGGGTTATTCTCCTCGCTTCCGCTTCCGGTTTCGGTCTGCCTTCCGGGAGTTCATGTTTCAGTTACGACTTGGCGCTTCGATATTCGTCTATCTATGGTTAAATGACATCGCTAAGGACAACATACCTTTCTGTTTGTTTTATCTGAAGTTGCTCAGTTTAGCCTGGTAAGATGTGTTATTTATGTTGTGTATTAGAAGGTATAGATGAAAAACTTAAGTAAATCAGTTGACGTCTGTGTGAGTAATGTAAAAAAGAAATGTATGCGAATAGACGTTCCAAATTGAAAAATGACATAAGTCCCATATCAGTTTTCTACAGTACTACATGCAACAGGTCATTTACTTCAGTTTTTCACCTATAGAGCATGTTAATTATACCTACACGGTGTCTAAAAATAATCAACTGATGTGAATATGCTGAGTTGCAGTTGAGAGAGATTTTGAGTTCGGGCTCCACTTTTTATTTTAAACTAGCTTCTGCCCGCGACTTCGTCAGCGTAGAATTATACATAAAAACCTTCCTCTTGAATCACTATCTATTAAAAAAAGCAGCATCAAAATCCGTTGTGTAGTTTTGAAGATATAAGCATACATAGAGACATAGGGACATATGGACATAGGGACAGAGAAAGCTACTTTGTTTTAAACTATGTAGTGACTTTACTAATTTTCAAGGGTAAGATTTCGAGGTCGCGATTTTTGTCTGATTCCTCTGTCCATTTTTTTTCGTGTTTTTGGCTAATAATTATAGCTGTTGACGGACCTACGGGGAACCTACACATTTTTCAATCACTACGCGGCTCCATCTTCGGATCTGCGGCTATCTTCCATGCTGGTCTGGGAGTAAAGAAAAAACATAGAATGTACCAGTTGCTTTTCTTCCCGCGCAAATGGTAAAAGCCCATCGAGGGAATAGGCGAAAATCTTAGAAATCATGTTATAAGCGATGCGGCTAGCTACCCATCACTATTTTTGATTCCCCTTTCCATCTATACGCCCACAATCACGCGGCATTTAGATTTTGTAACCTTAGGCTCTGTCTATCCCGTAAGGGTTAAAGACGTGATTTGTGTGTGTGTGTGTGTAAGCGGCTCCATATTTTCGACTTTGTGTACATCAAACTGAAATAACTTACTAGAAATGCGGAAAACGTAATAAAATTATACAAGAACTGGGAAATGTGGAAATTACGGGTTTAGTGAGGTGCGCGGAAACGAAAGCGACCGGAAGCCCTGTTGATTGCTGTGGTGAAGCAGGCTGTCTGAGATGACTTCAGAGCATCAAACGAACCGGAGACTCATTAATTTTTACATAGTACACGTACATACATACTGTCACGCGTCATTCCCATAGCAATAGGCAGAGACTGCTTTGTTCCACTTGCTACGATCCTGGCATAACTCTTTCGCTTGATCCACATTCATCAATCTCTTTATACGTTCTCGTCGGTTCATTTGTTTTTATCACTCATTTATTTCATTTTTACATACATACACATACACAAATCACGTCTTTATCCCTTACGGGGTAGACAAAGCCTAAGGTGGCAAGACCTACCTTTCATTTTTAGTTACCAAAAAATCGGATGGTCGAATAACTGTAAATAATATAATGTTTGGTCGAATGATGTTTTGGTCTAAGCTAAAATTATACTGAGATCATCGATAAATTATACAATCTAACGTAACCTAACCTATTCTATTTAGCCTATGTAAAATATTTTCCGAAATATTTTCTGTTACCGTTGGAGAAATTTTAGACCTAACGATGGTGGTAAATAAATAAGTAAACTACTGGGTAATGTTAATAAATATGATCTATTTCCTGGTATCTTCACCAATGATGAGTGTAAGGCCAAATGTTCATTAGATCCCTCCGGGGTTGCGGGTGTCTATGGGCAGTGGTGATCACTTACCATCAGGTGACCCACTTGCTCGTTTGCCTTCCTATTCACATAAAAAAAAAAAAAAAAAAAAAAAAAAGACAAGTTTTATCCTGGACAAGAATCCTATCGATTGGTATACTAAAACAGCGAGTGTTAATTATTTAAATTTTTTGTTGGAAAAGTTCCGTTGATACAAGCGAATTTCATAAGATCTTTGAACGCAGTTTTGTTTCTTTTTCACCGACTACGGCAAACTCAAATCAAATCAAATCAAATCAAATTTATTCACAAGGAACATGGTAGACAGTAAGATTTTATGACATGAATGTATGTATCACGTATTCTACCGTTATTACGGCGTGTAAATATTTTAGCTAGAATATATATATATAAAAAAACAATAATCCATAATCACAATAAAATAAAATCCACAAATACTAATCATAATCGGTCACATGTCCTTAAATATCTTCTCAAATGAATTTTATGTCATGTATTTTTTTAATTGACTATGTATGAACGTCGTTAAAAACATTGTTATAATTTTTACAAGATATATCAGTTTGGCACGTCAACAGACTAAAATAACAATACAGGAGGGTTATGATTTTGATAGGCTATGTATGTATGTATGTTCATCTGTGCCCTCATAGCTCCTAAACTACTTATCAAAACTGGACAAATGAGGTATCGTTAGAAGCGTCTTGATAGTCCGCTGGTTATTAGCTATATGACGTGTCACTAACTCTAATGTGGCGCCCTCTAGCGTCTTTTTTGTCGTAGTTGGGTTTTAATTATCTACTTTTTTAAATGAAGAAATGTTTCCTCTCAGCAAAATGAGCTAACTAAAGGATAAATGAGGTTGCCTTCTAGAGCCCATAGATTTTTCCACTTTGCGGCAAAAATGTGGCTCTCTTATGTATGCCATAAAGCTAATTTTGTACGGACTATTTTGATTCCCCTTTCCATCTATACGCCCACAATCATGCTAAACATGGCCTTTAGGTCTGTCTTTAGGCTCTATCTTCCCCGTAAGGGATGAAAACGTGATTTATGTATGTATTGTATGGAGACTGGGCGACATTTTGTGCCGCTGAGTACATTTTAACAGAGGGTAGGCCTATTGTCGTCTCCGGTTGGTTTAGTGCTCTAATAAGGTAGCCTGTCTAGCAGAACCAGTAATAGCCTCATCATGGTTGTTTTGATTGAAGAGCTGATTGCTGAATTAAATCATATTTCATAGCGATTATTAATAAATATGTTGTGATATGTTAGTTACTTCCATGCTGGTCTGGGAGCAAAGGAAAAACATAGAATGTACCAGTTGCTTCTCGTCCCGGTAAAAGCCCATCGACGGAACGTACGAAATTCTTAGAAATCATGTTATAGGCGATGCGGCTAGCAACCCATCACTATTTTGTTTCCTTTTTCCACCTATACGCCCACAATCATGCTAAACGTGGCGTTTAGGTCTGTATACCCCGTAAGGGATAAAGACGTGATTTATGTGTGCGTGTGTAGCAACCTGTGCAACTGACAGCTGCATAAAAATCAAAACCCTAAGTTCGACGCGAACACTAAGAAAATAAACTCGCTGTAGGCTCAATTCAATTTAAATTTTTAGGATAATAATGGCCCCATCGATCGATGCGATGATTTAAAAATTTAATATGTTCTGAAATCTTGTGACAAAATGTCGGCAACGTTGTGCGGTAGAACACGGTCAATAGACCCCCTATCCCCTCTATCGGGCTCTTAGCCAACGGATAATGATATCCCTCAGAATGTAGGCTCATTAAAGCTAACAGCAATTGACAGAACTAGCTGCTTATCTGTGCTTTGACAGAGTTACAGACATAGATACAGTTGCTATATCCTATGCCTAGTTATCCCGGGTGGATACTTCCTGGACTAAGCCTCAACTTAGAGCAGGTAAATCATAATCGTAGACATAATCGAGGAAAGCAATCCGTCCATTTATCGACTTATTTTATTGCGCACTCGGGTCTAGTCTGTAAATTATGGCAGTTAGAAAGTTTATAAGATCACTGACTCATAGTAACTTGAGCTATTTAAGAACACTAATGTCGGTTACATGGTCTTCCATGCTGGTCTAGGAGCAAAGGAAAAACATAGAATGTACCAGTTGCTTCTCTTCCCGCGCAGATGGTAAAAGCGCATCCAGAGAATAGGCGAAATTCTTAGGAATCATGTTATAGGCGATGCGGCTAGCAACCCATCACTATTTTAATTCCTTTTTCCGCCTATACGCCTACAATCATGCTAAACGTGGACTTTTGGTTTTGTTACCTCAGGCTAGACTCTTAAGGAAGAAAGTCGTAAAGAATGTTTATAAAAACAGTACCTAGATAATTACCTCAATAAAACGTTGTCAATTACAACATAGCAACACTGTTTATTTATTCCCGTGGATGACGGCATAGCGTCGCATTTTCAAGGTCTATTGTTGTTCCCAGAACGCAAGGAAAGCGCATGCAATGCGCGTGCGTCGCATCCGCTCCCCTCCCCACTGATGGGCTGGGGAAAGTGTGTCACTAGACAAAACTACTAGCTTGAGCTATTATTGCTAATGCAAAAGTTAGTGTGCTAACTTTACTAAGGGCTGAACTTGAAAAAGGGTTTTTTAAAGCTTTTATTTGGCTTAACTTGGCCTTTTTGTTTTTTGTTTCGGTCAGATCTTGTAAGTCAAATAATACCCATTTTTAGTGGATGGATTACATTGAAATTCGGTATATTTATATAAAATGACAGACAGTGTAAGTACAATCATTAATAAATAAAGCTTGTATTTAAAACCAAAATCTTAGCAAAGCTAATTTCTGGATTAGGTTAGTTTTAAGCGTAGTAGATAGAGATCAATGCGGAGAAAGTCAGCATTTGTTTCAGTTGTTTTGTTTTTTCTTCTTACATTATTATATTTGTATTAAATTTGTTTTTGATGTTTAAATTCTCCACCAATTTAAAGCTAGAAGTCTACGAATCTGAGATACACAAGAACTTGCTACTAAGTGTACTGAAAACATGGGCACATTACACGCATGCCAGAGTACTGTCCACATACGAGTAGTGCGCATAACTATATATGTATTCCTTCTTTTGCAAGTAGTTACAAGTATAAAAGTATACACCAAAGTTACGTAGCCGCAAGACAGTCACACACGCATATTACCATATTCAAGATTATGTCATGGGATTACTGGAACTTGAATAATAGCATTTCACTTGAGGTCAGCGCTGGTCGCATTTAGCACGCGTTGCGCGCAGTGCAGTCTCCAACGACCAATCAGGTGTTAGCAGGCTTAGCACGTTCGGGATTCATTCCCTATGCTGCGCAGTGCCTAGTGCCAGCACGGACATGGCCTAGCCTAGAGACGTTGTGTAGGTGAACTATGATTGCCCTGATATGACCATGATGTCCTTGTTTCCTATATTAGATAATTCTTACGGAGACAGCACGCGAGTAGACTTAGCATTAGACTAGAATAGTGGCAGCGAAAGTATAGGTCAGGTTCGTTTTCAATAAGTTGCGTTGTTTTGAAAGTGTTCTAAGCATTAAGCGACATTATAAAGTCTAAAAATACTTGCTTCTCTTGAAATAAAGTTTCCTCAGGGAGGTCATTGCATCTTTAATGAACGTTTAGTTACTTATTAGACAACCCTATCTAATTTTGGAAGTTGTTTAAGATAAAGTTTTTGAGGTTTGCTCTGGTCCCGAACCTCTAAAGGAAAAACGGAACACTTATCCGTTGACATGAAAAAGGCTGGTGGACAACTGAATCTTACCATCTCGTGGCACTGATTCTTAGTGCACTTTATATAGGTAATTCCGCTTCCTAAATTGTCAATGAAATTCCTCCGTTTTCCAGGCGAGTTCGGTTCGACTGGAGAACTTTCTAGAGCATCATAGCCACCCTACGAGGCAGGTCAATGGTGCAGTGGACTAAGGCGTCGGCGGAGCGTCCGTTCGCGGGCACAACGCCAACTGCTAATGCGTGATGAAGGGTAGGTGAGGGTTTCAGAGGGAACCTAGCCAATGCTGGATTTCTTTGTAAAAGAAAATAGTGATCCTGCAGCTCGGGAGACAATCATACATTGGCCCACTCACTCGCAGGCCATCATCTTTTTCAGCCTGTATACGTTTCACTTCTAGGCACAGGCTTCCTCCCAAAATAAGAGTTGGCAGTAGTAGGAACCGTAATGGAGACGCAACACTATTTGTACTCGTTGCCTACCCTAACGACCCTCTACTGTTCGTCATATATAAGAGGTTTGGGCTATATACATCCTACGGGGTATTGGGAAGTATTAAGAACTTCACGCACACCATTGAAAATGTGAAGCAGCAGTTTCTGTACGGGTTGTCTTAAGACGTTTTCCTTCACCGAAAAGCTCATGTCTAATTTGAAATGTAATTTCACACATTTTTTTTTTAATTAGAGTCTTGCGGTGCGGTGCGGTCCCGGTCCGACGCAATGTCAGACCATTCCTCCATGTACGCGTCCAGTCGTCCCGCCATCGCCTTCTTGGTCTGCCTCGTCGTCGCTCGTTCGTTTCGCACATGAATTCCGAAAATCTCGGAGGTGCGAGCTCGGATGCAAACCCTCGAACGTCTGCTGATCACACGGAATCACTGACATTGCCATTTGAAGTTCTTTACGACCGATGGCAAAGCGCGGAAGACACTTGACTCCGTGTACTGACTTCGAGTAAAGGTGCAGTAATAATTGCCTGCGGCGATTTTTCACGGAAGAGTTTTTCGTACAATCATCTTGAAGACGTTTGCGTTAACGTCTTGGGAAAATTAGCAAAACACGCGCATTTTTAACTCGGATGTTAGTTTGATAGGATATTTTTTTGCTAAAAGTAGGGTTATCTTTCGAGTGATCCCTTACAGATGTAATTAGAATCAATTCAGCAAATTCACCTAAATTTATGCGCATTCAGTCATGGTATGGTTAATTGTGTTTTTATTTCTATTTCCATCTGTCTTTAACATAATCTGTGCACTATGATACCCTGATCACGCGTTCTCGCATAGTAAAAGTACTTTCGTTCGGGGTCGGGCCGTCATTCACTATGCTTTATAGTTGCTGTCAAGTGTATTCTGTCACTGTAAAGTTTACTTAATATTGCTATTGGCTACTCCAACTGCTTCGACGCAGCTTTAGACCAAGAGCTGGTACATATTTTAGAGGAGGTATTTGAAGAGGCGTGAAAACTTCCTTTGATCATAAAGGATAAGAATGGATTTACATTTTAATAAAAAAAACTTAACCCACAAAAGTACTCATAATACAATAATTACATACATCTATCAAGTCTTTATCCCTTTTGTTGTCAATTTTTGTATACTGTATTATTATATATATATACTTAATATACTTGCTTCTGCCCGCGATTTCGTCCACGTAGAATTAGATTGAAGAACTGATAATGATAGTTATATTCTGCAAAATTTGTACAAATGTATTTATATATTTTTTTTATATTTTTCGTTGCGAATCTAGGCAGCTACGACCTTTGACATGCTTATCGCTATTTCGCGGGAACTATGCATTTTTCCGGGATAAAAAGTAGGGTACCAGCTACCTCCCTTTCAAATTTTATCCAAACCCGTTCAGTCGTTACATCGTGAAGAAGGAACAAACATACACACATCGTCACAAACTTTCGCATTTATAATTTTAGTAAGATTAGTTTTGTATATTTACTTCACATTAACTATTAGAATTTAATATTTTACATTATATAGGTTTTCTGTATTTTATGATTTTACATCTAACTTATTAACGCTTTTGGCGACTGACATCAATTATAGTTATAAATTCAAGGTGTGAAAGTTACGCAACTGATATTGACAGCTTGATCACGGTAACATATAATTTAAATGTCAATTTATTTATTTTTAATTATGCCTCATAATTAGGCAAAGGTCAACAACCAGAAAGTTTAATACTTATAAAATATTCTTACGAGATAGAAAATAAAATTTAAATTACTCTTAACGGTCTCGAAGATAATATTATTTACGTCCGACTCTAATAACATGGAAAATAAATTCGGATGAATGGATCTTTGTAAATTATAATTATTTCAATGAGACAACGTCTCGCCAGTTCAGTGACAGAAATATTTGCATTTAGAGCCAGCTGCATAGAAGTCTTGAAAAGAAAGATAGTACTTAAACTGACGTGCAAAAAAAATGGGTTACTTTACTTACAACTTGACCCGCAAACGAAGTCGTGAGTAGCAGATGGTGTGAAATATTGCAAGCTAATCTTTATCCAAAAAAAATGTATCTAAGTATCTTGTTATTTGAATACAAACAAAGTTTCTAGTAGCAGTATTCATTCTGTCATGAGATCAAAAAAAAGTTGAATTAGAAAACTGTAGGAAACAAAAACTTAGCAAAAATGATTATTTTTTATTATAACTATAATTATACATGCGTAGTCGCAAGTACAAGAAAATCAACGCGGCAATGCTGCCTGCCTTCTGGGTACATTGAGCACTGACAGTGACCTGGGAGGGGTGTTTTATTTGTAGTTTAAGTTAGGCTAGGTTTAGGTTAATTTTGTAAATAGTATTAGGTTTTTTTTATTTTTTAATGTACAGTTTTAATGTAATTTTTGTTTACTGCAATAAATAATATCGAGAAAATCTTATTGTAACATGATTTCTGGTTCTGGGTCAAGCAGAAAAATAACGCTATTCTGTTCCAGCCACAGAGCTCCAGTGAATAAATGTTTTAGGTATACCTAAGGCATCAATGGAACATGAAAAAACTTTGCCCGAGCTTATTTTATTCTAAACATCAATATAAATTGGTAATAATACCTGTAGGATAATATGTTAACAGCTCCTTTTCCATTTTACTAAATTAACTAAGTAATTATTATACAAGCTTTTTGCTGACTGTATTTTTATTCATTCCACTGGCATGCAGATCAATAGAACTACTGACAGTGTGCCAATTTAAAAAAAAAAAAAAAAAAAAGACAATGTTCAAGCCTCATCGTCATTTTCAAGTCCAAAAAATTATATGTTAATAATAATTATTTAAATACAAAAAGATATTCTTAGACCCTGTTCACTGTAGAAAGAAAGAAAGAAAGAGAACGAAGACATTGGCCGTGCTTTTTTTGTAGTGCACATTGTCAAATTAAGGGATTATTAAATACAAGCTTTCAATACATCCATGTAGAGTATCTCTTCGGCTGTATTCTGCTTTTACTGGTCAACGGTTTTAGCTTTTACCCGAATGCCGTCAGAAGCGAGGGTTATTGACTTAAAAATGCAGGATCAATATTCTTCCTAATCCGCGCGGCTGTGTAAGATAATTTGCCTATTCGGCTTAATTTTAAATGATAATGGTTTGAATTATAAATTACGCAATGACGCCATTTCCTCTAGATTACCATGCCACTGATTATATAAAGCTAGAATGGGATGAATTACAATTCCTGGGATTTGCATCCAAGAGGTTTTTTATTAATTTTTAATGACGTTATAGCTTGGGTGGTGTGTGCAAGAAAGTAATGGCGAACGGACGATTTATTATTTATAAATCTAATCCTACTAATAATATAAATACGAAAGTGTTTGAGTGTGTATGTTTGATCCTTCTTCACGCTAATATGGCTGGATGGGTTTGGATGAAATTTGGTACGTAGCTAGCTGGTTGTACCACATAGGTTAATTTTTATCCTGATTCTCCCTCGGGATGGGAAAAATCCCGAAATGTACATGTAAATTTACAGACTTTAAATACTATGAATGTTTTTTTTAAATTTCCCTTGGGATAAAAGGACAGGGTTAAAAATTATTACTATTTTTAGTAGACAATATTCCTCATTAATATATAGGTGATCTAAGAAGGGATTCTCCTAATTTCCCACGGGATAAAACGATGGGATAGGAAATATAAACTTAATACTTGAAGACATGAGGGTTTGTCGTCACTCTGCGTTATCTGCGCGGACGAAGTCGCGGGCAACACCTAGTGCAGATATTATACAGGATATCGATGCCTTTACACGCCAACACTGACTTAGCAAATGACGCTTTTGTTTCTGGGAATAAATAAGTTTCTATCAAAAATTTAATTTTTTATAGAAGCTTTTTTGCCGACTGTAGGTACTTCCATCTTCCCTCCTGCATAATGTGTAGGTACTAAATTTCAAGTATATCGGACCAACAGTAGAAGAGTGCCCTCCTGCGGAGACGATCCTGGCTGGGTCACCAGATTATTGTATTGTCATCCGACTTACACAAGTATGCAAAATTTCAGCTCAATCGGTAGAAGATATCTGCTTCAAAATTGAGTCGCAAGATTCCACCCGGACAAACATACATATACTCGTTGGTGGACGTCCTACATGTACCTACACACATTAATCACGTCTTTATCCCTAAAGGGGTACACAGAGCAGAAATTGGCGTGATTGCGGACGTACAGTTCTGGAAAGGTTTTTTTTATTTTAAGATTAGTTTTAGTTTAGTTTTATAATTTGTTTTTAATTCTGATTGTCTGCCGCGGAGCGCCGGTAAGAATGTTGTCCTCTTCTCTCTACCCGTGGGCGCTGCAGAAACCGACTGAGGGATAGATAATACCAAGAGTTGGGCAGCAGCCTTCTTGGCTTCTTTAACCTCCTATACTGCGCTCGCCGACCGGCTTGTCAAGCGTAGCGGGTATTGGCAACCCCCACCGGGCAAGTCTATGGGGGAGGCGTAGGACCAACAGACGTCTTACGGCTGATATGATGATGTTATTCTTGAAATTCTAGCACAATAGCCTCGTAATGATTATGTAACAGAACAATGTTAATGTTGGCATCCAGTAAGTAACTTATTTTGCGGTTTTCTTGGATTATCATTGGCAAATAGACGATTAACATCACAAACCACATATCTCAACAATATACAGAATTGTAAAACACCCTGTTCATAATTTAAATATGGTTTTCTTAAACGTTGAAATTTCATTTTATAAAGAAAAGAAAGAAAAAAATACAAAGAAACATTTCTGTGGCAAAAAGGACCGGCTCAGCATAAGCTATACATAATACCACACATAAATACCGCCTTTATCCCCCTTACGGGGTAGACAGAGCCTAGGTTAACAAGACCTAAAAACCATGTTTAGCAAGAAGGTAGAATTGCTACTCGCATCGCCTATAATTCTTAAGATTTTCGATCGGAATGGTTGGCTGGGGCTGGCGGTAGGCTTTTACCATCTGCGCGGGAAGAGAAGCAACTGGTACATTCTATTTTTTCTTTTGCTTCCAGACCAGCATTCACTTAGGGTGTTAATGTGTCAGTAAGTAAAGGCTTTAATCACGCTATGTTATTTTAATAGTCACCTTCTTCACCGAACCCTTCCTTTTGGTTGAGCCGAAGTGGAGTAATAATAGAACCTTGTGTGATATTTTCACAAATGTGATTTAAAGAATCGACCCCCAGATGTCCGATCGTCGTTCCGTCAAGTCGTACCGCACGGTCAAGTGTAAAAATAAGTATTGACAGGAACTTCTCAAAAACATGTACCACGACCTTATTACGTCTGTGTAAGAGCGTATGGTACTTATTTTTGAATCTTTGTCTTAATATATACATAATTAATTACACTTGACTGTACCACAGATTAGTCCAATCATTACGATACGACAGCATTCCTCGGGATTTACACAAACGCGTAACATGACCGCGAGCATCACAGAAATACCGTCACCTCTTTGTTCTATTCAAAAGAGCACTAATTCATAGAGTAAGTAGCCAATAGCGTTGAAATGTCATATGCGTACAATTTATATGAGACTAACGATTCTCTCGGCGTCGCTTGGGTGCAATGTAAGTAGATATACTAACACGGCGCTCCCTCAATTACCATCATTTGATAACCAATTTATAAAATACCTTGACAAATTATGGACGTAAACCTTCTAATCCCTCGATCTATTGGCGAAAACTGCATGAAAATCCGTTCCGTAGTTTTTGAGTTTATCGCAACAAACAGACAGACAGACGCGGCGGAGGATTTCGTTTTATAATACCTACTAGCTTCTGCCCGCGACTTCATCTGCGTAGAATTATACATAAAAACCTTCCTCTTGAATCACTCTATCTATTAAAAAAAACCGCATCAAAATCCATTGTGTAGTTTTGAAGATATAAGCATACATAAGGACATAGGGACAGATAAAGCGACTTTGTTTTATACTATGTAGTGATGATGTACTAGTTATTACTCGGAAACTAGTCTTGAACTAATATTATAAAAATGAATTTCTTCCATGCTGGTCTGAGAGTAAAGAAAAAATCATAAAATGTACCAGTTGCTTCTCTTCCCTCGCAGATGGTAAAAGCTCATCGAGGGAATAGACGGAAATCTGAGTAATGTATAGGCGATGCGGCTAGCAACCCATCACTATTTTGTTTCCCTTTCCACCTATACGCCCACAATCACGTTAAACGTGACCGTGGTCATGTTGCCGCAGGCTCTGTCTCTCCATTAGGATATAGACGTGATTTGTGCACGTGTCACTCTTGGTTAATTCCTCTATGCAGTCAGTACATCGATTCAGTATAGTTTCCCAGTTTTTTGCTGAGGGTGTTCGCACCACACCACGTGGTAGAGGGCGATGAACCGAGCGGCAAAGGAAGACGCGTCGCGTAGGGTATCGACTGCCCCGCCATAATTGTAAAATTTACGGAAATTAGCTACTTGTTTACTGAGGGGAAAGATACTATTAGATTCTAGTTAGAGCTTAGGTACGTATTCTTGGAGTAAATACCAAATAGTATTTTTGCTGTTCTGCTATTTTAATTAGTAGGTAAGGACTTATATTAAGTTATTTAATGAAATAGTTAATGTGAGTTTCGTCAAGTTACCTCAGCAATAACTTAAACCATAACCGACGATTTTAACGTATATTTGCACATGCGAAACAATTTAAAGTTGTGTGTGAAGTTCCCAATCTGCACTGGGTCCCGCGCGGGAACTATATTACAAAGTCACGAAAAAACACGAACTTTCTACTGATTTATTATATGTAGGTATAGATAGTGACGTACCTACTGATAATTTTGCTAAACATCTTTTGCTATAGATTATATGTAAGTATGTTGTATAACGTATGTTATTCGTTTCATCTAACACCAAAAGCACGACTTGGCCAAATTACATTAGGTATAGCTTATTGACCTCAAGTCAAACATAAGGATGTTTCTAGAAAATGATGAACAATCTCATCATCCGCGCATTTCCAAGCCGAGACAAGTTTGAACTTGTTGAGCACTGCCTGGCAATTGCTTAAGCATTTTGTTCTGCTAATGCTCGAGCATAAGGAATTGAATGCTTATTTTCTTTGTAAACAGCTAAGTAACGAATAAGTTAGATTCCGTATATATCTAAGAATTGTTATGAGAACCTTATTGAAATAAAGTTATTCGACTGTGAGTACCTTTTCTGATACGGACAGCACCTTATTTAGTTACCAACTGGTCATAATATACGTATGTTTGTGGGAACTGCCTAAGCCCTCTTAATCAGCGAGGAGGCCTGTCCCAAACTAGTAGGACGTACGAAGGCTGAAGATGATGATGAATGTGATGATGATTGTTAAACAAATGTAGAACAGGAAAATAAATACGAATGATTGTTCAGTTAGCAAAAACTTAAGAACAAAACACAGTCGGTCAATAAAATTCTTCTACAGAAATACAAACCTACCTTTATTATCAAAGCAGTCACATTAACATGTAAGTACCAATTCAAAAACCAGTCAAAACCAGTACCTACCATACCAGTCAAATAAAATAATCCTTTCTTTTCCATGCAATCGGCTAAATAAAACGCAGCTCACAAGAAAGTGGTGGTAATGTGCAGAATATTTCCCATCGACCTGCGCACGGGCAATTAATAGCGCGTTTGTAAATAGATCGATCACCCATATTCATCGCTGTGATAGCTCGCTCCTGATATGGGGGTAAGGCCAGGCTTTGCATGCAGCAATTGGCGTTTCTGTATTAAATGACTGAAATTAATTACAATATTATACACTATATCTAATGCCTTTTTAATAAACGTACAGTTTTTTTTGTGATTTAATTCTCGTAAGAGACGGTGTGATTATTTAGTCTTTCTTTTTTACTGCAGTGAAATGCTTATTTTTATTAGTATTTTTTTGATCATTCAATAAATGATTTTATAGTTGAGGTTGAGGACAAGTTCAATGGATGCATCTATTTTAGCAAAATGTTACATGTGAATCAGAATACAATGATGATTCATAAAGTAATACTAGAGTTATCGGACAGAGATATATGTAGTTGTGTCAGCTGTTGAGGCAGACCGCAAATGGCCTTGACTCGTGATTTGTCTGCCTACAAAATTTTGATGACAACGTGCAAAGGTTAATGTCTTGTATGTACAAACCACAGTGCACTGACAAATAGATCAAAATTGACGATCTGGAATAGAACTAGTAAAAGTAACACCATACGAAATTTAACCGAAATAAATACTTACTGTATTAGACTAGTATTAGGTGTCCAATTAAACTTTAAATTATAATAAAATGTAGAACGAAGTTAGCTCAGGATGAATACCGGAAGCTGTGGTTTAATTTTTTGCTTCTGTAACAGGGCCCACTCTATATAAGTTTAATACGCGCTTAATACTTCATTTCTCCATGCTATTCTTATGTCACTAGTCGCGGACGATAATGAGATCATTTAGCATCGCCCGCGCTGCGTCCCCCGAAACGTGGCCTTAATTAAAAGCGCGGGCGTCGAACTCGCGTGTAAAAAGTTCGCTGGCCTTGTCTGACCACGTGGCGAGGCATGTTTGTTTATGTACAGCCACTGATAAACTAATGCATGTGGATGGCTATTAAATATAAGTAATGGGTCGTCACAGTTGGTGTTGTAATTAGGATTCGTCGTACAGTTGGTTCCTTAAGGGGGCGCCGAGGTAATTTTGAAATAATTGCGTTGCTTTGATTCCATGCTGTGTCGTTATTACTGAAGATTTAGTTATACATACAATCAATACGTAAAATAATACATACGCTTTATAAACACGATTAATTGTAGTTTCTTCGATAGTTTTTTTTAAAGTTACCTCTTAAAAACAAAATAAACCCTTTTTAATAATAACATAACGAGATGTTGTCTAAAACGTATACGTCTTACATTTTCAAAATCTAAATTGTTTTAATTATACGAAGGAAATACCTAAATTCGCGCGTGTTCCGCCCACTCTAACCAGAGCCGCCACGCGTCCCTCCTGTCTGCTTTGGTTCTCCTCCGGCCGTCGGACAGTGATCTTAGTGGCTAGAGTTTACGATTGATTTCAAAAAGCAAAGAATTTTCACACGCACATAAACGGAGCTCATAACCAAAAACTCGGCGCCCCCTTAACATAAGTATCATTTCATACTGACTGCTTAGAAAAGAGGATACGTCAGTGAGTGAACTGAATGTACCTTTACCTTGTTAATCATAGGGAAGGCCACGATGCGTCTTAAACGCCGCACCTTTGTCCCTTATGTCACGGAAATTGCCAAATGTGTCCTGAACAGAGCAGTGCACGTGCTTGTAGAGTAGCTTTTGTTATGGGCTTTGTTCCATGGACATATTATTCGTAACACACAGGATAAAGCGGTTGAGATGCCGAGTAAGGAACTATTAAGCTTCCAGTTAAATTTGATACGCATGGTTCTAATCGCCATGGTAGCTATGGTACCGATAACAAGACCTAAGAGATGTACGATCATTCATTATGACTCTGCCAAGGGATTTTTCAACTTGGTCCGATTGTGGGTAGTTATTTGCTATGCGTGCAATGGTCGCAGAGCTGGCAGCTTCCTTTGGACAGCGTATTAGCATCGCTGTCCAAAGGGGGAACGCTGCCAGCGTCTGTGGTGCTATGCTACGGGGGCCCCTCCTTATTAGTTATTTTATTTTGAGAGTTCTTTTAGTTTAGTTTTTAATTCCTTTTTTTATTTTTTCATCAATAAAAGAAATTACTTAGTGTGTAAATGACCCTCAGAAATGATCATCTTCAACTGTAGATGCGCCTGGCGTAGGGTAAGTACTTATTTGGCTTATTTTTAAGATCCCCATTGCAATATCAATGTATAAGGTGTACTTCTGCGAAATAAAGATCTCTTATTCAAAAATTTTCTTTCAAATATGTTTAGCAGTTTTAGCGTGAGAAAGGACCACACCGGCTAGTCACATAATTCATTGTATTCGCATTAATTATCCGTCCTCAGACGTGATGCCATTTTGTATGGGAAAATTATGTGCCATACCTCAAATTATTGGAAATGGTCTTGTGTATCCGTGAACTTAATTAAGTTATTTATCTTCAAATGAACCTAGATTTTAATTAGAGCAATTTATAACCGCAGATGTCAGTAATTAGCAAGCGAGTAAATGAACTCACTTTCACCTTCTTTTACTTCTTCTTCTTCTACCTCTTTAGAGTAGCCGAGGATCGTGCACAATGGCATATAGTTGTAAAGGCTTACGCCCAGCAGGCTGATGATGATGACATGATTTCCTGAGCACTCAAAGCTATCACTGCTCTTTTAAAATATTGCAAATTCCTTCCTCCTTCCGAGTATTGCCTTCGATCAGATTTAATAACAGGGTCATGTAATCGATCACAATTACAGGATGCTCCCTGAGCTGATTCGGGGCTACGTGACTGCAGTCAGGGCAGTGCCCGGCCGGTTGGAAACTGGATACGTAATGACACATACATACATAACATCACGCCTCTTTCCCGTAGGGGTAGGCAGATACTTTGTTCCACTTGCTACGCTCCTGACCGCTTCAACCACATTCATCAATCTTCACATACGTCATGATCGTCGGTTTTGTGTAGGTATGTACTCCTGAGCTGGCTTTTTTTGAATAAGTAATAATCAGAATTCAATTTGGAAAAGAGATAGATCACAGTCTGGAATAACATAGGCTACTTTTTATGTGTTATTCCAGACTATATTGTTGTATTTTGAGATGTACGCTCTATCGTGGCTTTCACTATATGGATATTTTAAACTCACTCTTTGTTGGTCTCTCGCTTAATGCTCCTCTCATTTACTCATAGGTTAACTGTCAGAGATCCCTTATAGGGATAAGTTCGCCTTTGTGCATATATTTACGTTCTTTTTTGTGATTTGTCTCTGCTTCTTTATATTTGTACAATAAAGAATTTACTTACTTACTTACTTACTATAATCAATCATAGCAAGTGGATCAAAGCAGTCTCTATCTACCCCTAGATTAAAACGTAGGCTACTCTTTATCACAATCATGCTAAACGTGGCCTTTAAGTCTTGTGACCTTAGGCTGAAGTGACTTATGTATGTATGTATGTACATTTTATCTCGGAAAATTGCATAGTTCTTACGGGAAAGCGATAAATATATATGTCAATTGCTAATTCTACGTGGACGAGGTCGCAGGCAGAAGCTAGCAAATTGTATTACCTATTGATATCCTAACCTAACCTAACGCGCCATGACATCCGCATCCATAGACACAACGTGCTATTAGTCAACCCACCATAGAGTTACTGCAGTAAATCATAGACATTAGACCATACGGGGGGAATGATCGGCAAATTGGAGCAGTGCTATTGGCCTCGAGCAGTGCCGAAACAAGTTTAAACTTGTTCTGATATGATTTATTATTTTAAAGTGAAAAAGATGCAGTAAATCTGTTTAAAAAAATCGCTGATCGTAACCTAGCCTAACTTAATCTAACATGACAGTTTATCTAAGCCAGTTGCGAATACCATATTGTAAGAATTAAAAAAAAAACTTTCCAATTAACAAACCAAACATTATGAGTTACTAAACGATCCTTTTGCTAAAGATTTTAAGAAACCTTTGTGATTGTTTTTGTATCAATTCCTCAACAGTTGGCAGTTGGCAGAACTTCATACCATTACCACGCACGGTTATACTCTGGAATCAGCTAGCGGCACCAATTTTTCCTGATCGGCACAACTTAGAGATCTTAGATCTTAAATGTAACTGTTCGCTTTGTCTCCGTTCCAGTTTCTTAGTTTCTTTTTTCAAATTATCCTTCTCCTGACAGTAACAAACCAACAAAACAATCAACAAAATCGGTTCAACCGTTCACGCGGTATGCCCTGACCAAGGTAACAGGGAGTCATCCCTGCTATAAATGCGAAAGTAACTCAGTCTGTCTGTCTGTTAGGCTTTCACGCATAAACCACTGAACCGATTTTAACGAAAAATTTGGTAGAGATAGTTTCAGTCTCGGGGAAGGACACAGCATAGTTTTTTCCCGGAAAATTCAATAGTTCCCGCGGTATAGCGACAAGCGAATTTTGCGCAGACGGAGTCGCGGGCAACCGCTAATATTTACGTAGATTATTAAAAATGACTGCAAAAACCTCGTATTTGAAATCTATTCGAGCAAAATTGGACATGTGTGTGTCATAGCCAAGCTGGATTCGTTGGCAGAGGGGAACGTTCGACCAATTGGACTGGATTGAACCCAGAAGCAATGGAGTTGACTGACTGCATCAACCGATAAAAGTTTATTGAACGGCTCATGTGACATAGGTATCATACATCGATGAACTGCTATCAGTGTAAACAAATACGTTGTTTGGCTGGATTGACTATAAATATTTGAATTATCATTGCTCTTGCAATAGTGTACAATAACCTGTAATGTATGCTTAAATTATCATACCCAGCCTATAATACGTCCCATTGTTGGGCACAGGCCTCTCAGACTGAGAGTACTTGGGCTATAGTTCCCACGCGGGCCCTGTGCGGATTGGGAACTTGATACACACCATTGAATTGCTTTGTAGATGTGTGCAGGTTTTGCTTCAGGTGTTTTCCTTCATCGAAAAGCTCATGGCAAAATTTCAAAATGTAAATTTCGCACATAAATTCCAAAATGATCAATGGTGCCAACGTATATGACTGAAAAATTGGAGTCCTTGGAGACTCGCATAGTATCCAACCATTGTCCATGTCCAGTAATAAGCCAAAACATTTTGGCTTACAGTCTCCAAAGCTGGGGGTCATAAGATAAAATCTGATGTTCTTAACTCACTCTAGGCTCTTATGAGTCTCTTACGAACTATGACACTAAAAAGAATACTCTATCCAACAGAGAGACAAAGATTGAATTGATGACGAGAATGGAGAAGGTTATTTCAACTCAAATACTTTACAACGAGGAAATGATTGTTACAAACGAAATAATTTCGCATTGTCACTATAAAATCATTTTCTACTGGCCTAAAGTGGCCATGTGGTCGTGTAATAAGTTTGAATGGTTGTTTAATAAGGCCGAAGGGTCAATAATCTCAGTTTATGAGTCAGACGTTATGATTGCAATATGTTATAAAATGAAATCTTCCATGCAGTCACAGCTTTATTTGAAGTATGACATTACAATATATGCCAATGGAGTAGTAGAATTGGCGTGTTATAAAGATTAAGACGAGATTTCCCTTGATGATGACCTTGTGAAGTCCGTCCGGATACCATCATCACCACCATCTCCCGCCGCCAAGTAGCTGCGCTTGCGCTGCTGTGTTCTGGCGTCGAGAGTTAGACAACCGGTGAAATGCTAGCACGTGAGGTATTCTATCTTTGCCCTCTAGGCTGGCAACGCATCTTCTCTGCTTCGGTCAATAAACTAGGAAGGTTTACGACGTCGCACGCCAACTCCCCAAGGACCCCTGGGGTTCACCACCGGTACAAAACTGCAAGAGAATATTGTACAGCAACTACGGGTACACTTTACCTTACGGATACTTCGACCCTTTCGTGGATCTTTTGTATAATACGTCTGCAGCAGAACCAATACGCTCAGATTCCGAATGATCCAAGTAAGAGTTGACTACCGAACATTTTCCATGCATGTGTCGGAAAAATTGTTCTAAAGTTAAACTTGTGACGTCAGAACCTTCAACTCAGGAAAACGCGAAAAATGTTACGTCACGTGTGAATGGACTGGCCGCGTCACGTGAACTGGTCAGGGTCGAGATTCGGCAAGCCTCCGAGGTCGACGACCGGTCAAACATTTCAACACAAATATATAGAAAGGAAGACACATGTATAAATAAAATCGCCTATTATGATGTCACAGTGATTGGCAAGTTTTATGGGCTTGATTTTCGTGTGATTTTTTTTAATTGCTTTTAGGACGTTGATTGCAGGAAGGTTATTGCACTCCGTGTTACAGGCCATTGGTGCTTTAATTGGAAGTTTATTTCGCATTCAGTCGACATAGGCTAGCTCTTAAGGAGTTTTATGTTTCGGCTGCTGATATGATTTTTGATTATAAAACCGGCTAAGAGAAACGAAAGCCATGTGCTGAGGGGTTCATTACACCCTAAATTATGAATGTGTTCATTCAGGCATTTATTTTCGTTCTATATTTTGTCACTGGGTAGGTACGGTTATAGGTCCTTAATTTGGAAACAAAAAACACTGAATTTTCATATCTATTTATCATTTAAGACGATAGGTATTCAATGTTAAGTGGATTCCAAATTAAAAATCGTTTGTATCTATCCCAAATGATAATTCGATCTTTCTGAACTTCAATCAATTCATTACTTCATTTTCAATAGCTAATAAAATAACACTCGCCATGCTTAACAAAAAACTTTTGTAACAATAAAAGTAGATTGTTAACGGTAAGAACGTACTTGAATCCCTTGTTCTATTTAAAGATTCCTCGTAAATAATCAATACGATGGTAAAAACCGACAATTTGAAACATAACCTCGAAATGGTACTTACGTAACCCAAGAATACCTCCAGAAGCTATTGTTCATCGATTAACAACTACATTAAACAGACCATAAATTAAACGCAATCACACTGAAGAATCGAATTTTAATTTAATTATACCTAATTAAACCAAATTACCGGAGATAACAATGCGAATTAACATAAAACATTAATCAGTACGAAAGACAATACTCAAAATGGCGGTCGAAATTCGTTGGCGCCATCTTACCCCGAAATGCAGTTCTTGCCACCATATCCACATGAATTTAAAGTTCGTTTTCGTTGGTTCGCGTGCGATCGTGTGTGGTAGAGCGGTGCGCGCCAAAATACAGCCGCGGTCGTTCGTTGAACCTGTGACGTCACAGCCTTACGTCAGATGACGTCACGCGAGGCGTGTAATGATGATTTCAGTCAATGCTCAAGTCAAGGTTCCTTTTTGTTGGGATTGTGTTGGTATGGGTGCATGGCACATCGTGTTTTAAGTAAAATAAGTGGGAAGTTCGAGTGAGAAAGGAAAGCTTTTGTAATTTAAAACGTTGATGTAGTATAAAGTTAAAATGGGATAAATAACTCTATAGAAACCCTGCTTATTTATAAAAGATCTACATAATTTAAGTACCTCTGCTAGTAAAAACAAGAGAGTGATTAAGGAGACGAAGGTCTCTAAGCATTTCAATCGCCATAATTTCCCCCAGATCAATATAAATGTTGCTAATTAATCCATGACATAGTTTAAGAATATATTCGACCATTTTTGTGACTTAGCTTCCCTTGGTTTCTTACCCAAAGAAGAACCTTATGAACAATACTTAGAGACTTACGGAACTGTAGGCAGGTAAGGTGCATTGGGTTAAATTCGAAATTTGACTTACTATAGGTAGAGTTTATTTATAATAATCGTCGGACGAGCGTCAGTCAAAGAAAAACATACATAAGTTCGCCATACATACTTACATACATAAATCACGTCTTTACCCCTTACGTGGTAGACAGAGTCTAGAGTAACGAGGCCCAAAGGCCACACGTACCATGATCGTGGACATACAGTTGGAGAGGGTAATCAACATAGTGATAGGTTGCTAGCTTCATCGCCTATATTCCTAAAATTTTCGCCCGTACCCTCGATGGGCTTTTACCATCTGCGCGGGAAGACACGCAACGGGTACATTCTGTTTTTCCTAGCTCCCAGATCGGCATTAAAGTGTCCGCCATGATTTGCTGTAATTTGTTTTTCCAGGGCTACTGTCAATACCCAGTCGATTATCTTGTGGTTTTCTGGTACATTTCACTTACTCACGTTGGTTTGTGCTATTCAGAGCGATGGAGCCACGGTCATCAAATTACCCCTGTCGACGTAACGTACAGGTTGAAGGAAAGAACATACTGATTACATACCAATATGACACATTCGTACTAAACTTCCCACGAGCTATTTATTATAAATGATGCATTTCTACAAATGAGTGAGTCACCAGATGATATGAGCACTTGTGTCGCCTGAGCATTGCAGATGCGATGCCAGGGTAAAGGCTAAGATGGTGCTGGTGATTTAACTGGTTCTTACTCTCCACGTCACATACGTCTCACAGCAGCGCAAGCACAGTTGTTTTGTGTCAGGATTAGCGAGTGTGGTAGTATTGGGGACGGACTGCAGAAGGCCCTATTTCTGATTATAAGTTTCTTTGACAAAAAAAATCGACTATGAACATATACTAACCTTATTTCCCTTGAAATCTTTGTTTGTAGAATATGTGTGCCTGTAAACTATAGCCCAGATAATGGAAAAAGCCGGTGTCGTGTCCTTTCAGGAGGTGAACCAACTCCCCGGCTCATAGGAAAAGTGAGCGAAACTTAGTCCACCAACAAGGGTGATAAGAGTATATTTGATGATGACAATGAACATCATTCAAGACCCTACTGATTTGGACTGTTTGCAACTAGAAATCAATGTGATAACCAACTTTACTGCATGTACGGATAAAGTCTTCTATCTTTATGGTGAAAAGTGACCTAAGAATGGGTTTGCTAAAGAGGAAATAGCTTTCTTTCACGCAATTTATCTTCCAAAAATACCTCGGGCCATTCGGGCCATTATGTGTATGCAAATTGCGTCCCCATTACGGACAAAAAAAGTCAATTATGCCAAAACTCAACTTAACCGTGACGAACTAGGTATCATTTATTCATACACAAAACATCATTTTGTGTCCGAAACTCTTTGTTTGCTTCACCTACTTCCATAATGGCAGGATTTGACACTCCAAAGTTCAAGGACCTGTGAATAGGAAATGAAATTCGACCTGAATTTTCGACTGTGAGTCGAATAGACTTCTTTGAATAGTTCAAAGTGGTATGCAAATAGTGAGTTGCCATTTCGCTCTAATGATTCGCGGCGGGTGTATTCCGAACGTCATGGTGAAGGTATGTCGATGTGGTTGTGAAATTCCAATCTTTGTCGTCAAACTGTGTATTGTGAAGGTAGGTTAGTTCTTAGACTTGTGCCGAGTGGTGTCAAGAGTTATCGTTAAGATTCGATTATTTTTTTCCGAAGGGTTGTTAAGAAGATGGTTGGAGAGCCTTCTAATTTGTTTAAATTTTAACAGGATAAATCCTTTTAGTATCTATCGATAGTCAAAGCATGTATCTGCTGAATTCCGAGTCTCTAGCTCCAACTTAAAATTAAAAAGGGCATGACATTCGTAGAAAAGCAGCTTGATCATTTAAACCTATGACTAGATCAAGTTCTTCAAAGAAATCACCGAGACATTGTTTTCAAAAAATGCAAAATCGTAAAGCGCATTCTAAGTTATTCATTGAAACAGGCTTTGGCGGAGGTCCATAATAATGCACAAAAATTTTGCTACTCTGCTACCATACCTTGTAATAAGCGGAGTAGCACGTAAATGTTTTGTTTCTCTTTCAAAGTGTTTACATCTTTATTCAGATGTAAGACAACTGCTAGACCGTGGAGAAGGAATTTACAAGCTCAAGTACTTGAGTTTTCTTATGGTTTTTGTATGTCATATCCTGAAGTATAAGGTAAGTTTAGACAGAATAAGGCATTGGGCGGAGGCGGTGCTAGCAACGGTCGACCCACATACCGGTGACCTCTACAAGTTTACTGCCAATACTGTTTAGCTGTGTTAGTGTAACCACTTAGAGGTCTGAGTCAATGAAGGATGAGACGGAACTTTCTAGGATGTTACTAAGTTAGTGTTAACGTTTGAAATAAATCCGGGATACAGTGATTCCGATCAACTAGTGTTAGAAGATATTATTATATCATTTCGTTATCGTTTTGTTCTTCCATGCTGGTCGGGGAGCAAAGAAAAAACATAGAATGTACCAGTTGCTTCTCTTCCCGCACAGATCGTAAAAGCCCATCGAGGGAATGCGCGAAAATCTTAGGGATCATGTTATATAGGCGATGTGGCTAGCAACCCATCACTGTTTTGATTCCCTTTCGATCCACACGCGCACAATCATGCTAAACGTGGTCTTTAGGTCTTGTTACCTTAGGCTCTGTCTACCCCGTATGGGATAAAATCCCTCGAACCTAAATCTAACCTACTCGTAATCCGTCAATGACACACAAAACAATTTGACACTAATTTTCTCAGTTCCAGGCTAAGGAACGCAATAGGTAAACATACTTTTTATACAACAAATGTATACTTTTAAATTTATAAAAAAATAACTATCCAAGGGATAAAGACGTGATGTATGTATGTATGTATGTAACTATCCAAGACTCTGTAACAAATAATTTGTACTCATCATAGGTGCGTATCTGCCTCGACAGGGGATCGAATCCGGGACCTGAAGCTTCATAATCAGGTTGTCTAACCGCTAACCTCTCCAGTCGTAATATAATGTGTCTAACGCTCGTAAATACATCTAAGACCTCTAAAATGTTATTGTTTCGAAACACCTTCGAAGCCTTTCTCAACGCTGTCTGAAAAATGACTCACAATGTCGCAACCAATACGTCTGGTTTTCCGATGCCATTCTATGCTCGGTCCGTGAGCTGACGGATGTAGTGAGTCATGATTTCTGACGTATGAGACTTGCATGCGGAAGAAGGAGGCTGCGGAGGTCTTATTATCAACATCAAATATTGTTATAGTTTGATCAATCCCGTGAGGGAACTACATCCGGGTAATTTGAGTGTTCTCTTTGTCACCTTAGGCTCTGTCTACCCCGTAAGGGATAAAGACGTGATTCATGTATCTGTATCTATCTGTATCCATCCGCTCTTATTCTCCTGTCGCATACCTATATTAAAGAAATGAACGACTGTTGGACAAATAAATCTAAATCTATTAAATTCGGTTTAGAAATTATTTACCTAGTCACATTTGAAGTGGGCTAATGTAATGAAAAAATTGGGGTGCTTCCAAGATTTTTTTCAATTTTTAAGTTAGATTTTAGAGAGCGGATTTGAAGTAGCGATCTCAATATTTATGTGGATATGACTAGTGGAATTTGTTACTTGCGGAAGCGAATTATTTTCATTTTTATTAAACATTTTTTAGAAGAACAACTTATAAAAATAAACTATTTGAAAAATTAACAACGATGTTTTTATTTGTTATCATCCTTATTTTTGCCCAATATTTACAAAAGCTTCCAAAAAGGTTTTTACTTTTTTGGTTCGATAAGTAATATTGTTTTTGTGTGTAGAAAAAATAACAAATTATACCAGTCATATTTGCATATAAATATTGAGATTGCTACTTCAAATCCGATCTCTAGAAAATGTGGATACAGACATAATATAGTAGGTAACTTCTCATTTTAGTTTCAAACAAAGTTTTATACTAGTTGGTAAAAATATAAATTCAAGAGACTGATTTTCATGTTCATGTAATGTGTAAATTTTGCAGTAAATACATTAACTGCTCTAAGGGACAAAATTCAATTCGCCTTGTCTTGCTTTCTGGATAATTATGAATTACCTAATATGGGAACTCCTTGGTTCCCCGGTGTAATAAACTTTCTTGAATGACGACCGACAAACAGGGATACATATTAGTTACGTCATATTTCATGGCTTGTGCGCATAGAGTTGTTAACCAATAGAGTGTAACTCTCGGGTCATCTGATTATGAAACCCATTAGTGCTATATTATCTTGTCACTAATACCGTACTAGTACTAGTTTTTTTTTTGCAATTTTTCCTTTTTTTCCATGTATTATAGAATAAAATTATTTAAGATACCAGCGGATCAGTGAACGACACTATTTCACTACATCTGTAAGTGTCACTGTCAATACGCCACGCAACTATAGGCCTTGTTACCTTAGGCTCTGTCTACCCGGTAAAGGATAAAGACGTGATTTATGTATGATTTCAATTATTTCTGCTTGCCCATCTCCAGTGCCATTCCCAAACTTTCTTTGATAACTGCAGCGTTTTTTTTTTGCTTTTTCTTCAAACAAAATTGACATTGCCACTCTATTAGAGTCATGCTCAATGCGTGAGTATACCAATTAGTAACAAATCACAGATTGGTTAATTAAAATAGGGAAAATTGTAGAACTTTACCCCAATATCATTCGAGGGACAGCGAAACCATGTAAGTGGTTTCCGAAAGGTCGTCAAATCAGGCAGCATATAAATGACTAATGATGACTAACAATTATAATATGATATAATATTAAATGATGTCACAGTTTAAGGGACTTTAAAATGTAAAGTTGCATCATGACGTAAGTAAGTAAGTAGGTAACTAAGTAAATGCTTTATTGTACAAATATAAAGAATCAGATACGATTCACAAAAAAAATAACATTAATATATGCACAACGGCAACCTTATCCCTATAAAGGATCTCTACCAACCTTTGAGTGGATGAGTGGAGCATTAAACGAGGGACCGACAAAGTGCTGACGTTGGTAAACTGCAAAAAAAAATCGAATGAAAAATGAAAGAGGCGTGATGTCTGCTGTGGATGGTGTGATTTTCTGTCGCACATTACGCCGCATATAATTAATTTGTGATGCGTAGATTAAGGAAAAAGCTGGTTATCTCAGGAGCGTATTTACGTCACTTTTGACACAGGTGATTTTTTATACATATAACAAAGCTTGTTACTATGTACGACGGCCGCATGCGCAAACCACGCGGCATCAGGAAGAATTCGGCCAGCTGCAGCTTGGCCTGCCCACCTCCTTGGACTCGGCAGCGGGGTGGCTTTGATTTACGGGGTGACATTAAAAAGTAGTTATATGACGAATACATTAAATTAAAGATAAAAAAAATCTCCCAAATCGCCGCCAATGGGGAGGGTGCCCAGAAGGCTGGCAGCATTGCCACGTTGTATGGCAATGCTTATTCGCTGAGCGAAATATTGGCCAGCCCTTTGGTCACGGGAGGTCTCTATAAGGCGCGCCGAGATATCTTTATACACACGGTGCGCGCTTGGCCCCCATGGCCCCAGAGTTTCGATTCCAATTAATTTTTATTTGCGCTTACTACCTCCACGATGTCTTCATCAATCGCCTTTGCTTCTAGTACCCCCAAAATTATCAAAGTCGGTTAGCGGTACTTTTCGTAAGTCTCGGTGATTTGGATTATCTACTTATAATTATGAAAATGAAATATGAAAATGAAAATTTTATTTTGTAAATTGGCCGCCAAGGGCTCTTTTACATGTCCTTTTGAAACTACCAGCGCATTCGGAAAGACCATCATTGCCAAGAAGAATGCGCCGCAAGAAACTTGGCAGAAAGTCATTTTTTCAAAATAAAATACAGTAAGAATACTTAAATTCTACTTAAATTAAATACATTTATAAAAGGGACGTATAAGGTCCCCGAGCCTTAAATTATATTAATTTATAGTAGAGATGTATAAAGTCTCTACTAGTCAAAACAAAAAAAAATGAAGTTCACTGGAGGTGTAAAACGCCTCCACCGTCAAACAAATTAATTGATTTAAGGATCTGAATCAAAATGTACTGTCATGACATAAACGTCTTATTCCAGACATCAGTTGTAGCAGCAGTTACGCTATCCCATTATATAAGCGACATACATCAGTTTGTCATAGGCTAACTGTTAGCCCTCGTTAGTGAGATCAGACGTTACTGGGTCGACCGTTACGTCCTACAGCATGATCGTAATGTATAGCGCAAACCATAGAGGAAGTAACAAATAGAATGAAAATTTCATACAATTTATACATACATACATACAGAAATCACGTCTTTATCCCTTACGGGGTAGACAGAGCCTAAGGTAACAAGACCTAAATGCCACGTTTAGCATGATTGTGGGCGTATAGGTGGAAAGGGGAATCAAAATAGTGATGGGTTGCTAGCCGCTTCTCCTATTCTTATTTTCGTCCATTCCCTCGATGGGCCTTTACCATCTGCGCGGGATGAGAAGCGACTGGTACATTCTATGTTTATTCTTTGTTCACAGACCAGCATGGAGTTGCTATGATGTAACCGAATAATTAATTAGTAGCAGAATTGGTTTGCCCGTACCTCTCTATTTAGTTATATTCTCCATGTCGCGTGTAACAACGTAACAAGAGTAACTGTATACCAATGGCTCCTTTTGGAGCTGGTTTTGTATGTGACGGGGCATAAAGGGCAAGGAGATTGAAATACTTGAATTACATATCAGCGGCAGAAAAATGTGGCCCTCGTATTATTATTATTTAAAATAATACTCTTTGAGCTGATGTGTGTATATCAATCACTGCTTTGTGTTCTTTGACTTTCATGTACCTATGCAATTTAGGTTGTGTGGAGACCAGAACCAAATTTTTTGCCGCTGAGTCTCAAATAAAATAGTGTAGCAAACGAGCAAGTGGGTCTTCTGATGGTAAGTGATTACCACCACCCATGGACCAAAGCCCAGCCTAGAGGGCTAAGATGGAATAGGTACCTCATGTGCCAGTAATTTAACCGACTGTCGCATCCGCGCCGAAAACAAAAGCTTGGCGCAGGATTAGCCAGTAAGACGGTGGTAGCAACCCGGACGGACCTTGCACGAGGTCCAACCACCCGACCCAAGCTATTAATAAAAAAATTGAAACTTGTTTTTTGCCGACGTTCGACGCCTCCACGCCGAAATACAAGCACAAGCGCTGCTGCTTGACGGCAGGATTAGTACTTAAAATGGTGACAGCGATCTGGAAAGTAAGTTCCTAACTGCCATCCGCGGAACGTAAAGCTTACACTCGCGGTTGGTTCCATCTAAACCATTATGATGGAAAATATCCATAATAAGTTAGAAGCAGCCAGTATTGGTAACGGTTGACCCACAAACTAACGAGTTAACCAACGGTTCCACCTGACATCCTGATATGGTGGCTCTAGGAACTTGGATGCGAGCTAACGGCGGTCTACACACGGCCTTATGCCACGGAGTTAGAGTGCTGGAAGCCAGTTCGATTGCCGATGCATTTCCGAGTTCATCATCTACAGCTTACATACATCCCACAGCTGCTCCAGACTCCTCAGAATGAGAGGGCATGACCATTCCCGCTTGGGCGTTTTTAATAGATTTTCCTTCATCAGTAAGCTCATGGAAATTATTAAATTTTCACGCATCATCTCCATAAAAACTTAGAGGCGCGTGCGGACTCTCTGCTGGGACCCGATTTTTGAAAGCACATCACTTGAAATTGGTATAAATCCTTTACATCTTCAAAACTACAGCTCAAATCAAAATTTTGACTAGTTTACAAGATTAATGAGAGCCGTATGTTCTAAGCTACTCGTATTTCAAATTCAGGACAATTTTTCACCACTTTCGAGTGGTATTTTCACACATGTGCTTTCAAAAATCGGGCCCCTGCAGAGGTTATAGGTCAAACCACTAGGCTACCACGCCATTATTTGCCAACTTAGAGGGTTAGTTGAATGCCTTTTGTGGCCGTAGGTTTTCTGGCTATTTTATTCTCTGTACCGGAGCACAACAGCTCTGCTGTTTAGCGAGAGGGTAAGCAATAAACTACCTCGTGGGTGCACACAAGACAGTGCAAAAGATCTTACCAACCATTCAGTCACGTCTTGAGGATATTGAAGGCAGCAAAAAGTATAGCTAATAAAAACTGAGAAACAACAGTTCAGCTTTATTTTCCTTATACAACTGTCTCTTCCATTTAATCTTTATCCCTTGTCATCCCATTATCAAGTTTGCTGGAAGTGTTTGCGGATCTTTACACCTACTTGGCGATATATCTACCGCATCCCTTCCCAAGCTCGCATCTCACTACCATTAACTCGAAACATCAACTCTATCCTGTAGATCAGTGAGTATTTTTCTAAATGAGTGTTTTTCGTGATACGAGTATGTGAAAATAATGGGATGTTTCTTTAGCGGCCATTATAGGGCTGTCATTACGGATAATAAGTGGTCGGAATGCAATGGGAATCATATCCACGTTTGAGGGTTCGTCATGTAATAATGCCATCCCTTATTTAGCGGGAGCGAAGCTTTAAGAACTGTTAAGCGCTCTCCACATTCTCGACAAAACTACACGAGACTTGTCGAATGTGAGAATGTAGAGTGAGTATCGGTGAGTACCGTTTCGTGTCGGTAAAAATGGCCAACATCAAAGAGGTCTCGTGAAGTTTTGTGTAAGCGCGATTTGCGGGTGGTAGAGCCTTGTGCAAGGTCCGTCCGGATCGCTACCACCATCTTACTCGCTAATCCTGCCGCTAAGTAGCAGTGCTTGCGTGTTCCGGTGTGGAGAGTAAGACAGCCGGGGAAATTACGGGCACAAGAGGCATTTCATCTTAGTCCTCTAGGTTGGCAACGCATCTGCAATCCCTCCGGGGTTGCGGGTGTCTATGGGCAGTGGTGATCACTTACCATCAGGTGACCCACTTGCTCGTTTGCCTTCCTATTCATATATAAAAATAAAAAAAAACTATTCCGCTACACTCTACCAACACGAAACGGAGACAACACGAACATACGCGAGACAACACGAGACAATAGAGTGAGACAGCCGGTGAAATTACTGGCACAAGAGGTATTCCATCTTAGCCCTCTAGGTTGGCAACGCATCTGCAATTTAGAGTTACGGGTGTCCATGGGTGGTGGTACTCGCTTACCATCAGGTGACCCACTTGCTCGTTTGTCAAAAAAAGGTCAAAAAAGTCAACTCCGTCGGGACTTTTTATTTGTTCCGAGGCCTTTCCCATAACATTCAGTCATCCTGGAAACTAGTATGCGATGCAAGTAGGTCAGGGGTCGGCAACCTTTTGAGTCGGAAGAGCCAAAAATTACTATTTACAAAATTTCAAGTTTTTAAAGAGCCACAAAAAAAAATTCTCGCCAACAATAAATAGCCTCAATACTTTCATAAAGTTTGGTGATAAAAAAAGTTATCTATTTATTCATAAGAAAAATATCTATTTATTCATATATAAGTAGTGTTTTTCACAACAAATAATCACATTTTATAAAATAAATAATATTTGCGAATGGAACTAAAGAGCCGCAGCCTCACATCCAAAGAGCCGCATGTGACTCGCGAGCCGCAGGTTGCCGACCCCTGGAGTAGGTCATGCAAAAGGACTTGTACAGTATTAAATTAATAATTATAATTAATGAATTTCGATGAAATTTTATGAATGTACAGACTATTGTTGTCACTGACCTATTTAGTATGGTGAGTATATTTTACAGATTTACAATTAATTCAACAGTAATTTGAATCATAATGTAGAAAGTATAATTTTATAACGATATAATTACGTGACAAATTGTATTTCCCGTTGGAATTTATATTATTTCAATTACGTTTTCACTATGGTGCCATAATAAATATTAATTATTACTCACACATACTCATAGACACACGCGAACTTATATCTCCTGTCATAATTTAATTTGATAATGGTCTGCTATTGAAAAGCCAAACGATTATACAAACCGATAAATATACCAAATATGACTATGCCAAATGACAATTCGACTTAAAATGGTTCTGCGATACACATTATGTGAAATGAGTCTTGGAGCTCTGGCAAAACATCTAGGTCATGAGTGTCATGACACACAGAGTAGGTCGACTGGCGCCACCCGCTTGGGTATAGGTCCGTGTTGGAAATGATCCGAATGCACCCGGTCGGTATTTTGAGAGGACACTTCTGTCTCTTTTTATGTCGTTACACTTGACCACGACTATAGTGGTCGGTATTTTGAGAGGACACACTTCTGTCTCTTTTTATGTCGTTACACTTGACCACGACTATAGTGGTCGGTATTTTGAGAGGACACACTTCTGTCTCTTTTTATGTCGTTACACTTGACCACGACTTTAGTGGTCGGTTAAGGATCAGAAAATTCATGACATGACTTTCTTGGGAAAATAGTGTGGTGGTTTCCCCTTGCGATCCTCACCGCAGTGATGGCGCTCGGAGTTTGCAGTTGGCAATCACTTGGTAATGGAGAGCGCCGATGTCTACTCTCACATCAAGGGTCCACATTGTAATAGCATACATACATGCATAAATCACGTCTTTTATCCCTTGCGGGCTAGACAGAGCCTGAGGTAACAAGACCTAAAGGCCACGTTTAGCATGATTGTGGGCGTTTAGGTGGAAAGAGGAATCAAAATAGTGATGGGTTGCTAGCCGCGTCGCCTATAACATGATTTCTAAGATTTTTGTCCATTCCCTCGACGGGTTTTTACCATCTGTGCGGGAAGATAAGCATCTGGTACATTCTATGTTTCTTCTTTACTCCCAGACCACAATGGAAGATACCACTCAAAAATACAATTTGAAAGCGGAGGAAGCTCCTGAAGAATACTTTTAAAATGTCAGTTAAAACTAAACTGAGTTGGAATTGAATCGCATTAAGACGTCATGGTTACCCCCCAGCTTTTACCGCTTTCAAAAATTGGGCCTCTGTACCTACCTTACAGAGAAGGGTAAGTTTAGTGACTAAGGTCTGGCTGGAGCCAAAATGAAAAAAAAAACAAATTTAAAAATGGATTTGGCATGATTCAACATTCACACATTCAAGGAATTTATCACTTAACAACTTTAACACGCGTTTCTCTCAAAAAGGATACAAGTGTGCACGCATTATTATGCAAACTTGTCTTTTTGTCCCGTAATCTCAGCTGGATACTGCCGCCCACTGGGCCAAACTCCGCCTAACGGGACAAAATTCGTATACATCCTGCACGACCTAAATTTAGATGCAGTTATTTTGATTATGGTCGTTAAAATTAGTATTATCTGCACAGTGGGTCGAGTAACGGCGCGGACGAAACATGTCGAGTTACAAATGGAGGTGTTTTGTTCGGGCCTCGCTTTGTTTTGTTTTTGTGTCAAAATGCGGAGTTATGAGGTGTTCCAACAATTAGGTACGTACGTCGTATAACAATTGCTGTACGACATTGTACGATTATTTTTTAAGCGTTATTGTTAAGAGTGATGCGTTTAAATCTGAAGCGGCTGATTATCTTTCCATATTGACCGTGTTTGGCTTACTGGGCTACTTATGCGAGTTCAAAGACCCTAAATGCGAAATGAGGGTTTTGGCCGTAGATTCAGGGGCAGTGAACTTCGAACCAATGCTAATAATCAGTACTGATAGAAGCAACAATATGCTGGGTTCTTCCTGGTAATTAAGTAACTTTGCGGTCTGTGATGAACGCAGCAATGCAGTTAATTCTGATAGGAGTCTATATCGCCGCTAACACAGCGCCACAAGTTTTAGAGGATAATTCGAGTGATCTGATCTTGTGCAGTAGAGCCCTTTTGGTTATTCTTTTCGCTTAAGCAAATTTGAGCGTTTATTTTCCTCTGCACTTATTTTATACCTTTTTTAAGGCCTCGAATGTATGTATATTTAAACGCGAGTATCGAAAGTCTAGATTAATTGCTGTCTAAGGAGACAATTGTAAAAAGTACCCTATTGATCTTTTTCCACCAGACCTTAACAAATCCTCATCATTATCATCAACTCAATCCATATACGTAACTGCTGTGCACCTCAATGAAAATTGTGTACACATTGGAAGTGAAGTGTTTTTTAAATTCTACATATCTTTGGTAAAATTGTGCTGATATTTTTTTTATAAGTATCGTGCTTATGTAACACATACAATTTATTGCGAATTAATAAAATTAACTGCTCCTTGCAAGCCTTATATTTTTTTACCACCGTAGCTGATGTATTATGGAATTTTATATAAATAATGCGGCTCAAAACGAATGATAACGATGATTTTGACATCTCACGCCACTTGTTACTTTGCACGCGCGATACAACTTGTATGTCTTTTTTCTACTCCGGCGCAGGTAGGTAATCAATATTACGTCTCCGTGTCACGGGTTCGATGCCCGTAACGGAACATTAACTGGGTCAGAAGGTTTCGCTAATATCATCGTACCGTTAGCGATTATGTGGCGAGATCTTACGAGTAAATTCTGTACGTTGCACTTTGCACCAATCTTTTTGTTTATGAACGAGATTTAAAAAAAAACTACCCATGAACATCCCTAGAGTATGCAAACTGTAATAATTAAATGATGCAGCTCTAGTCTTCACCCGCCATCTCTCTTAATTTTTTTTTAATCTAAACAGACAGTACTCTTTTGTATTTCGCGGATAAAAAACATTTTGTTATTTTCAAACTTTAGAAAAGTGACAGCACATAATTTAGAATTGACAGCTAATTTAGGTAAAATTATGTATATTTTTTCAGTATTAACAACAAGTATACAAAATAAATAATATCTTACGTAGGTAAATTAAGTATTAAAATAAAAGAGCAAAATAAAAAGTATTACTTAATTAGAAAAATAAAATTTAACCTTAAAAGTCATACTCGTGACCCAACGTGCAGCGAATTTATTTGAAAATAGAACAAGCGTTATAGCATTTTTATTACTGGCCGTTAAGATCCAAGTGCAACCAAACCGCCTACTTACTTTTATAATCTCCTATCTTGCTTTTATATCAACACGAAATTTAAGCTCTATACTCGGCGTACAAAGTTGCTTTTACACAAACTGGATTTATTAAGAAATGAGATTTATGGGCACACTGTCAAACGTACTTCGTACATCACCAAAGTAAGTTGAGCTTCAAAAGCACCTGTGATGACTTTAACGTAAGGCGCGTCTGTATGAACTATAGAGCTCTAGAGGTCAAGTGAAGCTGGGGGTACAGGTATGTAATTCAAGAAGGTGTGTTGAATGAGGTTGCATAACTGTCGTTCACGTGCGACGTTATTCAAGAAAAGCATGTCTTAATTCAGCAAATATGAAAAATTACCATTAAGAAAAAGCCGTGGTAGCCTAGTGGTTTGACCTACGGCCTCTCAAGCAGAGGATCGTGGGTTTGAGCCTGGGCACGTAAGTACCTCTGAGTACACATACATACAGTTACGCCTCTTTCCCATAGGGGTAGGCGAAGACGACTTTGTTCCACTTGCTGCGATTTTGACACCTCTTCTCTCCTTCTCTTTCTCTTCTGACTATAACATTTACATAATTCGCTAAAGCTTCATTGGAAGCTTTTCGGCGAATAAAAACATACAAACATGCAAATAAGATCACTAAATTAATTAAAAAATTATTAAATATTTTATTAAAAATATTAAATTAATTTTTTTTTTCTGTGTTATCCATTTGTGTAATTTTAATCATAGGCAGAGGCACATTACAGACCTTCAGGGAAAAACTCCGTTCAAGACACGACCGAAATTTCCTTCAGACCAACACCATACACACATACATACATACATATATCACCTCTTTATCCCTTACGTGATAAACAGAGCCTATGGTAACAAAATCTTAAGGGCACGTTTAGCATGATTGTGGGCGTTGGTGGAAAGGGGAATCAACGTAGTGATGGGTTGCTAGCCACATCGCCTATAACATGGTTCCTAAGATTTTCGCTCATTCCCTCGATGTGCTTTTACCATCTGCGCGGGAAGAGAAGCAACTGGTACGTTCTATGTTTTTCCTTTACTCCCAGACCAGGATGGAAGAAATCAACACCAAATCAGGATTTAATCTAATAACGTCTTTGATAATGGAACAAACAATTATCTACGTATTTAATCGACCCTTTATCTGAGATAAAAAATATAAGTCAGTTTTAATTTCCATCTTAATTCAGATAAGATACATCTTTCACTATCTTATCGTGATCGTATAATCGCTGGAGCAATTAATTCTGAACCAAACAACGTCATTTGTTTTCTCTAGTTTTCCATAGATTTGGGATACGGTGATGATCATTATCCATGTTGATTCTGGCTATGGCGGCTGCTGCTTCATCAGTCGTCCGGCCCAAACCCATTTAACTTATTTCTTTGGGCCATAAACCCCGAGAAATCAGAGCAATCGACGGAATGGGTGAAAATCTTAGAAATTATGATATTGGCGATGCGGCAAACAACCCATCACTATTTCGATTTCCCTTTCCACCTAAACGCCCACAATCATGCTAAACGTGGCCTTTAGGTCTTGTTACCTCAGGCTCTGTCTACCCCGTAAGGGATAAAAGACGTGATTTATGTATGTTTTTAAAATGTGGACCCTTGACGTGAGAGTAGACAGCGGCGCTCTCCATTGCCAAGTGATTGCCAACTACAAACTCCGAACGCCATCACTGCGATGAGGATCTTCGTCCTATATTGGATTCTTTCCACCTATATTGGTCTTTTAGCTTCTTTTATATATTTAATTTGTATGTATTTAAGTATGTGTTTATCTACATTATATAATGTTTATCCGTTGCCTGGTACCCATAGTACAAGCTTTGCTTAGTTTGGGGCTGGGTCCATTGGTGTAATTTGTCCCAAGATATTTATTATTATTTATTATTCTGTATATTTATTTGTATCTCAAGTTAGGTTTTTACAATATTCATATAAAAAGTAATAAAACAATATTAATACAAAATATAAAAACATTATAAAAACCTAACCTAGGGTGCCGCCGGCAGCGAGGCGAGGCCTAAGCTACCGGTGGTCAGGGCGACAGAGAAAGGAACCTCCTGACTATCCGAGCCGTATCCAGGAGTACCGCCTTCTGTATCTGGCCCTTGACCCAACCACCTAGCGAGAGCCTTTTAAGGTGATGGTCAAGGCTCTTCGCTATTAAACCGTTTGCCGAAACGACTATCGGGACAGTGATCGTGGAATCAACAGGCCACATGGCGGTAACCTCGTGAGCCAAGTCAAGGTACTTGCTGACTTTGTCCTTCTCGGCCTTCACGAGGTTCACGTCATGGGGGATCGTGATGTCTACGAGCACTGCCTGGCGCTTCGATCGATCTATCAGCACGATATCAGGTTTATTGGCGACAATAGTCCTGTCCGTGATGATAGATCGATCCCAATAGAGCGTGACACGACCATTTTCAAGAACTGGTGCAGGTATGTACTTATAGTAGGGCACTTCGAAGTCCACAAGACCGAATAAAAGAGCAAGTTGCTGGTGAATAATCCTGGCTACAAGGTTATGTCTGTGCAAGTACTCGCCGTTAGCAAGACTAGAACAACCAGAAATAATATGCCTGAGTGACTCTCCAGGACGGCGGCATGCCCGACAAATGTCGACCGTACCGTCCTTCAGGATATATCTCCGGTAGTTATTAGTCATGATTTATTTATTATTATTATTATTTTAGTATGTCTACTCTCTATGCTCTGGTTTCTGTCCTGTCATTCGTTCGAAGGTTAACTGGAAGAGATCCTTTTGAGAGATAAGTTCGCCTCTGTACATCTGCTGATCTTGTTGCCGAAAGTTACCGTGTTTTTTGTACAATTAAGGTTATACTTACATACGCCCACAATCATGCTAAACGTGGCTTTTAGGTCTCGTTACCCTAGGCTCAGTCTACGCCGTAAGGGATAAAGGCGTGATTTATGTATGTATGTAGCAGAGGCGTGGCGTCAAGTATATCAGAAGGCAAGCCGAAGGGCATTTAACTAGCCTTTTCCTCTAATTCTGCACAATAAAAGTGCCCAACTGCCTTAAAATAGGCAAGCCGGTGGGAATCGAGTTCTATGGACGCCACGCCACTGGTAGGCAGAGACTACTTTGTTCCACTTGCTACGACATCGTCATTCAAGTATGAAATGAGCATACAGTACGGTGGCGTGTCTCCCGATTGATATATGTTATGTTTCTGTGCCATACGGATGTTCGCGCTCCGCAGCGCCTGCGCAGCTTTACGCATCAATAGACCGGGCTGCGTCCACTACAAGCTAAAAATAGCGAGCTATACGTACATACATACATACATACATAAATCACGTCTTTATCCCTTACGTGGTAGACAGAGCCCAAGGTAACAAGACCCAAAGACCATGTTTAGCATGATTGTGGGCATATAGGTGGAAAAAGGAATCAAAATAGTGATGGGTTTCTAGCCGCATCGCCTATAGCATGATTCTTAAGAATTTCGCCCATTCCCTCGATGGGCTTTTACCATCTGAGCGAGATGACAAGCAACTGGTACATTCTATGTTTTTCCTTTGCTCCCAGACCAGCATGGAAGGTAAGTAATGTTATATGTTTATCCGTTGCTTAATTGGGACCTAATACAAGCTTTGCTTAGTTGGGGACTAAGTCAATTGACGCACCTAAACTGCACCGTGTTTTCTAATCAGATATCAGAGAGTCAGGATCAATGCCTATAGGTCTTGTTACCTTAGGCTCTGTCTACGCCGTAAGGGATAAAGACTGGATTTGTGTATGTAGTTTTTACATACATACACAAATCACGTCTTTATCCCTTACGGGGTAGACAGAGCCTAAGGTAACAGGTACCTACAGGCCACATTTAGCAAGATTGTGAGCGTATAGGTGAAAAATGGAATCAAAATAGTGATGGGTTGCTAGCCTCTTCGCCTATAACATGATTCCTATGATTTTCGCCTGGTACCTCGATGGGCATTTACCATCTGCACGGGAAGAGAAGCAACTGGTACATTCTATGTTTCTTCTTTGCTCCCAGACCAGCATGTAGTTTTTCGTACATTAAAATAGTATATCTTCCCATAGAGTGCTAACTTTATACTTTACTACTGCCATTGATAACATCACTCCGCAAAGAAGCTGACCCAGCTACTTATCATGCCGGAATAATCATCAATAATGCTAAATAATTAACTTAATGCAAGGAACTGACGCCAAGCAACAGTGCTTGCGCTGCTGTGTTCCGGCGTGGAGAGTAAGGCAGCCGGTGAAATTATTGGCACAAGAGGTATTCTATAGTGCTCTAGACTGACAACGCATCTGTAATCCTCCAGTGTTGCGGTTGTCCATGGGTGGTGGTGCTCACTTACCATCAGGTGACCCACTTCCTTGTTTGCGTTCTTTGTCGTATAACAAAAAGGAAACATGTAAAACAAAGTAGAAAACGGATGAACTAAGATCTCATTACTTGGTCATGATATGAAGGGTTTGACTGAAAATCAGCGTTGTAGTAGGCACCTGCTGCAGCATAATGCTGAGTCGAATACCCTTTCAGCATCATCAACTTAGTATGTTTTTGTATTAGTTTAATAGTCTGTGTATTTTTTGATGTCGAATAAAGTTATGTCTATGTCTATGTCTATATTTCTAATATACTTTTGTTGAATACCTGTTAAATAAGAAATACACAGTAACTAGCCATTCTTACAGTACCTGGCCATAATACAGATTGCCCTTCGGTCTTTGGAAAGAGAGAATTGACGTCACGTAAGTTAGAGCTAGACAACGCTCTACGAAACCGAAATTAGTCGAGAACACTACTGGCTACTTATCATCTACTTACAAAGACGAAGTTATTTGTAAGCACTTATACATTAAACATACATAACGCTACGCCTTTTTCCCGAAGGAGTAGGCAGAGACTACATAGTTTGTTCCACTTGCTACGATCCTGACATGTCTTTTTCGCTCCATGCATATTCATCAATCTCTTCATACATGCTGTTAGTTTAGGGTACTCTTGACTTGGGGCCCGATTTTTGAAAGCACATGTGTGAAAATAGCACTCGAAAGTGGTGAAAAATTTTGCTGAATTTTAAATACGAGTAGCTTGAAAGATACTTACGGCTCTCAATAATCTTGATTGATTTGATTAGAGCTGTAGTTTTGAAGATATAAACAGATTTATACCACTTTCGAGTGATGTGCTTTCAAAAATCGGATCCCTGGCCTTTTGTCGAATCATTTGTTTGTTTGTTTGTTTTGATAAAGATGTGTAGAAAATCTAATCGGAATATTATCACTATGGCCAGGTTTCTACTTACTTGAAACACGCAGTTATTATTACAGCTTAGTAATGTTGTTGGCTGTATAAAAAAAACATAAGTTACTTATTTAAGAAGAAGTTTTTAATATGCCTTTTCTTGTCAATGGGACTTGATCAGAAGTGAAGGGATAGCAAAAGTATAATTATAAGGATGCTAAAATAAGGTAAACCACGACAATTTTCGGATAACACAAAAATAAACCTAGTTTACAATTAACGAGTGATTGAATTGAAAAGTGATTTCAGAATAATTTATTGTATTTATATTTTAGATGTCAAAGGTTAGATGTTACTTATCTACTAACACTTTGTTTCTTGGACAACTACTTTGGTTTTCCTTGATTTATTTCATTCCAAAGTTCAAAATTTTTCTTCAATGACTTTGAGACTTGAATTAATTTGCATGTCTCAAATCAATTTAAAAATTTGTCAATTTTCCGAATTCCTAACTAATGGATTGAATGGAGCTGAATGGCACATAAGTGACAAGTTGACGGATCCTTCTCTCTCTATCATATAGCAGTGTCTTGTGCCGTAGGTTAGGACATCAGAACTCACTTGAAGATGTCCGCTACGTCACACCGCCCTACCATCACGATAGCCAAAATTCGCCTTTCACTTGCGCGTGTGTGCGTGCCTTTCTACGAACACCAGCGACCTTCTCTTACTCCTTCACCCCTGGTACTACAGATCGAAGTTTTTTTTTTGTCGCTCGAAGCCAAAGTTCGGTCATCGTCCCACTTTTGGGGTTCATTGTCTGCACCGTTTGCCGACCTACCTTCACATTTTGCCGGTATTTTGACCGCACAGTTAGGTTTTATGCGGTATTAAAATGCCGAGATGAGATCGCCGATAAACTCGTATCGGTACGTGATGACTCGAAGGATTGAATGGGTTGTATTTTGGGAAAGGAGTGGGAAGTCGTTAGCCACCGCTGCCGGCCCTACCATGGATGCGAATTGAAACATGACATGGGTGATTCATCGAGGTTTTATGCACGGCGAGTTTATATAACCGACAATAAAATGTGGTATAAAACGGACGTTTGTTGCAAGATATTTTGGCGAACGAGCAAGTGCGTTCACCTGATATGGTACGTGAGCACCATGGACACCTGCAACGCCAGAGGGCTGCAGATGCACTGCCAGCCTTGGGTGGAATGCCTCATGTAGTAATTTCACAAGTTGTCTTACTCTCTTCGTCGGGACACAGCTGCGCAATCACTGTTGCTTGGCGGCTGGATTGCCCAGTATGATGCTACCTAGCATACTAGTACTAGAGCGTTTTCCAAAAAAAAGTCTACACAATCATTTTTTCCAGAATTTAACTATTTTGGGTTTTTCTTTCTTATACAAGAAAAAAATTCTCCCAAAACTTCCATTCCAGTACGTCACTTTTTTGTACGTCGTTTTTTTATATGTATGGAACGTGACGTGCAGGAGAAATAATTCCATAGTAAAATCGGGGACTCATGTTTTGTCTTGTATAAGAATCGACAGGGTAAATGACTCTGATTAAGAAAAACCCCAAATAGTTAAATTATAGACTATGTATAGGAATTAGCCTATTGATATTTGAATGCTATGTGTTTCGGCAGGTTTAGCGAGTAACATCCGGGCCGATCTTGCACAGCTAAAATTTTTCTATAAGTTAAAAAATATCTAAATTTCTGTCATTTCTGCAATTTCTGCCAGCGTAGATAAATTATTTGAAAAAACCGAGCCTCTAATGTTGGCACAAAAACTTTCGAATGCGTAAATCACGTAAAATTCTCAATTACCAATACAAGGAAAAAATTGGCAGCGCCACTTGTGGATCTCAATGGCAACAAACTGCTCTCATGGCATCTGCATCATTGTATTTTGTGACCGAAAACTTACACTACGCATACTGGTAAGTAGCCTTTTATAGACTGATCAATCGATAAGTATATTTGGTCCCAAGAAAGTGTTCCCAGGATTATTGAAATCATGCCTGTCACGATAAAAATTCTTGGAAAGTGGTCCGCGGAAATTTGTTATTCAGAAAATGGCCGTGACTGTAAATTAGGAAACACTGTTAATGTAAAGCTTCTGCGAAAGAAAAGAGAACTTCTGCGAAGAAAAGTGGTCATAAACTGAGGTTCCTTTTTGAAGTAAGTACTAAGTAATCGCAAAACGCATCACTTGAAAGTGATGAAAAATTATACCGGGGCCCGATTTTTGAAGTCACTCGAAAGTGGCATTCGAAAGTGAAAAAATATGTGTATTGTTATGTTACAAAATTACAGCTCAAATTTTAGACTAGTTGTCAAGATAAAGGATTAATAGGAGCTGCCATCTTCCTCTATGTATAAGTACTATACTCGTATTTCAATCAGCCCAAGTTTTAAGCACTGTCGGATGCTATTTTCACCATAATGGGCTTTTGAAAATCAGGCACCAAAATTTAAAATACTTTTTAATTATTTTTAATAGCCTATTATATTGGCTCACTGCTGGGTAAATGCCTCCCCTTCTTTCTGCCACTCGGCTTGGGACCTGTTGAAAACTGATCTCCTTCGTGAAATTATCGCAAATATGGATTATTTAGCGATGAATGTGAACGCTTTGGAAGCGGATTTTTTTTCCAAACAAAACGGAACTGCACAACATTGCGGCACAGCTATTTCATATGATGATAGTTATTTGTAATTAATAAAGTTAATGAGATTCAAGATTTAAAACCCTGTTTCGGCGCCGATCTTATAAAGTCGCCTTTGACAGCTATGCCTCTGGACCTTAGCCAACAGTGGCGCCAACTGGTGAGCAGAGAAACGATAGTCCCCAAATATTTCGGAATAATTTTTAGACTTTCAACATGGAACTACCGTGAGACTCAATCATAATAATTACACATAAATCACTCGACCTTTTATACGTGAGTTATCCGTTTATGTGTAATTTAATAATTTTTAGACTTTGTATAGGATAACTTTATCACGAGAAAGTGAAAAACAAATTTTACTATTTAGTATGAATCTTTATATCCATTCTAATACGTCCGTAAAATATGACCAGAACTGTCATTGAGTCGTCAAAAGGACAACGTATATCTCGATAATGACATAAATTTAATATAAGCGACGCTGTCATACTTTATAGCTAGCTCTTAAGCAAATTAGGTGAAAGGTGAACGACCCTTTCTCCGGCCAACGAACTCTGATTACGGAGATAGCGTTTGGCGATTTTCGAATGTGCCACTTTTGATTAACATATTGGTCATTTGAAAGTTCGATGGACGTTGGTGCCGTATTTATAATTTGAAATTTAAAAAGGCTTGATTGAAATTTAAAATACGACGGCATGCGTATGCGAATTACGTAAGAGGTCAGGATACAAAAGTCTTTCCTGTAGCCAAAAGTTAAATAACTCGGGACCTTCATAAAGTCCGTGACGAATCGAGATCAAAAATTTAGACTAAAATTGTTTTATTGACTAAGTTTAGTTTGCATTTTTGATCTTGAATTCGAACACCGACTTTAAAAGTCGATGAAACAAATACAACGTAATGCATGAGTACCGAACATCTCAATTTTTAAATATCTACGCCATATGCACATTTCAGACGAAAATAACTATCTGGCTGCCTGATTTTCAATGATTCATCTCCACTATGTCCAGCTTGCATACGGTCCACTGCAGGACACAGCAGGCCTCCTCTCAAAGTGAGAAGGTTTCGAATGTAGCTTCCCACGCAAGCCAATTGCGGATTGGGAACTTCAAAACCGTTCAACTGTTTCACAGCAATGCTGTGCTGTTTGTTCTTCATTGAAAATCTTATGGTAAATGGTTAATGAAAACGACCGACGTGTGGAAACATCTTGTCGACCACAATTAAAACGTTCTGAAAAACATTTACAAGGGTGTTCAACTAAACTAAATTAACAACCTGTAAGTATTCTGGATTCATTTTAAGCCACAGTATGCAGTAGGCAGGTTAAGTAGGTGTGTATCTAGCAGGTCGGGTCATAGAACCGCACTTGTTGACGTCACACATGTAGAAAGTTAGGAAGGCAACGGCGAAAGTCTCCTTGTTGCTTTGTCTACGCGCGTTGGCTATAAAAATAACGTGATTCTCAGATCTACGCGGTTATGGAGGTTTCGCAAGGTGTCGTTGTCTCCAGCTTAGCCAGTGTCGGACACAGGTCTTTAAAAGAAGTCTATGCTTTGAATTAAACGTTATAAAAATAACGCGATTCTCAGGTACGCGGTTACGGAGGTTTCGCTAGGTGTCGTTGTCTCCTGCAACCTAGTGTCGGACATAGGACTTCAAGATGTCTACTTTATTTGACATGAAATTTTAATGCACAAGTTTTTAACATTTATTTAGAAGTTCTTAAGTCCAAATGTTTAAGCGTTCGAAAGACAGTCAGTGAAATTTAAGAATGAAATTTTCAAAATCAAATCATAACAAGAAATGAATGTTAATAAGGCATATTAGTTTAGTTTTGTTTAATATAAAAAATAAATTGGTTTACATAAATGTCACGCAAAGATAATTTATATTGGAGTCGTCAGTAGTATTTTTGCGAGGTTTGTATTATACCAATCCGTACACTAATTTGCATTAATAAGAGAGTGAAAGGGACGGCATGTACTTCGAATTTCGGAGTAGCACCCCTGCTGTCGCTGCATTTGACATTGTAACGCAAACGCGTTCGAAACATTGTGACCGAAAACTTACAGTACGCGTGCTGAGCCTCTAGTGTTAGTTTTCGCATATAAAAACGTCTCGAACGCATTCACGTAAACGTCATTACTGTGGTATTTGCAGCGCCACTTGCGGATCGAAACCGCAACAAACAGTTCTCATAGTATTTGACACGCAATGACGTATTTTGTGACCGAAAACTTACACTAAGCATACTGATTCTTCAAGTTTAAGGAAAACGCATTTCTCTATGTGTCAGTATGCCGGTTACGACAACAGGTGATTTAGTTTGTTTACGTCGAGTTACGCCACGCTGACTCACTGCCCCGTCCATTCATAACGCAGAGAAAATTATGCTTACAACGTATCAATGACGATTGCGGTAGCTGATAAATACGCGGAAAGCCGTCGAGATCAATCTCGATTGCAAGAAATTAGAGATACGTCGAACATTCGATGTTCAATCTCGATTGAGTACTAGATTCGGTTATTATTAAGTATTTGGGATACTTGTCGAATCGTTTGCCTAATAATTAGTTAACGAACAATGAATTTGTATCGATTTTAAGAAAGTTTGTGTGGACACAATACATAGGTAATATTCATAATGGGGGCGTTTACAGGTCACTTCGGAACTAAATACCTTTTAGCAAATATGGGACTACAAGACAATAACGACAATGATTTAAGAATATGTGGCGAAGAGGTTGAAACAATGGAACACATTATGTGCGAATGTGATGCCCTCGCCAGACTAAGAATGAACTCGGCGTCGGATACCCTGAACCAGGAGATTTCAAGGCACTACCACTGCGCCCAATCACCCAATTTATGAATGAGGTGGTAAAAGCGATGGAATAGTGCGAAGAAGGGGTCGAAGTGTATCCGTAGGGACCCCTAGACTAAGATAAGATAAGATATAGGTAATATTCAACATTCATTTCATTAGGCAAGGTATATTTAACAACGCTTGTACCTATAAATTGTACACGCTTATGCTGGCATTAATTGGCAAGATAGCAACACATTCAGTTATCGTGCCGCCAAGCAGCAGTGCCGTCACTGCTGTGCTTGAGAGTCAGCGTGGAGAGTAAGACATCCGATGAAATTACTGGCTCAAGAGGATCTTATCTTAGCTGCCTAGGCTGGCAACTCGTCTACTTGTAATATTCTGTATACCTTTTTTCTGTTTTGGTTGTTATATGTGGTGTTCAATATATTATTGTATTGTATTGTAACTTGCAGCTCAAATTTTTGACCGGTTGACAAGATCGATTAGTAGAGCCGTAAATTTTCTTCTACTCTACCCGTATTTCATATTCAGCACAATTTTTCACCACTATCGAATGTTACTGTAGTGCTTTCAAAAATCGAGCCCCTGGTCCCTATTTCACCAAAGCGACAATTGTCGGTGAGATGTGACAATTCTGCTTACATCCCTGCCGCTAAGTAGCAGTGCTTGCACTGCTGTGTTCCGGTGCGGAGAGTAAGACAGCCGGGGAAATTACGGGCACAAGAGGCATTTCATCTTAGTCCTTTAGGTTGGCAACGCATCTGCAATTCCTCCGGGGTTGCGGGTGTCTATGGGCAGTGGTGATTACTTACCATCAGGTGACCCACTTCCTCGTTTGCCTTCCTATTCATATAAAAAAAAAAACATAAACTCGACGAGAATCTACGCTTTGCAATTCGAACTGTCACATCTCTCCGACAATTGTCGAATTGGTGAAATAGCTTAGGGGCCTGGTCTTTCTCATAAACAAGTATGAATTGGGGTGATATGGACAATTCCGTCTAAACATAGTATCTGATATGAAGTCAGCAATGTATGTCGATTTGACAGGCGCCTGACAAATTTGTAAAATGCGGTGCAAGTATGACTAATTAATTACTAATTGTCTTATAATTTTATAATGTACGATTTGTATTAGTCGACAATTATAAACGTTTCACGCTAAATTAGCAGCGGTGATAAAATATTTTAGTTAATTTATAATGGTGGATTTATTAGGTAGACATTATCTGCTAATTAGATGGCTGCATACCACGCATAAAATGACATTTTCGAGTCAACTTTCTTGGCCGAGTTCATAATTTTAGAGTACCGCTGGTAATTGGTTAGAAATGCGCGCGCGAATTAAAATTATGATCAATACAGTCACCGTTTAAAGCGGTTTGAATTTGTTTTAACTTATTTTTATTAATTAGCTGTGCAATTACGAGTGCTATGATCGCAGTTCAGTAGGCGATGTTAATAACAACTAGAGGATTGATTTGATTTAGATTCCCTATTCCACCTGTCTTATAAAATAGAGTCCAAATGTAATACAAAAATGCGGCTTATGCCTTGCCAAATAGTAAGTAAGTAAGTAAGTAAATGCTTTATTTTACAAATATAAAGAAACAGATATAATCCTACTAATATTATAAATGTGAAAGTTTGTGAGGATGTTTGGATGTTTGTTACTCTTTCTCGCCAGAACGGCTGGACAGATCTGGATGAAATTTGGAACGTACATAGATTATAGTCTGGAATAACACATATGCTACTTTTTATCCCGTAAAATTGCGAAATTCCTGCGGGATAGCGATAAACGAATTCTATGCAGACGAAGTTACGGGCAACAGCTAGTATTAATATATGCACAAAGGCGAACGTATCCCTATAAGGGATCTCTACCAGTCAATCTTTGAGTAGATGAGAGGAGCATTAAACGAGGGACCGACAAAGTGTGAGTGTGAATAGTCGAGCGAGTCCCAGGAAAAAACAAAAGCCAATCGTAAACTTTGAATTTATAATTTAGTTTTTATTTGTAAGCGGCCAGAGCGCGCTTGGCGCGTCACGGAGGTTTCCCATGTTATAACCTATACGCCTACAATGATGCTAAACGTGGCCTTTAGGTCTTGTTGCCTTAGGCTGTGTTTACCCCGTAAGGGATAAAGACGTGACTTGTGTATGTATGTGTATATGTAAATAAACAAATCGTTTTCTGTGTCATGTTAGTTTTTAAATTAGGACAGGCCGATATCTTCTCGTAAGTGTCGTTCATAATTATAAAAGGCGAAAAAACAAAGGGTGCGATTTTTTAAAGAATATCATTGGAAAATGGTGAAAAACTGTGGTGAATTTAAAAACGAATAGAATAGGAGCAAAATACGGCTCTAATTAATCTCGCCAACAATAACTTGGAATTTTGCTTTTTTTCTTAGACAAAACCTTACCTTGCTGCTCCGCTACTCAGAGCTTGAGCGAGCGTAAAACTTTTTTTTTGGTTCTTTGAAATGGACCTCCGCAAAGTAACGCGTGATTCAATCATTTTTTCATAGACACTATACCTCAGTCAGTCTGCCTCCGTGGCGTCGTTCAGGGAGGGCTTGAGGAAGATGTGGCTCACACCATCTCCTTAGATATTGTATGTGTGTACTCTTATTGTATTTTGTATGTATGCATGTGTGTAATGATATTTAGTTGTTTATTTTATGATTCGTTTGTTGTATTTAGATATGTATGCTCTATTGTGGCTTTCACTATCTGGAATTTTTAAACTCACATGTTCTCGGTCTCTCGTTTAATGCTCCTCTCATCTACTGAAAGGTTAACTGGTAGATATCCCTTTGTGCGTATATTAATGTTATTTTTATTTTTTTGTGAATTGTATTTTTTTTATATTTTTACAAAAAAAGCATCTACTTACTTACTTACCTACGATGACAAAATGACGCTATTCTGCACAACAACAACAACGAATACAAATCTAAAAAAAAACATCTGCAGAACCCCCATTCTAAAACAGCCTCGCGCTATTCAAACAGGAAAGCAATTAAAGATGTTTGCATAAAATATAAAAAAAACTATTTCTAATTATTCCAAGTCGACTTTCAAGATAGACTGAAAGCGGTCTCATGCGCCGGTGCCAATAACCTGCGCATGATCCGATTGGCTATCATCGCAGAGGTGGTCAACTTTGGGTGCCTCTATATTTTAGGGTTTCTGAGTTCAGGGTCCCGATTTTTAAAGACACTTGAGTCTCGAGTCTTGGATGTTTAATATGTATTTAAGTATGTATTCATCTATATAAGTATGTTTATCCGTTGTCTAGTGCCCATATTACAAGCTTTGCTTAGTTTGGGGCTAGGGCAATTGGTGTCAATTGTCCCAAGATATTATTATTATTATTATTATTACTTCACTCGATAGTACCACTCGAAAACGGTATAAATCAGTATATTCTAGCAAAAGTACAATTAAAATTAAATTTTCATTGAAGCTGTGATTTTATTGTAATCTAAGTCGGTATTCGTGTTTCGAGAAACTTCCATCCTGGTCTGGGAGCAAAGAAAAAACATAGAATGTACTTACCAACTGTTTCTCTTCCCGCGCAAATGGTAAAAGCCTATCGAAGGAATGGGCGAAAATCATAGCATAACATTATAGGCGACACGGCATCCCATCACTATTTTCGCTCACATCTTGCTAAACGTATGGCCTTTAGGTCTGCCTACCCTGTAACGGATAAAAACCTAATTTATATATGTATGTATGTACTCGTATTTGAAATTCACCACAACATTGATTTTTAGCTATCAGAAATCGAGCCCTAATGATGAAAATATGCACACACACACTAATATATAATCACGTCTTTTATTCCTTACGGGGTAGACAAAGTCTAAGTTAACCAGTCCTAAAGGCCACGTTTAGCATGATTGTGTGCGTATAGGTGGAAAGGGGAATCTTAATAGTGATGGGTTGCTAGCCGCATCGCCTATAACATGATTCATATGCCGGTTCCCTCGATGGGCTTTTACCATTAGCGCGGGAAGAGAAGCAACTGGTACATTTTTTTTCTTTTCTCCCAGACCAGCATGGAAGAATATAAACTAAAGCTACCCTAAAGACTAGTCCGGGGTCCAAATCTGACATATTCAAAGTCAGCCATAGCCAACCTTCGGGACATTATTTAGCGTCTGTGAGTGGCGAGTCCATAGCCAACCTTTGGGTCACTAAGCGTTTGTGAGTGGCCAGTCCGGCACGGTAATTTAGTTTACATGTTTCAACTATACTGATTTATAAAACAATCAAAATATTTTTACATAATAAAGTAAAAATTACTGGGTCTTTCCAAATGAAAAGGCCAACTAGTTCAAGTGAAGAAATAGATAAAGAATTCGCATTGACGTTCATTTGTATAAGTAATTATTCGATTAGCTGCGCTATGACTAGTTGCTATAGAATGTGGTTAAATAGGTAATCCAAAAATTAAAAGGTTGGTTACATTAATTGTCATATCGTAATTTAATATTTGTTTGGAGAAATTGTCATTATTTGAAGAAAGAAAAAGAAAGTAGTGGCTGGTGGGATTGGTTGTGTTGCTCGTGGTTTTAGATAGGTAATTCTTTTTAAAAATTGTTATTGTTTTACTTATATGTTTTTATACTTGTCTGGAAAATTTAAATGTCAAAATGACGGTTAATAAGTTATCTTAACTAGCGTCTATAAATACGTAGTACTATTAATTATTACGTGTTACACTTACTTATTTCCCTGCTGGGAGTAAAGAAAAAACAGAGAATGTACCAGTTGCATCTCTTCCCGCGCAGATTGTAAAACTGGGCGAAAATCTTAGAAATCATGTTATAGGGTATGTGGCTAGCAACACATCACTATTTTGATTCCCCTCCATCACTATTTACGCCCACAATCATGCTACACGTGGCCTTTAGATCTTGTTACCTTATAGGCTCTGTCTACCCCGCAAGGGATAAAGACGTGATTTGTGTATGTAAGTATGTACACTTACTTACCAATTTATTGTGACTTTTTCCACTTTTTTATAATTTGAAGGTGGTGTTTGAATTTCATTTAAAATCTGTGATTAAATTCATTTTAAAATACTAAAGTTCCCCGGTTTAAATTAGTTTAGTTAGAATAGTGGAAAAAAGTCGCTCGAAATCTGTTAAAAATAGGCACAAAGTGTCAAGCGTCATAAAATGTCAGTGACCAGTAATTTATAAATCAACGAACCTTTACGCGTCCGATTAAAAATAAATCGAACCCCAAACGCCGCTGCCAAAAGTTGGCGATCACTTAAAAATACATCGATCTCCAACATTTGCCAAATATTGGCGCTTGCTAGCTTTAAAGCCCACTAAATCGTTAACCAAATGTTGGTGATGGCTACAAAATAAATAAAACTCAACTGAAACATTTGCCAAACATTGGCGATCACTGAGGTCAGTGACGCTTCACCTATTTCTATTTGGGCGGGCGGTCTTTCACAACGTCAAAACATAACAATAATAACACACTTTATGACAGTAAGATCAAGGTTTAAAATGCTCTGCTAGTATGTTAGAGATCGTGCTAATGTTTTATACACACTAGCGAATATTGACCTAGAACACGTCTAAGTATTTATTTTCTAGTTAAATCTCGTTTCATGTTTAGAGAAATTAATATTCTCTTTTCAAAGTGGCTGCCTACACTCTTAACGTGCGTACCAAGTTATTTTAAAGATAACTTTAACCACAACGTACGATTTAGACGTAATATTTCGTAGGTTTCGTAGGAAAAAGATAGAATGTACCAGTTGCTTCTCTTCTTGCGCGTATGGTAAAAGCCAATTGAGGGAATGGGCAAAAATCATAGCATAACATTATAGGCGACACGGCATCCCATCACTATTTTCGCTCACATCTTGCTAAACGTAGGGCCTTTAGGTCTTGTTGCCTTGGGCTCTGGCGTACAGGCGGAAAGAATCAAAATAGTGACAGCTATTATAAATTTGTATAAATAAAAATCTACGTTCTATGCGCAAAACTCGAAGACGGCTGGACCTGGACTGGACTCATATGCTCACGCACGGAATGTTTTGATGGAGAAAAAAACACAAAAAATACTTTAAAAAAATGGAACTAGGGCGAAGCCGCGGGGATTAGCCAGTAAATAAATAAATTTCAGGGCACAGTTCACTCAAATAGACCTAGTCCCAAGGTAAGCTCTAGCTAGTGTCTAGGTTGGAGATGGATCCGTCGTATTCTAAAATCGGGCGCAGATATCTCTACGACACTAGATGATTTTTTACTCTAACGTGCAAGATGGGCTCTACATTAGATCCCCTAGTTGTCTTTTACGACAACCACGGAGTGAGATGGATCCGTCCTATTCTAAAATCGGGCGCGGATGTCTCTACGGCACGACATGATTTTTGTACTCTAACGTGAATAATGGGCTCTACATTAGATCCCCTAGTTGTCTTTTAAACGTTATCTTATCTTATCTTTTACGACAGCAACGGAATGAGATGGATCCGTCCTATTCTAAAATTGGGCGCGGATGTCTCTACGGCACGACATGATTTTTGTACTCTAACGTGAATAATGGGCTCTACATTAGATCCCCTAGTTGTCTTTTAAACGTTATCTTATCTTATCTTTTACGGCAACCACGGAATGAGATGGATCCGTCCTATTCTAAAATCGGGCGCGGATGTCTCTACGGCACGAGATGATTTTTGTAATCTGGCCTGAAAGATTAACGAAAATGTACTGGATGTATGTAATCGTCATCCGTCAACATTTACAAGCTATTAGTTTACTTTTACTGTTCGTATGTGTTCGTACGTAAGCTTCGAATTTTAAATTTTCCGTAACCGTCTTTTATTTAATCTTTTTATTTCTTTATTTTGTTTTTTTTTATATAACCTTTTCACTGCAAATTGGCATAATGAATTACCATACACCTGTCAAAGAAATTATTGCCAAATTGTATAAGGAAACGTTCCACAGAGGTAACTACCTACATAATGTAGGATGGATGGACCTTCACCAGACCATCAGTCCATCTCGAGGGGGCCTTCCTTCGCTGCGACTTTCAGTACGTGGTCGCCAGTAGGGTGATCATTAGTAGAGAATTATTAACTGAGCTAGAAAGTACAAAAACGAAAAAGTGAGGGTGTTTCACTTAAATATGATACTATCAAATGAATCAAGAATGTTTATTCTTGATTTTTTATGTTTTCTTTTACGGAAATTAAATTTCAAAACGACACTGTAAATTAGGACTCAGAAAAATCCGAAAAGTAAAGCTATGGCCGGGAATCGAACCCGGATCCTCGTCATTCCGTGACGCGTGTTAAACCCCTACACCACCCATAGCAGGTACTTTACCTCGCGGCCATATCTTAACTTTTCGGATTTTTACACATACATACACATACATAAATCACGTTTTTATCCCTTACGGGGTAGACAGAGCCCAAGGTAACAGGTACACCCAGGGGCCACATTTAGCAAGATTGTGGGCGTATAGGTGGAAAATGGAATCAAAATAGTGATCGGTAGCTAGCCTCATCGCCTATAACACGATTCCTATTATTTTCGCCCATTCCCTCGATGGACTTTTACCATCAGCGCGGGTAGAGAAGCAACTGGTACATTCTATGTTTTTTCTTTGCTTTGTTTTTGTTCGGATTTTTCTATGTGTAAAATCCGTTATCATTTACGTGTGTGTGGGTTGGTCCTGCTCGTCTCACGCTAGTGTTGCGGGTGTCCATGGTAGCGGTGCTCGCTCACCATCAGGTGACCCACTAGCTCGTTGGGCTTCCTTGTCGGATAAAAGTAGTCATGGAATTGTTATAATCTTTCTACCAGGATCACAGGACGCAGGTAGAGGTATTAATCTCTGTTTCCGTCAAATAAATCCCAGTCACATCATACAAGTTCGGAAATCGGCATGCATTTAGGTTCATCAACCGCCGCTAGCGCATCATTTTGGCTAGCTCTTGTACATTACGTGACGGAATTTTTTAATTGGCTCCCGCTTCCTCGCGCCGCGGTTGACGCGAGTGCGAGCGAGAGGCACACCTCGCAGATTCGTGCCCGTGTGTTTGGGAATAGGGTCCTTGACATGAGAGTGTTAAAATAATTAATTAGATATGGTTTGAGGTATTACTAACTTGGAGTTGTCTGAAAAATAAATCTTCTATTCTATTTCATTCAACGAAGTTTAGAATTTATTAGGTATTTTTATAAAATAGGATGTAAAACAAGCAAGTGGGTTAAACTGATGATGATGGGAAACGATCCATACTTGCATACATAAATCAGGTGTTTATCCCTTACGGGTAAGATCAAGCCTAAGATAACAAGACCTAAAAGCCACGTTTAGCATGATTGTGGGCGTATCACTACATACATACTATAAAAAATGACGCTTTCCACTGTCTCTCTGTCTGTCTGTCTATGTATGCTTAGATCTTTAAAACTACGCAAAGGATTTTAATGCGGTTTTTTAATAGATAGAGTGATTCTAGAGGAAGGTTTATCTGTATAATTCTACGCAGACGAAGTCACGAGCAGAAGCTAATAAATCGACAAAAAGGAAGGGGAATCAAAATAGTGATGGGTTGCTAGCCGCATCGCCTATAACATGATTACTATCTGCCCGGGAAGATAAGTAGCTGGTACATTCTATGTTTTTTCTTTGCTCCCAGACCAGTAGGCTTATTGTCTAACTCGCTCGCAACCGCCATCATGTTCATTTTGACCGTTCTTATATGAATGTGACAGCTAGCTGATTCCGATGCCAATTGTCAGCCCATACATGAACAGCCAAAATGAATACGATGGCGATTGCGAGCGAGTTAGGTAATAAGCCTACTGCTTGGAAGAAATTCTATGTTTTTTCTGTACTTCCAGATCAGCATGGAAGAATAAAATTAACAGAACATACTCGTAATAATTGAATTACATTGAAATTATACAATTCATATTAATCTAAAGGAAAATAATCTGGGAATTCAATTGAAACCATATTAGGGAAATATTTAACGTGCAATTATCAGGGGATAAGGAATTATTAATTTAAATTAATAATTACATTAATTCGGGGAATACGTGCGATTTTATCTTAATTTTGTATTTAAATGCCGTTGCTTAGGGAAACAGGAAATGGGAACCCCTTTATAACATTTAACGAGTCTATTTGAATGGAAATTCAGAATCCTTTGATCATAATTGTACTCTGGATACAACATTGCTTTATAATTTTACTCATCATCATCATCACCGTCAAAAGACGTCCACTACTGGATATAGGCCTCTCCCAAAAAGCGCCATAAAGACTGGTCTTGCGTGACCCACATTCAGCGGACTCTTGCGAGCAGTAGGCTAATTGTCTAACTCGCTCGCAATCGCCATCGTGTCTATTTGACATTTCATGTATGGGCTGACAGTTGGCATCGGAATCAGCTAGCTGTCACATTCATACAAGAACTGTCAAAATGAACACGATGGCGATTGCGAGCGAGTTCGGTAATAAGCCTACAGGTCGTCGGTCCATTTTGTGTGGACCTTCCAACCAGTACGCCACTCGAGAACCTTCTGGCTCCATCGATATAATTATAATGTTATTAGTATAAAATATTTTTAGACATCGTTTTCGCATCAGTGGTCCACGCGCAGCTGAAAACAGCTCTCAAAGTGACTTTGAGAATTGTTTTACCCACACACTTTCATGCGGCTATGTTATTTCTTGAGTATAAATGATTGCCAGTATAGGTCAAAAGCTATCACAATATGATAATAAAAGAGGAAGATGATGTGTGGGCCTGCGTGGAAGCAGCCCAAGTCCTCTCACTCTGAGAGGGAGTCTATGGCCAGCAGTGGGACGCATCGCATATGGGCTGGGTCAAATTAAAGAAGTCGTTACTTTTAAATGATTATCCACACATTTTCGACCGCCTTTTATCGTTGCATGTATTAATTTAATGCACGAGTACCTAGACATCAAATTAATTAATGTAGAAAATAATGTTACTTATTTTTATTCCGTGGTCGCATATTTAATTATCCGTTTTTTCATATTTTGACGGTTATTCCGTTGCGTATTATTTTTCAAATGCTATCAAACTAGAACATAAAGAAAACAATTCAAATATGAGTACAACGTTGGAAATGGAAATCATTCGATTTAGTGTTTTATTAATATTTTTATTATTAATGTAAAACACGCATCGGATCGATGAGGACCATAAGGCTCATTACCTAACTCGCTCGCAATCGCCATCGTGTTCATTTTGACAGTTCTTGTATGAATGTGACAGCTAGCTGATTCCGATGTCAATTGTCAGCCCATACATGAACTGTCAATATGAACACGATGGCGATTGCGAGCGAGTTAGGTAATAAGCCTACTGGCTTCGATTACCAGCTCCAGCTGTATAATTTTCTATAATTTTCTTTGTGTAATCTGTTCAATAATTGTTAAAGTCAAAAACACGCAAAGATCCAAGGCAATCAGGCTTCTACCGCACAACGGAGCCGCCAATATTCCCAGCTACCTTAAATAAAGGATACATTATATTCATAACCTTTCAATAGAGTTTTCAGAAACAGAATTTGTGCGGCAATAAACATTCCAAAAAGCAATGTTTTACGAAAAAATAAACAAAAGATTTTGTCCGCGCGAAAGAGCCGGACGAACCACCGGTCAATAGCGGTGTTTGTTTGAAATACCGTTTGCACAGTAGGCCCGTAGCATCATAAATTAGACAAAATTATAATGAACGGTAATAGTTGTAAAACTGTACTTTATTTTTTTCATTTTAAAACGGCCTGTGACGTAGCAAAGGCCCATCCCTTAGGTTCGCGATTTTCGACTCAACAATCTGAAGAATAAGATTTGTTTTTCTTTTTTATTTATCAGAAGACTATTTATCATTTGAAGTCTCAACAGTACGTCCCGTTAACCTTTGTATGTATGAGAACGTCACAAATTTCCAAACACAGTGGGGTTTCTGCTACTGAATGAAAAATCATTTTAATGTCGTTTTTGAAGTGTTTATTTAAAAAAAATGAAACATGAACTGCATAGTCAATTCTTTGCACCACAAAATGACTTTGCTGGATTGTATATTACAAATTCATTTCACATAATTACTATGCATATGCACCAAATATAAGTAATTATATTTGGGCTTAAACGCGAGAAATTAGTTGCGACGAAAAACTACTTCACACTCAGAACAGAGTTGAGTTGAAAATTTTCCTGGCATAAGATTATTCACTATCTTTACAATTAAAACTTATCATTCCTTCACAAAACACAAAATCGTCCTAACAAAGTCAAACAATACTTCAACCAGTAGCCTCTTTTAACCAACCTGCGAAACCATTCCATTATTATTTGGTGAAGGTACGAAACAAAACACTACTAAACAAAAGCATATCTCCGGTAGCTCATGAATATATTAAGTTTAAACCTAACGGTCTTCAAAGGGTTGCCAGCAATAAATCAAAATGGCGGAAAGAAAGGGGTAAATGGTACCGCGAAGTCATTTAGTGATGCTGTGTAACTTCTAGATTGTAAGTTGTAAAGATAGTCTGTAATTTTTGGGATTATAATTTATGATAGTTTCTTTTTCTAAGCCTAAGGCCTAACTGTAATTTTACATTATATACTGATGGCGTAGGAAAGTGCTGGAGTGGAGGCCAAGGACTGGGCGCAGAAACGTGGGGAGACAGCCCAGAAGATGGGCCGATGACCTCATTCAAATAGCGGGGAAGGACTGGATGCGGAAAACCCAAGACCGCAGCAATTGGAGGGCTATGGAAGAGACCTTTACTCAGCATTGGGTAGAAAAAGGCTGAAGAAGAAGAAGAAGAAGATATATACCGACACGACTAGTTCTCATAGGGGTAGGCAGAGATCCTGACATTGGTACCATTTCCGTTTCATCCACATTATCGGTTTACGTTACTCTTGACCTGACCTTTTGTCAAAACGTCCCCAATTTTGTTGGTTGCAATTCTTTGAGTTGCAAGTCGCGTCATTAATCCATTCTGGTGTATTTACAAAGCTAAGTTTTTGAAATCACATCTGTGAAAATAAATCACTACATAGTATAAAACAAAGTCGCTTTCTCTGTCCCTATGTCCCTATGTCCCTATGTATGCTTATATCTTCAAAACTACACATCGGATTTTGATGCGGTTTTGTAAATAGATAGAGTGATTCATGAGGAAGGTTTTTATGTATAATTCTACGCAGACGAAGTCGCGGGCAGAAGCTAGTATAATATATAATACGACTAAAACGAAACTAAAGCTCTTTTAATTATTGTATCAAAAAGAGATCGAAAACCTGACTGAGCGGAAGTTTTACAGCATTTTTAAAAAATTTAAGTAAGTATTGTCACGAATGTGATTTCACATCTGTGAAAATAAATGCGACTAAAATGAAACTAAAGCTCTTTAAATTATTGTATCAACAACAGATCGAAAATTTTAACTGAGCGGAAGTTTTACAGCAATATTTAAAATTTTAACTTAGTATTTTCACGAATGTGATTTCATATATTGGCCTTCTGGACTTATGCATGACACCGAATTACATTACTCATTTTACGTCACTCACAATTCAAAAAATCAGGTCGTTTGCACTCAGCCTTGAGATAACCACAGGCTGTAACTGAAATTAGTAAAAGAGGATTTTATTTACAACATGAACTATGACTGCATTATTAAATTAACTACGCTAAAACTTCGCGTAAAATAATACGAAACTTTCGTTATTTCCGAAATTCCAGAAGATTCCTTTTGGCAGTTTTAAAAAGAAAGATGATCCTCTTTCGGATAAAACCAAAGTTTTAAATTTTACTGATCATTTGATAATTATTGTCCATTAATCATTTATGTTTTAAATAGTGAAGTCACCATCTGTAGTTTACGGATTTTTAATCATATCTTTATCTCACTCAGAAATATAAAAAAGTGTCGCTTATTCCTTTGAACTTATAAACACACAATTAGTCTGAAGTTGACAAAACCATTGAAAACAAACAAACATTATAATGCACCGCAATCATGCTGGTGCAATACCTGCGCTTCTCCGCGACAAAGTATTTTTTATTCCCAACCTTAAAAATAGTGGGGTACATATTTTTTACCAATTTGTAATTTGGCTTGTTTGCATAAGTCCAAAAATATGTAAAATTGTGTGTCAAACCATTCGTTGAGTGCACTTTTTAATGAACTGAAGAAACCGACATGAATTCCGTAGCACGGCTTGCTTAACGTAAGAAAGAGTAAACTGTGAGGACGATGGAATATAAAAATGATTAACAGGGTAAAAAACTTTACTGTTTAAACTGTAACCCCCTTATTCATAAACTCTCTGTAGGCTCCTGCTAACTTAGCAATCGTTTGTCCTTATTTCTCACTTTGACATTTACCTTTCACAGATAAGGACAAACGATTGCTAAGTTAGCAGAAGCCTATAGAGCGTTTAAGCGCGTAATAAGGGGGTAAGTCACGACAAAAAGATGAGAGCCATTATCAATGACATTGAAATATTATTCAAAAGTAACCATAAACATTGGACAACTAAAAATTATAAAAATGCTAAGGAGTTTGCAAACAGCTCAACAACTGCTTAACAATGATAAACATTTTAGCTCAGTACGTTAGTTGCCTTGTCGTTTTCAAACACTTTGTTTCTGTGCGCACATTTGGCCAAGGAAATAGCGATAGACCAAGACGGCCAAAGATAACGACGCACCCTTTTAGAGCCGCCAATTTAAAAAATAAAAACTATTTTCACAAAATGCTTTCTAATCGTAAAAAAAGGTTGCAATTTTTTGCGAAGGCCCGTTTTTTTGAATTGTAAAAACATTAAAAAACTAAATTTTAATTGTTATACGTTTTGCGCAATGCTTTTCGGGTTATAAAACGATTAAAGTCCAGAAAAATGTTGCGTTGCTATGACAGAGTTAGAATTTGCCGCTCCGAAACAATAGCGAAGCGTGAATAACGGTTCTCAAAACACACTTGGGACTTTCTTTACTGAGAACAGAGATCTATGGGCGGGAAATTGAATAATTAACGGAGAGTCAACTCAAAGAGACAATTGGCCAACCCTTACTACAATGGCTAAGGAGAAGGTGTCTAAAAAGCTTAGAATGAATGCCTTGGAATAAATCTGCACATCATTTCAATGACATTTCTGTGTTAAATGTACTTACTAGTCCATTCGGGTTTTCCAATGCAACTGTGTCGGGAAACTCTACTGTATTTTTTAATTTTTTTCTTGAGCCACGTCGGAGACATGCCGCTAAATATAAGGTAATATTTCCAAGCAAATCAAAGAAAGGGATAGAGACGTGATGTATGTACGAGTGTGTACAGTCAAGGGTGTACAGTTTACCCTTTAAGTTACCAAAACGTCAAAAACATCTATACGCCTCTATGTCACAAGCAATACAGTCGTCAATGTATATTTGACGCGATGGCGGTATCAATGTTTATGCCTTTGACTGTACATAATGTAGGTATGTAAATCAAAGAAATGTAAACAGAAATTAACTTTCCTAGTTGTAACGTTCTTTATTGATACTTGTTTCTTAATAGTTTGTATTTTAATAAACAAATGATCTCAATCGGAAATGTTGATCACTAGAAAAGCGTAATTTGTAGCATTGTTTCATCTCAACGAATTTCGATTGCCAAAGTACAAATCTAGTCAAATATGTACTCTACTTACCTATGCCTATATATACGAGACCATGAAATTATTTTCACAACAGCTTGGTTCAATAAGTACCTACAGACATTTTTTAAACCCACGATGTTTTAACAGCAAGTTATTTTGGCATATATCTCCGTATCATTTACTTCATGCTGGTCTGGGAGTAAAGAAAAAACAGAGTGTACCAGTTGCTTCTCTTCCCGCGCAGATGGTAAAAGCCTATCGAGGAAATGGCCGAAAATCATAGGAATCGTGTTATAGACGATGCGGTTAGCAACCCATCACTATTTTGATTCCACTTTCCACCTATACGCCTACAGTGTCTTGATAAACGTGGCCTGTAGTTCTTGTTACCTTAGGCTCTGTCTACCCCGTACCTAAGGGATAAAGACGTGATTTGTGTATGTGTACGTATATCTCCGTATTGATCACGGCCAGCGGCATCACGGGGTTTTATAACTGTTATAGGCCTAAATAAATTACTTCACAGTCAGTCTAACACCTTACGATGACTTCAGAACTTATTTTCTACCATTATTTAACATCTAAGACTAGCTCACCACCCTTTGTTAAGTTCCAGTTATCTTAAGTGTCGGTTATCTATGATTCCGTCTCTATTTATTACTACGAAACAGAGAGAGACGCCATCATAGATAACTGGAACTTAACAGAGAGTGGAGAAACAGGCACTAAATCTATTCATTTAGTACCTACACATAGAATGTCCTAAAAAACTTTTAAAACACACACTTAAAATAAACATTATAACGTAGGTACCTAACTGCTTCTTCAGCTCTTAGTAGGTACCAATACACAACGGTTTACTTTAATTAGTTATTACATAAAGCAAATTCCATATTGACTAATTACCTTGCACTTGTGCCAAATTATTTGGCGTTGGCACATAATTTAATTTCTAAACGTAACGTAAAACTATGGGAGGTCGAACCCGGATCCTCATCATTCCGTGACGCATGCTTTCGCCCCTACGCCACCCGTTAGGTGAGTAGGCCTTCGAATTTTCCTAGCGAGCGAACCTAAACTGAATCGGAATTGAATAGCATTAAGACGTCATGGCAAGGCCCCTGATGAAATAATCCCGAACATCTCAGACATCTTGTACTATCAAACAATTTGACTCCTGACCCACCGTAGAACGTTCTCACAGTAAACGTCACAATGTTCCTTGTCAATTCAATGTAACGTTCAACGTAACATTTACTGTGACAAGGATCCACAGTGGGTCAGGATTTAGTTGGTTCGTTAGTAGTTATATCTCTGTTTTCCATGCAAAATGTTGACTATGCGTCGATGACTGTATCGGTCTATCGCTCACAATTTAACTGTGAGAGATTCCATAAAGGAAAAATAACACCTTTGTAGTTACTTGGTTTGTTTTGTAACCAGCGTTTTTTTCTGTGTCTTCAGCGCTAGGTAATTCTTAGCAGCGACTTCGGCGTTTAAAATTGTGTGAACTCTAGCTTTTCGGTACATCTAATGAACTGGCTTTAGGTGTTTCTTTTTATTTAATACTGACCTATGTTTACAAGGAAAATATTAAAAGCAACAAACAGAATACCATAGAATTTACCAGTTGCTTCTCTTCCCGTGCAGAAGGTAAAAGCCCATCGAGGGAATGGGCGAAAACTTGGGAATGATGTCACTATTTTGATTTCCCTTTCCAGCTATACGCCCTTAAACATGCTAAACGTGGCCTGTAGGTCTTGTCACCTTAGGCACTCTACCCCGTAAGGGATAAAGACGTGATCTGTGTATTGTGACAAACAGAAAGAAATGGAAAAGTTAACCGCAAAATTAACTCATAACTGTATCACCAATTATAACTTGAATATTATTAAACTGTTTAACACTAATTAAACTGTCCCATTAGTCATTGGCTCCGACACGCAGCCGGTGCCACATATACTATACGAAATAATATGACTCTCAATTTGTCGGCGACTTTTGGTAGTCTGTGTAATTGATAGTTTTATAATAGACCTTTTTCTCGACTGATCTCATTTGAAAGTGATTTTATCTGGTTAAGAGAGGTCGTTAGAAGGAAAGTGGCGCCAAGCGTGATGAGTGTCACAGGTGACGCCAAATATAATAGGTGGTATCATAAGTCGGGTGCATTTTACTCTACAATTAAAATTAACACATTAATGAATGACGTCAGGAAATATTTTTATAATTACTTCTTCAATGCTTGCGTCACTCCAAACCCTGACCCTCATAAACATAATGTACAAATTACGAATATGTTTGATACATAATATTAATATAATATTTTGAATTTTGATACGAATACGTTTTTAATTTTATTACACTTTTATCATTGGTTCTGAATCGAAAGATTGTATTCCTCTCTTGGCAATTTTCACTCACAATGAAATTTATTTATAGCCTCTTTTTAAGTTTCCTCTTTCGAATCAGGTTACTAGGAAGAGATCCCTTTTAGGAATAATTTCGCCCTGTACTATACTTACTTTCTGCCTTTGCCTTTTTTTGTATTACGAGCAATAAAAAAAATACTTCATCGAATCATACGTTAGCGGAGTCCCTCCACGAACTACAAACAATTACTTTGTTACTCAGCAAAGTAGCAATATAATTAGAAATTAATTGGTTTTGATACATAATTATACCAGCTTGTGACTTCGGCTTCGCCCCGTTACAAAAGTCACTACATACATACATAAATCACGTCTATATCCCTTACAGAGTAGACAGAGCCTGTGGTAACAAGACCTAAAAGCCGTTTAGCATGATTGTGGGCGCGGATAAATAGATGAAAAGAAGGGTAATCAAAATAGTGATGGGTTGCTAGCTGCATCGCCTATGACATGATTCCTGAGAATTTCACTTATTCCCTCGATGGCCTTTTATTATCTGCGCGGGAAGAGAAGCAACTGGTACATTCTATGTTTTTCCTTTGCTCCCAGACCAGCGAGGAAGTATGTATGTATGTAAACTCTTTATTGTGTAAAATAAACAAGAGAAATACAATTGACAAACAGTGAGATACATGCATAAAGGGGCGGACTTATCCCTTTAAGGGATCTCTTCCAGTCAACCTTTGAGTGGATGAAAGGAGTATTATATTAGGGATGGACGAGCGAGTTTAAAAATTGCAAACACTACAAACTAGGAAGTACAAAGTACCTATGTTTTACAAGCTTTTATTTAACTTGCGGTGTACAGTGTCTAGTTTCTTAATGTATGTGACAGTTACCGTGTTCTGAACAAACATGAATGAAAAATAATGTTGTTAAGATCGAGAGCAAGTGCAACAACTGCATCGAACATCTCTGTCCAAACTACTCGCTCTCATCCCCAATAATGTACTTTTCATTCATGTTTATTCGAAACACGGCAAGTGTTAAGTACATTAAGAAACTACGAGTAGAAGCACTGTGTAGGTACCTATGTTTGTCCGGGTGGTATCTTGAAACAGATATCTTCAACCGATTGAGATAGTTACGTAAGACATATGACGATGCAAACAAAACGATTGTTTATTTATAAATGACTAGCTTCTGTCCGCGGAATTATACATTTAAACTTTCCTCTTGAATCACTCTATATATGAAAAAAAACTGCAGCAAAATCCGTTGCGTAGTTTTGAAGATCTAAGATCTCTGCTCGCATACATAGGGACAGACAGCGGAAAGCGACTTTACTATTGTATTGATTGATTTAAGAATATAATAATTACCATTTTCACCATTTCACCAAATCCAATGGAGTAAGTTTTTCAAGGCAACCGATTCCTCCTTACTAACACTAGTAAAGGTAACTTCAAACGTACACGCTCAACTACCTGTCCGCCAAAAAACCAAACCTAAACTCGCCTCTCTAACAAAGACCACACCTAATGCAAAAGCGTTTTATTGCTACCCGCATATTCGCCGGCTAAGCTCAACAATATTATATTACTACGTTTACTACTGTCGGCATCCAAACATTGTCGCAAAATCAAAGCCATCATTGTCTTTTAAGCAGATTAACAAACCCTAACCTACCCTTTAACAGCTTCAAGCCGAGTAAAAGCGATTGTCTATTGTTTTGCTACCGAGAACAAATGACGGTGAATTTGCTTTGCGGATTACGCTTTCTAGGGTTCTGTTACTAAAGGGTACCAACTATTACCAGAGCTCCGTTGTCTTTAAACATTTCCTATGGGATGTAGACCGCGATTACCTTGGACAAACTCGCGGTATTTCGAAGCAGTTGCATGTATCATGATAACGGGTAGACTGAAGAAGTTCCGGGTAGATATTAAAGTTACCCGTTCTCTTGTCGATCGTCTTTCAAAGGACCATATCTTATGAACGGTAAGTAGTAGAAGCTTGAAATGTTCACTCAACGTGTGTTATTATCAGTGCTATAACAGCAAATAATGAAATGAGTTGGAAATAAATGTTTCCTTCATCAACCTTAATGTTTCCAGCATGTTTATTACGGAACCATTCATGCTCGAGTTTAGACGCGCTTGCCTTATTTTTAGTAGTATCCAGAAGCAGATAATTAATGGTAAATGGGACATGTTTGTGCCTGTTTTCTGTTAATCTCTTTGCTTCTTTGAATGGAAGTTTATTAATGCCTTTTGCTAAACTCATTTGTGAATTAGACGTTTTTAATTGTATTGTACGAAATGCGGGCTTCCCAATAAACAGTGTCTATAAAATCTTGTTTGTAATAGCGGTAAGATAAATCACTTCAAAATGTTGTTTTATTCTTAAGCAATATTAAGTAAGTTTAGAAAAATTTCGGAATTTTTCGGAGTCATACTTACATACCGTCACGCCTCTTTCCCATAGGTTTAAGAGAGACAACTTTACTTGCTACGATCCTGACATATGAGTACCTTTTCTGCTCCATTCACATTCCTCAATCTCCTCATACACGCTCGTCGGCTTCAGGTACTCTTCATCTGACCTTTTTTTAAAACGTCCCCATTTGTAGTACTTGGGAGCAATACAAATAATACGCACTGGTTGGCTTGTCAAGATTTTTTTTTTTTTTTTTTTTTTTTTAATTTATTGAAAACAAATTTAAATATACATTTTAAATGTTTATGACAGCGGGCAAAAACTCAGCAGAGTTTATCTGCCGCTGCTAGTTACTCACGTTAAATCCTTAAACTAAACAGATGAGTTATTGTTGTGCTGCGTTACAATTTATTATCTTAACTGCTTTATTAACTGATCTCGGAATGTCCGTCTAGGCCTTTTCCTAAAATTTTCTTTTAGCTTTACCCTTTCTGAGTCGGACTAAAAGTCGGTTTATTATTAGACTTGAGTACATCAGGGTGAAGACAAGGGGCGTACGCTCCGAAGCTGAACGTTACGCTTGCCAGTAGTATCTGTATCGCTAGATCGCGTAGTTTTTCGTAAGCTAATGTCAATCCCATACAATTTTGATCCATTGTCTTAGCGTTATCGACATTAGAAAGTGACTATGATCAGCTAGAGTGATATGTGAATTGAAGTCAATACTAACGCCTTTATGTCTGATAAAATGGGTTAAGTAATGCAGCATTAATATAATAAAGAGGAAGTCGACAATCATTAAACTATTTTATTAAATTTCGAAGAACTGCAGTTTAATTAAATCGCCCTCGATATTACGAAATCAAGGAGACTCCGAATTCCAGGAAAATAACTGGAGCTAAAATAACTGAAATTCATTCGATTGACATATTACGTGACTCTGGCGTGACTAATTTTGGTTATACAATCATCCTCATCAATTCCAGTCTATGTCTCACTGCTGGGCACAGGCCTCCTATCACAATAAGAGAGCTTGGGCTATAGTTCCCACGCGGGTCTGGTGCATGTTCGGAATTCACACACACCATTGTATTGGCGGCTGCAAAAGTGCATGGACAGTTCAGTAAAATAATGCTTGCAGGCAACCATACATGTGATACAAAAGTACCTAAAAAAAAATTGCCATCAAGCTCAATACAGTCTGAAGTCATTAAACTTAATTGGTAGGTTACCTATAGAATATTTTAACAGAGGGATGCAATGTAGATGGTCTTTCTGTGCTGTTCAATCTTATATTTTACTAGAATAGGTTTCATTTCAAAGATATTTTTATCGTTTAATTTTTTTTCCGGTAAACCATAGGTATTGCCGTCGTGCTAGGTACTATTATGGACTTTTTAATTCCCTTTTGTTTTCAAATGGAATTTTATAACACCTGTAAATATTACGCGACTCTGACATGAGTAATGGAGTAACTTTGATTGCCTATATGCGTTTTCCGGCTGATTAAATTTGTATATACCTATGCACTTACGTTTTCCTGAATTGTGGTTGCGACAAAACCCCGTGGCCGGGTGCTTATCAACGACAATTAAGCGCACATTTTTGCGTGACGGTGACGTAAAATCAATCCGTTAAACCATTGCTATAAGGTAAGATAATTATGGAACGCGTACGTCACTAGCACTTAACCGGGAGAGGATCAGAATACATAAAGTTCAAAATGTATAATGGGTTAAAATACATAATGGTTAAAAATATATAACGCAATTTTCTGTAAAACTATTAGCTAAATGAACTTTTTTGGTATCGTAATCTATAGATTGGTTTAGGTTAGGTTAGGTTTGTTTTATAACAATCCTGTTAATTTGTAATTTTCTGAGAAAATCGCATTATATATTATAAACCATTATGTATTACCTATTATACATTTTAAACTTTATGTATTTTAATACGTACCCCACTTAACCCCCTTAATTTACAGGTGTAGTGGATAAAGGTCCATGACATTTGGTTTAAACTATATTAGCATAGGAAATAGCGGTCGGAAAATGTTTCTAACGTCTTATATACCTATATATATTTATCTGTGTATCGTTCCGTGAGTCACAGACGGTTCTGGCAGAAAAAAAACAGTTCTGCAGGTGTTTAACGCCTCAGCATAATGCTGAGCCAGCGACCGTTTCACTTTTGCGAAGTTGGTTTTACGTTTCATTTTTGTACAATTGTGTGTGTGCTCTATTTGTGTGTTTTTCAAAAGAAAATGAATGTTTTCTTTCTTTCTTTTAAGTCCAAAATCAGATCAGTAACTTAAGGTAACTTATCGTAGTTATGTGTTTTATTTTAACACAAGCAGTGGTGAATTGTGCGAATCTGAATCATTTCTGTAGGCCCTGGCAGAATGCTGATATGTTCGACTGAAATGAGGAGATGACGTATTCAAAAATTTACACGTTTGGCTCTCATACATTTCTCCGTACTTGTGTCATGCACTTAGGACCGTGAATAAGACCAATGCGTTAATTACATGCGTGTAGAAAAAGAACTAAAGTCCCACTATATTTAGAAGATGATTTGTGCAAAAAGCCCGCAAGGAAAAGTCTCAATTTTACTAGTAATTCGATGAAAGGTTGGAACTTATTTTTAGAAGTGAAGAAGGAATATTTGATAGCATGAACAATATTCCAAAGTACGTCAAAAAAACAAAATTTTCTGTCGCTGAGTTAATAATTTTGTACAGATTTTCCAACCATTTCCGATCATCAAATTATAACTTTATGAACCTGTTTCGCCACTTTTAGTTAAGGCCCTGATATTGTAAGTGTCAGTTATCTATATCTAATGTGCCTACTTATATCGCTTATTAGGCGAAACCCGTCCAGTGAACCTAGGTGTTCATTCAGTAGTATCTGAAAAAAAATTTAGTCATAGGCATTTGGATGCATGCCTACGTATTTGGCATCGTAAATATTTACAATGTTTTTAGCACTACGCGTGACGCCTTTTCTTGATGTTTCATTCAAAACTAAGTAGACAGATCTATCCCATTATTCATAAACGTTAAGTTTCTCTTAACATATCTGTCCCCATCTGTCACTTTGGCGTTAGTTTCTGCCTGAAAAGGACAAAACATATTGAAGTTTCGATTTAATTATTTTCCTTTTTCAATGATGACCTAGGGCGTTTTGAAGGTTCCGTACCCAAAATAGCGAAAAGAGAACCCTAATAGTTTCGCCCTGTCCGTCTATCAGTCTGTCTGTGTCTTGCCGACGGGCGTACGGAACACCAAATAACAAGACACCTGATTCCGTGTAATTCCTGCGACTGAAAAGGTCACGTTATTGTCTCTTGATCTTCCCAAACGCGATTCTTATAGAGAATCACACTAAACGAACCTTGTCCGTGAAGCTATCAGTGCGCTTGGCGACTATCATATCTTGGCCCGTTCTCTGGCAGGCGTTATACGGAGCCAGGTATCATCTTAAAATTGGTCAATGTCAACTCACGACCAACGTCATTGAGACACCTGACTCTGATAATGCTTGCTGCAAACAGGTCACATTATGATGTTCATTCAGAGAATCACATGTATAGTTTGCGATGACGATCGCCAACCTCCGCTAGGAGAGGCCACATAATTATATTATAACAATCCTGCTGCTAAGCAGCAGAGCAGGCGCTGCCGTGCTCCGACGTGGGTTTGACCGCCGGTGAAATTACAATCACATGAGGTATTTTACCTAAGCCCTCTAGGCTGGCAACTATGGGCAGTGGTTATTGGTTACCATCAGGTACCACTTGCTTGTTTGCCTTAATTGCTCTACAAAAAACTAAGATCCGTTAACTGACCACCAGCAGTATTAAACTATTGCACAGAGGGCACAGTGTGCAAAAATCTGGGTTAAAAATCGCAGGTAATGGAAATAAACTTAAAACTATGTAAACATTTTTCGTTTTTTAATGGAACTTAATATTGGCCATGAAGTAATCAGTCGTTAAACACTAAAGTGATAATAATTAATTTATATCGACAATAACACGCACTTAATTACAATGAATCAGTAATTCCACATTCCTCGGTTACTGTTACGAAACACCGTAGAGAGCACTGCATTAAACTATTACTTATTTCTCTGTCCTATTGGTTCTGGTAGAAATCGCTATTAAGCGATAAGACCGCCTATTGTCTACTTTGTTCTTTGACTCTGTATTGTTTTGTACTGATTTGTGGTGTTCAATAAAGAGCATTTGTATTGTATTGTATTGTAAACTGCTTATACTATAAAACTAAGATGACGAATGATTACCAAACGACGGCCTAGCAACCTAATTAACAAAAACCCTAGAACATAATAATATATGATCTTCCAATCTTCCATGCTGGTCTGGGAGCAAAGGAAAAACATAGAATGTACCAGTTGCTTCTCTTCCCGCGCAGATGGTAAAAGCCTATGAGGGAAATGGACGAAAATAGGAATCATGTTATAGCGATGCGGCTAACAACCCATCACTATTTTGATTCCCCTTTCCACCTATACGAACGTGGCCTTTAGGTATTTTTACCTTGGGCTCTGTCTACCCCGTAAGGGATAAAGACGTGATTTATGTATGTATGTGTGTTTGTATGCTAGAATACAAATAGTGTAATGCAAATATTTTCACACAATTATAGCAATGGCTAATAGCTGTTATTATAACGCTCAAAAACCTGTGACTAATATTAAGGAATTTGATTAATTTTTGCAGTAAAAATGGCGCAGGAACGCGTTAAAAAAATGTATAGGTCATGGGTGAAAATCTTAGGAATCATGTTATAGGCGATGCGGCTAGCCACCCAGCACTATTTTGATTTCGCTTTCCACCTCGTTACCCAAGGCTCAGTCTACCCCGTACCAAAGGGGTAAAGAACTAATTAAAATGTATCTCTGTATATGTAAATGCAAAGTTGTGTGATGTTATGAGATACGCATTGACAACGCGCTCATCTAAAATGGTTTATTATTTAAACACACGTTTCAGATAATTTCACGTTTTGCTTTCATCGCGAATTCTTTAGTGATGTATTGTTTATTATTTCAAAGTAGGTAATATTGTTGGAGGTTAAATTACATTGAACCGCGGATTTTGCGGTCTTACGTAATTTTCCGCTTTAAATGTGGAATAATTGATTTTGGGATTTTTGCAGTACTAACTTTCTTTTGAATTACGCGAATCTTTGGTTATTCCCAATATTTCACTAAGAAATGTCACGTCGCGCAACTGGTATGTACATTTCAAATTTCTTACCTCAAATTTCACTAGTAGTTCTGAATCATATTTACCACATAAATTTGACAAAACATAAATATTTTTTAAATTTGCTTTAATTCACGCGTCTAATCAAACAAAATCCCACACAAAGAACTGACGGAAAAAAGAATTTATTATGTAAAAAAACGTGCCTGTTACGATCAACTAATTACTTGTATGAAGCAACCTATCAACCTAATTTACATTAAAAATAGTATCAAGTATACGCGCCAATACCAAAAACTGTTCACCAAAAAAAACATTTTATTTCGTAGATATGCCGTGTGGCATAATGGGCAATATGCTCATTTTTTACAAAAAAAAAAGCAAGGGCGGTCTCGCCACCCGGCTGAAAGCTTCCAAATTCAAATAGCGAAAAAAAAACGCGAATGTGACAGCCGCTTTGCCTATAAAAGCGCGCGCACGTGTCGCTAAGGCATCAGTCGTCAGACGCTTACCGCATTGAACGCACGTCGTTCGCACCCACGCGCGCCAACGTAAAAAAGATCGATCGCATTTCAAAGTTCAAAAATCTCATCATGGACATCAAGGTTTTGGATCCCACCGGCATCTACTAATTTTGTGAAGAAAATCAAATTCATCGCGAAGTCCGAAGAGAAATCGAAGATTTTTATATATTGAAGATTTATTTTATACCGCATTCAAGATGTTTGTCCTGGATCCCACCGGCGTCTACTGAGTTGAATATACTCTGCTTTCTGCAAAATTTTGAACATTTCAACATATAACCGGAGAAAAAAAACAATCAATCAAGATGTTCGTGCTAGACCCCACCGGAGTCTACTAACTTCGTGTTCTTCAGCTATTTCATCGAGATTCAGAAATCCCTCAAAATGTTCGTGCTAGACCCCACTGGAGTGTATTGAAGTATTAAGTGCAAAAACTAAGTGCATCAAGATGTTTGTTCTCGACCCGACTGGTGTGTACTGAGATAAAGACTCTTTTTAAAAAGTGTAAGTTTAAAAAATCAAAATGATCGTTCTCGATCCCACTAATGTGTATTAGGCTAGTTCCCCCTAGTAGGTTAGGATTTTTGCCTTACTAGTTAGGTCCGAAGTATTTTTTAGTATTCCAAGTTTTTCTTAGTCAGCAACATGTCACTTTCTATTTTAGATCCCACTGGTACTTATTAGTGCACAAAATTCTCTTGTGTCTTAATTTTTCAAATATTTATCATGTCGTGCATTTGCTGCGACTCAGTAAGACACAAGCTAATATCTATAAGCAGACAGAGAGTCACTTATAACAGGCGGAGAAGGAAATATTTTTAAAAATGTTCGCCTATTTTTTAATTTATGTAAATATAGAACCAAAGACTGCAACTGCCTGCCCGAAGTAATCACCTTTGAGTCTGATGTCAAGACAATGTTCATTTTAATTTATTGAAGTTACCTTAACGTAAGTGATTATTTATTGACTAACATCATCTTTACTGTGTAACACCATCTAGTTCTTAAGTTTTTATTATCCCGGAATGTTAATGTTTACGACAAAGTTAAGTTTCGGCCGGACGGTGCGTCTGCGCACACCGTCGAACGTTGATGTTACTCGCATTTCCTGTACCCAATTGCATTTTTTCACTGTCGGCAGTGATTTTATACTCTTATAAAATAATAAGACTGTTAGTTAAATACTCTAGCTGAATGTTGCTGCATAAACATTTAATTGTTGAATAAATGTAATGTAAAAATATTTCCAAACTTTATTTTGGTACCTTACCCTTAGATTTAAGATACGTTGATGTAAGTCTTACAACTGTGCGATGCCATTGCATCAGCCGATTGCAAAATGGTGCATGCTACTTTGGAAGGCTACAACTAAAATGAACTTGAGCGAAGTAGTAAACAACAAACAGACAAGCTCCTAAGTAAGTACGACTTTATAAACTAAATAATACATTTTCAATAATAACAGTACTTTTTTGTTTTGTCTTAAAATTTTGTAATTTCACCACTGTGCTTTAATTTTCCTAATAAAATATTTCTACGTTTTTGTTTAAAGAAAGTAAGTGCAGGAAATATCTTTTTCTAAATTTACTTCATCAGTGATTGAAATTTCACAAAATCTCAATGATTTAATTGACAGGTCATCGCTCCTGGTTTTATAGCTTCATTTATCTGAGACAGAAAGCTAGTTAACATCTGTTCAGAGGATTTAAAATAATAAGATTACACGCAGGGAGGTAAAGAATGAATGACACCTTGTCCAACTAAAGGATTACGTAGAATTGAGTAAGTATGTAGTTTTCTAGTTTTACTGAGACATGTTTCCTGGCAGACGTATGAAAATCAGACAATCTGAATTACTTCCGTCAAATTGAAATACAAGTAAGTTAACTTACAAAAACAAAAACTCTCACAAATACAGTGTAAAAACATAATTCTTCATTGATTTGCAAAAGTGTAAATTACAGCTACACATCAATAGGCACGTGCTATTTTTATCGAGTTTTTTTTTCTTGATTAATGTGTGTATTGTATCACCCACTATTGTATATAAAACGCATGAATTTAACGGATTACAGCTCAAATCAGAAGTATCAAGTCAAAGATAAATAGATTAGTTCTACTGAACACCCCAGTAAATGTTTTTAAAGTGGGTGACAGACACTACAATACAATAACTCTCTATTGAACACCACATATAACAACCAACACAGAAAAAAGGTATACAGAATATTACAAGGTAACAATAGGATGATAAAAAAATAAAAAACAGAGTAAAATGATTCGCGCCGCGCGACTTTTTATTTATTTATGAAAAACGTTTCACTACCATTACAGGAAACCCAACGCTAGTGCAACAACTTAATTAAATTATATCCGCTAATTTACTGATATTCACAGCAGTGTCGCTCAGCATTTGTTTCAGAAGTAACAAGGGCTTGAGCGAAAGTAACAAAGTAAGTTTAAATATTGTTGATCTAAATCGACCAGGCTTAGTTCACACAATAACTATTATGATATTTGCATGCATTTCCGTTCGCGAAATGATATCTGGCAAGGATCCGGTCACACCTGAGTTTTTACAACTTCGTTTGGAATCCTTGTGACTTATCGATATTAATAGGTACGTGCGTCACATGGCTATTTTTAGAAAGTTTTATTTTAAGTTACGATAAACATTCGTTTCGTTATTCTTAAGAAGTTTTATATTGAGTAAAAGTAAAGTAAAGGTACTATTCAAACTACAGTAGGTAGATAATTGGAAAAGAAATCGGTACCAATAACTTCACGCTAAACTGTGTGTTACATATGACTATAATCAGTACTGGTTGCAAGTTTTATTTTGTGATTTAGAAGAAAGAAAACAGCCTTGCGCCCACGACTTCGCTTTCGTTTTAGAGCCTCAGTCCCATCGAAATGTTCAAAAACTCAAACATGGCCTATGTGCCCTAAAACCTAAAAAAAACTGCTTTCTAAAACATCTAATATTAATTTTGTCTGTGCATTGATAATCAGCGGAGCAATATATTTCATGTAACACTAAATAGTCTAGCTCCTTGGCCTGCGGGAATTCAGAAAAATCCCTTCTTAGTGCACCCGATGGTCCTCAAATAATATGTCTGCAAAGGTCAAGTGTCTAGCTCGAGTGATTAAGGCTCAGTGTTGTGTGTCAGTCACTACACTACTCAATTAGTCAATCAATACTCAATTAGTCAATCACGACCCAATGGTTCAGTTCAGTACTACTCAGTCAGTCACTACTAAGTTAGTCACTTACTCAGTTACTCATTCACTACTCATTTAGTTGTCACGTATTCTTTTATAGGTGTTGTAGTCGTCATTTGTTACTCGCTCTATGTGACTGACGCCTTAGTCCGACTGCATCCTAGACAGTCTAGGTTAGGCACCAAATTGAATACATTAGTATTCTCAGAATCAGCTCTCAAGTGAACCCGGTATCAGGATACGCTCAACTATTTTGATAAGAAACCCTTGAACCTTGATAGCAGGATCTCAAAAAAGCGGGAAAACCTATGTAACAATAACGCGGTTGTGGTTAATTTAATTGTAGTGGGATGTATGTGCATAAATTGTATGTACAGCCAAAGAAACGGAATCGCGTACCACGGTTGAACCTTGTCATTACAAGTGTCTTATTGACATACCATACTGGCCCTCACATACTAAAGAAATTACTGTGTCTATGAAAAGGTTCCACAGAGGTACGCGATTCAGTTTTTTTGACCGTAGGTACTTGAGTCAATGAAATGCTAAAAATGTTGATTGCTTTTCATGGTCGGAGTTTCATTTGTTTCTGATCAATGTCTACTTAAATTATGTGAGTGGTTCCAAGCCGCACTAGGCCCACAGGAACTATAGACCATGGCCAATCCCTCTCATTCTGGGAGTAAACCTGTGCCAGAGAGACGTTTAACGAGCTTGAGACGCGACGACAAATATGAACTTAGGCAAACCGATATGTTTACTGATATTATAATATGTTTGCTATTATTTTTCGTACCCCTAGACTAGCCAGTACGGTCTACCAAGTAATGTCACCGTTCTATGGCAGTTCTTACGAGTACATGGTATGAGAATATTCCTTAATGTATTAAGCTGTACAAACGGATGATTGCTTACGTGATAGCTGTAACCCCAAACGCCTGAAGTTATAGCTTTCCTTAACATGTAACATCAAAATAAAATTAGTTCAGTTATCGTCCTAGTCCTCGAGTAGTTTTTTTATTCAGAATGACTGCTCAGGACTTCCCATATCAATTTTCATAATCGTAATATCCATAGGTCACTCGTTCAGAATCTTAGGGTAAAAGCATACCTTGGTCGCCATTTTATAGGCGCGGCCTAGCATTTTCTCTATTTACGACTTAACTCACATATCGATACATTGTCCGGAGTTTTCATCCGGAAAGTCGATTTCTCAACCTTTCACTCGTTCGGTCGCGAAAACCCTAGCAGCACAGGTCGTTGACTTTGACATTTCTAATTTAGGCTGTACGCCACACGGCGGAATTCAGAAGTCCGCCCGTGCATAGAAATGAAGTGCTTCAGGTGGTTTTTTAATTTGGCAAGGCTCGCTCGCGAAAGATCGCCCGCGCAGAGTTCACGACCACTTTCTTTTATTCAAACTTGTTCACAGTGAAACCAATTGTTTGTTTAAATATTTAATTTCCGCTTAATTTATGGGTTTTGGGAGACGTGTTAATTGCTTAAGTGGTGTAATAGTTACGATTATTTGCTATTGGAAAATCTGTGTAAACTCGGATGATTTACTAATTGCTCGAATTCACACTAGTTTTGTGAAAGCATGAATATGACAAAACGAAATGTTCTTCCATGCTGGTCTGGGAGCAAAGAAAAAACATAGAATGTACCAGTTGCTTCTCATCCCGCGCAGATGGTAAAAGCCCATCGAGGGAATGGGCGACAATCTTAGGAATCGTGTTATAGGCGATGCGGCTAGCAACCCATCACTATTTTGATTCCATTTTTTGCCATCTATACGCCCACAATCTACTAGGTCTTGCCACCTTAGGCCCTGTCTACCCCATAAGGGATAAAGACGTGATTTGTGTGATTTGTGTGAAATATTCGCAGAGTGTAATTATAAAGGCGTCAATAACAACTATTAATAAAAATATGCAACAGTTGAAAACGAAAATTTCTAGATGCAATTTTCTTCTTATTTATTCTTCATCATCTTTATTTCCCCTTCAGCCTCAATAGACTCACGGGAGTAGCGTTATTCCTAATTCCCACTCGGACCCAGTTGATTATTAATGAATACTTTTAGTGGTTTGAAACTATTCGTGTGCGAGTCTCAGACCAAACAAAAAGTCAAGACGAAGTCCTGCGAAGTCTTCGACTCACTCATAGTTTAATCCTGGAATCATTCGTTTGCTCGGGTTTCAATAAAAGCACTGGCGCCAAAAAACTTTGCAACATTACATTTTAATTTATTGAATCAGGCGCAGGCGTTACTGTGCGGAGGTCTATTTCAATGAACAAATCATTTACCTTGCTACTCCGCTACCAGAATATAGTAGCGGAGTAGCAAGGTAAATGTGTTATGTACCTTGCGTAATAAGTAATTATTTTTCAATTAGGTAAAGTTACATTACATACCTACGTACATAAATGTCGTCTTTATCCCTTACGGGGTAGACAGAGCCTAAGGTAACGGGACCTAAAGACCAAAAAGACAAGTAAAGTTAGTAATTTGAAATTTTAAAAATACACATACATACATATACACAAATCACGTCTTTATACCTTACGAGACAAACAGAGCCTTAGGTAACAAAACCTTAAGGCCACATTTAGCATGATGAAGGGCATATAGCTGGAAAGGGAAATCAAAATAGTGATGGGTTGCTAGCCGCATCGCCTATGACATGATTCCTAAGACTTTCGTCCATTCCCTCGATGGGCTTTTACCATCTGCGCGGGTAGAGAAGCAACTGGTAAATATTATGTTTGATGGCATTATTTCTAAATACATACATACATACACACATACACAAATCACGTCTTTATCCCTTACGGGGTAGACAGAGCCTAAGGTAACAAGACCTACAGGCCACATTTAGCAAAATTGTGGGCGTATAGGTGGAAAATGTAATCAAAATTTCTAAATATAGGTTATTATTACAGTTTATTATAAAAACTTGTATACTTACCTTCTTAAGTTAGCTAATCTTACTTTTTAGATAAATAAATAAAATAAACTTAACTAGCGTAGCGGTTGTTTTTAAATATTTTGTTATAAGTTCAAATTTGCTCTCAATTTATGAAGCAAATGAAGTCATGTCTCGCTCTGCTCAAATGTTGCTCGCGGCTGAAACATGGCTAATGATGCTCATTACACCCCGGTCGCAGTCGAAGTCGTCCAATGTCGACACGAATATGTCGGCATAGGCGCTACACACCTGCGCGTGAGTCGGGCGACATTGAAATGTCGCTCGAAATTTACATTGTTTCATTACACGATATCCTTATTTTAAGAGGCTACGTGCGGGCCGGGTTCGCTTCTTAAACCAAATAAAAAGTCAAGGCAGAGTTTAGATAGAGCCCTCTGATATTGCCGTGCCCTTGCAGGGTGTCACATGTAGACCTAATCAAAATATTCCATCTTATGCCTGTAATGTGATTTGCAATAAATTATTTTGATTTTGATTTTTAGATACAAAGTGTAGTCGGTTTAAACTACGCCGCGGCTGCGGTGTGTGAATCAGACGATTTGTTTGGCAAAGTTTTATTGCGCTTGTGTGCGTGCAAGTGTACGTTTGCCGTACGCAGGACTCTGTCTGGACTTTTTATTTGGTTCAGACAGCCTCTTAAGTAGTGACCATAAAGTGCAGGTTTGTCGAAATAATACAAGTGTTGCGTGAAACGATGTCTCAGCAGCTGATAACTTGAAAATGAGTGGAACTGGTTAAAAATAACTCGAAAGTGGTATACATACATAAATGACGTCTATATCCCTTACGGGGTAGACAGAGCCTAAGGTAACAAGACCTAAAGGCCACGTCTAGCATAATTGTGGGCGTATAGGTGGAAAGGGGAATCAGAATAGTGATGGGTTGCTAGCCGCATCGCCAAAAACATCGCTTCGAAGCTTTGAAGATATAAACAGATTTATACCACGTCCAAGCTCCAAGCTGGTCTGGGAGTGAAGAATAAACAGAAGGTACCAGTTGCTTCTCTTCCCGCAGATGGTAAAAACCCATCGAGGGGATATGGAACTTGGGAATCATGTTATAGGCGATGCGGCTAGCAACCCATTACTACTTTGATTCCCCTTTCCAACTATAGCTGCGCCCACAATCATGCTCAACGTGGCCTTTAGGTCTTATTACCTTAGGCTCTGTCTACCCCATAAGGGATAAAGACGTGATTAATGTATGTATGTTACTCTCTATGCCGAAAATAGCCGCGCTATTTATATCTTTTTTTTGGTACACAAAACCTTTATTTTCGTATTCTGTGGTACTTATTGTACTACAGAGTCGCGGGAATATGCTAGAAGTAAATGTATGCGATTGAGTGGGAAGCGCGCGGAATAGCAACGAGGCGATGCGCGTGCGACGCAAACTTAGCAGCTAGATAATTGCTGTGTTATCTAAGTTTCGGTGATTTCTTATACTCCGAAGTTAGAAATTAGAAATAAGAAACGTTTATTGTATAAAACCGTGTACAATTGTGATAACATGATTTTTATAAGTTTCAACAAATCCATTTCGGACGTACAATATTTAGGCTATTTATTATTATAAATTATTTATATCTTTATTTTAATAATAGAGGTTCACTTCGTACCGTGCCGCTCATACTGATGGTCTTTGATGGAAGTGAGAGGGGCGGTATGATCCGAAGACCAAAGACTACAATACAATACATTGTTGTATTGTATTGTAGTCTTTGGTCTTTATTGAACACCCCAAAAAACAACATTCTTCCATGCTGGTCTGGGAGTAAAGAAAAACATAGAATGTACCTACCAGTTACTTCTCTTCCCGCGCACATGGTAAAAGCCCATCGAGGGAATGGGCAATCTTAGGAATCATGTTATAGACGATGTGGCTAGCAACCCATCACTGTTTTGATTCCATTTTCCATCTATGCGCCTACAATCATGCTAAATGTGGCCTTTAGGTCTTGTTAGCTTAGGCTCTGTCTACCCCGTAAGGGAAAAAAGACGTCATTTTATAAATATAATGCTGACGAACGCGTTGATGTCTTTTATATCAAAATCAGCAATGACAAATGAAGGTTATTACACGAACTTGATATTTTACAAGAGAAACAATATGACATATGTTACTTGAGTGGTTTTTTACATAAAAAGGTAGCAAACGTGATGATAAGGGAAACAACCACTCTTGGACACCCGCAACACCAAAGGATTGCTGCATTGCCATCCTAGAAGGCTAAGATGGAATACCTCATGTACTAAAATCAAATCCTTTTCTATTATATTGGCCTACTTATATATATATTTTTCGTTATTACATTCTCATATATATTTTATCTTAAGTATTACACAATAATGTTATGTTTGTATGTATTTTTTATTTTTATTTATATGTGTATTATATTTATGTTAGTATTGTTGTTTTTTTTTCCTGCGTTTCTCCTGTGTATTTGTTTCCGCCACCTACTTAAACTGCCTCCTTGTGCTCTGTCTACCCCGTAAGGGATAAATTCGTGATTTATGTATGTATGAAATATTCCGGATTTTTTTGAGAGACCTTGTAGCCAAAATATTGTTTTAAACGTTTTTTTTTTATAAAATCAGTGCAAATTACTTATAAACAGCAATTAAGAGTAAGCTGGCATGATAACTTAACATAATGGGTTATAACTTAACCAAGAAGTCGGACTTGCATCCACTTAACTAAGTGCATAGGAAAACCAGATGTTAAGTGCGTAGCGACTCCCTTCCCACGCAGACTTAAGGTTGGTTATCGCGCATACCGTCGGTATGCGGCATGGTTGCGTGGTTGCGTCTGTGTGTGTGTGGAAAGCAGTTTTCGCTTGACAGGGAAAAGGAAGTGGCTGGTTGAATGTGGATGCTCGGTGGGGGGTGGGGGGGGGGGGGGGGGGGGGTACGGTTTGTAGAAGTAGTTTATCTTTACCTATACTAATAGATAGATTCCCCTTTCCACCTCGCCCACAATCATGCTCAGCGTGGCATTTAGATCTTGTTGCCTTGGAGTAAAGAAAAAACATAGAATGTGTCATTTGCTCTACCCGCGCAGATGGTAAAAGCCCATCGAGGGTACACGCGAAAATGTCAGGAATCATGTCATAGGCGATGCGGCTAGCAACCCATCACTATTTTGATACGCCTATACGCTCACAATCGTGCTGAACGTGTCGTTTGGTCTTGTTACCTTGGGCTCTATCTACCCCGTAAGGGATAAAGACGTGATTTGTGTATGTGTATGTATTTATCTAGATTATAAACGGTTCAAAAATCCCGGAGATAGTATGTCTGGGGCTCTACCATGACGTCTTAATGCGATCCAATTCCGACTCAGTTCAGGTTTTAGCTGTAATTTTTAGTATGGATCTGAAGCGAGCGAACCTAAACTGAATCGGAATTGAATCGCATTAAAACGTCATGGTAACCCCCCAGAAAAATTCTATGTTTTTTCTTTGCTCCCAGACCAGCATGGAAATAATCTAGATAAAGAGATATCCTACTAATATTATAAACGCAAAAGTTTGTAAGTATGGATGGATGGATGTTTGTTACTCTTTCACGTCAGAACGGCTGGACAGATCTGGATGAAATTTGGAACATAGACAGGTTATAGTCTGGAAGAACACATAGGCTACTTTTTATCCCGGAAAATTGCGTAATTCCTGCGGGATAGCGATAAACGAATTCTATGCAGACGAAGTTGCGGGCTACAGCACTAGCCGCTGCCCGCGACTTCGTCGGCAAAAAAATAGTTGTTCGCTATCCCGCAGGAACTTTGCAGTTTTCCGGGATAAAAAGTAGCCTACGTGTTAATCTAGGGTATCAGCTATCTCCGTTCCAAATTTTATCCAAATTCATTCAGAAGTTTTTATGTGAAAGAGTAACAAACATCCATCCATCCATACTTACAAACTTTCGCGTTTATAATATTAGTAGGATGTTATCACAATATAGGTATTGAAGACAAACTTAATTTCTTGCATTATCACTGACTGTTCAACTGTTTTAATAAATAAATAAATAAATAAAAAATATCTTGGGACAAACTACACCAATTGACCCAGCCCCAAACTAAGCAAAGCTTGTGCTATGGGTACCAGGCAACGGATAAACATACTTATCTAATGTAGATAAATACATACTTAAATACATACAACATCCGTGACTCGGGCACAAACATTCGTATTCACCATACAACTGTCTGCCCCTACCGGGATTCGAACCCAGGACCTCTAGCTTCATAGTCAGGGTCACTAACCACTTGGCTATCCGGTCGTCTATGGATATGGAATTAGATAATTACACAAATGGATAAGTCACGTATAAAAGTCGAGTGACGCTCGACATGTTTCGGACTAGTTCGTGGTCCTTCCTCTAGGAGCGCTCGCCCGAAACGAAACGAACACACCTACTGTACCTTAACAATAAGTCAATACCGTAGTTCTACATAGAGCTATGTAACGGGGATAAATAAGACGAGTTTAGGTTAATTTGCAGTTAATTCACAACATTTATTTCCATGCTGGCTGAGAGCAAAGAAAAAACATAGAATGTACCAGTTGCTTCTCATCCCGCGCAAATGGTAAAAACCCATTGAGGGTACGCGCGAAAATGTCAGGAATCATGTCATAGGCGATGTGGCTAGCAACTCATCACTATTTTGTTTCTACTTTCCACCTCTACGCCCTCATTGTCTTGCTAAACGTGGCCTGTAGGTCTTGTTACCTTAGGCTCTGTCTACCCCGTAAGGGATAAAGACGTGATTTGTGTGTGTGTATATACCTATGTGTAATTCACAACTCTGAGTGCGCCGATTGAAGTCAGCGCAACAACACAATATACGCACTCCTGCGCATGCTTGCGCGTTGAACTCTTTGCTATGATCACGTACGGAGGCTTGCGTGCCTATACATACTAGCAGTTGCCCGCAACTCCGTCTGTGCCGAATTCGCTTATCGCTATCCTGCGGGAACTATGCGATCTATGCGATTTTCTGGGATAAAAACTATCCTATGTCCTTTCCCGGGACTGTACCAAATTTCATTGAAAATGAAAATGAAAAATGAAAAATGAAAATTTATTTTTGCAAATTGGCCGCCAGGGGCTCTTTTACATGTCTTTTTGAAACTACCAGCACATTCGGAAAGACCATCATTGCCAAGAAGAATGCGCCGCAAGAAACTTGGCAGAAAGTCATTTTTTCAAAATAAAATACAGTAAGAATACTTAAGTTCTACTTAAATTAAATACATTTATAAAAGGGATGTATAAGGTCCCCGAGCCTTAAATTATATTAATCTATAAATAGTAGAGATGTATAAAGTCTCTACTAGTCAAAAATAAAAAACAAAGAAAAGAAAATAATAACAATAAGTTAAGTGGAGGTGTAAAACGCCTCTAACGTCAAATAAATTAATTGGAGATGTCTCCAATGTCGCAGGAAAAAAAATATATAAAACAAAATTATGAAATATACATTTCATGTCAAGTAAGTAACCAATAAGCTTTTGGATTCCGAAGGCAAGCTTGCGTCTGCCGCCCCCAATGTTGGCTTCCACGCACTCATGTCCTGCTCTGAAAGCAGAGCGGTACCGAGGGCATGTTTCGCTTCCGTCCCCACAGGCACACTATGGGAACGTTTTAGGAACTTCGACGTCGTTAGCCTGCAACTAAATAGTAAAAGAGAAAAAAAAAAAAAAAAAAAAAAAAAATGAAACCGGAAATCCATAAGCTTAACAATATACCTACGCAATACCTAGTATGACATAGCAATATTTACGTCATTGTAAACAATAATAATTATGAAAAATAATATAAATATTTAAATAAACAATTACAGTAGGTACAATATTTATATTGATAATACCTATCTTAATATTCATAATTAATAATAGCTATACAATTTTGAATCATAATAAAAATCTTAATTAATCAAGATCAGCTAACCTAAACAGCAGACGGTTGCAACAGGGCCAGAGACCGCCGTATCTAGAGACACTACACGCATACACACATACACACACACCCACACACACACGTATATACACACTACAGGATCACTCACAAAAAACACTGGATTCTTATGGTAATTTTTCCAAAGATGGCCATGTCATGTTCTCATCACACATGTACTCATCAACTGTGTAATATGCTTTCTTTAACAGCGTGTTCTTTATGTATTTCTTGAATAACACATATGACAATTTCCACGCATCTACAGGCACACTTGAAATCGGTTAAATGGTTTCGGCGTGAAAGAGTAACAGACATTTACAATTTAATACCCCTGGAACATTGTGATCTGTTTCGTAATGGTTTTGTTGTTCCGTTCTGGTCTGGGAGTAAAGAAAAACCATAGAATTTACCAGTTGCTTCTCTTCCCGCGCAGATGGTCGCCCATCGAGGGAATGGGCGAAAGTCTTAGGAATCATGTCATAGGCGATGCGGCTAGTAACCCATCACTATTTTGATTTCCCTTTCCAAAACTATACGCCCTTAATCATGTTTTGTTATCTTAGAATCTGTCTACTCCGTAAGGGATAAATACGTGATATATTTATACATAAATACATATACATGCACAAATCACGTCTATTCCTTACGGGGTAGACAGAGCCTGAAGTAACAAGACCTAAAGACCACGTTTAGCATGATTGTGGGGGAAAGGATGGAAAGGGCAATCAAAAATAGTGATGGGTTGCTAGCCACATCGCCTATAACATGAATCCTAAGTTTTTGCCCATTCCCACGATGGGCTTTTACCATCTGCGCGGGAAGAGAAGCAACTGGTACATTCTACTCCTCCTTTACTCTATTCCTTTACTCCCAGACCAGCATAGAAGCAATATATAGTTAGCAATATAGATATATGTATGTATGTATTGTTTTGACCTCAAGCTTCATAGTCAGATTCTCTAATCTTTGAACTAGCTGATTGAACATGGGCCGACAACGCACTGGCATCGCGTAAAGCGCTGCGGGTGTCTATGGACAGTGGAGATCGCTTACCATCAGGTGACCCACTAGTTCGTTTGTCTGGCCTCTCTAACATAAAAAAAAAACTAGCTCTTCCACGTGCTGAAAATATTCTGAAAAACCGTGTAGTTCTACGCTTCTAAGCGTCCCGGTCCAAAACAGACAGACAGACAGACGTGGCGAGGACACGTCGCGGGCGTCACTTCATCTGCCCCGTAGTGAGGGATATTATTAGGCCAGGGTCGATAATTTTTGAGACCGAAAAAAATTTCACAATTTTCACATAAATTTTGAGGTTATGTGGAAAAAATGTAAAAATAAAAGTTGTAGATCATTTTATTACCTACAACTTTGCCATTTAACTTTTTTTCATAAGACTTGTAGTTTTGCCGGAAATCGAGATAAACCGATATTCACCCTTAAAAACTCACCCCATCCCCTTCCCGACCTCAGATCGCCCGTAATTTATTTTTCCTTTCATTGTAATATTCTCTACCTTTTCTAATGGGTTTCATCCTACTATATATTTTTTTTACTTTTTATCATTTTCAAAGGTATCGACCCTGGTCTATATGTATTCACTTACCACCGCAGAACCCTGTCGCAATGGGGGCTATCGCGTGTGAATTCGCCACTAGAGGCGCTACTGTCGCGTGAGGTCCAATAACATTCATTTTTCACTGGTTTTGCCGGGCTCCGCGACATAAATTATAATTTCTTTCATACCTGTTGAAAAGTGATCTACTTCGTGAAATTATCGCAAATTATTGATTACTAGCTTCTGCCCGCGACTTCGTCTGCGTAGAATCATACATAAAAACCTTCCTCTTGAATCACTCTATCTATTAAAAAAACCGCATCAAAATCCGTTGTGTAGTTTTGAAGATATAAGCATACAAAGGGACATAGGGACATAGGGATATGGGGACAGAGAAAGCGACTTTGTTTTATACTATGTAGTGATTTGGCGGCGAATGAGACCGCTTTGAAAGCGGATTTTTTTTCGGAACTGCAGAACATTGCGGTGTAGCTACTCGATATGATGATAGTTATTTAAAATTAATAAAGTTAATGAGATTCAAGATTTAAAACTTTGTTTCGGCGCCGATCTTATAAAGTCGCCTTTGACAGCTACCTGTGGACCTTAGTTAAAAATTTCGCCAACTGGTGAGCAAAGAAACGATAGTCCCCACCGAAAGTGGTATAAATCAGCTTATATCTCCAAAACTACAGCTCTAATCAAAGTTTTGACTAAATCACATGATTAATGAGATCTGCGAGTGTCTTCTATGCTACTCGTATTTCAAATTCAGCGCAATTTTTCACCACTTTCAAGTGGTATTTTCACACAAGTGCTTTCAAAAATCGGGCCCCAGGTCTTCTGTTTGGCTTACGCCTCTCATTCTTACGTAACTTATCGAAAACCAAAATGTACTCTGAAATTAAAACTAGATTTTGTATCGATCAATTAGCATCGCTTTCGCTAAGTGTTAAGTTATTAATTAATGACAGAATTAAAAGCTTTTGAAGAGCTCATTAGAACCACTCCGACCGTAAGACTAAAGGGTATTAATGCAAGCAATATGTTTAAAATGACATTTTGCTATCTTCTTCTTCTCTACTATATAAAAATCAGTCGGGTTTTCCTTCCTGACGCCATATCTCCAGAACGCACGAACCGATTTACACGGTTTTGCATTCGTTGGAAAGGTCTCGGGCTCCGTGAGGTTTATAGCATAGAAAATTCAGGAAAAATTTCAAAACAGAAAAGCGGGAAATCTTTTTTTAATCTGGTGGCGAAACGGAGTTCGCCGGGTTTGCTATTTAATTGTAAATGCGAATGTCTACATGTTATTCTCTAACTAGTCAAAAATTACATTTGAGCTGTAGTTTTGTAGCTGTACACACACAAACACACACAAATCACGTCTTTATCCCTTACGGGATAGACAAAGCCTAAGACTGTGGGCGTATAGGTGGATAGGGGAATCCAAATAGTGATGGGTTGCTAGCCGCATCGCCTATAACACGATTCCTATGATTTCCGCCCATTCCCTCGATGGGCTTTTACCATCTGCGCGGGTAGAGAAGCAACTGGTTCATTCTATGTTTTTTCTTTGCTCCCAGACCAGCATGGAAGCAGTTGCAGCTGTACAAAGATTGATATAATATGGGTATGGTGGACCAGGGTTCGATTTCTACCATTGTCCATACCATAGACCAGGGCTGGCGAACCAATGGCACGCGTGCCACTGATGGCACGCTTCAAAATAATATTGGCACGCCAATAATAAAAAAGGTTTATTTTTGTCCATTAAACCACCAACTTAAGATTCTTTTATTATGAAATAAGGCGGAAAACGAGCAATGTGGTCGTATGATAGTAATATAACAACACACTCTTAAGACAACAAGGTCTGATGATAGGTCAGATATTAAAGATCTTCCTCTACAAAAATTTAAGAAGAAATTACTTGCATGGCTGTGCGAGTTATGTATCTACTCTGCTAATGAATTTTTTAACATCCGAACTAAAAGTAGGTAGATAACTGATTAAACTAAAATATATATAGGTATACTTCAATAATTTAAGATCAAATTGGTTGTTACAAGTAAATTTATCTAGACATTAAGGAAACTCTTTGGATAGAATAAGAATAATTCTGAATTTGTTTGTTTATGTTTTCAGCAAATTCAGGAATATAATATTTTGCATGCTCATTAGAGCAGAGTATGGTAGAATAGCAATCATATTTATAAAATCTTATGTTACCCATATTCAGCAAATAAACCATTTCATTTCATTTCAGAGCCAAATATTACATTATTTGTGAAAAAAATGGCACGTCCACCGAAAAAGGTTCGCCACCCCTGCCATAGACCATAGATTAGGCACCTTCGACGTTCCAGCTCCACACCTCCCATGATATAATAGATTATATTGAGCATACAAATAAACAGTTTACTTTATTACTTGCTACGAGTTCCGGTTGCAGTGGTAGGTATATTTTTTACTACTCGTCTATTGTATTAGACATTGGAACTATGACGATTTTGAGGTTTGACTCATGCAAGGAAGTCCGGGGGAACTCTTAGAGTGTGGTATTTTAACCAACGTAGCTCAAGTAGCAGTGATTCAAAAACTTCCTGGGAAACTAGCTATTATAAAATCATACCTGCGTATGCGCGAGATGACATTGTGTTTTTTAATACCTACAATAATGATTTATGTTAATTAGGTATACAGAATTAATAAAATAAATTACAAATACATAGTATAATAGTATAAACAGCCGTGGTATCCTAGTGGTTTGACCTGTGGCCTCTCAAGCAGAGGGTCGTGGGTTCGAATCCTGGGTTCGCACCTCTGAGTTTTTCGGAATTTATGTGCGAAATTACATTTGAAATTTGCCATGAGATTTTCGGTGAAGGAAAACATCGTGAGGAAACCTCCACACATCTGTGAAGCAATTCAATGGTGTGTGTGAAGTTCCCAATCCGCACTGGGCCCGCGTGGCAACTATAGCCCAAACCCTCCAATAAATGGAGGAGGCCTATGCCATGAGGCACGCCGAATTGTACACATTATGTACTGGAATTGTAGCGAAATGGAATAAAAAGGGTTATATTATTATAATCCTAAAAACGTATTATATCTATACTTAAGCATACATACATACATATATCACGTCTTTATCCCTTACGGGGTAGACGAAGCCTAAGGTAACAAAACCTTAAGGCCACGTAGCACGATTAAAGGCGTATAGGTGGAAAGGGAAATCAAGATAGTGATGGGTTGCTAGCCGCATCGCCTATAACACGATTCCTAAGACTTTCGCCCAGTCCCTCGATGGGCTTTTACCATCTGCGCGGGAAGAGAAGCAACTGGTAAATTCTATGTTTTTTTCTTTACTCCCAGACCAGCATGGAAGAAATCTATACTTAGACTAACTATAAAAATCTTTATTTACAAACCCCTAACCCTACTGGCTGCGGCAGGGTCCCCGTGACGCTGCCGCTGGCAGCATTACCCCTTTGGACCGCAATTGCGATCCGCTGGGATGGTAATTGTTGTAAAAGGTGCGAGTCAAAATACATACACTTTGAAATGCTTTGGTTCAAACTATATAATGGAATTTTCGGTGAGACAAACAAACGTATATTATTATTATAATAAGCGCGATTCTGAAGTTTCCGTCACTATAATAACACCCTTCATTCTATCCACGCCATTCATTAAAACATCTGGCTACAAACTTTCGTACCAGCCGATATGAAAACGAGCCGCCGAAGCACTATCGATGGAATGCCAAACTGCAGCTTCGAAAAGCCTAATCGCATAAGCAATAAACTGGCAAGTCTAGGAAAACGTGTCCGGAAAACTCCGCTCGCGCCTCCATCCACCGCTAGATGGCGGTAGCTCTCGCCAGTCATATAAGCAGCCGTCTGCGCAACTCGCCACTGCCCGCCCGGCTCTCGCGCGATCTACGCGTCTACCGCGACATACTTGCACGCGCGTGATTGTGATATGGATATACTTACTTTGGATCCTACTGGACTTTATTAGACACAAAAATGGCAGTACTCGATCCCACTGGCCAGTACTAAAAAACAAAGATGGTCGGCTTAGATCCCACTGAAATATACTGAAGTCGCAATGTGCTGCGGACAGCGGAGGATTTGGACTGGATCGAGTCCGGAAGAAACCTCGTCGTGTAGAAAAAGGAGGTTTAAATGTATCTGAGCAAGGTTCGGACACGGAAGTCAAGTCGGCATTCCTGCCACCCGCGGAAGAATGCAATGTAAGTAACTTTACATAATTTTATTACCATATGTCACCGTTTTTACCCACTCAATTTTTTCTTTGATCACCCATGTCGACTGTTTCACATTGCAACTTGGTAATCTATTTTTTGGTTTCTTATTGGAATCCGTTATGAAAGTTACCCCCTTTTGAGCAATTGTTTAAACTAGTTGCGCTTGACCGTTTTTTTGTTTCCTGACCTGAAGGTAATTACTAAATGTGATTTCCGTGTCGGAGCGGGGCGTAGCGTAATGTGTTAGTATCAAAGCTTTTAGGATACTGCTGGCGTTGTCATAATTGTGTACTGTATTATTTTAAACTGTGACATTACACGACTGTTTAGATTTAGGAAATTTGGCTCCTTGGTAAAACCTGCTGCAACAAAGATTTCGAGGAAATCGAGTAGTTTGACCACTGTAACGAAATGCAATTTTTCTTACACAATTAAAGGTCACCTGTAGTGACAACTTACACGCTGTCAATATTTTCCTTTAATAAGTATACGTGGAACCTTTTCGCAATAAAAATCGTAATGGCACACCAATGGCCGCCAAGGTTATTATGAAATTTGCTGTGAAAAGATTCCACAGTGGTAACTATTGTGCGTATGTTCAATTAGGAGCAATCCAGAGGTCATTGTTACTGACTGTCTACCCCTCATGGCTGCTAGTCGTAAGGATACGGGGTCAATGCTCAGCCCAGCTGTTCGCAGCCTTCGCAGACGATGCACCGAAATGTGAACCGCGTAGAATTCTGATTAGGCATCAAAAACTGCAGCCGTTGCCATACACCACGCGCGACAAAAAAAAGTACTCTAGCCTTTTGATAAGTTTATATAATTCCCAGCCCAAATTTCGGACAGTATCGCAATTTTTACGGCACGGCGGGTTCGTTGACCGGACATATTTTATTTCATCGCTACACAGGCGCGGCGCACACACGCCAACGACGCACACAGACGCGCCTGATCTTCGCATGCTTCGCGTAAACACTACATCACGTATCATGAATCGTAATCATTTAATTTGATTTAATTTTACGACAATAGACGTGACTTTAAAAAAATGTTTCATATCAAAATTATGTATGCGACAAAAAAACGTGGCTACCTTGTTAGGTATTTTATAAGCGGCACGCGAGGCTCGTATGATATCGTTAAGATTAACAAGCGAGGCAATGCGGTGTTTGCCGAATTCAGTTCAACAACCGGGGGAACGGCCGATCGCGTTCAAAATAGACGTCGTATCGCATCAAATATGTTTGTCATCCGAATGCGCACCTTTGAACAACCTGCCATATATTTTCAATTGTTGGCTTGGTAAATTAAGTTCGAAACTCGAACTAAGTATTTAAAATTTGACTCGCTAAATATTCTACTTTCACCTCAGATTATCGTTAGTAGTTAAGGCTGTCACTAGGCATTGCATCAAATTAAGCTTGTCATTGAAAGGCGCGACTGTAAACAACCTAGAACATTCATTTGTTTTTCGAACGCGACGCAGTAACTGACGTCAGATAAATTTAAAAGGTAAAGGTGGAATTCTGGAATGGTTTTAAATTTCGATGGCTATTGTTTTCCGTTAAAGTATCTACCTACAGTAAATTCTTATGTTAATTAGATGACATAAAGAATTGGAGTTTGATAATTGTAATGCGAGTGTAAACTGTGCATTCGCATGCAACATGCATATCAACAATTAGAACAAAACTATGGTCAGTCAATAAAAAGAAAAAACAGATGAGGGCGCCATTTTGTAATTTTCATATTTTTGACTCTCTATTAACTGACTTTAAAAGGAGGTTCTCAATACGTGGGAATGTGACTTCACAAAAAGGGTCACCGATACAAAATTGCCCAAATCCTTATTCAATTTAGACTCGTTACACCCATTATGTCAATAGCATCAAGTTAGTATGATTCACAGCCAATGTTGCCAGCAAAATAAAACTAAAATATCAGAATATGCAATTAATCATAAAAATTGAAAACTGCGTATTTTCCAAATTTTCCGTAAAAAAATATGCCAATATCTTACATTATGTTTTTTATTTGCCCCGCATATAAAATGAAGCTAAGTATTTAAAATAAAGCTGGAATTAAGTACATACAACAATAAAAACAATGCGGTAAATTCACTACTTTCTTTATATCTCAACATCTTTGGCGCCACGTGCCTGAGGAAGGCATTTTGTATGTGAATATTTTTTCTCTATCGTTCGTTTTCCACCATCATTATCGTACCGCAAGTTGTTCTCACTTAGGTACTGAACTATTATGATTGCCAATTTAGCCGGAAAACGAAAGGTTTCGACGCAAAATGTCATATCTCCGTAAAGGAATGGTCCGAAACGTAATAGGGTCTGGCATCAACACAGTAGAACAGTAGGCTCATTGTCTAACTCGCTCGCAATCGCCATCGTGTTCATTTTGACAGTTCTTGTATGAATGTGACAGCTAGCTGATTCCGGTGCCAATTGTCAGCCCATACATGAACTGTCAAAATGAACACGATGGCGATTGCGAGTGAGTTAGATAATAAGCCTCCAGATACCTAGACTAGATATGGACAGGACAAGGATTAAGGAGCTGACAGATAACCTCCAAAATCTGCTGAAATATTTCACCAGATTTTGGTGTTAGAGTAACACCCAAGGTTTTTTATTTAAATATCTGAATCAATGTTTACTTAGTCCCGCCACTCCCGTCCTTGAGGAAGTTCGCTTACTTCGATCAATGTATAGGAATATTTGACAACTATGATTAAAAAATCCTAAAAATATTTACAGGGGGCTCCCATGACGACTTAATGCGATTCAATCCCGATTCAGTTTAGGTTCGCTCGCTGTCAGCCCCGCTAGCACGAGAGCGCACGAAAGCCGCGTCGCGCGCGAGTTGGACTACCCGTCTCTTTCTTGTTGGTACAGTAAGAAAAGGACGGGCAATCTTTCTCCCGCGCGACGCGACTCTTGTGCGCTCTCATGCTAGACGTGCAGATCCATACTAAAAATGACAGCTAAAACCTGAACTGAGTCTGAATTGAATCGCATTAAGACTTCATGGTAAGGCCCACATGGCTGTTTAGTCACCTGCTAAAAACATTCCTGAACAATTTTACGAGACCCTGTAGAAGGTCAAAGTAAAAGCAGCGAATCCACTGGTAAAATAGCGTTGGCAACACTGTCCGCAGCACGCGGGGCAAGCGCACATGTCCGATGCCACTGATGATTCGCGATGAACCTCCTTGACCCTAGCTGGCTGCACTGTGGCCTGTTTTCGGGATTGCGTCATCATAGGTCAAAAATCCCTGGTCCGCCATATTTTTTTTGCTCAAGAATGCTTAGCACGTCGCCTTCTTCCTTTGTTTGACCATTTAAAATACCAGCTCCGTCAGTTTCGTAACTTTAATGTGTTGTAATTTGATTATGAAAATAGTGAGGTTTTAGCGGTTGGCGTCATTTGTAGATAATGTTTAACATTGTTATGAGATGGCAGACATACTTAGTTATTTCATACACCTCCATATCTAGCTGGGAAGATACGGACCTATTTCTTTTCATTCACCCCATTTCTCACGTTAGTCTTCGGAATCTTGGTTTCTCAACTTAGTTAAGTTATTGTAGAAGCCTAATCTAACCAGTTAGTTGTCTGCTAGCCTATTTCCATGACATCACCTTTGTTCTTCCGTCCCTTCCCGCAGCGTAGTCTGTCGGTTCCCAACTTCTTGGCCTCGATGTCTTACAGCATCGTATACGTACAGCATTGATCTTATTAAAATGTCAATACCGTATGTCCGACAATACCCATTTTTTGCGTGCAAAAAGCATGCACAAAATGTGAATTTTTTGCGATGCAAAATACTGCATGTCGCATTACAAAGGTGCAGCGCAAGGTCGACAGCTGGTTGGTCTAATTAAAGGTTTTATGCTTAAATAATTAAGTGGGCAGCACTAGTGCAGGTGCCGTATTATTTATGCAAGAATAAAATCATTATTTACGAACGCATCGCGCCAAATTGCGTACATAGTCGCGTGTTTATGCATTTCTGCTGGTGCCTCAATAATTTAAGCGCGATCAGCTCGCTTCGGGTGCAACATAAATTCCTAATTTGAATGCGCTGTCCATCCGTCTTCGAGATATCATCTCAGCTGCGTCTCTAGTGTTACCTTACCGTGTAACAACTACGCCATTCTCAAAAACAACGTAATTTACGATTATACCACCAATCAAATTTAAATAAAGATAATCCTACGATGGAAGTATTAGGAGTCAATAAACCTCGGCCACAAAACAGGTTCTTTTTTGTTTGGACACAAAAATATTTCATATGACCAACCGCACTAAACATAACATCGTCCACAAATAGCTCTGGTTCTTTATGGGTGTTTGAAGTTATGCGCAGATAAAAACCTAGCCGAAATCTAAATAAACGGGCCGTGTTTTCTAGATGAGAAATTGCGATGACAGAGCCTACGTGTGGCCCTTATAAAGTATCCCGCACCTGCTGCTGTTAATGTTCGGAGCCAATTCATTGCAAATATAAAATAACAACTAAATAATTTGTTCGCGAGCGCCCACAATAAAACATGATGGCAGGACCTTTTTAATATGAGACGCGGATCTTTCTTAATAGTGGACAGTGCGTCAAAAGTCGCAGTTAGTGGGTCAAATATCGGGGAGCGTTACATGCTACCTTGCTCGCACCGATTCAGAGGTTGCATCACGGCTTGCATAACGTATCTTGCCGTAATGTCTGTGACTTGATGTTTCTTGTTAATACTCGCTGATAGATTCCTTTTGTCATTATTAAATTGATGCTTTTGTTTAGCGATTGTTCAATCATTGGCTTAAGTACTAAGTTTACGGGTATATGTATATGAGGACATAAATGCGGTAAGTTAATGAAATTATTTACAAAGTTTGCTGTATCAATGTATCTATGGATACCTATACAAAGATATTGATTTAGAATGTGGCAGATTATTCAACAGAAGGGTCAGTGATTTATGTAGGTAATTAATAATTAATAATTATGCCTTTATGAACATGAACAGAATGCGTAAAGTTATGTTTATTAAATTTATTATTATAAACAATGGTCTAAAGTGGGCTTATTAAACTAGAAGACTAAGCTAATAAAATAAGCTTTTAGCACAAAATTAAACATAAGAATGTTATAAAAAGTAGACACTGCAATTGGATTTAGTATTTTTTATATTAGATTCGTCATCCATCAAGTCATTGACACCGCTGCATGGGACGTCGATATACTAGGAGATGATGAGATCGCAGGCGTTCAATCAACTTTCTCAGTGCATCCACCTTATCAAAGAAACACCCGCAACTTTGCGGAAATAACGCTTGTAATAAGTTGGGAGCTTTACTACTTACTTCTAAACACTTTGTTTGATAAAGGCTCGCCATGTGCTCGATATTTTATCAGTTTCGGTAACAAATTACTTCTGTAAAACATTTCCGTAGCAACAGCAATACGGCTCAATCTAACAAATGCAGCGTATTTGGCATATTACGTGTCCAGGAAAAGATAAGAATTCAAACTCTATGACGAAAGAGAGGTCATACGCACGCATCGCAATGCAACCGCCTTTGAACTATGCTATCCTGGTAGCCAAAACATAACAGCTGCTCACGAACAAATCCGAAAATACACATTGGCAAGTTTCGACTATGGAAAATCGTATACAAACCGCATAGCTACACACACTGCTCTGGTTTCGACTAACGTCTGTATTCTAGTAGTTGCTTGTGTGAAGAGAAAATGCTTTCTACTTGTACATACACGGTTATGCACATACATAAGTGGCAGTATCTCATTGCGGAGGAACGCGTGTTAATAGCGAAGCTGTGTTTCCGCATAGGTAGTTCAGCCAACGAGCGCGAGGCGGGCCCGTGAGAACTCGGGAGCGTCAACCTTGCTTATCTTTTAGAACTGACGACAACTTTTCGACTTCGGAAATGAACCTTGAAATTCATTATCAACATAAATGTCATTCTAAAACGCATCTAATGGCTTTTTTAAACGGAGCACTTGTCTTGTTGCTCTTATTGGTTTAAATATTTTAAGGAAAACCGAATTTGCGGGTGCGTCAAAAATGTCGTCAGACGCTGTGACTGTGACGCTCACGTGCTACGCACACTCTCCCACGTTTACCCACACAGGTGGCGCGGTGAGGCGACGTCATAAGTCGGTCTCTTGCAATCTATGCACGCCTGGTCCGTCGTCTCCCCGTAATAAGCTGAAGATAACTCGCTTTTCTTGATCTTACATTATAGGAAAGGAAAGCTTTTATTTATTAACTTCCGTGTCTTCGGATAGTATTAACATTTATGTTGCTATTTTAGAACAGCACTGCAACTCTGTACAACAGCGCTAACTACGATGAAATTTACTAACAAAGAAAGAAACTACATAAATTATTTTCTGTATTATCTATGAAATTCGCTGTCTTTAACCTAATGTCTGTCAAACAAAATATCATTTCATTGTGGTGCCCAATCAGCACAATAATCCGCCGGTTAAAAAATGCTGCTTGCTATTCTTGCGTTCGGCAACAACTGAACTCTGCTTGGTCACGGCTGAACTTACAACAAACAACTCCTACACGCTTCTGCTGCCCTGGTACTGAGTGTTCTAGTTGACGATCCGAGCAATCCCGAGATGACGATGAGACAATTCGAAACCTCAATTCGACTTCTAATCGATATTAAACTATCGTAATTACCCGTGATTTTAATGTAATTAAATTAAATAAATTAATAATGAACCTGTTACTATGGTAGCGTTCAGCGCCATCTCTCGTCGGATAGCGTAATCGCTTGCACAATGGCCTCGTATTCGCGTTGGCATTCGCAAGCAATGGCGTTTTATTTGAGGAATTATACTTGTGCCTCGTCCTCGAGATAAGTAACCTGAAATAAATACTATATATTATAACACAATGTAGTACCGCCTAGGTGCTACCACTTTTGCACTTTTTTGGAGTAGGTATATATGTTTTTTTTTTTTTTTTTTTTTTAACTTCCAACCGTCACCTGATCGCTCGGTCGCTACCGCCATTCATTCGCTATTTAGTGCTCGACCACTGCACATCGTTTCGTACGAAAAGTTATCTGTTATCTGCATAGGTTCGTCAAAACATAGTTAACTAAAATGCCGAAACGTAAAAAATCTTCAAGTGAATATGATTATATAAACCACGAAATAAAAAAGTTAAAAAAATTACTAAAACAAGTTCATCGCAGCAGAGATTCACCATCGACCAGTGACCGTTCGAGTTCACCGCATGACACGACAGGTATGTACTTTCGTACCTATACGCGCAACAATTACGAGATGTCTTGAATTACAGCTTATTAAAACAATCAACCCGTAATATTGAAATTACGAATAGCGCAGGGAGTTCGTTCGGGTCTCTTTCCTTACCTACCTCAAAAAAAAAAAAAAAAAAAAAACTCTGTTTACCAGCGACTATTAATTATCTTGTGTTCACCACACAAACTTAAACTAAGTACCAAATGCAATTCGAACTGATCTTTGGACTGTTTCACTGCATTGATTGGTTTATACCTCCTAACATCTAATAGGAATGCTATTCGAGTTGATCTATGGACTGTCTCACTGCATTCCGCAATAAACTTATTCGTTCATTTCTATGGAAATGTTACACAAGTAAACAAAAACATAGTGTCTTCACACTGTGTATAACATACATACGAGTGTACTTGGATACACTACGACATCCCCAATTAAATTAGGTACGAGTAGGAGTAAATCGAGCGGAACATACAGTGAACCGTCTCACTACGTCCTACACTAGTGAATATGATAATCACTTGTACGATGCTTATCGTACTTACCAATACAATACAAAATTTAATAAAAATTTGCATATATTATCATCCTAAGTACCTACATAACCATTTCAGATGTCATATGGGATGAGTTGGCACCGGAAAATCCAACAAACGATGACGACAGGTCGAATCTAAAAAATCACTCAACATCAAATGTCGAAATACCCCCCGTTCTCGAAAATGTCGAACTACCCTCAGGGTCGAATGTAACGAACTTAGAAACTATGAACGAGGAATCCAATGCCATTCAGGTGGAAAACACTGAAAGGGACAACTTAGACAGCGATATCTTAGAAATTCTAGGCGAAGACCCGCTGGCAACTGTACAATATGGGCCAGAAATACACAAAGAGCTGGCTAGCCGCCTCCAACATATAGCTACAACTGGCCTAAGCAAGGAAGTCAGAAAAGATCTTCAGCAAAAGTACTTGCTCCCATCTAACGGAATCCTAATTGGTGCTCCGTCTCTAAATCCCGAAATCAAAGCCGCCCTGCCCGAGACATTGGTAAATAGGGATAAGGCTTTAGAAACCAAACAGAAATTACTCGGAAGTGCAATCTCATGCTTGGCGTCCGCTACAGGACAGCTAATGGAGACTAAGGACAGGAACAAAGAGCTTCTTAAGGCGCTTATGGACACCAATCGCATTTTATGCGACATCCAACACTCGGACTCGGTAACGAGACGAATGTTTAGCCTGTCGGTCCTAAAGAAGGACGTTAAAAGCCAAGTTCAAAACTCCAAAATTGATAAGTTCTTGTTCGGCGAAAACCTGCCAGACACGCTGAAAACCGCAAAGGCGGTATCTAAATCCAGTGCCGAAATTAAAAACAACAAGAACAGCGCCAACAAAAGTAATAAGGCATCAACCTCAAAACCAGCACATTTAAACTCGAAAGCGCCGGTGACCTCTGCACGGAAGCCGCCGGCGCCCGCACAGAAGACACGGCAGCCTGCATATCACCGGAATCAGCACAGCAAACCATCCAAGACGTCGTATCAGCCGCCGAGGTCAACAGTACACCGGCGCTAGACGAGGTAAAATACGCAGGTCGTCTATCGTATTTCTACGATCGATGGCGATGCATAACTGACGATAAAACGATCTTGTCATGGATAACCGGATATAAAATTTATTTCCAGGGGCAAGTAACACAACAATTATCTGTTACTACTCCCAAATATTCAGTTACCGAAATTGAACAATACCAAAAGTCTATTTCCAGCCTTCTATCCACTGGGGCAATTTCGGAATGCCAACCGTGCCAAGATCAGTTTATATCACCTATATTCTTGCGACCAAAACCAAATGGCAACATGCGCTTCATACTTAATCTAAAACAACTGAATAAATTCATAAAAACGACTCACTTCAAGCTTGAGGATCTGCGTACAGCGCTCAAACTTGTATCCAAAAACTGCCTCATGGCTACTTTAGACCTTAAAGATGCCTATTTTTTGATAAAAGTGCACGAAAGTTCCAGGAAGTATTTGAGGTTTATGTTCCAAGGCACTTTGTACGAATTCAACGTGTTGCCATTTGGACTTAACACGGCACCCTATATCTTTACAAAGATAATGAAGCCCATCGTAAAATTACTACGATCAGCAGGCTATATATCAACTATTTATCTTGATGACCTTCTCCTAATAGGAAAATCGCACGAAAAATGTCTAGAGAACATACACATGACGCATCAGCTCCTAACTAGCTTAGGTTTTATCATTAACACAGAAAAGAGCGTTCTTAACCCGTCGACCTCTTGCAAATTTCTAGGTATGATGATTAACTCAAACAAACTTCAAGTCGAGTTACCTTTAGACAAAAGACGCCGTATCGCCAAAGAAATCCAAAATTTTATACACCTACGGCGATGCAAAATAAGATATTTCGCGCAACTTGTTGGTCTACTGTGCTCGGCATGCCCAGCAGTCGAATACGGCTGGCTGTACACCAAGCAACTAGAACGGTGTAAATACTTAAATTTGCAAGGGGACGATAACTACGAAAAGTTTATGTCTGTCCCAACTTCACTGCGACCAGACCTCGAATGGTGGCTACATGCCGTCTCTCACTCTGTTAAACAAATAAGAGACGATAACTACGCAGTTGAAATTTTCTCTGACGCCTCAACAACAGGGTGGGGCGCGGCGTGCGGACAGGATACCGCTAGTGGCCAGTGGTCCAACAATGAGCGGCAATGTCACATAAATTACCTAGAATTGTCAGCAGCCTTTATTGCACTAAAAATATTTGCTAAAAATCTTACAAATTGTCAAATACTGATGCGAATAGATAATTCTACAGCAATAAGCTACATAAACCGTATGGGCGGTATACAATACCCACACTTAACCCAAATGTCAAAGGAAATCTGGCAATGGTGTGAATTGCGTAGAATATATCTATTCGCGTCATATATCAAATCTTTGGACAACGACGTAGCAGACGCGGAATCGCGACGTTCCCACCCGGACATCGAATGGGAACTAAAGGATTCCGCGTACGAACGGTTAAAAAATAAATTTGGCTGCCCTCAAATAGATCTTTTTGCCAGCCGTATCAACAAAAAATGCACAAAATACGTGTCATGGCAGAAAGATCCCGACGCATTCATGGTGAATGCATTTACTTTAAATTGGGCACCGTTCTTCTTTTATGCGTTTCCTCCATTCTCAATCATTCTGAAAACACTCCGTAAAATCATAGCCGACAGAGCTACAGGCATCGTGGTAGTGCCCCTATGGCCATCGCAACCGTGGTACCCAATATTTAGGCAGATCCTAATATCGGATATGACGTTATTTAAGCCTAATGAGGGTGTTATTATATCACATTCCAGCCACGGGAAGATCCACGAAAACCTTACCCTGGCTGCCGGAGTGTTGTGCGGACGGCGCTCTTAAGGCGTAGCGTTCCACCACCCGCTATCGAAATCATGCTGACGTCGCTGTCTGAAAATTCACTTAAGCAATATGACGTTGGTCTGAAACGCTGGTTTAAATTTTGTACCGAGCAAAACCACAATGCATATGAAGCGTCTATACCTACAATCTTATCTTTCTTGACTCAGCTTTTCAACTCTGGCGGTCAGTACGGTACCATAAATAGCTGCAGAAGCGCGTTGGCTCTTATAATCGGTCCACAATTGTCATCTGATGACAGAATCAAACGATTCTTCAAGGGGGTATTTAGACTCCGCCCCCCGATGCCAAAATACAACATGACGTGGGACACGTCCAAAGTATTAGATGTATTATGTACCTGGCATCCAAACGAATCGTTAACGTTAGACAAACTGTCCAAAAAATGTATTACGTTACTGGCCTTAACAACAGCACACAGAGTGCAAACTCTGTCCAAAATTAATATTAAAAATATCGAAAGACACGCTTCATACATTTCTATCAAAATTCCCGACCTTATTAAAACCTCGAAGATTGGTACCAACCAACCAACTCTAAATCTACCCTTTTACACCGAAAAATTGGAAATTTGCCCAGCCAGAACCTTACTTGCATATCTGGATAAAACAACAGCCATTCGTAAAGATAATTCCCTCTTTTTGGCATTCAAAAAACCCCACCATATTGTTACTACACAAACTCTCAGCCGGTGGATAAAAGGTACCCTGAGCGATTGTGGTATCGACGCTTCACTGTTTACAGCTCATTCCACTCGCCACGCTGCAGCCTCCAAAGCTCATCAAATGGGAGTCAGCATTGACCTCATTAGAAAGACTGCAGGCTGGAGCGGGACGTCAAACACCTTTGGTAAATTTTACCACAGGTGCATATCTGATGATAAGCAATGTGATCACACTGCTCTAGCTAGAGCCGTTCTTAATCATGATTAGGAAAGACAATTAAAATAATTTCGTATCCAGATTAATTATCAATCCATCAATAAGATAAGACAACAAATCATAACTGATTTCCTACCAATTATACCAAATATAATTATGAGAGAAGTCTATTATAGTTTGTAAAATGTACTATCATGTTAAACTAATTCAAATAAATCATAGATATCATTACATACAATCGAATTTTTTACTCATTGTGTTGTGATATTTCCGTCTTTACATAACTCTCAAGATCTACATTGTGTTATAATATATAGTATTTATTTCAGGTTACTTATCTCGAGGACGAGGCACAAGTATAATTGATGATTAAACGAACTTACCTGTAAGCGAAGTTCTATCATAATTATACGAAGTGCCTCGTCCGAAGAGATAAGTAACACCCACCCAACCCTTGTACAGCTCTACCCCTATCCGGAAATACCACGCAATGGTCATACTCCAAACTAAATGAATGGCGGTAGCGACCGAGCGATCAGGTGACGGTTGGAAGTTAAAAAAAAAAAAAAAAAAAAAACATATATACCTACTCCAAAAAAGTGCAAAAGTGGTAGCACCTAGGCGGTACTACATTGTGTTATAATATATAGTATTTATTTCAGGTTACTTATCTCTTCGGACGAGGCACTTCGTATAATTATGATAGAACTTCGCTTACAGGTAAGTTCGTTTAATCATCAATTATTTGAGGCAATGTGTCGTTGGTTTAATTGAACAATGACAGGTGCGGAGCTAGTCGTGGCCAAGGATGACCAGTGGGCCGGTGCTAGGCACATGGCAGCACATATTGGTTAGTTTTTGCCCCGGGACATCCGCGGGATCCACTGTGCACTTCTATTATAATTAGTGTCTTTATCAGTATATGGTAATTGGACTTGTATTTTAAACAAGATCCCTTGTCCACTGTTTGAAACGTTTAATAGCAAAATAAATGACTTACGGTACGGAGTGTGCATTCTTATTCTAATGTATTGTAATTGAAAGGATGTTAATACTTTTTTATTCCAAGAAATTTAATGAATTAAAGTAATCTGTCATATGATACGTATGTATTACATGTGATTGAAGTTAAAATGGCTCAAGGGCCCGATTTTAGAAAGCACATTGTGTGAAAATACCGCACGAAAGTGGTGAAAAATTGTGCTGAATTTGAAATACGAGTAGCTTAGAAAATACTTAGAGCTCTTATTAATCTTGTGAACTATTCAAAATTTTTATTAGAGCTGTAGTTTTGAAGATATTTAAACAGATTTATACCACTTTCGAGTGGTACTTTCTAGTGATGTGCTTTCAAAAATCGGGCGATTATTGTGTTCAATATTTAATTTTTGTGTATGTTATATTGTTATTCACTTATTTATTACATTTATGTTAGGTACCTACAGATCAAACGCGACTAGCGTGGTTCTTAGTTAATTCGATATTAATAAAACAAAGACAAGTGTCGCTATTACCAATAAATACCAAGTAAAAAACTTCGGATATCAATAAAAAGTCTCCAAATAAATAACGCGTAGTTCTAACCAAAAAAAGTAACAAAATACTTGCATAACTTCAAAAGGTTCCTATTAACAATGGCACCGAAATTCATAACAATTATTGCGCAAACAATAACTTTACAATTGGTACTTTTTGCAATTTTTTAAAAAACACTTCGCAAAAACAAACTGTTATGTCCTTGTAATAAAACAATGTGGTTAATGGTTTTGGGGCATGGGGTTGGTGGTCTCGTAAATGGGAAACTATTATTGTACAATCTTTTGACAGGAACCGACATCCGAATCCGAACCAGTAATTGAACTAAGTCTGGGAGGGTTACTTCGAAATGCTGTCTCTCTCGCTCTCATATTAATGACTATTAGTGTTAGCGGAAAGGCAAGATACGAAATTAGAATTTTCAACTTTGAAATGTGAGATCTGAAAATTTAAAAACCTCCTTCGATAAAATGTTTAAATGAATCACTTCGCTACAACATAACTCTAACTTATTAACAAACAAATTTAAATTATAATCTAAAATAAAACTACTTTCTTAAAGTTAATTTATGTCTATAAAAGGCCCCCGTGGCACGGTGCCCAAAAGGCTGGCAGCTGGCTTGAATTTTTTTTTTGAATATTAATTCGAATATTTTTCTACAAAAATATTAATACCTACAAATAAAAAAAATCCCAAGTTTATAATATGAAATTTAAAAAATGTTAATGTTATACTTGACTTGAATGAAGTAATTCAAACGAAAGGGTATTTTTTTATTTTGTAGGTTTTTTCGACGATAAAATACCAGCGTTATACGCGATAAACGCAAAACGAGTAGGTAACCACCATAATAAATATGAAGTTAAATAAGTTTATCTGGCATTGTCAAATCAACTGTCGTCTACAGAATTGCGCGAAATTATGCTCCTATTACGTATTTTAAACTACATAACAATGATTGTTCATCCATTGCGAGTTTTATGCACTGAAAGACTATAAAATAATCCTTAAAAGGACGAACGCGCTATTTATATGTCATTATTAAATTTTCGTGTTCTTTTTTTGAACTAGAGCAGGTCGGGGCGTTAAAAAAAGAATAAGTGTGTGTAAGTGTGCCAGTACCGCCAGCTGACTGCGGGCGGTGGACTCGATACAGGGTTGTCGATTAAATACTACATTAAGTTCCACTTTTTGACTTTACATTGTCGACTAGAAGCCATTACAGACGAACTGCATTCTGACTGCAACGTAAACTGTAACTGCCGTCTGCTCATCGCCATCTTTACAAAAAGGATTCCACAAAAAACACACACAAGATTACTTTGTCCTGTCAATCATTCAAAGGTTAACTGGAAGAAATCCCTTTTAGGGATAAGTTCGCCTTTGTGCATTTGTGTTGTCATGTATTCATCGTTCTCGTGTGTTTTATCTACAATAAAGAGATACGTACATACAATATTTAAGTAGTTTTCTTGACTTCTTAAACCATAATACCGCGCGTGAATGTCTGATATGCTAAAATATAACAGGTGTTATATTTGACAGTATTCAGTTCGTAGTTATTCTGCATACTCAATAAGGTTTTTTTCTCAAGTACCTATTTCTTAATATAGTTTCAATGAACAGCAGTCATCGCTTACCATCAGCCAACCTACTTATTCGTTTTACTCATTTGTTTCCATAAAAAACTCAAATTAAACGCTAGCAACCCTAACTGGGTCTTGTACCATATTATCTTACGTGTTTATAGCAATATGTTCGCCGAACTAGTTGGTTTAACGTGTCAAAGATATTTTTAACTCGTTTGATTTTTTTAAACCACAATAGCACACAGTTGCTCAAACTATTTTATACCTCTTTTCACCTGCCTGCCTCCTATATGCAAAGTTAATTTAAAAAAAGTTACGTAGTCACAGACTTATTTATTAGACAGATATCTGAAATTATAGTAGGTAGCTGGTTTGCAGTATTGCTTGGTGCATTAATCAATAGGTATGACATTAAAATGGGTATTGAGAATTTTCAGAAAAATCTCATTTCCTGCTTACCCAGTTTGCACTGTGTGAATATTTGTTATTAGTAAATACGGGTATAGTTGCCCTATTACCATAATATATACAGCAAGTTTTTTTTAAAATATTTGTAATGAAAAAAAAAATTTTGCTACTCCTGCAGTTTCGATTTTCTTTCGTAAATGGTGTTTACGAAAAATACTCCTTGTTTTCTACGACAATTTAAGTTTATTTCGTTTAGTTTTGAATTTCGTCGTACTACATTTTACTATTTAACTAAATGAGTCTTAATCGTACCAATTGGGTAGGTACGATTAAGACCCGTTTATATTGTAGTAAAATGAGTGCTAATTCTGAAAGCTTAAAGCAGTTCCACTTACCATCTTAAAAATATACTCTGTATGTAATATGAAAACTTCAAAATTTTTACATCAATATTAATGGTTTTTTTTCTTTATTTTCAGATCACCGCGAGTCTGCGCCGTGCTTCAACCCCTCACCCTGTATAATACTCACTATATTTAGATATACGACTGATTATTAAGTATAGTTCATTATATTCTTCAAAATTTTGTATTTTCATATAAATTATTGTGTATTTAAAAATGTAACTGCTGACTGAATTATTTCCTTTTTTTTTGTAACTTTAAATATTGTAATAAGCTGGATATCATTTTTTTATACATTTCCTCTTCTAATTATAGTTTGTTTTCGAGAACATGTATATTTTCGTAGTTGTTAAGCAAAGTTACATCAGGTTAAGTTAAGTTAAATCAGAGACAAGCAAAAAGAGGCAAAAGGTTATTTTGAACGGTTTTCTTCATCCCCCTGTACATTATTCGAGAGACCTTCAAAAAATCCGTTTTATGTACAGATTCTTAGTTTTAAGCTTTTTTTGAGTTTTTGGCCCCGATACGTAATCCTGCATTTTTTAAGTTACCAGTCTATGCCGCTTAAAGTGTATATAAAATTATCTTTGCATAAATTTCATCTTTAAAATATAAAACTACCGCATTAACGATAAGTACGTAAGTTTTTGAACATCCACTAATTTGTTTCGTTATTTTTTATCTACAGGGAGTGTTTTAACTTCTCGAGAAAAAAATAATTGGTTGGCTTCTAAATATTGACAGATGGGGTACTATGAGACACAGTTTATACTAGAACAGGAACTAGTTTAGGTCTGGACTCGGTTTTATATGCACATGTCTCATTCCTATGTTAAATAATGATCTTAAACGACTAATGATAATTTTCTCGATCGGTTCAAGCGCTTGTGCGCCCCTCTATATCCCTACATTTCATAATATCATTATTAAATAAATTTAGAACGATATTTTACGTGATAGGATATATAATACGATGTTTAGATAAATACTGTGACTGAAACTTCTAGTTATAAGTAAGTGTATGTCATATTTAAATATTCTTATTAACTGCCAAGCCCTGGTTCTGAGCACCTACAATTTGTATGAAAAATTCTTTTAAAATGTTAGTTCATAATTAATAAACCTTACGGTTATCAAATTGTGGTAAGTTCTAATTTACAGCTAACGTTTTGTTGTTAGTATTCCTTTAGTCCATATGAGCTGAATATACAGTATGTAATTTCCGCTGCTGTAAAATTATCATGATTTTTATTTACCGTAGTCCATCGTTTATTCAAACGACACGACGGCGATACGACATGGACACGACACAAACCCATCCTTCTGTTTGGTTTTATATTGTTTCCATGCCCCGTCTCCATCGTCTTGCTCTTCACAATTGACGATAATGCCTTAACATAGGCAATCATCTAATTCGTCGGATTGTCATTTGTCCGCTGAGGCTACTCCAACATTCGATTTTCGAAGCTCATATCCGTCTCTCTCACTCTTTAATTGATGACCATGCATAAGTGTGAGCGTGACGACACGAAGCGAACTTCGGAAATCGAATTGCGGGGTACAAGGCCTGATTATCATTTCATACATTATGTAAGAGAAGACTGCGTTAGTATAAGTGGTACCACTGTCGGTTTTAAGACTGATGCAAATTTGAATTGCTATCGACTATTTCTTTTTTATGGCCCAGAAAGTATCCCACCCTAGCGTATCGGAAGTGTATTAAGTTACTTATCTTGTAATCTAGTGATTAATAAAGATGATTTATATTATTTTCTAAATAAATGTGGTTTTATTTGCACTTCCATGCTGTATTTCCGTGCGGGCCTAAGTTTTCCCGCGCCGATGGTATAAGCCCATCGAGGGAATGGCCGAAAATCATAGGCATCCTGTTAAAGGCGATGCGGCTAGCAACCCATCTCTATTGTGACTCCATTTTTTAGGTATTTTTACCTCGGGCTCTGTCTACCGTGAGGGATAAAAACGTGGTTTGTGTGTGTGTATGTTGATATGTTTATTTGCTGACCCCCTCATTGATCGAGTTACCTAAAATGTGTTGAGGGTTAATCTCATTCAAAACAGAGCTTCTAGTCTAGTGTAATTTTTCACTCAAAAAGTCTCGATCGCGTCACGTGAATGTGAAGGCGCCACTTGCGGATCAAAACGGCAACAAACTGTGCCTCTAGTGTAAGTTAGGCACAACAAACGCCTCTAACACGTTCGCATTTACTTTTCAATTACTATGAGAAAATGAACAGCGCCACAAGCGGAACGAAACGACAACTAAAATTTCTCATAGTATTTGACATTTTAACGCAAACGCGGTCGAGACGTAATTTTTGACCAAAAACCTCCGGCTCGTAGCCAAAAACGTACACTGAGCATATTGATGATTAATTATAAATACCTAACACAAATGACTATTTGCGTAAAAGCGTAATATTCAGCGTTGTCCCATCAAATATTGTGAAAAAAATGATGCTCAGAGTTAACTTTGAGAATACGAAAGACCGTACCACAATGCCGAGTAGCTTGTTCAAAATTGGTACTTGTCTTTCCGTTATGGTAATATTCGTGGGAGGATAATGTTGTTTGCCCGAGCAGTCAAAATGCTAGAATATTCACTCCTAAATAACGATGGATCATCATCATCATCTCCGGCATATTTTGGTGTAATAATTTAAAAGTTTTATTCAAACATCATAGTACCTACTGGGCCCTGGTTTTCTCACAGAGAGAGGGCTTGCGTTACAACGTGGACCCAGGATGCTGACTGCAATTTTTATTACGATCAATGACACATCGACATGTTGTGACGGCTTTGTTTCATCAAAAGATGCACTAAAGTATATTAATATAATGAATATGTGTTCTTCTTCTTTTTCTAATATGGCCCCATCGACCGATGCGATGATTTCGCCAATGTCAAAGTAATAAATACAGTATTCAAAAATTTTGTGACAAAAATGTCGGCAACGTTGTACGGTAGAACACGATCAAAAAACCCCTCCCCCCTGTCGGGCTCTTAGCCAACGGATAATGATATCCCTCAGAATCTGCCAGGAAATTATTAACCGATGCCCAGGGTGCAACAGACCAAGCACTGCTCTTCCCCACGGACGGATCCAATCCATGACTTTAAAAAGATTTTGACATCAATTACAATAGTGTTGTTTGATAAATTATGTAGTTAGTATCCAATCAACTTCTGGTTTCAGTTTCATTTCCGGCTTTTCCAAAATCTGCCTTAACTAGAAGTGAAAATATAATTTAAAAGTGGTTAAAATATAATTTTAATGTAATGCTACAAAGCTACAGCATAAATTAAATTCTCGACTGTTCGACAAGAATTAGATATAGAAATTTATTTTACTATACTCGTAGGTATATGTATTAAGTTCAGCACAACTTTTAACCACTTCCGAGGAATGTCCTTTTAAAAATTGGGCATATCTGTGGTTTCGTAAGTGTCCGTGCGGCGCTCGAGAACATTCGACGTCGAGGTGTGTGTACTGTGTGTGCCCCGTTCTCAATCAAATAGAAGAAATACTCGCTTTTTAGAGCTAATAAACTATAAAAAAATTATAACGTCTATGAAAAAGTCAGATTTACAAGACCCAGGTAATCTACATAGTGTAAGGTTGTGTGTTGGAGAGACAAACGAATAGGCCGAATGTCTTAGGTCAACTCACTTTATTAATAATAAAACACTTTATATGTAAGTTACACCCATAGATAGGTACCTATGCAATATAATGAATACTCTTACACTACTACAGTAGATGCATGCGCGAGTTAAACAATGTACACAAGAATCGCCGTCGAATTAAGGTTGAGTTATGTTTTATTTTTCAAATTAACTCTTATTTTACGGTTTACAGTCGTAAGGACTAGGTTTTAGAATGACTACATCCGCAAAACGCCGTAATTGTATGTTACCTCAGTACTTAATCATAGCATTTTTATGTTATTGACTTCTGAATAAACCCTGACAGAACAAACAAATGAGAAACTATGATCTCAAGTAGAAACAATTTAATGTGATGGCTAAATTATTGAGTGGCTATTTCACTATTTTCGATATAATAAATAGTAACTACCTACTTGCAAGTACAATTATAAAGGACTTGAATGGAACATAATCAGTGGCGGATTTACAAATTTTCAAGGTATAGGCTGAATTTTTGCCGCCCTAGCAAAATCTGTTGCAGACTTCTTAAAATTTTTATTATGAGGTAAACAAAAAAAAAAAAAGGTCGTGCCCCAAATTTGCCGCCCCCAAAATCTGCCGCCCTAGGCTCGAGCCTTCTCAGCCTTATGGTAAATCCGCCACTGAACATAATGTTAGGCTGCTTAGCTAAGGACGTGTGAATCTATCTGCCAGACTATGCTAAGTTCTCGCCCACAAAATACGCTTCGAACGCGTTTTCGTTAAAATGTCAAATACCTTCTATGAGAAAATTTTGTTGACATTTCCACAGGCCGTTTTGCATAAGTGGCGCTGCCAATTTTTCCATTGTTATTGAGACGTTTACACGAACGCGTTCGATACGTTCTCTTACGTATGAAAACTTACACTATTTGTGTAGGCTCTGCTCAAACAAAAATTTTAAGTAGTTGAATCCCCGTAAGGGATATAGACGTGATTTGTGTGTGTGTGTGTGTGTGTGTGTGTGTGTGTGTGTGTGTGAATACCTACTTCGATTAGAGCTAAAAAGTTCTTCGGACCTACTTAAATTCAGCACAATTTTTCACCACTTTCGAGTGGGATGTTCACATTTCATTTAAAAACTTGGGCTTTTGTACAGTATTTTCAAAATAGATGATAATAATGTCAGTGTTGCCAAAAAATCAGGTAGAAATTTAACGCGAAAAGTTCATGGTGGCTCATGGTAAAAGTAATCATGCAGCCATCATAGACACACAAAAAAACAACTAAATAAAATTACTACCTCCAATCTCTCCAGCAATGATTATCTCATTGTCATACAAACCATTTATTAAACTTAATGGCTCCAATCTACCAGGGTCCCATGAACGCAAGGGTCCGTTACCTAAATTCCTGAGTGACGGTATAATCGCAACCACTTACAGATAATGTTTAAGCTATTACAGTAAATATTAAGCACTAATGTGATGTATCGGTTAGCGGTACCTATGTTATGTTATGTTACCCTGGTATGTAGGGATGGCCCGTTAAACAGTACTATAGGGATGTGGAATGTATCGATAGTTTGTAGGGTCAAAGGATTACTATAAATTAAAGTCGATATTTTTATACCATATGAATTATGACTAGGTAAATTCCATGAAGAAATACTCGTAGGTCAATTACAGGCCGAGTGGGTATTTTTTGTATATCGCCGAAGTTTTGTAAATGTAATGTAATGATATTGACTGGAGTTGTACTGCCTGTAGTCATGCCGAGGCACCATTCTTGTACTGGCATTAAGCTAGCGGTACTCTGTGGCCTATGTAGGTCTAGGGCCCGTTAGCGAAGTACTTGGACTAAGGACGTCACGATTCATCGATAGTACCTGCGCAAGTTTTCTATCACGCCATGTGACAAGTTAAAAACCGCCTTGTTCTCGATACGCGTCCCACGCCAGGATTTATTCTCTTAAATTCGGTCCTTAATTTTAAATATGTTGATTTAACACCAATAAATTAAAATTACTACAATAACCTCACGATCATCTATTCTTTATCTAAATCAAAATGCAAATTTTATTTTGCGAAGGGTACTTTTATGTCACGTCACGAGTTCTTTCAGAAAGACCGTCGTTGCCTAAAAAAAAGTCACTAAAATCTTTGCAGATTTTCAATTTTCAAAACTATATCATCATAGAACATTCTATTTAATAATTAATACAAATTTAAAAAAAACTAAATAAAATAGTGAAAATACTAATTAAATGGTTCTCTGCCACATCCATAATTTAAGGCATGTAGGGTTATCGATATCGATACAGTTTATCGATATCGTGAGCTCCTCCCGCGGCAGGATCAGGGATACGCGGCCACTGGCGCAGTGGGTCGACGCTCGCGAGGAATGCGGAAGATGCGCACGCGCGTAGTGCTAGGATTTATCTTCGGATTCGCCGCAGCGTTAGAAATTAAAAAACTTTCCACGGACCTACATTGAAGAAGATGACGGAAGTACGGTAAAGTATAAGAGAATTGAACATGTTAATCTTCATGCCGTTATAAATGCAAAAGTTTGGATGGATGTTTGTTACTCAATCATGCCAGAACGGCTGAATCTAGATGTGACTTTGAGATTATAGTCTGGAATAGCACTCAGGCTGCTTTTTATCCCGGAAAATTGTGCAGTTCCCACGGGATCGCTTATTGAATCATTGGTACATATTTGTCGAAAATATTACATTCTGTCGCTCTCTAGTGCCGTGGTACCTACAACGAAACGTCTCCAACGCGTAGACATAAATGACTCATTATCTGTGGAAAAATTGGCAGCGCCACTAGCGGCAAGAGACTGCAACAAGCTAATCACATGTTACTTGACACTACAACGCGAACGCGTTCAAGACGCTTTCTGAGGCAAAAAACGTACACTGAGCGCTGTTAATCGTACCTGCCGCGTGGCAACATGTGAAATCGGGTGTTTTAGGTAAGCTGTGACAAAAAAACTAAGTTAGGACGATTAATGCATGCATGATAAATTCCCTTGCGTCTTCCATTTAAATGCAGGTGCGTGCATACTGCGACACTTGATATTTATTTATTTAAGTCTTTTATGAAATCCTAGCTTTTGCCTGCGACTCCGTCGCTCCGTCGATCTCCGTTATCACTATCCCGCGAGAACTATACTTTTTCTGGAATAAAAACTATCTTATGTCCTTCCTAGAGACTGAAACAATAACTGTACCAAATTTCAAGTAATTCGGTTCAGCGGTTTAAGCGTTAAAAAGTAACAAACAGACACAGTTACTTTCTCATTTATAATAGTAAGGATAGTCAAACGAGCAAGTTGGTCACGTGATTGCAAATGACACCACGACCTTTTGATACCAACAACATCAAAGGATTTGAAATGCATTGTTAAACGGCTAAAATGGATGGTAATTCCATCGGTTTCTTACTCTCCACGCCGAAACAGCGAGTAAGATGATATAGGTGAAAACTTAGGTAAATGACCTGTTGTATGTGTGAATGTGTGCGAATTGACGTTCCAAATTAGAAAAATGACTTAAATCCCATATCAGTTCTGTACACTACTAGATACAACACGTCATTTACTTAAGTTTTTCACATATACACCTATGGATATGTCCTGTAAGTTTTAGAATGAGACAATACAAGCATGAATTATTGGACTAACCTATGTAACACATTACTCGAACATTTGTTACGTAGTTTTATGTTTTATACTGATCGCTTGACACGGAATGTTAGTAAATCTCACGCAATTACAGCGGTAATTAATAAAAGAACACAGTTAATGAGACAGGTACCTATTTAACTGAATTCCAGGAAAGACAACGTAGTTAGTCATTTGCGACATCACTCGGGGCAACCCAGTCAGTGACCCAGATGCGGTTGTCGGAGGACTTTACTCCATAACTTTGCTTTGCTGCATGGTCTACTGACCTAAGCAGTCTGTGGAGTCATGAGTGACGTATGATCGTAAGGTGACTTGCATCAAAAAACTAACCTGATGATTTTTTTTATAGAATATATTTTTTATTTTTTTTATTTTTTTTAGTTATCTCTAAACGACACTGAAAACTAGAACACATAAATCCATGAAGTAAAGCTATGGCCGGGAATCGAACCCGGATCCTCATCATTCCGTGATGCCTACTATTACCCCTACAACACCCATAGCAAGTTAATCAGAATACTGGTTGATCAGATGCGTTGCCTAGGCGTCTAAGATGAAATACTTGTTGTGCCATTTATTTGACCCGTTGCACTCTCCACGCCGAGACACAGCTGCGCAAGCACTGCTGCTTAGCGGCAAGACCAGCTAATAAGATGGTGGTAATGATCCGGATGGACCTTGCACACGTGTCCTACCACGCAAAACATAACATAACTAAGAAATTGAAAAGTTTTTGAAAAAACGTCAAGAAGAAGAGGTTAGGCCAAGTGGTAATTATTATCGATATCGAAAATAAATGTCGAATATCAATTTCATGTAAAAAAAACTCGCGATAAGTTCCTTTCAAAGTGCGCCGCAACCCGCAACATCTAAAATGAAAAAAATACCAAACAGTTCACGGACTTTTTCTTATACACCCATTTTTTTGAACCATAAATCTTGCGACCCGTCTCAACCTCCAATACCGTGCGTTCAAAACTCATCCTATAGACCAAAATCCCATGTATATCTCATTTAACGGTACCTATATACTTAAGTCCGGGCGCTAGGCTCGATGAAAAATGGGCCTTCGCCCAAAAAAACTTCGAATCCTGTTAGGGGTACTGACCCTTAGGGATGAACGACCTATTTAGACTGAATGAGGTCACTCGTTTTTTCTCTATGGTAAAAGATAATAGGGTGTATTAGCTTGTCTATGGAATGATTAAACGCGTCAAGGGAATTTGGAAGCGGGATCGATTAATTCGTCGGTGTTTTGCTTTGGGGTGTAGTAATAATTTGAGTTTTAGGTTGACTTTTTATTGAATACTTAATTAGATTTTGCTGCCATTTTATAAACTTATACTGAGTGAGTACCTTGTTAAAAGTTAAAAGAAATGTTGAAAACAGGAATCAACAGTATGTTTTTTACTTATAAATTGCCGAGTGGCTTGAAATTTAATATACTTAGTTATTTACAAGGTTGGAAATAGCAAATCGTCCCCTAAAGAGAGCTTTTTAATTTTGGACAGCAATTTTTAGTATTCTACATATGTAAAAGAACTATTTTATTCGGGAAAAATATATCAGAGCTTTATATGGAGCGGAGCCGAGTATCATGCTCATTGTAAACCAATTTTTCAGGAACTTATCATTCTGCCACTACAGTGTCTACATATTTAAAATTAAAAAAAATGCCAAAATGTACTCTCAGTTATTTTATTCCCACTGCATGATAGGATCATTAATAAGCCTAACAGACCTAGTAGAAGACCGCTCAAATTGTATCAGTCTAGACCAAAATTTAAGTTGTATAACGGGGTACCACAAGATTTCAAAAACCAACAAACACATAAATTCGAGAAGAAAATGTTCACATAGTTGCTTGATAGGTGCTTTTATTCTGTTACTGATTTTTAACTAATACTTAGTTTAAGCAAAATGCAGTATGATGTTAATGATGACATGTAATGTAGGTAATTTAATATAATGACATTAATGGATAATTTATTTTTTAAAGCAATTGAATTATTTGAATTATTTAAATCTTCTAACATAGTTATAAAGGCTACTAACCATCTATATAGTGTGTTTAAAAATTGATGATTCATTTTGACATTACATATAATTATTAAAGTGTACCTATTTTATACATACATGCATACATACATAATATCAGGTCTTTACGTCACGTAACAAACCTTAAGGCCACGTTTATCATGCATGGAAATGGGACTCAAAATAGTGATGGGTTGCTAGCTAGATCGCCTATAACATGATTCCTAAGGCTTTTTCCCATTTTCCTATTTTATAGTTGTTAATAATAATTATGTCCAAGATGATACTATTGCCAAACTGAAATATTTCTACGCCGATGCTGGCAGAATATGTTGAACCACTTTTACTAACCTATCTATATTGTACCATATGCTCAGAAATATATAAATGATTGATTGATTGAATCGAACACGGTATGCCCAATTTACGCCATATTTTATGATGCAAATACCGTCTAACATGGAAGAAAAAACATGAAACAAATAATTCAAAAAAGCATTAAATTCTCATTCAAACAAAATCATCCATCCTTTCCAAACGGATACTGAAATAGACCAAACATCATTGTATATTCAATGAGGTTCACATATATGGCAAATATAGTATAGTGCGATCTGTTTTGAGACATCGACACCGAATAGGCATTATTATACGTTGACAACTGCATTACTGGACGAATTGAATACTGCATAACCAAATTAGTTATTATCAAGCACAGATGAGTTAGGCAATAGAGTAGTAATACCGATTCTACAGCACATTAGTCATTCGTCACTTTTTTTACGCAAAATAGGCATGCGTTTGATCACGATCACGCCTGATAAGCATAGATGTGATCTGGGTAGAACACGCTTGACTAGTAAATGACCATTCACCCTTGATTTGAAGACGGCCAGTACTTATAACGTACTTATAGATTTTTCCGTCAACTGTCGTTTGCGTCGATTTTTTTTTTATATGAATAGGAAGGCAAACGAGCAAGTGGGTCACCTGATGGTAAGTGATCACCACTGCCCATAGACACCCGCAACCCCGGAGGGATTGCAGATGCGTTGCCAACCTAGAGGACTAAGACGAAATGCCTCTTGTGCCCGTAATTTCCCCGGCTGTCTTACTCTCCACACCGGAACACAGCAGTGCAAGCACTGCTACTTAGCGGCAGGATTAGCGAGTAAGATGGTGGTAGCGATCCGGACGGACCCTGCACAAGGCCCTACCACCCGCAAAACATTGCATTGCAAAACAGCACAATTAGGCATGGTTCGAATGAAATTTGCCGAATCTTATGCCACCGCTCTGCTATGAGGTCGCATCAAGACTGTGGCGCATCTGACGTTTATACTTGCGATTTGCGCATAAAGGTGACACGCGTGTCTCATTGACATGCCACTTCTACGTTTTTTTCTGTGGTTCTAGTGACCCGCTCCAATGTAGATACTAACATGGCGCTCATCACCATATTACAAACAATTTACAAAAAAATTGTACGCATTAACCTTTTTCATGAAACACTATCTACTGGTGGACACCGCATGAAATTCCGTTTAGTAGTTTCTGAACTTATCATGAACTAAAAGACAGGCAGACGCGGTGGAGGACTTAGTTTTATATCAATAATATGTAGTGACAAGCACTTGTTCTTTTGCATTAGATTTTTCTTCATCCTCTAGGTATATGGAACAAAACTATAAGTTTTTTTTTTTTTTTTTTATGTTAGAGAGGCCAGACAAACGAACTAGTGGGTCACCTGATGTTAAATGATCACCACTGTCCATAGACACCCGCAGCGCTTCGAATATATTCGATTATATTCGATATTAGAATTATGAATTACTAGCTTCTGCCCGCGACTTCGTCTGCGTAGAATCATACATAAAAACCTTCCTCTTGAATAACTCTATCTATTAAAAAAAACCGCATCAAAATCCGTTGTGTAGGTTTGAAGATATAAGCATACAAAGGGACATAGGGACATAGGGACATGGGGACAGAGAAACGACTTTGTTTTATACTATGTAGTGTAGTGATGATTGTATATTTAACTTCCTTTTCATTAAAAAAACAGGTAAATTTAATTCACTATGCCTCGCAATGACTAAACATTTACTGTCGATCATAATTTGTGCTTGTCCAACCGTAGTGTCCCTCATGGCTGGTCAGAGTGCAGCATTTTGCGTTTTTTTAAATATTATATCATATTTTCACTCTACTGGTCATTTCCCTATGTTTTTAAGGATAGGACTGCTACTGCTCTGTATTCCGAAGAAATTTATCATAAAGCATAGTTCGCACCAGGAGACGCAACGTATCGGTACCTTAAGCACAGACAGGAACAGGCCTTATACTTTGATGTTACAAAATCGAAGATCACTTAGCGCCGTTCCGCTCACATTAATAGCCATTGATAAGAGAGTGAGGGGGACGATATAGTAAGATACGAAATTTGATTTTCGATTTTTGAAGTTCCCCAGATAAAGTGCGCTTTAACCTATTTAAAAGTTTACTGGCACACGAGGTAACCGACTGATTTAGGTACGTTGTGACTTTATAAAGTAGTTATATTGCGAAATCGTTCATTTTTATTTGCGTTTACTGCTTCCACCGATGTCTTGCGTCTACATGGCTAACATTCACCGCGTATGGACAATATCGATTTTATAGCAATTTTAAAACGATCTTCCATGCTGGTCTGGGAGTAAAGAAAAACATAGAATTTACCAGTTGCTTCTCTTCCCGCGCAGATGGTAAAAGCCCATCGAGGGAATGGGCGAAGTCTTAGGAATCATAGGCGATGCGGCTAGCAACCCATCACTATTTTGATTTCCCTTTCCACCAATACGCCCTTAATCATGCTAAACGTGGCCTCAAGGTTTTGTTACCTTAGGCTCTGTCTACCCCGTAAGGGATAAAGACGTGATGTATGTATGTATGTATGTATGTATGTATGTTTAAAAGGATCAAAGTAGCTTCAAAATTAACGATGCCTATTTATTTCATCTGCAATTCTGCAATCGACAGGCCGCCGGCAGTCAAACTCGAGTGATGTCTCCTTATTCCGACAGGGTTCTAAACTATAGTTGTTAGTTCATGCTAAATCGCGTCGTGAAGTATACACACATGTAAAACGGTGACTGACAGACCGGCGCTTCAAAACAACACGTATGTATGCATAATTATCAGGCTACAGCTCTTTGCAACACGTTATTCACTTCTATATCGAAAGAAAAGCATTTTAAGGGTTAGGATACTTAGGATTCCATTAAACCAGGGTTTCTTAAAGTGTGGTCCACGGACCCCTTAGGGGTCCGTGGCATGTCTATCAGGGGTCCGCAGTAGGTCAGTTAAATGTAATCATATTTATTAGAAAACATTAGATAACGGTAGACAACAGGCGGTCTTATCGCTAAAAAGCGATCTCTTCCAAACAACCTTTGGGCAGTGAAATTATCGAATGTTAAACTACATAGGTACATAAATAACAACAGAAAACAAAAAGGTAACTATATATATAAGCGAAACTAGCAATAAAAGATTTTTTTTTATTTAAATAAGGTTTTTTATCATTTCCCTAAAATATTTTTGAGAGGGGTCCGTGAAGTTGTTTAAATTGTGAAAGTGGTCCGTGACTGCAAAAAGTTTAAGAAACCCTGCATTAAACCGATTATTAGGAGGTGAAAGGTTTCCCATCGAGGGAATGGGCGAAAATCTTAGGAGCCATTTTATTTATAGGCGATGTGGCTAGCAACCAGTGCCGTGGCGTCCATAGAACTCGATTCCCATTGGCTTGCCTATTTTAAGACGGTTGGGCACTTTATTGTGCGGAATTAAAGGGAAAGGCTAGTAAAATACCCTTCGGCTAGTGTTCTAGTATAGGTACTTGATGCCACGCCACTGCTAGCACACATCACCATTTTGTGTCACCATCATTATTTAAAATTTATAACAAATGGCAGACTTTTGTTAGTCTTCCAAAAACCTTTTATCACAAATCGAAAATCACGTCTTTATCTTTTACGGGATAGAAAAAATCTAAAGTAACAAGGCCTAAAGGCCACATTTAGCATGATTGTGGGCGTAATAGTTGGAAAGGGGAATCAAAATGGCGATGGGCGGCTATAGCTGCGTCGCCTATAACTATAACATAATTCTTACGATTTTCGCCGATTCTCTCGATGGCTTTTTACATTCTATGTTTTTTCTTTGCTCTCAGACCAGTAGGCTTATTACCTAACTCGTTCGCAATCGCCATCGTAATCGTATTCATTGTGACAGTTCTTGTATGAATGTGACAGCTAGCTGATTCCGATGCCAATTGGCATTGTTCATTTTTTTTAAGCTGTGCTTTTAACACCTTTATTTGATAAAATTGACAATTTCAAGCAACTAATTTGAATATTATGCTTTTACATAGCTTTGTTAATTAATAATAAATATTTTTTCGCTGTTTGATAATTCGTGAATTTAGACAGAATCCCAATCGCCTTCGTTCGGCTGGCTATAAAAAAAACGGCTTTGTCTATGGTTTTGTAGATTTGACAGTGACACGTGACAGTTGCCATAGCCAAACTTTTTTTTTCATTTTTGTGGCAAACATTCGATGCTGGATTCTGTCTAAAAACCCGGTCGTTCGGTCAAACAAAGGTTCAAAGTACTTTTACAAAAATATCTGCAATCATAAAGTATTTTTGAAATCGGACAAGATAAATCGGATAATTGATGGTTTTCCTCGAAATGGTTTTCGAATTGGAGCATACTAAAAAAATGAACAATGCCAATTGTCAGACCATACTCAACTGTTAAAATGAACACGATGGCGATTGCGAGCGAGGTAGGTAATAAGCCTACTGCATGGAAGTGGAGCTTTTATATACATTTATTTTAGTGATCCGTACTTTAGTTACTAAGTAAATATTTGTTTCATTTTCTTTCAAATTTATTGTTGTAAAGTCTATAATCATAAATTGCTGTCTATTTAATATAGCTGTGCAGAATAAAACGTGCAGGTTACATTAATTAAATTAAACTTTAAGAATTGGATGGGCGTGTTTTACGAGTTCAAAATTATTAACACGCCTAATTATCATATTACAAAAATAATCTTGAGTCATAAATTGCATAATTAAAAGTGGCTCATCTTTTTAAATACTTACCTACTTATCTTTGATCTAAGGGGATAAATTGCCAGCTTGGTGAATGTTCGGAAAATTACCGAAAGTGACTTATTTCTTTCTGAAAGTTATTGTAAATTAGATGTCGCTGCGGTAAGCTTAGAGATGAATTTAAAAAATCTTCTAAGTGAACATAAGCTCTTTTGTAAGTGTGCTATGTATTCTCCTTTATATTTACTGTGGGTACTTTAAGCTAGGGTGTAAATTGTTTGTTAATACCTTTTACCTATTCATACCGAAACTTACCTACCATGGAAAAGCATCTTCCAGCATTTTCGGCTGCTTGCAACTTGTGTCTTAATGTGACTCGATTATAGTTGATGTTCCTTCTGGAACTTGAGAGTTGTTGAAACTATTTTACGAGTGTTGTCTGGTTAAGCATTGGTATAAAATAAAACACCTGCTTTTAATATTCTTAAATGCAAGCATGCAAATACGGATGAATAAAAGTTGCCGTAGGTACTTCCAGAAGATAGTAGTGGCACAACCACTTTTTTTTTATGAAATGTTGCAGCCATTGTCTCAATTTCAAATTGTTATGGTTTTCTCTAAGCTTTACACTTTTAAACTTTTTTGCATTCTTACTCATAGGAAAGGCAACGGGAGTTAAGGTCATACAGCCAAATCTGATGTAGAATTGGTTATTTCTTATTAAAAGTATTGTCACAGTCACAATAGTCTAAAGTGGCATAGTGATGTACTTGAAAGTTGCAAAATTTTAGTTCTGTTTAGAACTAAAATTAATTAATTAATTTTGCTATCTCATCGAAAATAGACCCCCAACACAAACACAAGATTAATATGGATTATTCAATAAATTTGCACTATTCAGTGCCATTTCCTTAAAATATTCGAAATGTTTTCTGACGGTCGTTATAACTTTTTTTTATCGAATGCCGTTGTCGTTTGCAGGTGGTATAACTTTAAGCCATCGCCGCTGTGCATTACCTCTCAGTGCCAGAGTACTGGCTCAGCTGTCCTCCTGAACCCTCACCTTTATCTCACGTAGTTACTCGAATACTGTCAGTATCAACAATTCCATATTCTATACTTCAACTACGCATTTTCAAAACATCGCTGGCTGCAATCAAGCGGTTTTAGTCCTTTACCGGTCCAATAAAAACTATTAATTACGTAAGAGTATGTAATAAAGTTTCGGGATTGGTTAAAAATAACCACCGCACCAATGCTCCGGGTATAAATTCTTAAAAAACATAAACTTCACTCATTCTAACAGTTTTATAAAGTCTTTCGTACGCATTCGAAAAATTTAATTTAGAACGCAGCGCGGGAAGTTAGGAGTCGGATTGCTTTTGGCGGGAAAAATTACGTATGCCTTTTTTTAACTGGCAACACTAGACAAGTATATGATTAGAACTGTATTCTAATGGGTAAAAGATAGGGTTTATTATTGTTTTGGTGTAGAAGGATAGTTGTTACGTTTTTTTGTGTGAGTGTCCGGCTAGGATATAGGTCATTGCTCCCCTAAACCTGTGGAGTCGTCAGGGCAGTTTACAAGTACTGCTGTGTTTAAATTGTCCGTATGTACTCTCTGTACTCTGTACTGGCGTCCTGTTCACGTTCTCAGGACTCGACGTTCGACATACAGCCTAATATTTGAACGAGCGTCTTTTGTTATAGATCTTTAAATAAATACAGGGAATTACCATTGAAATGACATATTTGTTTTGGTTAATTTGTGATTTGGGACGCTATATTATCATATGAATATGAATGATGGTTTGTTTTGTGTAGTTAGTTACTTACCATTGTTACCAACATCTGTTTTTTATCAACTCTAGAGCGCTCTAAAGCGATTTAAAGCGAGCTGCCTAAACGTAAAAACACTTTTTCGCAGAAAGGGGAAAGTTAGACGACCTATATTTTACTAAGTACATGGAATTTAATTGCCTGTTCAAAATTGCAAAACTTGATGGACCATCACGGTATTCGTTAAGGAACTATCAGAATTCGTTAACTGTATCGACTTTATACAATTTCAAAAGGGAAAATTACAAAGCTTTAACGTAATTTCAGTTCACAAACGGACAAAACATATACCTACCTAATAGTTATGTCGGGTTCACACTGAAACAATAAGCAAATTTCATTAACTC